>OY804518.1:31093116-32578116 GCA_963680855.1 Lepeophtheirus nordmannii | reverse complement strand
ATGAACAAGAAATTATTGTTAGTATATACGTTTTTCATTTTGTTATGGTCAACATCTAGATACAGTGAGATATACAGGATAAATACTAATAATAACCAAATGACACGAGTATAAATATTTAAGAATAATTGCTATTTCAAATATATAAAAATATAAGTTGAACAATTCTTTGATATTTAATAATAATATCGATGTCTTCCATATTTGCGATTGGGAGTAATAAAACTTAAATGAGGCTTATAAAAATTAATCAATCGAGAAATTAAATATTCCATGTATTTATGGTTTCAGTAGAACCTGCTTCCGTACTTTCTGATTCCTCAAAAAATTGATTTCTATTCCTTGATAACATTATTATATTATTATTAAAAATATAGATTGTATATTAATATGTTATACAATCAAATTATTTCGAGTTTAATAAGTTTAGTAATAATAAAAAGTGTAGAAGCTAGTTCTATTCATTAACCTTGCAATGAAGATATCATCTCAAATTAGTTCATGGCTATGACAATGTTACACAATTTCTTAAGATAAAGATGATGTAGAAAGATGAGTGGTAAAAAGTATGTCGACGTCAAGAGAGGAATACAATTATTTGATAATTTTCGAATTTAAGGGAGAGACTAATCGAACTATCTAGTAGCTGGTCCCTTCCAAAGTTCCCCTCAATTATAACTGGCGTTCGTTATCAAGCTTCAATTGGTAAAGTTTATTTGTAAATCCATTTACCATTTGATGTCTCAGAACTATGGATCTCCCCATAGCCAAGATAAAAGAAAACGTTGTTTAACAAACTCTACATCCGCTAATAACAAATTTCAACTCTTCATCTTCGATATTGAAAGTGGAGAATGGCTCGACTGAGAAATAGGAGACAATTCTATTCTAAGCATTGATCTCGTCGATAAAAAACTTCTTCACAGCTAAACAATTTAAAACAAGACGTTTTTTCTCCAAATCTTTTCTGGGATCCCAGAGAACAGCAAAAACCACTTTTTTAAATATATCGACTCTTTGATTTTCTTCCTCGTCCACATAACGAAATGTTATATCTGGATGCTCAGTAGTTTGAATATAAGGTATATTTTTCACAAATGAGGATTTTTTAGAGGAAAACATAGCGAGAGTCTCAACAATAGGATTGTGGCGTCGTAGAATAAAAAAGAATGAAGTATCAGTAAGTTAATAACCTAATTCTACCAACCTAATATTTTACTCCTTAATATAGTTAAAGTTTAGTCCTTAAAATATTTGTGTGACATTTGCGTATTTTCTGAAGCATCCTATTCCTAAAAACATAATGAAATAAAACTATAGACTCTAGGCTATAATGCCATGTTATTTATTTTTTGAAATTTTGACGATAAGTACAAAAATTTTGTGTTTGAAGAATGGCCTTGTTTTATTTAATGAACTGAAAATAGCTAGAAAAAGAAAAATGAGTTTTTCTCCTTTTCGTTTTTTTATTTATTCACACTCGGTTCTTATTGACATTACACATATTATGTCAATTATATATACATTTTATTTTGTAACATAGGTATTCATGGTGGTAATATCCACTTGAAAAATTACACACCTATTAATATAAATATTTATATCTTTAATTGTACAATTGTCTTAAGTAGTGGTATTCAAATTGTGGGAGAGCAAGCCCCCCCCCCCTCTCCACATCTTTTTATTTTGTTGGTTAACGGTGTTTATATTTACAGTTATTTTTTTGGTTCTCTTTTTCCACAATTCTCCTTCTAAACCACTGCTCTAAAGCAACAAAGTTTAAGTTGTGGCTTTAAACTTTTTCGAGACTGCTCGCTAGTATTGTAGTCAAGATCACCTCAAGACTTTGAGGAATCGAGTCTAATGTACACGATGAGCTAACAAGCATATATAATTTCTCTTCAGCTATTTTCATCAGTTGACTCTTCACTGACTTAAAGTATATGACTATACGTATTATGAATTCATGAGTATTAGCACTTCTTTGCTTGCCCAAGGGTATCATAGCATGGCAAAACTATACAAAGATACCATATGTTTTAACGTTTTTTTTCCTTTCTGTTTGAAAGTAAAGATTGTGAGTGGACAAAAAGAAAAAGAAAAAGAAGAAACTAGTCGTGGTGTGACCAACGAATGATAAAATGTAGATAAAAAAAGTTAATTTGGAGCTAATTGCATTGGTTTTGGTCTTGACAACGAGTCAAAGGATATAAGACTTGATAATTCGAGACAGAGAAAGGACCAGGACCTTTACAAATTGTACATATTACAATGTTGTATATTTTTATAAGGAGCCCTCCTCTCGTTATAACATTATAATTATAGATGCATAAAAAGGGCCCAACTGCTAGGCACGCCCGAGATGATGTCATAAATAAATATGGTACCCTTGAAGTGAGGCATAATTTCAGCCGATTACATTTGAAGGGGAGGAATGTAACTTATTATTTGGTCTTTTACTTAAGAACAGATTATAGTGGCAATTTGTTAAGGATAGAACCCTAAATTTGTAGCAACTAATGCCACAGCATGAGACCTGAGTCATTTTTGAATGGACTCGGACTTGAATCGAAAATTAATTATTATTTAGTCAATAATAATAGAGTATAAACCTCAATATGTGTTGGAATTGCATCTCAAAATTACTAAACTTTTACACATAAGCGAATCCTATAATTCATATTACATATTTAAGAAACACATACAATTAAGTGAAATGATTTTATTTAACCATCTAGTGGCTACTTTTTTTTTATTCAATAATTTAATTATCATTTAAAACTATTATAAAAACTTCAAACAGTCAAAAGTAACACATTTTGTAATCACTTAAATTTTTCCATAAAAAAATAAAATAGGATGAAATTTCATAATGATTATCTCAATTATATATATAGTTATATGAGAAAAACTGAACATTGATTTCGAAAGGAAATGTGATTTCAATTTAAGTTTTCATAAATAAACCCAAAAAAATAAATTAAATTGATAATACGATGAAAATGTACTTTGAAATGGTTATAATTACAATTTTAAATATTTCAGATATAATTTAAAAAGTAAAAAGTATTAATTGTCAGGCAATTAATTACATTGAAATAGATACTGTGACTACTATAACTAGTCACTGAATCGATTGATAACGCACTCACAACATAGAAACATCAAAAAGAAATAAATAAAAAAATATTACATAAAAATGGAATAATAAAATTCATGAAGATCAATATACACGAGGTGAGCTAAACTTTAAATATGACATTATAGAAAAGTACATCCCCTCATCATGCAATAGCCCCTATCATAATCACAATTTATGACCGAAGCATTTTAGTACAGGCAAAAATTCTTTAAGTCAATGCTTATCACGGCAACAATATTCTTTATACTATCCACTTTTGAATGGTTCAAGTGGAATATCTTTTCAACTATTGTCACACTAATATGTAGAGGCATTAGGCTTATATTGATTGCAAAATCTGATGAATCAACAATAATTCAATGAATGATTTAGCTATTTAAATTCTTCTTCTTCACCTTTGAAATAGAGCTACACGTTATAAAAACTGTTTTTATCACGTATAAAATAGGTTCAGGTGTTAAAGAAACGAATGAGGCAAAAACGTTCCAGAAAATGCCCATCTAGAGAACCAATCATAGATTGATCCTTGAAGTCGTTAGTCCTTATTTATTGTTACAAATAATCTATACTTTTCGTCAATCTCCCGTTTTATTTTGAAAATTCTGACTCGACTTAAGAGCTCCAATGATTTGTTTACGGGAAAACAAGAAGATACGGATTTTTTGACAAATTGGATAAAATTTTGATGTCCTCTGACTGAAAATGGGATAATATATGATACAGAGAATTATATTAGGTCAGGCATGAAATCAGATGTACCTGAATCATAACTAATACCATTTTATTGAATGGATCTGGATTTCTCTTCTGACATCAGCAATTTGAATGTCTCATGATCGAAAATTTCTCCGTAATAGAAGTCTAGAAACGGCATGGCCGGAATGTCTTCACACTCGTATCCTTGACAAATTTTTAAACGTTGCTACCTCCATTGTCTGCGACCAAAGTTCCTGAATTAAATTCTCAGGCATTTTTTAACTTAATTAAAAATGGCACTTGTTGTTTTTGAATTGAATAGAACTGAGTCATAAAAGAAGAAGAAGAAGTTTGAAAAGACAAATGTTGCCAACAACCGTCCTTTCCGTGCATGTCAGCTGAGCCCTTTTTATACTTCCTTAATTATAATACAAGGGTGGTTGTTGTACTGTTATTGAAAGTGGGGTGACCAGTAACTACAAAGAAACTGGCTCATGTAGATAAATAAATATATTCTTAGTGATTAATTAATTTCAAAAAAATTGAATATTCTAAAAAACTTGCAATTCTATTGCACGACCCCTGTAATATAATGGGCCCATGATTGGGGTTTTCAACTTGAAAATATTATATTCTAAGGTTAAATACATTTATTTATTAAAATTCCAATGAATAGTTAAATGCCGACAAATTTTGTGCTTATATTATGAAATGTAACATCCTTTTATGATAATTCATCTAAATGTTTACATTCAGAAAAAAACCAATAACAAACAAACACACAGCCAACTTATAGGAGTATGTCACCGGAGGAAGTCATTGTTCATAAAGTATGATACATTCTCATTTTCCATGTATATTCATCCTATATGTACTTACATAAAAAAATAGATCAAACAATTTTTTCTCGTCTAAGGAAATTGAATTTAAAAGTTCAATGAATGTTTGTAGATTATAAAAAAAGCTGGAAAGTTACACGTTAATATATAAATTTTCTAAATTTTTGAATTATCAGAGGAACAAACATGAATATAAGAACTACCTACATTTTAATTTACATTAGTGGTTGTCGTGTTTTCAAAATTTCCTTCATTTAATAGCTAGTTTCCTTATATAAACAATGATTTCTTTTTTTCGACAAAGTTTGCTATTTTTTTTTCTAGAAGGAAGTTAGTCTGATTAGATATGTTAATTTGACATGTAAGCGCAATAATAAATAATTATGGCATAAGTTACTTTTTTTTTTACACATAATATATGTATTTAATTTTTCATTTAAATTAAAAAAAGATAAAAATAAATATACCCTATTTTTAATAGTTTATCAAATATAATAGAGGCCCTTAAAATTTGAACCTCTGTTTCAAACAATTTATGCTTCAAGAAAATTGAAATTAAGCTAAATAAGCTAAAAAATATTGCTGCTGAGCTCAACCAACTAAAATCAAATATTACATTGATAATGAAAAATCAATTAGTTATCCTTTAAATGAATCCCTTTGGCTTAAAAAAATTGAGGTGTTATACCTCTCAAAAAACACTCTAAACAAAAGTGGTTTTTGTTGTTTACATTGCATTTTTTCGGAATTCCAGAAAATAGATCTAAATTGCTGTGGATCATTGTTTTTTTTACAATAAAAACTTTGGTTCAAACCTATGTATACAAAGTTAAAGATACCAAAGAAATAATTATCAAAAGCCGGATTTGATTCAAAATAACTTATTACAGATTCGTGATCAGTGTGTCAAATACTATTAGAATTAGATATGAAACCTAAAATATTTTTGTTTGACTTGTGTTATCAATGCTACCTGATTTGCATGCTTAATTAAAGTACTTTTTGTCTTAAAGGGTTTTATTTTTTACATTTTTGACTGATAAGGCAAGGCAGCACGTTATTTTATATAGTGCTCAAACTGTCGGGTGCTCAACATTACTCGTATTTTTACCTCTCTAATAGACCCCATTTGTAGGAAATCAATCTTTTGCTGTAATCTACATATCAAAATAAATATGTTATAAGTGATTTTCCTGGATAATACCCTCAGTGCCATGTGTGTTGTCTTTTAAATGATTCAATATCAAGAACAATTATAATTGTTTTTTATAGGCTACAATTGCAGCTTTATTCATTATACCCAATTTCTAATGATGTTTAGTTTCAAAAAGATAAATACAAGAAGCCTAAATATCAAATAAAGGTTAAAACTCAGAAATGCTTTTAGAAATATAAATTTTTTTCCTTGTAGAAAGTCCTATCGAAGTTGGGTGATTTACAATTCTGTAGTTCTTTTTTCAAACAGTAAGTTCCATATTTCGGTTAATATATTTGTTATTTTATTTTGATATTCATAATTTCTTTACATCATTCAAACGTTTATATACTTACTAGAAAGCTTTTTAATAGCAACATTCTACATACATAGTTTCTTGTAGAGTCAGTAGACATAAAAACGTAAAGTACACATAAAGTCTTAAAAAAACCATCTACATGAAGTCATATAGGTAAGCATATTGTTTGCTGTAAGTAAGGTTTTTTTTATAATGTTTAATGGCTATACGTTTATGAAATATTATACATCATCATCGTAAAAGGAAGATGAAAGGAAAAACTACAATAAAAAAATGAGAAAGGTATAGAAAGAAATTGATTGTACATTAATATTCTTCCGATTTAGTTAGCCTTATTGATCATTTCTAAAAAGAGTAGAACTATTTTAAATTTGATATTTTTTTATGTGAGTCAATATGCATGTAATTGATTGCATATTTTAAATTATTAATGATTACCTTGACTACGTACATGTGTATATTGAAACCAAGTCTCAACTTATAGGTCAAATGCAGTAAGAGTTTTTATAATATGAAGGCTTTAGTCAAAGAAAAATATATATGGTATTTTATTTGGACAATTCACAAACTTTAATCTTTAAAATAGTAAGAACACAAAGCCCGGGTACTCATCTTTAGTGTCATACCTCTAAAATACATTATTGATTAATTATTTCAAAATTGAAGATCAGTTTATGACTAACGATCTCAATTAAGTTATTGTTTTTTATTATAAATATGTACGCTATTGCTAGTAGTTTAATAATATTTCAAGCTTAAATATTTAAATACATTCCATAATTAAGTTTCTGGGTATATCAAGATATGCATTTTTCTTTAGCCAAAAAAAAAACAATTACTTGACTATTTTTTCCACCAATAGGCATTAGACTTATTTCGAATATTCAATATTTAGATTTTTTGTGAGATTACTTGCTTAAAAGCCTCTTTAGAAATCTCTACCATAGTTTTTCAGCAGGCATATTTATTTGAATATCTATATAATTTAAAAAAAGGAAAAAAGATTTGAGATGTTTTGCAAGATTGTTTAAGACAATTCGTCTTCAAAAAAATACTTTTAAACATTTTTACATGACCCAAATACTATTTAGCTAAGTCGGACGTACGAAAATTCAACTTAACTATTTATAAATAAATTCTTTATCATAGAATATTACCGCCGGCTAAATACAATCAAATAACTTTATTTTCATAAGAATTTGTAGATTAATTTATATGTTTCGTGTGTTGGGCTGTGACTATATATTATATACATATATAACCACACCAATAAATAGTGAGTATAATTTATATAAATATTTTGTATGTAAAATAATAATTTAAATCACATTAAATATTTTGTTTTGGATGCCGTTCCTATAAATTAGTACATTTGATTTATGTAAATGCATGTTTGTAAAATGCATACAAAAAAAAAATGATAAATATGACTGCAAATCTGGAAATGGAATTGAACTAATTATATTTTAGAATTTGAATTATGAGACACTTTGCAAAAAAAAAAAGTATATCAGAGTACAAGTGTTCACTCTTTATCAGAGCATGTTTATTTTTTTCAGTAATTTTTATTCATATGAAATATTGATTTTTATCATAATGGGTGGTTAAATCAATTATTTGAAATCTGATTTGTATGGGCATGATTATTACAATCATGCATATATACAAAGTACATGTAAAGACTCTTATCTTATTTCCATCTTATCCTATTTCCTCAATGCCATGCTTAAAAACTCAAGGACTTATGATTACTTAAAGTAGACATATATTTACTTTTCATAAATGTAATTTAATATAAATAAAATTGATCCAGTAATTGAAATCGATCATATCGATTCCGATATAAAATTTATGTTGATATGTATGATGTTTTCTATTCCTTCATGGTTACATTTAGATATTTTAAAAAGTTGACTAGAATAGATAGTAGAATAGAAAGCAAATTTTTATGACTTTGAAGGCATTGAGCGACCCCTAACTACTAAATTTTTTCAATTTTTCAAATGATATATTAATCTATAAAGCAAAATAAAAAATGTTAGGGGGTAAGCCCTTTAAAGGATTAAAATTTTAAT
This sequence comes from Lepeophtheirus nordmannii, assembly GCA_963680855.1. NCBI lineage: Eukaryota > Metazoa > Arthropoda > Copepoda > Siphonostomatoida > Caligidae > Lepeophtheirus > Lepeophtheirus nordmannii. The sequence goes on along the minus strand of OY804518.1, from coordinate 32,569,850 downwards.
ACTCACTACATATGGATTGGCACCCTAGTACACATATGCTTATGTAAAATCTTAAGGCAAGTGTATTTTAAAGGGATTGTAGAGGCAATACATACATGAGCATTTTCTTTCTTTTTGGCAATCATAACTACAGCAAAAACATTTTATAATGAACGGTCAAATAAATATAATGCTTATTTATTGAAAACTATTTTAATATCAAGTATATCCTACTTGATTTAAACTATTGAATTAATTCATATATTATATTTTATGTTTATCTCAAATTGGGCGTGAAAATAGGAGCTTACAAAGTACATATATACATAAAATGCATAGTTTTATTATTAATCGCATTGTTGAACTTAGATATTTATGTAGATGGGAAAAAATCAGACGAAAATTCAATATTTGTAAATTTATAAGAGAGATGATTTTTATATTAAATTCAATTATTTTTCTCTTCAGTTACTATTAATATTCTAAATATTACAATACTTTTTCTATTTTGATGCATATTCTATTTCAATACCTTATATTAACTTGATGTTGGTGACATTTGAAAACATGCTTTGTAAAAAAAACGTATTGAAAAGTATACATTGAATGAATCATACATTCACCAATAACAACAAAAATATAGCTAAATCATAATACATATATTATACATTTATCATTTATATAGTTGAAAAGTTGAATCCAGAGTCATGTGATTAAAGATAAACACATTTAAAATGAGTTCAAAACTTAATGGTTTGAATAATTTGTCTTTTATATTTAATGTAATGTAGTATATAAACAGAGGTTCTCAACAATCTCATGAAGTTATTTCCATCTTATGCATACAGATTTACATTGTTACTCTACTCACCATTTAGATTTTGAATCTTTTGTAATTCGTATAAGGAAAACTCGCTTCTAGGATTTTATAATTACTACAGATTTACAAACTTTTGCCTAATATGTACCAAAATAGCATCCATTTCCTAACCCAGAATTTGGAAGCCTATAGCTTATTGGAAATAATAAATAACTGGAAATAATTTATTCAAGGGATAATTAAAAATGTTTTAAAGCTAGGAGACTCTTCCTTTGAAAGAAATATATTTAAATAAACATGATTGTTTGATGAATGAATACATTAGAGTCACAATACTTGAACTTCAATTCTTGCAGAGAATGTTTGAGACTTATGCATTTCTTTACGACTCCCCATTACGTACTTCTTTTCTACCATTTGCTTACATCTTTCTATTTCGTTAAGTTTTGTCTGTATTACAAATCGCACGATAGAACCATAAATTTATCTTTTCAATATTACTATCACTATAGGGATTTAGGATGTTGAAGAGAGTTATGTATGCATATAAAATATCTTTATGTGTGTCATGGGCCTAAGGACAACTCGTATATTATCCTAAAAAAATATCAAACTTAAAAATGATATTTAATGACTGCACTACAGGAAAATGTTTTTTTTGTTGTAGAATACTAGATGAGCCCGTGGGCTTTGTTTGTCAAAACATGCATAACTCTCAAATAACAAAATAAGGAAAAGGTTGGTAATTTTTTTGGAATTGGGGTGTCGGTAAATTCAGTTTTTGTACAACTTTTTTTTATATTATTGGCGTTTCTTATGTTAAAAAAAATAGTCAATGAGGATTTAGAGTGAACAACTTTTATTTAATGATTGAATCCTCTATTGTGCCCCGTTTTGGCGTGAATTCCTAAAGCTAAACACTCTAAGCACAAGAGCATCTATTTTTTTATATATAAATGAACATTAATATTTATAGTATTTATGGAGGACTCGAGATATCATTTTTTGAATTTCAAGCAAAACCCTAATGACTAATAGTTTTCTTTTACAAAATTATGTTTTACATAAAAATATATAAAAAACCTTGTACAGCATAAGTTAGAACAAATATCAATTTACAGCACTTGGGGTGGAATAAAGTAGTTCATATATCGAGAAAATTTGTGAAAAATTGGCTCAAACCATTTAATAGTTTTGAAGTATATGCTTAACAAGGAAAAGCCAACAAATGTATGTATTTGAGAAGGGTATACTGCTTACTTTCTTCATTCGTTATTATTTTATTTAAAATTATATATTTTTAATACACAAAGACCTTCATTGTTTCTCTCAAACTCTCCTTCAAAAAGAGAGAAAAATATGTAGACCCAAAATTAATTTTTGTTAGACAGTTACGTCATTTTACCAATCTTTCTGACTATTTTTTGAATATGTTTGTTCTTGAACATTGCTTAATTTGAGTTCAAAAAAGAAATATCAGGAAAAAGGAGTAAAAATAACACATTTTAATGATTTCATTGACATCAAAAGTTATGTGCATGCAAAAATTCATCATCTAATTCAACAATTATCAAAAAAAAAAACTTGAACATAAATATTTAATTCATAGAAAGTTTTTCTCAAAGTTTTTAAATTATCAAGTCTTTTAACAACATTATATTAACATGGTTCTATAACAATAAAACACTATGGAGTTTTATTTCAATATATTTTATTATATTAATGCAGCTTTCTTTAATCAATAAAGTTTACTATAATTTCAAAATTAATAATGTACATCACATTAAACAAAATAAAACATTTTTGCAATATTAAAAATAAATATAGTGAAAGGTAACGTTTATAAAGTATAGAAAAATAATTGAAAGCATTGGCTTATAAAAACTTAGTTGCAATTTTTTATAACTAAAGTATTATAAAAAATAATTCATTGGTTATTGGTATATGTATAATAAATTACGTTATTCTCAATGGACTAAAATATGTTTCAAAACAAATATACTTTAATAATTTTTACTTAAAAAACATTTTTTTATTTCTTATTTTCTTGAACTTACAAGTTTAGGAATACCTAAAAGGATTCAAGTATTTTGAAAAATATATAAAAAATACTGTTAAAAGGTATTCCCTTTTCAGATAAAATTATCTAAGATCAGCTTTAAGATATGAAGTTTTTTTATTGCTAAATAAACTTTGTTAAATACTAGAAAGTAAAGTAACATATCTATATTCTTGTAAAACCAGCATAACGATCTAACGAGTAATGTCTTGGCAATTTCATAACAAATAAAAAAAGTTATTTCTTTGATGGTTTAAAATCATGTAAACTTTACAAAAAGCAATCAAATGATTACACTATGCAATAAAATTATAACTTTTTTTTATGCTCGGGTTTTAATATTTTGTTGGAATTATTATTTTTTATGATGAATAACACGAAAATGGACATTCCAAATTAAAAAACTTGCTTTTGTGGACTAGAAATATTTTAAATATTTTATTGCATATTCAAACTATTGCATATATATTGATTTAAATTTATTTTTCACTGTGAAGAACTTTAATAAATTCAAAAAATAAACAAAAACATAAACAAAGGTTTTCAGTTTTCACTAATAATTTCACTTTTTTCAATTCTTTTTCTGAATAAAACATTTACATTTATTTTTGGTTTTTACAAATTTTAGAATCTAATTTTGAACTGAAAAAAAATAAACACTAAGTATAAATGACCTTTTACATCAAATTTGGTCTTGTTAAAACTATAATGGAGAAAATAGAGCATAAAAAAATACAAGAACCGCAAAGTAAATGTTTCTAATGATGAACATGTATTTAAAAATATGTTTCTAATGATGAACATGTATTTAAAAATATGTTTCTAAAACTTATACAAAATGAGAATAAAACTATCTTTAGTATCAATATATATGTATATATTATATATATATTACAAAATGAAAAATAACGCTATTAAAAAAGTCTGAAATTTTTTTTTTGTTCAAACTTATTAGCCATGTAAATATGTGTCATTTATTATTCAAATTTAATTACAGCATTTAGCATACTAATATTTCTTCCATCGATTACAAATTGTTTAAATTTTAATAATGCGTCCCTAGTTTTGTTAAAACTGTCATTTTCATTCTCAGAGAGTAAGAGAAAGAAAGAAATGTGCGAAAAAAATATTCATTTATGTTTTATATAGTACGTCTAAAAGATCTGAATTATATACAATCAGACTTATACAAAAATAAGAATAGTAAGTACTGATCACACCGAGTGATCCGGGTTATAACTTATTCTGTGATTGTTAATTCTACTATTCCAAGCGCACAGCTTATGAAATTTTGTATTAAAGAGTCAGTAAACTTTTAAAAAAATGACCGTTGAAGCAGGTTAATCTGTATTGGCATGCATTATTTTGGGTGACCGTTGGCTGGGGATTGTAGGTGCAGGCTTAATACAGTGCATTTATCTTATACATTTCCTGCATGTGAACTGGATTTGACCTCTTAGTGCAGTGACACGCTTAAAGCAGGTGACCGTTAGACCATGTTTGACTGTATTTTATTCTAATAAATCAATTTAGTAAATATCAATAAAAATGATAAAAAACTTGTATGAATTCAATGTATGGGGGAAAAAACAACTAATTCTTATCAATATTAGCTTGGGGTCTCTATAACATATAGTACCTATAATTTGTTATTAGTTCACTTAAAACATTCAATATGTATTTTTGCAAAAATTTATACATAATATAAGTGCTCCTCACTTTTGTTAAGGTTGCGTGTAATATAATAAAATAACAGCTTATATTGCTTCAACAGCAATGCATACGCCTCAAATTAAGGATATAACAATAATAATTCGACAAGTAATGAAATGAACAAACGAAAGAAATAACATGAAAGGAACAAATTATTAAAATTCATCAAACCTTGAATTTTTTTTTGCTAAATATACGAATAATTGTTAAAAAGATAATATCACAACATTAAAATTACTGCATCTATTCTAACTAGAACTTTTAGAAGACTACTAAAAAGCGTAGACAATGAAATTTAATTAAAATGGAGTTAGAAGCATTTTATCGAAATTTGGGGTCTAGAAAATCCCACTTCATTAACAAAAAGTTAAAGATTTTATTCTGAAAATACACTTCTTTACATTATTGAGAATGGTGAAATTCCGTTTAATGAAAATGTTAAAATCATGTATTTAAAACTAGAATTGAGATAAAATAACACACACAAAAAAACCCTCAATGTACCCTAATTGGATCATTGGATCTAAAAAACCTATTTTTTTATCCTTACACCGTATTTTTTATCTTCTTATTTTTAAATTTATTGGTCAACAAAACTTCGACAGTTTTAATGCATAACTTGAACTTTTTTCAAGAATTAAATATTTGAATGAAATTATTATAAAAAATTCGACAAAATTTACATAGTGTAATTATTATTTTATTTTAACAGTGTATTATGTAATTAAATTTGTTTTATTTATGGGGTAAATTTTTGCTAACTATGCTATAAGAAGAATGTTTCTAAGGGATGGGTCATAAATTTAAAAGTAAGACATTTTTCAAGATGCTCATTTTTAAAAAATTGTATTTGTCTATTTCTTCTTTGATTCGTTGTTGAATAGTGTTTTTATTGCTAAAGTAAATGAAATACAAAGACTAATAACGAAAAAAACAAAAAAAACAATCAACGTGAAAATTAATAAGAATGAAAGATGAATTTAGTTGTTATGAAAAAACTTTACTGCGGTAAATTAAAATTATGATCCTTGCTCTTAACATTTGAGATAAAAAAGGGTTATGATTATTTCATTAAAGTATAAAATAGAAGTAATTTTTTTTCTTTTTCTTATTTTTTCCCATAGGGGTAGTTTTATATTACAACATCATATATCTACAAATATTTTTGATTCATTACGTTTATTTAATAAATACAAATGAGACCTTCCTTATCCTTAAAAAATATGTCATTGTTAATTTCTCAATGAAGTGAAAAGTTTTTTTATATCTTATTAAATATTAATAATTATAATATTATTTTTATCCGTAGATACGGTTGATGATGAATCCAATGAGCTTCATATTATTTTTTTGATTGCAATTCAAGTTTTATTCTATATGATATTAATTAGTTTTGAACAAATATAAAATTTACATCATGAATAACTAATCAAAAATTCAATTTTTTTAATTTATTTATAACATGAATTGAAATATTTAATTAAAGCTGATTTGTTAATTTTTTAACTTTGGTTAATCAATTAGATTATGCAACGCCAAGACGTGTTGTATTAGATTAACTTTTGTAAATAAAAATAGTTTAATTTTTAAATTACTTTATTTTACTAACAAACAGAAAACACCATATGAACCTATTTTAGTATTTACCCTTCTCTAATCATCTTATAAAATATTAACTAATTTATATATATATATATACGTTAGTAAAAAGGTTTCATTTGAGGTTACAAACCTTTTGAAACCGTTTTCATACTCCCTATAGTTATTTATACTAAACCTTTTCACAAATATATAGTTATTTGTTACATGATTCATCACATCTGTCGTATAGCTACAATAAAATAAATTGTTAAGTACCTACATAATACCATAATTTATCCTTAAATTTTTTTTTAACGTTAGCAAAAAAGACACGATGGATCTATATAAAGCCCTAATTTCCTTAAAAACTCTACATTAAAAAAAATTCCCCATCTGGAAACTTAAAATCAAGACTACAGGGAGTATGAAAATGGTTTAAAAAGTTTTGGGACCTCAAATCTGACCTATGTCCCAATTTTTACCACTATTATAAATATACCCATAATAGATGTATCTTTTGCAAAAAGTAAACGATGAATATTTAGAGATGTGACCTGAAGAGAATTGAATTTACAATGATACTTTTGTAGCTAAATAGATGTGTTTTCACAGTATTTACTTCTTAACCCATTAATAATTACTATTCTTGTAAGAAATAAGTTTTTTTTAAAAAAGTTCAAATACTTAAAACATATATTAATTATGAATTTCATTTATAGTTTTCTTTGTTTTAAAATGTTGCTAGGATGGGCAGTTTTCATCCTTTTTTTTCTTGAACAAAGAAGGACTCAACGGTTTCAATATGGCTTAAGTACCTAACAATCTTATAAATTGCAATCTAATACTGATATAGATAGTGCTTGTAATATATTAATTTAAGAATATACATATGTTCTAAATACAGACATAGAAAGTCCATTAGCTATATTTGTTAACACTTCCATAGTTGACAAATGTAAGCTCTACAAACCAATTGTCGCAATTGTACTTTTTTTCTTAAAACAAGAAAATTAACTTATTAATAAAAACACTCTGGGTGTAGCCCTTCATTTTCATATTACAACAGTCAATATAACGAGATTGAGGTCATTGCGCCTCTCAAAGTTGTATCAGATTTCCTCTTAGACTTATATTGGAATCAGATCCCTGTCTAATGTCAATGACTCCCTCCTTGATTACGGCCTCTTGGAGAAACTGACAAAGACATTCTATATATTGTAGGGTTTGGCTTCTGATGGATCTCATCCATTGTCGAGTAATTCAGCAAAAACACTGAATTACCAATTGAAGACTGTCCCCCCCCCTTCCTTACATCTGATTCTTCAACAAAATGCCCTTGCTAGCTACATTTCAATACAATACCAACAATAAGAATTGCTTCAATTCGTACACCAATATCCCTTCCAAATTACCAGGAATAAAATGGAAAGCTCCCTTGCTGGTTATGACAGATCCATCTCATCATAGGTTCATATCCATTATAAAATCTTGTCTACGTCAGAATCAAAAGGGGACCTAGAGAAACCAATCCATTGGAATATGGAGATGTTTCAAGAAAAGATGGCATTGATTGTAAAGAGCAAAGCGATCCTTACACTGAGAAATCTGTTTAAACTTATATATGGTATAAAGTAAACAAATACTACCCTCTTAGGTTTAAAAATGAGCGTATGACGTCATTGGTATAAAAATAATGAATGTGAGAAGATGACATCATCAAACATATTATTTACTAATTGTGTAATTAGGAGTAAAAAGAGGTAATTGAGACAAGTCTCATTTAAATAATAATAATAGTAATAAAATGAAAAGGGGGTTTGACAACTTCTGTCTTTTTGTTATAGAAATATAAAATTAAAACATAAAAGAAATGTATTATTAGATTATTATGGGAGGACGTGTGATTTTTTGTTAATCTTAAGATTTACGTGTATAAGAATAAAAACTTTTTTTTGACATTTGTATAGATATTATGGATTCATACTTCCCTATTTGTATATTTGTACCCAAAATTGTACTTCTTTTTACAAGAATACGAATATATAGTCAAAAACCAAAACAACATCATCATCAAAATAGCATACAATTAATAGAATAATATGATTGAATAAATTAAATAAATGAGGATTTAATTCGTTTTTCCATTTTCTTGGATTATTAATCAAAATATAAAACAATATTGATATGCTTGTTTAATGTCATTTTTGAAGAAAAATGGGTTTTCTAAAGAAAAAGTTGCAATGGATTACAATTGAATATATAATTTAGTTAATTTTTTTTTGGAGGGTAATTTCATCATACTATTTACTGATAATTAATGCTTCATATTCTATATCTAACCAAATATAATTAAAGTTCAACAAATCAAGTATTGCAATTAAAGTAAATGCTTATTTATTTTCATTAAATTTTTTATCATCAGTTCACTTTTAGGAGAATGTTTATTTTTAATTGTTTCAGTAATTAGTTGCATAGTTGATCGTATATTTTAGTCGAAAATATTAATGTATAGTTAATATTCGACCATTATATGAAAAAAAAAAAACTTGTTCAAAAAATTAAAAATGAGAGGGTTTTACTTTATTTAAAAAGTTTTCTTCATTTTAATTTTATGAATGCAATGAAATAATGAATGACACGTTCATTCCAACACATTAAAGAAAGCTGTGTCAAAAACTCACATTTAAACTTGGTTTTTGACTCAAATTAAGAATAAGCAAGAAATTGTCATGAATATGTTTCAAGGATTTGAAAGGATCAAAAATTGTATTCAATCCTTGTATTGGATTGAACGCTCATTAATCAGGTAAACAGTACATTTAATTCAAAATATAAATATGCTATACGCTCAGTGGTTTAGATTACATGCATAAAATGAACTCATGTTGATGAATATGAATATTAATGCAAAAAGCAACAACCAAAAAGACTTTATAGTGAGGTATTTTCTTGCTGAGTAATAGTGTTACAAAAATGTTTCTATATGTATGAGTGAAAAATAGACTCATTTTATAAGGCAAAAAACAACAACAACTAAACTTTCATAGATAAAAATGAGATAATTTATCTCTATCATCTATTTTTTTCTTTCAAATTTTGTATCAAAAATAAAAATATTGCAAGAGATGTTTTAGTGAAAATGGAAGCTTTTACTTTCGTATGATTTTATAAAATATCTTCAGTAATTCAGATGTTTTATCAAGTCAATACATCTCCTAAAATATCTAGTTTTTTTTCAAATCAACGACCGGCTATAAACTTTTCTTTGAAAATATTGCTAAGTCATAGAATTTAAATATTAACTACTAATCAATTATAGTAAAGTAATATTTTTTGATTAAATGTCTAACTGTGTACATATTAGCTTTTACGGATTATATATAAATTATTTTGCTGTCTTAAATCATTTTTATCATTGAGTAACTCTATTTATTTTTACATAATAAATAACTACTCATTTTATTCACATTATTTAATTTTACAGCTTGTAAATATGTACCTACATGTATACTCTAAAATTAAAGAAATTCACTTATTTTATAAAAATATATGTTTTGACGTCAAGTAAAGCTTTTGAGAGTTGATATGTACAATGTACATGTTTATTTTTTAATGTTATAAATTAGTTTGGCTAAATTCCACCTTTTGCTCATTATTCTTCAAACATGTTCATTTTAAACATTAAAAATCATCATTTAAAACGTTTATAGGAAAAAATATCCTGACATTAAAAGTCAATAAATCAAATTATGTATTCATAGTAGTTGGTACGACTGACATTTTGTATGTCTTTTATGATGTATTGAATGTATACAATTGTATAATATTTGAGAATAGATTTTTGTTTTCTTGTAATATAAAGTGGATTTGAGGAGAATCGATTATTAGGTTATTCATAATTTCTCAAATATCATTTATAAAATATAAGTGAAAGTACATCTTTGTCTAATAATAAAGGACTATATATTTTTTTGTTTTTGGTCGCCATGTAAACCAGTGAAAAAAGACTGTTAATAAAATAAAACAACGTGATATTAACTGGTACTTTTTCAATTATGTATCTCTAACCAACAATTGAACTATTCTATATTTAATCATAAGATTATATTTAATGATTCATAAAATATAACTTGAGCACAGCATATCAACGTTCAAAACACTATGTAATATATCTATAACGGGTTGTAGTCACAGATCATTATGCAAAAAAAAAAAAAAAAGAAATGAATAGTAAATTTTCATGTGCGTAAATTTTTCTGTGAAAAGTGGTTTTTTTTTTCGTGAGTGTATGTACAATTTTATAATTTGTTGGTCAAATCTATTGTATTACACAACGATTTTCCTGAGTGAATACTATTTCCTTAATCCAAGGATTTTCATGCAATATGAATTTGCACCCCTTAAAAACAACAAATGACTCTCCAAGTAAAAGCAAATATAGATAGATATAAGCAAAATAAAAATTTGCTTTTACTTTAAAAAAAATCGTTTTTTAAAATGTCTGAATGATGATGACTGAAAGGCAAATTTAGAGATATATTGTTGAAACCCAAAAAGTTTAAATAAACATTCCTCCCCTTTTGAAATTTTACGACTCTGTGGTTTATTTCTCGAGATACATAACCTATTACTCAATAAAACCAACCATCCGATTTTGAATTTAATAGCAAATCTAAACTCAGCAAATATTGTCTTGTAATTAATGATTTAATACAAATTTTGTAACTAGTTTGAAAATTGGAAAAAAAACGTTGGCACATGTGCACTGCAACTAGATTTTTACAATTAATTTTGTTCCTTATGGATTAAGAACTAAAAAAGAACATAGAATAATCTGAGTAAAAACCCTTTAATAGTTAATTTATTGACTACACTACATAATATATAAATGTATGATGTAGTTATACATATATCCTTATATATTATTTGCCATTCATATTGTGACATCCAGATGCCCACTGGAAGCCCTTCACCATTTTTCTAAATAACAAAGAAAAAAGGGTTTTTATTCAGAATTTGATTGTTTATGCCTCATCCAAAATGATGGACTTCCACAATGATGACACCATTTGAAAGCACTTTATTGTAGATTGTAATGCCTCATTCTCAATCTTAAATATACGAGTATTTATTAATTTGAGTCTAAATCTGATTGAGGCTTCGTCTCCTCTTTGAGTTACAACTTTAACACTATTACTAACCTAAAATACCCTCATAATCTATAATGCCTATTCTTAGAGGGTATAAGTCCTTTACTAATAAGTAATATAATCATATATCATTTTGCTTATTATTACCGAAACAGAATTCAATAGTCGTATTTGACTATATCATACACTTTTCTTATTTCTTACGAAGCAAACAATGTATTTCTTAAAAAAATATGTACGCATACGTGTGTGTGTAGGTTATTTATAAATCAATAAACTGTATACATGTTTATATATAAAATATGAACACCAAGAAGGGAAATATGGAAGTTCATCTCCATTCTATGTAAACTAAATATTATATATATATATATATATATGCATTGATAAGAATGAAAATATATGGTTGTATTATCACTCAAACATTTGCCAATTTCGTTTTGGAAGGCCAATACGAGAGACACAAAGTTTGATGTTGTCTGTTTACAATATCTATCTATAAAAAAAGAGAGCCTCATTATTAGACTTTCATGCAAAAGTTGGTGGACCTTGACTCACAAATTCAATATACTTATACATATATAGATTATCAATTGGTATATTGTGTTAGTTTGAAAAAATTCAGTCCATTCCAAAATATGAGTCCATATGACTGTCGATTCTAAGGTCCACCACTCAACTATTTAAAATCAAATCTGAATAATTTTACATTAATTATTATGATTGAATTTTGAATTGATATAATATACAAGGAATTCGAAAAAACATCTTGCAAGACTGATGACGTTATCAGATAAAGTAAATGGTAATTTCATGCTTCCTTATTAATGCAAGAGAGTCTCAAGCCTACTTGTACAAGATTATCTCAAAGTTCAGCCAATAAATAAATAAATAAAAATGTAATAAGTTAAAAAGATACTGCATTTAAAGATGCATTTTGCATAAAAATATAAAAAGGGTTATGTGATAATGGAAATTGATTTGAAAAATAATAATGACGTCAACAAGGACTAATTTGTCGTACTTTTGAGTACCGACAAATAGAACGGATCTGTAGTCCTCTGTCTTAAGTTCAGTACTACGTGTACGTACATGTTCCCTCAAATCTTTCAAGTCATCAAGAAATATTTTTTTAAATATTTTATGTATAATTCCCATCTAATTTTATTAATATGTACATCCATAATGATTTGACACTAATGCAGGGAGCTTTATATCTCCTTTAAATTGTTTCTACTCTACCTCAGATCTACAGAAAAGCCTTCCTAACTCAATCGATACTTTCATAAACTTTTTGAAACTAAATTTATTTTTAATTATGATAATATCATAGTCTTTGTTTGAAATAATGTATATATTTTAACGAATGGTCTATTATATACCTATTAAACTAATAATCCATCTCACAAACACACTCAAAATTAAATTTTTTATAGATATGAAAAAAATTACATGTATACACAATTTTTATTTTTAAATTTAAAGATTAAAAAAAATATGAAGAACCATTATATATTTATATTTGATTGTAGATTCAAACGTCTCATTTTTATTTATTGAGACTATGACTACATATTTTGTACATATTTTATACATACAATATAATATTAATACAATTAAACATGTATAAAGAATTGAATCATCAATTTAAATTTTACTAAACTATGTAAAGTATCTTTATTATATTTTGGGTATCCTTTTGTATGAATGATTTTAATGCATTTTCTAACGTACAAACATATATGAAAAATCATTCCATGGAAGAACCTGTAATGTACAAAATATGTTCGATTAAATATACAAAAAAAAAACAACTACAAAAATCAAAAATATTGTGATGAAACAAAAATAGGTCTTTTGACAAGATAATTTTTTATATACATAAACGTTATTGACTCAGACACTGATACACTACAAATTTAATTTGACAATATTTATACATTTTAATGGTTATACAAAGCAGTATTATTGAAAATAATGTAATAATTAGTACCCATAGTAATTTTCAATTCTTTCTACCATACGTAAAATAGAAGCATACAAAATACAGTCGCACGATATTCACTCATTATCCAAAAACTTATGTACAACGTTTAACAGCAACCAATAATGGATGACTCGCTCCTTTGTAAACTATCCATTAGTAAGAGTGTTACATAGAAAAAAAATATGGTACACATTATGTATAATATCTCCAATAATTCATATACATGAAAGCATCGATATTTATTGAAGCAGTGGTTCTCATGCAACTCCTTTTCTATAAGTTTGAAACCCAAGTGAATCCCCATTAACTAATGACTCATTATATGAGCAACTCAGAGGGAAATGAAAATTCATAAAAATCCTGGTATTATTTGCTACATGACCCACAAACCAAAAAAATCAAAAATTATTTAAGGTTGATATAATAATATATGTATATAAATTTCATTGTTTACTAATTTCTATTCGTATCAATTTATTTCCTTTTTTCATAATCACGGAGTTTTAAATATTTCAACACTTAATTTCAAGAGATTTTTACTACAATAAATTTGAAAACAAATCAATATATGTATCTACTGAACTATACTATTTTGATAAAAACACTCTTTTTTAAATAATAGACTACAAAAATGTGCCTCAAATAAACTCGTTTTCCTTTCAAAACGAAAAAAAAAATTTAGGTTTTATACAATTCAGGACAAAATTTTTCAAAAAATAAAAAATTTTTATCATGTACGTTGCATTTTCCCAGGATAGGATGATCTCACATGAAATGTAATTCCACATTTGGAACTAATATAATATTAAATTAAAAAAATATTAAGTCTATTTATGAATTAATTATTTTTGTGGGAACAAATACTATGTCTCTAAAACTCATTGTATCAGCAACTTCCTTTTCTATTCTTCAAATCCTTAGATTCTCAAAAATTTAATTTTAATACAAAAAACTAATTAGTACTTTGAACAGTGTTCAAAGTATGTGCTGCTTCAAATAACATTAGATATGTCATTTAAGACGTATTTTTTTCATTTTTCCTTTTCTAATACTTTTTTTACTTAAGTCAATAAAAAAAGGATTTTTTTTGCGTTGAGCTAATCTCAAATACCTTAATTTTGAAGAGAAAAATTGTTTTTTTAGGAGATTGCAACAATAAATTACAATATTTGGTCATCAAATTGGGACGGTTACAAGACGTCTAAAAATGGCAAATTTTGATAAATACCAAAAATAGCAAGAAGGACTAGAAATTTTGTAGATAACGTTGATGCCTTCTAACAGAAAAATACGTAGTGGAGTAAAAATACAAAAAAAAAATTCATTCATTTATGTAAATGTTCTTAATTTATGCGCCACAACTAATCACATAATATTCATATATGAAGCAAAAAAATAAATTTATTCTTGTTATGGATTTAAGTTGCCTTTGAATTAATGTCTTTGGTCTTGAAATATATTTTAGACGTGTTATTGTTCTGTATGTCACATCAATGATTGTTAAATATGGGATTTAAATGCCAAAAAAAAAAGATTATTTTTTTAATATTTAGACTGTCCATATTTTAACTAAGAAAATGTTTGCTTCTTCAATGATAATTTATTTGACAAGCCAGTGAATATATTACAATGTTTTCTCTAATAAAGAAAATAAAGAATACATCTCATTAGCTTGATAATGATTTATTGGTGCAGTGCTTTTGCTAAACATATGTAGTGTGCGACATAAAATATATTTATAACTTCAAGAGAACCAATTAAAGTGTAAATTAATTTGAAAAATACGTTGATTTATGTGGAGATGAAATGTATCTTGTTCATGTTCAATTATCCTGTATATATATGTTTTTATAATATATAGTTACATCTTGGATGAATGAACCTATTCCATACCTACTCCACTGTGTAAAAATATCTGTTTGTTCATACATGAATAAGCCTAAGAGACAGGGTTAATTGTATACAACTAATGTATTTCCCTCTATATAAATGTTTGACTGGGGGTCCATGGAATTGTACAGCTGCCACAAGGCTTTTTCAAGACAATTAAAAGCAATATTGTGCACCTTGAACCCGGGCCGTTTCGCTTCTTTGGCTGTGCTTTAAACAGCAGCAACCCTATTCCATGGGCTTCAAAGTCTAAATGTAATATATATATATTTACGTATAAAAAAAATTATCCAAAGAGTAAATTGATTGTAATAACTTGTTATCCAGTTTGTTGGAAGTATGTAGTAATAAAAGCCCTTTTTGACTTGATAGTTGAACTAAAAAACTAATTTCAATTTACATACTCTTTTTGATCTATAAATATATTTAAGTTGATTACAAACTAAACGAATAAACAATTGCAACACCTATTAGCAACAAACCTACATTATGATGTATTAAGTATTAATTTCTTGATAATGATGCCCATAAATATTTTTATTAGTATTTACTTTACTAAATACACACATTACATGCATGTATAGAATTGCAGTTTTAATTTTGTTGTAATTCTTTTTAAATTGCATGTCTTTAGTTTAGACGAATTATGTGTTTATTTGAGTAAAATTCATTTAGATACATGAGAAAATGTTAATGGAAACTATTTAATAGGTTGATGGGTTGAACATAAAAACTTCTCAGTATTTTTTTGTGAGCTGTCAATTTTTCTATGTACTTCTCTTCCCCTTAATTGTGTTTTGAACATTGATGGGTTAAATTCGAATTACCTGTTGTTATGTTGGAAACAGTTATCTACTATTGAATGGAGAACGATGGTTGATACATGTACTGCCTGCAATAATCCCCTAATAAAATGCAAAAAGCAGCGTTGTATTTCCTCCACTATTTGTACATAATTTAGTCAAAAGTTATCTAACATTAAATTACTTTCAAATTTCTTGATTAATATACCACCAGGTATTTTAACAAAGTCAAGTATTTATTCTCAACACTCTGAGAAAAAATTAAGGCGAAAAATGACTATAATATAATTTAAACTTAGCCAATAATATCTTTTATACTTAAATCGAGTCCGACTCAAGCTATGATTTTGATACAAATATGGCCTGGCATAAATTTAAAGCCCCGATTTTTTCCGTGTCAGAAAAATGTGTCTTAGAAAAACTCGACAAAAATATTTAGGAAAACATTCGTGTATTATTGTATTTTTCTAGATTATACTACTTTTCCTTGATTTGAATATCTTGAAACAATAGTATTTTGGGAACAGAGGGAATAAATTTCCTATTAGAATCACAGTAGCAACAATTTTTTGCATAAGTACAAAAATGATGTAAAGATCATGCTGGCATCTATTTTCTTACCCAAAAGTAGGAAACCTGTAGCCCAACCCTGAATCTAGAGTGTGTTTCTAACACACTGGGTTTAACCTTCTCTATACTCGGGGGTGGAGGGCACATATAAATAAAATTCTTTTTTTTTCTCTTTAAATACGAAAAAAAATATAATTTTTGTGTCCTCGACTCTAAAGCAATCATAAACAAGCCATTACAACTCAAACACAAACAAAATTTTAAATTTTGTATTATAATTAGCATTATATTATTTCAACATTTTTAAAATAATTATAAAAAAATACCTATTCGTCGGACACATATGTACAATCTTTCTCGGGTACACAATAATTTAGAACTGTGTACGTGAAGTACACAGACAATTATTTTTCAAATGACAGATCTGTTGTAGCAAATTGGAAATTTTATTTTTTAAATAGTTAATTTTTTAAATTGGTTGCAGTGATTTTTTCTAGAATCATATTAAGCATTGCTAATAAAGTTTATTATTATTATGTATATTCGACTTACTACTATTGTTTTGTTCTTTGGATTTGAATGAAAAGTGTATTATATATATATATATATATGTTCTAAAGATATATATATATATATATATAAAAGAAGAAATTTAACAAAAAGCAAAAACATTTTGTCTAAAAAAAGTTGGGATAATTTTTTTGAATGTTTTACGATTATTATTATTGACTAAAAGCTTTTAAAAGCAACTTTTTACAATGATTCTTCATTCAAGTCTTAGTGATTGCATTCTTTTGTTATTTAACTCTGCCGTTTTATATATTAAAAGAACAAAATATATGTTTTTTATACATAATGTAATTCATAAAAATATCCATAGAAACAAATTATTTCTCTTTATGAAGCATTATTATATACCATTTCATTATAATCGAATGGGAGCTCTAACAAGTTTACATAATATACGTGTATACTTATGTACATCTCATTATGCCTATAATGAAGTGTTTTAGAGAAATGGGCAATTAGGATTTAAATAAATGGGTATAATCCTATTGAATGCTTAAAAAAATAATAATGTATACATCGAGTTTTAGTTATGAATATGTATGTACATAAGTACATTTTAAACTCATTTGACCATTTAGAAATTCGTCAAAATGAAGATTCATGAACTTTTAAAGAAATATATCTCCTTTGCTGAAATAAATGATAATTATTAAAAAATAGATATATTTTTAAACTTTTGCTTCTTTTTGTAGGAAAAGTTGCGAGATACAATAAGAATAATGTCTTGTTATGGGCCCAATATTGTCAAGAGGTATAGTTGATGTTGTCATGGGCTTATATCTATGATAACATCATGTTCTAAAGATTTGACCGCTTTAGTGTTCCATTGGGTTGCGTCTTTAAGCTTTAGAACGGGATCAGAAGGGATATCAGAATTTAAGATGAATACAATTACATACTCTACATTGTCACAATAGATTTTCACCTCACCTTCAACATATAGAAAAACTTTAATGTTACGTATTTTTCTGGCAAAATATTCGTTACATAAAGAAGGAGGAAAAAAACATAAGGACGACAGCAGCAGCCAATTTTAATACGAATGCAAAAAGGGTTGTAACTGTCCGCAACAAGACCATGGTACGGATGGAGACGGTATTAGCTCTGTGGATTAATGAATGCAGGAAAAAAAAACATAACCCTGGATACAAAAAAAAAGTTTTCTATTTCGCGGATTTCACTTATCGCGGGTCATTTTCGGAACGTAAGCCCCGCGATAAGCGAGGGATTACTGTACTCATTTTTTATTTGTCTGAGTTGAAACAAATCCTCACTAATTTACGAGTCCTAAAGTCGATATGTTTCATTTTGAGTCATAAAAATCTTCTTTTTTTTTCAACATATATTATTTTTTTATTCTTTCTACCATCAAAGTAGAAGGAAACATATTTTTGAGTGATTGGGTTTTTAACATTATTTTGAGTATTGTTGCTTGCAATGTTAACCAAGATGATAATTAAATAAGGAGTAAGGTATCATATTGAAAAATATATGTATTTTTTAACCTTTTTTTAGAAAATGTGTTAATGTTATTTCCGCAAAAATTGTATTCGATAACAAGTTATTTTAAAAGAACAAGTGACTCGATTTGAAGTAGAAAGATAATATTTGTATTACTTATTTTCAGAGTTGAATAGTTAAAGTTATGCTTCTGAATATTATATTTTTTTTGTGTAACTTGATATACTTACATTTCTAGTTTTCTCCATTCAGAGTTCTCGAATTCATGTCAAGCATTAAATCTCATTTGTCAAATTTCCTGTTGAATCTCAATTATATTTAAACTCACTGAGTCGGTTTTAAGTCCATACAAAAACTCTTAGTAATGTATACAGTTTCTATAATTTACTAACAAGATATCGGTGAATTTTTATTCCAATGCTCTTATGCATTGAAAAATGATTTTGGTTGATCAAATGCTTACTTAAAAAAAAACAAAAGACTATGCTTATTACACATAAAGCAATAACAATATAATACATACAATTATTAACAAGATTTATATCTTGATTAAAAATAACCAATAAAGATAAGACTGACAGTAAATTAGTATTAATAAGAGAAAATCAAATAATAATCAGTTAATAATTTGGTACTAAAATAACAGGGGAGAATAACACTAACAAAGATAATATAAAATATAATTCATATTTATGTCCATTTGATCCCTCAAAAACCTTTATATTTCATTGTTATAGAAGATCCTCTACAGCCTTTGAACTCAAAAGTTACTAACTCTTGAGCCTCGTCTTTGTTTATTTTGTCAAAAGTTTTGTTATGAAGAAAAAATTACTCAAATAAACAAAATTTTATTGTTGTACTTGACTCGTTGGTTACGAATCTGTAATAATTTTTTTTGTTTCAAATCTGATTTTCGATTTGAACTTTTTAACACTTTTTATAATCTTATGCAAACTTTGGATCAAGAAGAAAATAGATAATACACATCAAAGAAGACTTATTCTTTGGAAAAATTAATTTTAATTTCAAGTCTGGATTTATATGGAATAAAAGTGAGAAAATATAATGTTTTTGTTTGATTTAGAGTGATACCTCAGTTTTTCAATGGTTTTTAAGTTGAAAGCGTTAACTTAAAGCGTACATTTTTCTATTATTAGTAAAATCGAATTTACGTTTAGTATGTTTAGCAGTAATATTGATTTGTTTTCAGTTTAATGAAGGCAAAAATCAATCGAGGTGAATAAAATAATTTATAAAGAGGCACTTTTTGACCAATTGATCTTTTGATTTATCTATTCTATTTTTCTAATACAATTATCACAGAATTTTAAAAATTTCAGCACATAACTTCAATTGATTTGTATAAACTCTATAAACTTAATCAATATAAATGTTGAATTTAAATTTAAAAAAAGAAAGAACGTAGTCATTGTTCAACCTTAAATTTAATCCTTAAAGGAATGTTTTTTTTTTATCTTTACATCTCACTGTAAAAAGACTCTACATAAAAAATAAATTGAATTGATAAAAATCAATATTAAATGCAACACATACATAAGTTAACATACCTTTTAAAATATAAATATGTAATTCCAGGTAATAGCATCCAAAAAATACAATCTAAATTTTCCATCATTTAAAAAAACATACATAAAACACTTGGTTAAAACTTAGAGGTGTGATGATGTTCCTTCAAATAAATCTTTTGAAGTTTGTTTTAAACAATGAATGACCGTCGTCTGAGAAACTCGATATTATGTATAATTCCTTATTGAGGGTATTTTCCAAATTGGATAGAATAGACAAACTATATCTAGTTCTGTAAATAATTTGTTGTATTTTATTTTTAATAGTACCTACTTTAAGGACTTTAGGGTGATTCAGGTTTGTGACCACGGCCCAATCAGCCTTTAACTTCTTTGACCAAGAACATCCCCTTTTTTAAGTTCACATACGATGATTAGTGACAAATCCCCAGAAATAACCCTGCTCTATACTAAATATTCTTGGGACAAATTCATATAAAGTTTTTAGCATCAACTAGATTGGTTCTGTGTAAATAATTTGAATTGGACAAAGTGATTGAGTAAAACCAATATCCTTATCATCAAACATGCTGGTTGGAGTATTAATATTTAAGAATATTTCCTGCTATCCGGGCATTATGATGAATCGAGTCGAATAAACAATGTTACATGTGTATTGTATCTTAACATTCTGGGATATAAATCTGAGCATGACCGCTGAAAATATGATAAATTATTCGTTTGTTCACAAATAGGCAAAACTGAATCAAATCAACAAAAGTTTCTAAAAGAATACCAAAAAGCTGACAAGGTGTTCGAAATAGGTCTTTAGACTTAGATACATATTTATGCATACATGAATAATTTTTTCGTATTCTTTTTTTTTGCATTGTTATTCTATTTTTGATTGATTGCTTTGAGGGTGTTTTTGTATAAAATATATCTGTTTGTATCAATGATCACCCTTTTGTTGTATCTATAACATCTGAAGAAATTAATATATGTGTACATGTAATTTGTATACGAAATGAACGAATTTTTTTATTTGGCAAAATTTCGAGTAAAAATCAAACATACTTAGTTAGGAATCCGTAATTATCAGTCTATTTATATAGATATGAGTGTGTAATTAGGTACACACTTATCATTTGTTCATTAATCCTTAGTTTCTTTAATAATAATTAATCAAAAGTAATTACTTAAAAACATTCTGTGCTACTGTTTTTTTATACAATGAATACAAAAACCTATAATTTATTATGTAATATTTTCTTCACACATAAACTACCCACTCTCAAAAACTCAATATGTAAAAAAAAATCATCTTGTTATAATTAAAATCAATTGTTTTAATATTGATAGCTAATCCTTAGAACATACTGTCCCAGACATCAATATTTTTTTTTTGTACTGAGATAAATTTTGACATTAACACATCACAATACTTAATATAGAATGCAGTTAGAATACATATAAATACTACAATTTATTTGTTTTTTTATATATCGTTTACGAAATTTATGAAGGTATACATATATGTATGTACAGAGGTTTTACTTAGATGCTTACTTTTCTGCCTGCACAGTGGCAGCATATAAGTACATGCATATATGTATATGTATGTATTCAAATATATATATGCAGATTTTATAATCTCAATTTTGTATTATGAATATTTTTACACCAAACTGTTTTGAATACATTTTTTCGATTCATATTCTCCAATGGAGGCATTGTTTTTATGTTCGACACTACTTTGAAACTTTAAGAACAATCATGAATATCTGTTAAAATCATCCATAGGTGAGCAATACTTTGTTGTTTTAACATACACTACTATATACATATAATTTGCATAAATAACTCTGTCACTTAACTGAGATTATCTATAAACAATTACAATTAGTTTTAGTAAGTTCTAAATATATATATATATATATATCTTTTTTTAATCATCTTATAAAATGATCGTGGAACGAATTGTTTATGAGCGTATTTTTAGTACATAGATTATTTGGAATAAAGCTATTTTGAAGCATGTAAATATGTATCAGATACATAAATTTTTTATATGTACATGAATACATTCATAGCTCTTATACATAACAAGCCTTCAACATTTGAATAAATTAGAAAATATTCCTGGCTTATAATAGTTTTTTCCGATTTACAAATACGTACACAATAGCTTGACTATACAGTCCCCTTCATTTTAGACATACGTATACATACAATATACTACATGTATAAAAGAACTTATTGTTAAGCTTATTAAACCTGTACTTTTCTGATTGAACAAATATTATAAAGAATTTCAAAAGTCAGAATTTTATGAAACATTTATGTCCAATAATTTAGAACAAGTTTGTCTTAATATTGTTTTGTATTTTACATACCTATCTAGATATTTTGTATCATTCAATGTAGCATTATTTTAACTCAAAAAAAATAATGATTAAAATTCCTCATCAATACAAGTTCTAGTAATCCATGAAGGATAACTTATGGGCATCATATATTGACACAACGGCGCTATTATATTTTAAATGATGGATCTACGTATACATCGTGGAAAAATATGATATATGCAGCCTAATCATTATTTATTTATATTTAATATTTATGGGAGTTTCAAAAACGAGAAAAATTGTCAAATAAAGATTACAGAATATAAAAAAGTACAACATGACATGTGAAATTCTTAAAAAGACCTCCTTTTAAGCATTTCTTTTTAAAATATTTAAAACAGAGGTAAATAACACTAGTTGGCAAAATTTCAATATTGTTTTTCTATAGACTAAGGTTCTCAATATTGCTTAAACTACATTTATAAAAAATTCAAAATGTAATATATGATTGAGATTTGTTGAAAATCTTTGCATGCCCCGAAGATTCAAAATAAAACACATATAATTGTAGTTTTAAAAGAATAAAAGGATATAAAAAAGTTATTACATTATGGAAATGTTGATAATGGTGTAAATACAAGTTAGAAAGTATTGTTTTGTTCTTTTATAATGGGATTGTATTTTTTTCTTTCAATATCTCAAATTTTTTCAACAAAACCTCGATAATTAAATATATATATATATATATATATATATATATATAAATATTTTCCCAAGTTACAAAATATTGACCTGTTATAAATTATCTTCATTCTTATACATATAAAGTCTTGTGTCTTAACTTCACAATAGCTATGATATTTATGACTGTGATCAAAAATTATAAATTTCTCAGCTTTAAAACAAATAGACTTATTTTTTTCTGCTTACAAAACATTTTTTTCCAATATAAAGCAGGATACAGAAATGTTTCTAGAATCTTGAAATATACATACATATATCTACAAATAATATTCCATCCTTTAGTCTTATTTTACATTCTTTAAGATGAAATATTACACTATATTACATATATAGATGGTTTAAAAAATAATTTTAAAAAGTTAGTCAGTAGGCTACAAAAGCAAGAATTATAGAATATAAGGGCTATTTTGGTGTTAATTGAAATAAAATCAAACATGGGTAAAAATTGGCTAACTATTGTAATTTTTGAAGCTAAGCATTCAATGAATGAATGATACATAAATATGCTAAATACGCATTGAACATGTTCCTCATAAACCATAGAAAAAGAAAAAAAAAGTTTTAAGAAACAATTCAAATATTTTATGTCTCTACTTTTGGGATTATTTCGCTATTTCTCAAGTTCTTAAGATTTGATTAACTTTTCTGGGAATTTACGTTTCCTCCATTGTAACCAAATAATTTTTCAATAATAAGAAGCATTTCCCTGTAGAGAATATAAATATTTATAATCGATAGAAAAATCGGTGTTTTGATTATTTTTTTGTTTTTTAGATATCAGAGATTTGCTTGGTTACCACATCAAAACAGGGGAAATTTATTAAAATACAGATGTTTACACATGGAAATGACTTTAAAGTCAACTAAAATTCGCCTCTAAAAAAATGGTATGTATGTATATGAGTAGCAGATCCTCTCTCATTCGCGAGGAAGTAATTTATTTATGTTATATACATATATAGAACCGCTAGATATGAATACAATGTGTATCTTAAGAAATAGTCCTCCGTAGACAGCAGATGTGAATAATCTTGGTGATTTTCGATGAAATGCAAAAATTTACTAATTTTCTACCCACTGAAATAGTATTCGTAGGGGAGGAGGACATGGCCCCTTGGATCTACATGGAATTTGTGTATGCTATATATTTGTATAAATATGTAGTAGTATAAGTTCATCTCAAACTGAATATCGTGGGGTCATTTCCCCTAACAGACAAAATTCTATTTTTTCTAGATTTTGTTTTCATAGTACACTTATAGCCACATACATCCAACTGATAGTGACCTTAACCCTACAATAATGTTTTGTAAGAATTATAGTTGGAGGAAATGTTAAACAAAAGCAACTCTGTCTTGATTCACAAAAACTTTTTCTTGTTTTGATATGTGAATATCTCAAAACGTCATTTATGTCAATCCGACGATATTTGCTCTCGATTTTTTATGAAAGCAGTGAAGGTGTTCATTATTAATTCCAATTGATTTAATCTATTAATCAATCTTAAAATACTCATTTACGTCAGTATATAAGTATATGAAGAATAAAGGAAAAACTCCCTTTATTCCATTATTTTTTCACCATTAAGATATTGTTTCTAACTACATAATTTTATAGACCTTTGTAGGTCCTCAATAAGGAAAAATGAGAAAAAAAACCTTTTAAAGGAATGAAGATATCTTTTAATATAACCAACAGATTTTAATCAATTGAATATTTAGGAAAATTCTAAAAAACAACAAAAGAAATTAGCAAACACATGATTCAACTATATATACCATACATATTAAATAATAAATACATCTTGGGGCTATTTTTATACTTTAAGGTGACAATATTATATATTATATATTTTTTAAATAGTCATATTAAAGACACATAATAAAATAATTAAACCAAATCGATAAACGTTTGTATATAAATGAAATCTAATATAATTATGACTATATTTTTTTTGATAGTATGAAGCCAAATATCAAAAGATAAATACCAAAAAATTAGAGTTAGTTTTTACTTTTTGGCTTATATGCTTATAATAAAATGAGCAGAGGCTCTTATGAGACTTTGTTTTGCTAATTTCTATTAATAGAAATGCTTTGAAAATACAAATAATATACAAAGGAATAACTATTTTTTGAGTATTAACATGTTAAAAAAAAGTTTTTCTTTTTGGCAAAGGATTTTTCATTCTTTATAAAAATAAATATTGAGTGGAGTTTTAAACAGAATTTCATTAATTTAAAATGAGCAAAGCTGTTTATAAGAGAAAGCTCATTATAATTTATTTTGATTAAATGCGTGGAAGAACCTATTAATGTTGTTTGATTCGGTTTGAATAAAATTTCTTTATTATTTTGGTATTTTAATAACCATATCTATGTATTCATAGCTATAACACTACATCATAGTGATCATTAATGAACAGTATCGGCAATTAAAGTGGACATTATATACAAATTTATGTAGAGATAAAGTAAAATTATTGTGTTCAAAAGCGTATATTTTACTACCAAAAAACATTGTGAGCAATACAGAATTTATAAATATATTATCTTTCAAGATATATTCTATTTTATACGATAACTAATGATTTTTTATAAATATTGATTGAAATGTTATTTACATACATATAATTTTTTTTTTGAAAATAAAGTTATTAATAACTAATAACTCTTAATTAGATGTGTTTAAAGATATTAAAAAAATAATATACTTACAAAACATAGAATTTCAAAACTGTATGGCCGCTGAGTGACTCCTAATTACTTTTCCAAATGTTTAAAACAATACAAAATCATATTTTAAAGCCAAAATAAACTTTTTTGAGCCTTAAAATTTAATGTATTAATTATATATATGGCATACAAATGAAATAAATAGACAATGCATTGTTCTAGAACAGTTAGCCAAAGTTACTTAAGCATCAAGATGATTCAAATTAAATGTTATTGTTAGTGAACACATATAATTAAAATATTAATCCAGAAAATATCATTTATTATTTTACCTGCATTTATATAAAAAGAAAAATATTAAATTTCTCTTTATT
This sequence comes from Lepeophtheirus nordmannii, assembly GCA_963680855.1. Lineage (NCBI taxonomy): Eukaryota > Metazoa > Arthropoda > Copepoda > Siphonostomatoida > Caligidae > Lepeophtheirus > Lepeophtheirus nordmannii. Next base: position 32,543,600 of record OY804518.1, on the reverse strand, counting down.
AAATAAACAAGGCTAAGAGAGAAAGAACGATATTTATCACAATATCATTTTAAATTGCATGCATATAGATAAGATTGACTTTAAATGTTACCACACATAAATTCCAAAAAAATTCTACTTACAAAATTCATACAAAAATATGTATTCAAGAATAATTCTCAAACGATATTTTTGCCTTCACTTTCCTCTTGTACTCTCTATAATTACCATACAGAATATTCACGAATACAGATTCCACACTTTTACTACCACGTCACTCGTGTATAAACGATAATATTTTTAATGATCGTACTGTATCACTCACATATGAACAACAGTTCAAGTTTGAAAGACCCACGATACATATATTTATATTCAGACTAATTCATTTTTACTTGTCTAAAGTATATCTGTTAACAAGGCTTGAATTTGACAGTGTAAACTTAGTCAGATTTCAATCCAATCATTTAATAATTGAATGGAGACTTTCGTTAAGTCCTTACTTTTTTTGAAATTTGTATATAGTAAAATAAGTGTAGTAGAAATTCAGATAATTTTCTAGTTACATATATTCTAGATACTATAAACATATTATAAAGACTAATGATTTTTTTTTATATATTCCAAAGTTCATTTTTATAATATGTACATACATATATATATACATAAAAACCAACACTAGTACGTTACAGTAAAACATAAATAAACATTATAGTTTAAAATTTTAGTTTTGGAGCTGAACTAAAACAAATTCATATACCTATAATAAACATTTTAAAATACAATCATTCCTTTTCAAAACAATCAAACTTAATTACACTTATTAAAATACTTTATAATTTTGAACATTGTTTTCCGATGAATGAGGGATAACGATGAGAATTAATCTTCAGCTCCAACGCAGCATATCTTGCCGCTGCCGATATTAAAACGCTTCGTAGCTCAAAAAAATGGAGAGGATCACACACTGTAATTTTCCTTGCAATTAAGACCTTTGAGTTCTGGATACTAAAGTTCATGGCTTTAATTAAAGATCTGTCGTTACTGCCAAGGATAAATAAAATAGTGGCTTTGGAGTATTTGTCAGCAGAATATTTTTGCAGCCCCTTTACATTAAAAGTTACTAGGAAACAAGCAAAATATAATTTGCATATCCCAATGATTTTTTGCTGCAGGATATGCAAAATATATTTTGCTTGTTTCCTAGTAACTTTTTCACTTTCCCATGACAAAGAAAATATATTCATTTGCTAGTTTTTGCAGCTTTGTCTTCTGCTTTAGTCAAAACATGCAGTGATTAATATTTGTGATTGCAAGAGCCTTTTTTAATATACTATTCGGAAATAGACCAATAACTCAAAAAAAAAATTGTCGCTTAGATATGAGTGACGCGTTTATGAGTAAGTTATATACCTCTACGAACCATGTCACTCATTATTTAAATGTATGAATCCACAAAAAAAATAAACTTTTTATAAATTAAACTTAGTACAAGCACAATATTTTCATCTAACACAAAAATTTAAAAAAATAATAAAAATATTGTGTACAAAGGAAAAATTTAGAAAATCGGGCATGATAGTAAAAATTCACCGTTGGGTGAGAAGGGAAGGAAAACCATACATTAAACATTATTAACAAAAATAACTGATTTGAAAACTAAAAACAGATTTTTAAATCTTAATTCTAAACAAAGTAAGTAAATATCTATAAAATGGGGTTTTAGATGCAGTTGGGACAATTGAAACATTTTATTCGAAATTAAGGTAGTATTTTTTCCAAGATTTTTATTTTTAATTACGATGGTAATATTTTTTTTTTTACAATTGCTAGTATTATGTAAATCATACGACCAAAATAATGTTTAAAATAAAAATAAACTATGAGAAGATTTAATTCATAAATAGTAACTTTATGCTTAATATAATCAATGTATGTAGTCCTCTAAATGTTATAAAAACTTACTAATCAATACTTACTTTTAAAAAATGTCTATTTTTTAACACTCATTTTCTATTTTTATTGGAATAAAAATTTCGATTTGTTAGTAACAAGCTATATTTCTGTATTCTTATTTCCTATCTTCAAAATGTTGCACGTAAATTAGATTTAAATATTTACATAATTTACTCTCCCACAGTTATAGAATCCATTTAAAATCTTTCATATTGTATATTGGTGAATTAAAATACTACACTAAAATTTTGTGGTTGATAACTATTAAAACGAGTTCATTAATCATATCAAATAAAATTTCTATTTTGTTGATGTAATTTAAATAACGGAACAACAAAAAAAAAACTATTTATTTTGATAAATATATGATTACAAATACATCTATTAAGAATAAAGTAATTGCTTGGACAAAATTAAAATTTATCATATCAAAACAACTGGTCATGTTTCTCTAAATAACTTAAATAGAAAATTTTCATGGAGATGTAAAATAAAGATATTGAATATAAAAATCCCTGAAGTATTTGAAAGAAGATTCTTTTTTTTTTGTTATCATTTAAAATAACAACCAGAGAAATATTGGACTTTTATTTGATGCCAATACATTTTTATACGGGGAGGACTCTGTCTCTTAGATGAAATCCTTTCAAAATAATATCGAAGAGTTTCATGACAAAGACTGAAGGATTTACTTTACTTTGTCTGAATTTTACAACTGGATATACATGGACACTTTACTAACCAATCCAGATTTGGAAATGTTTCCCCCCTTTTTGGCACCAATCCAGAGGATTCTATGTAAATCTCAACCTTTTTAGTAATTGCATACGACAACTGATATTTTATTGCAAAACAAACTCAGGAAACCTTTTACCAAGAGATTTGGTGACCCTACAGCTTTACTGCGCATGATTTAAAATCCTCTTGAAGTTTTAATTTTGAAAGGTTCAGCTTTCCCCTTGAACGTTCTTTTAACGATTTTAGTTCCTCAAAGCCATAGTTTTAAAATTTTATCATAGAAAAAGTTATGAAGGAGCGATATCTATATGAACTAGCTTTTTGAGCACATTTGGCCTGCTTCCGTCTTGGAAACAAAAAATACTGCAATCAACGTTCGGTATTGCTGATGGCTCAAAATTCATTGCTCAGTTACAAATTTCTGGGCAGATCATCAAATTTCAGCTTCCTTGCATGAGTTGTGGTTTTTTATTAAATAACATTTTACATGCTTTCGCAGATTGTCCCATTTTCAAGGTGGTTAAACAATTTTAAAACTAAACGTGTGCGGAATTGAAGGCATTTCCTCAAATATTTTAAAAGCTTATATTCTTTTTGGTGTATATAAACTTAAAAAGAAATCCCCCCTAGTCACAAAGCAATTGAGTGTGCACTGAAAAATATAAAATCGCTAATATCAAATAAACTAAGATCAAGCACCCACACTTTAGAAAAAGACATAAGACCTATCATCATTGGTGCAGTGGCCCGCCACTCTGCACTTGAGGTTAAAATTGATGATTCGGAAGGGTAGGAGACCTTATTAAATTTCTTCCTCAAAGTTCTAAACATTATTGGAAAGATATCAAAAGAATTTTAAGAAGACATCGCCGTTTTATAGTGAACACAAATTAATAAATTTGTCAATTTATATAAGGTTATTTATCTGGACAGTAAATTTGAACTATTTGTAATGTTCATTAATGTTTTGTTTCTTAAATCTCCGGAATTTTTATTTTATTTTATGTTATTAGTGTATTTTATTATTACACTGTATTATTTTTGACAGATAACTATATAAAATGGTTTTAATCGAAAAAAAAAATAATAAAAAAAATATTAGAGGAATTGGTATATCTCGCTATATATAGAACTGCATTATAATATGCAAATTGATTCTGCCTACATTTTCAGTTTATGTGAAAAAAATGGCTAGATGGCTCTTCCTTGTCACAATGTAAAGATATATTCATTCAATAGAAAATAGGATATCATTTCCATTGTATAACTGTACAATCTATGAACTGTGCTGTTTTATAATGTTTAAAATTATTTAAAGAAATAAATATAAGCCTGTATACATATATAAAATATAAATAAATTGTCAATGAAAAATTCGTTAAACTTTGGTTTTAAGTGTTGTAATACAAGTAAAAATAATCCCTTTGCTTGTATAAACTATTTTATAATAAAAACAAACAAACAAATCTATTAAACTTTTTCCCCCTTTGTTAAATCCATGGTTCATTTTAAGCTTTTTTTATTTTTATAACAAAGACAATAATGTCAATCAAACTTTACATAAATGGATTCAATGTATATAAATCAAATAACCAAATCGATACTCATATTAAAAATAAATCACCTTCCATTTATATAATTCTATTAACTTTAATATTGGTAGATATGTAGATACAACATATATGTACCGCTTTTTAGCCAACAAACATCCTTTTCTGACTTAAACATTATATTTTACCATCATTTTTATTAGTACATATATTATGACACATCTTGCTGCAACTGTATAGAAATTTGTATACATTTTTTTGTTTTAAAACTTTATGATAGCAAAAGTTTGTTTATATATTTTTTCTTCTGAAAATGTGATAGCTTTGTAGAAATAAATCATTCTATGCCTATAATATTACTTTTATTTTAGATCATGATACAGTTATATGCTCATATAACATGTGTGTACATGCATATATAAAATCTGAGTTAATTATTATTTGTACCTTGCCACTGTTCAATATACGTACATATGTATGTATGTATGTATGTACATTTCTTGTTATCTATATGTATATAGCTATTTTCCTCCATTGTTTTTATAATTAATGAATGCATCTGTGGTATGCCCATAAAAAACAATAGTTAAGATATGTATCTAAAAATCAATATTCGATATTTTTATTTTTTTCATGAACAAACACATCCTTTATAAGTTCATTAAAGCATTTTATAAACATATACAAAATGTACTTTCGAAATTATCTATGATTTTTACTGATAGATATAAATTGAAATTATTTAATATGTATGTAAATATATTGAACTGTTTTTTTTATGAATAAGGGATATAGTAGATAGATGTGTCGTCCTATACATTAGACTTATTTAATAAATAGTTGTGGCATAATTATTTTAATAAAAATAATTATAGTTATTAAAGTACGAGTATAAAATAATTCGATATTGACAATAGCCTGATAACTGATATTTTGTAATGTTTGTTAAAAAACTAAATTAAATTATTTGAAATGTATTTAGATATATTTATTTATAAGTTGAGTCTTCTAAACACTGCTTTGTAATTAATTTGCATCGCTTCAGAAAGTTAATTTAGAGCTATTGTTAGATTATACAACTTATTATTGATATTCTCATATTACAAAGTACAAAAATTGATAACTTTTTACACATAAATATAAAAAATCCAGATTAAAAAAAGAAGAAAACATGACACAAAAATATCACTGGTCAACAATTCCGTGTGGAAGGATTTCAGCCGGTTTCTTAATCCTTCTACCGATACTACTTAGGTAGCTCTACCGTGAATCATTGATTTCTAGCGAATTTTTGCTCGAAATTGAATGAAAATTTACACATTTAGATGGACGATTCTTCTTGGTTAAGGATTCTTATCGGGCACTTGACATCTTGTTTGAAAGCTGTGGGTCTCGGCTCTTGAATCCATTCCTAATTAATCAATTTCATGTAATATTCAAGGAGTTATTTAAGTACAAAGATTTTGGCCGACTTTTGGGCCTACTCCCGTCCCTTACACTTCCAGGAGTCCCTTTAGATCAAGACAAAGACTGGAAATGAAATTTGCATTAAATACACTAGCGAATCAACATTTTTTAATGCACAAAATGCACACCATATCCCATTTCATAGTTGAAAGATACAATATCTTGTCAAAGTGGAATATATATTTTTTTTTAAAAGACAATTTTCATTCTGGTTTTTCTTTTTTACACCAAAAAGTTAATTTTGTGTTTTTTAGTTTAGACTCTATATCAAGTTAATTTAGATACATTTCTTTCTTTTTTAGTGTGGGACATGCTAAAAAATTCATTACTTTTAAATACTTACTTATCAAAGCTTTGGAGCCCCCCCCCCCTCCTTGCAGATGCCCCTTTAACTTAAAGATGAGTTTACTTAAAGAAAGGCTCCTTGAGCTAAGTGGACACGCGTATAACCCTTCCTTTTCTTTACAATATACATACATTTATGATTTACTCTGCCGATTTTCTAAATCAATTTTTCCATGTTTTGGAATATATACAAAATACTAACTCATGAATGGATTTTTGGCTGTATATTACAATTTAGGATGTGACATTTGGAAAGTGTTATGAGAAGGTGGGAGCAAGATTTATGGTACTATTGAACTAATAATCCCTCAACTGCTTGTTTATATGACTGTAGAGGGGGGGGGGCGAGATTTGTATTATAGCCATATGGAGGAGATGTTTCAACATCTTAAAGAGTATCATATAGAAAGAAGCCTGCATGGCCAGACAACTTGGTCTTAATCGAGAGATATAAGTTTCCTTTAGGAGAATTAAGAGACAAAGGCAAAAAAGAAGGGAAGGAGTTTGTATTTTTCAAAGGTCTAAGAAGAGAAATAAAGATCATTCAATCCCCATTGGGTTCTTATTTTTATCTTTTATGAATATGAAATGAACAAACCTTCGTACATCTATTCATGATAGATTCCTTTTGAATTCCATACTCGGATTTCCCTTCCAAATTCCTTGGAATAAATTCGAGTGCTTCCTCACTGTTCATGACGAGTCCGTCTACGACAGAATCAAGAGGGGTCACAAGGAGCTAATACATTGGTAGATGTTTGAAAGAGCGATGCAGAAATAAAGTAAATAGATAGAGCTATGAATCTTAAAATAAAGAGAAAGCAAAAATTGACCCAGTAACCCTGACAATTTGATGAATGTTTGGGAAGAAAGCAAAGTCAACTATCATAATGGTTTACTATATCAGCTATTTCCATACCTTATTACAGGGGAATACATTAGTGTTCTTGGAGAGGGGGTGGAAGGAGATCAATATAAATTTTAACTTATAAAATGATTATGTTACATCAAGGATTCTTAGTTTATTGGATATGCATTTTATTGATTCATAATTATTTGTAGACGTGGTTAGTACTATATGTACTAAAAATTAAGCAATAATGATGACATACTTGGAAGATAAACACATTGTCCCCCCCCCCCCAAAAAAAAAAAAATGGTTAGGATTTACAGCTCAATCTTTAGAAACCGTCAGTTTAAGTTTATAAAATAACTGTAAGACGTCATTGGTCGGATAAAAATGAAGGTAGAAACATGACGTCATACAACATCAAAATAATACTTAATTTTCTAAAAAATGACTTAGTTTTACTAGCTCATATATAGATATTCACACTCAAAACAGCAACATCGATGGATTAAGGTCAACTTGTCTGAAAATACGGGGTTCCCTTTAAGAAAAAATATTATAACTTTATATACATATATATCTAATAAAAATACATCTTTTTTATAAAATCTACAAATAATGTTGGTGATGATCTTTTATTTCTTCCTTTAAAGATCCATCCTTCTCCTTCAACAGTTTAACAAAGAATGAACATAATTTAAAAAAAGAGCAGCAGTATCAAGCTTATTTCCTTTACTGATCCTGAAATTGTATTTTTCTGTACAAAAGTCCCATCCCTAATTACAAAATAGAAAATGGTTAAAGCCTATAGGTACTAAATAAAAATTGAGCAAAATATTATTATGTAAACCACAGTATCATTCCTTTACATCATTTTTTTCTTTCTCCAATGAACTTAATAATAAATTTTACATCAAATAAATTCAATTTAAAATATAATTAATCAAAAAAAATATTAAAATATTTCTTTGATTGTTTCATTACAAAATTCTAATTTAAAAAAAAAAAAATTCAACTACCTGCATATCAATATACATTATGATTTAAATCCTCAAATATGAAATGTTTGTTTTACAAATTTACGTTTCGGATGAGTGCAATCATATCATTATTCTTCATTTACTTAAGCATGTTAACTATACATATTTGTATAGCCTTGTTATATATATATATAGTTACCCAGAAATGTATATACTTACATTTGTAAGCACATACTTTTCCTTCATTATTTCACACAAGCTTTACCATAAATTTAATTGAACGAAGATAAAATGTTTACATACACTATTTATACTTTCATGTGTCCGTCTTTGTATATTATTTTTTTATAGAAATTTTAATCTATTTACTCATATTATTTACAAACAATATGAGTGAACATTCTAATTACAGTGTTCCTTTCTTAACATTTTCGCACTCATGTCCAATATTCATAATATTTGATGACTTTTTTAATTTTTTATATTTATGTATTTAAAAAAAATATGAGTGTCATGGTTTGTGAAGGGTGCATTATATTCTTATGTACCATGTCACTTTTATTATCCTAATGACCATTATATTTCGTTGAATTATTGTGTCTATTTCCAAATACCACATTTAAAAAAAAGGAACCATGCATAAAATCACCACAATTTTTGAGTGAAGCTGAAAACAAATCAGTCAAAACAAAAAAAAGAAGTTGTGTCTTATGTGTTGAGAAGGTTTTAGTCAAAAAGTTGCTAAAAAAAGGGAAAAAATATACATTTTATACATACCATGCGGCAAAAGCACATTCTGTATTTCATATTTCTGAAAGCATCATACATGTAGAGAAGTTGAGGAAAATATATTTAGAATGTATATATAATATGTAAGTATGTAGAATATATCTAACAAAAAATATATTCTGAATTTCCATTAAACTTATTTTACTATAGAGTAAATTTCAAAAAAAGTAGCGAGTTAACAAAAATATCCATTCAATTGTTAAATAATTTGACAAAATCTAACAAACTTCACTGAGTTGAATTTAAGCCTTTGTCAAAATGTCTTTTAGCCAACTAAAAAATAAATATGTCTCAACTCAATTGTGAATATTGTGATTGTTCCAAAAATTGAGCTGTCACTCACATGTGAGTGACGCAGTACGATAATTAAAAATATTGTCTTTCACATATGATCAACGCGGTTATGAAAGTTTTGAAAAAATGTAATTTTGCTTTAACAAATTAGAAAGTCAAACTTCAACTATTTTTACATTCTTCTATGTACTGAAATGGAATGATAAAGATCTAAAGTTATTTTATTTATTTTATTTCTACTTATTGACTTGTATGTACATTTGAGCTGTGGAGAAAATAGTGGTTAAGCTTCAAATCTTTTTTTTTATATCAGTTTGTATATATTTCTATACAATAAATCACCGCAAAAAAACAATTTTGATTATTTTAAATTATTATCAAACTACTTATAAATTATTTTAACGATCAGGTTGTCAGGGTGACAATCTGAAATCAATAAGTCATACTGACCCAATTAACTAAAAAAATTCTTATATAAATATACATATACATGTACTCATGTACACAAATAGTAAAAATATTAAAAACAATGCCAATCAAGATGTGCTTGTGTAGTTGAAGTGTATTTAAAGTAGTACACTTAACACTTAAGTGACAAGGAGCATACAAATATCAAACAAGGGAAACCCAAATATATATATATATATATATATATATATATATATATATATTAGAGTGGCACATTCGAGGAAAGTTTTTACACAAAATAAAATGAATAGGGGCGTATCAGAAAATTTGTTTTGTGATAGAACATGACTACAAAACAAATTTCAAGTCAGTGTAACAAAATTTTGAGGTTCCAAAATTGAATTATGTTTCTAAAAGTGTTATTTTGATGAATTTTTAAAAATAAATAAATATATATTTTACATCTATGCTACTTAATTTATGTTAATACTTAGCATTATATAGCCACATAATAAATTTTAACTAAATTGAACAATGTTATGAGGTTCCACAAATAGTTGGTACGGCCTGGTTCTCTCTTACTGGTTTCTTGCTCCTTCCAGCTTACCTCAAAAAACAAAAAAAAAACATAGGCTATAAATCTATCAATATAAAGCTAAAGTATATTCCTATATTTGAGTCTGTCTCTTGATTATTCTTGTCTTTTTAACTTAATGAATCATTTCTTTGCAAATAAAGCCAATTACATAAAACAATACTTTAAGACATGATTCATACTACAATATTAAACTCATTGTGCTTAAAAAAAGATACATATCCAAAGTTTAAATATCATTAGTAGATATTATTTCAACTAACACTATTTATTATTTTACTAAATTGTAGACTCTGTTTATTTAAATATGGACTTATTAACCTTTGAGATTTAAAAAAAATATTGAAGATATCGATTAAAAATCTAATATGGTACCTAAAGAAATGATACTAAAATGAGGAAAAAAAAACATCATTAAAAAAATTATTTAAAGTTTTGTAGGTTGACATTTAAGCCTCGATTACATTTCCTTATGATTCTTTTGACAAATATAATTTTTTATCTTCTTAGTAGTTTTAATACCTATTTTTGCCACATTAGTTTACAAGTTTTAATAAAGAAAGAAGACATTAATTGGTTAAATTAAGTATGATACTCATTTAATCTATTATGCATATTTATACATATGTATACATACTAATAAATGCAATTTAAATATTTTCGTACCGGCTCCCGTACACAAATCGATATCAAAATTTGGATACTGTTTTGAGTAAAAATAGAAATCAAAAATCTTGTTAAGGACAATTCAGGTAGTTCACATGCACTTACAACCTAGTGTCCCAGGGATTTTTTTTTGCTTAAGAATTTGATGACGTTTTTTACAATTTTCATGGTTTTTTAAAAAATATTATGCCATTGATGGGTCAAGATTTTTATGATGTAATGGAGTTGCAGTACCATTTTAGTATAGTCAGTGTCCCAGTACCGTTATAGTATCAGTTTACCGAAACAAACTAATACATTTACATATGTATCCTACATATATGGCGTGAGTCTATTATTTGTTCTTATGTTTAAACGAGTTGAAGTCAGCCAGGATGACTTGGGGAGCAGGGTAGACTAAGAATAACTTGACCTAGAAAAGGAGAAAAACTATATAAAGTTCTACATCGTTAAAGACTGGTTTTCATGTCAAATGCAATTTGAAGTTATAGGAGGCCTAATTTGAGGTTGCCTTCGAAGATAAAACTTTTAGGAAACGATCAATTTAGGGGGTTCAGATAAAGTCAACTAACATTTATCCGAGGTTCTAGGATGCTGTTTTGATTTTCTCATCATCAATCATTACATAATAATATATTTACGTCTATGCATTAAAACAGCATACTAAAGGTCTAGGATTATATAATACATATATAGAAATGAAGAATAATTTGTGCTTTTATCAACATCCCAGGTTCATGGACATTCGTATAATTGAACTTTCAACTATTATGAACTTTTGATTGATAAATTAATATTTGATATTTGCAGAGTAATTATTTATTGATATGTATCTTAATAAACAAATTGAAGAGAATAAAAAATATCTTTAATTCCAATAAATAAAGAAATAATGAAAAAATATGGTCAAAAGTAAAATTAATGCATTAACGCTGATTTGAATTGCACCCAAGTGTATTAGAAGGGCATTTCTATTTCATTACACTTCTCTAATATCAATAAAGAAATGAAGAGATGATAAATTATATTTGTTTGGGATTCGTGATTTAATAATATCCTCACTATTTACAGCAAATGAGCCAAAATATAATTAAAAATACCATTTAAAAGTGGTCAATGTTCTATTATATATACGTCGTATAAAATGTTTACATTCTATGGACAAATCATAGAGTGTGTACATTCAAAATTGATTTTATAGAATATAGAAAAGTATTAAACTAGAAAATGATATTAAGAATAAAAAATCTTTATGTAAGGGAATAAAAAAAAAACTAAAAATCGTTGCTGACTACCCTTATATTTAAAGAAAATTGGACTCGATTATTTAAAAATATAGTTAAATATGTAGATAGTACATTATACTAAAATAATGTTTAAATTATAAACATTACTTACTCTACCTACATGCAGATTTAGATCCGTTGTAACTAATGGAATCGAATATGGAAACCCCACGTTCAATACAGTTTTTGATATTTTGATTGCAATACATACAAACAAAAGTAAAGATATTAGAGATGTATAATGAACAGCTGCCACTTATGAGAACAGGAAGAGTAAAGATTGGGAATATGTCCAGGACTCAATTCTACAGCTTGAATTCGAATTGCTCTTAAGTTATACGCATAAAATCAGAACTCAAATTCAGATTCTTAGTAAAAAAATAAATTAAAGCCTCTAAATCTTGTTGACTGTTCATATTAAAATTGATCAGTCTGACTCTGGGGTAATATAAAAAGATTTGATTTCTTGGATCATTTCCATATTAAATACTTTTCTATATTCTATAGAATCAAATTTCGACTATACATATTCTATGATTTAGCCTATGGAATGAATACATTCTATGATTTGTCCGTAAAATATACACATTCTATGATTTGTCCATATAATGTATACATTCTATAATAATCTATATTCTATACGACATATATATAAAAAGTCAAACCTGGTCTAATGGTCGCCTGCTTTAATCGTCTCACTCCACAAAGCGGTCATATCCAGTTCCCACACAGAAAGTTTATAATATAAATGCACTGTATAAATCGAGTCCCTGCAATCCCCGGCCAGTAGTCACCCAAAATAATGCATATCAATACACATGAAGCTGCTTCAACGGTCATTTTTTACTGTTTACTTATTGTTGTATACAATTTCTCTCTTTTATTGTATAAAGTTAAAAAAACACTCATTTGCTATAAATAAAAACGAGAGAATAACAATTAAAAAACCAAATTCATCGTCAATGTTGACACTGAATAAACTTGATGGCATTTTTTATTATTTACCCGGACGGAATCGGAGGCAAGGTCACGGAAAATGAATCCCTGAATTTGGGTCCTCCTTCAAAGATTATCTAACCTTTCAGAATACCTTCAAATCCCGTTAGTTCTTTACAACTGTTTTTCAGAGGTTATGGGACGCGAAAAAGCTTATCCTCTACTTTGACTTCAAAATAAGTAATTCAAAAGTTGTGCGCCTGAAATAGAAGAATTAATTATTCTAATTAATATTTTATTTATTGCATATAAATACATGTATCTACAGGATCTGAGTTATACACCATCGGACTTGTAGAAAAATATGAATATAAAGTACTCATCAGACCATCTAAGTGACCGGGGTTATAACCTATTATCTAGAATAATTAATTCTTCCATTTCTAGCGCACAACTTTTGAACTTAACAATCAGTAAAATCTAAAAAAAAGTGACCGTTGAAGCAGCTTCGTCTGTATTGGTATGTATTATTTTGGGTAATCACTGTCCGGGGTTTGCAAATGCACGCTTATTACAGTGCATTTATGTTATAAACTTTCTCTGTGGGGACTACATATGATCACTTAGTGCAGCGAGACGCTTAAAGCAGGCGACCGTTAGACCAGGTTTGACTGTATACATATATATTGTCCATCAGTAAGTAGGGAATATTTTAATGCCAGGCGAATATGTATGTAGGTACCTACCTCTCAACAAGTATATACAATTTCAGGTTAAATATTTTTATCACATAGGGAAACTATGTGTAGGATTTTTAAAGAAAACACTTTAAGAGTATTAGAGCAAATGACGTTAATGATCACATAATAAGTATCCATCTTTTCTAATGTTAAAGAAGTCAATATTTTAGATTAAAAATAGATGAAATGGAAGTAATAGTAGATACAGTGTAACATTAAGAAGGATCATCAAATAGCTGGCACGGATATTGATTCATGTACTCCGAACTAATAAATAATAAAATCCCCTTTAATATACTTTTTCATGTGTACCTAATTTAAAACTTGTCTATGAACATCTTTGAGTATTATTTAAGTCTTTTAGAAGTGTCATCCATCCAGTGTCTCGATCATCATCTTCAACCCATGACATATTTTCCCCCTTTTCAAAAATAAATGCTTTTGTAACTAAAACAGTTACTTAATTCTGAAAGAAAGTTGCCAAGATGTTTACTTAATATTTAAAAAAATCTAATTTTCTTTCAGTTATAAGGAGTTACGTTCCTTTTTTTTATCACAAAATCTTATATTTTTAAAAGGCAGGTTGATATCAGAATACATGAATTAATTTATATGTACATATATATGGCAACGACACTAAAAAAACGGAGCCTTATCCTAATACTTATGGTGCTAGTAAATATGTACATATTGTACAAGAATAATTTAGACAGGTTCCAAACATATGTTCAATAGGACGAAAAATAAATAAAGTCCTTCATTCTTTTCCTTGATTTTGATTTATATTATTTATACTCTATGATTAATTTGTGTAAAACATACTCATACCTACCTAAATGGGATAAATATAAAAATTCTCTAGAGAGAGATTGTTGTAAAAAGAAAAAAAAAGTAAAGGAAAGAGTAATGATCATTTGTCAAGCTAGAGTCATTCTATCCTTAGAATTGTTATAGTACAATGGTTACGAAAAAAAAAATTATAAAAAGTACTGATACAATTATAAGTTTCATCAAAGTGATGTACGCTTAATATTTTTTTTGTTAAAAAAGAAATATTATTTATAGCATACATGCATAAAAACATCTAAATAGACTGCATTACTTTTTATCCAATATTTTGCTTGTATAAAAATTTATAAATACAAGATTCAACCAAATTAGTTAAATTAGTGTGAATATGTATCCCGAATGAATTGATAAAACTTAGAAGTTGGAAACATGTGGAGAAGATTTATGGAATCAGATTGGACCCATATGTTAAGTCTGGCTTATATCAACATCTCTGTTACATCAGAATGATTTCCAGATAGAGTTTTTGATTTTTAGAGTTTACGGGGGATCCTCTATTTCTCTAGAATTAATGGTTGTTTCCTCCCAATAGGATTAGACCCACTATGTGATGAGAAATGCTCATGTCTGACGGATGTAATGGAAGGGAGTTTATGGTGAGTTGGGATGGAAATATACTTTATTTTCACTTATTGGATTCATGGCCTCCTATTCAAGTAGAAGCAAAATATTATTTTATAACTTCGATGTTACTTTATTATTTTATGATTTAATTGACTTACCACAAAAAATAAACTTCATTGATATAATATGTACAAAATATATTATTTAAACAAATATTATAATTGGAAAATATTTTTGTAGAGTCATTATATTAACTGTTATATTTTATTTCGAAAATAAAATAAATGAATAATAAAGTAAAAAAATGATAAAAACCATGTCATTGCTTAGGAAATCAAGCCTTTTTCAATTCAAGTTTGATGCATTGTGAGGATATATTTATATCTTTAATACTTTCATGCCAGTGACACCATAAATTCTTTTTTTAATGTCTAAGGTCCTTATACTGAGAAATTTGCATAGATTTATAGGTGAGGATGTCTAAAGCAGGGAAATTTTCTGTCTTAAGTAAACAAATATTGCGTGCTTAGTTTAAAAAAATGAGTGTATGACATCACAAAGAATCAACTCATATTTACCTATTCATACGCAAGAGAGCAATGGAAATATTTATCGATAAAGTTCAACTTGTTAGACCATCTGTTTAACATCCTCCTTTTAATGTGGTTAGTGAACAAAAATAAAACGAACTTAATTTCATGATACACTGTTGAAAGATACTAATAACTACATTATTTAAGTTTTGAACATTTTTTAAAATATATTACATCCATTTTGGCCTCGTAAATATCAATTAAAATGCAAGAGGTACTTCTATAAGATCAAGGTATGGAGAAAAAATACTAATCTAGACAACCTTATTTCGGTGTTTTAATAAGATTTAATTTGTTGATTATGTAGTTAAAACATTCATTTTATATTTTTGATATAATTTTCTTTATAAAATATTCATTATTTTAAACGAACTTTGGGTGCCAAAAGAGTATTTATAATTCTTAATGGTATTGCATTTAATATCAATGAAATAACAGCTTACATTACATTTCTATAAAATGATGTAATAAGAAGTTTTTTTGAGAAAGTTTGAAGTCCAGAAAATCTCTGTTCTTTAAAGAAGGGTTAAGATTATGGACCACTAAACTTTTAAATTTATATAAGCAATACACAAGGGTTATCAAAACTTATGCTATGAGAATTAAACTCGCACATTTTGACTGCATTTCACACACACATTGTAGTTTCATGATTTTTTAAAACATATCACGACAATTTCATCTACCCCCATATAAGGAGAGCTAATTTATGAACTATGCCTCCCAACATAAAAATAGTATTGTATAAAAAACAAAACAATAGTCAAAATTGTCTTTTATAATAAAAAACCCCGTATAACACTAATGTGTTGTAGTAAAATAAAAATTTTTACAGCAAACTAATTTTAAAATTTGAGAGCCCTACAGCACACACATATCTCGATATTTCATCTCATTATACTCAAATTTTACAATATGTCCATTATGTTTAAATAACATCAGGGGGGGGGGGAGGGGGAAGTATATTTAACCATATTTTTTGCTTTTAAATTTCAAAGTAAAAAAAGTTAGATACTGCATATTAAACAATAAATTTATAGTACATTTAATTTGGAAAATTCAATAAGTTAAAAGAGTAATTTTGGAAAATTATTAATTAAGCTTTTCATAACACATCAAGTAATATGAGACTCTACAGATCAAACTGTTACAACTACAAACTAAATCTCAATTTGTACATATGCAAATAATATTTTTATAGAATAAAAAGGTTAATATATTTTGTATAAATTATTGATTTATTTGGATAATGAAGTTAAAAAACCCAGTTTTTATAATTACTGCCTTATTTAACTTTTTTGTTTCTTAGTTCAGCATGTTTTGACAGCTTCTGTTTGTTTTTTCCTTTCTCACTTCACTTTTTTCACGTTTAAAATGAGTCTTTCCATCACCTGAAACATTTAAATTTCTTTTTCAATTAAAACAAATTTAACGAGATTAGTTTTTTTAGAAAGGAGTGTTAACGCTAAATATACTAAATTAGAGAGTTCTATTTCTGTGCCATTCCTTTTAAATTATAAAATTCAAATATATCATAAATTTTCTCATAGTTTTCTCCAATTTTTTCGGCTTTCTCTTGTTATATGCTTTATGTTTATGTAAATTATCACAATTTCCAAGTAATATTTTATATATTATCTACTATATTCTGTAGTTTATTCCTTGAGGAAGGATAGGTATTTGACGGAAAAAGTATTTTTCATATCACTACTATACATTTTCTATCTCCTTTTAAAATATACCTATTTTGTCCATTCTTTCATCATTTGTTACAAAAATTAATTACACTTATCATATTTCATTTTTTATGTTATATATATTTATCTCCTTATTTGTATTGCTTCTTCGAGTAGAGACAAATATAAAAACAAACATATGTGCAAAAGATTAATAACATTCAATGTTTGATGTTCGTAATAAGACATAAAATATTAAAAGTAATAAAACCTAGAAAAATATTATTTTTAGCTGATTAAAATTTGTTACTTCTTCTAGATGTGCGTACATGCAAGTATTGTCAATTATTCGTAGAACACAAAGCCCTTTCTATAAGAAACAAACCAAATTGTGCTTTTTTGTACAAACAAAAAGTTTTCACGCACATTTTACTGAAGAAAAGTTCATTGTACACATTTCACTTTGAGAAAAGTTTAGCCATGGTAAGAAATATTATTTGAAATGAAACAGTAGAAATGAGACCACAGTTGATGAATAGATTGTTGATTGGATTTAGATCCATTTTAGTTTAATTTAACAGTATTTTGTAACAATTGTTTAGAATTATTGAAATCCACATAAGTAAAGTAAATATTAACTAAAAAGACATAATGAATAACTCAAAGAAGTGGGTTGATGATAAAATTTTCTTGAAATATATAGAGCTAAAACATGGTCCTAATCATTTTATATTGTATTTATTTTCTTTCCTCCCTCTATCTGAAAAAGATGCAAATTGAGTTGTAAAAAAGAGCCCCCTCTATGTGAGTGTAAAAACCACACCTGAGACAACGCTATAACTAGGGATGTGTGTTTTGTTGAGACGAATGAGCGGGTCAGCAATAACTATCTGGTTATCAGGGCCTTTTAACTGCTGATTACTATTTGATACTCAATAGCTGATGTAAACTGAGAGGACTAAAGTAAATTGAATTTTAGAAACCTCGGAAAAGGGGTACACTTTCTTTAGCATGATTTCTTAATAATCAGGAATTGAACTTCTTATGATTGTAGAAAGTGCTTGCCTCAACGATTCAGAGAAGATTGAATTGAAATTGATTATGAAGGCAGTGATACCAACGGATATTCTTACCCCCACTATCTCAATATCTAATATCTCATTTCTAGTAGCACTATTACATATCATGTCAACTAATAAGCTGTCGACTCTTCAATGACAGGAATCAACCCATCACACCACACATTATAGTTCTCAATCATTTTTTTAAATGTAGCAAAATGTTCCATTATTGGTTCCTATTTTTTTAACATTAATGTTTGTGTGAAAATCATCACTTTCCCTTTCACTTACAGGTTTTTTAAAGTGCCCGCTCATTTTAGTCAGGTTCTTTTCTGAGAGCCTCATTTTAGCGAACCTTTTATACAATGAGGACTTTAAATTAAGATAATTGACTTTCTTATTAGATACACTCAAAAATTTCATGAATATTAAATGAAAATCTAGTCCCCACACCCTGTGTTGACATTGACATTTTAAGATCGTAATCTTAATTTAGGGATATTTGCTCATTCTTTCGTTTTCAGGGCTTTTTCAAATGTAAAAACCATTTCCAGTTTATAAAAAGAATATTTAATTTGTATCCTCATAGATAAATACATGTTTCAATGCACCATTCAAAAGTACATGGTACTGATGACATAGGGATCTAAGTCATTTGTCTTATCAAAAATTCTTATTAAATGAAAAAGTCGATAAAAAGATAAATACTTGACTGAATTCACACCTATTTGAAGTATAGCGTCCAATAACTACTATCATGTAAAATAAATCAAAAATTGGTTTAAAGTTTAAATTTTGAAGTAGATTTATCTCAAATGAATATTGTATAAACTTAAAGTTTAGATATAATTAAAGAATAAATGACTTGGGTTTAAAACATTATGTAAAACATAATGTTCAAAACAAACTTTCTTTTAAAAAAACCACAAAAACTTCTAAAATAACAAGAAAAATTTCCACGCAAAAAAGTTTTACATTTTGTGAAATTTATTTGTTAAGACATTTTTTTCTGAGCATACACAAGGATGCATGAATAAAACATTAATTTTTGTGAGTAACATAAACATGTATATAACTATTAAAGTTATGTTTGATATTTATTTTGACTTGGTTATACATTTTTTTTTCAAATTTACTGAGCCCAGCAATAATGGATAATTAGTTATTGCCAGCATAATGCTGAAATAGATTATTGATAATCTTTATAATTCTTTTTTTATGAAACATAACTTTATTATTCTATATACATATAAATACATGCAGAAATAATTTAGTTTTATCATATATTTTTAATTATTTTTATCAATTCTGCCCCTTTGTAAATTTAACAATTTTAAATAGTTTTTAATAATTTTTAAAGGGTAGATGAATTGAAATTTCAGTATGTATCTTGTTGGTTAAAGCGTATCCAGAGTAAAAAATAGTCTATGGGTTTCAATATTTAATTTTTTGCTTTATTATCAACAACTTGAATGTAAATGGTTAATTGTTTTTTCAGTATTACCAGTTTTAAGGAAACAAAAGTGATAAAGTAACGCAGGACGATCATTAATTAATAGTACATTATTATTTTTTTGTCAGAAAACTTGATGAAGAGGTGAATCATTTTTCATAATGACAATGAGATCTCTCATTTTAGCTCATATTACATTTATAAATAAATTGTTGATGAGTCATTCAGCGACTTCTTTTTATTTCTGCAGATGGAATAAAATTACGCGATAAATGATTTTCAACTCTCGAAGAAGTTAATCAAAATGTATGTTACAGAGTTATCTCAGTCAAACTAAAAAAAATGTTTTTTTTTATTTTTGGAGAAACATGTATAGATATCTAGAAATTTTTGTGTTCACATACTGTTTTATTAAGAATAAAGTAACTTTAGAAAAAAATAAAAATAATGAGATAATGATATCTCAAAAACTATTTGCTCAATCCAATAACCTTATTCCCTATTTGTTAGAATATCATTTCCCATCGACTGTTAACAGCTAGTCTTAATAATTTATATTGTTACTATACTCATCCATACAATTTATTTTAATGTCAATTTATCCTCTAAAGTCCTAAAGTTAAGTCATTTAAGAAGTACTTCTATACTTTTTAATCCCTTCAAAATTGTATTAAAAAGTGTAAAAATGTCAAAAAATTGAAATGAAACTTTCTCAACAATCTGACTTGGTGTGCGAAAACTATTTGCAAATATATAATTAAAACATCATGTATTGCCATGTAGATTCTAAAAAATCGATTTTTTTGAATATTTATTTCCAATGAACGTGAAAAGAAAGGTAAATCCACAAGTTAATTTTTTTTTTTAAATTGAAGATGATTGAATTAACTTTGAGATATTTATAGAATCTCCTTCTTTAATTTATTTGGATATACATTTAATTCAAGCATCATTAAAAAAATATAAAACCAAACTTTTATTATTTTATTCGATTGGATAAGCTTTGAGTCATCAGTCAATAGAAGGGAAAAACATGTATACCTATATATTTTATATAATTCTAACTTCTATTATTCTTTTTGTTCTCAAGGATACTAAAAGATAATTCAAAATTTAATAATACATAGACATTTTAATATTTTTTCTATTTTCAAAATAACACAAAAAGCAGATAATATACTTAGAGCAAGAATACTTTTTAATAGGAAATTCGCTTTTTTCATTCTGCACTATAACAACTCAAATGATCTGTTTAGTCAATATGCTATAGAGCGTTTTTACTCACGTCACAGATTGTATAAGAAATCAATTTCACCAGATGGCATTAAAAATGAAAAAAAAAAGACTAAAAACCTGTTTTTGAATTCAACTTGATGAAAAAGAAAAAAAGTGATATTAATTAACAATAATCCTGCATAAAAAATACGTCATAAAAAGTTTTAAAATATTACAATGAAACATTAAAATCATTTCGTTAACTTCATTAATTTTTAACAAAACTTTAGTGTGCAATTTGACAATGTGTGAAATTCTGCTATTTACGTTTAACTCCTTTTGACCGTATAGTAAATGCCATGTGAAGACATAGTTATTACAATGTCTAATTCTGGCTTTGAGGACCAACGTAATTAAACTAAAGACATCCTTTGAATGTAGAACTTCAAAATTTGCATAATTTCACTTAAGTAAAAACAATCCTAGAATAATTGCTCTATAGTCTCTGTTGCACCTGTACAGAAAACACATAAGCTAAGATCTTTTTTTAAGTATACCACCCAGTTCAAGGATTCCAGACAACAATCTGTATCCGAACCATGGTTTTGAGGGTATCAAATATTTATTATACTTAGACTTTTCGTTGTACTTGATTGATGTAATAAATAAAAAATGTTTACTTTAAGTAGAAAGCTTCACACTAAAACGGCATATATTATGTATTAACACAGTGGTTACAGTAGTAATTATTGCCTAAGAAATTATTTATAAAATTAAAGTATTCACAAAGTTTTAAATAACGAGTCTTTGTTTACATAGTACTTTTTAGAGGTTAAAAGATAATATACATACATATTAATATAAACGTATTTACATTTTTAGCTCAAAACTTCCCTATACTATTTGGGTCAAATCTACTACATATATAAACTCGACGACTTTCTTCCATTACCCTACAAACTTAATGATTGACCAATACAAATAATACAAATGAAGGGCCTAATCGTAAAAACCTTAACTATTGATTTTTTTGCTATAAAAAGTTATTTACGTTAATATGGTAAAAACATCATTAAAATAGAAGATTGGGCTCCGTGTATTTCTTCTATTTTTTCATGTTTTTCATAGAATAGAAAAAGTAATGCATATATATAATCGTAACAATGTGTTAGTTAATGCCTAAATAAATAGTTTAATCTATAAAGTGTTTTACTGACATCACAGACTGTATCATAAATTGAAGCATTATGATGTCTTAACATATTTTTAATTCATATTAACGTTTGAGATTTAATAAAGAGATATATATTTTTGATAGATGACAAAGGCTTAAGTTCCTTTATTTGTCAGTTTCATTGTGTCCTTTAAATGCAAGTTAGTAAATCATTATTTTTTTAAATAGTAGAGAAACAAGAGTTTTTATTCTTATAAAATTTGGTTGTTTAAGTCTATAAGAGAATGGCTTCCATAATGATGATATCACATATAAACGCTCAATAACATGGTTTTTTGTCTCAAGGCACTTTTACTAATCAACTCCCCCATTTACATTGTAGACGAGTAAAATATGAATTCATAGCACTGAAACACGCCTTGTATCTATAATTATTGAAACTCAAAGAGTCTGTTATATCAGTAGAACCGAGTTTCTATACTTAAAAGTATGTTCTTTGTTATAACAAAGCAATCTTTCTATTTAAACAAACATTCCAAGTCAAATAAGTAATAGATTTTATTATTTCCATAAGAAGAGTGATTTATAAAAATTCAATAGTTACAAGTATTTAGAGCTCTACTAGAGTAAAAGTTTTATTTTTTTAAAGATTTTTTATATAGATGGATCGAACCTCGTTCAAAAATTATTCAAGGATTTATCTTGATATATTTATTGAAAAATATCCATATAATATGTAAAAATATATATAAGTAATCTATTTTTCCATTATTAAGGATATTTCTTTTATTTGGAGGAGAAAAGGATGTAAGGCATATAATTTGATAGCTTATTCAATTTATAACTACACAGTAATGAGTGACACAATACAAAAGCAGAAACTTGTGTTATGATGTCTGCTATCAACAATATCATTAATCAACAAGTAATTATGTACTTATCACCAGAAACTCCAAGTTTTTGATTATTCAATTAAACAACCATAGATAGTCATTTTCACTCAAAGTACCTAAGTTAGGCAATCTAAATATATATATTTATATATTTTTGTAAAAATTGGACATTGGACAGGATTCTCTTTATTCAAATTGTCTATAGTATTGAGTCAAAGTACATCTAACTCTTTCCTAAGTTATTTTTATCTTCAATCTTTCAACCATCGTTTTCCACGACTATATTATATATTATAACGATAAGTTAACCTCATACTTCACTCTTTTGTATCACTTAAGCAACATAATTATAAAATTAATCTTCTAGAGTAAAACAAAATGAAGCTAAACACTCAATTTATATACTATCCTTATGAAGAATAAAATTAGGGATAGTTATTAGAAACTTCGTTCAAAATTACCCGTCTTATTCCAATTGTTGATATTTTCACAACTTTTTACTGAAAAAAACATTGATATATAACTAAAAACACGTGAAGGAAAATTCAAGGACTAGCAGGAATTTATTTATATTTAAGTTTCAATATGATCAAAATAACAATATTGGCTGCTTCAGTATTAAGTTATTATTACGAAGATAAAAAAAAAATTAAACAATTAGCCCAGGTTATATCAAAAAAAAAAAAAAAAATGAGTATTTTACGTAATAAGTAACAAAAAAACTATATTTTAGCTCTATTTTATGGATATTATATAAGGCAATTAAATTTTTTTTATGGTGTTTAAAAAAAATCCGAACATGTGTTTTATGCAATAAACTTTATTTATACCAGGGTATATGTAAATTTTTAGCTATATTATACAGTTCCAATATTTCCTATTTATATATCTGAAAAATAATAACACGTCCTATTTTTTAAAAAAATATATTTTTACGCACAAAAATATAAAACACATATCTGCTTTCTAATAACAGAAAAGTCATTATTTCTTATCTCTTTCCAGTTCAGTGACACAATTTTTTGCTCCATCAATTAAAATGTACTCAATTTACAGTGAAACAAACCATATTTACAAGACATTGTCTAAATTACTAACTGTTTCATAGCCTTATTGGCTAAATGCCTCTAAGATATTTACTGCATTAAAACAGCCTTTTTTAATAAAAAATTTTAAACGACTATTAATTGACCTCAGACTCGTATGTATTTTTTATTTAAAAAAAATAAAAAAAGTATTTCTTTAGAATAGTATTTTTTTTCTTCAAAAATTCTTTGATCCGAAAAGAGTTCATAAATCTATTTTAGACACGAGTTGTCTCATGAAATCTCTGTGATATAAATTCATAAAGATTTGAGCTTTTAATTTTCCTCCAACTTTATTTATTCATTTTTAGTACAAATATTGTAATTTACCTATAACCATATTTATTAAAAAGTTGTGTACCCTTTTATTCCGATTAAAGATTTTGGGAACCTCTTAAAATATACATATAAAACATAATTTTTTACTTTAAATTAATGAGCTATAAAATTTGACTATGGAATATTATAATGGGCTTAATTAAGTTTTTAAGAATTGTGAATACAATTTATGTTTTTTTTTTCGTAATGCTCGAGTGTAATGTTCAATTTATAATCCTATAAAACTTAAATTTATTCATTTGTTTTATTATAAGATATTAATTTTTAAATTAAATTCAAAGAAAGGGAAAAATATAACATTTATAAATAGTGTTTTCATACATATGTTTTTAAATTTGACTTTTAAGATAATTTTTAGTTAATGCTCTCTCTTGATGTATATGTATGGCCTAACATATATTTGAAAATTATGAAAAACTACTTTTCTTCTTCAAATGTGTAAGTAAAAAATTATTTTCGACTTTTTTTCTAATGTTAATTTTATCTTTAAAATGCTATAATTTCATTTGTAAATATTTAATTATATCAAATTTTTTGTCCAAACTATTTTATAAAAAGAGATTGAAAATATCAAGTTCAATTCCATTTTTTTTTTTTTTGCAAAAGTGTTTTGTATACAACTTTATTTTCTAAAAAAACAAAAAAATAATGTAAAATTGGCTGCCAACAAAAATCTATTATATTAATTTATTATTCCAAAATATTACCTTAACAAAAAAAATTTTCTAGTACTTTTGTATTAGTTTATACACATATAGTATATGTTTTATTTGTCGAAGTACTATTTTAATTAAAAAACAACATCTTTTTCTACGATAAATTAACTTTTTAGATTCATCTTTCCTTCGAATTAGTTTTCAAAATGATGGATTGATTCATTTTTGCTACAAAACAATAGGTCTATTATTTATACGTAGGGGAGATTGGAAACAGTTGCGAAATTTCCTCCTTCAAATGATTGCAATATATGTTTTACAAGAATTTTATCATAATACTTAAATTATAACATACATATATAGCTATATGTTAAATATTGTTGATCAAAAATTATACTATTGAATTTTTTTAATTTTTTGTTCATAGGAGTATATTTAATTATATAAATCTCGGAATTTGTACATTTTGCAAATTGTTTATTGTATAATTTTTCATTAATTAATATATATAGCTCCAGTCACTTTAATTAAGAACTATGAATTACTAATACAATTACATTTTTACCTACTAATATTACGTAGAGCAAACTGTGAACAGCATGCTTGAGTTAGATGAATCAAAATTTAACTCAACATAAATACATTTGTCTTTTATCTATTGAACCTATTTATAAATTATGTCAATCATTTGTTATTTTTTACTAATTGCTTTTGAATATTATCTGTCAAATGTTGCCAGGAGGGTTGCAACGGTTAAAAAATCAATTTTGACAAAAAATATAAAATTACACTGAAAAATATTTTTGAGTAACAAATAAACAAACTTTTCACGGTGTTGAATTAATTATATTAATGCTCAATTTATTAACATATATTAATATTTTTACTATAGACTATTGATCTACGAATAAAACTAGCTTTTAACTTGATTAATTTTCTTTTCAAAAATATTTAGATTTGCCTTGATACTCATTTTTACCTGTGTTTGATACTCTGTGTACATATTAAAATTTAGGAGTGAGTTATTGATTAACATTCTAGAATATGGCTTAGTTCAAATTTTATGTACTGATATATATACATATGTGATATTATTTTTCATTCATCTATCATTTGATTTATAAAGAGACTATGCTAAGTAATTCCAAAGAAACTAAAGATAATTTCACGGGACAAAATGTCTCAATTGTATAATAAGATTCAGGGCTTACCTACTTTTAAACATTTATGTAAATACTAATAATGTATTATACATATATATAAAAATGAGGATATGCCCATACAAATGAGAGAAAAATATATGTTAGAAAGTTGCAAAAGCAAATGAAAGTAAAATGTATGTAGATAATTTGCAAACTCATATGCGAATAAAACTACTTGATACATCACTGATACATTTATAAAAAAAATATTTTCTATGTAGTCTTTTTTAAAAAACTTATGATTACTTTATTTTTCTTTAAATTATTATTCTAGAAATAAGAGAAAAGCAAATAACATAAAACAAAACAAAATTGTAACAATTTTTAAAAAATGCATTTTTTTAGAGAGAGTTTATTTTTTCATATCGAATAAGAATTTTTATTAAAGTAATAGTTGTTTACCATATGTAAATTTATAATTAGTCATTTTTCTTGGAATTTACAATAGTTTTCTTTCAATTACTATGCTTATAACATTGAGAAATGACCGTAGTGCTTACATATTAGAAAGCTTTAGTTCCTCGTTTATTATATGTTATAATTTTATTTGTTTTGTCTCAACAAAAAAGCAATCAAAATCAAGGAAATGAGTAAAATTTATCTTTTAACTACATACATAAACATCTATAAACGGATTCACGTTTCATAGACATATTATTTTGGTTAATAATGGACTTATAATGGAAATTTGTAGAAGTGGTTAAGATGTCCGAGAATTTTAGCTAGAGTCTACCTCTTTCATTTGATTTATTCAACTTCATTTAGCTACGATTTACTCGTTACAATAAAATAATATCCTTTTTCTGTAATTGTAACCTGGAATTTTTGGAACACCTTGAAATATTTAATTAGAATAATTTATTAAATAGAAATTGAATATATAATTAGATGAAGAATACAAATGCAATCCAGACTCATTTTTAGGGAAAAATATCTTTTTTTACTTTTTATTGAAATGCCACATATATTTAAACTAAAAATTTAAGAGAATTCTTCAAGTATGAACTTTGGACCTGTCTATAAAGAGTTATAATTAACTAAAAATAAAGTAGCTATTTCGATCTTCTAACGTTTAGTGTTATCTTATAAAGTTGAATCATAATTTAAAAAAAATAATATCAAATTTATATAAACTATTTAACAAAAAAGTTATAGCAATTGAGCAGTGGCTCTCAAGCATCGATAGTTCAAAGATGCATAAATGGAATAAAAAATTATTTATAAAAGACTAAACATTTTGTTTTGGAATTATTTATATGCTCTTTGCGTTTCAAAGTGTCATAAAACCCCTACAAAATGTAAACAAAGCATTATAAAATCCTTACAAAAGCATTTAGATCTATAGTAGATGTATTTAAATCCATAAAAACAGGTCTTATTTGTTTCTTTTGTTATTTTTCACTTGTTCGTTGAATAACATTAATAAGTATATAGCTAATTTTTTCTAGAGCAAATTATTAGAGAGAGTACCTGATGTGAGTAATAGGTATTGTTGAAAACACATTCAAAGTTTCAATTCAGCATAACATATTTAAGGCAAGGAAATTTACAAAAACAAAAATAAGAAATAAACAAACTTGGTTTTATACCTCAAAACGAAAATACAAGAAAAAGGAATTGTTTTTTTTTTTTGTAAAACTTTTTGAGTATAATGATATACATATGTACGGAGGTAAGCACTTAAGATTGACCATTTGAAACCAACATGTTGAAGATGAATGAGTTGAGTATAGTATGAGTTAAGAAAGTTTAGAATATATTTCAGAAATAAAGATAGACAAATTTCATTTAATACTTATCATTGGCTTTGATCACGACCTCTTTGGACTTGGAGCAGTATGTCTTGATCAAAGTTTGACTTGAGATTAAATTATGTCTCAGAAATGGCTGACTTGAACATGGACTTTGACTCTGCAGGGAGGCCATTTACTATTTTTTTCATCAGATGTTTCATCAACAGCCTCTATAAGCTAAAATATCCTCAAAATCTTGTCGTTGAAAATTTTGCGGACGTCGAATTTACCCTTCCTAATATAAGATGCCACAGTGTTGCGAAAACAGTTCGATTCATTCTGCAATATTAGTGATGCTCCCGCCACGCGTGTAAAGTTTAAGAATTGCGACCCTTCTGAACTTTTGTGAGCACGAGTGATTGGAAATTTCTTTGCTCTTTTTATTTTATTTTTGTAAAACTAAATTGACGGGCTTAACATTAATCCTTTACAGAGCTCAAAGTAACAAAGAAGGATTTTTAAGACAAAAGGTACGATATTTCAAAATTATCGTTATAAAGCGAGTTCAACATTAAAATTATAAATAATACATAAAATGGAACAATAATCTTGTAATTAGAAATAAGGAATAATTTATTTAAATATTCTTTTTTTTTCCTTCGAACTAGACTTGATTTTTCAGATTTCAGCTGGTTTTTTAATCCTTCTGCGCACTGCTACTTAAGTAGCTCTACCGTAAAGCGAATTTTTGCTCAAAATTGAATAAAAATTTACACATTTAGATGGACAATTTCTCAAAAACCAATGATTCTTATGGGACACTTGACATTTCGTTTGAAATCTGTGGGTTTCAGCTCTTGAATACATTCCTTATTAATCAATTTCATGTAACATTCAAGGAGTTGTTTAAGTCCAAAGGATTTTTAGGTTAAAACAAAGACTGAAAATAAAATTTGCTTTAAATACACTAGCGAATCATTATTTTTGAATGCACAAAATGAGTATTCTTCTAAGCTTAAATTGAAGTTGAAGTTGGAAAATGGGCCAAAATGTTTAAAAAGTAGTAACCGATTTTTCGAAAACCATCGGTCTCTCGAAATTTTTTTTTACAGATTTGAAATCAATGTGATAAATTGAATAACTTTTATAATACTTATATCCCTTAGGGTTTTTAAAGTTTAAATTTGTTGACCAGTGTTATCATTAAAATACGTCTTCAAAATTTTAATGAAAATACACATGCATGTATCTAATTACTTACATAAAAAGGCTTTATAAATTATTGTAGGACTACAAAATCTCTGATTACGACATGAATAGTGATGGGATATTTGTTTAGCGCTATTATAAGGTGTGCTATTGCTATATGATCCTATTGTTTAAATAAATATAGTTAAGAAGAAATACAAGGGCACATTAAGAAAGGTCTTTTTTTCGGTCATAAAATATAAAAAAACTAATGCACAGAAAGAACTTGCGACAGAAAAAAATAAAATAGAATATAAATAATTCACAATACGTTTTGGTGAAGGACTCTCAATGTATCAAAAAAAAAAGTTTCTATATTAGTTATAGTTAACCAAAAGTGATGTCTTTTTATTTTCATGGCATATTTTTATGTTTCAATAATGAGAATAAATATTATTGATGTATCTATTTTTTTATTATTATAAATTCTATTTACACAAAATATTTTGCCCTCATAGGTTCTGGTAAGTTTTATTCAAAGTCTTGTAACAAATTTTTAATTACTATTATTTATAATTTACTTGATTGCACAAACAAACAAG
The DNA here is from genome assembly GCA_963680855.1 of Lepeophtheirus nordmannii. Lineage (NCBI taxonomy): Eukaryota > Metazoa > Arthropoda > Copepoda > Siphonostomatoida > Caligidae > Lepeophtheirus > Lepeophtheirus nordmannii. Next base: position 32,513,738 of record OY804518.1, on the reverse strand, counting down.
ATAAACATTGACTTTTATAAGTAGCCTATTGACGTCATACAATTAACTGATTTAATTACGTTTGTTTGACAATCCTATAAAACTACATTCTAAATCTTTATACATACATGTATCAACTATCAAGTTAAACATTTATGACCCTTTCAGTAAGCATGCAAATCATACATATAAGACTATTTTTAAAAAACTAATTTAATAACTAGAGAAGTACGATATTATTTTTTTTATAAGTAAAGGGTCTATTGTTTTAATGATTTTTAAAACTAAAATTTAAAAAAAAATGAAATTTTTATGGCTGTTAAGGTAAAATGAAAGAACTGTTGAATAGATAGATCTCTTATCTCTTATAGATATATGCTCTATATCGAATGATCCTAAGAGAAATTAAAATTCAGAAGATGTTAAATTCAGAAGATTATTTTTCTAAAAATTTAAGTTGTAACTTATTTCATTCTAGCATATTAGCAATGGTTTAAATACAATATAGACCAAATCTTCAATTTTTGGCTTCAATTTTAAATAGTAGAATGTCCCATTAATATTTATGTAGTTATTTTTTATTTTGACAAATATATAATTTAACGATCTCCATGTAATTTATCCTTCGATTACTACACAAAGGTATAAGAAAAAAATTTCATTCAATGCCAAAATTTTAATTGTGGACAAATAATATATTTTCATATTATTTATTGAGTAAATGAGTGGAATATCACTCAAACAATTTTTTACAAAATATATAAAAATGTAATATTATACATTTTGAAGAGTAACTGTTTTTTGTGACCATTTTTGTCAAATCAAAAATTCGCTTAGTTTTTTTTTTTTTTTTTTTGATAAATTTACTCTAGTAGAAAAGAAAAGTTATTTTTTATAAATGGAATACAGTTAAAAATATAACCTGAGGTCCTTTTTTTAAAAAAAATACGTCATAAACTTTCTGGTATTAAAGAATTAAAGGAAACATTTTGTTTCACATTTTTTTAACTTTATGGTTGTAGGCTATAGACCTAAGCACATCCTATAAACTAGTTAAGTACATTACAAATGTAGTATCTTGAATATTTGTTGCTATAAAAGTCCAATTTTATAAGTGAATGTTTATGTATTAGATCTGATCTTGAATATCAAACATATAGCTTGTAATATAATTATGTCAACAAAGCAACTTTTATAGTATAATGAGCTCCATGTATTTTGATTCATTTATTTACACAATATATTTACAATATCAATATTAACAGAATATATTAAACAAATACAGAATGGGCAAAAAAGCTTCATTTATTAAGGATTGAAAATACTTGGTCAATTTTTATACAAAACCTATGGTCATATTTAAATAGATAAAAGGGGAAGATATGTTTCATTTTTTACTTTTAGAATTGAATTTAAAGAATGCCCACGATAATGACACTTGCACTTGAAGTATGATGGACGTAAGAAAGTTGTTATAAAATTATATGTTTAACTAATACCTAAGTGCCATTACTTACCCCAAATTCTTTGCACAAATTACCCAAATCTCACCATTTCGAAACAAAAGTGCATCGGTCAGTAACTTTGAGGTAAAGTACTAAAACATGTATAGAAAAGTATTTTGAATCATGTCTATAATAATAGTTGAGATACAAAAAAACAAACAATTATCATGGAAATTTTAAATTGAACGATAAAAAATAGTTTTTTGATGTTAAAAAGGTTTAATTATCATGCAATGGTTTTTTTTGTAGATGATGAGCAAAATAATTGACTTTTAAAATTGTGTGGTCACATATTTAATTTTTCCATTATTTCCTAGAAACAAATAGTGGTGCATCGTCCAAAGCACAAATTATCTTACTTTACACTATATATTATATGTATATTCACATAGATATAAATATGTATGTATACAAAATGTTATTCAAAACGGTTTAATTAACCTACATTTTGTATTAAATTTGAATACTTAAATATATGTTTTTATATACTTATATATTATGCAAGAGTCATACTTAAAGTTATTTTCAAAAGTCATTTATTATAGAAAAAGTTTCAGAATTTATTACTTGGACAAAGTTTTTAATGTATGTACATGCATACATATATATGAAGTATAATATATGAACTTAATTAATTTATGAATTACTTCAACAAGGAAAAATGAACCTCCTTTATCTCAAAGGAAAAAGGAAATAATATATATTTTCTTGAAAATCTGTTTTTAAATACATGTATAAATTTACCAAATTCAAATATCTCTTATTAAAACAAATTGTTTGAGAACATGCATAGTTTCCAACCTACATTGTAGGTAATATGTTGTTGCTAACACATTTTATTTTAAGTATTGAGTTTATTTGTATGTTGAGGCATAATCTTCCGATATTTTGTAAATTTCATCAACTAAAAAAAATGTATTTTTATACATAACAACAAAATCTCATTTAATACTAAGGTAGAACAATTTACAAAATTCCTATTAATGTTTGTGAAAGTCAAATATTAGCAAAGATTTTTGTATTTTGTTGTTATGCATCCATCCATAGATTTACGACCCTATAATTACATGTATTATCTATAGGGGTTTTATACTGATTCAATGTAAGGTTTTAGTAGCTATATATGTATACTCGTAGTATTTACAACGAATCAGGAATTGGTTTAGTGTAAAAGGACAATTATACTTAAAAGTATTTATATCATTTTTTCTACCTTTTCCTGACTTTCAGTCATTCATTTGAGAATGAAAAAAAAAAAAAACTAAATTGAGAAGACTGGAGATAGTTGCATCACTTTTTGCTCAACTACTTGAAGCAAGCTTGAGTTAGATGCACCAAAATTTAAAACCACGAACTTACATATGGCTGTTATCTATTGAATTTATTTGTAAATTGTACCAGTCAGTAATTTTTCTGTTTGTTGCATTTAAATGTAATTAGTCTAATACTGGAACAGTTCCCGTAGTCGGAGACGGTTCAGCTGTTAAAAAATCAACCTCAAGTAAGAAACTAAGAAAATTTTGTATAAGAATATTCTTCATCAAATTTTTCACAATGTTTAATTTTCAATTTATTATTGGACATTAAGATATTTTAAGATTTTTAGTATACAAGATCACTGATCAGTATTATTGTTCAGTGAGTGCTCAACCTCTCACACTAACCCTAATCAGGTTCATGTAGATATAAAATAATTCAAAAGAATAAACAATGTGTAGAAAAATTGCAACACTAGTTGCAATTGACCCCTTTGTAACGAATGTTGCCCTTCCTCCAATATATTCTGAATGAGTGAGATATCAATTTTAATAAATTGCATCCACTAATAGCAAAACAATTAATAACTCTAATGATACAATGTACAACAAAACATATGAAAAATTAACTCCATTAGTACAAAAGAACTTGCTCCTTCAAAAAGTTAATTTTTAATCTTCAAAATGAGTTTGTATCAAATATCTCAAAGAAAACTATTTTGAAAGGGTGTGAGGGGTCTAAAATTTAATGCAATCAGGTCCAAAAAATTTCTGAGCCTCTTTTGGGATTTCGTTTTTCAAAAAAAAATAATTGGTGCAAGCTAACAAATGACACCCTCAAGTAGTTTTGGGTCTATAGATCGGCCTATCAGGGGTAGAAAATGGTTTTTACGGGTTTTGTTAAAAAGCTACTCTAAAATTTTGGATAGTTTTTTATTGATATTATTTGTTTCAATTTCAGCATGGGTAAATTTCAAGTCGAAATGGTGCATTTTTCTGTTAATTTTATGCATTTATTTGAAAAAAACATTCTTCATAAAATTAAAGAGCTTAGTAGTGACTCTTAATTAATATAAATATGCTACTAATGTATCTAACTAAAATACTGGTAACGATTTTAGCTAAAATTGCCATACAAGATATTTATTGTAAATATTTTTTGGAATAGAGCAATATTATATTGGTTAAATTTACATTTATGGGACTCAAACTACTTCTGGGATCCTGATTCTTCATGGGAATTAAAGATATTGTAGCATTTTTGAAATATTTTCCTACTTAAAATCGAATTCACTTTATCAATTTTAGTGATACCTTAGTATATATATCCATAAGCAATATCTTTCATTTTCCAATATAATGTAAATTTAGTCAGTATATTATTGCACGGTTCCAAAAATATTTATTAAATTTAAAACCCATCTACAAAATACATGGTTATTCATAAGTTTTGAAGGTTTCAAAATTTTAATGCTTAATAAATCAATCTAGAATCTAATTGACTTAAATTCAATCCCAGTTCAATTCTGTTAAAACAAATTGATAAGAATGAACAAAAGAATACTGTATTGAGCTGGATGGAGCTCCAATTCGTATTGATTAAAAATCTCAGAAGTGATTGAATAAAATAATTCCATTTTGAAATAATTCGACATGACTTCCTTCAAATCTACGTCTTAACACCTTCGATTATTATGTGTAAGGTTATTTATATAGAATCAAAGGTTAAGTTTCACTCCTACCAAAATTTGGAATTGGTCCATCAAGCTATTGAATAACCATGAAAAAAACTTATAAAGTAAGCACATCATGCAGCAACATGCAGCTCATTACAAGCTCGTTTATCGAACGTAGTGGCTAACGACAGCAGTTATATTGAATAAATTCTTTGTAAAAAATAAACTTATTTATTCAATTTAATTTTTTCTTATTATTTATGACGTAAATTTATACCTTTAAAACTTATGAATATCCCCGTATGTTTATACAGCATATAAGTATAACAGTACTTTTTCCTTTAATATTTGAAGCAAGACAAATTATTTATTTTTCCAAGTTTTGATTATATTTAAGAATAACTTGACAGCCTTTACTTTAACAATTAATTTCATGTAAGAGGAAAATTCCATTAAATTGATTAGTTCAAATGCATGTACCTACACTATATAATGCATTCATTATACTTATGTATATATAGGTATGTGTAAGAATATACTTCATATTGAAGAGCACATGTTATTATTTATTTTACATGTTATGTTCATAGCTATTTGAACATGTATTGTACTGAAGTAACATTCTGTTTGAATCTATATAAATGCATTCAATGTTTGAAATTAGTCAGAAAGACCAACGTAGTTCAAGTTTTAGAGTCCTTGTTTAAATATATATTCCACGTGACTACATATGTACATACATCCTAATATCAAATGTCAAAAAATGCCGTAATATTCTATATACTTGTTCCAAAAAAAAATTACTCTAGATTGAGTGTAGACATTTTTATGATTCCGTATTAAGGCAATATGTTGAGTTAAAAAAAGTAAATAAGTACCCTTTTTTTGATTCCAGAGCACAGTGACAAAAGAATCAAACCGGACTAACATTGAACGATTTTTTGGTTTTGTATACTTATGGATAACAAAAAGTGGTTATTCACCAGGGTGTACTATTGTGATATGACGTGTAAGAAGTACGGAATTAGACAATGAAATTTGTATACATATATTTTTAACCTTAAGGGATTTGAGTCTTAATAAAATCGAAATTAAAACGTTCCACCTGAGCTCTAGACCCCCTATAGAAGCATATGTAAGTATGTATGCTTCAAATAGGATTATTTTTCTTACAAATAAATAGATGGTTGTGGTATTTATCCTACAAAAATTACCCAGTCAAAAAAGGATTTTGGTTTTTTTTTGCCGGAGTGAATCGTCTTATACTTCTACAATGAACAATAAATTGTAAAGAAAATACATACGTTTATCTTTATAAAGATTTATGAACTTTTTTTTACCTCAAAATTCCTTTAAATCTACACATAGAAGACTAAAATCCAAACAATAACAAATCTGATTTGATATCAAAAATTAATGACAAATTTGTGACAAGTACTTCTATAATTAAATACAGAAGCTAAATGATTTTTTATTGACTATTTATTAATTTATTAGCATTTTGTCTACTCTTCACCTACGGAGTCACAAGCACTTTGCCTAAGGCTTCAAGAAATATGTGCTTCTTGTATAGTTTCTTATTATTCCAACCTGGATTTATTTCCATCTAAATTTTGAAAGTATTATAAGCTGAAACATCTAGTATTTTGTAAAATTATAACCATAGGTCAATGGGGTGTTTTTCTTTGGCTTGAGTAGCACACTAGTAGTTTATCTAAATTATCAACTCCACCTTTTTTCGAATTATAATCAAGAATAATTTTAGGCTTACAATCTTCTCTACTAGGGATTACTCCGTCCCTTTTGTTGTGTACTCATAAGTACAACATTTTGACCCTTTTTCGGTGTGTAGGAAATGTGGCTGGTTGTGTTTGTAAATAAAAAAATCGAGAAATTTCCTTGTCTATTTAAGATTTTTTTGGAAGAACAGTTATTTTTTTTCAAACAGTACCAATCATCGTCAATTTTTGTTTGAGGATTTTTTGTTCAAGGCTAGAAGATCTAAAAAAAAATTATCACAAATAATATTGTGACTACGTAGACCATGAGACATGTCCAGCACTAACCGCTCCCCTTGATTTTTTTCAGCACTTTCCCCACTTAACTTTCCAGGGTAAATTTGCATGTTCCACGCATAAGATGACACTGCATCACATGCAGTGTCAAATTTTAATCCCATACCTAGCAGGTTTTGAAGGGATGTATTGTCAAAAAGACAACGACCCCTAAATCCAACTAGACGCTCGTTCAGAGTTACATTTGGTCCAGAATTGTAAGAGTAGGAAAGCCTTTCTACAAATTTATCCTATATTTCGCAGATCGGAGCCAACTTATCTTTCTGACGTCTTTGGTTTCTTGTTTGGCGGTCGTCGAATCGAAAAACTCTGTACAAAATTTTGAACTTCTCTAGTGCATAGATTAGTGCATAATCGCACTAAATATTGGTCTCCATGTTTCAGGGGTCTAAAGACTTCCGGTCACCTTTCCTTTTGATCTATATATATACCCGCAAGAATAAGGATCCCAAAATAGGCATTTAGTTCTAATTTACTGATAACTGACCACTCATTACCGAAGACGCGTCCCCCTTCAAGATTTGTCATATCTAATATTATTTTTTGAATAGAGTCAGATAAGAAGAGCTCAAACGAAAATTGTATATCCAAAACATGGCTAACTGCAAATCTCGTAGGACCAGTTTTCATTTTGATTATATCTTCTGATTTTAGAGGCGGCTGTCGTGCAGGTGAAACTGCCCACTCTATTTTTCCATTCTTGGATATATAAATAGTTTGATTAGATTCAGGTGGATGCGGTGATAATTTTGAGTTCACGTCCATAGAAGATTCTGATGTTGATTCAAAGTCCAAATTATCTTTAATTGGTCTTGGCTTTCATGAAAATTTAGTTGTATAGCTTTTTGTACACTTATTTTTTTTGAACTATTCATTTTAAATAATATAACAAACTGCGATGCATATGAAATATGACAACGAAAAAAAAGAAAGACTTACTCAGAGAACTAAAAAATTAGACACAATCTTTGCATTGACGCCTTCAGTAATAGTGTATGGTTCAAAATGACAAAAGGACCTTATATGTAACAAAAACGTTTTTATCATAATTTTCAATAATCAATTGTCGTTTTAATCAAAAAGACATGAAAAGAACAAATAATTAGCTAAGGAGATCAAGTGGAAGTTTAGAAGTAACAATTTCATTGAATTAAAATTTAAAAATGGGTCAAAATGACCCAAAGGACGTATGAGGGATAATATATGAGGCATTATTTTATTAGTAAATACTTTCTGACGCTTAAGATTTTAAAACAAAGTTTTTTTTTGTATCTATCTATAGTGTAAAGTCAATAAAATTCACTTTTAGGTACTTGAGTACTTTTATTAACTCAATACCAAAATTCTAGCTTTTTGGTTATAAGTAAATAGAACTCCTATTTTCTATATTGACACAATCACATACGAAGGTAATCTTTATAACTGGTTAAACTAAAAAAAACAACCTCTAATATATGAAGTTGACATCGATAAGGAAATAAATGAAAGGGAAAGAGAGAAAGATTAAATGGAAACAAAAAAAAATATATATCTTTTGAAGGGTTTGATGGGATTTTATTAAAAAAATTCACAGATCGTTATTATTGTTTATGTATTCGAATATAATAAATACTATGTATCTTAGCATCGATCATATTATTTTTGATGTGAATCATACATTTCTTTGAGTATTTGATTTATTAACTCTAAATCTCTCTTTAAATCCAGAGTATTATATTATGTGCATTACTTTTTTTTCTAGATCTATTATCTCTACCCATTGATTATTATTAAATAACATACACATATATATGTATATATAATATAAATCTACTTACCTATTGTTTTCTTGTACAAGAGTTACCTCAAAATTAAATTAATTACATTCACAAGAGAACAAAGGACATCATATGAACCACATAATGAAATGTAATAAAACTTTAACTACAATCGTAATGAGTGTAAATATATTTGATTAGGCTGTATTGGGGGCTAAAACTACTTTTGGGCAAATGGATTAATAGTTATTGATAAAAAGATATTAGTCTTTTGAAATATATAGTATGAAGTAAATATGGAAATTTTCAGCTCTTTAAGATAAATAAATCAATTAATAATAAATGCCGACAGTTGATTGTAGTTTCATATTATTCAATTATGATGAATGTTAATTTCTCTTTAATCAAAGGTTATTTTCATTTGTAACATTTTCATGCCTATTCTAATTGTTTCTATTTATAGATCTTTATCAATAATTATGTATTTTAGTTACAAATAATAAAATATAAAATGATATGGATCAAAAATGCTATTTTTTTCTCATTTTTTAACATTAACTTCACAAATCAAAAAATTTCTCATCTATTCCTTAAAAATAGTTTTAAGCAAGCCTACAATTCCTCAAATCAAATTATTTACAATTAAACTTGAATAATATCCAATAAGGTAGTTTTAAAGAATGAGGTAAAACACATGTGTATAAGACAATGAAATTTTAATATTATGTCAGCAGTTAAAAATATTTTAATATCTATCTGATATTTGGTATGTATGTATAATTAAATAATTAACAATGAAATATAAGTAGACACACACAACTTTTATTTCAGCCCATCCTTGAGTTTATATATTAATATTCCTGTACAAAAGTCAAATGTACTTTCTAATCTAGGTGATATTTTCTCCAACTTATTTGAATAACAACTTGTAATTATTTTATTCTGTAAACACAAAACTTTGGAAGTTATGGGAAGGACACATAGTAGTGCTCGCTATACCTGGTACAATAATTGTCTTTTTCTAACATAGCTCTCCTTTTTTTGCACTAAAAAGTTATTTCTTTTCAAAGGAAGTATTAGTAACTTATTTATCTAAATTTGTCACGAAATGATAATACAATTAAGGCCCATTTCAATACCATTGACAATAATACTATTTTCTTCTTGTGTATGCAATTGAATATATGTAATTTATAAAATACAGGTATTGACAAACAAATCTATGTATAAATATTATTTGATTATATGTTAATACTATCGATTGTTTTGTTCAAAATATATTTCTTCAAACTATAAAAGCATCGTCTATGGTAGTCTAATGACAATACAATTATATTTATTCAAAACTATGATCAAAATTCAAAAGCATAGGAAAAAGTGCGAAAACATAAGGAATTATAAAAAAAAGGTATTTTTTACAGGTCTCATGGTACATATTAGACTCATTTGTATGTCCTTGATTTATAATATTCTTACAAATAAAAAAAAAAAGCCGTTTAAAGGATATACTTTAACTTTCGAGTAGCTCTCAGTGATTCCCACTTATGATTTACAGATAAATATCGCACACAAAATAAACAACTTTGACAAAATGCAAATACATATATGTATTTCTACGACTAATTATATTAAAGTAGTTATTTTTGGAGTAGTTACAAAACAGGCATGGAAAAATAGAATTAATTAATTTATTTATCAAGTTCAAAAGATAGACTTTAACTCTCACTCCTTTATAAGTTTACCTTACATTCGAAGTATTGTAAACAGTATGGGAGAATGTCTTTGTGTGATCAAAAACAAGTGTCTTTCATGATTTAAATATAGATTGCTCTGTAGAACACTACAAGTTCCAGTATATATTATATAGATGGTTGAGTAGTTTTCTTCTTATTTATTTTGATGTTCAAAACAACAGATTATAGTTTCTGGGAGTTTAACAAACTTCATGTAACGTACAAAACTACTTTTATACTCTTAAAAGATCATTCTGAGTGACAACTGGTAAAAGAGGACTTTTTTTGACTTCAAACATAAGTAGAAAAAGTCATAGTTTCAAAAGTACAGTACATGATATATAAACTGAGTTATGAAAATAGTTTGAATAGAATTGTATCAATTGCTAGATTATACAAAAAGTGCTAAGGGAAATCAACTCATGACTGTTTTGTCTACGAGCATTTGTTATTCGGTACCTTGACAATATTTTATTGCATAAAATATTGAATGTTTACTTTTTTTATGCATCGATAATCAATAATAAAATTTGAAGAGTATGCCAATGAAGACCAAGAAAAGATTAAACGACAATGCTTAAATTATTTTTACCTGCATCAAAAGTAATATGCGTACAATTTATCGGATGTTTGCACATATTTACGTCCTTAAAATTTGAAAACGTCGTTGAGCTTATAAATTCAAAACGTGGAAGTTTTAGTTTTTGATTTTTTCCTCAGCAATAAAGAAAATATTTCAACGCTTCACATTTTACTTCCTTACTTCTCAAATAAGATTATAGCCTCCAACCCCTTCCTCCCCCCTCTAAAAAACACTGCATGTAGAATATACTTATTTGTATATGGAAACGTAAAGTTGTAATTCTAATTATATATTTAATGTATTCTAATTTTTTAGTGTTTATGTTCAGTTCTAACTATGTGATTTTTTTTAATATTCAGAAAGTAATTTCATTCATCTAATAGAACATTTGTATTTTTTTTTGGCAAGTGTTTACATTCATACTTTTTTTAATCTGGGAAATGCATTTTTTAAGCCTAACACACAGTTATTTTTCATTAAAGTGTTAACTATTAATAAAAGTTTGAAACCCCTTAAATTCCCAATGTATTTTTACTATGTTTATTTCTATTATATTTATGTGATTATAAATTCAACTACAGTTAAAATAAGTTTATACGAATTTTTTACATAAAGGCATATGTAAACATAAGCGTATAAAAATATATACATAATTATATGTGGTATTTTTTTTTCAAATTTTCTCTTATTTACTATAGTTCTCTTCTCCTGTTCAATTCTTATTGGCTATTCTGACACCTTACTCTAAAGAATCATATACATACTTAATCGAGAATGTAAATAAACTTTGTTAACATACATACATATGTAAAAAAAATAAAAAAACTTTTCTTTAGTAAATAACTCTCCCTTTTCTGCTTTCCTCTTATGAAGTAACTTTCCTTTGTTTCTTATCCTTACTCAATCTACTTAAAACCATAAAGTAGTAGTACTGTAAAATATCTATATATAATTGTTTATGTGTCATTATGTGTGCATACGTACATACACTATTTTTTTTATGCAGACTCTTAGTTCATTAATTATATGTTTATTTTAGGTGGACATTTTTATTGTTTTAATGTCAACTCAAAATATTTCATAGTTTAAAAAAATAACAAAAAAACTTAGTGTTAGCTTATAATAAATTCATCCAATAATTCTATTGTTACTATGACAATAACAAAATAAATTTTTGACCTATAAAGATTTTGAGTAGTACACTTATGAGTTTGTCATTGTTTGTTTGTTTTTTGTCTTTTTTTGTAGTTGTAATTTAGGTTGTTTCTCTTACAATAAGTGAAGCACGAAAGCATAAACATTTTTCTCACATAAAACAATATAGAAATGTTACAAGCTCAACTATTTTGTATTGTCCATGTAAATTTAAATTTATATTTCATGTTATTTTGATATTTTTTGACTGAAAATAAAACCTTATTCTTGGTGTAAAAACCTAATTAGTTATAATAATTAATTTATACCTTATATCGTATGTATATATACAAACTAAAAGGTAAATAAGCGTGAAAAATTAGAATTGAATTTTGCATTAAGTGGTTTATACCTTTTATGGTATGGTCCATTGAGTATCAACATTTGAGTGTCATAATAAATAAATTAAATATAAATTTTAATTTTTGTACACATAATATATTGAATGAAGTTAGAACTTTTTTATTTTTCAAGATCAAAAAGCAAAAAAAATATCAAATATATCAAAGATTTCAGAGGTTTTTAAAATTTGAACCCCTTTGTGCTGACACTTACAATAACATAAGACTGCTGTTGATAGTAAAAGATATATTCAATACTTAGTTAATTTAGTTTAGCAATGGATTTTGATGAATTTTTATTCTATACTCATGGTTATCTGCTGTGATAATTGGCGTTCATTAATTATTATTAATACTTGAAGCTTTGTATGGTTAATGTACTTTTTTGTTTGTTGATATGTATTGTTTCTTATAATATGTTCATAAAATATCACATAACTTAATTGTTGTTAATGGAAAGCTGACTAACAGAAATTTACACTTAGGAATGATTTTTTATTTATGGTGCTAAATTGATAGTATTTCAATTGTTATTGTTCATATGTTATGTCACGTTTATACATATACATACCTATCAATGATATAAATATTATTTTTTTGACACTGACGAAGTTACTTATTTTTTTTTGTTGTTATTGGTAAAATCACAAACATAATTATTTATTATTTATTGAAACTACACTTTTAACTCAAACTATCAAATATTTAACTTTATGGATATTATTCCAGAGGGAATTAAAAAACCCTGCTTAATCTCAGGTTATTTTAGACTCAATTATCTTGCCGCATATTCATCGACTCTATATTAACTATTTTGGATAAATAAAATAGTAAAACTTCAATAAAGTGTCCATACATCATGAACAACTGTTTTTATGAATTAAAATTTACCATACAGTTTTTTCTTATTATGGACCAAAAATTATTAAAATCTGTGAGAGTCGATTTTTTTAAATTATGTAGTTAAATATAAACTTCAATTAAGAATGCAATACTTCGATCATCAGCTTCAAGTTTGGTATAGAGTCTTAAATGTCTACAAGTAACAATGCCTTAAGAGTATAGCCTTGAGCAAAATTTCACTCCTCCCTAATAGATAATGTTAATACTTAACGAATAATGTATATCTTTAAAATAAAGATGAATAATAAATACTTGTACTTATATATTGTCATTATAAATTGTCCTACTGTCGTATATTGTTTATATGGCTACTCGTTATTCGTATTCTTCGAATGACAATTTAAATGGTACTCATATGTCACTATAGGGAGTTAATGATGGTAGTCTCTGAAAGTAATCCATATACATGATTACTTGCATTACTTATGTAATATTTATACTGTAATCATGTCTAGATATTATATATCAAACATAAATAGCTAGAAATATAATATATAGAGTGACGACGTCTAATTATGTGGTAGGAAAATATATGTATCTAACTATATTCCTTTAAAGCAAGCTCCAGTTGGCACAACTTTCTGAATAAAGTAATTAGGAAACGGACTCGAATATACGTATGATTGAAGACATAATATTAATCTTGATATCAGTATTTACTTAAGGAAAGAAAACCTGATTTGATCCCCTGCCAAAAGCAATAAAATATAAAAACTAATATCATACATATGTATGTATGTGCGTACCTATATATTTTAAATGCGTATTAAAATTTGTTTTCGAAAATTATGTACTAATTATGTGTAAATAACTTTGTATATCCTCAATGTTCGACGAATTTTTTTTTTTTTTGGAACAGATACCAATTATTTGAGGGTTAAGAAATCGATCATTGTTTTTTATTGTTTTCCCAACTAAACCTTGAAATTCATCTCAAAAATAACCATATTAAAGCCCAAATATGGTCACTTCTACCACTATTTAATTTTTCTCATCCCCATATTATGTTCATTATTATATACAGATAATTATGACACTTAATTATAATATATTTTTATGCACAAATGTTTTACTCAATATCAATATGTCTGTATAAGCGACCTTTATCTGATCTTCTAATTATCTTTACCAATGTAAACACACACACGCATATACATATATATACTACTATGAACATTTTTTTTTTTTTTAGGGGGGGGGGAAGGGATTCTGATAGGGATAAATGTTTTTGTTTTTAAGTTAGTATTACTGTCACTGTCATCTGTGCCAAATTACATGTCAAAATATTTGTTTGAGATACGTGTCCTTTTGTAAACAGCTAAAACCTTATTTTTTATTTTTTTTAAATGTCTGAAAGATGATGACTGAAATACAATTTAGAGAAATGTTGTTGAAACCAAAAAAAATTCTTTTTGTAATTTTTTTAGAATCTGTGGTTTATTTCTCGAGATAGATAACCTATTCTCGCAAAAACAAACCATCCGATTATAAATTTAATAGCATAGCTAAACTGAGCAGTTATTGTTCTGTAATTCTTGATTAATAAAAATCTTGTCACTGATTTGAAAAATCGTTGGCATATGTGCATTGCATTGGGGGGGGGGGGTGGACTACATTTGAAGGGGATTTTTGGATTTCTAATATTTTCCTCCATAGTAGTATATATATATATATATATATATATATATATATATATATATATATAAAGAACTGGATGATCATGTCATTCATCTCTTATCACCCCATAGTAAATCAGATTAATCATCTTCCAAGATGAAATTACACCCTAAAATTATTGATCTGATAATTTTTAAATTGTAAATTTAGCTAAATTTTATTGATGGTATCTTTAGCGATGCATGGGACTTTATGTTAGTTTTAATTCTTTGAACATTAAATTACTGTTGATACTAAATTATGTCACACACCTTAAACTACATCCTTGATTTTCAAGGTCAAAGAAATTAATTAAGAGGGAAATAGCTTTAAAAAATGGTTCACGTTTGGGTTTTCAATGATTATGTGATGATTTAATCTCTTTTGTTTTTGATAACCAAATGTTGATTTTTTTTTTATTAATTTTATTTTTAAATGGATCTTTTTTTAGGGAAATAAATATTGATAATATCGGCAACTTTGACCAATACCAATAAATCTAAAACTGCCTATAATTGACAGATTTAATAGAGTTACTCATATATCTACCAAATCCTGGTATTTGCATATTAAAGGGTAGCATAGGTATAAGGAATAGAGAACTTACGTGTCAAAGCACTTGACAAAAAATGAACTTGTATACAAATGGATTTGTCCTTTTTTGTGCAAATTTTTACAATATGAAGTATAAATAAATAAATAATAATTACACCAAAATTATTTCTTCTAAAAATATTAACATTTCGTTTAATAAATATACTTTTTGGACAAATTATCTGATTTCTAGAGGCCTATAACCATTTCTCTTCCCCCTTTTTGTGAAGAAATAAATATTAAAATCACTACATAATATGAAGGAATAAGTTTAAATGATATGGATGTTTTCATAATTACATACATTATTTTGGAAGAAAAAACTTATTAATATTTTCAAATCTTAATCATTAATATCTTCAATGACTTTTACATTAACTGTTTTTCCTCAAAAAAAGTGTGACTATTAATAATGACTGCATTCAAGCAATCTTCTTTATTAATTGTGATAGATTATGAAATAAAATATATTCATTCCGTATTCTCGCATACACTGTCAATCAAAGTCTAAGTTTACCTATTTACTTATTTAAAATTATTTTGTGAGTTAAAACATTATGTTATGATGAATTTATTATATTAAAATGTTTTTTGATTTCTTTCAAAAATTAGAGAATGGTACGATAGCATTATGTCTGATGACGTCATATAAAATTTTCGAATTCATCATTAAGTTGTTAAGAAATTAATAAGTTAACTTTTAATCAATTAGTTGCTTAATATTTAAATATGTATAAAATAGATAAATTGTATTCGAGATATACCAAATACACGGGCTCCCAATTTTGGATAAGTTCCATCACCTCTTGATTTTTGTCAAAATAAAATAAAAATAAAGACGTAAAAAACTAAATCATTCTGTTCATATTAAAAATCATAACAAAAACATGAGAACCGGTGGTTTATTTTTCTTCTTTCTATAGCATTTTTAAACTCCTTGCATTTTTTATGTTAAAACTGTAAGGGTCCTTATTCTGTAAAACTTAGCCAACTTTTAGTTCGTTTACTATCAAGTACTCTTCTGCATAGCCTATAAAATCAAGAGACAAATTTTCTAGGGTTTCTCTCTTTAGATCCTGTTTTCTCGGGATTTGACACACAAGATAAATTATTGGAAAATCTTACATTATTTTTATTTTTTTTTACTTTTGTAAGCTTCCTTAATGTAATTATTGTCTAATACATATTAATGATTACCTTAGGATACAGGTATTTAACAGTGCATGATTTTCTTAGTACTAAATGTTTCGAACCTTACTCCAAACACAATCTTTTACGTAGTTCCTTTTTCCTTTCCAGATGACAAACTTTTTTATGAAATAAATTTCGATTTTTATAATTGGGACTTTATTTATTTATGTTTCTGGAGCACTTTGAGCTGTCTTATTTTTTCACAAAAGGAGTTCCTATTGCTAGATGGGTCTTATATACATTTAGTAGATTCTTTAAAAGTTTATTCTTTCTTGAACATAGAATATGTGTTAAGGTGTTTCATAAAATGACTGATTTTTTTTTGTCGTTTAGAAATCATGATAAGAAAAAAAATAGTTTAGATTTGAATATAAAATCATTTTGTAACTTTGATTTAAGAAAACAAAATAATTTTTAGGAAACTTCAGTTTTAAACTCAAATTTTGAACTTTCACAATTTTATCAAATTTACTCACACCTCATGTGAATCCAATTAGAGGCATTTGAGTAACAATATTACAAGAATAGAAATAAACTATTTTATATTCACAATTTAAATCCGATGCTGCCCAGCACCACTCAGAACATAATTGTTTTGCCAACAACTTTAGCCCTAGTGGAGCCTTTTCTTCTTTTGTGTTTGTACATATATCTACTGGCATCACTTAATTGTTGATTGCAATGCACTATACCCTGAGTAAGAGAGAGCCATTGAGATACTTGCATAAGTCCGTCCAGAAAGGCTCTACTTTCAGCATTTTGTATCTTTTCTTAAAGCTTTTATAATCTTTTTTCATGAGCTGACCGTTGCTTTTTTTTTCACACTAGCATCTTCTTATTTTTTTACCCCTGAATATTCTGACTAAATATCATATGTGCTCCTAATGCACCAGTTTTCTCAGGTATTTCTTAACAAATATCAATTTTATTACTGAAATTTTTTGTTTAAGTTTTCATTTGCAATTGATATGAGTCTACACTTTTGAGTACATGGACCTATTGGACATTTGCAGGATACTGTATCAAACAATTTGATAAGCTATTTTTAAAAATGTCCTTAGCTTCTAGTTTTCTTCTACCAAAGGATATGTCAGTAGTCTTTTCTCAGCTTAATAGGAGTTTTAAAAAACTTTTTTTTGACTAATGATCAAGTTGAAGTTAAAATTGAGCATTAGTCAGTTTATATTGTGTTAATACGCTTCAACCATATCCTTGGCCATATCTCTGTTCGTATAATTATTTCAAAATAATGACAGATTAAAATTCATTACTGCAAGATATTTCTCAGGGTTGGTATCTTTGATATAACATTTAATATATAAATCAATTCCATCATGTTGTTCCTTTATTTTATGATAAAATCTATGATGTCAGTAAAACACTTTATAGATTAAACTATTTATTTAGGCATTAACTAACACATTGTTACGATTATATATATGCATTACTTTTTCTATTCTATGAAAAACATGAAAAAATAGAAGAAATACACGGAGCCCAATCTTCTATTTTAATGATGTTTTTACCATATTAACGTAAATAACTTTTTATAGCAAAAAAATCAATAGTTAAGGCTTTTACGAATAGGCCCTTCATTTGTATTATTTGTATTGGTCAATCATTAAGTTTGTAGGTTAATGGAAGAAAGTCGTCGAATTTATATATGTAGTAGATTTGACCCAAATAGTATAGGGAAGTTTTGAGCTAAAAATGTAAATACGTTTGTATTAATATGTATGTATATTATCTTTTAACCTCTAAAAAGTACTATGTAAACAAAGACTCGTTATTTAAAACTTTGTGAATACTTTCATTTTATAAATAATTTCTTAGGCAATAATTACTACTGTAACTACTGTGTTAATACATAATATATGCCGTTTTAGTGTGAAGCTTTCTACTCAAAGTAAACATTTTTTTTTTATTTCATAAATCAAGTTCAACCAAAAGTTTTTATTTTTCCTTATTTATGATAAGCAATCAAAGATTGTACGCTACTGTATGAACTAATAATTTAGTGCTTTAATTATACTATATATCTGCATTGATTTGATAAAATTCACATAACTTTGTTAAGAATATGAATGCGTTTACATCAAATAATTGGAAAATAGATAGTAAGATCAAAATATAGTTTTTTTCTAAAATTTCTTTAAAATTAAACATATCATAGTATATTATAATGTAAATACATAGTTAATCTTCGTTATCAACTTTATATTTCTAAAAGAAAAACCTTTTAAAGTGTAAAAAAAGTACCTAAAATATGTTTTACTATATTACTTCTATTCACACATTTGTATGAGCATACATAGTATGTACAGAAGAAGAAACATCTGTTTAAAGAAGTTTTATGTTTTATGTATTTACACTTATACATGAATTTGAATTTGTATTTCATTTCTTATCATCATATTTGATCAAGTAAGAATAGTTGTATTCAGGGTATGAATATAATTTTTGAGAAAACCTCACACGAAGTCACTCAAACTGTGTTCAAAGATTTTTAATGAGGCAAAAAATTAAAAGAAATATCTCAAGAAGTCTAAAGTTTAAGTATAATAAATATTTGATACCCTCAAAACCATGGTTCAGATACAGATTGTTGTCTGGAATCCTTGAACTAGGTGGTATACTTAAAAAAAGATCTTAGCTTATGTGTCTACAGTAAAAGTACAACAGAGACTATAGAGCAACTATTCTAGGATTGTTTTTACTTAAGTGAAACTATGCAAATTTTGAAGTTCTACATTCAATGTATGTCTTTAGTTTAATTACGTTGTCCTCAAAGCCAGAATTAGACATTGTAATAGCTATGTCTTCACATGGCATTTACTATACGGTCAAAAATAGTTAAGCGTTAATAGCAGAATTTCACACATTGCACACTAAAGTTTTGTTAAAAATTAATGAAGTTAACGAAATGATTTTAAGTTTTCATTGTCATATTTTAATACTTTTTATGTTGAAATACTGTTAATTAATTTGTTTTAAACGATCAGAAGTATTTGTCAGCTAAGGCCGAGAGATAAAAAACTTGATCAAGTAAAACACTACTATTTAAAAAACCATTTAAAATATTGCTCGTATTACATAACAGTTAATATTTTTTTCCTAATCAATTACTGCACATGTAATTAAATTATGAGGATAGTTACTAAAATAAAATAAAAATCAAACAATGGGAAACAACCCTCTCGCTATTTCTATATTGTTATTAAATTATTTTTTTTGTTATTGCTCAAAACATGTAGATTACTATGTTTTCTTAGAAATCGTTTTTTAAAAAAAATTCACTCATTATGAATGCCCTCTCTCATTTGTGTGTTGTCAAAATGTCACAATTAATTATTAATAAAAAAACTAATGTCGTTGATGTAAAAATGGAATATAATGTTCATCTTACAAAATAAGAGACAAACTGCATAATTTATCAAATCAAATCTTTTTTTTTTTTTTACAAAGAATCCCAATACATCATATGTCATTTAAAAAAAGAAGTATATTAATTTATTAATATGCTAACCAAATGATGAATGTTATTTGGCTCACCCAATATATATTGACATTCCTTAAAATATGAGTTGTATCATCTACGCTATTATATGATATGTAATATAAGTTTATGTTGAAACAAGAAAAAGTGCAACTTTTTTTATTGTAAAAAAGTGATTTTTCCCTCTCAATATACATACATACATAAAAATATATTAATGTGAGTGTTTTTATGTTTTAGTATAGATAAGAGAGAGGAAAGCTATTTTTCATCCTTTTCCTTTTATAAACTTAATTAGGTACTTCTACAATCAAAGAGATCGACAAATACTTTCTACAAACAGACGATCACAGGAATAAAAACTGTAAAATTAATATAATACTAAATTAATAAAGAAAAAGTCCCTTTAATCTATTGAAAAGAATGATGAATTAGAAAATAAAAATATTATATTGATATATTGATGTCATATTGTAGAATTTATTTCATTGGAAATGTAAGTATTGTAGGTATGTATGCATATTTAACTATCTGGTAAATATTTTTTATGTACATAAATTACTATACTGCATATATTTGCATTCTAAGAAACATTTCTTATGCATTATAAACTATTATCTCAATCACATATAAAATTGAAAATATCAATATTCAAATAACTATAAATTTAAATGAGTTTTTAAGAGAATATTTTTTTCCGATTTTACCTTACAATATAGTTACATAGACACAATAACATGGAAAGACATTTCTTATAGGTTACAACCTCTTTTTGTATCATAACTAGAAAAAACTCATTCCCACATTTATAAGTCACATTTTGTAAATTTTGTAACTATCTTAGGGATATATTTAATAGTAATGTATTTATATAAAAGAGAAGGTTTAGTTAGAACAATAACTATTTGAGCTTATCGAAGACGATTGATACAAGAAGCAATTCTGGATTCACATCAGTAACCAAATGGTATCCTCAAACCGTCAACAACTCTTATATATCTTGTGTTAGCTATTATTTTGTATATTCTTAGTTTTCTTAACGTTGATTTGTGGAACTCAAATTACATTTGTTAAGATATAAACATGTATTAACCTACTATTAGATAAAGAATAGCTCAACATTTTCAAAAATGATGAAATATGCATGCCGTCATTTAATTTAAAGTTTAGACTACAACGTGATACATGACAGATCTCCAAATTGTCCTTTTTTTGACTACTCAGATATTCATGGATCGAAATTCGAAATTATTTGAAAGATAAAAATTACTTTTTTTATTAAATTCTGTAAAAATTTAAAAAAATTGCAATCCTATATTGAAATATGACCGAAATATATTAGTCTAGGCGAGTCTGTATATAATTGTGAATCGTAGCAAATAATTTATCAAAACAGATGAAGGAAGCTGCGTAATCTGTAAAGAAGAAAGAGATATAAACTAATAGAAAAGAATAGATGGACAAATTTAGACGGACATTTTTAGATGAGTACTAATTGAAATCTGATGGAAGGTTACCAAGTATAATTCCATTTGGCTGTTAAGTAAGATCGTTATTAGCTTTCCATTAAAAGAATTATTGTCTGGGATCCGAAAAACCACAAAAAGTTTATTTGTGAAAAATGAAGTGAAGGAAAATTAGTGCATGCAATTATAAAAATCGTAGATGGGCAGATATGAGTATTAAATTAAACTCTGGAAAAAGAATTTAATGTAATAGACGATTTTTAAGAGTTAGTAACAAAGGAACAGATCTCTCCAAACTGGCCATACGTAATCGGTTCCTCCGAGGGCCCTTGTGCCCTTGGAGCATTTCTACAACGATTTGAAGATATGGATAACCAAGGATTTAATTAGTTTTTAGAATTAGAATTGGTTTTTGACCGAGTTACTATAGATGAAATTCGCATAAGTAACGAATAACATTAAACTGTAAATAATATATTAAATAAATCCAACTACTCTTGATATCAGAGGTAGGAACCATTGTATGAATATGAAACTATATTAGTGGTTTTACAATATTGGATGAATAATTTGGTCGAAGGAACTTATTTGAATTACTACTTGCTAACACTTACAATACTTGTGAACTTATACCATGATGATTTATATCATTAATCTACTTTTCTAATCTAACTTTAAGTCTTAAACCCAAGTTCATGTTCTTCTATGTGCTATTTTTTAAACATAAGCGTATGCTTCATAAGAATAAGAAAAACAGAGTTAGTAACAAAAAATATTTTTTTAAAGAGAGTGAAGAATTACATGATCCCTCAAAGGTGTGAATTGAGATGATCTTTGAGAGTTGAAAGAAAGTTGAACTAATAAAAGATATGCTCATCCAGTTTAATTTATATATATATATATATAGATATTATATTAACATTTATACTTATTTTTGTAAATAGATAGAAGAGACAAGGTCAATTAAGGAAATTCATTGATCTTGAATAAAACATTTTAATATTATATAACTATGTACTCTGATTGTCTGAGGGAAAAACACAGTTTTCTTAAACAACATCATCACTTGATCTCACAAAATCTCCTATTTTTCTTAAGGAAAAATGTAAGTACTAGATGCATGATTATGTATGTATGTAGATCAAAATGTAGATAAATTTAAAATTATGCCGTTAAGTTAGTTTCATAAAATTATAGTGGGACGCTAATATAGGGTGACAGTGATTTTTGAGCCACGTTACATCCTTTTCACACAATAGTCTCTTAATATTATGATTTTTCCCCTCTAGAATTAAATATTTTAAGATAAACTATCTATTATGTTTCTTTTGATGAACCCATGTACACTATTGATTTCATCTCTCTGAGTCATCATTTAAAAAAAAAATGAATGATTAAATAAAAAATAAACAATTTATACATGAAACATATCTTTGTTGAGATTGATGATTGACGTGATCCATGGGAAATGTTGATATGTCTTCTTGTCATGAAAGTAATTTCAATTTATTATCTTGGGATTTTTTCCTACTTACTTTGTAACAGTATTTAGTAAAGTTATAGTTGACACATTTTGATTATTGTTAAGAACAGACTTAGTTCTTTTGGCTATACCGTAATTCTAGCTTTCATCTGTTATAATGTTGGTTAACAAATAATGTAGAGGATTATATGCAAAAGTTTAGAGAGGGAAAAGAACCATTTTTGCTTCACAAAAATGATATATTACGTGAAATATTTTATAGCAACTACATACCTTGAAGAAAATAAATCATATTAGGTCCAGATTTAGAAATCCACACTTTGATATATGGCTACAAGCATTTGTAAAAGTACAAAGAAACAGAATTGATTACACTTTTAGAAAAAAAGCTTTTACAGTTTACCTTAAATAAAAAAATCAAATATTTTATATATGTTTTTAAGAATGATACTTTCACAAATATATAAGTCATTTTATTTTACATTTTCTCACACACAATAGAAAATATTTTACATACATAGATTTAACTCAAACTTAGTCTTCTACACTCTACTTAATAATGAATTTTTTGACCAAGTTAGAAAACTAAAAGTTAATTCATAAGGCTATTGTGTAATTAAACTATACATATTTTATTTATGTTTTTGGCTTATTTTATGGAAAAAATAGTTGACTTAGATGTTAGTTTTTAATTGTAACTAGGTATGTCAGAGCAAGTGATCTTTTATTTATTTCAAATTTTAACTATTTGACAGTAAATTATGAATAAATATTTTTTTTAAGTGTTGGGTGATTGAACTCTAAGAGAAGAAAATAAAATATTAAATTAATACATTTATAAGATAAAAATGGATCATTGCATGAGAAATTGAACCATAGGTATTAGATTGAAATCAAATTTAATGTGTTGTATTATTAATATATTTCTACTCAATAATTAAAATTTGGACATATAATTCAAATAAAAAGTGTGTAGTTTTTAGTAATTTCATAGTATAATTAATCAAAAGATAATAAGAAATATACTCATTTACTCACTAAATCATTATTCTTTTAATTAATTATTTGTCTCAAGAGATGAATTAAGTTATGTTCACAAGATATACCTACTTATCTTGTACTCAAATTGTAGTTTTATTGTAAGTTGATATAACTACGGAGTCAGTTGAAGATTATTTGATAATATGACTTTTTCGCAAAAGTAAAATTGATTTACCTTATAAAAGTATTGGTTAAATAATGAGACACCAAGATTACATTTTTGAACCTTCATTACTGAAACTTAAAATTTATAAATCATCTTATTTCCATTTAATTATAGAATAATTAGCTCCTAAGTGTTGAAACGTTAGAAGTGAAACGTTTTTGGTGGCATTTTTTAAATTGTATAAAGTTGTTTTTATTTTTAAATCAAATATACATATACCAAACAAGTTTTACGTTATTCAATAATTAATTATTGGTATTTCATAAATGAAATAAGCTGATGTTTAATATTTTGTAGTAAACACAATCAATACTAAGTGAAAAAATATTCATCGAATATATATATTTGTTGAATTCTGAAAAGCTAAGTATTAAAGTTTCAAATGACAATCATTGATCTGATAAAAGATAAACCTACATGTGTACAAAATACAAAAAATATGTTGTTCTAACACGTTTCTAAATATTCCTGTGGATCGATGTATATCAAATATCAATCTATGGTACGTATTTATTGATATACTTACTGTTCACACAAAAGAAGCATGGTCAAATATTGATTTTTTTCCCAACTGTTATTATTATTATTATTATTATATATATATGTATATATAAAATACAGTGTGACTCAGTCATTTCTTTCTCTCATACTTGTTTATTTTCTTTTATACATAAATAATATTATTCTGCCTTTTAATTTATAGATTTAATGAATCATATGTATGTATATATAATTGATGATAGTAGCTGAATGAAATTATTAGTTCTATAGTTGGAATCCATACACTTTGTTCAATTACTTATTGTTAAAAGAAATTACTGCAATGTATGTGTACGAACATACTGAAATTTAATCTTGTAGCTTTTTTCATTAATCAATGCAACTGGGGAAGTTTCATAACTACATACATCAAGTACAATATATGTATGTTGATGCAAAGATTTACTTCAATACTACTTTACTAGATCAAGTCTAAAAACGACAATCAAATTAAAACACATTAAAACATTTCACACTTTAAAATCAACAAACTAAAGAAGTTTGCGCACCATATAATATACATAAAATCGTATTAAATATACCTAGAGGTTGATTAAAAATATATTTCATGTCATTGAAATAAAGATTCTTCTGAATGAACATCAAAAGAAAATTGAATTGAATATTTTATAATATCTTAGGCCTAATCTCCGATATCTGTATTAATTTAAGGGGATTGGATGTCACGTATCTTAACACCATAGAAGTTATAAGGATGTATATATCTTATATTTGATTCATTTATAAGTTTTTTACCTGTTTTTTTAAGGGAGAGAGTACATAAACCTTGACATTTACAACGTCTTGATCTTTAAAAAATAATTTTTTCATTAACAATGTAATGCAAAGAAGATCCATGCATTCAAAATTCTGAAATTGAGAATATTTATATCCTATAAGTTAAATGATAAAATTGACTTTTAAATAAGTCCTTGTTCTATAAGAAAAAGTTCATGATTCTCATTTTTGACATTGTTTTTGAATGTGACGAACGAATTTAAAATAAAATTTTATTTTATTCTTTCAAAGAATCAATTAATATTGCATATTCAAATTTGGTGATCATTGTAGGGATACTCTGTATTTGATGACGTGTTGGTTGTTAACATCAGATCTTTTTCAATTTTTTATATACAATCATTTTTTATAGCAAAACTGATAGTAACCTAATGAAAACTATCGTTTAACTTAGGTGTTCATATAAGAAATCCAATGTATTTTATTGTATAGAAAATTCTCTGAGGGAAATTTTATTGTGGTCATTGTATTATATTTAATTTTTGTATAGACAATTTGGATTTTAAATCTATTCAAATAAATAAATTATGTTTCTCATCTCATATCTATTGAATGGTGATAACTTTGTACTGCACATATCTGTGAACATTTTTTGGGAAGCTCATTTAATATTTGCATAAAAGAAATTATAATAAAATACTTGTAGCTTAGAACAGAACCTATTCTTGAACGTCACCTTACACTGTGGAAAGCAATCGTACAGAATAGGTCATATCATTCCTTTCAACTCGATCTTTAATTTAAAAAATGGTTGAATTGGTGTTTATATACTTAATACGTATGAATACCTTTTTGATGGAATGAAGTTCAACATATCACAATTAGTCTCCATTGATGGACAATACAAAATTTGCATTCTAGTTTTGTGTATCTTATCTTACAGAAAATCGAGTAACGACCATTTTTTGTCTTTGTAATTTTAAGATATTTTCACTAAACGAGTATGTTTAACACTAAAATAATTAGTTGTAAAATATATTTATTAGAAGACACATTAAATAGACATTTTTTTAAAGACAAGTAAAAATCCGAGCATCTCACTCCGTGTATTCATTCATGAAAAAAAGTTTCGATGCTAATAAAAGACATATAACAAGGACTGTGAATAATGTAAGTCGAGATTTAAAAAAAAAGTTGTAAAAAACTTTTAAATTATATAGATTAACATATAGAGAGATAATTGAAATTGTCAATCAGGCTTATAGGGAGAACAATAGTAAAAAAGGTCAAAAGACCAAAACAATGCATGGGTTATACATGCAAAGATAAAAAAACTAGGAGATAAAATCCTATATTGGATTCCCCTCTCCGATATACATTTTTAAAAGTTGCATGAATATGGAACAAAAATTGATATTTAAACTCGAAAAGGGAACTTTTGATTAAATAATTTAGATAGCTATTTCTTTGTCCATCGATTTTTTCTTGTCAACGTGGGGATTTTGTACTGCGTGAAATTTTGTCTTCATACATAATGTCTTACATAATGCAGGGTGAAGATTTCTTAATTATATAACTTCGTAAAAAATATGTTATGAGGGAAAATGTTTTCTGATGGAAAAGAAAATTCAGCAATATGTAACTAAGCTATAAACCTAATGATTTATATAATTATTGCAAATCAAATAACATACTTTGAGTATTTTTATTCGAAAAAAATCATCAATCACCAGAAAATATAAATTTGTTACTATAGCCTATCATTCAATTAACACAATGAAAGTTGAATGTATGCCTACTCATATATTCTTACAAATATTGAACTTTCATTAGTTTTTTTATTACTCGCTTATTGATTGAAATATAGTACATAATGATATCTCTGAAAATATTAGAAGGTATCCACAAACACGTTTTCCTTAATAACTAACATTGTATAGTAATTTTTAAAAAAATATTTTTTAAGCATTTTTAATATTACAAAAAGTTCAAAAATCTTTAGATTAATACAAAAGAAGAATGTGTTCTTATAAGTTAATAAAAATTGAAAAAATAAACTATTTTCACTAATAAATCAGAACTCAAGAAACTTCATTAATTGCTTGAAAACATCTCTTTGAGATCCGTAAGGTTACACAGTAATGTAATAAATCAGACCTGATGGATTGCAACTTGAAAAAGAGGGATGATAGATGTTATAGAGCAATCAAAGTTTTGCTAATATCGACCCCTAGAGCTATTTAAATCTGCAACCAATACAACATGTGCTGTCTAAACAGGATAAAATTAGTATATCAGACGTGTAAAACTTGTGAGCCCTGTATTTAAATAAGGAATGAGTTAAATAGGAAACCAATCTTACAGATTGGAAGATCAATCTGCATATTTTGTTGAGAGTCTTATTTTATTCGGCATAACTAGGAAAAAAAAACTTATCTTCAACACATAGTGCAAAAAAAAACAACTAAACTCAATATCCAGCCATATACCAACGAGTTATTATTACATTGAGGAAGCCCGTTCGACCAGAATAAAATATTGGTAATTCTACAACGTTACTTTTTTGAGTAATGGAGTAACTTATTAGAGTATTTTCCCTTCTGTTATACAAAAAAATTGTTAGTAAAAAATACTTTAATTTGAATAATTACATCTATTTGATCATCATAAAAAATAAAATATCAAATATTACTTATTATTACTTTTACGAGTAACCAAACTACTTTTGCTCGTAAGCAATGGTGCTACTTCTTTGGCTTATTTACATGTAACGGGCGATTCATTACTTGTTCATAATAGTGTACCAACATAACTATATATTATATACATTTTTATAAAAAACTTGTCAATACTCATAATCATAGCGGCCTCTTCAATAACTGTATTCTATATAAATATATTTAATATATCTACATAGCATCGTAAGACAAAATGTGTTATATTAGTTGATCTTTTGAATATATTGTCAATTTTATCACTAAGATCGTTTGCATCATGTTCCTAATGCCATTACTAATCTATGTTAAACTTTATTTTTAAAATCCCCAACAATCTATGAATTATGTATTTGTGTTATACATACAGATATGATGGGGAAAATTTACATATTTTGATAGCATGATGTCATGTGGAGCTACGCGTTCCTTGAATTATTTCAAGTCAAACTATAGATATTTAAACAATACAAATTTATACATTATTATGCGAGGATCAAATAATTAATCAGATTGATACATAAATATCATCCCTAATATCATAATAATATTACCAACAAACTTAAACAAATCCTAATTTGAAATTCAAATAAGATATCCACTAATTATAAACTCTTATATGAAATACTTACATAAACATACTACTACAGATCATTATATGCGTCCACATCATTATTTATTGTATTTTCCCATAAAAAATTGTTTATTTTTCTAACTAATGGAATAAGGGGTGTGCTGTGCACACTTATACTAAATGACAAATGGTTTATATGGTATGAAAGGCATACATTTATACACAAATGTACATATAGGTATGTGTTTATGCAATTTTGATTTGAAATTAAAACAAGTAAAGGCTCTGAACAAGTCGATATTTTAAATAAGTTTAAAATTCTACGATAAGTTCGAGGCTACAATTTGTGTATCTCATTGCGTCTTGTTTATTTATTAACAAAACAGTATCAGTCCCATAGCTATAAAACAAAGTTGCAAAACGTGCTTGTTAGCTTCAAGAGATGTTTTTGTGTATGACACTTAATTTTTTTCAACAGGATGTTGCTTTTGAAGTACATATATACATATATTATATTTGTCTTCTTTTTGCAAAATTTACTTTTTTTAATTGAAGTAACAAGAAAAACTCATCGAGCTTGCATAGTAAGCTATGAAGTAATTTAGTGTATCCCTAGCAAACAAAAAGTCAACTTTTGTATAATTGAATTTGTACACAAATTGATTATGTGGTTTAACCAGCTTTATTAATTAGCAACTATTAATTGATGTCATTATTCGCATTTTTATCTATTAAAATAGTTAATTTACACGTGATGGAAGTGTGGACACTTGGATTTTGTAGTGCACCACAGAATATGATTGAATCACACTAATTACAAGTACTATAAATCTTTTATCGGAGGTGCTTTATTTCAGTTTTTTTGGTTGGAACTTCTACAGATCTACATAACTAAAAATACACCGAAAATACATACAAATACGCTAAAAAAAACATTTGAGACAAACAGCTGAGAAGTTGTTCAAATCAACTATTTTTTAAGACCAATCATTACAAGGGTCTTATTTTCTTGTTTAAATGATTGTTTTTATTTAGGCTTTATAATATGCAAATGTATAAAAAAAGTTGTTCTATCATGATATTCTATATTTCTTGGAAACACATTCAAATTCTTGCTAATTACTCAGTAGAATTTCAAAATCATTGCGATATTTCATTTTTATGTATGTTGGTTCAATACCTTTTCAAGTTCTATATAGGAATAAGTAAGTTCAATATGGAAATAAGCAAGTTCAATATAGGAATAAATAATAATAAAAAATATTCAGGAAGTTTAACATAATAATAAATTTTATAATTAATGAAAATAAAAAAATAAGGTGAGACGAGGAAGTTTCAAAGAGGATACAGCAATAGAGTGGGTGCTTGAATGCTTAAGAAAAGCAAAGGATGAATATTGAGGGCCAGTAGTACTTGTAATTGATAATGCTCTGGCACACTCCAGGCTTGAAGATATTTTGAATGAAGAAGAGTTTTCAATTCACAAAATTTGTGGCAAAACTCACCAAAAAGGACTAAATGAAATTGCCTCAATGATTTGTATAATTGCATTGCTAGCATCCAAAATTGTTTTGAAGATGTGATTAATTTTGCTGACATGAGATTCTAATAAATTTATTATTATATTAAATTTCATGAATATCTTTCTTTAATATTTATTCCCATATTGAACTTGAAAATGTATAGTATCTAAGTTCTTTGTACTACTTTATCGTCATTCTCATTTTATTAAAATCTTTTTATTTTCTTAAATTAAAACATTTTTACACCATAGATTAATAAGATTCAAATAAAATACAAAATATAAAATGTCCACAACAGGCCCACATACCAACGGGGTCTCTGAAGTTGGCTACATTTTTATCCCTATGTGTAAAGAATTAACTAATTTATATATTACAGTTAATAAACTCTCTTTAAATAGTACATTTATGTTAAATGTACTTAAATTTATTTAAGGTTATCGGAAAACACGTTAAATAAATGTGTAAAAGTATAAAAATTTTCCAAATTTGGACAGCCTATGAGGATAAAAGTTGATTCTTATAACGTACACACCAGAGTATATCACTATTCGATGAAAACATAATAACCAATTTTGGATAGTGATTTCTTCAAGGCTATTATCTCCAAAGTAGTCATTTTTCAATTGGAAAACTCCATGTTTGTCGATAAAATCAAAGCAGTCAGTGCATATATATTAATAATGCTCTACACCACAACTGTTAACAATATATTTTTTGTTATATAGCAACATACGTGTTGATTAAAGATGCCTACAACTATAAACATTTGACAAATTGTTAAAAAATTTAAAAAAACCAATTCACTTATTTACTTATTACTCACTCAGAATAAATTACAAAGCTTACAAAGCTCCATAGGGAACATCATTTTTCTTAAATTTTATTTCATTTGACTAAGTTTAAAATTACTGTTATTGTGCTTCGTGATTTGATGTAATACTTACGTGATTTTACGTGTTAATATTATAAATTAATAGTGATATTCAACTTAATAATAATTTATAATAACCCCAAAAAGTGTTACAATTTATTTTTGTACATAGTATTGTTGAATTGTATTTATATTATCCCTAAGAATTGTGTTATTTTTTGTGTATTTGATATGGATATTTTCTTCCACCTTGGCCTTTTTGTGAAAATTTATTTTATAAAAAATCTTGACCGGATATCATTGAACCCTTGCCTGAGCTATGAAGTATTGAGCTTCAAAAATGAAGTCCCTATGTCTCAATAAGTAATTTATAACAAAGTCAGATAGAGAGTTTTATCATGAAATAAATACTATTCATCTTATTTTCTCATACAGAGTAGTCTGCTGATTTTTCCTACCCCATGCTTCAACATATTTGTATTGACATTATTTTTGTACAAAAAAAAGTTGTACAGAAACACCAGGAGTGCAACATAAAGTTGTATAAAAACGTAATCTACAGATAGTAGTAACCGTAATGGCTTTGGGGCAGAAAAGTTTGTTCTATTTATATAATAAAATACTTTTGAAAGTTTAATTTGTTCATTTAACATCAAACATCAAGGAGAAAACCTGGTGAGTTGAGTTATTATAAAACAAAAGCAGATCATATATCAAACATTAAGTGATTTACTTATATGTTTTGTCTCAATGGCTTAATATACATCCAATATGATATAATCTGATTGAAAATAATACTTATTCAAACAATAACTCAAATTTAAATGCGACACAAAGCGTATTTTATTTTAAACTTATTGATCTACATTTATGTACCTGCGGGTTTTTGTTTACCATTTTAATAATATATTCAATCGCTTATAGATTTCTAGGATATATTCAGATATATTATTTTTAAAAAAAATCAAATATACATAAATGAGTAAACGCACTAAAAGACATGTCAAAGAAACATGTCTCAGTCAACAAAATGCATTGTCAGTAAAATATGTACTCGTAGATGTTGATTGAATTTTAATGAACATAATGTAAAGGTAAATACAGAAATTGAACATTATTTTTAAATATTGTATCTTTTTTTGATAGTTATTGATGCAATTAACATGTACGTGATAAAACTTTTTTTGAATCTACTCAAGTTTTTGAGTTTTTGTAAATATTTTTACACCATTTATAGTTTTGAGTATAAAAAAATCAGAAATTTGCATATACGAAGATTTAAACTTTTTTACTTTAAATTTCAATACTAATTTGAGAAATGTGCTTATATTTTATGCCTCACGATCCAATCAGGAGAATAAATCTATCAAGATAAAAAAATCATATCATTATCTCTTTTATAGGGTTGTACTTGAGTATGAATAACACTCTTGATTTTTAATTTGTTTAGAAGCAAAAATCCCTCTTCTGAAAATGAAAAACCAGTTACTTACACAATGTTTGTTATGTGGAATTGTCAAGTTTTTAGTTTATGAGTTCATTTTGCAATATACAATTCCTAGTTAGCACTTTAACCCAGTTTTTGAAACTGATTATGAAATCTATTTCTATTTTAAATTGTTTAATGATTTAATTATCAATCCATAAATATTCACAATATTTTGAAACACTTCAAATTCAATACTTGATTGTCTTATGCTATCTGACAACTTAATTGAAAAAAAAGAAGTACTATTGATTTAGAAAATAATAAAATAAAATTAATTGCTTATTAGAAGAAGTTATGCATTTCTTCACGTGTCATATATGCATATGTATATAGTACGTATATATTTATACACATTGGTGTGTATATCATTTGAAAGCTCATCAATACATAGTTAATATATGTATACATTCAAGTATGTAAATAGCTAGAAATGAATTTGATAAAAAGAAATAAACTGACAGTAATTCTAGAAATGATAGTGCAATATATAATAATAGTATTAATGTTATTTGCTCTTAGTACTACCCCTTAAACAACCTCAAAAATCTATTATATAATCGCAGTTAAATATAAAATTATAAAATCAAGGAAAAAGTGTTAAAAAGATATTTACATATAAAGGGTATAAATGGTTTCTCAACTTGAAATACATTCATTTAGTTCATATACTTTTCTTCAATGAGCTCACATTTCAAATATTTTATTTATGAATTTTACTTCCATCATCATATGTTAGAAAGTTACAAATAGATGTATTTGTAGGTACAATCACATATGGTAATTACTTACCCTCATATAACTGATTCTTGAGTTAGACGAAGCGTCCAGATGAGCTTCAAACCTCCCCACGTTCAGCGTACAGAGACATTTTAAATTGAAGGCGTCAGAGAAATGTGAAGGGGGTGCAGCTAGTCATTTATTATCTATGGGGGTTGTACAATGTATCAAGATTCGGCTGCAGTTGTTCACTGGCGTCAAATTTAGATCAAAACAATAACATTAATACATAAAAGTATGTATTATTAATCTTTCAGGTAGTTAGCATATTTGAGAAACTGTACATACATGGATCTAAAAATATTATGTTTGTACCATCAGGAACACAGTAAATTGATGTGACATCTTTATGTTATTCAAAAATAAATGTACAATGTCATCAATTGAACATATCCCTTTTATCGCTTGAAGTCAATGGTTCAGTCTTGTGAACACCCTGAGTCCTGTCTGTTTTTTTATATATGGTACGGGCATTTGATAGTATAAAACATCTCTTCTCCTCCATCAGTCCATTACTGTGAATCTCGACCGTATCTACATACATAGTCAATTACCATGCACATAAGACAAAAAACTGGTCCACCTGAGCTAATTATGATTCAAATTCATTGTATACCCTTTCTACAATAATTTTATGTGTGAACAAGACAAGATTTTTTATATTTATTAATTTATTATAAAATAACACCACGGTTTTTTTCAGTATTATTAAATAATAGCATAATTTGATTAAGTTTGAATCCCCTTTTCATAAAAAATATAACACGTTAATTATACATCAACATATATCTTACCTATTAAAATAACACATTGACGATGATAAAATCACATTTTCTCAGAAGCTCTTAGTAGTTTATATATATATATGTATATATATATATATATATATATTTAAATAATACTCATTACATTATGAAAGAAACACATTATATTTTTTTGAAAAAAAAAGGATAAATTTCTTGAGAGATGTTCAATCAAAATGTTCACTTTAATACATTTCAAAAGATGTTTGTATGTAATCATGAATATGTATTTATGATTCATTATAACAAGTAAACAAATGTTTGACCTTAATACTATTCTTAGTTAGTAAGGATTGTTTTTGAAGATACCACAATTAGGTAACATTTGAATAAAGGAAAATTATCTTTTCATAAGATCGTGAGTTCTTATATTTGTACATATATTTACTAATAAATATTCTCAATAATTAATTAGGTTCTATGTATGTAAGTATGTATATAAACTATTAATTATTGGCTATTCTGAATGTTTTTCATAGCTAATACAACTCAATTAGTAATTAGACAAAATAAGCCGAGATTACCTTTTATGTATCTAATCTATTTGTTCATTTGATAATTAGATATACAAGAACATTTGACAACATAAGATGCCCATTAATATATTTGGTCAACCCTATCAATAATAAATATTATATTTATTTTTTTAATATCAAATTAACCCTTCATTATTGATGAATGGGAAAACTCATTTTGAGAAATTTATTTTTGAGTTTGAAATAAGGAATCCTCTTAATTTATTCAAAATATAGAGTATTTTAATAAATCAGGGTAATTTTTTTGAATTTTATGTTATTATGGAACAATAACATAAATATAGTTTATGTGTAATTTTTAATTATTTTCCAAATGCACAATATTTTGTATTCTGTGATTTAAGTATTTCCTAGTAAAATTTTGATACATCAACCGACATTTTTCCAAAATCCTTCGATTAGCAAAATTCTAACGACAAATAGTTATAATAAGTAGATTTTTGTTTCGATGCACTAATATACATACATCAAATATTATAAGATTTAACCTTTGAGTAGCATTAAAGATTTAAATCAGTTTACAAAATTATAAAATACCTTGCATATTTAATCCTCTCTCATAACAATTTATTCTTTTAAAAAAATTTAATTTATACAACACAAAATTCATTATTGATACTTAAAAAGCCTGATTTTTTTCATTGTAATACATTTTAATATCTTTGATATCATATCCTAGAAAAATGAATATATTTTGAATATATATATAATAATGCTATTAATATTTTTTATCTAGGTTGAAGAAAACATTTAAAAAGCACACATAGAAATCTTTTAATAATCATTTCAAAAGATTCCTATTTTTATCAGATCTTGGCAACATGAATAAATTAATGAGTTTAAGTTTTAATATACATCTGAAGTTGTTGTCGAAAAGTAATAGCTTGCAAAATTTCTTTGAGTATGAATATTTAGCAATATCAGCATACTTGAATAATTTTATATAGTAGTTGCATAATCAATAACCTAATTTAAAACTGCAAAAAGTAAATATTGTTTGCTTTATATATATTTATTGATTAGCCCTTTTAATGTCAAATTACTGAATTTTCCAGTTCAAAGTAATCATTTTCATTTTTAAAGATGCATTTTTCTATTATATATGTATAAATCAAAAATTAATGTTTTTTTAGTTGGTAAATTGATATTTTGTCAATGAAAATATTAATGTAAGACAATTAAAAATTAGAAAAATAATTTAGAACTTTAATCTACACAATCATTTTTATAGTATGGAATCAAAAGATACTAAGTAATAATTTAACACCAACGCCATATTTTTTTACTTTTTTGCGAATTGTGGTAAGTGATGCCAATAGAAAAGTTGGTTTTTTAACATTAATGCGTTAAGTGAATAAAAATAGGTTGAATGTAAATTAATTACAAATTCTAGTATAGAAAAACAAACAAAAAATATTTAGTAGGATTGAGAACGTGAGTTATTCATCTAGTTTTAATTATCCACTAATGCTTTTGGAATTTGAAGATGTTATTTTCAAAAAGGGAGTCAACTATTGGTGGGACAAATTCAATTAAGAAACGAAATGATAATCATTTATATACATTATGTGAGAAAAGACCATGAAATATTTTTTCCCTCAAAATTTAGTCCCTTTTGTTTATACTAGATACATTTTCAATTAAACTATTATGGGCTCAGATAATAACACTTATTAGTTATGAATATATATAGTACATCCCAATAATTGATAAAAATTAAGAAATTTATTCATTTTCACATTTAAAGTGTAATTGCAGACTAGATAGAGCATCAATTTACTATATTTTGCCATGGGTAACAAAGTTCAAAGGAATTTTGGTTCATAATTATACAAATAATCTTTTTTGACATCAAAAAACACATTGAATGTCCTAAGTTTTTTTTTTAAATAATCGTTTGTAGGTAATGACACTCAATAAATTTTCCATTATATATAGAGTACGCACATTAAACATATATGTATATTCATTATACACTCTCTATGTTTTTGAAAAAATCATTTCTGCATGCCAAATTATAAGATTAAGTAATTAACAGACAAAAAAATAAAACTTTTTTTATTTTATATCAATGGATCACAGTAAAAAAATAATTGGATAAATCCCGAGTGAGTTGATTGGATTCTTTTTCAGTCTCTTTATTTTAAAGCTACTAAGCTTTTTGCCAAGTAATGTTATTTCGAATATAAATGAGTATGTAAGACCAAATTTATTGCAGCAAGTAATTATGTCTTACAATCAAATTAATCAAGAAAAAAGTGAGACTACTTTGTATATTTGTATAGATATGTATAAACCCATATTAGTGTAAGTCAGTTCGAAAAATGAGTCTATTGGTTGCTAACCAAAGTTGCTTACGCCCCTTTGATTTTAATTTTTGAATGAAAGTGATAAGTTGTAAGTAATGATACACATATAAAAGAGTCGAGATGCTTACTACATTTTCTTCAATTTTTTTGTATTTAGTTGTTGTAGAATCCAATATAGTATATTATACATGTAACTATTCATTCACTCACAACTGTATATTGTTTCAATCATTAAAAATGTAATGTAAAGTGCATACATATACCCAAAAAAAAAATACTACAATCAAGCAAATATAATTGTCCCATATATGTAACGATAATGTAAATTTATATGCAAATATTTTTAGAATTATTTATTAAATTTTGTACTGTCAGCATTTACTGACTTATAGGGTCCATCTCTTGTTAAATAAATATGCATTTAACTAATACACAATAGTTAAAAATATACAAAAGTAAATTTATAGCTGGTTCATTGCTTCATTCTTAGTTTCAGTCATGAAAATCATTCTCAATTCCCTTTCCTTATGTTAATTCATATGCGAGTACACACACAAGTCAGTAACAGACCAAGTTTTTTGAGGACCTGCGTATATATTATGAAACATTTTTACACATATATGTACATACATACACACAAAAGTTGTAAACTATGCAAAACAAATGTCTTTTTTTCTTTGAATGAACATTATTGCAATTCTGTAAATGACATTTTAATCCTCGAAACAATTTTAGTCATTTCTTTTTTTTATGTACGTTTGCCAAACAGTTATATTGCAAAAGTGTTTTTGAATTTATTTGATGTTATTCAATAAACTTCTCAGTATATCAAAAAATTCATTTAGAAAGTTTACTTTTATGTATATACATATATAAAACCATTTGAATATTAACTATCTTGAATTAAAGGATGGTGAAGGCTTCAAAAATGAATAAAAAAGTCTTAAAAATACATTTTTACTCTAAAAACTTACAAAAACTATCACATTAAATATAAGTTTTTCATATGACATCGATGTGATTTATTATTTTTCTTTCTATTTAAAATGTTACAATCATTATTTGTCTTGGATAAATAATATACTTTACAAATAGAAACTACGTATCTATTAGTAAAAATGAAAATTAAAGTATTGATAAAAATAGCAAAAAATATTTAATATTTAGTGAATGGATCATCAGAAATGTAGCCTCCAATTTTTTTTATCAATGAAATGAAAACTTATAAAAAAATTTCATGTCCAGTTCTTATCTAGCTTTGAGTTTTGATATCCTTTTTATGATTATTTTTATCAAAATATTCTTTGAAGTCATATTTATACCTTGGAATCAAATTCTTATTATAATATCTTAAAAATTTAATTAGTTCGTATAAATAAAACTCTACACTGAATTGATTCTACAGTGACAAAATACATATACAATTAACCACATCTTTTAGCTCAAATAACCATTTATTAATATAAATGGTTGTTATTAGAGTTTATTTCTTACCCAAAACCTATAGTTAAGTTAAACTATTGGTTGTATTAATCAAATCAAACCAAATATACATTTAAATTATGTCATCAATCAATAACTAACCCATTTATGCAACATAGTTAGGTTATACAATAAAAACATTGATATTTTCAAGATCAATAACTTCCTTTCTTCTTGTTGAAAAATATCTTTGAATCTTTAATATACAGACAAAAAAATGTAAAAAAAAATTAATTTGTATACATCAAAACCAATTTTTATTATTATTTCCATTTTCGTGTTATTTGACATAGAAGCAATCATAATTCCGGCACAAAAATGCTGCTGCATAGTTTTATTAACAAAGAAAATTTCCTTCAATTTGTAAGTACGGTAAATATAAAAACTATTCGTAGTGAAATCCTCTTTTATAATTTTTTATAGGAACTAATGAAATCTTTTACGTCCCCAGGGCTTGGTACTCTACACTTTTTTTTAAGGCCAGCTATTAACTCTAACTTGTACCCATAAATTTTTATTAAAATCAGAGAATGCATCTTTTTGAGATGTTTGTACTCAAATAGTAAGCTCAAGGTTAACCATATTATTTATATGAAAGAAACAAAAAAAATATGCATAAAATTTTTTTTTACTGAATTTTCTTTTTTATATTTTTCAATGATAAGTAATTAAACATGACAAATTCAGTCATATAAAAAAATTGAGCGTAGATTTCTTACCTGTTGGTAATAAATAATTGCCACTAAGTTCCCTGTCATAAAAATATTATTAATTCATTATATGAATACAATTCGAGAAATATACCCACACTAATGTATTCAAGTATAAAAGTTAATTCATTCATTCATAGACAGACGTGTAATGCTATTAATATCTTATAGATACTATTCAATTATTGGAATTATTTAGACATCAATAAAATGAGATCAATGTCTTAAACAATATTACATACATCTATTATTCACAAACCTATGCAAGGATGCAAAAGAAATATAAAAAAATATAGAGATATACACTTTTAATCGATTATCTATATATTTATTTTAATTTTATTTTTTTATATTGTATATAGTGTTAAGGCACTCTCCTTTGAGATATATAAATATAATAGGAGGTTTAAATATACTCAAACAAGAAGAAACAAGTATTTTTGTTGTAGTTTATATTCAACATTATCTTGCCCATGCATAATTGAGAAGCTTTGAGCTTTCAATTTATAATATTGCATATACATAGATATAAGCAGATAATAGATAAATATGTATAAGTATATTTGATTACAACAACACTATAAACAAAGGATCTGATTTTGCTAAAATTTCTTCTAAATACATTTCTTCAAATAATGCAATTGAATGTCTTAAGAATCTAAGAAATTAATTAAGTGATTGTGGAAATTGATGGAGTTTTCTGATTGTGTACGATACTTTATTCAATAGGTAAAATAATGGTACATTGTACTTAGATAATTTTTCATCAATCGTGTTTATTTACAAAACATTAAAACGTCATTGTTTATTCACCAAAATGACTTTGGATTTATTTACTTCTCTTTAACTGAGATAATTTGTCTCTTAAAAATTGATGTACTACATAATGAGGATTAGTTAATGTTCACATTATCATATTGATCAAGTTATGGATGCTATACTATACTATACTATATTTTTTATTAACAATAATTTTTTATTTATTTTTGAACTGAAATAAAATATAATATACACAATTCTATTATTTATTTATGATGTGAAACTAAAACATAGATTTGATTAATTCATTCGATGAACTAAATTGATTGGTTTCATTAATGTTTTGTAAACAAATTCTATTTGATCGGAAATATTTTCATTTATATGCTGCATAATTTTATCTACATATTAGACACATTTCTCAGAGTATATGTGAAGCTCCTGAAATAATTTATTGCGTGTTTTGAGTAAATGTTTTATTCCTTAAAATACGGTTTAATAGAATTTGGTTCAATTTTTTGCAACATGGTCATTTACAAAGGTTATACATAAGTTTTGTAACTATAGCTATGTTAAGTTTTACGCTTAAAATATCAACTGAACGAATAATTGTAATTCAATATTTTTCTGGTATTAATGTATTTAAGATATTCAATACTATCATAAATATTTGATAAGTTACAGCTATTTGTTTGTTATTTTTTAAGCCCCTTTGGTTATTTCCAGCATATTAGTTGTAACCTTTTTTGAGTGAGTAGACAAATTGTCTATACATTATATAAAGAGCGGCTATGTTATTTTAATATGAAGCAAATTATTTTTTCTGAACTCCAATCGCTTTGTCATAAAATCCTGTCTTATATTAAAGGATTAAGGAAAGGAATCAACAAATGATTTTATACTAATTTTTTCGCTTATTATTAGTTCTATAACTTATGGAATCACATTACTTTTTAACAACTAACAAAATGTTATACTTATATAATATCTTTTCATTTTTAAAGGGGCTACTGTACATTTCTTTACTAACCTACTTGGATAATTAAAGTCTATTTATTAATTTGAAGGGCCAGATGAAGATCTGTTACAGGTTGAGGGTTGTTAGCTACAAATTTAGAGCTTCAGACAACTTTTATTTCATTTTTTAAAAGTTAATCAACAAATTTTAGATTATATTACAATATACATAGGAATTAGTGTTGAAACTTGGTCTGAAACCTTTTTTTTTTGTCCCGGTCTGAAGCCTTTCAAACCCGTAACGTATCAGAAAGTATTTTTAACTAGAAGTTATGTTTTTTCATATCAGAATGACCATACTAATCTAATTTGATCATATAAGAAAGTTGTAATTCAACCCGTTTCTCTAAGAAATTATGGGATACTGGTATCCCTCTGGGTGTGAAGGGAATTTTTTAATTCTTAAAAATACACGGTTTATCAGTACTTTTTTTGTATTTATTATATCTTTACATACATTTATTATTTATTTTTATATTTTACTTGACAAAAATAATTGAAAAATCTTAAATAAAAAATGTATATTAATAATATATATTATGTACATTTTAGAGGTGATATTTTATGATGCAATCTCTGTTGATATATTAATAAAAAACTCCTTTCACACCAAAAGGGACACTTGTGTCCCGAAGAACTTAGACTTGAATAATTTCTATCGTAAGCGTCAAAACTACAAGATATTTTAAACTAATAAT
Source organism: Lepeophtheirus nordmannii (assembly GCA_963680855.1). Taxonomy (NCBI): domain Eukaryota; kingdom Metazoa; phylum Arthropoda; class Copepoda; order Siphonostomatoida; family Caligidae; genus Lepeophtheirus; species Lepeophtheirus nordmannii. The sequence continues at coordinate 32,472,100 of OY804518.1, read as the reverse complement.
TATTTAAGTAGATATTAACAAATAGTTTCCTTGAAAAAGGATTAAGTTATTTTGATAACATGATTTTTTTGCGTATGTTTTTACCTATAAAAAGATATTTGTAGAAAATGGAGCGCATTAGCACATTTTGAATTTTTGGAATATTAGTGTCCTCTGAGTTCGACAGGATTAATTGACTCCTTTTTAACCGATATATTAGTTCCAAACAGTGGATTGTAATTAAATTAGTTATTTAATTTATCTCAGACATTGAGTCGAAAATTTTTGCTGTTTCACGTTGAAATAAGTAACGTAACACTTTGTATGACGTCATGGAAGCAATATTTGGTCATGTTCAATTAGAATTGACGTAATCAAAAGACAAATATTGTTGCATATAATGTACAATTTTGAAACAAAAACATGTCCATTTTTTTATTTTAAAGTGTCGATACTATGCCAAAAATAACATAACGGACTAACAAAATGTGTTTCCTTCACACTCAATTGTAAATACATAAACTAATAGTAATTACTACTACATCTTCTGAATGACAACATGTTTCATGGAATCCGTTTTTACTGTTATGTATTTTTAGATTTGCAGTAAAGCCCCAACTTATTAAATTTTTTAATGTTTCACTAGCATAAATGTATAAGTATGAAGTTTTCATTTTAAATCTTATTATAAATCTTATTATCAATTGATAAAAATATATTTAAAAAAAAATTAAATGGTTCACAAAAATGTTGACCTTGTCTCTTGTACAAGAGAGAAAATATTTATAGTCTAATAAAGATTTTTTGATGACTTTGCTGTTCAAAAATATCATTAGCTAAAAATAATACTCATTCTTATATCTATGCAGATCACTGAAAATTAATTTAGAATGCGTGAAGTCAAATATGTAAGTATAAATAATTTCCCACTTATTTATAGTTGACCATTATTTATATAAGAAATGCCAAAAATATTTTTATTGTGTGCGTCGTTCTAATGTTTATTTGTAATTATTCTAGGGAGCTAAAGTCACGAACAGGAATCATGTTATGTAGTGTGAATACATGTTACTGTATAAATATTTAAAGATAAATTAGCACATCTAGAAATGTATGCCAAAAATAAATGTATATCTATAACGCACATATATATGTATATAAAATAAATTAGTACAACATAATATACCTATGTACGGTGGTGTATATAAGGCTAAATCCGAAAGATTTTCTAGTCTCATAAATATAACTATTAAGAACAAAAAAATATAAAAATTAATTTCACATATTTTGTATATGAAAAAGAATAATGCTTTTTTTAGTTTACTCAACTTTAGTTTATATATAAGTAAAATGTTAAATTTGAAATACATAGTTTTAATCATATTTGTTGGCCCATAAATATTAATGAACCCATCTTTGATATGAAAGACTCAGAAATTATTGGTATGATAACTCTGAAAAGAGTTCAATCTTTGGGGCACTCATTGCTTCAAGTCCTAATGAATCTCTCAACTACAAACCTACGCGTCTATAGATCGTGAAACAATATTTATTAGAATACATATAATCTCCTATACATATATGGATGAGTTAGAGAAGTTCAAGGAGAGAATTACAGACTAAATCCTAGATGTAGGAGTCATATCCTCAACTTTTGTATTTTGTATAGAAGGGTCGCCTATTACCTTCTTATTAAAAAAAAAGAAGAAACACACTATAAAATGAGAAGAAAAACAAAATAACTTTATTATGAATAATAGGATTAACTCAGAATCTTACTTTTTCATGGATCTAGGTGTATGAAAACATACAACTTACTTTTTTATTTGGCTACAAAAGTTGTTTGTCAGGAATTTTTCGATATATGCTTGTACATTACAAGCCCAACAAGAGGAGAACAACCTGATATTTATACAAATAATTTATAAAGACGTCATTTTAACTTTTAAACCTACTTATGGCAAAGATCAAGTCCATTGGAAATATTAAAAATAAATTTCATTGGGAAGAACTGACTCGTGTTCCATACTCTGAAGGAGTAAAACCACGTTAAAGTAGAAGAAACAGTATATTATAGATATATATAACAGCATGTAGATTATACATTAACATAGGAAACTACTCTATCTATGAAATTTTTTAAAAAAAGAAGAAGATTCTGAGTTAAACGATATCACTAGATTTTGAAGCTACCTTTTAGTTTTGTAATGAATATCAAAAAATGAATTTGAAATCAAAATTATTCAATTAACTTTATACTGATGGATAGAGTTTGATATTATTTTTAACAATCCATTTTGAATGAACCGTTTTTTATATTCTATGAAGTAGATTCTATGTTTAAAGAAATATATTTTTTTTAATCAAAATGAAATATTGATTTGATTATTTGCTTTGTTATTTACTATGCTTTTCACCTACAGTTCCCTCCTACATATGTATTTATATAAAAAATTAAATTACATCTAAATTCGTATATTAAAGATAAAAATAGCATTTATATATATATATATATATATATATATATACATAAGTATTAGGTGTTGTGGAAAAAAACCCATTATTTTTGCATGAAACTAAAGATTTTATTATAGTCATCTTTATTTTAGTGGTTTCAAAAGGTTTTTTGTGCGATGTTTAGTTCCTGAGCAATTAAATCAGATGGTCGGACTAGATTATTTTATCGAAATTTTCACCAATTCAATAACGGATTTATTTTTACTACCACTAATATATTACATACAATTTACAGCTGCCTATAACAGAGCAAATCACCTTGACAAATCTTTTCAATATATGTACTTAAAAGTACGTTCCTTATATTAAACTATAATCACAAATTGACATGTTAAATCTTGTGCATCCATTTGTTAAACTATAAACTGTGTAAATTTCAGCAACATTAGATACGAAGTTTGAATTTGAAAGGAAATAAAACCAAAGAATCAGTTTATTCTCGCTTTTTTCCTATAATGTCTAAATCATAACACTGCCGATAAATAAGATTTTAATTCAATATTTAAAAAAAAATAATAGTAATTAAATTGATATTATTTGATCTATAAACAGATATAATATAGTCACATTTTCCATATCTATAAAGTAACTCTTTTCAATGCTATTTTACAAAAAAATAAATCTCTGGTTCTAACTCTAACTCCTTATTAAAGTAACAAAAACATTTTTTTCTATACTAAATCAACATGCATAGAACACTTTTTACGTGAAACAATTTATATCCTCCGTTGGATAGCTCGTTTATAAATAAATCACTTTTTTCTGTTAAATCAAGTATAAACTAAATTTTTTTATATCCATCATGTTTTGAGAGAAAATAATAAGTGTCACACTGAACAGAGGGAAGTCTCAAAAACTCATGTATCATAAAATATGATACATTTGATATTTTAGGATTAAATGCCCAAAAGTATTGTACATTTTCAATGGTATATTATTATTTATATATAAATATTGTGCTCATGCAAATACTGAAATTTTTTTACATAGGTTATGCTGACGTACAACTTTTTTAGAAATTCAAATCCTTTCTGACTAGTTTATAATCTTTCAGGAAAAAAGTATACATAAGAAAAATAATGTACACTCGAAACAAATAGTATGTATATATATATATATATATATATATTATATATGCTGAAAGAAATAAAACAATTAAAAGATTTCATCTATTAACTCCAGAGCTATTTTATATATTAATTAAATATTATTTTATTGATCCCTATTGATTTTGATACTATTTTATGATTATTATATAGAAGTATATAAAATTATTACTTGATTTTTCATAGTCCTTTGTTATCAAAAAGTATATTATTTGACTTTCCTTTTAATAAATATTTTTTTTTGTCTTATCGTTTATTTTGTTTTTGTAATACATAAACATAGCTACATTTGCTTCACCCACATTTAATAATCACTTTCCTTTGATTATTATCCAAAAGGAGAATAAAGCATTGCAACCCTATTATGTTAAATAAGCCTGTGCATTAAGTACATAATAAATTGTAATTCCTAATTTATGTGGATAATTATTATTCGTTTTTATTTCTTTGAGGTTATTTCTATGATTAATGTTTATGCATTGAAATAATTTTTTTTTCAAATATTAACAGGTTCATGTTTTTCTTTGTTCATCAGGAGACTTGAATCATTAAACCACATTTTTCTGCTTAATTTTAAATCAATCATTACTAAAAAAGAAAACCCCATATTCTTGATTTCTCCGATTTGGATGAACGTGCACTTTTGTAAAACAACCAAGAAAAGGAGTGTAAAATTATAAAAACTAACCATTTTGCTATTAAAAACTAATTTTGTCACTTTTTCTCGTCTAATTTTGTGATTTCATATAAATTTTACAAGTAAGTTGTCACAGATTTTTGTTATTCTGAGTTATTAACAGATATTTTATAGATCAATTTAACAAATTCATCCAAATATGAGATGCCAAGGTTGTGGAATCTCGTTGCAAGTAATTTATCGATGCATGTATTATTTTTAATGAGCATGTTAATTGCCAACTAAAATGTTTATAATTATTACATAATTTCAATTTGTATTTTGGTAAGAAATCCGAATAAATTCAAATATATAATTAGTAAGCATAAATTTTAACGAACAATAACATTTAGAAAAAACATCAAAAGATTTGGTAAATACAATGTTGATGTATTTATTATTGTACTAGTTAACAATATTTCATAACCAATAGTTTGTATATTATTCGAGGAATAAAACTTTAAAAACTATATATATTTGTTTTCGACATTCAATTTTTCAAAACAAAATAAATGATGTGTGTCCATGAAATGAATGTTTTTCTATGTATTTTTGTCTCTAAATGGACAAAAGAATGAAGCAAATCTACCTAAGAATAAGGTCATTTGACAAATGTTTTAACTCTTAAATGACATTATATTCAGAACAGTACTTCTACAATATTTTTTCCCTCTACCTATGTATGTGAGTTACGATTATTATCATTTTTTAGAGATTGTCGTCACCAGATACATAGTTTTTAAGTATTCTCATACGACTCAAAAGTTGTTAGAAAAATATTATTCACTAATGACAAAGCTGCAATTTTTGAAATTCTATGTATGCCAATGTTTTGAATATTTCTTACTTTTTTTATCAAACTACGTAATATTAATAAAATGAATAATTGTAGTCAAGTCAAAATTCAATTTGTCTATGAATCCGTCAAGCTCTTCTCAATCTAAAATGCATCTATTTTAAAATGTTTCATTTGCATATGGGTGAAAATATTCAACCTTCTAAAATTATTTTTTAATTCTGCTATCTAATGTTTTTATAACAGTAGATTTACTGATTGTTATTAAGACTTTGTCAAATACTAATAATTAAAGTAACACAGATGTACCCATGAACAAAATATTTGATGTATTGAGTTGGTTCCCTAATATTAATGTAATCGATCACGCTTTAGTATATAATTATATATTTAGTTTAATATAATTAACTATTCAAATTCATGGACTGAATAATAAAGTTCACGTATTGACAAATAATTGTTATATTTACTTTATAATATTTTATATCGGTTCAACAATGTATAATGATGATAATACCTACTAGGATTGTGGTAAAAAAAAAGCATCCACCAGTCCTCTAAGCTCATTGCCTAAAAACACTAAACATATTTGCTACTTTATTGCTTTTATTGCTAGTATATATGTATTTGAAAAAGTTTTGCTTAGCAATAAGCTAAGATATACTAATTGCTCACTACATTTTTCAATATACTATATTCTTTTTATACGATCCTAATTTTTAAAAGTCAGTTGAACTATTGAATATCAAAAAAAAATAGACCTTCATGATGGACAACAAATATTTTTTTAAGCTAAAAAATTATATTTTTTGTAGTAATATTTAGAAAGAAAATAAGTTGAAATAGAGAAGAAAGTCAAAATATAAATCATTTATGACGTATAAAAATTCTGTAAAAGTCTGTAACAGTCAAAAGAATTATCTGTTAGCTGTAGATTCAAAAATTCTTTGTTATGATGATAAATATTATAAACTTTTATATTTTATCATAAATATGTTTTTTTCTTATGGTTCATTTAAACATGCTTTAAATTATTTTATTTTATTTTATTTTTGAGGATATACGCTTTTTCACAAATACATACATAATATTGTATCTGTTTTTTACGTATTTATATTTCTACTTATATATTGGTCATTTTACTATCAAACATTATAAAAACAGTTATTATTATTAATTACGAGAAAATACTACTTATACAAATGACTAATAGTTTGATTCTTCTTTTTTTATTGGTTTTATATTTACTACATATATTTAATTCTAAATATTTATTTGATTGAATACGCAAAAATCGTCTGTTTATTATTTTTTGAAAGTTCTATTTCAAAATAAATTAAAATTCAACATTTATCTAAATGTAGTACTCGGATAATATAAAAGAGGGATAAAGGATTGAAACATATATTTATAATCAAAGTTCCAGATTAAATAATAATCAGAGAAAGAAATTATAAATCTCATTGGAAAGTGTCATCTTTAAAAAGACTTGTCCCTTCTTCACAGTTTTTTAAAGAGATCATCAAAATGATTATTGAAGCCCAAGGGTAATTCTTTCACCTTCCATCGTAGATTATATAATATTATCTATATATGTAATGAATTGATTATCTCTAGCCGGTACATCCAAAGAACAGAGAGTTTTACTTAGTCATTTCAATATTATGGGGCATGGATTCCATTAAAGTGTAACATATTTGCTATTATTTCTACACAAGTCTTTAATTGCGTTCTGAATTGACCCTAGTATTTCATTTAACAGTCTTTTCTTATAATTTTTTTTATCTATATTTATTATTGACTCAAGCTAATCCACAATCCTTAATTGAGTAATTCATCAAAAATTTGGTAACTAGTGTTCAAGAGGGTAATTGATCTGAAGCTTCAATCAAGTAAGGTTCTTTATCTATTTTATAGATGATGGTAACTAGTCTTCTATTTATAAACTCTGGACTTGTACCATACTTAAAGATTATCATTACCAATATCGGAGCTATTACATTCAAAAATTCATTATTCTCTTCATTTAACCCTTAAACAGATTTTTGGAGTTTATGTTTTGCTCAATCCGTTTTGACTTACATTTTACTGTTGCTGCACCATTTTCGTTGCATATTAACTTTTTTAAGATTTGATTAATTTCAACAAAACTCGCTTCAGTACTTTGCACTTTTAGCTGTATTCTTAGCTCTCTTCTCTTGCAACTTTATAATTTTGCTCTTTCACAATTGTTCTAAAGTATAAAAAGGTGGAAATTAAAAAATAGGTAAAAATATCAACCAACCTTACTCTATTATAAAATAACGGAGCTTAAACATATCATGTCTATACTATTTATTATACTTACATAATTTTCCGAATTTCATATCCCATTTAAGAACAAATTAAAAGTAACAGTATCAGAATGAGTTAACAAATATACAACTTATGTTAATAAATAAAAGTAAGAGAAACCATTGCAAATCTTTGAATTAGTAAATGATCCTAATCAAAATGGTTAAAGTTACAAAAATAGGACAATGAATGAAGTTTTTACTGGAAACAATGTGGAATAAATCATTAAGGTATATATCAACACTTATATAAATGAATAAAGGTATTTATCAAGCTTTTGTGATTTCTTGGTAGTTCATGCATCTTACCATAGGTTGGACAGGAATGACATGACAGTTAGAACTTTGAGTATTATAAATATTTTAATATGGTCGAAGTTAAATATTATTTAATTATGACTACTGAAAATATTAGTTGAAATCTTCATCTTCAATCGTTAGGAATTTTTTTAAAAATTCTTAAGCAAATCATGAATGCAGCCTATCACATTTCAATATTACTTAATCTAAACAACAAATAACTCTCATGGGTTATTAATCAAATTAATGATTTTCTTGGAGTTTTACACCCACTAAAAATTTCTTAAATTTTTTTGCTTTCAATTATTTCATTATTTAGGCTTTTTTAAAGTAATTCATTCATTGAAATGTGGAATACATATTGATGGTTGACTTGATATGAAGTTTTATGATAGTTTATACTGTACAAATGATGCACAATATGTACCAACAAATAGTAATGTCCAACAAAGTACTAAAATGTTTTGTATTTGGGACTTACGTATTTTAAATACTGGTTCTTGAGGATTAAATGAACCATATTTTAAAAAAAATGAGTTACTATTCATTTATGGGTATTAAAATACCCATAAATGAATAGCAAAACAACATATCAACATTGATATAGAAAAAGTTTTGAGTGTATAAAACTTTGATGTGGTTGAAGACAAAAATATTTTTCTTTGGAGTTGTGAGATAAATCAAGATTGTTTCAATAAAAATTCATTCTTTGGAAGTGATTCTTAAACTTTTCTCGTATAGTTTAACTTTTTGATCCTTATATCATTCAAATTCAAATAATATAGGACCATACATGCAATAGCAAGTATGAATTAACTAGTTTAATTAGTATTATACTGATTGAATATTTTTAGTACATATATCTTTCAATAATGTGGATTTTTTTTATCTTACACGAACTTATGGGTAAAACCTTCATAAAACTTATGTTTTCTTCTTAATATGTATAAAATAAATTATTTACTATCTCATCTCAGAGTTTTTTCATGCAGAAATTTAGAAATTGATTTTTTGGGATTTCTTTAAAATTAAATTTTTAGGTAACTGAGAAAACTTAGAACACACAAAGTATGGTTTCAGAAATAATATTTATAGTAATTTTAATTGTGATTAAAGAAATAACCTAAACGAACCTAAAAAAAGAATTTGATGTCACTAACAAATAAACAATAACGTATTTGAAAGGATGAGAAGGATTTCATTAATTTTTAAGTGGTTTGTATGCGTTTTGTGAACATAAGTAATAGATTTAACATTTTGCACATGTTGGCTACTTGTTCTCATGAATTCGATAAAATTTTATTTGTAATCTTAAAACTCTTTAAATATTTAAAAAATTATGTTAGCATTTAAATAAATATTAATGAACAAAAAAAATCTATTTATAATTTTTTTATTTAAATATCTCAAATGCTTCATCAAGAGCTAATGTAATGCCTTTTGTCCTTGTCTGAAAGCTGTTACGGCTACCTAAGAAGGTTATACTCAAAATTAAGTAACATTATTATATATCCTTAATTATTTTTAATATACATTTTTATATATAATAAATTTATAAATAGTTATTAGAATTTTTCTTATTTATTTGCTCTGACGACATTTATTAAAAAATTATTAGGTTTTGTGTATGTACATTACTATTATATATAATGAGAGTTTAAAAAGAGATGTGAGGAAAAAAGGGTTAAAAAGATAGCCGTTTATAAATGTTTTTATTTACATATATTACATTTGACTCTTTTAAAATGTTAATTTCTTATTTAAAAAAAGGTAGGAAAAATGTACATAGGTTTAAATTATGTGTGTATGTCACATTGAAACATTATGTATGAATATATATATTTATTTCTTATGAATGAAATGCTCTTTCAAAAATATGTATACATAATGCTCTTTTTATGGTGCAAATGAATATTTTATATCTGATATACATTTAATGTACATTTCCACGAACTTAAATACATACAACATTTAGTATTTTTAAGTATTTCTCAATGAAACTTTTGAAAAAAATAATTACACAAAGAAAAAAAATAGAGATATCTAATTTCTATGAAATGGAATTAACAAAACAATACTTTTTATAAAATTTACAAGTAGATATGTAATCCTAAAAACGAAAGGTTTTATATAAAAATATTGTTTTTATAGATTGCAACAATTTTTACTTTTGGTTCATTTTCTGGGATCTGATTTGACTTAGACACTTGAAAGTTTAACTCAATTTCAATGTATTTAAAGAATGTATCAGTCAGATATTTTTTTCTCAAATTGCAATTACATACAATTTTTTACATGTTGAAGCTATCACTGACTATAAGAACAGTTTTCCAATTCGTCAGGAACCGTTGCAACAGTTTAAAAAATCGAGTTTGAGTTAGAAGTTAGGAAAATGTGGATATTGTTTTAAGAATAAATATAAGCAGTTATTTAGCATTAAAGTTATTATATTACACATTAGGACACAGTGACATTGATATTGCAACTGTACCCCATTCTTCAATACCATGAATGTATGTACATAATTATGCTCTTGTATCATCATTGGGCTTTATAGTAATGCATAAATTGCTTCAAAGATTATTTTCAATTTTCTTTGTTGTACTTACAATAAGTTCTTCTTTAAATAATTTTATAGAAGAACAAAAAAATAGATAACATAGAAACAAATTTAATTGCTATTACGCTAACTCTGTGATTAACAATGAAGAAAATTGATATATCTGACATGATTACTGAATTTGTATCTAAACTTTGGCATACATATATCCTAATGTTGTATCAAGTAGTGTCTATTAGTTTATTTGTACTGTATGTATTTTGTCTCTTTTGTAAACAAAAAATACAAATTACATAACAAAACAACATATCAACATTGATATCGAAAAAGTTTTGAGTGTATAAAACTTTGATGTGGTTGCTAGTTGAAGACAAAAATATTTTTCTTTGGAGTTGTGAGATAAATCAAGATTGTTTCAATAAAAAGTCATTCTTTGGAAGTGATTCTTAAACTTTTCTCGTATAGTTTAACTTTTTGATCATTATATCATTCAAATTCAAATAATATAGGACCATACATGAGTAGGCAAATAATAAAAAACCAACAGCTATATTATATAAATTTATATTTTTTATGTATTATTGTATAGTAATAGTTACCCCCAAAGAGAAACTTACCATAAGTAAATTACCTCTCTTCTACGGTACAATCAGTTTTGATATACATACAAGCAGAGTGAACAAATAATAAGTTATTGGCCTAAGTAGGAATGAGTCAATTTATATATTAGTGTTGTAGTCAAGGCTACCAACCCAAAACTATGACAAAGCCATGATTTTGAGGGATTGAGACTACCCTTTGATCAAGTTAAAAAATTCAATCTTGTTTGGTTTTTTGAAAATAAAATTTTGAATTTAAGAGTTGGATCTTAGACTTGACAATGAGGCCAAACCTTCAAAATTTGTCCAAAATTTCTCTCTTTATTTATAAATATATATGATTCCAATTAAAATATTACAATAAGCCAAAAATCTTATATAAAACATTGATATTGAATTTTGTTTAAATAAAATATTTTAATGAATAAATAGCATTAGTTTTAATACGAGGTAAACAATTTATAATATCACAAATAAAAACATTAAAAAGTAAGCTATATAAATTCATTCCGCAGACGTAGATATTTTTTTGATTTTTACTAACAAACAATCTCATCCTATAAGAAAGATATCGATATTATTATAGACAAAATGATAGCACAGTACTTTTCCATCATGTTCTATGATTGATAAAATCAATGAATCGTTAAAATTATCAAATGGAAAAAGTTCAGTAAATCTAATAAAGTAATGGTGGAGTAATTTTGATACAAACAATATTCGCTATAAACCAATAAGATTCATCTACAAGGTATAGTACAAATGTTCAGTGAATGGATATTTGTTGGCATTAGATATCTATCATGAGGAAAATCAGAATAGAAATAAAATTGGAGAATAACTATTCGACTGATGATCTTTTTTTAACTACATAGCTTTTATACTAATGAGAAAAAATCCAGAAACTAGTGAGAGATAAAATTCTCATTAATATAATGAAGGGAGAGATCATTGCCTAGAAATAACTAAAAAAGAAAAAAACTACCAGAATACAAAATGCAAGTCAATAGTTTGTTTGTTTGTTTAGCTCCTTGAAACTCAATATAAAAAATGCAACGTGCTTTTCTTGCTTTGCAAGTTATCATACCTTGTGGGGATGATAATTATTGTCAAAATTAATATTTATCACCAGAAACTAACATCTTATACTACTAAATGTGTTTATAAAATTAATCTATATTTTTAAATAAAACCTGTTACATATTTTATACTAGTAGTAAGTATTGCATTTTACAAAACAATTTGGTTACACATTTCATATTTTATACTTAGTATATATATCTATATACGTTAAATGTGAGATATGCCAATTTTCATTAAATTTGAAAAAAAAAAAGAAATCTTTTTAAATTTTTTTTCATTAAGACTGGTTGGTAAGACATTTGATTGCTCTAAAAAGGACTATAGTCAATACCCATTTGTCTACTACAACTTATGAAAATTTGGAAAAAAAATTTTTCGTAGCAATAGTCTAAATTCATATATTTCAATAACATATACGAGTATCCATTCGTCTTTTGGCATTATCAGTACATTTACAATAATTATTTCCATTGAAAACCATGTTTTTTGTACTAAACACTAGAAAAAGTCAGATAAGGTTTTCTTTGACTATAATAACATTAATTGGTAGTTACAAAATTATACCGAAAGAATATAAATAATGCCAATATTGGATTGATAATATATTTGTATTGAGATCGTAATATTTGATATACATAAGCATTGAGGAATTTAAGGATACATAAATCTTAGAATCATAATACTACGTCTTAACCTGATTTTCGTCCCCTTCCCTCATTGCACTCAGTATTCCATCCAATAATTATGTATTGTTGTAAAATATTTGATTATGTGTTTATAGTTTTATTTCATATAGAAGTATCAATGTTGATTTGAGCATAAAACTGGGAGGAGTTTGTCTTCTCTTCGTGATATTTATCCTATGCTCCGACCTACATATATATGCTCTTTAGAGCTCCACCATATCTTTTTTCTAAATATATAACATATGTCTTTTCCATGACTTATGTATATACAATTATAGATAGCTTCACCAAATTATATATATAAGTATTTACATGGGCAGTTCAATAGCAGTTAATTGTAATGCTCTGTATTATATAATCATCCGCTGGTTAATAATTTTGATAAGCTAAGATTTTAATTTTTAAGACTGTGGTTCCCTATAAGTAGTCTCAGTTTGGAAAATATTATTTTATACAATCTTCTGTAGTTGATTTCAAATTTATTTAAAAAAACAACAACTTGCAGAGTCATATTGTTTCGTATTTAAGAATAGAAAATAATATCCTAGAATAATCTAAATTATTAATCTATAACTTTGTGTAATCAAAACCTAAATTGAATTCATTTTTCTGAAAGATTGCAAACCATTTAATTTTCATGACTATTTCAAATATTTTTCTTACATTATATTTGTAAGATAATTTTTTATTAATCTACATATACTCTATACCTGTATATAAAGTTGGTATATAAAAAATCATTCAGGCAGAAAATGAAGTTCATTGTATAATACTAATTAAATTTTTGAAAAAGGAAAGAAAATAATTTAATACTAAGCTTTTATTTTCTTTTATCATAATCAAAAAATTTGCACTAAAAACGAGGCACAGATTAAAACTTCATGTTTACGACAGACCTTAGTGATTTATTACTTAAAAACTAAAAATGAGAAAAATTTGAGAGACTTTTGATATCAAAACAATTAAGGAAAGAAACCCACACACATTAAGCTAATAAAAACACATTAGACATCAATGATTTATTTTCAAATAAGTGTGTATTTGTTATAGATAATATACGTTCAAGTATGTAATGTATACGTTTTGTCAATTGATTCGTATGATATGGCTTTATTACTTTTTTTAATTTTTTTAATAGTAAAAATATGACTGATATTGTAGTTGAAGCAAGCACCTTATTATTTCTTATGTTTACGAATACAAAAAACATACTCTAAGAAAATTGAAATATCCGTTATCTAAATAAATACATTAATGGGTAAATGTTTCTACTTTTAAAAAACAAAATCTTTGTTGTATATTTTCCAATAGTTTAACAAAAAGTTATTGCATGAAAAATGCAAACATTTTACCAGTTTTTTCCCCTTTTACTCTTAAAAAAATCAATCACATTATGTAATTTTCCATTCCCCCCCCCCCCCTTAATGAAACCAATATAAAAACCTATTATTTTTTGTATTTCTCAGTAGAGTATCATCATAAGTATAATTTAATGAATTTTACAATAGAAAAAGTATATTATTGCATTCGTTATTTGCCAAAAAAGTGTAATGTGTACAATTGTTAATATAAACATTTTTTGACGGTTACACAAATATATATTATACTTTTTTGCTTTTTAGTAAGAAGTAAATTTTGTAAGAATTTATGGTGTAATAATGAATAAATTTCTAAGATGTTAATTTTTAAACTTAATTTAATCAAAATATTGATATATATTTTTGAGATATCTGTAATAAATTATTAAAACAAAAGTAACTTTTAATATTCACATAAATTTTTATTAACAATATTTGCATACATTGGAAATTTAGGAAATTCAATATATTCATAAATAATTATAGAAAATATACCTCCCTTATTTTTCCCTTCTATTCTACTCACAAAAATTATGTAACCCATTCAAAGAAGTGGAATTAATATTTCCACACTTGGTGAAAATATTTATACATATATATATATATAAGCTAATACAAAATAAAACATCCACATAAATTAAGAAATAAGTAATTAAGTTATAAACATACATACATACATAGATAAGTAGACATTTAAAAAAGCCTCTTAGATATACATAAGCAATACTTTTATTCGAATTGAAATTTATTTATCAATAAGTAGGGAGGACTTGGGACAGTTGTACTTCTTTTACTTTTGGCCAAATCGTTGTGAAAAAATTTGAGTTAGATGCACTAGAATTTAATAGACCATACTTAAATTGCTTGTGATAATTTTAATTTGAAATAAGTAGTAGTTCTATAGATACATATATAATTTTAAAGTGAATATTTAAAAATCTTGTCTAATCTTTTTAAAAAAGGCTGGTTTGATATTTCAATTTGAGGAATTATTTGTTATATATACGACAAAAAATAAATCAATTTTTAAGTGTTGAAATGTATTGCATTTGTATAATTCGCCTCATCTTCCTTCCAGAATTTTTAGTTTTTAATTTTTCCTCAGAGACTTGAATTAAATGAAGTACGACTGTCCCTTTTTATTAACTAATTTTTTCTTTTTATGATTCGTTATTGTTGATTAGGTTAACGAGAAACTAAACCAAATTAAGCAAAATGCTATGCAATTCCGGAGTAAACACTAATGAGATACCATAATTTTGGATTTTTTATCAAATTAAGGATAAACAACTATTTCTAGAGAATCGTGAGATTAATCAGAAAACTATGTCTATTAATAGAAAAATGTTATCATATGTAATGTGCTTACAAAATATTTGGCCTTTTTAAATTGCTTATGTGACTTTGGAAGTCCACAATTGACTTCTTAAATTTATATAAAATAAAGCTACAGTTATTCATAGTTATAAAGTTGCATTTAATTTAAATTATTTATTTTAAACAATAAATTGTGAGATTTTAAATTCCTATTTATTTAAAATATATTTTGATATATAGTTTGATATTGGACAACTTATTTTAGATTTGGCAAAATCAGTTTTATATTATAATAATTTTTTAATATTAAAATGTATAGTAGAACTTGAGATCTCAAATAAAATGCTTGGTAAGACGAAAAAACAAAAATCAACGATAATAAAGTACTATTATTAAGCTACATTGTTTTATTTTGTGCCTTAAGGCTCTTGAATAACTATTATTATATAAATATCAGGCCATAATTTTAGTATAAGGATTATTGTATTAATATATGATGTAATTGGTCATCTGAAATACATAGAGCTCTACATTTACTTCATATTGAATGGTCATTTTCTCAAATAAATTGAATATAAGTGCAAACCTTTGCAACTAATTTATTATTGCAATATTGTGATACTACCGTTTATGAGCATAATTTATTTAAAAAAATTTATTAAAATGGTCATTTACATCAAACAGGATAAACAATTGAAAAATCAATAACCCGTTTCAAATTTTGAAAACGCAAACCTATAGCTATTCTTCATTATAAAAAATAGCTCAATATCTGCAAATAAAGAGTTGTATTTTTATATAAAAATAAACAGAGCTAAGAGTTGATATTTGCCTCAAATTTTATATTAATTATACATAAAATAAGTATTTAATCATAGAACTAATATCCTTTTTAATTAAAAGTATGTCCATTGTAGTTTGCTTCTCTTTATGTTGTACGATTTTACTAAAACATCGAATTGTATTGTCCAAATAAAGCTAAGCTGCTCGATTTAATTCCCTTTTTATTTGGATGATTTTGTTCAATAAACATGCATTTATTTGTACGGCCATTTTTTGGCTTGTCATCACAGCTACCGATCTCTCGAAGCTTCCAGATCGTATATTCAATTGGCCAATCAAGTTTTTTAGGCTTCTATGAGTTGGCGATTACGGTGCTACTTCATTATAAAGTGCTTCAACAACCATAAACACATTTTTTCACTAAATAAACACTTTTTTATTTGAACTTTTTTATATATCGATTTGTTGAGTATTTTATATAATTTCAAAATAATGACTATCCTTCTACAGGGAAAATTTATTGATGAAACAAAATTTACTTGTGTATCGAAATAAAAAAATAATTGCTCGTGATTTAAAACCGCTATAAATTAAGATACTTACAATTGCATTACAAGAAATTCAATATTCCTTATTGATGAGTATTATTCAATAAATATCCGTATGAAAAAAACAAATATGTGTATACAAATTTCATAAGTACAAACCATCAGGCTACCACTCATGTTATAATCATTACATAATATAGATACACTAAGCAATGAAAAGAAAAGGTTCAAAACAATCCATCGACTTTACCATAATTTTTTTCCCTTTTATATTTCATTTCACGTTGATTTATGTTTTTAGCATTTTTAGTAAAATTTTAAACTTTTTTAGACCAATAGAAACTAATGTAGTTATTGTTATTTTGTTTTAAATCTAAATACATTCATGTGTACATGACATTTTCTTGAAAATACATACATTTAAAAGTGCAACATTTACAATATAATTATAAGTATGCATATATACATATTTGCATATTTTAAATGAAGTTATCTTTTTTAATGCAGAATTAGAATGCTATATATAAATTTTACACTCAAATGAAAACAAAGAGGATTGTAAAAGAAGTAATGAATAAATAAATTATTATAAGGAATAAAAGCAGCACACTATATAATAAATGTAATATCATTTCTAATGATTATAATAATCTGTATGTGTGTTTATGAATAAACATTAAATTTAAAAAAAAGGTTTTTTTTATAAATAAAGATAAGCCACTTTGAGTTTTATAGCAATACACCATTTCATTTTCCTTCATTCCCTTCCGAAAATATGTTTTATTTAGATCATTGCAATATCAGAAAATACATTTTTTTAAACATTTACTCATATCACTATTTATTACCATTGGCAAACAAGAGAGTAATTTTTTAATTATATATTGTGCAGGACAAATTCGTATACCTAACAGTAGAAGCTAATAAAAGCTCTGTATATTGGTATGTTTAACTTTATTTTCAACAATATTTTGAAATATACCTACAATTTTATCAAAGATAAGTTGCATGTTAAATGTGTAACGATTCTTTTTGGTTAAAAAATTATATATTCTGTTTACATTTAAAAAAAATGACTTTAATGCAGCAATACTTGGTTAACCATTTTATATTATACACATATGATCATATTTGTGGTTTATCTTTTGACCATATTCACATAGTTTATGTGCACATTCTCTCTTTATACAGGGTGGAAAGACCAAAAAGTTATTTTTGAAACCTACCTCAGTGCGTAATAAAAACATTACCGTATTATTATTTCTGATATTTTTCATAATTTTTCATGGGTACCTTTTATACTCCGGAGTAACTTAGTTATGTTTCTTTCTTTCTTTAGTCCAGTTAAAAAGACAAAACAATCATTTGTATTGATGAACTATCCATTATGATCAATGTAAAATATTTTCCAATTCCTTTTATTTGAAACCCTCCTCTCACTATACAAGCCATTTCCATATATAATAAATAATTCTGTAACGTATCCTAAATCATTCCACTGTGTCATTTTTATTACCATTCAAATAAATATTCCTAGATATCCATATCTGAAACTACTGCCAAACTTGTAAGTTACTCAGAAGAAGTATCACAAATTTACTTCGATAACTAACAAATGGGATGAAAAAGTATTAACCAATTATTAGTTCGTCTAACAACCAAAAGCTTAACTTTTCAAAAAAAAAAAAAAAAAAAAACATTTTACATGATTAAAACTTTTTTCGATGAAGTATAAATATATGAGTGTATGCATCCACACATACCTACATATATATAATTATACATATAGGTATCTACCATAAGGTATCAAATTTAATAACTTGTAATATGATAAAAAAGTCAAATTGTAGTGAGAAATAGATATGTAGATTATTATTTAAGTTTCATTTAACTTAAAATTAACAAGTCAGTTGATAAGGCAGAAGTCCCTCACATAGTGAGTAAATTTTCAAATCATATTTTATTTTCCTGTAAAAAAAAAAAAAATAGAAATATAATATGAAGCTTTCAAGTTTCTTTTTATGGTAGTAGCAAAATATATAAATAGTGTTTTGGTTGATTTTTTAAATGTTTTGTGTTGCTGACAACCTTAGTTTCATTACACTTGGGACTACACTTAATTTGAGTAAATAAATAATCAACTACAGAGTTCAAGAGTAGCTTATCTGGGAGCAAGGAGTGATCAAACTTTGGGAAACTCATAACCAAACAAGATCAAGACTTAAGAGGATTTGAGACCAAGACAAGATAAAGAATTTGGGGGCCAAGATCAATGCCTTTAAATTTGTTCTTGAGAGCAAGAGGCATCTCAAAAATTTCATCACTACTTCATCCATACTATGGTAAATATAATAGAACAATTATATATATATATATATATATTACTTTTTGAAAATACTTTTGGTTTGGTACATCCTCATAATTGTTTGTATAGGTTAATCGTATCATATATATACGCTTTTTTTACGTATCATATCAAATAGTTGAACATATTTTTCTTGTTATCGTTGTAGATTTGAGATAGCTTTGTAAAGAAATAAAATCAGGAATACACTAAGAAGAAACTTATTTCGTTTTCAAAAATTATTATTATTATTATTATATATATATATATATATATTGATCCACCAATAAATTTAATATTGGCAAAACCAAAGAAAAATAATATAATTCTTTAACAAAAATATTTTTACAATTTTTGAATAATAAAGAAGGCTTTTAACTTTTTTAAGAGCAAAACAAACTTATTTACATATAATTGATAGTATGTATATGCAATCTATATAGTAAAATGTTAAGTGCTGAAATACATATATTCTGTGTAATGGATGACAATATTATATATTATAAAAGGAAGAGTTTATTTAATATTAATTTGAGTCTGTAAACACATAATTTTCAAATATTGTGTTATTTATTACTCTACAGTCTTGATTTTGTACTGTGCTTTGAACTTTCTTTTTTTTCTTAGTGAGATGATGTTTTTTTTATAAATAAATAATACAAAAAGGAAATACTTACACAATTTCAATAAAAAAAACCTAATATTTTTGTAAGCTTCTTAGAATGTTTTTAAAAAGTCATAGTCATCGATGAATAGCTATAGAAAATAGTACAAATTTATCCTGCAAGTAAATAAAAGCTCAACCTATGTTTTGTTTTATCCAAATATTTTAGCTTTGTTTCTTACTAGTACGAATCAGAAATATATGTGATCACATATTACATATTTTTTCAAATTTTTCACATATCTCTACATTTTTAAAAACAATCATTGTTTGAAACTTACAAACTTAATGCAAGGAATAAAAAATCTTAGACTCATAGGCAATTAGGTATACTTGGGGTACCACAAAATACGAAACTCATGATAAAAAAAATAATCTGCCTTTTTTCACCAGCGTCATTAGTGTATTGCTTAAAACAAATACGTATGTCGGAACTTGAACCTTCTTAGCTATACTTAAAAATAATGTATCTAAATCAAACAAAAAATAGTTCAGTAGCTATAGAGAAAAACTTGAGTTGCTATGTAATAGATGATTTTGGGTATTTTTAGAGGAAAAGTTTGGAAATAAAATATATACATACATATATGTTTATTTCCCATGGAAGAAAATAAATTGAATGTTTAAAAAAAAAAATTAAAATAATTTCTCAACAAAGTTATGAGTAGCAGATAGAAAACTAATAACGTGTTCTAAATTTCCTATGAGTTATATATTAATTTATTCAAATGTGAGTTACATATATTATTATGGTAGAAGGATTATTTTTTTCCTGAAAAAAAAAAATGTTAGTAAATTTACTCTTTATTTTTAACGTGTCATGATTTAATTTTCAAAATAGGAAATATTTCATGACAAGACATACATATTTGTTTTTATTAGCTCATAAGTAACAAAACAAAAGAGTCAAATTCCTTACAAGGTTATAGTACTATTCATATTTTTGTTATATTAAAACATGTTTCTTCTATGCTTATTACTATTATTTATTGTTAAACCCTTTTGGATGGAATTTATTAAGAACAAAGTTCTTTAGAGCATCACAGTAATTTATTCAACTCATTTTTCTAATTATATTTATTTAAACACATATTTTCATTTTTCTGTTAAAAATGACTAAAAAAAGAAGTTTTATTTCTATTGAAGTAAAAATGGTCGTAGTTACAACAAATATATTTTTTGCAAGTAAATTTTTTGTAAAAATGAGTTATTTTCGAAAATTTGATGATAATAAAATAATAACAAACAATAAGCAAACAAAATAAAAAATAAATAGGATATATACATATATACAAGTTTGATTGTTGTTTTTCTAACATTTACACCATTATTAGTTCCTGGTTTATTATAAATCAAATAAAAGTACGATGTAATCTATCCAACAAGATTATCATTATTTAAAAATTTTTGTTCACAATTTAAGAATAATATGCAACACATAAAATTTCTGTTAAAAATATATAAATTAACTTGATTGTTTGGAAAATTACTCTTTAAAAAATAATAATTTGTACATAAGTCTAAGAGTTACAGTTGCTAAAAATGAAATAAGAAAATTTCGCTAAAAGTGGGCTTGAATCGAGTATAATAATAGTAAAAATTAACCAACATATCAGTAATTGTATTAAACATGCCAATTAGAGATAGTTTTAGATTAATCATTAATTGGCTGAAGTTATCTATTATTACAAATATTTTATTTGAATAGAAAATAAAATATATTTTTTAAATTATTACACGAAATCCACATTTTTTTATTATATCAAAATGAAATTAAAAGTTTTTAATTACAGAAACATTGAAAACCAAAACATAATTTGTTCGACCTTTTTTGAAAGTTCTTTCACTTTTTATGGATGACCCTGACAACCAATGGAATTTAAGGGATACAATATTATTTTCAACTGTCTATTAATATTAAAAACTCAAAACTACAATAAAATATCATCTGTAGTCACACTGGCCTTCAATTAAATAAAAATAAATTTAGTTTTTAAAAATTATCAGAAGAAAAATTGTAGGATTTAATTTCACAAGATATTGGCAGATGATTCATTTGCTTTACTATGGTGATAATAAAAATTATGCAAAAGCGTATGTGGATTTTAAAAGGTGAATTTCAAAAAAAGATCCCTAGAAAATCTCTATTGATTCTTGTATTATGATTCTTGATATTTTATGAATAGTTAATTTTGGTCAACGGTGTTATGTGTTACTTACTTTTTTGATGTTGTTCACATTCATTCATATACTTACTAATTAAACAAAATAATATTTTTCTATATGATTCAATTCTTTAAATTATAATCTTGGGTAGAATAAATAAATAGAATGAACTTACATAGTATACCTTTGATTAAAAATCTATGATTAAGACTGGATTTATTTGTAAACTAATTATTCTATGTGTGTAAGTATATGACATAATGAAATAATCATAAAGAGTCATAGGTTTACCAACAAAACAAAAAAATAACCAATAATGAACAAGAAATGACAGATTATTTATACTATAATGTCATTTGGATTCTATAGTACTTTTACAACTCACTTTCTCTCTCTCAGCTGTTTATTTGCTTCGCTCAAGGTTCAACATATTAATTTAAAAATCAACTAAAAAAATTATTCGCCCAAAAAACAACAACTGTGTTACACACTACATCTTTGATGTTTTTCTGCTTTAAACTACGTAATATATACTTTATTATCTATAAACTACTGTATAGTCAATGTATGTAATAATATATTTTACGCCATTTTTGTCAAAATAAATATACCTCTTTATGTAATAAAGTTATTTAATTTGTGAAATATCAAAAAGACATTACCGTTTTCTCTTTAAATAAGTATCTTCTAATTTAAAAAAGAAATGATTATACATATAAAAGTTATTTAAATATGAATTGATACGCAACCCAAATCAACAACTATACTTAAAACAATAACAAGAATTCATTTTGCAAAAATAGCTCACATAAAGAGAAATGAAGTAAGTAATTAATATATATAAAGAATAGTTATACTAATATCTGTTGTTATAAGTAATTATATTAATCTAAGAGCATCATTGGTTATTTCTCCCCCCCCCCCCCAAAAAAAAAAAAAAAAAAAAAGAAAGAAAAAAAAACATTTAGAAGAAATAATTTAATTGAGAGCTGAAAGCTATTATATTAGTTGATCCGATCATATTATCATAAAATTAATGAATCTATAGGATTAATTGTGAATGAAAGCATGAGTTACTAATTAATATAAAGTATGTTAATTAACAATGAAAAATATATTATTCAACTCAGAAACACTTAATAAATGGAAGAAGAAAGACAAAATTGACTTAATTATTCTATTATTTCAAATATACATATATGCAACATTGATTCGCCTGAAAATGGGAGGAGGTTTTTTATAGGGTTCATAATGCACATGTTGCCTTTAAATTTTTCATTTAAAGAAACTATGTTTAAAGAAAAAACACAAGAAAAAAAAACTTTTTGATATAAAATATTGACTTTTAATGTTAATAAGTTAATTCCTAATCAAGGACTGTTTATACTAATAGGTAGTATAGAAAAAAAAACTTATCAAACATTAATAAGCAATCAAAAAAAACAAATTAACTTTCATTAATCCCAGAATGTGATATATTCAATACTATATACTTTGAAAATTAAGTAACAACCCTATATTTTAAGGGAAAAAAAACATACACTTTTGCTAGTTGTACCCTTACACTCGTAAAAGATAAAAAAGTTAACTATAAAGCATTTAAGTAACACGTAAAAACTATCAAGGAATAGTAGTTCCTTATATGAAACAAGTATAAGACATCTTAAGCCGCTCCAAAAACATTAATTAAATCCTGAACACAAGAATAAAAACGTCTTATAGAATTTGAAGCATTTTAATACAAGGTTAGACATCAACTTTTGTAAACGCATAAAGTGTACTATTTGTAAAATATAAATAATTAAAAACTTTGTTTTTATTGAATCATTAATTAATATGTATTTAAATCTTCGTTTAATTAATTATTTCTTACATTTTGAAACAACAACTAAATACAAAAATATTGCAGGAGGTTATTGGAAGTGTAAAACTCCAAGGAGCTCCTAAAGGATGGGATCTGGAAGATATATACTACATAGCCTTATCAATTAATCATTCCATAGAGTAGCAAATTTTTAATGAATGGTCTAAAAATACAAGACTTTATTCTTTAAATATTTTTTTTGTAGCTTTGAGGCTAAATTACGATAGACTATTTTAATTAAACTCAAAAAATAGATAAAGATATTATAAATATAAATATTATTTTCTGTTTTACTAAACAAATACTTGTAGTTTACAACTTATACAAAATTAGTTATAATATGTATGGGATCATTTTTAATTCAAAGAAAATAGACACACTTAATATTTATATATATATATAAATATAAATACTCGTAAGTTTTAAATAACTTATTAAAAAACCATCCTCAAAAATGTGAAAACTAATGATAAGAAATAAATTACTTAGAATTAATCTTATAATACTAATGAAAAACTTATTTATCTCAAGGAAAAAAAAATAGAGGAAGTTTATTTGATATTAGAAATTAATTGAGTTGTAAGCCAATTAATGCTGTTGTAAATTATTTAATTAATTTTTTTTTGTTAAAATGACAATCAAATAACTTATCTTCAATAAAAAATTTATCACATATGTTGTCAGGGTAATTTACTAACAAAAGCTTTGCACCAAATTAAATGGATCAAATACTTTTATATAAAATATTCTGTTGATAAGGTTTTAAAGTAAATCGAGCAAAAAAAAAAAAAAAATCCTTTAGTTTTGACATTTAACAGATCAATAAAATAACATTATCATAGCTCATACCAAAAAATGAATTATTTAATATTTTTAAAGTTTCATCTGATTCATGTCTGTTTGGAATATATAACTGACAAAACATCCCTCTAATAATTGAGTATAGGTATGTATAGGAAATGTCAAGATGAAAGCAGTTATGAAAAAAATTAATAAGAAAATTCCTTTTTTATTTTTGTATTTGGTAAATATAAACAGTTTCATTTTTCAACGGCATGTTTTGAACAATTTTGAAATATATATGTTATATATTTTTTGACACCCAGGAATTATATCTATAGTTTAGAGTATTTATTTGATTTATTAAACGTTATTTGGCTTCAATATTACGAATTGAACTCGTTAAAATATTTACCTAAAAATCAAAAAAAAAAAAATCAATCCAGTTATTTCTAATTTTACATGCGCTAAATTAAAAGTTTGATTATTATTCATAATAATAAATTTATAACTTACCGGACAATCATGAAATGATTAAAATTAATGTTCAACGGGAATCTTTTTTTATAATTTTGCTTAAATGTGTTATTAAGAAAAGGAAAGTAATAAAATAAGTTAGTCCGTTAATGACAAAAGTAACGGTGTTACTAACACTGTTATTTTCATTTTTGTTGATGTATAAATATTCTAAAGGACAAATACTTTGAAACAGGTTATATTTTGAAAAATACGTTTATGAGTCATCAAATTAAATCCAGAGGAATATAACTAAACTTTACTCAGTTGATTTAAATTCAATACTTTATATTTGAATCTTTTGTAATTTATAATTTTACTTCGGTTTAATATGTATTAAAAGTATTGTTTATATGTGTAGGTATTTTCAAAAAAATCATAATTGAATGATTTATAAATTACATACATCATGTCATGCTACTATCCTTACTTTTTCTTCATAATCAATCACTACTGAATATTTAAATACAATATACATGTCAGTATCTACATGTGTTAAAATATTTTTACTGTTAAGAGAAAAAGAAGGCAAGTGAGTTAAAATCAGATGTTTGTTTCTGTATTTATGTATTTTTAACTCAGTTTCATATTTTTTTTAAAAAATCATCAGTTTATTTGTTTTAAGTTTAATTTTTAGCTCTATTAGTAATTTGCTTAATTATAATGACTATCTATAAATAGCACATTTGTTATAGTATGTTTGATTTTTAGGTCTTTACTCTATGACTTTATACAATGAAATATCAATTTCGCAAAATAAGAAATTACACAATTGATGAACAACGCTTCAGTTACATAGAAATATAACTTTTTATATCACTCGCACAAAATATTTTTATAAATGTACATATATATCATTGCTTTCGCGGATATTGGCTTTCATGGTTACAACTGAGGATAGACAATTTACTTTCAAAATGCTAAAAGTTCATTTTTTATTACATAAGCTATGAAAAACAATGATGTAATTGCTATATGTATGAGTTTTGGATCTGATCGTATTATAATTGCTCCTATCATATCCTAGTAGATTTTGTCACAAAAATATTTCCCCCTCAAATAGAGAAAAAAAAACAATTTTACTTTTATTAATATTGTAATGTTCATTTTTTGTGTCCCATCTGTTTCATTGGAAATTCAGATATAATTTGGGAAATATTAGTGGCTGATAAATATTTGCTTGTCAATATATAGTTCGTTGTATGAATGAATGGTGAGTGTTTTGAATGATGTAATGGCATCGAAAAGTCCATAATGATGATTAACATAAATATAAATCTAACAATTCCTCAGTTTTTTTGGCTATCATACATCGAAATTGTTATTTTCGTAACTGTTATTAGATACTGATGAAAGTGATGTTACAAATAAGTAATACCATCATGCTTACGCGTCACCAAAAATCTCGAATAAAAGAGGATAATAACAGAAAGCATACGCAATAAACTACGCAATAAAATAACAACATTTGATAACAATATAAACTAATTGATATTGAAAATTAAATTGAACAATCCCATTCATTTAATCAAAAATGGACGAATTCAATTTAAAAAATAATTACATATGATATTTGTTAAAACGAAGTACAGTAGTGAATTACTCCACTAATATTGATCCGTACTAAGGAACTGTTTCTTAAACAATATATTATTTGGGAAGATAAATACTTGGAATTTTGTCAAATAAAAAAAAAAGCAAATTTAATTTGTTTACCTACCTATGTGTCTTTACATACACTTGCATCAAAATAAATAAAAGTATAGCAAGTACTTATATACTTTTACTTCATACTTATATTTGTAAATTTATCATTAGCTCATTTTTTCCTATAGTTTTCTAGATGTTAAAGTATTAGATATTTTATAGCTATGAATAGATACATATATTTTTGTCATTTACATAAATGTTGCTAGTACTCAAAAATATTTGCTTCTTCAATTACAAGATTCTGTAGGCTTTCTGAAACAAATATCTTTGATTTTGCTGATAAATTATTTCTTTCTCATATATATTGTAAAAATAAAGAAATTAACAAACAAGTGAAATTAACATCAAATATTCTATTTTTAATACTTTTAAGAGAATTCAACTCTAAGCCTCTTATTTACAAATTTAAAAAAAAATTAATTTCTTATTTTTAATTATGTTGGAAATTGCAATTGGACACTAATTCACAAGAATCATAGTAAATTTGTGTTTCATAGTGGAAAAAAAAGGAAATCCAAATTTTGCAGTTCAAAAATGTGTAGAAAGAAAACCCAAAGTAATTATTTCTGAATAGTTTTTCATAAAGTGCAAAAATTGACTTCATTTTGTTCAATTTAAAGCTCTATAGGATAAGAAAAAAATAACAATAACTACAAGCCATAGATATTATATATATATATTTATTATTTGTGAATTTACGGCACAATTTAGCAAGAAAATAATTACAATAAAGGCAATATAATCTACTTCATATCAAGATACAATTAAATAACATGTATCTGTCATTTCTATGCTGTAAAAGTATTTAATTCAACATTCATCAACGTGCTGTAAAGGAATTTTATTGAATATAGGGATATATGTTTTTAAAGAAAAATATTTCCTTACTCATATGTAATAAGAATAAAAAGTAAGGATTTTTAATGGCAGCGCCATCATACAAATTCCCATATGGGTTATTTTTTTAAAGCCAAAGTACACTTAAATCAGATTCAATCGGTTAGCATATTATGAAATAATCCAAGTGCTTAATATATAATCAATAGTAAGCATTTTTTCTTAAATTTCATGGAAGAACAAGGAAAATGTTAAAGATTTGTCAATTTGAATAGTTTGTATTTGTGATACAATTATATTAAATTTTTTTCAATAAAAAAAGAAGGTTTGACAGTCCTAATCCAATAATAAATATCAATATATGGTAATATTTACTCATTAAGACTATGTCACACGTTATGCTAACCATTTTTTGATATTAAAAACTTAACTCAACATTTTACTCATTTCATTTAATTTATTAAAAATGTTCCCCTTTCAAATTTACCTAAGTATATTATGAACATACTATCAGTTGTTTAGTAAAAAGCTAAAATACACACATATTATGTGTACTCATATATGTACACCTATTTTGAGAGCTGAGTTTGTTGACTGCATACTATTTATATATACATACATTTATTAAGCTTTTAACAAACGTAAAAAGTATGATTATATGTATGATTAGAATAAGAACAAAACAATACAAATGTTTTTTTCAAGTAAAATTTACTCAGCATTCAATTTAAACTTTTTTAATTACGAAAAAAAAGATAAATAAAACAAACATCTAGAAAATAAAACTATTAAGATTTAATATAAAAGTATTTTTTTTTGTTTAACATATTTAATAATACATACAAAAAAAGGATTTATATGCAAAATATATTTTTGATGAGAAACTTCTATGAATAAAAAATACATATTCTCTTCCTAAGAAATTCAACTATGAAATACAAAGGAACCTTAGTCTGAATGACTATCATTAAAAAATGACGTCTCCCATTATAAAAAAAATCTAAATCAAGTTGATATCAATTCAACTTTTGATTTTTCGATAAATAATTGTAGAATATACTTAAATATATTTAAGTTAAGCTAATCTTTTACTCCAGGCTCCTGCAACAATTAACACATTTTCTTGTATATTTTATGTTTCAAACAATATTTTTCAAGTTTATTATTTTGACAACTATCAGATAGAAAAATTGCTAACTTTTTATCTACCATAAATTCTTTTTAGTTTTTAATTATAGTACTCAGGCTACAGATGATCAAGTTAATCAGAAGAAAATGATAATCATTGGTATAATTGAGTGTATATAGACAAGTAAAAACATAAAAAGGAAAGGACAAGGCCTATAGTCTTTATATTCTACAAAAGCAGATAATGTTTACAATTAAAAAGCTTCGTTAATCAAATATAAAATATAAAGAAAGAAGCATCACTTGTAAACATAACCCAATATCTTCTAAAAATATTACATAAATTGTGATTATTAATAATTCCAAAAATATATATTTAATTTTTATACTGTATCCAATACAAATATCCGATATTTGTAAAAAAAAAAATTGGTTGTTTGTATTTCAAAATTGTACAAAAGTTACAAAAATTGAATACAATTGATGGTATGGCATTACTTAGCTCTAAGATTAATGAAAAAAAAAATACTTCTTTAATCTTTTGATATATTTTAACACATTCATTTAAGAAAATAGTCATAAGTACAATTTCTAAAAAATACTTTCCTATACTTTTATTTTATGTTAAGTGATATTATTTTTTAAAAAGATATATTAGTACACTTACATAGGTAATGTACAAAAAAGATGACAATTATAAAAAATTTATGTAGAGTTTTATACATAATTTTATTCATAGAAGAAATAACATACTAGCTCCAAGAGAAGAAATATTACATAACTCATTTATCTATTAAACGTCTCTTATATTAGTTTATGTATAAATACGTGAGTATAATAAGTTTCAATTTTATTTACATCTATTTTGTAAGTTGTATTATCTATTAGAATAAATATTTATCCATCTTGAAGATCCAAAATTTAAGAAAAAGCATGTTAGTAAGTGTCTCTACCTGACAAGTTGCAGGATATAAATATACCTATCATTCAAACTTGTATGTTTTACAGACTGCTCAAGTAGAATGAGTTCAACAGCAATATAAAGAAAATAGTATTGCTCAGTGTCAAAAATAAATAGTTTAATAAAAAAAAAACACTATTTTTCTCGGACAATAAATCCAGAAGGTGCTCATTTGATTTATATACTATACATATAGAATTGCCTACTTCTGCCAAAAATATTATCAGCAAAAAAGACTTTTTTCTCTGTGATTACAGGGTTTAATAGTAGAAATAATCCTATTATATAAATAATAGCTTACTGCATGTCTGGTAGGACTATAAACACTTTTATAATTAGTAACCACATATGGAAGTTACCCAGTATTAAAATATTAAAGAAGAAAACGTCCACTTAATTGCATAGATAGATATAATGACTCACAAAATCTACTCTATTGAGGAAGTACATAGAATTACTTAAAGTTATATATAGTTTTATATGAAATGAATAATTTGTAAGAACTTCAATCGATAATGAAATAAAAAAAGTAACAAAGAGTTTCTTTAATTTGTTCACATTTGAAATTTGCATTTAGGATTAAAAAATTATGCAAGAAAATGGAAAGATATAGAGAGTTATTATGAACAACTAAATCCAAATTTTTTAAAAACAAATTATGTTTGATGCAACATGATAATAATGTTGCATCCTATACTTTTTTTTCTGATGCAGATGTTATAAAGCCACTTTATAATTGATTTTTAGTTCTTCATTATATGTAATAATTAAAAAGCAGGGCAAGGAATTATAGACCAAAGGACTGAATAATTTATACATAAGTGTACATATACTTCTTTTGCTTCAATCTTCAAAAACTATTTTCTGATGTTGAGTCTACTTCAAAGCTTTTTATACGTGACGATTATAATAAAAATATTTGATGCATTTTGCATAAAAATAAATTATAAAACAAATAATTCTTTCAAAATTTTATTTTTTCTATTACGTCTTGCACTAGATAAAAGTAATACTCATAAACCTTGCAAAATATTGATGTTTTTTCTAAATTAATGAAAAACAGGGATTTAATATTATTATCCAATGCCTATTGTGTCAAGTAGCTAAATTAAATAAGCATATATGTTTGGTTAAAAATTCATCATATATTGTGTTTATTACTAAACATGAACGGAACCTTTATTATACTTTAAAATACTCCAATTTTATTTATGATTGAAGCCAAATGTTAAAAGTGCAATTATCTCAACAAATGATTAATAACAATATAATATTGTGTTTTATAATCGATACACCCAATGAGAATTACTTCAAATTACTTTGATGATCAAAATCCATTCATATTATTAATTAGTATCAATTATTAATTTTTATAAAATATCAAAAATTAAATTATATTACTTATTATGACGTAAATTATACAATAAGTTTTATTTCTTAATTTATGAACCTGATTATTTGGTTATCACTGATTTTTTTAGTCAATTCAATCAAATAACATAGAGACGTAATGTGTTACATTAATGTTTAATGAACAAATATAGTTGATATAAAAAAAATCAAAGCATAGGAAAACTCGATAATATATAATTTATAAAAATGAAGTGAAAATAAAATATTTATTCTTTTATAATGTAACTATGATGCTATGTTCTTTAACAAAGTAAATATTAAAATTGAGATATGAAACTATTAAAAGTATAATTTAGAAAGAAAAAACTAAGTTAAAAACGTGTTGCCAAGTATACTTTAGTCAATGTAATGTATCTATGTATAATTAAAAAGAGGAAAAAACATATTAATATATAGATGTTGATACTAAAAGTCAAGCAAAAGGGAAGTCTACTAACATAAATTTTATGTTTGTGAAACAAACAGAAAGCTCATATCAAAGTTGTGATATGAACTAGCGGGAAAATTTAGAATGAAATACAAAACGGTTAACAAGTTTTTCTAGTATTTTATTAAACTATCTTTTATTTATATGTTATTTTATTAATTCCTTTACAAACCGATCAACAAACGTTTCTAGTATGGTTATTAAATTATTATTTATTTATATAATACTTAAAAAGGTCTTTCATAATTAATACATATTTGACTTTGATATTTGTTTTTATGAAGAAAAAAAAATATAGGGGTTTATTTTTTAAAAAAAAGAAGTAAATATGTGTCATTCATAAATCAAATAAGTCGTCAAGTATATATATTTGAACCCACACAACTTTTAAAATATAAAGTTACAAATCTAAATACTAAGAACTTCGAATTGCACTATTAAAGAAGTCAAAATAAAATGCACTTTATGCATGTTTATTTTAAAGTATACCATTGGTAGACTTTGCTCAATCTTATTTATCATTGTTGATACACTTGAAATATTTAGTTAATCAATTTTTGAATATTTTACTTGAATTTCAAGAATAAATCATATGTAGAAACAAAAATGTCCAATTAAATTAATTATGAAATATAATGCAGAATATTATTCATTAACTCACAACTTTCATAACAGCTTATGAAACATACAAAGGTAATGTCTAACATATGTACATCAAAAATAAACTGAGTCTTTAAATAAATTATAATATAGTTGATGTACGCATGACAAACTTGCATTATGTTTTATGTCGTTAAAGTAACAAGAGAGTAAATCTCCATTTGAATACTTTTTGGGTATGGAAGTAATAATGTAGATCTAGGTACTATTGATTTACTACAAAAAATCACGGGTTCTGCTTCAAGATATAAGTGTATTGAATATCAATGTACGTACTCACCCTTCCTTCCTTCATTTCATCTTTTAATGAGTTTTAAATCTTTTTGATCTCTTGTATATATATTGAAAATGCTTGAAAGAGTTTACAATATTAGTCCTTTTTTTCTTTATTTGGAATAATAGAAAGCCATTAGTTTGTTTGTCAGTCAAAATGTATATTTTGAAAGCATCTTATTGTATGCTGTACATAAAAGTGAAAAGTCATTTGATTTATAAATATAACACTAAATTGAGTGCCAGGTTTAATACCTCTGTGTGTAACCCTGTATGTTATATAATATATATTCATTAGTTAATATTTATAACAACATTCAATGGTATTAAGATTAGTTTTGGGAAAAAATCATTTCCAATTTGAGAGGATGAAGCTAAAAACGTTTTATAATTTGTATTTGGAGATATTTTAATTAATTATCGTGAATTTGAGCGTTTACAATTTGAATGTCTTAAATATGACGTCAAAAAATATCTCATAAAATAATCATTTTTTTTCAGAAAAATTTCCTTGCAGTGCAAATAAAATCTATGTAAGTTTCCTAATTGAAAAAACTGATTTGTTTTTTTTAGGAAGTAAAAAGAAAAATACATATTTCCCCTTTTTCTTTAAACCCACTTTAATCTCAGTTAATGCTGTTGCATCAAATATGTACTTTTTGTTATTTATTACAAATAATAATCAATTTCATAATGACAATTAACATTTTTATAGTCTAGAACAATTGAATTTTTAAAAAAGGCTCCTTCTCCTCTATCAAAGATTGCCTTTCTACCGTAAGAAATGAAATGAATAATCATAATTATGAATTAAGTATTGTATCTAAATATTTAATTTTATTTGTACGCTAGGTTATAGTGCTAGGATTTGGAGACTTAAAACACGGATAATCTATTTCCTTTTTTTTTACGTGGTCTTGATATTTTTCTTTTCTTTCTTCCTTCTATAGAGTACTTTTAATAATTTCTCAAATAAAACTACAAATTTTTATACATAGCTGATTTAGGACTCTAAAAGTGAAAAATCTAAATCAGATAAGAATTTTGATTAAACAGATAGGATTTCGTAAACTCTTTATTCTATGTAAAAACAAATTGAAAGAACTAAAACTCTGTATAAATACTTTATATTATAAAACAACACTTACCTTTGTTATCAAAGTAAATTAACAAAAAGCCAAAGAAGGGAGAGTTGATATAGGTATACACTCATTTCTATGCAATAAATACAATTTTTAAATACGATATATTACGTTAAAATATTTTTTTTGTACATAGAATGTCACAAGTATACAAACACAATAAATTTTCTGCACAAAAGGAGACAGAAGGAAAATCCAAAGACGAAAAGGGCTCTTTTTATATATTAATGTAAAGTAATAAATATTATTGTTTATGTATTATAAAAAGGTATATGTATTTATATAACCCCTTTACTTTGTTATTTATTTTGAAATGTTGCACATGTTTTAACCCTCCCTACCAGACGGGAGAATGGAAACATTTGATAAAAAATTTTAACAGCCTCTATCTCACACACTTTGATACGTATTACAACAAAGTACCTATATTCATATATATATATATATATATATATATATATATATATATATATATATATATATATATATATCAATTGTGTCTAAGATACTGATTTACAATTTTCAACAATCGACATGTGAAATCTATGCATATTTTTGCATTTATGCAATAAAAAGCAATGAGTGATTCAACTATCCCCTCTCTTGCCTACATATTTTGAGTTTTCATATAAAAAAAATAAACCAATTACTGATCGAATGATTTATTAATAATTAATGCACATATTTATGTTACAATTTTTTTTTTAATTTGTTTTTAAAGTATGCTGTTAAATTAATTATACCAAAAAATATATATATTTTAATAAAGTTTATACTTTTTTTAGTTAATGCTTCTTAAAATTAAATATTCCTTTTTTGAAACCATTGAGAAATGTATATATTTATGTATAAAATTATTTTAAAAAGATTTGTTTTATTGTAAGCAATAAATTATTTAAATGCTAGACTTTTTAAATACAAAATCCTTAATTGTTAATAAAATAACATACATAAGAAGTTAACAAATCAAAGTTAAAAAAAATGTGGTTGGAGCAGTTGAAAATTGCTAGGCCTATCAAGTACCAAATTTATAAAGAAATCGTATTCAAATAAATTTTATCATAAGTGATTATGCATACAAAAACTTTTTTTTCGAAATAATTTCATATCTGATTGGTTATTCCTACATATTTATTTTTTAAATAATAAAAATTGATATCACTTTATCAATTTGAGTAATAACAGTTTGATTTTTATTCAATTGAGAGGATGATTGTATATTTGTAGAGGCATCTAAGCAATTTTCTTAATAAAAATAAAGTATTTTTTATGTATATACCTTGTTTATTAATTGACATATTTAATCAATCTTATTGTTATCAATAAACACATTTTTGAAGACTATTGGCCGTCAATACAAATATTAAATAGTCTACAACTATTGCAGGATTAATGTGGACATTTTTCAAAATTTTATTTGGCCCATGGTTTCGAAGTCCATAAAGGACATTTATAACTTTTATACATATATTTATATTTCTTATTATTTTCTACATATTGAATAATTACTCTAACAAATTATAATTTAAATAAAATAAAACTATCTATACTACATAATACATATACCACTTTTTATAACCTATGAATCCCTGCTTTACTTGGCTCACACTGTTTTTTAGCATTATTTTAGTATACGATATACACTTTTATTTTTATTTTCAAATGTATGTCCTTTCTACGAGGAAGTTCCCACTACTACTCAATCTTACTTTACTTGGAACACAAAGATTTATTTGTTAACAAAATAATCGATCACCACCATTTTTTGCATTGTTTGTATACTTCTCTAAAACTCCAGAAGTGGATTTTTTTCATTTGAACAGTGTTATAAAACATATATATATATGTATTTACCTCGATGTTCTCAATACTTCATTATTTGTGAAAGCTTCTCCTTTCAATTTTATATGTATATGTACATGTATTCAACTACTTTTTCTGTGTATGAGTTAATGCAATAAATTGTGTATCCCATCTTCATTTTTAAATACTTTCATTATGTTTTGACTCCTCAAAATTTTGCGATAACAGGAATTACGATGTCTCTCCATAAATTGTAAATATTTATATTTTTAAAAATCATAAGTTAATGGTTGTCCTCGCAAATTTTTTTGATCACATAGATAACTATATATTTCGTTAAAGTTAAAATATCATTTAATGCTCATTTTATACAACAGTAGATATAAGAGAATGTAATGAGTAAATATATATATCTGTCAAATCAATATTATCTTTTTGTAAGTATTGAACATTTTGATATCTCAATTGTTTCAACCCAGTAAACGCAAAAATTAAAAAGTGTTTTCTTTGACCCATTCAAATAAACTATCATAAATTGCTATTCCAGCTGATTAATAATGCATTATAATTTGACCTTCAATTAAAGACTCTTAAAAAACTCATGCTCTAATATTTTTATTTTACAAATGCCTTTATTTAGGAATAAAACTTTTAGTGTGAAAAATTAAAATTTTATGATTAGAAAGGTAAAAACGGCCGGAATTACTCTTCTTTTTCCTTTGAATTTATATTAATTCTTTATTAGATCTATAACAAAGGTAAGCGAGAATTCTTTTAGAAGGAGTTTTCTACACATCTTTTTCTTTTTTTTACTAATGAAAATGTTATTTTTCTTTCAAAATATCTCCTCCCTAATTAATTATGTCTACTTTTCACATGTACATCTATAAAATTCTGGAAATGTCAACCCAAAAGTGTTAAATGAAATTATTTTTAAGTATTAACTGAAGGTTTGTGAAAAAGGAAGATGGCAGAAGTGCTAAAATTCAACTTTTCAAGCTATTTGAAACTTAAGAAAAAGAGATTGAATCATTCAAAGGTAATTGGAAACCAGGAAAAGAACTAAGTACACAAACAAAATGCGTTGTATATCAAGTTAGAAGAAAGATTGCAAGGAATACTAGTAAAAGTAATTGAAAATGGCGAAATTGTATTATGTGTCAGGATTTAGGATTCAAAGAGTCATAAAAAATGATATATTATTATTGTTCCATATTCAATAACTTCATGGGACAAGTAAGCTATGAAACCAACATGAAATACATGATTGTTATGAAAAAAATTTAAGACGTATAAGAATTGTATAAAGACACATATTTCATGCCGATATAACATTTATAATTATAACTGATTGTTTTTCCACGCTATAAAAGATCCAAAACAATTAGATTGTGGCTTTTAATTTCTTTTTTATAGAGGTAATTACTATTGTTAATTCACAAAAATAATGTGTTTGACATAATACATCCTTTTTTTGGGCAAGAAATAGCATATTAGAATTTCACGTCATTATTTGATGTCTTATTTTGTTGAATCTAGTTTTATTTAAGATCCATACTTTAAAATATAATAACATCATCAAATACATTTTTTGATGTTCATTGTCCTTTGTCATTCATACAAATTTTACACTTAAAAAGTTATTATTAGAACACTCACAAATATATTTTTGATGGTAATAAAATATTTCTATTGTACATGTATTAAATACTTTTTTAGATATTTTAGATTATTTTAACTTCATATATCATATGTACTTAATGCTTGAATTTGACTTAAAAATATTAAATTAGTCCCTATAATGAGAGTATAGGTTTTTATTTCTTCATTGACTTTTGTCAGGTATTGATAATCGTTCTACTAAAAAATAATTGATCCTATATTTAATTGTTATAGCTAAACACATTTTTTTTTAAATTGATATAGCCAAAAGTTTACATTCGCTTAGAGAGTACAGGTTATAAAATTATAAATTTAGTGGCTGTGTCATTTTAAGTCTGATCATAACTATTAGAAAAAATATTCATTTATGGTTTAAAGGAAGTACTAAAATAATGAACAATACTATATACACTGGGTTGATAATTAAATATATAGTTCATTAATTCACTTTTTAATAAGAAAAATACCTTTAGTGTAATGATGCAACATTAATTTGAATTTAATCGAATGTATTCACGTATATATAATATATGTATATAAGGGAGGCCAGAAACAATTGTAATACATTTTGCTTTTGGCTTTTAACTGACAGTTAATTTGACTTAGACATGTCTAAGTTTAATGCAACACACATAAATCTATTTGTTATTGATTGGATTAATTAAACAGTTATAATAGTCATCAATTTTTTTACCATTTGCATCTGTATGTGACCCGTCACCAGAGACAATTGCAACAGTTCTTGTTAACGGTGGTGATAAAAAAATTTACTAAATAATACTTCTTGAGAAATAAATAATTAGACTCTTGAAAGTCTTGAATCAATAGTTTTCAATTTATTAAGAAACATTAAGAAAAACGATATCTATAACTTTTATAGATCGGATAAATTCACTTTATTTCAATGTTCTGGCGTTTGCACTCTCATAGCCCTCTTCAAAGTCAAGTACAGACTATTATACATGCATGCAAACCATCTTGTACTCGAATGTAGCGTAAGTACAAAAGAATTTATAAGATTTATAAATTATACAATTCTATAACTGCAACACTTTTTTCACCTGACCCCTATGTACCGAACGATATAATAACTCAAATTTTTCTTCCATGTTTCAGTTTTTGAACTTTAACAGATGATATCAAGTGATTCCAAAGTAATTAATTAAAATGAAATAAGTTATAGCGAAAAACAATCAATCACTGACATTATTACTAGAAAAATATCGTTTCTTCAAAAAATTATTTTTACCTCTCAATATAAGTTTTTACCCAATATCTCAAAGAAAAGTTTCGAAAATTGTCAATTTTTTAGGTGAATAATTATCATTATATTATGATACAACTTGATGTTCGAGAAAAAACCCTGTTGTAATTTTTTTCAGTCTCATCTTCTGTAAATATGTATAAGAAATTTCTTCCATAGGGGCAAAATTAATCCAAAAATAAGACCTTAAAATATGCGATATGAAGACGAATGACTTAAGGTTTTAAGCTTTATAGTTCTAAAAATAAATGGAAAAAAGTGGCATCATATTTGCTTACTAAGAATTAATTTGTAAAATATGTCATAAAATATACTTACATCATCTAGTCAAAAAATTTTATTTGTCATAAAGTATATAATTCTTAAAAATAGAAATGTAACATCTCTTAATATGTACATTTATTATGTGTTTTTTTTTTTTCATTTTTCAGTATATGTAGTAATATTTTAAAAAAAAACAGATAGCTATGTGGGTATATATATATATATATATATGAATCCTTAAATTTAACTTTACTAAAGAAAAAAAAAGCCCAAAATGAATGAATGCAAAAATTGATGAAGTGAAAGTTTATAGGTTCTGGTCGTAAAAGATATATTGCTCTGATACAAAAGAAGAATAAAAACCTACTGATGAGGCATATGTACTCAAATACTATAAAATATCCCTTTTAAAACAAAGTACATACAGACATTAATTATGACGTTATACAATTCATATAATATAAATAATATAATAATCAGTATGTAGTTAAGTAAAAAATTAAAGTGTAGCCTTTTTTTTATGGATTACAAACGAAACAACTTTTAAGCAAGAGTCCATTTATTTTTTTTCGAAAAAAAACCAAAGGCTTTTATGTCCATTATTATTTTATCTTGAAATACAATTCAATAGAACAGGCACGAGAAGAAGAAATGAAAACAATAGAAAGTTTTTTTGTCCTTATATTTTTAGTGTCATATTGACAATATATATGTATATACATTTGATAGACTTTATTATTTTACTTAAAAATTGTAAATAATGCAAATAGTAGTTAGGTGCCATAGTTAGTGTAATAACTTGTGTTTTGATATTGGGTATAAATGATTGATTTCCTTTCTATGACTTGGAATAAGGATTTGTTTAGCCTGTGTCAGAATAAAAGACAGAATTTTTTTTTTGAACGAGAGCAAATGAGATTCATTTTCATCTTGTTGAAACCATATCTCGTACAAACTAACATCATTATTTTAGCAACACAGCAATTGACTTTCTAAAATATCTATTTTCAGAAATAGATAATTTGATACAAACATTTAAAGTGGGTACACTGACTGTCATAATCTCAACTCGAGTTATTATATATCTTTCTTTTATATGTTATTACTATCTTACTACTTTCAAAATCTTGTTAATAGCACACATAAACTTGCCTTGGGGCCTTAATTTTTGCCTTTTAAAATAATTTTCTTGTTACTCACCTTGTCTTGTTCTTCCCCTATCTTATGAATTAAACGCATGAAAAATTTAATATTTTTCATCAGTTAGAACATTTTGTTAGAACTTACTTTATTAAAATAAAAATCAACTTTAAGATGTAAATGTTTGGGGGCTAATAAGGGTACCTCTCACAAAGTTATACAGAACTAAAAGTACGAAAACCCTGGTGTGAATCTGTACAAGGCTGATGACTTGAACTCAAGTTGCACATAAGTCCTGTTAAACTGCGACACTTGATTTGACTCAATCTTTGAATTGACTTGTGAAAAGCCCTGTCTTTATATTCGATTGGGTATTCGTTGCATAGTTAATCTCTTACTATTAAAATATCAAAAAGCAATAATTAATATTCAAAAAAAAAAGTTTCTCTTTTTTACTTTAAATACATTAATTAAGTATAATAATATATCAGGTTACGCAAAACGAATTTATATAAATAATACATATGTAAATATAAATTTTCTTAGTATATAGAAATTAGTATATTTGTTCCTAAAAAAAGATATAAGATATATATAAAGAAATTCCTTCCATAAGAAGGAAGAATACATTCTTAAAATATGCAGTACGAAGACAAATAACTTAAATATAAACAAATAAATATTAAATGTGTTATAATATGTACATACATATTTTAGTAGCAACGTTAAAAAAACATTCAAATAATTACTTAAGATTCAGTAACAAAAATAACAACTTGTATTTTTAAAATAAAACTTCAATATTTTGTCAAAAAGAAATAAAAAATTAAGGTATGACAGATAACACATGTATTGAATACATGCATACCTAAATAGAAAATAAATGTAGATAAATGTTGTTGTTTTTATCTTACCCTGGGGCTCTGATGATATATGTTGATGTATATTATATATGTACACATAGTTTAATTAAAAAATTTATAAATTCCCTCACACTTCAAATGTATTTGTCAACTTTGTATTAGGAGCTAACCAAGTTTTTGAATTACATCCATTAAATACACATGCTTAATAAATTTTATTCATAAACCAAATTTCAACTAACATTTTTATCTTACAAGCTATTTTACACTTTTCATTTATTTATTGTATATAATGTATTTAATGATTTGTTTCAATGAACTCATTTCTTTTCTCAATATTTTGTAATTAATTTGCTATGCAAAATATTTGGGATCTAACTTAAATTATTTATTACAAGTTTATCGATTTTTTAATAAACCTGAGTCCAAATATTAGTGATAGCTTTACTTTTAAAAGGGACTTGAACCTCAGCTAAAATATTTAAAGGGAAAACTAAAAATCTATGGAGTAGTAAATTTTGTAAATCTGTATTTAGTACAGGAGTGGTAATATTTATACATGAACGGAAGTTCAGAGTTGACCAATACATAATTCTGAAGTAAATATTTAATTTTTTTAACTGTCCTAAGTAATTGAGAGTCACTCTCTACTACTTTTCTAATAAAAGTTAATCAAAATATTAAAAGCCTTTATTTGTTATTATTTTATGTATGAAGAAAAATTGTTAAAAACTAAAAGATATGTTCTTCTGAGAAAAAAGACATATTATAAGCATAGTATAATAAATAAAAAATGCTTGCACTCACAAGTAAACTTATTTTGATTAATTGGCAATATTAGTTTTAATATTACATGCATTTATAAAAGGAAAATAAGTATGTCCATGAATATATAATTTATTAAAGGCGAAAGATAAATAACTTAGAGCTCTCATCTTGAATGTGCTAAATAAGTTTTTATATATATTTTAAGTTTGAAAATATGCATATTCTTTTCGTGATAATGAATGATTAATGAAAGAAATAATTCCAGAAAATGTGTTATGATAAGTTTTATAGATTATGAATGACATACCTAGTCAAAAAAGATCCGCGTATATGATGTAAATATGTTAAGATCCAAATGTATGTAGGAAACGTTACAAGCCCTACAAAGTTCACCATACATATTACTTCAAAAGAAAGAGAAAAATGTTATGTTTGAAAATATTAAAACTATTTTATAATATCCAAAAATCTAACAGTTGCTTAAAATAATAAAAAATGATCACGATTTCTAACTTTGAAGAAGATTTTTTGCCGCTATTTTCTAAGTATTTATTGACTGCAGGTCAAAATAAATTGTAAACGTAAGGGCCTATTATATTTTTTTGTCCATTTATCTTTTTGAATGTCAGACCTTGAACTTGACTTTGAAGAAAATCCATAAACTCAAGATATCTTAAATTGCACTAGAAAATAACTGTTTTTGAATAAATGCATTTAAGTATTAAAAGCTTTTAAAGTAGTAGGTATGAAAAAAATTCTACACGCTACAAAATGCATTCCTCATTGTGAGATGATGTATTAAGATATTATAAAGTTATAATTTGTAGTAATAAATCAGTTCACTTCAAAATTGATTATTTCCAGTATATATGTATATACACACCAGCAAAATTTCACTTAAGTAAAATCTAATGGGATCTAA
This sequence comes from Lepeophtheirus nordmannii, assembly GCA_963680855.1. Taxonomy (NCBI): domain Eukaryota; kingdom Metazoa; phylum Arthropoda; class Copepoda; order Siphonostomatoida; family Caligidae; genus Lepeophtheirus; species Lepeophtheirus nordmannii. Next base: position 32,429,888 of record OY804518.1, on the reverse strand, counting down.
TATTTGTTGTTTGATAGGTAAATACTCTATAAATAATCAATTTTGAAGTCAAGTGTTTGAAAATAAATGCATATCAAATATTTTTGAAATTCAATTATTTACTCTACTTTTAGAAACTTTAAAAAAGTTTATAAACCGTTTCTATTGTTGTAGCCATCATCTTTTGTTGCTTTGGCAAATTATTATGGTAGTACTGATGAATTGATTTGACTATATACATGTACTATACTTTTAATTCTGTTGCAAATACTTTTAGCGTAACAAATTTGTTAATATTCTTATCATAACATATCATAGTTTTGTTTTTGTAAATTTAGACAACATACATAAATTGTATTCGAGGTTGAAATGCATCATTACAACGTGTTTTATTCTTATGTGTTCAAATATTTGTCCTTGTTACTCATGCCTACTTTTTTGTCTATATGAGAGTCATTCTTTCCTATGTAAATTTCTTGTACATTTTATAAATTAGAGACTGGAGTAATTTTTATGTGCAAATTATAATTTTCATAGCTTTCCAAAATGCTTTTAAGTAGCATTGATGCCCCTTTACTGAGGAATGTTCTCTATCATAAATTAATATAAGAATAATGTATTGAATGACCCATTGTTCTTGATGTATTGTATTAGCACTCATATTTTTTGTGTTAATGAGATCATGAATACTTATAAACACCTTCAAGAAACATTTCTTACCATGTTTAACAATACATAATAATAATCCGAGTCTCAAAAACTCTTAAATCACATTATTGCGTGGTAAAATTTGCCTTAGAAGTCTCTATAAAGTACTTTCACGTGACGTCATTATTCTGTATGTCAATCATCTTGAATGTCGAAAACAACCAAGTTAAAAAAAAATCTTAGTTCTTTTTTATTAAGGAAAATGGCGATTATTACATTTAGATGTCATTATAAAAACTGACAAACATGTAAAGGCTTAAATTTTTAACGTATACCAAGCATTTATCTCTCTATGTCAGGTATCACCCCTAGTGTTTATTAAAAAAACGTTATTTTATCACTCTCATCTAGCGTGAAGACTATGTTACCTATTACCTACGCAAAAACCCAATACTTTTGCCGAATATGCCACTTTTCTTGTCCCTAATTCATGCATAATTTGAGTGCAAAGATAAAGCCCTTTCAAATTAAGCAGTATAGTAATAGGGACCAAAGCTCATAGAGTAAGCACCCCAATTTGTTCTGTTTGAAAAAAAAATCATATTTTAAAAAGATGAATTTTATTTTTTGACTGCAGCCTCTCTCCCAATTGAAAGTTTTTTCCTACGGACCTGAGCAGTTTAAAGACTTAGTGAAATTATAAAATTGTTATATGTACCAAAGTTAGTGATATTCTAAGGGAAGTAAGAGTATATTGATCCCAAAATTTTGATGTACCGTTCTAAACCTTAAGAATATGTCTAAATGGAACGTTACATCTGTTACATAGAATCCTGGTTATTCGAGTATAAGATGTATAAACATTCAACATTTAAATTGAAGATAAATACTTTGATTAAGCCTAAATAAGGAATATGAATAATACTTAGATATTATCTCAACGGTTTTAATTGGTAAATTGAAGTACTGTAATATTATATTAGTGATAATGAGGACTTGTAAAAGGCGCTTATATTTGACAAGCTTTTCAATTTCTAGTAGGGGAGACTCATTTCATGTCCAAAATCAAGGACTGTTACTACCTTACTATGCATATTATAGTACTTTAATGACATAGGTAAAAAATTATCTAGTATGTTCAATGTTTTTAATACTATACTAAAAGCTATGTCACTACCATGGTGTCAATTTGGGTTTATTATGCAATCTCTATTGACAGTAAAAACACTCAATAGAAAATAAATTTAATTTGACGGTACTGATCAAGACAAACTTGGCACATAATTAATTCAATTCAATTAAATAAATTACAAAATCTTCAAAAACATGAGTTGTCCGAATCAAAGTGTTAGCAAGTTTATGTACTTTTGCACATTTTTTGATAATGACGGATCAAAAGAAAATTTAACAGAAGTGTATTAATTATTAGAAACAATGCTACATCGCTCTCATGTAATACAAAATTAATATGGTTCAAAGGCAATCTTAAAGAATAAGCTTAATTAAAAGTCCTTCTTCGAAACCAAATTGTTTAATTGCTTTGTGGCTTTTATAACTGTGTATACATTATTATCCTAACTTTATTTTGTAAATAACTCTTTCCACACTAATTTTCCTGCAAAGAAATTAATTATTGAAATGATTTTGACTCGAACAAAATACATGAATAGAAAAATCTTAACAATTCGTAACATTAAATGATTTCAGTTACTCAGCAATCCATTCACTTAAATAATATAATATTTTTGTCTAATTTATTTCTCTAAGAAAACATAATAGACCGAGTGTGGTGTTCAATGTCAAGAATCCCTGAAAGGACTAATAAAAAGATCCTACAAAAAAACTTGTTGATTTAATGGTTTCTTTGCGAACGTAGCCTGCAATTTACTTGATTCATTATTTTTCTTTTTATTCAAGTATGTAAAATTTTGGGTATATTAATAAGGTGTACAATTCACATTAGACTATATTTTTTACATTACTTATTAAATATTTCAATATTTAAATCATCAGGAATTCAAGTTTCATATACATATATTAGATAAATAAATGTAAATTCCTTTTTGAAATAGGAAATCACGTTATAGAGACAATGAATAGACTTTTAAGTTTTCATAAAAATTTTGTACCTATTTATAAAAAAAAATATAGAGTTAATTACATATAAAGTTATTATTTTCATTAAATAGATTTACACTTATATGATAATAATATTAAAAATAGTATTTTGTTGCCAAAACCCTCAAGTTCTTCCAAAAACTATACCCTTAAAATTATATTTAAAAATTTGTAAAAATATAAATAACTACACGTTCAAATTATTTTTATATTTCTAGAAATAATTTTAATAATATCTATTGTGGAATATAATCTTCTGAGTGGCTTTAGAAATAATAAGTACACGTATACAATATACTATTTTATGTTGTAAGTAGTATTTATACAATATAGAAATATATACGCCCATATTTTGGTAAACCATAAATCCAACAATTAATATTTTATGTTTTAATTTGAACTAACCTATTAAAGACGATAATTATTTAAGACAGTCAAATACAATTTTAAAGCATGATTTATTTATTTTGAAAGCAAATTAGAGAATAACTTAAGAAAAATTCCCTTAGGACCATGGGCCAGGTATATTAACTTACTATTTGCCAGTATCAATTGCATTTAGATTGAAGTAGAGACAAGATTTGATATGAATAATAAAAGTCCAATAATTGCAATGTTTCAAATTATGTCGACATAGTTATTATTGTTTTTGGATTATCACAATTTCAAATAATAAGTTATATTTACAATGAATATGACTATCATATGTAATACTTTTAAGAACACTGAGGGTATAGCCCTGCAATTACACCTTGAAGTGGTGGATATAATGAAGCCAGGGTTGTCGTGGCAATCAAAGTTGCACGAAATACTATCATCAATCTTAGATTAGGATGAAATCTGTGTCCATACACTATCTCCTTGACTGCAAACTCTGGAAAACCTGACGAAGAAATTTTAAAAACTATAGGGGTTAGTTATGTAGTTGATTGCCTTTTCTTCAATAGCAGAAACAATTAACTTGAATTAAGATTTGAAGACTTTCCGCTACCCTTTCCTACATCTGCTGTTCCATAAAAATACCCTTATTAAATTTGATATATCAGGAGAAACAATAGCTGTTTTCAATTTCAAATTATTAATTCATCGTTGATCTATTTCCTCCAAATTATCTTCTTTGCAACTGAACTTTTAATTATTGTCATCATTCCAAAATTCAACTTAAAGCCATTGTAATTCAAATTTTGTCATGTAGTTTACTTTCAGTCTCCAAAGACTTCTATAATAACTTTTAAATGTCATTGAAATTTTATTTTCTTCACACTTTCATAAACATTTCTACCATAGAAGGATGTAGTAGAACTTCAATTCATAATCTCAAGTTTCTATTTTTATTGTTTAAATCAAAATAAAGTTTGCCTAGGATTTATAATAAAATTTTTTCTAAAAAGACAATAACATTTTGGAACACTTTCACTTAGGTATGCCACTAGAGAGTAATTAATTTGTTAACAACCGAATTTCAAAATAAGATATAAATGTGAAAAATGCATAAAACTTGCTATAAGTTATTCCCATGGATTATAAAAGCATTTATAACTGATTTTGTTAAATATAAAGCGAATACTTTATGAGAAAATTAACATTTTTCCGGAGGTCATATATTATCGATTTAATTTTTAAGCTGATGTAATTTAAAACCCATGTACACATCTTTTTGTTTCTTTTATGTAAAAAAAAAAAAAAATAGTGAAGTACATGGGTCAACAGATAAACAGAAATTAATAAATAGTTTGGTATAAAGATTGAAAAAGTAAGACTCATTCATGGAGATAAACATATGAATCTGATGTCTTTAGTAGGACAACATGTATTTAAGTATAATCAATTTGTTTATTAAATTACTGTACATGTATAAGTGTGATTTTAAAAGATAACATTTACATATTATAAATATATTCGTGATTTTTGTAGATTTAATGTCAGATATCAACAAGATAAATTATGATAATAGTCTATTATTATGCAATTTTTGTACGATTTAATTATAATGGTCTGTAAGAATTTATATTTTGTCAAAATGAGTTTCAATTAGCATCAAGAAAAGTAATTGTTGATGCAGAAAAAAAATATTTCTAATGTTTCCGTATGTCTACATATATAATAATTAAACGTTAAACTTCATTTAAAACATCTTATATACTTTATGTTAAAAAAGTTTTAGAAGCAAAAATATAGTCTTTTAGTTTCAAAAAAATAAATTAATGTTAACTTACATGTCAATAATAATATATTTACATTAATATTTATTAATTAGTACACTGCTCACGTTGCATACACAACGTAGAGCTTAATTACTACAAATACTATTTGTAATACTATTACGATTTATTTATTGAACAAATGTGTATTTAATAGTACCTTAAAAATTTAATTCATTGGTTATAATTGTTGTACTGGTTCATACTCAGGAATGATTTTGTGGAGTATTTGCTTGCATATGTAATTATTATATTAAAATATACCTATGTATGAATGTCTGTTCAATTCGCAATTTAATATTCAACACGTTGTGTACTTACATATAATATGTACATCCCCACAAAAATGCAAATAGATCAAAAGCAAAGGTAAAAAATATGGATTCATATCAATTGAAGAAATGTAAGATCTATACATATATAATATATGTATGTTGTGAATGAAAATATTATGTTCAAATGTACACAAGTGTAATACATATATGTTTGGAATTATGGGTATTCCAAAGTAGTGTTTCAAATGCTGAGCTCTTATAAGCTTTCATTTGAGAAAAAAAAATGATGACATGCATACAACTTTCAAAGAGTTTTTAGAGGTCTATCAATGACCCTGAAGTTTTGAAAATTCACAGTTTTGTAAAAAGAAGAAAATAAATTTATTTACTTCTTATTATGTTACGCTTGCACAAACGATACGATCAGTTTATTTTTACAACTTTTTTTACATGTGTACATTATTTCTAAACAATACAAATGTCATTTTTTTTACTGTTTTTAACTGCACATTTATATTGACTATTGTGAGTAAATAATTCGCCGAAGAACATATTGACAAATAACTATTTCGCTAAAAAATACTATATATAGATATATGCATGCTTTACTTGCATTTTAAAAAGATATTTGTATGGTAGTGAATACTGTTATTACTCTTTTAGCTTTGTTTGTTTATCAAAGAGCAATATAATATTTCTAAATTAATGAGTGTTCTTTTGTGAAGTAACATTTTAATTATGTATATTCACCATAAGCAGTTGCATGTTGTTCAAATCATGTTGCTACTTAAGTAACTTTATGGGTTAATAGGAAAATTTAGTTAATGCCCAGGGGTATTCAGCCTTAGACTGTGTATAGTGAACAGTAACCTTATAAGTAGAGGTAGGATTTAGTTGTGACTTGCTATTTTCCACCAAATCTACAACTTTTGCCCTTTTTTTTAGCAATATGACAACCTTTGACTTATTAAAGAGCGTGTGTGATCCAATGGTTTTATAATGCACGTAATATTTTAAAGCAGTAGTTTTCAAACTGGGAAGAGGGAAGTTCCGAACCAGAAAAATAATTTTTATTACAAACAATGTTAAGCAGCAACAAAAGAAATGCAAAATGAAGCTATTTCATTATTATCTTAGAAGGAGGGCTTTCTCTCTTAAACTTTGAAATTCTCTCTTGTCAAGGAATAACTGTTATGTTATTGTACAGCTTTTTTCACTTTTTAATTGGCTAATTGCAGAAACAAAGAACAAATATATATATTATAAAATTTTAGAACAACTTTTTGACGTATACAGGGTGAATACGGTACTGTGTTGCGATCTTATATTTGTGGTAACCCTGTTTCTAGGCGTCGGATCGAGCAACAGCTGACGCCGTTTTTTCCGTTAAATCTTCCTCTACAACGTTTACTTAAGAAAGATTCTCGTCAAGATGAATGCCGATGAGCAAGAATCAAAAAGAGGGGCCATTGTGTGCGGCATCCGCGCCGGCCGGACGAATCGCGAAATTGCCGACTTCAACAACATCGACATACGAATGGTCCAAAGGGGTCGGGCGGCGATCAACGACTTTTTGGAGGCGGGAAACGATCCCAACCATTTCGACGTGAAGAGGAAGAAGCACAGTCAGCGTAGTGACACTCACGGAGAAGATCTGGTTGACACGGTCCAGAAGATGGTCGACAAAGACCCGTCGCTCTCGATGCGGAAGATCGCGGCCGTCCTCGGCGTCAGCAACTTCCTCGTAAGCAAAATTGTGAAGCAGGACCTCCGCTACACGTCCTACTGCCTTCGTAGGGGCCACTTTTTGACCGAGGCGACCAAGGCAACGCGGCTTCAGAAGGCCAAGGCTCTTCTCAATGAGCTGAAACATCCGCCTGAGCCTCACCTTCTCATCTTTTTCTCTGATGAAAAGAATTTCAATCAGGACCAAAAGGTGAACAAAAAGAACAACAGGTGGATCTGCAATGACCCTCAGGATGTTCCTATTGTCATGAAGACAAAATTTCCAACCACCGTAATGGTCTTTGGCGTTGTGAGCAACGAGGGTCACGTCATGCCTCCTCACGTCTTTGAGGCCGGCCTCAAGGTCAACACCGAGTTGTACCTGGACGTGCTACGCACTGTTGTCAAGCCGTGGATGGATCAGGTGGCCGATGAACTTCCATATGTGTGGCAGCAGGATGGCGCACCTGCTCACAACTCAAAAACCACGCAGAGCTGGTGCAGGAACAACTTCCCACACTTCTGGGACATAACTTCGTGGCCGCCTAGCTCGCCAGACTGCTCGATTATTTCGTGCGGGGCGTGACCGAGAGGGACATCAATCGTACTACTCACAACACCAAAGCCTCCCTGGTCGCCTCCATTATGGACGTGTTCGCCAATCTCCGGAGCGATGACGTCGCGCACGCCTGCTCGCGCTTCCGGCGGCGCCTCGAGGCCGTCATTGATGTTAAATGCGATTTTATTCTTTGAATCTTCAAAAAGGAAGTCAATAAAGATATCCTGAAAGTTTCATCCAAATCAATTTATTATTTTTTGAGCTACAGCTATTTAAAGATTTTTTTTCCCCGGGTGACACAATACCGCATTCACCCTGTATATTCATATACCTATGTATAGAACAATATGATATTCTCTTGGGGTGATTCATAACTTAAAAAATAACTTTTCAAAAACTATTTTGGGACGACGTTGCTATATAAATAAATACATACATTATAATTTGGATAATAAATTTTTTTTGTTTGAAAAATTTGAAATTCTTTGTTTTTTTAAAAGTTAGCCAGCTTGAGAATAGAAAAACTTCTTGGAATTATTTTTTCTCTATGTACATGATAATCTTAATAATACGTTTTCATTAAATAGAATGAGCATATTTTTTTAAAAGATTTATAAGAGTACAATTGAACATAAACTTAGGTAAAGCACATTTCTGTAAATTTAAAAATTAAACCAGCATAACCCGGACTGAGGGGACACCTGTTATATTCAATGTATTTAAGTTTTATTCTTATTTTTTATTTCAGTTTTAATGAAAAAATTAATTGACCTCTCGCTGAATCTGAACAAAATTCCATATACTCAAAAATATGTGTCTTATTGCTTTTATTTCACACCATTTTCGTTATAAATCAGAAATTTTGATTCTGATGACTACTTTTTATGACAATCCTTTACTTAGAATCAAAATTGAATAAGTAATGAGAGAAATAGACCCTCTTGCTTTCATTTCTCATTTATTTATATATAAAAATCATCATTTTTTTCCTTATAAAGTAAATTAAATACTTCAAAGAAGTATTTCTTTTATTTTACATTATGGAAAAAAAAGTTAAAATTCTTTCTACTAAAACCAAGTAAATCCATTTGTTCAAAAAATTAGTTTTTTAGTTCAAGTAATAAAAAAACTTGAGTTTATGTGAATGAAATATATTGTAATATGTTATCTTTAATTCTACCCATGATTATTTTAGGTAATTATATTATCAGTATGAACATTTGTGCTTTTAATTACTTCGTATAATAAATATCTAAAAAAATAGTAGATTAAATCTACTATAAATTATTGGGATAACGACATTAGAAGTAAAAAAAGATTTGTTTTAATAACGGAAAATCTTTTCAGGATCCCTTCACCTGTTAAAAAAAATAATTCTGATTGTCTCGTAAAGAATAAACTCATTATCAATCTTTGTTCTTCGAACAATGAAACTATTAATTTAGAGTACGTAAAAATAATGATAATAGTCCAGACTCAAATTTATATTTTTGTTTTACTTAATTTATTAGCATGTATTAAAGTATATATGTATTTGTAATATTCGTTACTTTAACGAATATCAATTTACTTTTACTATTGAGTAATATCATTTCAAGGTATGTGCTAAAACTAGTATCGAGAAATTTAATACTTTTTCGAATTAATATGTCCAACACTGGAAATAATCTAAATAACTAAATATAAAAAGATCAGATTATATTTGATTTTATATTCAGGATTCGTACTTGTCTCAAAATATACTTTTCCTTTTATGACTCTGGAATTTATGATCAATTAAAATAGTTTTATCAAATGTTTTTTTTCGATAAATTTCTTTAAGATCTTTTTTTTTTAAATTAATAATTTTTTCTTTTAATAATTAACAATTGTTTGTTAAATTTTATACTTTTATGTAAATATTGGTAATATTTAAGTTTATGACTATAAAAATTTGCTTGAAAAAGAATTATTTCTTTTTATGATACCATACAAAAGTCAATAAAAATTTACTTTTTTAATAAATTAAAAACCAATTTCCAACAATTTTTGATATTATGTTCACGAATCTGCTATCAGTTTTTTTTTTTTTTTTATTTGTATAAAGTATTTATAAATTATTTTTTGTATTTTATACAGTCTTTTTTTTTAATAATAATACATATATTGGTTATTAGACTGGTCTTGAAATTTGATCTTCTAAGCAATTCTTGAAAATTTGAAGATGATAGGGCAATACTTTCTGTTATCACGATTGCATATTGAATTTAATTATCTAATATTTATATGTTGAAAAAAATGGTAAATTTAATAAATTTTTCTTTAATTTGTAAATACAACGAATCATTAACAAATAAATCTTCATTGAGTATTTACTTTTGATTTTATCACCTAATGGAATTATTTAAATACATATGTAGATGTAGGGTATTCTTGTGCTACTATTCTTTTTCCCTTTCCAACCCAGAGGACCCTTACCAAAAGATCATAGCTGACAAGACTATCTATTACTAATGTTTGATACTGGTAATCTAAATAAATCTATATATTTATTTTGTTTTGGAACTGTTCTTCATATTTCTTTATGTCTTTTCAACTCCAATATACTTTATTGTCTAATCCAATCAGTATCATCATTTATTTAATAAGAATTGGTGACTCTAATAATGGTGAAGAGTTGTGCTGAAGGTCAATAAAAGAGAAATAAGGGACGTTTTACTAATATAAAAAATAAATAATATACCTTGAAGAAATATTATACATTTTTTTGTCTGATGAAGTACATTACATATATTTGAAGATATTGTTTTTGTATTTTAAAAGTATTTGCTTACAAGCTAAAGACGTTCCAAAGTGAACATAAACTGCATTTATCTATTCAATTAGTACCACAAAATTAGTGTTACTATATTCTAATGACATAATCTCAGACCTGGTTTCGTCACTCGCTGCTCTTCATTCGCATTTCTAAACATAACTGATACGTGAGTGACAACCCAACGTCCCCAAGTAAAAAACACCGAATCACAAGTACGAAGAAAGGCTCTTAGACCAAGGTTGAATGGATATAATTTAAAGTTACTACTAAATCGTTACACTTTTAGTTGATCTTATTTTTGAATATTAAAGACTTATTCAATTGTATGATTTAAATTAAATGTCATTAATTACTAAGAATTATATTTGATCTTTTTTTTAACGTGTAGATTTTAGATGAAAGTTTATTTTCTAACTGTTTACCTTTAAGGAATAATAATAATATGTCCTTAAATATAAAGCATAGTAACTCTGTGTCCATTGGGCAAAGTTCATAATTTTTCCAAGCATTTTACAAAACAGTGTCTGAATAGAAACTCTATGTTACTGATATACCTTCCATTTTTCTATAGTAAGAGTATAAATTGTTGAATACAATGATCTTATTATGATTTGTACTATTGTATTCATAACCTTGCTGAAAACTATTAAGAAACTCTTTGATATACCTAATGTATGATTTTGCTTTCTTTTCTATAATACAAAAATCTATAGGTAGGTAGTTAAATACATTTTTGTGGGTCTAATGATGCTTTCATTTAATACAATTACTATTTTTGTAAACTGTACTATACTTTTGGTTGCTAATATTTACAATTTTTCATAGAATTGTTGGCATTTTTTATAGTTATGTAAAAAAAAACTGACGCGTCTATATTCGAAAATGATTACTAATTCATAATTAAGTAATCTATTACGTTACTTTATGGACTATTATCTAGATACATACTGTTCAATATGATTCAACTAACAAAAAAAATTTACCCATTACTTATGTATTAAAAGTATGATGGTTTGCACAACGATTATCACGAACATGCAAATTAATAAGTTAAATAGTGCTGTAAATATCATTAACTATAAATAAACGGTATTTTACGTGAGCAATTAAACATATCATGTGAATAGTGCTTAGAATGTTTTCCATAATTCTAATATGAGTTATTTTTTTCCATTGAATGGGAATAAATGTAGAGCACGAACAAGTAATTTCAATAGTTTACTTATATACACATAATAAACGAAAAAGAGTTCAGTTATGTGCAAAAAAACAGATACAATGTCTATGATTATCTATATTTTTTTACATTATTTCAGTACCTTTATCACTGAGTAAAATTTTGCTTTACTTACCTACTGATGTAAATATACCCTATTATTTTGTAAATAGTTAGATTCACATGTATACCTACCAATATTAAGTGATTTATAAAAATAAATTTGATGTCCTTTCAACAACAAAATCCTTTTTTTTTCAACACATTATTGAAAGAACTGATGTTTGAAATAATGGAAAAAAGTTTTGTTTTTTTTTTTCAAAAAAACGATTTTGCTTTTATATTCATGTTCAAATAAAGTGCTCTAAAAAAATTCGATCTTGTCAAATCATAAAATATAAAAGTAGAGCTTTGATAAAAAAAGGAAAAACTATTTTTTTTATGTTTGCTAAAATATATATAAAAAGTTATACAAAAAACATTGAGATGGTTTATAAGCCTAGTACAAACATATTACATTTATATCAGAGAACAAAAATGTGGTTGTTATCTGTCATGATGTCTTTTTTAATGTTTTAAATAAATATCATTTTCATTATATGTGTATAATATATACATAGATATTAGGATTTCTGTTTGAAAATCCTGGACCGGTCCAAAACAATTATAACTTTTTTGAAGTAAACTAATTCGGTCTTGATTTTTCACACCAAAAAGTTTTTTTATTGGTATCATTTAAGTATTAGACCCAAATACGTTGCTGTAGATATCCTGTGTGTTTCCAAATTTTGAATATCAGAACGATAATTTCATAGAAACACTAAATTGACTTATATGTACAACTTACATATATACGGCTTAAAAACGATTAAATTAAGATTCACGGACCAATAGTTGCGGTCTTGCCCGAAATATTCCTCACAATTGGACAATCAAAAAATCAATGAAGACAAACTGAAAAAAAAAATGATCTCGGATCGAGTCTCAACACACATATATATAGACGTACATAAATCTTTGTACATATTTTTAGACATTTGAGCTCTAGGAAAAAGTTTAACTGTTAAAAAATATTAATCAATCATAATGGACGTTCTTGCTTTATTTAACTCTGACACAGTGATCAACTACATAACATAATCACGTTTCTACTGGCTAAATAAATAAACTATGATATTTATATTCTTTATTTCTTTCAATCTTGAATATAAATTTGTTTGTAAGGAGGTAGATGGATGATGACATCATCAAACGTTTATTACACATAAATATATGCATTTTTGAAATAAATCATTCCAAAATTTGCTCCCCACAGTTTAATAACATCTATTTATCAGTCAGCACAGGTGTTTTCCTTTATAGCACGTTTTTTCATTAGCTTTTTGTTTCCGAAAAAAATGAATATAATATATACGTGTCCATGAAAATTTTTGTTTATCCAGAAATTTCATGATTAAAAGACGTCACAATATTTATGGGTTTGTATCACTATTTTAAGTACAATAAAAAATAGATAAGTTAATCTATGACATATGGATTAAGTTCCAACCTTTTTTGGTCATCAGTTTATATCCATAATTATCGCCTACTTGTTTATCACTTAGGTATTTCATATTGTGTATAAACGACATTCCTTTCTCAGGATAGAGTAGGAATTTATTTTTTTATTATTTTAAGGATGCATTTAAAAAGAAGAAGCACACAATTCTTATTAGAAATATTCATTTATTAATGCATTTCATTTTATGTAGAGATTCAAGATTTTACTAGTCATAGGTTGATGAAATACAATATCCACTTGAAAAGTTTTCTTAAATTGAAATGGGTTGTCGAAAAAAATTTATATTCTTTCAAGAGGAAAAGTGAAAAAAAAAGAATAAGAGTTTTATAATAATTTATTTCAAAAATGAATCTAGAACTGTCTTTATGTTGTGATTTTTTGTTTTCTTGTTAAATACTTGATCAAAAAATCATTTAAATATCTCACAATATTTTGCTTTGCATTTTTTATTGGCCAAAAGCATCTCAAATAAAAGAAATACTTTCATATTTTTCACTAGGTCTTTAAGATATTTTCCATTAACAGGATTTATATGTAGTTCACTTATTTAGTAATAAACACTCTAAACTCAATGAAAAAGGATAATTTTATAAAATTATCAATGACAACTACATAGTATAGAAAATTATCTACCCCCCCCCCCCTCAACAAACTAAAAAAATATAAAGAAAATCGAATTATTTTATAAGACAATATAATATTTCAAGTTGTATTTTTTTCTTCATTTAATGCATATTTAAACGAAGTTTTAGGTATCAAATTGCTACACGATTTAATAATTGATTTTCTTTCATGCCGACTCTCAAGTCTTATTTTACAACTTTTTTGTAATATTTATCCATACAAAACTGATAAACGTTTTTACAACATGTATATGTACATATTAAAACATGATTCTATGGATTGGCAAAACCAATGAACCATCTACTTAGAGTTTTTCATAATCATTTGATTATTTGATTGCAAAACTTTTACAAATGATATTAAGGTCATATCTTGTCCATACCTTTATATGTTAATTGAGATTTTTTTTAAAATAGATCCTTTGAACAAGATATCAACAAATAATGCAATTGAATACTAATTTCAAATTTTGTTTCTATCTTATAAATTGTATCCAAATACAGACTCAAAATCTTCGAATATGCACAATTGTATTGATATTAATATTGTATAATCTATAATTTAGCTTATTATCAATAAATATAAAAGTTATTTTGAACTTTCCTAGGTATATATTACATAAAGACAGTTTATAGATTCATTTTTAAAATAAATTACTATAAAACTCTTATTTATTTATTTATTTTTCACTTTTCCTCTTGAAAGAATATAATTTTTTTTGGACAACCTAGTTAAAATTATAATATTATAAATGTATGTAGTGAAATTCGAAAATACGTGATACAATCAAAGAATAATGTAAACAATTATTTTATAAATTTATTACAGTTCTTATGATAGTATCAAACAAGGAAATATAATTTAAAAATTGTTTTATCTTCATATATGTGACTTTTGGAGGATAAAGTAATTTTAATTTTGTGAGAATTTTTACTAAGAAAAGAAAAAATATGTATATTATTAAAATATCTTAAATACTCGCAAAATGTTGGCATATTATTTTCAAACATCCAATAATTAAGAAATATTTGAGTATGACCCTAATATTTACCTATACATATTTATTTTTTAAAATTTGTATTCAATGCTAACTAATTTTTGCTAGTTTTACCTTAAAGTTCTCATGATTTAAAGGTTTATGTACAACAGTTCAAACTTTTTTCGGATGCCATTATTACATTTCTTTTTGAATTACTCCTTAAAAAAACTCACGTATGTATATATAAACATACAACTTAATGTAAGAACTTTTTTTTACTTCGAATATTTAAGAAATAAATGTATAGATCAATAGTTCTTGAAGAGTTTCATTACAAAAAAAATAAAATATTATTTACTAGTAGAAGTTTTTTTCATTTTGAGTTTATATTTATTATTTTGTATAGTTGCTCTAGACGAAACACATTTATGATGAAAAATGACGTATTCTACGCATGGGAAATAAACATACGTTCAATGCTTGTAAGGGATAATACAAATTTATTTTACTTTTCCTCCTAAATATACATATATGGACTATCAATATGTTTTTTTAAACAAATTTTCTTTGCTTAATACAAATTTGTGGCTTAGGCATAAGTAGAAACATATCATTTCTTCTTTTTTTTCTTTTCAAGGTAATATTGACAACCATTCTATGAATGTAGGGATGTATGTATATATGTACATAAATAAATGCATTACACATTAAGAGTTACACTTACATGAACAGAAAGTATTCACTTTTAGAAAACTATATTGATAAAGTTGACTATTTGGCATATTTTCAAGCCAACATCATATAATAAAAAATATTACATAACACATTTGATTATCTTTTGTACTTATTAAGTATACATACATTACTATATTTGCTTAAATCATACTAAATATTCACCAATATATGATTGCATATAATCTTATGTAAAGAGCTGTAAAAAAAGAACCCTTTCTGTCGACTGTCTCCAAAATCGTTTCCTTTGGCAAGCTGTATAATATAGTTGTTTTTTAAGTTGTTATCGTTATTTCATAGTTATTGTCAAGAACAGCTCTGTTAAATTGATTAATTTATCAAATAAAAAGATGCTATCAAATACATATTTTATGGGGAATGACTTCTTCCTTTATTTTGCAGCAATGTACTCAAATAAATGAAATTAAGCTTTATAAGTATTAAACAACTAAATAATTACAGCTTCTTCATTCCCTCCTTTATTCAAAATTCGACTGCATATTAACTGACATTATCTTTCTCACTGTTATGATATTTTTTTATAACGTCATCTCAGGCTTGGTTTTACGCTTACCAGCAATGGCTCTTTTTTACATCTTTACTTATGAATATACCTATAATAATGTGACATAGTACCTATAGCTATGAACATTCAAAAAGTGATAATCTATAATTAAGATTTAATTGCTTTTTTTATTTCCAAAAAAAGTTATTCAAAGTCAGCTCGAAGACAATTAATTAATTTAACATTTATGTACATATGTACTTTACTTAAATGACCATTCTATGTATATACTTTTCAGGAAAATGTAAAAATTGTCCATTTTATAGTACTTAGAAACATAATAACTTGAAATTACGCATCGTATTTCTATATTGTGGGTATGTTAGTTAAAACTGTTAGAAATACATTTTTAAAAATACAGTCATATCTGAATAGGAACAATTGAGATATAATTAACTTTTTTGTAAAATTCCTTAAACATCTTTGTATGTACATATGTATATAAATTTTCTAGAGAATATCTATTTTTAATTTAACACATATAAAAAATATTAACCTAGAAAGCCCACTAAAATCACAAATATGTATTCTTAAATTATTTTTAGAACATGTCCCTACTTTAAATGTATTTCCTGTATGTTCTGCCCATAATAATCCTACAGCATATCCACAAACAAGGACGACTCCTTAATTTCACCACTGTTTAGGTGAGAAAAGAAGGAAAATGTTATCAATAAAGTTAGTAAATAAATATCCATGAACATATCATGGAAATCCAAAAACAAGATATCACAAGTTTAGACATGCAATTGACAAAAAAATATGAATTCGTATGTTAATAGATTTGATATATTTCTCACCGCATCCCCCTTTTTTTTGCCTGATAGGTTTTCATAGGAAGTAGAAGTTTTATTTATGTTCTTAAATGAAATAAAAAATACAAGTATCAAATTTAGTATTCATAAGTTTTGCCAATTGGCAACGCTTAGGATATTTTTACTCGTGATATTATATTTTTTAGTTTCCATTATATTTCTTAATGAAAAGTTGTAGATCCATTTCAGATAAGAGCAACATTTTATTTGAGATAGAGGTGTTGCTCCTCTTATCTGGATTTATTGTATACCTTTGGTCAAAAACAATAGCAACCTTCAAGATATTTTTTTTTTCGATAAAAAATAAAACAAATATATGAAAATACTCATTGTGTGTTCAATCTCAGAAATTTCATTTACCCATAACAAATATAACCACGTTTTTTGTTTGTCTTTTTCTCTTTTCTTTTTTCATCTGTGAGTCAAATACCAACCCAAAAAAGCAAGCCTAAAAAAGCAAAGTCATCTGTAAAATAATATGTATGTATATATTACTTAAATTGTGTATCAATAATATCTATAATGAAAAAAATATATGTATGCATGATTTTTTTTTTTGTATGGAAATGATCCAAGAACATGACAATATCCAAATTATATTTTTAATGTATCACATATTAATATATTTTAATTATTAATAAATGAATTTTGCATATAATTTGTGAGTGTTTTTTTTTTTTTTTTTTTTTTGCTATTATTCAATGATAAGGAAAAATAAATAATTTGGGATAAAAATATATGGTCTTACTTTTTGATTTGTAAATAAATAATACCCGCATTGAAAATAAAAAGTAGTTAATAATAGGGCAATCTAATCATATAATAGTGTTTAAAAAAAAGGGGGGGGGATTATTTGGGGAAGAAGAACATAAGTGAAGTTAAATCTTGTTCTTTGCAAAGTATCAAGTTAAATAAAATTATATGTGCTGATGATTGCTTCCTAATTGTTTTCTTACGTATCTTTACTCTTACAAAAAATATATAAATTTGAGAATGGACAAAAAATAGCGTTTCAAAAGAGAAGTAGAAGAATGAAAACGTTATTTTTGCCAAGAATTTACTTTGTGATATATATAAGGAAAAAAAATAGGATCTTTGTATTTCATTGACTAAAATATTCTTATTTCTTTATAAACGTATATTTTCCCTACAAACTGTTTGACTATCTCTAAAAAAAAATTGTAGTATTTAAGAAAGTTATTGCTTTGAAAGTAATAATAAATAAAAATACAAAACAAAAAAACAAGTAACAGACATAAATAAAGCTATTTCAAGATAAATCTTTAAAATATCATTTTTAGGTATAAAGGGGAAAGAAAATCAAAAACAAAAACATAAAAGTATGAACAAAAACTAAACTGATGTTTTTTTATAGTGAGTTCGGTTTTCATGACTTAGATAATCAACAGAGGTTTTAGTGGCTTGCCAAGACTCAATATACGTCTCTTCTGCAAAATTTCTTCGTCGTTGTCTTCTACAACTGCAAATATTGCAAAAAATGCATCCAAGTGTATCAGCAAACGCATTTTGAAAGTCCTTGAATTTCCATGCATAAATGAAGGGGTTTAAAAGAGAATTAAAATAGCCTAGCCAGAATACAAAAGCGACCCAATCTTCGGAGGCTTCTAGTTCAAATATATACGTGAGAACATAGGTGATAAAAAAGGGAGCCCAACAAACATAAAAGGTGAGGAGGATTATGAGTAGAGTTTTAGCTGCTTTAATATGAGTTTTAAGTGTTTCGTGCATCGTCTCGGAGATAGAGGGGTGTGTTGGTGGAGTGGGTCCTGAGGAAGACAAGCTAGGAGGAAGAATAAGGGGAAGCCTTGAGGGTCCAGCGAAAGCAAAACTACGGGATCGCATTTGTTTTGATACATTGAGACCTCCTGAAGTGCTGAGGCTTGATGAGTTCTCAACCAAAATCTCTTCCTTTTTTGGAGAGGAAATGGTAATACTTGGCATAGCTTTTAGCGTTTGCTTTTGATCACTAAAAGAGGATGCGTTATTTGTCAGCATGGATTGAGTTGTGCAATTCGATTGTTTTCTTTGAGCATCTTCTTTTGCTGTTTTAGCTGCAAGTCTATAAATGTGATAGTAAAAGTACCAGATCCCAGCAGAGGGAATCCAAAATGAAATCGATGAGCTGATAATACAGTAAGAAACATTAACGGTGAAACTACACTGACAGTGCAAAAGACCACGAGCCTGTTCCTCTAAATACTTTTGAGTGGTGTAGATCCGTGTGAATATAGGTACAAAGGCTATAACAAAACTGATGGCCCAGATGAAAGCAATGATGAGAAGAACACGTCCTTTACTGAAGGTCTCCCCATAGCTCAAAGGTTCTTTGATAATTTGATAATAACGATATAATGATATAAAAAATAAATTAAGAATGGAAGCTGTGCAGAAAACAACGTCCATGGCGTTGTATAAATCGCAAATGAGCGGTCCGAATAGCCAATGCCCAGAAAAAACTAGTGTGATTCCATTAAAAAACATGGCAACAATAGCCACAAGGAAATCAGCAACAGCCAGGGATATCACGAAATAATTAGCTATTTGCTGACGGATCTTATAAGTTCTTAGAACAGAAATAAATACAAGTAAATTCCCTAAAAGTGACATTAATATGATTATCAAAAATACAATTCCTAAAGCAATATCTTTTCCATGGATCGAGGGTGCTAATTCAAAACAGGATGCATTTATGTCATTTACACCTCTCAGGATTCCATCACTTTCATCCGACTGATTAAGATTTATTTGTTCCTCCATTTTGAAAAAAAAAAATCTTATGTGTGTGTGTTTGTCAGAAAAAGATGGAAAGAGAAGAAACTAAATAGAACACCACTGAAAAATCTAAAACTCTTTCCATGAATGCCGTATCATTTTTCACTTCAATAAAAAGCAATTCTTCTTCATTGTTTTTTTTTTCACTAATAGAAGAATTAACGCAGTTAACATACATCACAGCATATCTTGTCTTTTGTCGCTACACACGACGACTAATGGAGTTGTTTTTTTTTTCTTATTTTTATTTTGAAGGTTAGGCTAAGAAGGAGAAGAAAAAAAAATTTAGCCGGAGAGCAAGAGAAAGATAGAGTGCAAAGTTTTGTTCTTTTACTTTTATTGTGAAAAAGGCCTAGAAATATTATTATTATTAAGGATCCTCGGAAGTCCAACGTAGAAGGAACGAGAGAAAGAAAGTGAACAATGTGTATGTATGTACATACATAGAGAGAACGAAAGGGAAAGAGTATTATAAAAAACATACATATCCTCAGATGAGAGAATAGTTTTCATGTATACTGCTCATACATCTCGTTCTTTGTCATAATACGGTTTGTATATGAAAGAATATATGTATTTATGGATATGAAACCCTTTAAAGAAATGATTAATATCTATGTCTACATACGTATATCAATGATATACATTTATGTATTTACATATTTTCAAATTAAAATATTCATTCACGACAACAAAAAAGCAAATTAAATTGCACGGAAAAGTCAAAAAGATAATTTATCAAAAAATAAATTTAGATTGACACATATTGTCTTTGGAAAGTATCAATTGAAAAAAAATAGGAGAAACAATTAATTATTTAATTTGTTGTGTGTAGTGATAAATATATTCTATTTTTGATTGAGCTTGTCATTCAGATTTTAAAATGTTATGGTCTATTTTTAAAATCTTTTATTTGTTGATATTTTTAGTAGTAGTCATTGTACTTTTATTTATTAATATATATAAATGTATGTATTTTAGTAGTTGTAGCTATATTATGTGTTAATTCAAATCCATTAATTAATAATAGCCCTTCCCTTTGGACGTTGAGTACTCCTAAATTATGTCACTTGGAATACACTTTATCTATATTTTTTTAAGCTGACATCATGCATGTAGAGAGCATATCAATTAAATAGGTAATTTCTGACATTTCAAATGAGTTATAAATGCATGAAACATGAATCTTTTGCAGTAAAAATTTGCCACAGAATAAACGTGAAATGAGAAATGACTTCATTCTTTGTTTTTGTGGTGATGTGCTCAAATGAATTTTTATAAAAAAGCAGTTGAGATAATGTCTCTCAGTTTGAATATATTTTTTTGTTAAAGTCCATAACGTTTCTTTACTAAGCATTAATGTTAATAAAAACCACATTTCGGCGTTGCTTAATATAATTAATTCAACAAAAGAAATTCATGAATTAACCGTCTTAATTTACATTATAATCAAATTCAAAGTAAAATAGTAATTATAATGATAATATTAATAATTTGGTTTGTAGTCAAGCAAATAATATGAACTATTTTGTCGTATTGACTGCCAAACATAAAAATATTTCTTTATTTTAGGATAAGTTTTGAATATTTTCTACATATCACATCACTAACAAATAAAATAAAAATGATACAGAAAGATTAAGGAGTGTTTCATGAACAAAGACTATGGAAAAAAATGTGTTCTAATAAATTACGTGGTGACAAAATTTCAATAGTCTTTTGAAAACCTCATAATATTACAACTTTTTACATTATTTACTCTCAAATAAATATTATATAGTAAATTATCAATATTGCAGCTTATGGCTCAATGGAAGAAAAATATGCTCATTCAACGGGTATAATTTACCTTTCAGGGTTGTGGATTTTTAAATTGATTCTACATAAGTTATATATATTTTGTAATATTTAAACAAATGACAAAATATAGCATTTATCAACATATGTACACAAACTTTTTTCACAATAACCGCATCAAACAAAAAAAAATATTATTTAAAAAGACCATATATTATTCTTAAATTGATTGAGTCAAACTATCTCAATGTAATGTTCATCTCCATTGTAATTTCAAAAGATGTATAGAAATGCAGTTTTTCATTTTGCATTATTATGCTAATGCATATGTAAATAGAATTATTTCAAGGAAATACAAAGTACATTCGATGGATGTACTTTTTATACATTCACCGAGAATTGGAATGCTTTTTGGTGAAAATTTTCTTTTATAAATCTTTGTGAGTACAAAAACAGAATGGATTGTTTTTATATTATATATATATATATATATATATAGAGAGAGAGAGAGAGAGAGAGAGAAAGAGTATATTAAAAAATTCAGTTCAGTTATAGCAACATTTCCGTTTCTATAACCTTTGCAATATTGAGAGCGTTACTTAAAAATAATAATTTCAATTAGGCAAGGGAAGCAAGGGAGAATTGATTCACCCCCTTTCTAGCTCTTATTAATGAATATTATTATGAGTGGATCCTCCCATTGATAGTTGATTATGTTAAACTGTTCACTCTCCTATGTGCGTTATATTGAGAAGGACTTTAAAACTAGGAGACAATTTTAATTGTAGTTAAACTATTAAGACTCCTTGTAAACTTTTATTCTGTGTAAAAACACAAACTTCTATAAAAATACTGTAATTAATCATATAACACATACATCTGTAAGCAAAGCAAATAAACAAAAAGTAAAAGAAGAGATACAGTTGAAAAAGTAGAGTTGATACAGGTGTAATTTTCCTCTTATAGAATAAAAACAATTTCTAAAGACGTATAAAATAGTTAAAATACTTTTTTTTACTGTACCAACGCAATAAACTTGTTGCATAAAATGAGTAGAGACAAAAAGGACTCTTTTTATTTAGAAAAGTAAAATAATGAATATTGTTATATGTGTACTATTGTAAATATATTATAAAAATATATAATTAAATAAACACTTCCCATTGCATTTTATTTTGAAACGAATGGTATTGGAATGTATCAAATCTCCCCAACAGAAGGGAGAGTTGACACATTTGACATCTTTTTAACAACTTCTATCTCGCTCACTTTGATATATATTACCACAAAGTATATATATCGATAGTACCCAAGATATTAATTTACAATTTCCAAGAATCAATGGGTGAAACTAATACAAATATTGCTCTTGTACAAGAAAAAGCAACATGTTTTTCATCTATCACTTCTCTCTCATACTCGTTATCAGTTATTACACCAAAAAAGGTAACTGAGTTACTCAAGAACAAAAATAATCGTCCGTCATATGTACATGTTAGTCACTTTAATAAATGTCATTTTTGTTTTTACTCAACAAAAAAAATAAATTAATCCAAACCTTAGTTATTTAATATACACCATGTAAAAGTAATTTTATTTACAGAGATGAGACTCATGGGGATATTAAAATTAAGCTTTTTTTTAGTAATGGGGTAACGGTCAATTTGAAACATTATAATGGAAGGGAAATTAATCTAATAAGTAACCCTGTTATTTATTAAAAAAATAAAGACGTTAATCCCATTTCTGAGTTCGTTCGTTAAAACCTTAAGGTTTATTATTCTTCCAAGTATAGTTACTATTTTAGTAAAGTAATTGTACATATTATAAATATTTATTATTTTTATTGAATAATTATTAACATATACAATTGTTATTTTTTTCAACACAATGTTTACTTTTTTCATAAAACAATAAAAGTAACAAATAAATATAAAAAAACAAATAAGAATAAAAAATTAGAAGTATTTTCAATCCCCATTAAAATAATTGTGTTGAGTAATAACTATTTCACTAGTTTCTTCTTAAGTTCATCAGCCTAATCAAGTTTGTCTTTTGACATACCACTGTCATATAAATTTTAATTTTTACAACAATTTATCTCAAATAATAATATTTATAAATTAAATGAACATGTATTTTTTTGTAATCTTGCTTTAGATTTGTCAAATAATAAAATTTAAAATAAATAATTATCGAATCAATTACTGTCTTTTACTGCAAGTAATTATAAAGATAGTTACATAATTAATATTTTTACAATGCTTTCTTCTCAAATGCATAGTTTGAATTTATATCGATGTATGTATAAACACCACACATTTAAGAATTCATCAAGAATTAAGTGGGTTTAAAATTGACTCATATAAATTTTGAAGACATTCCTTTGATTCAGAAATTGAAATTATAAAAATATTCATCATCTATACATACCTTCAATTAAAAATATTGATATCTTATAAAAAATATATACCTTAGAGTGTTCCGTTTTTTGGGTAATTACTTTTTCTTTTTTTACGAAATATGATGGTTTTTTATCTGCTAAATAATACTTTATAATACAAAAATACTTTATTTGAATTTTTTTAATTCACTCATGCCATTTTTACGTATAGTATTGTGCTAAGGTTTTAAACGTGAATAATGTCATTTCTGAATCAAGCTTGGTCAATTTCAGACGTTTTGTACTGTCCTAATTTTGAAGCTTCTTCTACTCTACATTAATGTCTTAATAAAGTTATTATAGCATAAGATTTAATCAATCAAAACAAAAAATATAGTCCAATTTCTGTTCAAAATTTGAGGTGAATGAAAAAGAGTCAACACAAACAATTTATCTCCTTTGTTGATTAATGTAAAAAGCGCCAATGTAGTGAAAAATTAAAATGAACGAAATTAGCTGAAGATACTATATTTAAGGTCATTGGAATCAACAAATTCCTTGAATGCTTCTCAGAGATCTTTTATTTTACTTTTTACTTTTTTTATACTAAAGCCTATAAAATAATATGACAACAATAGTTTTAAAGTTATTATGGTACAAGACGGCTGAAAGTAATCAAATTTAATCTAAAAATGCCTTTTCATAAAGCGAGACACTCTAGTACCTAAAATCTACAATATAACGAGTTAAATAGAGATCAACCATGATACTTTATCAGGAAAAGTGATCCATAAAACATATGCATACTCAATGAACCATAAATATTGTCCCAAATTTCCAACATAAAGTTACCAGATTTTACAAATCCTAGATA
This sequence comes from Lepeophtheirus nordmannii, assembly GCA_963680855.1. Taxonomy (NCBI): domain Eukaryota; kingdom Metazoa; phylum Arthropoda; class Copepoda; order Siphonostomatoida; family Caligidae; genus Lepeophtheirus; species Lepeophtheirus nordmannii. The sequence goes on along the minus strand of OY804518.1, from coordinate 32,405,247 downwards.
ATTTATCTTTCATATTTCTTAAAATAATATTTTATTAACCTAAATATGTTCCGAACGCAACATGATAAATACAAGTATGTATCGCATCATTGATTCTGTCTTTAAGGTATTGAATTACTGTAATATTAAGTTAATTAAAACTTAATTTTGTATCAAAGATAAATCTTATAGAAGCTTTATTTATTACATAACTTATTTAAGAAAGGCGTAGAATAATAAACAATTTAAATTCATCTTGTGTCCAAATTTTTTTTTTTTTTGATTTTATGTTGTAAATATATTCAATTAATTATATTTAGTCTAAATAAAGAGAATAGTTTAAAAAAGTCGAATATTATCTGATGAAATTGAAATATATGTCTTTACAAAAAGTTATCAAATTATGTTAATTGCAAACAACACAAATATTGTTCATAAAATATATTTATCTTTTATATATTATTTTTAGCTTTAGCTTCTACAACATTGCTATTACTACAATTTGCAATACAAAATATCTGAAGTATAATTAAAGTCTCTTAATGTTATAGTTTATGCTTTTAATTTTCATTATTAAATAATTTATTAGAACTGCATTTCAATTTGAATTGATCATTATACTAGGTCTGATCAAAAAGAAACTTTTATTTTCAAACTCCAAATTCAATTCTCATATTTTTTTTTATTTTTTGTATGTTGGTACATATATTCACAATGTATGTTGATAGTATCAGTCATTTTGCATTGTTAGATTGTCTTTGGTTGATATAAATAATGGACGTCTTTTATTGTGTTCTGCTATTTTCTATTAAAGAAAAAAAAATGAATTAAATTGTTCAGAGCATTCGAAATGTTGACTGTGGCATTTTGGTCTCTATTATGAGTAAAACACATGTTGTTTCAAAGAAGGCAAGAAAATGCTAATGACGATGCTCGCTTCCGTCACCCCAGTACGTCAACAACTGATGGAAACTTTGAAAAAGATAAGGAAATGGTTATGAAATACAGTCCAATTTTCATAAACAAAGCTGCTGAAGATGTTGCCATGTCGTTTGGCTCATGTTTTGACCAAAAACGTGTGCCAGCGAAGTTTGTTCCAAAATATCTCAATTTTGACCTTAAATAACGCTCATGATATGTTGAATGACGTCAGCAACAATCCAAATTTGCGCAAAGGGCCATAACTTGTCATAAAAAATAGATAACATCGAAACCAAAACCTGATCATCCTAATGGAAGTGAAAAGAAGAACCAAGACCAAAACAAACACATCATGTTTGGTCGAATGTGAAAGTTTTACTCACTGTTTTCTGCAATTACAATGGTGTGGCGTATCAAGAGTTATTTCCATTAGATTGTATAGTTAATAAAAAAAAATTACTTCGAAGCTATGTGCTATTTTAACGTAGCAATACGAAGAAATCCACCGAAATAGTGGAAAAATATGACACGGATTTTGTACCATCATAATGCACTTACATACTCTTCATTGCTTATTCGTAAGTTTTCGGCTAAGCACAACAATGTGATTTTGCATCAGCCATCGTATTCACCAAATTTTGCTCATTACGACTTTTTTCTATTTCCAAAACTAAAGAGATCATTAAAAAAAAAGCTATATGACATGATTGATATGATAAAAATCACATTGTGGAAGATGCTGCAAGCCAAACCAAAAAGTTCACATCAAAAGTATTTCGAGGATTGAAAAAAGCACTAGCACAAATGTTTTATATCTGAAGGAGCTAACTTTGAGGTGAACAAAATAGATATCAATAATTAAGTATTTATTTTTTTCGAAAATTGAAAAAAACAATTTCTTTTTTTATCAAACCTCATAAATAAATAAATGTTGATAATTGAAAGGAATAAATTGATGAAGGTGGCTATGTCATAATATTACTTTGTTAAAAATGCTTGTTAATAAATAATTAAACCTTCTTTTTGAAAATATCAATTATTAACAACAGCCGTTATAAGATGAATCACATATAATATTTATATATAGGTAAAATTAAAAAAGTGTTAATTTGTAGGATGAAATTCGTTTTGTGCATTTTCTGATGAATGAAAAGTATAATCAGTCATGGTAAATCAAAAAATATCTCTTTACGAGTAGTTAAAGTAGTATATGCTACTTGGATATTTTGTAAAAAAAATGAATACATTTAAAAGACCCTACGTACACATATGGTGCTACTACATCTTACTACTTTTTTAGATAAAGTATATAAGGTATGATTGACTAGTTTAAGATTCATTGATCATACAGTTAAAGAATAAATTTTTATACTTTTACAAAATCTTATTGATGTAATAAAAATACCCTTGATGAAGGATAAGGAAAAAAAATAAGGAGTTATGTCATTTATCTTTCATTAAACGGGATTTACAGGATTTATTGTAACTTTATTTGAAAAAACAAACATATTATTATATACATATAACAATTTTCCACGGCTAATTTGGATCTCAAAAACTATATCTACCAATAAATAATGATTAGTTGTTGAAATAGTTATTATAAAATATTGAGCCAAATTTTCTTTTCATTTGTTTATGATTGATTAGTAATTATTACTGTGCTACATTTTCATATCTATGAACTTATTTTTGAATCTACAAATTGTATATAAATAGATTGTATCAATTTTGTGCTTATATTTTTTCCCAATAATACATATAATCATATTGATAGATATTTTCATATTTTTTTATTGTTGGAAATCGAAAAAAATACTGACAAATTGATTTTTTTCACCATATATCAAATATGTAACGTACATACATTACCTAATGGAGGAATCAAATGTGTCATACTGTTGCTCCATTAGTTTAATGAAATCATTCTCTTTTTGCTTATTTTTACATATGAATGATTGTTCTAGGATAATTCGTCGAAAACAACATCATCGGAGGATAAACCTTGGCACGATATCTCTCTTTATCATACTTTATACAGTATGCGACTTTTGAGTTGTATATTATTCATATGTACATATATATGTATGCATTTTGAGTTCGAGGACAATTGGGTCCTAATTAGGATTACAGTTCACTATATATACATATTATAAGGAGTAAATTAGATAATGAAGGTGATAACTCTTAAACCAAGCACTTTTTATGTTCCTCAGATACCCAAAAAATTACTGAAGTAGCAAAAGGATTTGAAAAACACGCTTTAGTGTTATTGCGAATATAGTAAAAATGCTACTTCTTTAAAGAACACTTATTATTTAACTTTAAGGCAAGAAAAATTTATTATATTGCTCTTTAATGAATAAATAAAGTTAAAAGAATAAGAATGACATAATCCTTTCAAATTGCTTTAAAATATAAATATATACTTTTCGGCGAATCGTTCACCCACGATTTATCAAATTAAATAGTTTCTCTCTCTTTTTCAATGAAAAAATTATAAAATTTCTGTGACAACTCATATTTTTTTAATTTCTGACGTATTGGAACTTTAAAAGTCATAAATATAGTAACTACGTTTAAACATTTTTATACTACATTGATACATATGTATATCAACTTGTACGTAACTAATTAAGTTTTATTATACGTTATTCCAATTTAATAGAAGAAAAAGTAAGTTTGTCATATTGAGATAACTTTATATACTGAATGTTAATTCATGATAAAATATTTACCTACAAAATGAGTCATACAAATACACTTAAGTATAGGCATAATTCTAAAACTTTCTAAGAGAAATAAATTTCCTTATATTGTTTGAATATATGTATATTGTTTTTTGGAAGAGTAAATTACCTCTAATACATTAACTATTTTAATATATACAAGCATTTTCATAAAAATAACCCCATTAGTGAGTTTAAATTTGATGAAAAAAACTAGGGAAAGTAACTAAAGTAGAATAATATATGAATATTACAAATTCAATTATTTCTAAGAATCTATTTATCTCATATAAAACAATCGCATTGAAATGATTTATACAGTTATTCGTTCGGCATGGAAATTTTATAAATTAAAGTATTCTTTTATTATACATTGTATAAAATATATATTAACTTCGATTGAACTTTATCAATGTAAAAACTACTACTGTCAAACAATTATTCATCAAAATTTGTTCCATAAAAGGATACTTATATCAAATAATAATACTATTAAAATTATTATTCATTATATATATATACATAATGCATAAAATACATTATAATAATAAATATTTTTATTGCGGTTAATTTTACCATTTTGATGTTGAAAAATCCCTTTCAATAATGGAAATAATATTGTTAAAGTTCAAATACTTTTCAAATGATGAAGATTGTTTCTAGTTTTTAGTAATAATTGTCAAAATGAAGGAATAAAATAGTATCTAACTATATTTTTTTTTCGATGCATTGCGTTTGTATATGAAATTTTCATTATCATACCAAGTACGTCATTTTTTTTTTTTTTTTGCCAACAACGTCAAGTAAAACAGTCATTAGAAGAAATCCATCGATTAACAATAATGATATATTTTTCCTTACTATAACTCAATAAAAATGGGCTAAGATTCATTTTGTATTTTGTTGATCATAACATAGTTCAAATTAGTCAATACTATATTGATTTTCCATTTTATAACCAATACAAAATATCATAAATGACTTGCCAAAAATTATATTAAGATGTAAACTGTAACTTTAAATTGATTTGTCGATCAATAAACTGGGTTAGTTAATCAATAAATTTTATAGATTATTAGATTCTCTATTCCAATAAATTGCATTAGTTCATTAGTTTGCATCGGTATTTAGTTTTTTTAACAGATTTTTTTGTTCATTTGCTACTTTATATTGACAAAATTTTTGCTAGTGATTAGAAAATTGTATATTTCTTCATTAATACCTCCAGAAAATAACTTGAAGTTATTAATTATAGAACCAATAAACAATTAGACACATTCAATACATGAAATTATTCAACAATTTCCTAGACACATGCAAGGAGGCTTACTTAAAGTATAAAGTATATCTTTAAGTCTGATGACGGTGAATGAAAATTTTGTATTAGGTTCGAATTAATAAGTCAGTTTGTTTTTCATTGCCACAAAATATCTACGTATACAAAGTCACTTGCAGATATTTTAGTTGTAAAGATAGTTTATTTTAAGAGAAATACATTTTTTTGAATGGATAAATAAAAAAAAATGTAAATAAACTTTGTACAGAATTTTTTTTTAAATGTAGATATTTAGTTACAGTACAGTTCAAACGCAAGTCCATAAATTATTTCTGAAATAATAATATTTATTTCAAATATACACAGATTATTGTTGTTTTGTACTGAAATGAATATTTATTAAAAATAATTGCAGGACATATTACTATAACCCTACACAAGTTTATTGATTATCGATAAGGTATACTTTTGTTAAATTATCTTTTCTTGTTTTCTTAGTAATAAATATGAGGAAGTACTATGTAGTTAAAGGAAAAATAATAATGGGAGTAATAATTTTGCCTTTCCACAAATTGCTGTACTTTGTCTAAATATATTTTTATATCAATTAGGGTTGTATATCTTAAAAGAGAAAATAAACTTTTACAGATTATTTGTCATTAAATATGACGCTTGAAACACTCATGCAAAGCAATATCATTTTAGCTATTTGTATTTGACATTGTGTGAGGACTATAACTTTGTCAATTTAAAGAAAAATTGGACCTTTGATAAAAAAAAGAAAAAAAAACAATTTATGATAAAGTAAAAAAAATATCTTTATTAAATTAAATATGAACTTCATTATCGGTTTTTTATTTTTCTCTTTTCGAATTTATTTCATTTTTAAAAAAATTGGATTGAAGCTCTATGTTATTAATCATTATTAGATTTGTCGAAAAATGGAATTCCCTGCATATAAAAAAATTTCCCTCTTATGATGTCAAAAATAGTTTAGTACTATTCGGAAACAACATGTTCACTGATGACGTTTGATTTTAAAATAGGTTGTGGAAAATAAAATGTTCAATACGTGGTGTGTTTCGCTTTAATAAAAACAAACATATATATATGTCATATAAAAAAAGATAAAATTGGGACAAATATACTTTTCCTATACAAACTATTTTTGTATTATATTTTATAGACCATTATGTGCCCTTAAAGCTTCAAAATATAATATATTAACCAGGTTTTTTATATAATAACTTTGGATCTGAGTTTTTATGAGGCTTAGCATGTACAATTTTAAGCTTTATAAGTCGCACTTTTTTCTGTCAGATTATATTTATTTTTATCAATGAATATTTATGTTAGGTCACACTTAACTTCTAAAACAGTAAATCCGAGGAAAAACATGATATATCATATTATTTTATAATATTATTATTATTATTTTCTCTAAGCATCTACAATGACCGTTCTACATATATCCATAGTCATTTTAATCTAACATTTAAACTAAATTGGAAAATGATGACGTCTATTTAACTAACAATAAAAGTAAAATATAAATTAGTGAACAAAATTCAATCAATTATTTTAAAATCTTGATGGACTTTCATGAAAAAGAAAAGTATTTATACAGACATATCACATATATTAGTGATTATCTGGATTTTGGAGTAATCAACGACGGTCTGGAATTCTTCTTATTCGACAACTCCAAATGGATTAAACTTTGATTGTTAGCATAAAAATGTTATTAATTAGTTTCAACAGTCTCAATGACCAACTGGATTATATTTTTGGGGAGATTGAGCCAGATAAACTTTTTTGGAACCGATATAGTACTAATTTTTGAGATTCTATATAGTAATGGTTTCATATCTGTTTTGAAATAAATATGTCAGCAGAACATATTATATTTCCGTGGCCCTCTGGAGTTTATTTACGTTCATGTATAGGGGCACACCCCTCAAGTTGAGAACTACTGCTATAGAAACGGAACTCTTTTCTCCTGAGAAAAAGTCATTATAACGTAAAATTTTTGTAAATACAGTTATTATAATTATAAATAGTACAAAAACATATTCTGTAATTATGGTGATTTATCAAAATAAGTTTGACCAGTATTTATATTTGTTTATACATGTAACTACATAAGTATATGTGATGAAAGTTTAGTATAGTCAATAATAACTAATATCCCTTACAATTTGTTTATAAATGTAGCTAAAAGATCCATATATTATATATAGAAAGATAACTAAATTTTCTTAAGAAACATAGAATAGACAATTAATCAGCAGTTATACTTATAAATAAAAAACCAAGCTATACGATTCACCATGCATGTTTAGCTGATATAAAACCAAAAGGATCAAATGGCCATTTTGAGTATTTATTTTTTTGATAGTTCACATTTGGTTGCAGGTAAGATGTTGAAATTTTATTACTTTAATTTTTATCAATGGAGAAATGAAAAAAACTTAACACTTTAAAAAATTGTCTTTCAAAATATTATTTTCTTTTCTATTTTAACAACTAACAGGGTTCATTTTTTTTCTAAGTTTTTCAAGAAACAAATACCTACAATTGGGAAAGCATACTGGAAAATTAATGTCTTGTGTCAACAGCAATTAAATCAATACAATTTATTGTACTTACAACCTTTGAGAGTTAACAGACCCCTCAGTTTTTTATAAATTAACATATCTTGATTTTCCTATGGTTGAAAAAGCTATGAAAAATAACAGACCTGTGGAATTTATTCTATATGGAATATCATTATGTATTAAGAAATTTGTAAAAATACGTTTTAAAGATAATTTATTTAATCAAAAAAACTTATTGAATAAAGGATACTATTTTTCAATGTATGTGGATGGTAATGAAAGACGAAGAATAAAGTTTCAATAAAAAATTTAATCTTCTAAGGTTTTAAGGCCTTTGAGTGACCTCTAAATATGATTTTTTTAACTTATTTATTATATGTGTTTGTTATTTTAATAAAATGAAAGAAAACAACTAATTTTATTTTATGAAACATCAATTTTTTTCATAAAGTGACTAAAGGTTGTATTATTTATTTTCAAAGATCTTTACACAATTGGTAAATTAAAATGCATGAAAATGATATTTATGATTTTGAAGCAAAAGTCAATTATATATAAAAAACCATGATAAAAATGAATTAAATCTATAATGAGCCAATAAAATGATTAACTAAATATGAATTTTTTTACTCTTGTTCTCGATATTTATGTCTAAAATGTATTATGATTATTGTATAATTGTGTACAAATAAATTGATTTTTCATTCATTCCTGTTATTTTCACGAGTCAATTTTATCTTGTATTACCACGAATAAGTTTTTGTTACATTAGAATACCATTGTAGGTGAGGATGAAAATGGTTAGACATTGCAATATAATTTATGAAGTAGATACATAGTTAATTAAAATATGCTTAAAAGAAATTCCTATTTTACTTTTTATAATTATTATATTAAATTGAAATTTAGACATCGAAATAAGCTAAAATATACATTGTCCAGGGAGTTTTTTTTTATTTCTTACTGACCAGCTTAAATTATTTATGAATAAACCCTTCAAGTTAAAAAGTTTTTTTCCTCTTATGTTAAATAACGGCTATTCAAACTGTAGAGTATTACATTTTTATCTCTGTGAATATTGATATATTTTGTAATTGATCTTTATTTATTCTTATTATTTCTTTATTTAAGCTTATTATATTATTATTCTTTTTTTTCTTTTTTTTTTTACATATAGGCCAAAACGATACACATATATAACCCTTACAATGATTGATTAATCGTATCATTACACCACCAAAAACGTGATTTATATTTTTTTGTCTTAAGTACAAATATAAAAAAACTTTTTTCTACAGATAAATGGAATCGACATAATTCAGAAGAGTAAATCAATTCTTTGGCAATATTTACTATAAAAATGAATTTCTTTGGATCTACCTAGAAACAAAAAACAACATTTTTTACCCTTTTAAAGCAAGACAAAGACAGGAAATGCCTGTGTCACTTCATGTTGTTTAAGGGTCATTTTTAATATATAATTGTAAAGAATACATTTATATAAGCATTATGAAGTTTTAGAGAATTATTGCTCTCTATTATTCTAAAGATGAAAGCTCTGAAATTATCATTTTGTAAGTTGAATATTTAAAATATTAAAATGTATGTTAGTCCTCATTGACTACATGGAACACATGACCTGAACTAATTAATTATTTGATATCAATATGCACTTTGATTTCATAATACCTTAGTCTATATAAAACACTATTTATATAAATATATAAAGTATAATGATTAATTTTGTAAGCAAGAAATAGAATAATATGATTTTTTTGGAAAGGTATACGTCCATTAAATTCTGGATATATTTGCCAGCGAAGAAGTTTCAAAATGATGATTTAGTTATTAGATTTGATTAAAAAAAAGGCCCGATCAATATTTAATAAGGTTGTTACCCTCGAGGATGCAGAAAATACATGGACACAACTATTTGCTTGAAGTAAACAAAGTTATATATAATATATAGAAAACTGTTTGTATATAGAATAAAATTAGCAGTAGTGTAAATATAAAATAATCAATAAGGTATAAATAATATTATAATACATCTTTGGCTATACGGCAACGAAACAAGTCTAAAATAAATGGTCAAAATCTGACTAATGATATTGTATAATCTTCTGTTGTGGTAATCCTGAAGTTATTTAATTAAATGAAAATAAATAAGAGGAAATAATTATTTTTCGTCTATATATCTTCCTTTATGTCACTAACAAAAGCATTTTTGAGAAAATTAGTAGAAATACTTTTTAAAGATTATTTATTTAACTAAAAAAAGTTATAAAACACAAAAACATTATCATTTAAATGTATTTGGTTGGTAATGAAAGAAAAGTATAAGCTTTTTAAAAAAGTCGTCAATTTTTTGAATTTCTTAGGCAATCTTTAAATATTAAAAGAAATTACTTAGTTAACTGCTACATTAATTTACACAACTTATTTTTTTTTAATTTTTGTCTTATAGACTTTACCTTTTGAAGTTCAATACAAGAATAAGCAAGCTCAATCATCAAAAGTTTGAGAAGGACTGCTATAGGTAAACTAATGAGGTAAAGTTTTATTTTATTCAAAAACTGTTTTACCAGTAACAAAAATTATTTATTTTGAATTTTTATAAGGTCATAATTTTTTTTCTGATAATTTACATTAGTTATTTTAATATATTTAGAAAATTATACCCTATCATTTCCGTTATATATACGTTTATTTTGATAGTCAGTCTAAATACTTATATTTATAAGCGATTCATTTTGTATTGAATTTAATAATATATATTATAATTGATTTTGTATCTTATAACCCTAAATATTTCAAATTTAAAATAACATTTCATTTGCAATATAATTATTTACCACACCAAATTATAATTTGTTCCACCGTAAAATCGTATTTTTTTTTCAATTAGCTCTGACAAAACTGTACTTGTAATTAATGTACACATGTCTTAACAAATAAATTAAATATTTAGAGTTGTTAAAAAAATGACTGAAGGAAATACATTTTTTTCACTAGTACTTGTACAAAATTCCTTTTTCAGAAAATTTTAAAAAGAAAGAAGAAGAATTATTACCATGAAACTTATTTATATGTAAGAAACTCTTCAATTTTGTAGCTAAAAACTTTTTTGGAGTATGAAACCAAAGACTGTGTTGAGTTGTATATCTATTTTTCATATCCTGCTATTCACTATAGAATACTTTCCTTGACAAAACTTTTTCTATATTTTACGTCCATTTAGTAGTTTCCTAGTATAAACAAATTTTATTAATATTTATTTTTCCAAAGTATTACTTTTTGCACCGGAAATAATTGATAGAGGAGATAATTAAAAAAAAAGTTTGAAATATATTTCACCTTTATAAATTTGATTCAAATGTATCTTTTGGCTTTATGTCTTTTTATCCTGCAAGATATTTGTACTATTTTTAATGAATACAGTAAATGAAATAACAAATGTAATTAATGTTACAAATTTAATGTTAGTAAGGTGTACATTTGAAATGCCCATTATATTCAATAAAGAAGGATTTGATAATGCAAAAAATAGCGGATATTTAAAATATGAATCAAAAAATGCTGCATCAAAAATAATTACACATTGAATGCATCAAAAAGCGCTTTTAAAAGAATGCTATATATTTAAGTATGATAAAGTTGATTTTGTCATATTTTTGTATCATAAAGTGTTGAAATTTACTTTACTTCATCATCAAGTTTTATACTCTAGAAAAGCTTAACTTCAAACATTAAAATTATAATTAATTGTTAAGTGAGGGTTTAATAAGTTAGTGACATCATAATTATATACGTATATTGTTGAAACCAAATTCTCTGTTGTTCTTGTTAAAATAAAATAATAACGTATTTGTCAGAAGAACATAGATCTATTTATGTATTTTTCATAAAATATCACTTCTAATAAGTATTCATTTGTATGAATTTTCGCAACATGGGATTGTTTTAAAATAATATAATATTTTGTCATCGTAAGTTATTGTCTTTATATAAGTTATTGTTATATATGTAATATAAGCCAGGAGTTTTTAAAGTATGCAAGGTTGCTTCCCTATGTACATAGTTGTATTCGAATGTTACATTCTCAAAAAAAAAATATTTAGTCTTATTCACCTCCCCACAAAGTTTCAAAACTATGTAAACAAACAATTCTTGTATACAAGAATAAGTTTGAAAGATGACAGTTATGCTTTTGTTTCAGAAAAATAAAAAAAACTAGTAAGTTCTATTGTACTCTTTTTCTAATATCAACTAATATAAACACATTTACCAGTGGTGGGGACTTTGACTTGAAAGTTAAGACTATATATAACAAATTTCTTTACATATTGACACTTTTCTACGCCTAATTTCCTTAGAGTCTTGTATATTTTGGAAAGTGAAAAAGTAATTATTCAATGAATTTATAATGTTTTTGCTGGTTATGACTATTCTCAACTGGAGGCAAGTGCAATTTGATTAAATTCAACTAAACTCCGGTGCGTTTCACATGCATATAAAATTAGATATTCACAAAAAATTGACTTAAAATAATCTAAAAATAAATCTAAGGACTCAAACTAGACACGATTTAAGGACTTTGACTTGTGAGCAAAGACTTGAAAGTCGACTAGATACTCGATACCAAAGACTTAAAACTTTACTAGTGGACCTCAAATATTGGGTCTTTATCCCACTTCTGGTATTTACCCATATTCCCATTATAATATAAAAATGTTATTTTTTAATTTTAGTTTATATATTTTATAGCAATTAGAAGAATTAATTTTATTCTGCTTGACATCATTATTATATACCAATTACTCCTTGGAATTTTATTTTCTAAAGTTATTTACATTCACTTGAGGGCAAGAACAAAACGAAAAAAAGAATAAACAAATACAAATTGACTTTATACATAAATTGACAATAATACATTTAATATTTAGGAAAAAAATAATATACAATAAATATATTTGTGTGTGTTGTGCACAAGCTAGGATTTTGTACATGTTGATATTGGTACGTCTCATAATGTCATCATCAATTTTAACTAAAAATTACTAATTGATGCTGTCATTATTTCACTTTGATTCATTATTATTACTAATTCATTACTTATTTACGACTCAAAGAACTTTGGGCACTTATATATTATAATAGGTCACAGAAAACTCATCAGTGAATAACTTTTATTAACAAAAATTACAAATGAAACTCTTGATATATTGAAAATTTAAATAATTTTAATCATTTCATTATCTCTATCACAAGTTATAGAGACTTAGTATTCAACATTTAAAACGATTTTTTTATATTTTTTGATTGCAACTTGTACAATCTCTTTGTATATATAATATATGTTAAATACATGTTGTAAACTGTATAAAGAGATAAGATAAACCATTTTAAATTTGTACCTTCTCTCTATGTATAACAAAATCACGATTTGAATCACTACGAAAAAAAGTCTTTATTGGTATGATATAGTTTATATGTAGTGATGTGGTCCAAGAAATTAGTCTTGCTTTCGTCTCAGTTTGAAGTCCTCAAAGTATGTACCTCTTTTAACCCTTTCAAATCTGTAAGCTATCAGAAAGTATTTTTAACTGGAATTTATGTATTTTGAGGTCAGAGTGACCCTACTAACCTAATTTGATTTTATAAAAAAATTGTAATTCAACCCGTTTCTCAAAGAAATTATGGGACACTGGTGTCCTTCTGGGTTTGAAGGGAATTTTTCCATCCTTAAAAATACACAGTATAACAGTACTTTTTTAGTGTTTATTTTATCTTTAATATCTTTTGATAAATTTGTTCATTATTATTCTACTTTACAAAAAATATATATAATATGTTTCTAGTGATATATTAATAAAAAACTCCTTTCACGCCCAGAGGGACACCTGTGGCCCAAAAAACTGAGACTTGACGAATTCCTAATGTATGCATTAGAACTAAAAGATATTTTAAAATTATAATTATTTAAGTATATATTAACAAATAATTTCCTTGAAAAATGAAAAAGTTATTACGTTGAAACAAAATTTTTTTGCATGTGTAAAAATCGTAACTTTCAGTACCTTGAAAAATAATCAAATCAAAATTTTTTTATGACTAACTATGAAATATGAACAATAGTTTGACATCTTAGCATACATAAAAAATAAAGAAAACAAAAATTGGTGCATAGTGGAGCGCATAAGCGCAATTTGAATTTATGGGACACCAGTGTCCTCTGGGTTGGAAAGAGTTAAGGTGGTCTTGATTACAACACCAGTTGTAAGCTTTTAAAAATTGATTTGACAGACAATTTAAGCAAAAAGTCTATTCTTCTTTATTAATGCAATATATATATTTAAAAAGTTTTGTTAAGAAATACTTCCTTACATATTGGATCAACAGCTATGACAATAATGTTTCTCCAGAACTGCGAGTTAAATTGTTTCGTAACTAAAAAATTATAAAAAAAAAACTCTTAGAAACATTTACCCACAAAATAATTGCCTACATGGACACAATTGATCTTTTGAGTTTAATAGAATCAAAATACCACTACTCATTTTACATAAATAATACAATTATATCTAATTAACTTTGTATATTATATAGATACATTATGATATTTGGGTTTCAGATAGATTTATTCATCTGAAAATAATTATTTCCTAGAAACAATCTTATCATGACTTTTACTAACTTATTCCATAGTATTTGTAAATGAAATCAGAACAATCTGTAGTGACAATACGTTTTTTGTGGTAATGCCTTTGAAATGACAAAGAATTCTTTTATTTACTTTTCAAAAAGTTAAAAAAAGAAAGGAACCATTAGCTTAAATCTAAACTGAAATCAGCATATTAAAGCACTGCACATTGTTCATCTGAAATAATGGATCAACGATAATCTAGACTAGTTCAGTAAGTCCACTAAGCTATCCATGCAATAATTTAAAACTGTATGCACTCTACATGTTATTATAGTCATAATTTAAGTTTAGTGATTGTAAATATGGATACATTGTGCATTTATTATAATACTTTGAAAACCACAAGAAATGTATTAAGTGGGGAAAAAAGTGAAACTATCACACTTCAACAAGAGCCATTATCAACTTTTGTACAAAATGACACTATGATAAATCCACAAACAAAAGAGGAAATAAAAATGCGAAGATTTATTACTCATATGTGCAAAAATCAAAAAGGTTGACTTCTGCATATTCGATTAAATCAACCAATGTTATGCTCAATAAAGTTAATCTAATAGCGTGTCATAATATAGTAATTAATTTTGAAAAACTGTGATTCTGTCTGCTACATTAACAGGGGGTATTAGCATCAAAGGTAAAGACACGATTCATATAAATTCGATTTAAGTCTAACTCAAATCATTGATTTAATGAATCATTACTTGACTTGCCATGTGGTTGAATGATTTGAGAATCAACTTTGACATTAATTATTTGATGATTGACTTAGAGTTGAACCGTATGATCATAGAAAAATTTAAATAAAATCAGTTCATGTTTGGAAATATCTACATACTGGTAATTATTGAAGGGGATTATAAATGATAATTGAATTTTTGAGAAATTGCATATACAACCATTCTATTCACAAATTAAGTACATGGCTGCGTGCTAGCTACAAAGTATTTCCTTGCAGATTGAAGATATGTTTTCCAAATTTTGTCTGTTATTGTACATTTTCCTTTGATTTATTTGAATAAACATGATGGACCCTGTATTTTTTAATATTTTACAAAATATTATTCAATTTAATTTTTGAATATACTGCAATGCGCACAGAGTACTTACTACCTGTAAATAAATAAAGAAAAAGAAGAGGTATATATTCTCAAATATAACAATAATGTGGAAACAGGTATTCCTCTCCCCCCCCCCCCCCACCATGTTTGAAGAATAATATTGGTTCACTTACACTCCTATCTTTAATAAAGTTCGTGATAGTTTTATATAGAAGTTTATAATGTAGATATACATAGAATAGTCTAAATTAAATAGCTAAATGTAAATTTAATTTAAAATTTCTTTGAGCCTGTAAATAACTCACTGACTAATTTCAAACGTGTGAAAAATATTTAACAAGAATTGTGAATAAAAAATGAAATTATTTGAAACAAATTATTTTTCTTCCTAATTATTGTATGAATTTAATTAAAGTGATACGCATATTTATTTTTTACAATAAGTTTAATCCTTACCAAAATTGTAGACGAATGCTCTATTTTTGTTAGTATTAGTATTCTTAATGAGTAATTAAATACTCTGAGGGTATAAATTTTTTTGAAATGCATAATATGAGGATCAAGTTTGATTTAAGTCATGAAAGTTACAAGAAGAAGTAAATATAACTTTATATTTTGTTAAATGAATGAATTTTTTATGGAGTTTAGACATGCAATTTAATACTCGATAGGAATATTTATAACTTTTGTAAAAACGGATATGTTCAACAACATATAATATATGGTGCATGCAAAAAGTACTGTGTATATATGTACAACTGTAATGTAATTAATACGTGATAAAGTTATATTGTAAAGATGTAAGTAAATCAAATTTTGTTCAAGTAATTTATTTTAATAAAATAATTTTATGAATTATTAAAAAAAATCACAATTTTCTTAATAAATAATCTAATAAGGAGTAAATTTTTTTAAATTTATATAATACATAGTTGACGCTTATTCGATGTACCAATTATTGAGTAAATTTATATTATTACAATTTTTATAATTTTTCAAACATAACGTTCATAAGACAACATAAGGCTAAAATTATTACACAATATATATTTATAATTAATACATATATGTATATTAGGCTGTCCTGTTTTTGTGTCAATCCGTTATTTTGTCAGTCCCTAAAGGTTTTCTACTGCCTTTTGATGAAAAAATGAGAATTGGAGAATTTAATCCTTCAAGGACTGCTTTTGTGACCTTTCAAGCCATTTAAAATTTAAAAAGTTGCCTTTTTGAAGGAAATTTAGCTATTTTCAGAAGGCAGATGAGGTCTGAAATTTAAAACAATCAGGTTCAAAAAGTTTCAAAACCTCCTTTGAGATCTCATTTTTCAAAAAAAATAATTCATGTAATGAAAAATATTTTTTCTAAAAAATGCTTAAAATTAAGAGGAAAATGCACAATAAAATTGCAACTAATGCAAATTTTGACTTGAAACTTGCTGACAACGTAGATTTATCAAATTTAAAGAAATAACTACAAAAAAATGTTTATTCAAAATTGTAGGGTTATTTTAAAAAAAAAAAAAACCCTGTAGAAACCAGTTTTTGTTTCTCATAGGCCAACTTGTAGGCCCAAAACGATAAGAAGATGTCATTTGCCAGCTTATTCAATTTTTTTCTGAAAAACTAGATCTCAAAGGAGGTTCACAAATTTTTTATGGGCCTAAACGCTTTAAATTTCAGACTCTCTATTCTTGAGTCACACCGTATCATATGAACACGGATACACACTAAATCCAGACTTGTATGTGAAAAGGAGTAAAACTGATCAACTTTTATTGGCTGAACCATTTTATTTAGATTGTCAATCGTCATTATAGGCATGAATTGGTTTTTATTAAATAAATATTCCTAAACCAAAAATAACTGACAAAATAAAAATTTTATAAAATAATGTTATGCTGTACAGATAAAAAAATTAAAAATATTTTGACTTTTTTAGTAAGAACGGACGTTTCATTTCCTTAAAAAAATATTTTATATAAACAGTAAAGAAATCTAGCAAAATATATTAAAAATCAAATAAGATTGTGAAATGAAATGATAATCTTAAATAAATATCAATTTTTTTAAAAAAAGGCAAAAAATATTTTATGACCAATATTTGAAATAAACATCATCAATGATTATTAAAAATGTAAGAATACTTTAGGAAATACAAATTTAGATACGTATTGGTTTGATTTTTCAAATTGAACATAATATATTTTTTATGAATTTATATACTTTTATTGACATATTACTAATTGTTATTGACCAAGAATAGATATCAATATGAAAAACCTTCGAGATAGCTAATTTTTCCTCTGAAATGATAAATTTAAGTTTTTCATCTCGGACGTCAGGAATAATGTACCTTCATTCTCCTGTACACAAAGATAAAATATTTATTTTAGCAATCATTTGCAGTTGAAATATCAATAATAATGCAGGGAACACCTTTCTTCATGATTTTAATGCTGTATATTTTGATTCTCTATTTATATTTATTAGTTCCTCAAAAAACAATTTATATTTACATCAAAATATCGTCTCGTAATGATTTGTTATGGAACTTAGGCTTGAAATTATTCAGTAATTACGTTGTTCTTTCCAACAAGAAAGTAAAAGTTGATTCATTATGATAAATATCTACTGCAATGTTAATACATGGCTTGGGTTCTCTACAATTGTAAAATATATATTCATAAAAGTAACTACATCTGCTTAGAAATTCTGATTGGATGGATGGGTGACGTGGACTTCTGGAATATATTTCATGAATCAGTCATATAAATTTTACCAATCTTACCTAAATGCACTAAATTATTAAGACTATAAATGGGAGTGTATGTCAGATTTGATCGACAAACTATAATTCAAATCCTGAAGTGACTTAACAACAAAAACTAGGGTTATTTGTAAAAAGTTTTATAAAAGTTAATGTGTGATTTTTTAATTATGGTTTTTATAAATAAATCTTTGAATAAAAATTAAAAATATCGTTTTAAAGATTTATTTATAAAAACAATAATTAAAAAATCACACATTAACTTTTGTACAAAGATAAATGATATAAATAAGACCTGGGAGAAAAAGGAATAAAAGTTTTTTATCATTCAATTGATCAAAGAAATAAATTAGCCTCAACTAAAAATAAATATTATAAAATGTTTTCATATAAACATTAAAATTATTAGTTAAATTTAAATATATAAAAAACTGCTATTAATGCCTTGTCATTCATGGTAGTTTGACTTTCATTATTCAGTCAAGGATTGTTTCTATGGAGACATAAAGCATACTATAAATACAAAAAAAAAAATGACATCAAACAATATATAAAAATTGAAATGAAATACAAAGAAAGGCAAAAAAGAATTGCAATTTAATAATAGAAGAATTGAATGAAATAGAAATTTATGTAATTCACAGTTCACAATTTTATATAGTATCTTCTTAATGTTGTTTCTTTAAATTAATAAATATTAGTATTGAAAATATATATAACTGACCTCCTCGATACTGCTTATAAATATAAATATTTATATACTATATCAACCCAAATTTACTCTAAAGAAACATGTACAAACTTCTTCATAGACAATTGTTTTATATGTGTGTTTTTTTCGTTAGTTACCTTTGTAGATTGGTATGTGGTCCAGAACATAAAATATTGAGTATAATTTGCATAAGATTTTTGACAAAAAAAATATATTAAACACTTTTTATACTGATAGTAAGCAAGTTATTAAAATATCATTCTGCATCGATTTTAAACAACTCTTTCATTATTTTATACTATGTAATTTTTTTATATGTGTAATTTATTTATATATAAACTGGTAATCTAAAATATAAAATTTTTATACCATGACATGAGTTACATATAGGGTAAGTACTTGAATTTGGAACCCTTCATTTCAAAATTGATTTTTTTCCCAATAACACATGTCAACAAGTTGTACAAGTTTATTAAAAGTTAATTCGTTCATCTAAATGTGTATATGAATGTGTCAGATTCAGCTGATTTCGTAATCCTTCTGCGCATTAATATTAATACTTTAGTCTATTGGAGTTGTTATTTAGTAGCTCTAACGTGAGTCTTTCATTTCTAGCGAATATTTGCTTGAAATTGAATGAAAATTTACGTATTTAGATGGACGATTTCTCTTTAGTTAAGGATTTTTATCGGGTGTTTGACATCTCGTTTGAAAACTGTAGGTCTCAGCTCTTTAATGTATTCCTTATTAACCTATTTCAAGGAATTGTTTATGTACAAACGTTTTGACCGACTTTTGGGGGCCTACTCCTGCCGCTTATGTCTCCAGGAGTCAATTTAGGTCAAAACAAAGACTGAATATGGAATTTGCATTAAATACACAAGCAAATTATCATTTTTTAATGAACAAAATGAGTATACTTCTAGGCTTAAATTGAAGTTGAAGTCGGGAATGGGCCAAATTAGCTCAAAAGGTAGAGATCCATTTTTCAAAAACCGTCGGACTCTCGAAATTTTTTTTACAGATTTAAAGTTAGTGTACAAAAATAAATAAATTTTATTATACTTGTGCCCCTTAGAATTTTGGACTGTTGACTTGTGTAATTATTCATATACCAGCTAAATAGAAACCCAAATTTATTGAATACACATTTTAAGATAGTTTAGATCAAAATTGAAGTCAATAGTGGTGAGTCTAACCATGTCAAAAAAAACCAATTTTACTGATGTGCTCAAACATTTTCTCATAATTTTCTACATAGAAACTTCAGCATACGAGCAAAATATAAGTTAAATAATTATAAAATATATACAGTATTTTGAAGGGGCTATATAGCTTAATATTGGGTTTTTTAATTTTGTGTTCACTTTAAAATAACATAAGTATACTTTTTTGTATCTATGTTTGATAGAAGTTTAAGTATTAAAATTATAAATAGAACATAATTATTTGAGGTTATTATGAGATATTCAAATTCAAACACGTACTATATATATTTGTTGTATTTATAAAACTCTATAATTCCTTATTTATCAACTATGTCATTTATAACTGTTTTTTCACGTGACACTTAGGGAAATAATTAATTAGCTAATATATTATTTATTTCATATTTGTACATATGTAATTTGGTAAAAAATAAACAGTTCAAAAAGTAATTGCTCCATTTCTTCATTAGAGCTATACCTACGTTAAAAAATTGAAATACGGATTGATTTTACTTTCGTATTCAAAGTTTGTACAAAGTTATTAGAAAACACTTATTTTCTTATTTTTAAAATAATCTATATAGCCTGATTAATTAATTTTTTATTATCTTTAAGCATACCAATTACTGTAATAACATTTTGAAATTACGTGAGTGTTTTTAAATAGTTCAATATCTTTGCTTATTTCTCAGAACGCTATTTAGAAGTTGTGCAAATTTGTTTGAAATTCAAATATTTACTCCATACTTTAAAAAATTTGATGGACTTTGATAAAAATCTTATTTTGTTAGAGTTTTAAATTTGAGGAATATATTTTTTGAAAGAAATTTTAAGAATAAACTTTTTTTCATAAAAGTACATAATTTGTTATACTTACAATGTAGAATATGCAATGATTGATCTTTTTTTTCTACTTTAGTTATAAAAAAGGTAATAAAAAATTATATACAATTCCAAAATAAAGAGATAAAGTTAAGAAAATATAAAATGTATTTTGTTATTATACGACTTTTAAGTATATATTTTTTTAATCAATTTATACAATCATATTTTTCAAAAAGATTTGATGGTGTGTCTTTTAAATAAATAATACAAGTACAACTCCGCTTTAAAATCCTGTTTTAAGCATTAATTATATCAATAAATTAACTTATGTGCATGTATATGTACATGAACATGAACATTGCATATGGCTTATAGAAAAATTGCATTGTTCTGAAAATCAATCCTTTTATTATTAATGTGTATAGAACATCAAATGTTCATTTATAAGTTATAAATGAGGAATCATGACATGATGCTGCTATGTATAATGCTTATATTTAATGAATACGTATAAAGCTATTGCAATTGAAGCAATTGAACTAATTTGTAAACTCAATAAAAAACAATAATGGAACCAAATACTTGTTGCTCTCTTAAAACTTAATAACATCAATAATAACCCTGTAACATTAATTTAATTTAAAGTTTGTATAATGAATACAAATTGTTCAATAGAAAATGTACTATTATGTACAGCTCTGTAGGATTTAATCAAAACAAGAGTTATAATCAAATATTGCATGTAGGTTTATAACTATTTACAGGAATGAGTAAAGGTCGTAGATAGTTTTGAATATTTTTAAATTATAAGCTTACATAAAAACGAGACGTTTATAATCAATTACAGTATACATTTCATGAAGGATTATTAGTATATACATATTTAACCCGTGACATTTTCGTTTTAAAAGTTGTGGAGCTTTAAAAGCAAATTCAGATATACTGAGACTTAATTCAATGATTATAATCAGACTAAATATTAGATTATTGCCAATCTTCACTCCAATCCAATGCATATTATGCAATTTTAAAAATTGCATATTGAAAAAAAAATCCTTTGAAATGTATTTATATGGTTCATTCATTGTACGATTTTTTTGTATGGTGAAAATAGATGGATAGGATTACTGCAATATTTTTAAGCATTAACATATAGAACATATATGTGATTAGTACGACCTAATTTTTTCCTTAGATTATGAAAGTTCAAATTAATAAACTTGCTGCTTTCAAGTTTTATTATTAATAAATTAAATGTTATACCAAATATCCAATTTAATCTTCATTATAAACTTTATATTACAACTAACATTTTATTTTTATTTTTTCACTTTATTCTTACAAAAACTTTCTCAAATATATGTTCAGGGTTTTAGCCCAATATAAGTTTTAACTGATGATGTTATATACTTTACTTAAATGTAAATATCATTTTTTATCATAACTGCTGACATGAAATGTGGAGAAACAACACATCAAATGCAACTTACACATCATATTTTTTGACTTTTTATCTCTTACTTTTGAGCATATTTAACATCTCCATTATGTATCTATTAAACTACTTTTTGGGGTATTTTCTTTTAGTCAGAAAGAATGGCCCTCTACAAATTTGCTTCATATTCATAGTAAAAGATATGCCTAATATTGTATCTTAAATTATAAATTTGAGTATTGATGTTTTTATAATGTTTTTCATACTTAATGAATACATTTTAAAACATTTGTGGAATATCAATTGACAAAAAGTAACATTAATATATATATACTTATAATTAGACTACTTAATATGTCTTATACATTAACCCTTCTTTATTTCCCCTCAACTCCTAACAAGAATAGTTCCAACAATAAAATATATATTTGAGCAATATACCACTTATTAATCCTTAGTAGTTGTATATATTTAGAACATCAGTGAATCAATTGAACACTTGAAGAGTCCATCCTAGAAAATAAAGAGATATTTTTTAATCAATATTAATTGTGCGTCCGATGTCTCAGGAATAAAACACAAAATAGGGAAGGATTAAATTCAAATGTTAATAACATTTGAAGGTCAAAATAGTATACTAAATATGGAGATATGTAATTTATTTATGAGATTTTGCTAGCAGAGTCAATTTCGTCAAGCATATGAGAAAAATGTTAAATCTTTTTATATTTAGAGCAGTAAAAATATACTGAATAAAGAATAGCGTACAAAAATAATAAATATATCATTTGGCATAACACAAAGGATAAATATAAATCATATTTATTCTTCGCTTGATGGCACCAGAGAATTTTTTTTCAAGTGTATTTTTTTATAAAGGAATACTTTCTGGTTTTAGATACAAATAATTTGTTGATGGGTTGACAATAAACCTATATATGATACGTATTTAAAAGCAGGTAAATAGTCGATTCTTATTTAAGCGTTTTTACATATTCAAATTACTTATTAATGTTGTGATGTGAGTTCAAAATCTGAAATAGAGTTAGTAAAAAGAAGCAACCACCAAATCTTGTACAAAAATCGATTAATTGTTATCATACCTACAAGGCGTGCTCTATTTTCTTTTTCTTCTCTTCCCCCCCCCCCCCCGCTTTTCTTCTCTCTTTTTTATTTCGTCGTTAGAAATATATTCAATTCATAATAAGAACGCGTAAAAAGTATCCTTTGAAACTTCAATAAAAATTTCCATAATTTGTACATAAATCAGAAAATAATGATGTAGCATCCAATGAAAAATTAGATACAGGAAGTACATAAATATTATAAGTAAGGAATTTACATTGAATGTAGAGCAAAAATTGGATACACACAAGATATTACAGGATATTTCTATCTCTAGAGTAATATATATTAATATAGATTTGTATATGTCATGCATTGAAATGGTTCTTATTTGCAATTATATGTTTTTTCAAGTGGGTCTTAAATTTGTTAATAACTTATTACTTACATGTATAAGAAGAAGTCTGTGATGAATTTAATGCTCTACTAATCAATATATTTGGTATGGTAAAACCTTTTTGTCCATAAGATTCTTACCGTATTGTTGATTATTTTTGTATAAAAATTAGTTAACTTTCCTCACGATCATTTTTCCTCGTGTTAAAGCTTAAAGCTTTGAACGGTATAATACATTTCTGAAAGCGAATTGAACTCAATAAGCTATTTCATAGAACCTTTATTATCAATCAAATAACCAAGATCACTTCCAAGAGGGAGGGTTATTTTTGCTCTCTTTAATTTTTTGATTGATCTTTCAAGACTAAGTGGTGAGCAACTATCTCTGGATCTTACCTACACTTGGTTAATGCAAGGGATTGATTTTATAAATGAAAAGTTAGCTAAATTAACTCATTCTTTAACAGCGACCGAGTATTCTATAGAATGGAAATCAACTGTTTTCATCCACTTTCACGATTGAAAAAGTTTGTTTTTAAAATCTTTTGGACCCAAAATAACTAGAATGGATCGTGTTTTCGAAGGGAAATATTTCAATTCATAATTTAAGCTATGACCCAATTTTCAACTATGGAAAAAAAATTCGAAATACTGAAGAAAGCTGTAAATAATCATTTCCTACCAATTCCATGATATTTAAAAATATCTTTTGTATCAAACTCGGAGGAGGAAAATGAAAAAATCTGTGACAATTATTTAATATCACTAATGTTACCAAAGTCATGGAAGAAGAGGATAATTTGTTCGAAGTTCAGAACAAATTTGAAACTATAATGTTAATTTGTATATTTTACTGCTCCAATCGAATAAGTCAATTTAAAAAAAGGAGTTTTATTATAGTTATAGAAAATAAGCTACATACAATTGGTAGATTAGATAGTTTACATGACATAGAAATACTCAATTTAAATTTAACACTTAATAATATTCAGTAGGTATTATTCAAAATTATTGTTTGATATTTGTATAGGTTGATAAGAAATTATCTAGATAATATCGCACATATGTAATGTTTTTTAATTGTTGTTAATTTCAAATTACAAAATCCTAAAGAGCAGCACATAGTTTGATTTTTTTTTCAAAAAATATTGATGATAATTAATTGTATAGTGAATCACAATTTTGTGATTCAGTAATCATTTTCCTAATATTCTTCTCACAGTGAATTCTTAAAACAAGCAACAAAAACAAAAAAGTAGGAATTATTATCCATATGCATGATAAAGAATATTTTCCTAAACAATGATAGATATTCCACATACATATACAAATAAATATTTATTTTTTCCAAATTTGTTTTGCCATCCATCACTTTTTAAAGCAACTCCATAAATAATTTCCTGCCAATGAGGTTTCAATACAATTAAGAATTTGTGTTATATATATGGAGTACAAATTAGTTCGGTACGGTTTTTGTCATAAAAAATGGATTTATTTCATATCAAAATGAGGTAACAGACTAATCAAAGTATTGTCCATCGCTGGCTAATACTTTTTCACAACTCTCAGGCAATTTTATAATTACATTTCGAAAAAATGTCTCGTCTTTTGAGACGATTTAGGACAGGAGCCAATTTTCGATTTCTTCTATGAAGTGAACCGGTGAGCGGCCAAACGTGCTACATTTGTCGAAACAACGAATAATCATAAGGAGCAATGTCTGGCAATTACGGTCCATGTGTTAAAATATCCCATTTGAGGGTTTCCAAATATTTTTTAAGAACTTTGCAACATGAGACAGAGTTCATGTAGAACAATTTTTTTTATGTCTCTGTCTGTATTTCGGCTGTTTTAATTCGTAATCCACTAATCAAATGAATAAATTGTAGTCTATGTTGATCATCCATAATGGAATTGCCAGTTTGTTCCAGCTCATACCTTTTTGGTCCCACCAGATCCACAGCATGGAATTCAAATCATATGTTCACCATGTGCTTTGGTGTTGATGTTGAGGTCGATGGCAACGATTGACCGGGCATAGCATAGCATTTCTTTTTTTTTGGAGGGGGGGGGGGTTGTCGAAGTATTTACATTTATCATCCCCAGTCACAATCCGATATAAAAACCCTTTCTTTGTGTGAGGTATGTGTGTGTGTATCATCTGGTTAATATCTATATGTAAATATATATTCCTGTACATACGATAAGAAGTAATAAAGTATTAGTATTCACAAGAACTCTACACTTTGTTGCCTTTGAATGAGCTGCTTGCAACTGAAAAATTGTCTTTCAATGTCTCTCGTTTTCAATTTATAAGGCTTTCCTTTTGAATAATAGCCATGGATTTCAATCATACAGAAACGGCTTGTTGGGTAACTCCCAATGATTCTGCAAGTTTCTCCTGCGTTTAACTTGGATCTTCAACGAGTAATACCAACAATTCTTCGTCTTCAAATTATTTTGGCTGTCAAGAGCAAAACTTGTCTTCAATGCTGAAATCACCATTCTTGAAACGTCAATACCATTCCTTATATGAATTATTAGTGGGAGCATACCACCATAAACTTTTACAAGCATTCGATGCGCTTCAGCTGCAATATTACTCCAATTAAAGCAGAAACATAAAATCTACCTCACATACTGCTTAGTTATGCTATAAGTTTTTTAATACCCCTCAAAAATATTAATTTTCGATTAAATGGATTAAATTGTTTATGGAACAGTTTAAACTAATGTTAGTAGTACTAATAGGTAATAGTTGATATGGTTATTGAGTTGATAAAATATTAGTGAATGTTTTGTTTTTTTTAAATGATCAAATTATGTCAGCTCAGAAACCCCCAAAACAACTCCCTCCTATATGAAGTTGAAGAAAGTAATCAAAAATAAATTTGTGAGACATAAAATGTCAAAAATTTACCTTCAATATAGTTTCAAATTCTTGTGAACGACCTTTCAATAACATCCATATCTTATGAGCTAACTGATATATAAATACAAACTATCACACAATTACACAAAATTATCACACAATTTTTCCACATAAATAAATACTTTCATCTTCTTTTTTGTATGGGTTGTGTAACATATATTTGTTGATATGACACAAACCTACTTTTCCCCTAAAATTTGCTACTTAGTCATGAACTAGTAGACTAAGGCAAAAGTGAAAATGAACTATTTCCCTAATAATAAAATAATTTTATAATTTTTCTTCAGTTGAGTTTATTTCATTCTTATTTGAATTGTTATATTTTTTGGTGTCAGAAGGTAAAGTATCGTATTTTTCTAAAAGTACTTTGATTTAAGTATATCTTTAATTTCTAAAGATTTTTTTATTAAAGTTGATATCAACAATTAAAACTCAGTTTTATATTAATAACTTTATGACATATTATAAAATAGATACATGTTTGTTTCAAAGATATCTTATTTATGTCTATGCATCCTTAGTTTGTTTATGCAGGTTACCTAGTTATTTAAACAAACATTTATTGTTTGGGACTATTAAAATTCTTTTAAAAAAACAGAAATTACTTGTTGTTTAGTGTGATGTAATCAATCTCAAATCTATTAACACTATTGTAGCAATTTAGGGTCAAACATATATCTTTTTATACATTGTTTTTTTTTATACAAATCAAGAAAAGGATTTAAAATAAATCTTGACACATTGAAGAAGGAGGAGTAGTGAGTTTATCATATTAGTATATTTGGCAAGACATTTCTAACCAAAAGTCTATAATAACGTGTACATATTTGATATAGGTATTTCATGCTGCAGAAATAAAAATATTTAACATATCTAGGCGGATGTGAGGCCCCTTTTTTGCAAATACCATGTATGTACATATATCATAAAGTTAGTCCGAAGTAAGAACATGAATTTTTAGGTCAGCTGGATTCATATTTCAACTTTATTTCCTAATATGTACTAATTATTATGCAACATATGTAAAATTTTGTTAATTTGGTATCTAAGAAACACAAATGTCTTTTTTAGTTTGTACAAAAGCTACAAATTCACTTGCCCGAAAGTAGACATTTTGGTTCACTTAGAGAATTACATTATAACTAATTACGCAATCTCCATGAATAAACCTTATAGTCCTTGTATTGTTACTCTGTTTCATAGCTTTGACATTGTTTATCCCTTTTTATTATATCAAAGGAATATATATGTATGTATATACATTTATCTTTTTAAGTATGTACGCGCTTAAAATAAGAATGTTAATATTCCCTGGATAATTTCATAACGACGCGTCAAAAAAAAGGATGATTTTTTCCTAAGAGGGTGCTTCTTTTTTTTTTTTTTTTGCTTATACTCTGATCTCCTTTGATGTAACATGTTAAAAAACTATGATATTCATATAGTTCATTCTTTTAACCCTTGATTCATGTCAGCAAAGCAATAAAAGTAATTTTAATCTCTTAGAATACTGTTTATTCATAAGGTATTAATTTTTGAGAAACACTTTTTTGATGGATGAATTGGTACAATATGGTCATGTAATATAACTTCCTGCTAATACCTAATTTTTTTATAGGAACATTAGGTTAAATGGGCGAAGAAGAAAAAATACTCATAAAAGTTCTATGGTTTTTAGCTAACAACTTTTTTATTGGTATTTCTCGAATGTAAAAATTAATGTATTTACATACAAATATCTTTTAAGTTTTTGATACAAATAAAATTAACGTAAACAACATATTGCATTTCATAAACCCGTTCGTAAAAAAATAATAAAAAAAAACATTAGGCTGATTACAAAAATTCTATGAAGAAGAAAAAGATTGTGTATTATTTACGTTATTCATATACAATTGAGATCAAAAATAATTAACAAAATTAAACTTTAAAAATTTAAAAACCTAAATCTCCTTGTCATGATAAAAACTCTTTCATTCAATTAATATTAATGTCGATAAAAAATAATTACATTCCTTCAAATATTAATGTTTTGAGAGTCCTTTAAAATAAAAAGTGTACAAAAATTGTTAACCCTTTATTCGATACTTTCAACAACTATGTGCGTAAATTTTAAATCTGACGACACATGCAGAAGCTTCTCTTGATAACATTTTGTAATGACCCACATCTTCTTACGTCGTAATGTAAACTCAGTGGCGCCCAACATGTCGATTAAAAATAGATTGCTTAATACTTGTTATTTCAACATTATTATTAAAGACGTCAATTATAGTTAAAAAAGTAGACAAGGTGGATTTTAATTTTTTTTCTTTTTAGCCCGCTATTTAAGAATTTTTAAAAAACATAATATTAATTCAAAAAAGTAGGGCACAACTGATGTAACTTACACATAGTTTCATCTCTAAGAAAAGCCAATAATTTCTACCTTTTTATCTGCATTAGCTATTAAACATATGTTTAAGTAAGGACCACTTTTTGTCTTTTTAATTATTTACAAATACTAAATCGTAGGATAGAAAATACTAAATGTTATAGATTTGTCTTGAACCATGCATAACTAATTATGAAGTAATTATTTTTATTTCTAAATACATAAATGAGTTTTCTTCATATTTTTAGACATTTATATATGATAGATGGCATTTATTCTTATGTAGTAAAAAATTCAATATTAAACGAGAATGCATTTATACGACTATGTATATATATATATATGTATATAAGGTCATTTTATGATTGCACATATAACACATGAAAGACCTCAACTTTTATAGGTATGTACATATATTCAATATATCAAGTATAAAAAATTTATTTGATAGTTTGTTCTTTACTTTCATCTACCCTGATGACAGAACCAATGTTCTAGCGTGAAAGTATACAATACTTGTGATAGGTAGTTCTGTTTCTATTAACATAACTATTTCTTTACTGAAACCATTCTTTTATAATCAGTAATTTAAAAGTCAATAATATTAGAGTGGACAGACATACATAGAATGTCAATAGTTCTAAAAATATAAACTTTTGACTGAGATTGAATATTACTTTATTTGACGTTCATTCTGCATAACATAATTGAACTTTTATTTACATCTCAATTCTTGATTTTTTTAAATTTAATTTTGCAAAGGTATAATGAACAAAAAAAAAGTGCACCAAGCTTAATCAAACATATATATTTGAAAACAAAGAAAATTTAATATCAATGATCAAAGGCCGTTTATAATTTATTTTTTAAAGAAGAAATAAATATTATTTGCTCTTAAAGTATTTGTATAAGTTAAGCTTTGAAAAATAAAACGTCGTTCATTTAAAAAAGTACTTTAATAATTCATTATAATCCAAGACTTTAAAAAAAATTATACGTTCATTTATCACATAATTAGGACTTGATCGATAAAGTGTGAATAATATGTGCTTTCGTTATATATAAAAAAAAAACATTCTTCTTTTCACGTGATTGGGGATCTGGGGTCAAAAGTTACTTGAAAACAAAAAATATTTAAAATATATAATACACAGTTGAAATATACTAATGATTACAGTATTTAAATTTTGTAATATTTTTGTAAGTACCCATTTCATTCATTTTGCATTCGTAACTATAATTGAAAATACTTAAAATAAATTCAAGGCATATAAAAAGAAAATACATAATTTTTTTAAAATAAACTTTAACTACATTTATTTGAGGTCTTAATAAGAAATAATGTATTAGTAGTATGGTTAAAACATTAAATTTTTATTATTTATGAAAATTTAGATGAAATATTCAATACTTTATGCGAATTTTGTGTACCAAATAAGTGTTTATTACAATCAAAGAGATTGCGTTTAATGAAATAAAATAATAGCTTATATTATTAGTAGCAACGTGTACATCTCACACATTGAAAAAATACGTAAAAGTATTTTTCAAGTAATGATAAGAGCCAATACTATAAAAAAGCGACAAAATGTGGCTGTTAGCTTGAGAAGATCTTATTAGCTACAAGGGGAAATTGTTTTGCAATACTGAACTAACAAGGTAAATTATAAAGAATGTTTAATTAGTTATAGAGTCCCTAATCCAAGGTAAAATCAGCGCTTCTAGTGGACAAAAAAGCTGTCTTGCCCTCAACTAAATTGGGGGAAAAATTGATCACGGGGTCATGTTTTACTACTTTCTCTTGTAGCTTTCATAAGAACAAAAGCAAATAATGACTTTTAGGGGAACAAATACATTATATTCACCAAACCTGGATATAAATTACAAAATATACGAATAATGCAAAAAAAAACAATTTATGCTTACATTAAAATAATTGCATATATTTTGACTGAACGTTTTTGAAGTATGTACATTAAAAAGTGTACATAACTTTTATTTACACTGGAAAGTAATCAGAAGAAGCTTTATAAAATTTGTGTCTAAAAATATCTTAATTTCTAACAAAGCATTGAAAAACCCAAATGTAGTCGGTGCAGTCATTTTAAAAACTCTTTCCACCTTAATTAATTTTTGATCCTAGTTATCATTATAACTTAGAATCACTTTTAACTATAATAATTTTATGACTTCTTGATAGTTTATGCACATTTATTTTCAGAAAGATAAATAATTTTCATATAATTTGTGATCACACTGGGCATGAATAAAATTAAACTCAATCCACAATTTAAAAAATTTCTAAAGAATTTTATTTGGATCTCAAAGACTAATTAAAATGAAAATCAGACCATTTATCAGTAATCAATTTTTTAACTCTCCAAAAAAGTCCAAATCGACCAACCTACAACTTCTGCATCCCAAATAAGGTATTGGACAAAAAAAATAATATCAAGGTTACTTGTCATAAAGACACTAATTTACTTTAATTTGTGGTCTATTTCAATTACATTTATATAATGAAAATTACATTAAAATATGTTCACGATCTGTCTAACTTTCTCTATTAGTAAGTTTCTTTGATGCGAAAGACCAGAAAAAAATTAACCAGAAAAAAAGATTTTACTAAATCTTATTATATAATTATTTGATACCCATTTTTTTTTGTCGCAGAGTATAATCATATAAATACTGCGCATATAACTCGATTTATATCTAAATATATTTATAGTTGTTGTTTTCTGAGATAGCTTTTTAAAAGAAGATATCTTCTTTACATTAGGAAGAAATTAAGTTATAAATATAACTAATTCCCTCATTTACACATTAGTTAATAGTAATTATAAATTTAAATAATCAAAATTATTTTAGTTAAAATAATTAGAACTAAATCTTAATTAGGCAAGTATTGTACTTTTGAGAACAATTGGTTGTCAGAAAATTACAAAATATTCATATTTGTCGAGTTTTCCATTTTAAAAGTATGCATAATTTTTGAAAAAATATCGAATGTAATCGGAGTTTAATACTTTTCAATATCTTTATTTTATATGAATCAAAGTAATGAATTTGCATTTTTATACTATTTTATGTGATTCATTATTTTGCAAAATGCATTTTTCTTCGGGATTTTAATGGAAGAATTCTTCGAACTACATGCAGTATCAATATCATTTTAAAAATTAAATTTCATACTTTTTGACCAATAAAATTCAATTTTATTCTTCTACATGAATGAGTAAAATTAGATCAATTGTAAATGAATTTTGGTATATGTACATTGATATAATATATAGATAAAATGATTTTAAAAGAATTATTAAGATACATTACATGTAGGGGAGACCGAAGACAGTTGTAAAGCTGTTTGCTTTTGGCTCAATTACTTTGAACAAGTTTGAGATAGATACACCAAAATTTAAAACAACTTACTTGCATATGTTTGTTATGAATTGAAATTATCTATATACTATACCAGTGAGTAGTTTTTTCCTAATTTTATTTGAATGCAATCTGTCTCATGCTGAAACAATCCCTGTAGTTGAATACAATTAAAAGTCAACATTGAGTCAGAAATAAAGAAGTTTGACACAAAAATATTTTTTGAGTAATAAATTTATAATTGCACACAAGGATATTATTATATTTTTACTAAAGATCGCTCGTCATCATTACAGATAGAACAAATTAACTCCATCACACAAATCATATTCAGAACCATTGAGGTAGGTATAAAATAATCCAGAAAAATAAACAATATGTGGACAATTGCAACACTTGTTGCAGCCCTTTGTACAAATACACTTTCACCAATATATCCTTAATAAGTAACATATGAATTTTAACAAATTACATACATTGATAGAAAAATAATCAATAATTTAAAAAATACAAGGTACATCAAAACCAATGGAAAATTGACACCATTATAACACAAGCAATTGTTCCATGAAGAAAATATTTTTTACCACTCAAAGTCAGTTTTTTTTCAAATATCTAACAAAAAAAATTAAAAAGTTGTCTAATTATTTTTGTTCAATAATCTTTATTATATTATAAAATTGTGGTATGAGTTTCATGGAAAAAGCTATTTTTCTTAAGCGTAAAAATAACTTTTTTGTTGAAACTGTCCCTGGTCTCTCCTATTTTAAAGATTATGGAGATTAATCTATTAAAATTACTTAATTTGTCAATAATTTTTTGAAACAAATAAAATTATTAATTTTATAAAGTAAATATTAGGAGCTCAAGACTTGATCTTGCTGAGAATTAATAATCAAATCATCAAAATTTTGACAGTAAAAAATGAGAAAGAAATCATATAAAAATCAGTAACATCAAATAAATATTTCTTCAGTATACTAAAATGAATGTAAATTTTTTGAAAACAATATCAATTAAATTAAGGATTCTTAACCTGTAGTTCTGATACCTCCTGCAGTTGTATCAAAGACTACCAAGTAGAATGTTTTTTATGCATTTGTTTAAGATATTAATCATACATAAAAACCATACAAAATACGCTACAACTGTACTTTTTATATTAAAGGAATATGTTATTCCCTTCTGCTTTTGATGTCATATAAGACGCAATATGTATACATATATGTACATTGTAGATTAAGATATATGTATGTATATGTCTTCAATCTAGGTGGATATTACACTATGGTTTAAAAATAATGATAGTTAACTGTTCTGTTGTTCTCTAGAGAGTAATAACCCCTGAATCATGTTGTTACTATTTTATTGATGGTTCTAAATAATTGCAATATTATATATGACTAAAACTACGGGAAATATGTATTTAATCCTCCTTCAATTACGGTGGATATCAATTACGATTCCTGGTATATTTTTTAGATGTATAACCAAATAAAATATCTTTTCTCATTGGATGCAATAAAAAAAAACTCAAGTGTACTGTTTGTAGAGTAACATTTTCTTATTTACTCAAATAATGTGTATTTCTAATTGAAAATATTAATACTTATAAACTTAACTCAGTAATCGTGTTGAATTCGAGTTATAACTTTCAGATTTGGTCAAGTTTAAGTAATTAAATATTGAGTCAAGTTAAGTTGTTGAGTAATTAAGTCGGTTTGACTACCTTAATATGGTACTTGGTTATCAATAAAGTAATATAGGTAATTTTTTCAAATATTTACATTTAAACATGGTGTTTTAAAAGTAATGGAGCACAATCTTATTTCGATAAAGACTATTTATAAACTATTTGTTGCTTTCTTTATGTAACAAAAAAAAAATTGTGTAGATTCTGAAAAATGAATTTTTTGAGTGATTTCGAACTTATAACGTAACTAATTGGATGATTTCCTTCAAACTAAAAATAGTTATATGGAACCTAAAATAGGGTAACTTCAACAATTTTATAACTTTCTCATCACCACAAAAAGGCTATGAGAAATTACATTTTAAAAGCTTTTGCTCTGAATATTTTAAACTATAGATTAATTGTTGAATGTATAGCTGAAGACAAAGAAATTTATTTTTTATCTTTTGTCAATAAATAATCTTCAACAAAATCATGCAAATTTAAAATAAGAAATATCCAAATATTTTTTTAAATATCTTATAAGAGTAGTCATAACATGGCTTGATATGTTGAAGTGATGCAAAATCCCTAAGAAAGTAATATGTTAATATTTAAAGGTAAAGTAACAAGTAAAGGTTAAGCACGTTTGATTTCTTTTTATATTTAAATATAAATATGGACAAAAATAATTCTGGGACTGCCTATAATTGGCTCGCCAATATATCTATTGTATTTCTACTATAGTTTCTATTGTCTTAAATTAATGCATTTTCAAAAGAGTAGCTTGCAGCTATTGTACATAGACACAAATACAACAGTCTAATTCAAAGACTTGAATAGTGTATACTCAATTTTTACATGAATTCTAGACTTGGTATATGTTGTAAAGATCAAGGCTACATGATGTGTGAAAATATTGATATTTTAAAAGGGGATTAGTTATGTAGTTGATAAAATGTCAAAAAACTAAATATGTTAAAGTATGAAAATGAAAATTTATAAGTTTTGTATTTACAAAATGCATACAAACAACTTTATTTCTTTTATTTCTTTGACAAACTTTTTAATTATGAGGACTTTAAATCTTCATCAAGTCATGGAAAAATGAAATAAATGAAAAGAACCTACAAAAACTTTTCACCTCATATTTAATATTTACATTTTAAATGATAAATTAAAAAATAGTTATTTCTTATTATTCAATGAATAATAACAATTTGAGTATTGTGAGATGAAGTCATTTTAATTAAAATATATATAAAGTTGTTTCATAAAATTATCATCAATGTCATTTACTTAATAATTTGTATTTATGTAGAATACCATTAATGTTTTGGTCACACTATGGTAGCTTGTAATGCAAAAAGAGCATAGACTTTTGTATATGAGAAGATTTTGTGTGAACAAATCAAAGAGAAACTAACACAGCTGATGTCAGCATTTCTTTCAATAAAATCTCGACACCTGAGTAAATGAATGAAAGTAGTAAGTATTCACTATCAAATGACCATTAATTTGATGCTCTTAAACAATATACCCTTTCAACCAAAACTAGGAAATATCAGATTCTTGATCTTAACATTAAACATGTATCTAGTAAGGAGAATTGAAAATTGCTATCCGGTTCAAATATAAGTTCTACCCAACGCAATTTCTGATTACAAATCAATTCTTCATTTCTTTATTCGCTATTTTTTCAGGTTTATTGTCTGTGAACTTTATTTAATTTACATTAAAAGAAATTTTTATTTATAAAACAGACTTTATAACAAATTTATAAAAAAACACTATTTAGTTTGAGAATAAAAAATATTAATCATTAGTTTGTAAAACTGTTTTTGATGAAAATAATTTATGTTATCAATATTTAGATAAAATATGTAAGTGTAAATATTGGAGGGTAAAATCTGCCAAAATCTGTAATATCTTGATCGGCAGTGGTCAAGATGTCTTATTGAAATATGTAATCTTGTCAAAATCAATTTAGATAGAATTTTAGATTCACATGGCTCTATATAATTTTGCATTGTGACTTGTTACTTTATGTAACAAGTCACTCATTGTGCCCTGTTAATATGCACGCATCTTTATTCCAATTGATGCTATCTTCAAGATGGTGGTAGAGTGTTTCTTTTTTTAAATTCTTAAGTGACAATTATGTTAGAATAAAGATGCGTGCATAGATGCAAGGCACAATGAGTGACTCAGGTAATTTGTTACATTAAGATGAATTTGTTCATCTATTGATTTTAGTATACGAAGAGAAAACTTCAACATTGTGTTTCTTTTTTATATCTGTATATTTGAAGACATGGTTTACTTGTACATCAGCACTAACTACTTGAAAACAAGACATCGAATTATTCATTGATTGATTCCCTATAAGAAAGTTAATGAATGAATACCCTGCTCTACTACTTATATTTTCAATGATTGTGGTAGGTACCTTAATAAAGTTATTAGTGGGTTTAATTTTTTTTTTTTGATGATGGAATATCAATTGAAACAAGAGTAAAAATCCTTGTAAGTCTGATAGCAGGGCACGCATTCAAATAAATAATTTTAGTTGAATTATATATTGACATTTCTAATTTCATTTCATGCAATACAATACAACTTTTCAGAATTTTGTATATTTTTATTTCAATGCTTCTTTAACAGACATGAACGATACACATGAAAATGGATTTGATTTGAGTGCGACCTTTAACTACATTATGTATTATAAAAGATTAGGTTAAAAAAAATTATTTAGGAAGTAGTTAAGCATCATTGAGACAATCTTCTAACTTCCAAAATGTCTATATAATCTCGTAATCACATTTATAAATGTTAAGTTTAATAAATTTTATTGTAAAGTTACAAAACAACCCTATCCAGACAAGTTGGAATATATACATATGTATAATATTTAAATAGCAGACTGTTTAGTTAGAGTACTACCATCAGTGGTATATCTAAATGTAAAATACTCGATGAGGTAAATATTAAATAATAAGTTTTAGAGGGGAATTTTTGATAATAAAATAACAAAAGAAAGTGAAAGATCAAAATCATTCTAATTACAATGCATAACGTTTTGTAACAATTAATGTTAAATTTATTTTATCAAATAAAAGAAATAAGAAAAAAAAATTGTGTTCTGCGCAGCAATCTTATTTTATCTTCTTTATTTATTCTTCCTGTATGTCACAAAAAATATAATTTAGGGAAAATTAATTGTGATATTTTTTATTCAACTAAAATAAATATCTAATAAATATCAAATAAATAACAATTAATATCTTGATGCATTAGGATGATAATAAAAAAGAAAATACAATTTTCAAAAAAAGTTTGAAGATTTTGAGTGACCCTTAAAAATTTTTCTATTCGACAAATGCTACATTTATTTACATTAAAAGATTTAAAAAATTAAGGAGTAAGACTAGTAAAAAAATTAAAATTTAATGTTAATTATTTATGAATTGGCACCCTAACATATTTTCTTACAATTTACAACATAAACAAATGGATGCTTATTTTTACGATTTATTAACTATATTTAACTATATATAAAAAAAATTAAATATATAATATTTCAAATAAAAACAGATTGCAAAGCTAAGCCTTCCTTTATTTAAAAATATTTTTTTACACTTTTTAATATGTAAAAAAATTAAAATTTAAGCTATTTAGATGAAACATATATGTACTTATGAACATTAATTGAAATGTAATGTAGAATTTAACATGTATAAAAATATATGGTAAATAGTTATATGGCTAAAAGAAAAATATAATGACTCTTGGTCCCCAAGGATCTGCTTCAAGCATATTAAAGTTGAAGTAAAAACATTATAGTTAGTAATGTCAAAAATACTTCAGGAAGGGTTTTTAATATTGACACTTTTTTAGGTAAGTAAATGAAATGTATATATTACTACTATACTAACTAATAATATAATTTATACATGTTTTCATGTGAAAATGATTTTACCCACAAATTATAATTGTCCCCAAAATTGAATCTACATGGTCCTTCATTTGTTTTATTTATTTTGTATTTATTATTCATTTTAAATTATGGATAGTAGTTATCTCCAGATTTCTCTATGAAGTTAAACTTTTTTTGTAAATCTAAAAAAAGTCACAAGTAAATTTGTTTTTACTCATCAAGGTATAGAAATATAATTTTGTAACATTTTTTCAATTAAAATTTCTTGGTTTCTATGGAGTGACACATGTTTGTGTTTCTAATGTCTATCTAATAAAATAGATATACACAGGAAAGGTTAATTTGTAAAACTAATGAAGGATTCTTTTTTCTTTAAAAGAAAATAATAATATATTTTCTGTCTTATTTCTTTGTACTCATTATATTGTAAAAGTTTTGTAATTTAGGAATTATATTTTTATGTTACAATGCAGCAACCATGCAATTTTTTATGAGTAAAAGACATTATTTAGAAAGACATGAAGAATGGGGTCTTGGAGATGAGTAAACTAATTTTTAATTTTTTGTAAATTCTAAAAAGGTTGTAAAAAGGCTTTCTTTTCCCCCCTCTATTGTATGTCCTCTGTATGGTTTGGAAACACTTGAGAAAATATATTTTGTACCAAATTTGAAATTAATTATTTAATAGAACCTAGATGTGCATGTTGGTAGATACATATGTATCGTTTAACTACCTTCAAAACCAATACCTGTTTATTGACAATATACCACCTTTCGTTTCTAAGATATTTTAATAACAAATAAATAAAGGCAGAACGAGTAAATATAAATTAAAGAAAATCTAGCTTGTTAGTCTTGATTTAATTTGTGAAGTATGAAGAGTCTACTTAGAATTGGATTTCTAATTCATTTACTACATTATTCACAATCAAATTACTATGTTCCATTGCGTAATTTTTTTAAATTATTTTTTTTAATTACATATATTCAGTTATGAGTCGTTTTTTTACAGGAAATCAACATCATTGATATCATATTTACACCTAAGGATTTAATAATTATAAATTTTCAGAAAAATGCGAAAACAATTTCGTACTAGATGGAGATGACTGCATATACTCAACAATTCAGGGCGAGGAAAAGAATTTTTTAGATGCAAAATTAGATTGTGAGCAAAAATATTCGTCCCTTATTATAATTCAGTCAACTGATGATAATAAGAAACTAACAAGTAATTATTGCCTTCTAAAAATATATCAGCTTGAATTATTCAATATAATACATTTTCTGGTTTGGATATTTCAATATGTAAAAAAAAATGTAATACTGAATAGTGTATATTTTTTATGTTGACAGGTAGTAAAATAAAGACATTATTATTTTGCATATTTCTCAAGTGGATTCTGTAATATTTTTGTACTCCTTTAGGAACTTATAAAAACTATTTAGGAATTGAATATCATGCAGAAGAACAAAAATACTATTGGATAGATGGAACAAGCATTGATTCACCCTTGTGGCCATCAACTGTTATAAAAAATAGATGTGTTATCCTCACAGATAAAGCTACATGGGATTTTGTAGATTGTAATGATAAATTTGCATACTCTTGTAGATCAAGCTCATGTAAGTAGTTTACTTAACAGTTCGAACTAATTTTCATAAATTTAGTAGAAAAAAAGAGACTTTTATCATTGTTGAAAATACACTTTTTCCTAGCAACAAGAGTTAAGGTGTAATTTTTACGTACATGAATTCCACTGTATGTACGATACTAGTTAGAAAAACTAAGTGTTCAACCGTTGATAATGACAATTCCGATAACAAGATATTCCTAAATATTATTTAAACCTATATTGCGTGATTTTACGATTTGTGACACATAACAATTATTTAACTAAGTTAATGCAAATAAATTAAACACTTTGGAAGCAAAAAAAAAAAGCTTCTTTTTTTCTAAATCTGTTTTATATTCCTTTATACTATTTTAAGTATGATGTTCCATTAAAGCAACACAAAATTATATTCACATCTAAAAAACATCTTAAACAAACAACTTAGCAACAAAAAAATTTAAAAAAACCAGATCGTTAATTTAACCCTTAAAATACCAAATGGTCCAATGAACCCATAAATAAATAAATATTTAGTCTACTAGTCAAGTTTTTTATGATAAATTTAATTAATAGTTTTTATAAAGTGTTTTGTCTCTTTAAATATAATGTACTCATTCTCACTGCTCACAAATTGAATGTATTACATTATAATTGATATAAAATTATCACCAAATTTTCAGGGTTTACAGTAATACAGCAAGTTTTTTACAATTACACTGCTTCAAATAGACTTAATGGTATATTAACCCATTTCATTCCAGAATTCAGGGGGACAAAGAAATGTGATTTACTTAGTGTATAATGGTTGATATAGGTCCTATTAAGACTATGTATAAG
Source organism: Lepeophtheirus nordmannii (assembly GCA_963680855.1). Lineage (NCBI taxonomy): Eukaryota > Metazoa > Arthropoda > Copepoda > Siphonostomatoida > Caligidae > Lepeophtheirus > Lepeophtheirus nordmannii. The sequence continues at coordinate 32,364,816 of OY804518.1, read as the reverse complement.
TTTCATAAAAATCAATAACTATTTACTATGATTTTAGGACTAGTCCCATTTGGGGATCATGGAATGTAGGCGTATTATTCATAAATTGTTATCTTCATATTAGTAGTCTTTTATTCAAAACTTTGTGATGATAATATCATTACTTTACAAAACTACCACTGAACCACACAGAGTCACATATTTGAGTTAATTTTAGTTAAAATGGTATTCTTCGAAACACTGCAAATGAAATCCAAGGTTGCACTGTCGACATTGCTTCCTGGCATTTTTCTTGCACACTTTACACTTTCTTTGTTTCCCATCATCAGTTCTTTCTAAAAAATGCTTTTCACCAATAAGGTTGAGTGGCTTTGGCAATCTCGGGACCTTAACACCAGGCTTCTTAGGTTTTGAATTGCTGTCAGTCTTCAACAATGCTGTTGTTACAAACACTCTAAAGTCGAGGAGGTCCATGTTTTCTTCCGGATGAAGAAGACTGTACAATATATGACTGTTGACAACAGCCACATCCAGACAGTGAGTTACCAATGAGAAATACCATTTTTTACTCTTTATGCCCACTCTGTACTTCTGAGTCTTCCAATCAGCTAAATCCACCCCGAGCATACCAGCATTATATTCTGTGATGCACTTTGGTACTTGAACTGGTTGGCCTCGACGGTTTGCCTATTTCATTGGATTTACTCCATCAATATTTGACAGTACAGTAACAATGCTATTGTCCTTCCAAGTGCAAGCAAACAATCCAGAAATTGCATCAACAGCAGTTTTCAGGAATCCCTTTTCTTTCTTCATCAAGTCCTTCTTTGCTCCAAAAGGATTTCCAGGAAGTCTGTTGAGTCTGACGGTACCAGAAGCCTTGATACCAAGTTCTGTAAGACTCTTCATCAAATCCATGTTGGTAAAGAAATTGTCGAAGAAAACAGAGACACCAGAAGGTATTTTCTCAAGAAGATTCAAAACCACCTCTGTGCCAAGAAGAACATTCTTTGGTCTCGGTTGTTCATTGGCTCCCTGATAAACAAAAAACTTGTAGGTATAGCCAGATGTGCTGCACAGTGCCCACTCCTTGAATCCAAATCGTACTGGTTTCCCCCTGATAAACGGTTTTATGGGGTGTCGACCATAGTACCCTACTATCTTTTCATCCACGGAATATTTGTCACTAAAATACCCAAATTGCAAGAAGTTTTTGTTCATTTTTTCTATCAAAGGACGTATTTTGAAACAACGGTCCTTGCAATTTTTAGGAATTTCTAGGTTGTTGTTCAGATGAAAGTATTTCTTCAATGCCATGAACCTGTTTTTGGGCATGGCTTCCCTAATAATTGGACAGTCAAAGTTGGGATGTAGACTCCAATACAGTTCTTGCCTCGGATAAGGGCGATGCCCAGAAAACAAAAGAATGCCCACAAATACCATATAATCTTCAGTGGTGCAGTGAAAACTTGGATCATTCTTTTGTGCAGCATAAATTTGGCTTTGGTGTTGTATGATTTCAAATATACCACTCATGTTGAGCATAAACAATTCAAATGGATTTTTGTCAATAAATTCACGAATCAGTGCTTCAATGACAGGTTTGTTAGTGTAGTTATCAATTGTGGGTACAGTTGGCTTGGGTGCAGATATCTTCCATTTGGGGATTTCCTTTTGATCTATCTTCGCACGCTTAGATTTCCTTATTGATACTTGATCTTCACTTTCATCATCTGTACCTACATAAACTTCAACATTTCCAGGCACATCCACAATTTGAGTTTTAAATATTTCTTCATCATCAAATTCTTCTGCATCACTCATTTCATCAACAGTTTCTGGTGGAAGTTCTATGATATCAACAGTCTCATGTTGACAATTCGCTGGTAATTCATCTTCCAGGGTTTCTAAAAACTCCACAGCCTTGTCAATGTTCATAAACTTTCTAGGTTTACTCATTTGAAAAAAAAGGTAAAAATGTAGGCAAAATACCACAATCCCCAATTGGGACTTTCATCATTCAACATGACAAAAATGAATAATATGAGATAGAGAGACTAAATACAGTACACTATGATAAATATGTATACACTTACTTTATATTTGATAGGCATGTTAAAATTTACACATAAAACAAATACACAAAATCTTACCTTGAAGTTATGAAGTTGAAAATTGGAAAATAGTACAAATTTGAAATGAAATTCAGAACAAACAGTGTTCCCAATGTAAAAATTTATCAATGCCAAAATAAAATATTATGTCTCTAAAATAATATGAAATAATTAAGTTTTTGTAAAACTTGCAAACAAAGAAGAAATTTCACTCTAAAATGTGGTCCCCAAATGGGGCTTATGGCATGAAATGGGTTAAGGATTAAAATCAAGGCAAAGGGTCAAAAATACCTTCCATTTTAATAATAATTTGAAATTTTATTGGAATGAACTTTGGTTGGTGTAACAGACTACGTAGTTCGAAGCTAATAAAAACAATTTAATTATAAGAATAATTAAATCATTTTACTAAAAAGTTTTGTTGTTCTTTTCCGGAAGATGTGGCTTTTATTCAATAAAACTTATTCTTTTTAAATCTACAATTATTCCCAAATATGTGTATACTTAAATTCAAAAATTATAGAATAGTTTAATTGAGTTTGGATATCAATTATGAACTATAAACACATGTAGCTATATAAACTAGTGTTCACATAATAGTTGTTTATTCTAATATACATAACTTGTTTACTAGTTTTATGTGATTAACCAATAATGATAAAATACAATAACTCATATTTTTTTTAAACATTTCAGATCTTTGGAAGGAAAATGATGGTAAGTCCCCTATACATTAACTGAGAATTGAGAGTAACTTACATTAATTTTGTTTTTCTAAAATAATAAACTTTGCATTTAGATATTTCTAATACATTTATACATACGATTCAAATTGATGACAAAATGACGATTCAAAAGTGTATGGAATGTTGTAGTCTTATACTTGAAAGTGATATTTTTAATATGGTACTTGGATTAATGAAAGGCAATATGTGTATGTGTGGTATCAACAACAATAAAGTATCATTAACAGGTAAAAATTATAATATCCCAACTGGATGAATGAACAGTGATGATTTGATAAACAAACAAGTACAAATATATTTCTTAATAGTTTCATTGATGATTTGGTAAAATATTTATAATTATATACATTTTGGAATTAATTACTCGAATATAATAATGGGTATTTTATATCCTCCCTTTAAATATGGATATTATATGTATTAATACTTATTTATTAAACGAATCACATTTGAACAGTAAATATTTATTATAGAATGAATATAAAATATTGTAGTAACGTTTTTTTATTTGGTTAATAGGATTGAAACAATTTCCTTTATTTCAAAAAGTAATGCCTTGTTCTGGTAATAAACTTGAAAAATGTGGAAATGATGAAGCCATTACTGTTTATACTACCTATATTCCCAAAATACACTTCCAAAAATTGCCAGAAAATATAGACATTGATGGAAATGAAGTCGAAATTTCCATTGGAGAGGTAATTTTTTTTAATTTTTTACTACTTTTAAATTTATTTTAATAAAGAAGAAATATTGTATAAATCTTATACAATCCAATATGTATATATATATATATATATATATATATATATGTACATAACTATAACTCTAAGGTTATAAAGTCACATTCCTCGTAATGATCTATGAGCTTTAGCTTACCACTAAGCTTTTTCAAACTTATTTTAAAATGTTGGTGTTTTTTTAATATTTTTTTCTAAATAGAAAATTGGTGTATCAGTTCATTTTAATGGTTCAGATAAATGTGACTCTGCTGCTAATTTGTGTAAGACAAGTAGTCTTGGAATCATTCCTCCAGATATTAAAATTTATTATGGTGATGACAACAAAGGCCAAGAATGGACATCAAATAATAATTCTTCTATTTTTCAAAACGTATTTTATTTGGATGGTAATTTTGAGTCTTCAGTTCAAAGTAGATATAAACACATTATTCTCAAGACTAAATCTGATACTCTTTTATTCTCTTATAGTTATTGATCAAAAAAACTCCATTACTATTTTTAGAAATATTTTGATAAAAGTTTTGAATCCTCAAAAAAAATATTTACTTGAAAATAATTTAACTTGTCCAAACCACACAAATTTGGGAGAGTATTTTCCATGTTCTGTATACTCTAACTCGTTATTAAAGCAAAATTCAAATGTGAGCATTATGGACAAAAGGTCAAATACAGAGGATTTTAAAGTACAATCTATCGACATTCCAGGTAAAAAAAATCATAGATGTTTCATAATTTTCAATCTTAAAACAAAGATAATTATCGACGAACATTTTCCAGTAGAACACTAGAATTCGATGCTAATTCGTTTAGGAAAAAGTGTCGTGAAGCAACGCAGTAGAGTTTTAAATCAACACTAAATGACAGAAACACAATCTATATACTTTTTTTTTGCATTTTGTGTCGAACTCCAAATAGATCAAGTAGTGAGACAGTCGAGTTCTGGGGCTCTACTGTATAGCATAGCCACATAGATTATAAATATATTTTTGTCTTTCCTTATTGATTTCAGAAAGCTTTAAGTTAAAGAGTTCAACTTTTCCCTGTATTTCCAAATCCGTAAAGTACACTAACACCGGCGTGGCGTATATTCTTCGAAATTCTTTCCTAAAAATTGTCCCAAGATATTTGAGTATTCAAGTTTTTGCTAAATCCACTGGTGATCTAATATTAGACGTATGTAAATTAATCTATTTATTTTGATATTTAGAAACATAAATTTAGTATGGTTCTTATCTATTATTTAATAGTCATTAAAAATATGTAACTATATCTAAATAAATGATAATTAAATGTGTAGGTAATGATTTAAATGGTGTATATTGGTTCATTAATTTGTGAACAATAAGACTCATGTATTATGTGAAGGTCAACAAATCTTTGCTTAGAAGGATAACTATTTTTGGAGTAAACTATATAAAGTAAATTTTTGTAATAATCCTTTATTTATTTTATTGACGAAATAGTTCGAATATGTTAAGAAATATGATTTGTATTTCAGATAAAGCTATAAATTATAATTAAAATAGAAAATACTATTTTTTAAATGTCACAATGATATTTTAGATACTTACAAGAAATAGTAATCTTGAAAATAGAGTTTATTGCAAAAGCTGTAATTGAAAGCCCCTTCTGTAAAAGTTAGATAAGAATAATAATCGTACTTATAATAAATAAAAACTAATAATGTAGCCTTATGTAAAAGATAATAATTATCTTAATTATATTTCTTTTATACTTTTTTTTAGATACTAAAACCAAAATGTTCTTTTGGTGAGATTTGGTGTTCATTGAAAAAAAGCTGTGTCACAACATGTTGCTCTGAAAAACCTTTTCAAAACATTTGGGATAAATGTTCAATTTTTCTATTAAACTCTGGACAGTGCGAAAAATCAGATCCTTGTATAAAAGGAACAAGTAAGTGATATATGGGACATTCCATGTCCAATCAACTAATGAATGGCTATTGTTCCAAACAGAATTTGACTCTTTATTAAAATTTCCTAATAATCGGGCACTTTTTAACCTTGTGCTCGAACTAGTCAAAGCATAAAAATTGCATCAAAACTAGGACACTTTTTTTCAGAATTGTTCAAATTTGACTATATCAAAAACCAAAATTAATAATGGATGTTTTTTTTGTTTCTTTTAATTGTTGAGCTCAATTTTTTAAGTGTTAAGCTTCAATACTTTAAATCATAAAATTTTAAATTTTTGAAAAAAAGGTACCTTTAGTAAAAATTTAATACTCTGGATATAAATTTTGTAAATAAAACGTTTATACATCGTTTGGTTAAATAGATGAGTTTGAAATTGATACAACTATTTTTTCATAAATAAGAGCAACTACTCTAATGATTAGGTGACGTCTATTTATTGCTTTTACATAAATGACTTATGAACGAAGATTAAAAATATATAGCTTGTTTGTTCGAGCAAAACATAGACACTTAGTACTTGAATAAATAAATGTTTTTGAGCAAGAATATGAAGAAATACAAAAATATATTAATTATTAGAAAAAAAAAATGTATATACAAGTGTAAAACCTTGTAACGATCCAAAGAGTTTATAATTGTTTTTTGAAATTTTACTTCTGTTTGATGATGTATTTTTCAGTGTAGAAGGATATGTCCAGCTTATGTTACAACCAGATAAAAATGGTTCGAAAGGGATTTACTCCTCTTAACTTGGTCTAGGTTAACTTATAATGAATTTCAAACCTTAGGTAATCAAAAATGAAACACCTGTCATTATGACTTAAATAAGGTAATAAACGTGTTTATAAGATAAAAGTAAAAAGGACGGAGGCTACACTGGGTTATATCCTCTATTTGTTAACATCTATTAGGAGTACCAAAGGGCCCTTACGAACGTTTAAATGCAATGAATTGGCACTAAATAACTGTCAACGACAATTTTTGGCAGTAGGATTCTGTATCTGTTCAAACAGCCATTCTATTGCCAAACTATTTTATAAAGAAATAAAATATCTTATAATATTGAAGAACCAGATGAAAACTACACGTGATCTACATATGACTTACTTGCTAGCAGAAGAGTAATAGTTATTGAAGTGTAGATCAATAAGACGGGGAATTATATAATAAATAGTCATGGTGTTAAACCTTTTTTGAACCAGTGTCTACTTTGAAATGTACTAACTAGCCGCGTTTAAATATCTCCATAGTCAACTCTGTGGACTAAAATTGACTTATAAAGAGGTAATATTAAAATCACGTTTATACAAAACTATCTTGCGGTCTACTTTTAATCATTTTGAGGGTAATTGACTGATTGGACAACATTTAAGGTTTACTCCATTTTTAGGCTTTACATTGAGACTATGACTTATGCCATGGCCATTATTTTGAAAAATAAATCATCTATCTTGTGCTAATTAAAAAATCAACCTTCACTGATCCCCAGGTGCTCTACTCCAAATTAAATACAGTTTTCCTCCTTCTATATTTGCTACTACACTTTGCAAATATACATTGTTGTGAAATTAAACAATATAACCGTTAAAGAAGATCATTTTAATATGTAAAATACCCATTTAACATTTTAATTATCGATGGCACTTCCCCCTCCCCTCATAAATTTGATTAAACTTTCATGATCAATTTAATAATTAATAAGTGATATCTAATGTAAATAAGAAATAATTTTCATTAAAGAAGTTAAAATATAGATTAAATCTTAAACAACCAATGAAATATTTCAAATAAGTTAATAAGTATTTCGTATATTCAATAGAAATTTTTTAATCTCTGGGGATTAAAGGGAAAAAAACAACAGGCTTAAGACATAATGTAGATGTTTTATCAATATTTTAATATGTGTTATAATAATGGACTAAAAAAGAATAGAGGCATTTACGTTCATACATTCTTATGCCTTATTCTTCTTTTCAAATACGTGGTCAACCAACTTCAATTTTTCTTTTATTAAATGGTCCAAATATTAATTAGTAGTAATTATAGTTTCATGATTAATTGTCAAAAATGGACATTTAAAACAAATAAAACAAAAAGCTGTCCAAATTTTCAAATCCTATGGTAAGATAGTTTCAACTAAATTTTGTAATTTTAGTTCATTGTAATCAAAATTCTAAAAAAGCTGACATATACATATAAAAATACATGTATGTATATGTCATATTATTTCAACTTTAGTGACTGAAAAGAATTCTTGCCATTAATCATTTCAAAGGCTAAAAAAAAGTAATAAATAAATAGCTACATACATATATACGACACTAGATAATTTTATTTCATTTTAAAATATCATTTCTCATATTAAGTAAACCGTTTATCATGAATAAAAAGATGTATGTAGATCAAATTTATGTCAATTTCACTGATCCATTTATGGTAAATACCTCACATATAGTAAATAATTTTAAATTTATTACTTTCTCACTTGAAATTATATATAGATATGTGTCTATGTATGTGAAAGAGAGAATACTGAAAGTGTCATATTTCAAAAAATAACAATTGTCAGCATTCGCCTTCCTAATATAATTCTCAAAAATTAAAATAGACATATTACTTAATATTGAGCAATGAACAAATATATTCATCTACCTATTAGTACGTCTAGTTTTTGGAGATACAGTTTTTTTAATGCATAGGATTTGATAAAGCAAAAAATAACTTTTATGCACTTTGTCTTCAAAAAATTAATAAGTTTAAGATGGGTTCAACACGAACAGATTCCCTCTTTCATTGATAAATGTAAAAATGCACTATTTTAATTAAAAAGTAAATTGGTAGAAAACGAATGAAAAAATCATACTTAATACCATTTGAAGCAATATATCCTTAATAGACTTCTCAGACACTTTAGATTTTTGAAGAAAAAGTGACCTATCATTGTTTTGTTTTTCGTAAATAAAGGTCTATAAAGCAATATGATAACAATATTGTGCCTATAGCTTTAAAATTTGAATGATTTTGTTCATTTGACTTCCCAAATTTTATTACACTATTGTCACTGGGTTGTAATAGCACAACTAAATATAGTAAGTACATATTTATTTTTATTTGTTTTGGTTTTTTTAGAACTTTTTTAAATTCTGACCTAAAATAAAAAAAATATTTCATGTTAAGCACAATTTAAAAGTAAAATGTTTCGTTTTTTAGCCTCACAATCATTACATTATATAGCCTTTGATGAATTACCATGCTTATAGAGTGTCCTATAAAACTTTACAAAACATAAATTCAAAGTTGATATTTATTTGAAAAAAAAATTTTTTTTTTAAATTAAAAAGAATCCTTTTAAAAATTTTTGTTTGAAAAATATAATTATCAATAACTTAAACGACAAAAATTTAACTAATATTTACAGTTATTAATTATTAAGTCATTTTTTCACAGGACTTTTTAAAATTTGCTTTTTAAATTACGTAATAACTTTTTCATTTATTTTCAGGCACATCTAAGCCTGTAAAATTTGAAGCTACTGAATTGACGAAGCTATCTATAACAAAGGATCTGGTGAACAGGAATTACCAATTTTTCATCAAATTTGAAATTGAAATTACCGAAATCCATCTGTTTGGACTAAGATGTCCTGCCACAGGAACGTGTGCTACAATAATGACTGTGTAAGCAAATAATTTTCTTCGATTATATTCACTTCCCAAAAGTAATGTAATGTCGTATAAATTCATTCATAGATCATATGAAAGTAACATATTTAATACATTACATAAACTTTACTTAAAAGTAGAAGCATCAGGACGACAAAATGACGTCCGTCTCTGACTTCAAACTAATCTAGCCTTAAAACTAGTAGTTTTGATAATAAAACTATTATTTTATAGAAAAACATTACTGGATAAATTTATAGACAAAACAGGAATACAATTATGAAATAAGAATGCCACTACCAATAAGAATTAGAATGTCATTTTGACATTTATTTATTTTTTTGGTCATTTTGGCGAGTGTTTTTGTTCAATGACGTTTTCTATTGTAATTAAATTATAAAACTATAAGATTATAAAAAGGTTGATAGTAGTAATATAATATATAGGTAGCAACTTTATAGGAGAAGTTTAAGAACTTCATATGTATGTAAGTGATTATGCGATTTAAAATGAATAAATTCTATTAAAATAGATGTATATTTCAATTGGGACGTCAAATTGATATACTGGTACTGCATGATCAGTACAAACTTGAAGTTCTTCTATTATTTTTTTTTAGAAATGGTTCTCACACAATGTCTTAAACATTAAATAAACGTTGTTTTTCGTTTATTATACAATCTCTTACGCTAGTGAAAACGCTCAATAAACATACGTGTAATGTCGTTTCATAAAAATATTTAAATTATAGCATTAATATTTTGCCTATTTCACTATTTATGCATGCTGCAACGCATTTACAATTTTAATAATATTTATTAAGCGTATAATAGTATTGTCTAAATCACATTAGGGTTTTCTATTTATTGAGAATCAGTTCTCAGTTATTGATCCAAAAACCATAAGTACCCAAAATACTTTCATATATACCACTACTGTTTTAAAGCAATAATGATGTTAATATTATATATAGCCAAAATTTGCAGGATAATAGGAAAATAAACACTTTATATAAATGTATGCATATATTTTAATGTATAATGCTGATACTTTAAATTTAGAAAAGCTTGTATTGGAAAAAAAAATAAGTTACTCTATCAAAGAATGATTTCTTTTCCCCTTCTTTAAAGTTTTTAATAAATATAGATACATATATGTATAACATAATTCTTCTTTTTTTAAATTAAAAGTTGGTTTGATGGTAGACCACAATATGTTACTTAGACAAGTGTTTTCATTTTATATGTATGGTACTTAAACCGTCTGCTTGAAAATCAAAATTATTTTTTCGCAATATTGTTCAAGACATGAAAGATCTTTTACATTTTTTTTTCAAATATTGGAAGTGATGTTAATTCTGAAGATGGAGAGTATGTTGGAGATTATGATGCATCTAGTAAAACATATATACCAGTCTATTCATTGAAATCCGCAAAACAAATTGAAATGACGATCATAGGGATGGAAACTGATAAATTACAGATTGAACAACAATTTTTTTGCGACAAGCCAAGTTTAAAAAATGTAGAATTGCTGGTAAGTAACACGTGTGAATTATTTTTTGATACAATTTAAAATGTAGGAAGATATTGTAGGCTCAGAATAAAAACCATTGTATCACTTTCAAAATTTAGTTCTTTGAATTTTTCTTTATAAAAATAAATATACAATTTAGATACTTATAAACGTAGATATTTAGATAGAATTGCAAATATGGGGTTAAAAAGCTATGAAACGTGGAAATTCTATAGGAGTTATTTTATATATATATGTATTTAAGTTCTATTTATATTTATACATAAAAGAAAAATACTCCTTACAGTTTGTCTTCTATGCATTTAAATAGCATTTAAAAACTAAGTAAGACTCAACAAAGCAGTTTTTCCATTCTCAATAACCCAATATGTGCATAGTCTATGTATTTACTATTATCCTTTTATATTTGTATTGAAAATATAAAAAAAAAAGTTTTTTACGAGATACTCTCTAAGGCTTACATAAAAGTACATTTCTATTTATATTATCATTATCAAAATGAGTCTATACATATATTAAAATTTATACACTCAATTTATATAATAAGTTGATTTATATCAACCAATGCATAGGAATTAATTAATACTTAATAACTAAGAAATAATTAAGAAATAATTTATCAAATTCCATGCAATAAAAAATGTATACTTTAAAAAAAGGGGACTCAGTAAAATTACTTAGTTTACATAGCATTAAAAAAATTATAACTTAGAACAAAAAGGAAAGTCCAATCTAACATAAAAAAAATGTGTATTTGAAAACATTATAACTGATTTGTTACATTCAGAATATCACGTTCAATGTTGATATTCATTATGTGGCTCTACATTTTTGTTATACTTCAATAGAGTACATAAGGTATACACATATTCGAAATCCAGCTTTATGAGTTAAAAAATTATAACTTAAAAGAAAAAGAAAAGTCTCATACAAAATTATCTCCAAAATATTATTCGAAAAAAAATAATACTACCAAGGTTCACATGACTTAGGCAAAGTTGATATTGATAACAGAGGCAGTCAGTTCAACAAAACCTAAAAATGTTCAAACTATTATTTTACTGACACCAAACTAGGGCCAGGGGTATCAATTCATCTGAAGCATGGTATTTGAGTTTGTTTGTTAAACCTTGACACACTTATATTTTCATTAATTTTAACCCTCCGTTACTTTCCATTCACATTTAAATCCAAAAACTTACTTAGATTTTCGTCATTAATACACATATGAGGAGTCGTATTATGATCATTTTTTTATTGACTTACTATCGCAAGTTTTTTCAGCATTCTATTGCATATGATTAAATGAGCAATTTGAGCATTTTTCAACTTTGTGTCACATCCACTTTTCGATAATTTATTTTAATATTATAATATCAACCAAACATATGAATATTCCTACAATTTTTTAATGTCATATTTTTATGTTGTTCTGATGATTGTTCAAAGGCCTTTGGAATTTTGGCTGAAGTTATAACTTGTACTAGTAATAAACCTGCAGATAGAGTTGTGAACCCTTAAATTTTATAAAGTATCATAGAATGCTTATTACAATTTGTTATTAAAAACATAAGAAATTATTCAATTCACTGATCGAGCATATGATGAAAAGTTAATCAATCGATTATTTTCGTTACAAGAGCTCTAAAACACTGCACTTAATTTATCTTTCAATAATCTTTGAAAAATATGAAACAAGTTTGTGTCTCTTGCTGTAAATAGAATAAAGAAAACAGGGCACATAACTACAAATCACTTTTTAATTAAATGTGAAATGAGAATATTATGCAATAAATGCAATTTTATAATATCTCTATACAAAATCAATAAATTACATGGGATACCATTAGGAGTGGCTCCAGTTTTGGGGGACTACCTTGTATTGTATTTTTGAGACGTTGATGTAAAAAATCTTTATACATATTCTTGTCATGATTAACACTTGAGAAATAATATAATAATTAAAATATATATCACTTATTGATAAATTTGATATGTCAATCAAACTGTTCGTCGTTCAAACATAACCATATATATCTATGTACATACATAGTAATTGTATTATTATTTTATTTCTCGTCCTAGAACAAGGCATGTATATATACTTTTAAAACATACAAATCTATTTTGTATCAATAAAATATATACATATGAAAAAAATATTTAAAAACGCAAATAAATAAATGTTTGAAATTTCTTGTAAATCAATGACTTATATATACATATATATATATATGTACACAGATTGTTGAATTCAGCTTACTTGAGTAAAATTACCATTTACAAAGTAATTTTTTGTATTGGTTATTGTTTTTAATAATTAAAAATACTGAGGAAAAAATATACACAGGGAGAATATTAATTTAACAAGAGTTGTTGATTGAAAAATAATTACTGCTATTTTTACATAATTAATATTGAGTTAATGAAAAAAATAACATATTATTCATTAAGGTATCCTTTGTATATGAGTTTGTATTAAAATGTTTGAACTATAATTACTATGTATTTTGTTTCTACATAAAAAAGGTTATAAGAAACATAATTCTCATTTATTTGATAAATAAAATGTGTCAACTTTATTGTACATCAAAGCTATAGAACTATGTGACAAAAGGCATCTTAACTTCCTTTTTCTAATTGATGTAAAAATGTAAGTTTATGAAAGTTTAATAGCTAGTAATAGTTTCATTCGTAGAACTTTTAGCGCCCAAAAAATGTTTCGTAGCAAAGTAAATTTGGACAAAAATTAATCACGTGATTGTTGTTTCGCTACTTTGTTTCGTATCTTTGTTTCTACATGTATAATAGTATTCAATAATAATAATATTAGAGTGAAATTGTATATTTAAATGTAATTTTATAAGCGTCCAAATTGATAAAAAAGTTATAAGGTTAAAAAAAATAATTTTATAGTAAGTATAAAAGATCCTCAACTATTGTTTTTGTAAAATGAAAAATGTAAAAATAAAGTTTGATAATTTTTTTTTTCATTACTAAGTCGCAGTGTTTAATAAAATTAGCTTAAAAGACGATACAGTTTTTCTGTAGATAAAGCCTTATAGTACATATTTTCTTTCTTTTTAAATTTGAATAAAAACATCAATAATACTTAACTCATGATAAAAGTTTAAAATTTGTAAAAATGTAAAGAACAATTCAAAAGTTAGTACAGAAGACGCAAATGGGATAAACAAAAACAAATAAAGATACTCTAGGTATTGCTTATAAACATATTTTAAGAAAAAAAATACAACCTCTCACTGCTACAGAACCATTGTATAAAAATATGAAGAAGCTATGGTGATTCCTAACAGAGGATCTTCCAATATTGTAATGGTGAAATATTTTTTTTTTTACTTCAACATGTAAATTCACAAGTAAAGTGTATTAACAAACAAAAAAAAACTTCAAAACATTGCTAACGATTGTAATTTTTTTCCATGTCCTAGAATATGTAATGTTCCTTATGAACTATTGAAGTTAAGCATTTTTATAGTGATTATAGAAAGGGATAAAAATTATTCAATTAGTATCTTACAAAAACATGAAAATATATTACTCTGCTATATTCTAACTTAAACCTAATACTGACTAAACAAAAGTACTTCAATAAACAAAAAAAATTACGTGAAAATATTTTTTTTAAATTCAAGTTGAAAGCTTTTTTTCACTTTATTAGTAATTTTTTCTAGCAATTTACAAATTTCAGTACTATGCACAAAATTGACGTACCAGGTGTAATGGATTTAATACTTTAGTCAATAAAATGGAAGATTTGAAAAATATAATTTAAGAGTATATTATTTAATAATCATTGTTTTTTTGTTTTCTACTGATAAAAGTGTTCTTTTATTATTTATTTATGGTCTGAATAAGCTTTTCATAAGATTTAATAACTTTTAAGATACATATACAAGGTTAAATTTAACAGAAGTGATTGTTATACTTCTAGTTAAAAATTATCTAAAAAATTGTATTGGAAAAATAAAGTTGTACCTGTCTTCATAGCAAATATATATAATATGTATAAATTTTTTTATCATACCCGCGTTAATATTTGCATCTATACATCATAATTAAGAATTATTTCTAACTAATACAAATTTAGAACACTAAAATTATCGAAATGTTTGTCAATATGGTTTTAAAATTGTGTATAAATCACATTTATATAATAATCTATAAATAAAGAAAAGGAATTTTATGAACAAGTTGTATCATTGAGAACATTTGAATAAGTTATATCGAATAAATTATTGCTAGTCTGACGTAATTAATGACAGATTTTATACAAAGTGATAGAATGAGTCAAAAAATTGTTATATTTTTATAGTATTTTGTTAGACATTAAAAAATATTCTGCGCCTTGTCTTCAAAAATCTAGGGTGTATGAGGAGCTTTCAAATAATATATTGCTTCAAATAACCATAAATATGATATCTTAAGCAGTTTGTTTCCTTTTTGCTTTTTTATCAAGTTAGCACTGTCGTTACTCTCGTCAATAAAAAAGTTAAACTGCTTAGATTTTTGAAAACAAGGTGCACTACATAAATGTTTTACTGATTAATCTAAAAAATATAAAAATTAGAACTTTCGACTCATTGTATCAAAATTTAGACTCTACATGAGGCTTAAAAATGGACAATTTCGATCCAATAATTACTTTCTTTGCGAATTTAAAGCATATTTATGCGCCTAGGATTGACAACCATATGTATTACATATCTTATTTACTCATAACTAATCAAAGTACTGGGTTTTGATAACCATTTGCCTTGAAAAGGATAATTTAACATAAAAAAAATAAGAACTACGTTTTTAAAATGTAATTTAGGTCCTTTACATCATTAATTCGAAAAATAATTGAACACAAGCTTTCTCAATAAGAAAATAATTCCCTCTCTCATATAAGTACGGTTTTACAATCATCTACACAGGAACAATAAATAACTATTAAATGATGTATACATATGTACCTTAACAGACATACTAATTCCTTTTTCTAGGCAATTACATTGGTTTTAAAATACCTACATTACTTAAATATGTATAATTTGTGTAAGTAATGTATGTTATTGTACCTTTCCTATAACTCATACTCAAAAAGTTATAATGATTATATTTTTACATGGAAATTACTTTTTAAAATGTCGAATTATTCGTCCTTTTCTAGAGGTAATAGCTCCAATAGAATAAAGTGTTGCAAAATGATAGAGAATGAATGCAATGAGTATCTGGTTGTGATTCATAAAACATATTACTAAAGAAATTTACTAATATAAAATATATTAAAAAAAAGCAAGCACTAAAAGCCTAAAACAATGGAAAATATCAAATTTATAGACGAATTAGAAATTTTGTGCTTTTCCGTGGGCAAGCAATTCGCTTGTAACATTTTCACCGAAGGATTTTTTACCTAATTGACATTTCTCTGAAAAATACTATTTATACATATATCCATATTTTAGTGGAGTTTAAAATGATAGACATGCAAAGGCTTCGAACATCACACCAAACATAAGAATGTGATAAAAGTAGTATCTATATTTGTATTTCGGATATTTCCTAGATTCTGAGAAGGACTACAGACTATTGTATTCTTTGGAGTAAATAAGACAATGAAGGCTGAAAATCCCTAAGGACAAAGTTACTTAAGTAGCAATATGATTCGAAATACATGTTCCTTCGTTATAACGAATGTAGTAAAAAATATGACTCCATAAAGAAAACTAATTAATTTACTTACATTAGGTATATGTGGAGAAAAATATTATATTGCTCTTCATTAAAAAAATCAATCTAAAGGAGTAAGAACAATGTTTATCGTCATATCATTTTTAATTACAATTAAGTATGCAATTATCTATTTTTGGCATTTTTGGCAAAAACTGAAAGGACTTGGATGTTCTATAAGAGTTACGACATCAAAACAGATTTATAGAAGGAGATACTTCATGTTTCATAAGACATGCTTGAATTCCGTTTACCAAGAGGAACAACAGTATAAGAAATTCATAGACAGGAGATTACTCAGTCTCATAAGAGAGTAGAGTTTATCACCTGATTTTTTTCCTTCCTTGGCAATCTATTTATCCTTATTTAACTAATTTCAAGATATAAACTATGAAGGTACCAATTCACAGAGAGTAGGAAATGAATATTTCAAATATCAAATAATATGAAATATTATTTGATTGAATTATTATTACTAGTTAATTACAATTTATTACTAATAATAGTATTAGTAAGAAGCGGGATACAATATTTACTGGGGATGTGTAAGATCATTCAGAGACTTTAGAATCGTCAAAATTAATTATTAACAAGATATAGAAACAATAAAAACATTTTTTAAATCAATAAACAATTTTATGTCTTTAAGTTTATTATTTTTAAATTTCTGATTGTTTTTGGTGTGAAAAATGACTCTAAACAATATTAGTCACAAATTACTTTATACCCAGATTATTCAGGCAATCTATTATGGAAAAACTAAGAACATCTTTTGATTTTGTGCTCAAAGATAAATTCAATCCAGATTGTATTCCTTAGTGTAATATTTACATTCACATGAGCCCTTCTATCTTAAACTTACATTTGAAATATTTTTCCTTTTTAAAGGACATTTCGTATGCCTAATTACCTATTTACATACTTGACTGCTTCATGATGAATGATTGATTGTTCATCAATAAAATATTAATTAGAATGTGATTTTTAAATAATTAGTTTCATTTGCCATGGAAAATGGTATGCATTTTTCTGTGCATAATATACAGGTAAATTTATGTTTGCAATCGAAACAATAACATGTCATCATGTCGTGTTTTCATGTATGTAGTATGATTAATTATCCGTTAATTTTTTATGGACAAATATAATATATTTAATAGAAATAAGTGTTTACTACTATTATTTGATGTTTAGGAAAATGTTTTTTGTTCTTTTCAACAACAATACAATACTATACACAAACATCAATACTAATCTTATATTAATATTATAATCAACCGGAAATTAACGAATAAAATTTTTGAAACTTATGTTTCAACTTATAATTCATTATTCAACATAGTTACTTATAAATTTCAAATTAATAATAAAATACCTAAATTTTATTTTGAACTGAAGAAAAATCTCAAAATACACATTTGATGAGGAATCATTTCTTCTTTCGTCTTCGTAGGTAGGTAATTTAAAGGTGGAAAAAATTTTTATTATTTAAAGCATCAAAATAAAGACTGTTTTTTTTCTTATGTTACATTATTTATCACTTAAACGTCATCAGGCGATATGATATCTCATTAATTTAGAGATGTTGAGTACTTAAAACTCTTGTCACTTAGTAATCTTAATTTTTGTAGCGATGTGTAAAATGGGTTAAATAAAAATATTTGGTATAAAGTAGCAATACAATATCAGTTTATCTCTCATTTTCCTTATTTATAAAGGTAGGACTTTTGTAAAGAAAAGAAAAATTACAGTTTGAAGATCAGAAAATAAAAAACGATTGGTATTTTTTTATGTTCATATTTTGTTAAATTGTTGAAGAGGAAAATAAGAGTTAAACTCTCCACTATTGATGTAAATTTTCAATAAAATTATAGCATATACGTATAATTATACAAAAGTCATTATAATATTTATATATAAAGAAATAATAAATATACTAATATTATAAAATGCTTGTTTATCTGTGTTTGGTACACATACATATGTACATGTTTATATACCAATTTATGTCTTGAACAACACTACCCTCATTCATAGAGAAATTTATCATTTTTTTTTTAATTTGACGAAAAAATACAACTGGAAATATTTCTAGATTTATGATTCATCATAAATTTTGCTAATTTTATTCCATAACAACACCAGGTGGAAATGTTTATATTTTTGTATGTAGAACAAGGTATGCATTAGAAAGAGTTATGAAGCTTGGTAGAAATAGAAAAATTTATGTACTCTTTACTATTAGTAGATTTTTGTAAATTATTTGTACTAACAAAAAATAATATTGAAATGATTCAAGAAGTAAGATTAACTAATTGAATGTATATAGAGTAAAAGTTAAAATTGGACACATCTAATTTTAAAATGCCTAGAAAAGAAACAGCTGCCACATTATGGATACCGTTTATTTTTAGATCTTAGATGTGTATAAAAACGAAATTGTTGATTGTATTTTGGATCATAATTTATTATCGTATGTGTATCCAAAATGTTTACTAGTATTTTTTGTATGTATAGAAATAAGCATTAAACTATTGTGACTGGTTATATGTTGTTGTCATTCCCTAAATATAGTTATTAATTAAACATGGAAAATACATAATTGTTTTTTTAATTTGACAATAATGGTGTACAGGAAGCTATCATAAAAAATGCTTAGAGATAATGCTACTTTTCTTAAAAGATAGTCTGGATACTTCCTAATTAGAACTTTGATCATACTGAGACAGTATATGATCCAATTTGGAAATGCATTATTATCTCAAATCCTAATTACTTTTAATACTATAAAAATTTTCGATCTCAAAGTACTAAAAACAATCCTCGTTAATAAATATTATCTTTTTATTCAAGAACTACCGGACCAGAAAAAGTTTAATTTTTAATATGTTAAACAGGTCTGATTTTTTAGTACTGTTCATCTTTAATTAATTATATCAATTATTCTACCAATAAAAGAATTAGCTTGTATTTTAATATTTACACATAGAAAAGATATTAATAAAAAGGATATATTTGTCGTTTTATTTTTTTGTTTATTTGTATAATTCAGTTTTAAATGTTTTTGGAATATATAAATAATTTAGTTTTATTTAAAAATTAATTTCTTATTTATACCATGAATATATGATGTTTAATACAAAATATTTTAGGATGATTCTCTGTGTAATGTTTTATTCTATCCTGCATAACAAATTTAAATATTTCAAGCCGAATATGCTAAATATTTGTTGAGTTTGAGGGTGTACATATAAATACACGTTGCAAATTGATAACACTTCTTCACCCTTTTTTGTCCAAATGTGGTCGAAGTTAAAAACAATGATTATTTAAAAATCAATATTTTTATTGTCATTGCAGATATCAAAATGTAGTCATTCTCCCGTAACATAGAATATCTTATTAGCTACTTTGAATATACCAAATTGCAAAAAATTTAAGACTTCACTTTTTTAATTACATAACTATTAACTATAGCTTGGAAAACTCCCTATTCAATGAAGTCTTCGACAAAAAGTTTGAAATTATGTAATTCTATACACGTACATATGTAGATAAAATCTCTGAAGGAACTTTAGAATCTTCAAATTTTCTATGATTATGTTAACCATTGGAGATAAGTATTGTTATTTTTTGGTCTTTCAGGAGGTGTTGGTTCTGCATTCTCCTCTAAATAATTAAAATATGAAATGAAATCACATTTGGTATTTAAAAACAAACAAATTTAGGTTCAATTAGGTTCATATACCCTAAAATTCTTCAACTTAAGTATCAGAATTAACATCTGAATTTACATTCTTTGATTGGTTAGGTATGTGAAGACCTCTACCACTAATGCGTAATTTGTTTTCATTAACATCATTCTGGTTCTAAAAAAATTAAGAACTTTTCAATCAATAAGCATAAAGGTGCTTCAACAGACCTATCGGGTGCATAGCTTAGATTAAAAATGTAGAGCTTAAAAGAATTTGATATTACTCGTCTACAATTTGTTCATAGAGTTATCAAATGGTTTCTATATAGTAGTTATGGCTATAATTAAAAGATTGATTCAAATATAAAAAATTGTTAATTTCATATAAATAAATAGAGGAAAAGAAGTAAAGTTATAGTATAAACATTTAACTTGAATACTAGACAATGAAAATAATCCTCAACCTTTCATCAATTTAACTAAGTAAATTTTTATTTAATAAGTAAAAAAAAACACTTTATATATTGTACATAGTTTGAATAAATGCTACAATGTCCTTTTATTTTTTCATTTCTATTTTTTATACCTAAATCATATATATTTATTATATTCTGACTTTATGGTTCATTAAATATACTTACATATATCTTTGCATAATAATGTTGTTTTTTAAATATAAATATGTGCATACATATCTCCATCTTACATATTTAATTGTAAACTTAATGGTCTGTACGTTTCTAATGGATTGATAAATTATACTTTAGTTTATAATACTATCAAGATTTAAGAAATATAGATTTAACAATATTTTGGGATGTTAATTAATCATGAATTTATATTTCAATACCGTATAATAATAACTGAACGCAGTATCGTTATATCTATTTAAACACTTTATATAAGCTGTTTTTTGCTTTGTAGTGGTATCAAAATGACATGTATTTTAACTATTTGATATTAGATGATATTAAATATCACACTCATGAAAATCATCTTTCCAGATACGTACATCCCTAAGTATGCGTTTATGTACATTGTGCATGAATGATTAAATACCAACGTTATATGTAGCAACTTTGATTATTGATTAGTCCTTGTGGATGATATAGTTAATAAAACTTCTTAACATCATTTACAGATAAATTATTGATTAATTACAATAGTCCATATCAATTTTAATTTATTGAAGCCTTGAACTAAAAAGTTAACTAATTCAATCAAGTTTCTTGTCAACCATGGATAATTATTCATCCATCATAATATGTTATTTTATTTATACCAAAACCTTAATTAATTATTTAAACATTAAATAATAAAATCACTTATAAAATTAAAAATAGTTATAAGAAGTGTATTTAATATATGTGTGTGGTACATGATTTAATGCTTTAAATAATTGACTTTATAAGTAGTTTTATATTTTACGTTTAAATTACATTAAAAATGTACATTTAAATTTGGTTATAATTCTTAAACAATCTGTTATGATATACTTATACTCAAGACAAAGGATTATTTCATATTAAATTTAAAAATCACAAAAAAAAAGAACTTTTTTCAAATATTATGCTTATAAATCGTGAAAAATAAAGTGCAATTAATATTTTTAATTAGCCTTTTCCTAGTTAACTGTAATTTTCTGGATCCCAATACAATGAAACTGCTTTTTATTTCATTTCATTTTTAGTTAGCTTCTAAAACGACAAGTCAAAATAAGTGTAATATAGTGATAATTTGTACATTTTGTGAATCATTCATATATTTCACGATTTTCATCGAATATTAGTGTATAAAATTCATTTGTTCGCTTTTAAATCATTCATTTCTTTAGTTCTTATCACTACTTCCAAAAATTTTCTTCTTGTTTTTTCAGTATAAAGTGTCCATTTCTCTAAAAGAAGTTGTTATGTTGTACAAAAGTTTTCCTAAAAAGTTATGAATATATTAAAATTCGTTCAAAGATATGAATATTTAATAGAAATTTAAAAAAGAAATAAAAACTTAATGTCTTGACTATACTAATTACAAATTATGTATTACTGAGACCCTAAACTTATGATATATTAGGGTACCAATGCATATGTGGTGAACATTAAGTTTTAAATTTTTTGAAGACCTTACCATTTAAGTTTTTTTATTTTGTTTTGTTGTTTAATGTACCATTTGAAAAATTAATATGTTTTTACGTTAAGGAATTGCTCAACGCTTTAAAGTTAAGAAAATTGACATTTTTTTTGAAAATATAATCTTTTTATTTTATTATTATCCAAATACAATCTTTGTTATTTTTTTTAGTTGAATAAAAGATATTTAAATCTATTTATACTAAGAGTCTCTCAAGTATCATTTAAGCGATATAAAAGAATGAAAAATCAAGGAGTAAAAATTAAATATACCATGCATTACGCACATTCTTTTCTTTTCAATTCTTTCACTTGACATAATAATGCTACAAATTCAGCATTTATTTCAACAAAACGTTGTACCAAGTCATTATAACGATTTTATTACTTTAAAATCAAAAGTATATTAAAATGGTCCTTTAATTTGAACTTATTAGATAATTGTGAAGGAAAAAAATATATTATATTATTTAAACATAAGTTCTATTAGAGTTATAATGTTGAGTTTTATAAATAATTAACTACATATAATTCTCCATCCTATAAGCTTATTCACCTAACTTTTTATACAAAAGGGCCATTAATGCTATATATCTTTACATGTCCAATCCCACTATTTATCAAAAGATATTTGATCATTAAAAAAGAGTATTTAAGGTTTTGTGTCAGCTACATCAATATTTTATACAATGTTACATTGGTATTTGAATAAAACTGTCACATTTGTCGAAAGGAATAGTATCTACATTAGCTAATAAAAACGAATGAGAATAGGAAAAAAATATAACCTTCTGCAAATTCGAAAATAAATCAGTTGTTAACAATATCAAATTGCTCCAATTTGATATCATCAACAATTGATTTTTTTCAAATTTGCAGAAATTTATGTTTTTTTTCCTTTTCTCATTCATTTTTATTAGCTATTGTAGATACTTAATTTTCTTAAGCAACAAATTTATCACTGACTCTAATACAAATATCAAGGTACAAAATATCCATAAGAGCTGAAACACAAAAGAGATGGTTATATAAATTATAAAAAAAAATTTACGGGTTGAATTTACTATGAATACTGTTATTGCACACTAAATCCAAAAAATGAAATTGTTGTCCTCGATTACATCAGGCTTTTCCTCAATTTTATAAATAACTCATTACATGCATCATTAAAGAAATGATGCCATCAAGTTGCTTACAAAGGAAGTAGTTTTGTCAAGCAAAATATGCCTCCCCTTAAAAAAGCCCCCCTCATGAAGTATTTGCCTAAAAACTACCAATATAGGTATTAAATTGTGATAATGACTTCTGAAATCACAATTGCTTAACTTATTTAGAACCCAGTGATAATAATAAAAACTAAAATATTTTACGTCCAAAAATTCAAAGACAATTCAAAGATTCACGGTTGTATATTGTTGGATATTGGAACAAAGTTTAATTCATAGTACAATTTTTTAGCTTGGATATTTTTTAATGGAAAATGAGTAAATCAAGTCAATAAAATCATTTAAAATAAATAAAAACTTGATGTGAATTGTAGAAATGAATGATTGATATGAAATTAATCATCTCAAATTAGTCTAAATTAATTCAATTGATATTGTGTTCGCTAGAAATATGTACTTGTCGCCTCTAAAATCTTTAAATTCTAATAAAATTAATTTGATAAAGAGCTTTTATTGGCAATTACTATTATCTTTGACCATATCTTTTAGTTATTCGTTTTTACTCATCCCTGGGAGTTACTCATATACAAAAATTCTTTAAAACCTGAATAAATGTTATTTATATGGCTCAATTATAGAGTTAATTTATACAAAAAGTATTTTTAAACCAACTTTATGGATATATGTAAATATTGTCACAGAAATATCACAGTATCATCAACGGAGCATAAATTGTTTGAATTTACTTCTCCATTTACCTTTTCATAAATTGTTTAAAATATTTTTGCGGAAAATAACTATGTGAATACAAATAGATTTTTTTCTCAATATCAAAAGAAACCAAAAAAAAGCAAGTTTCTATTTATTAAATATAAAATACAATGTTTTATAACAAATATTTTCCAAAAATATATTTTAATTCATAAATAAATTTAAACTTTTTTTTCATTGTTATATTTTGCATTGATTATTATTTTTTAATATATAGATGGATTTTTTCAGCTTATACAATTTAATATACATATACATAAATAATCTTTTGATCTTTTTAAATAATAAATTTATTAAATTTTTGTAAAAAATATATACATACCCTTTCCTTTGATATTATCTCCTTAAATAAAAACAAAATATCTATTTTAAATTAATATAATATGAAAATCACTACGATCATAGACTGTACATATAACCTTAAAGCTAATATATTTTTTATAAATGAATAAATTGAATTATTTGATGATTTTGTTTCTCATTCATGGATAATAAATATACATGTATTTATCTAAAAATATATTTATTTGGTACTATAATAATTTGTATGAAGGAAAACCGTTTTAATATGGGAACCAAAAATACTTTGCAACAAACATATTGTTTGTACATATTATATTATGGCTCAAAAAATATATACTTTATAGTTTCCTTATATAAGAACAACACGTGTTGATCAACCTTTTTATTCTAAAAAGCAGGGATGTATATATATTTGAAAGAAAGTATTTGTGTAGAAAAAGAACTGTGTATAGATTTTTCAATTTCATATTATATATTTTTGTGAATTTGATTATTGAGGTTACCATTTTGAAAAGTATGTTTCTTTTTTTTTTTTTTCATTCCTTGAAGCTAATTTATTGAATTCTTATTAGCTTTTACTATTTATTTCGTGCATAGTTATCGTTGAAAAATGCAAAACTTTGTTCTACATTATTTGTTGTGATAATATATATATTCTCACAGGCTAAATACTACTGTGTAAAAATAAAATATATTTATTTTCTTTAATAATTTCAGACCATGTTTTTTGGCTTATAGAGAGCCAAGTTGAATATAGCTTTTAATTGAAACTGCTAAAACCAACATTAATTTGAAATATATTATATTTGAATTTTTCAAAATAGGACATTGTTTTTACTATTCTTTAATAATTATAAAAGTTATGGTTATGGTACCTTCTAACTCAGAATAGAAATAAAATAAAAACTAAAATCCATATGATTAATGGACTTTTATTATTTGATGATTAGAAGGTTAGGATTGAAGAGATAAAGATACCACTGGTTGTCAAAACAAGTGTGGATTTAGACGCTGTATGTGAGTGTGTGTAGGCAGGGGGGGGGGGGAGACATTGTAACCTATTTTTCCCTCTACACATGAGTCTTGTATTTTAGATTCCAATGATTACAGTATAGTTTTTACTACTGTTAAGAAATCCTTGTAATATAAATATAAAAATTTGAATAAGTTTTGTTCTTTAATTTCCTTAACATCTGCGTGTATCACAGAAAAAAGATTTCAGTAGGGTTTAAATAGTTAGTTGAAAAAAAAAGAGGTCTTGGTTAGAAAGTAACTTCTTGAAAACTGTTTTCAAAATTAATTCAATAAGCTGGGATACGAGTTTGCTAAGTCTGATTGACTTTTTTAATTAATTAGCTTTAAATTTTATTTTGAGAAACATTAAAGTAAATTGCTGAAGAATTAATAAAATTAATAAAAACGACAGTGATTTATGATTAAATTCAGCTTTACACACAGCATATAGTATTATTTTTTCTCAACAAACGAGTTAATTATACAAAATATCTAAATTTACATAAATTTATATTTATAAGTATTTACATACAAGTACATGAATGTATGTATACATTTGTAGTTCGTAACTATGCACAGTGGTATTATTTTTTTAAATGTACAATTATTTTGAGTAACTTGAATGTATTTACACCTATCATTTAATAGGACCAATAGCATTTCTCTATCTAAAATGTATATACTTTTATGCAATCATAATAAAGTTTGTGTAATTAACAATGCATTGTACTTTTATAAAATAAAAATATGTTTTTTTACACACCTGTTTCAACCATTAAGTACTAGAAAAAAGTACTTATTTTATAAAACAAACTAATACCAGATTGAATATTCTTTTTTCTTTTATTACTTGATTTTATTACATAGATTAGTGATGGTTTAGTTGCTTCTCCAAAATCTTCAAATTTTGAAATACATTGCCATCAAAAAGTGGAGACAGTCTCAGAAATTGTTCCAGAACCTATTAAACACATGAACATTACTCTTTCCAACTCATCTATGTATCAAGTTGATATGATGCTAAGCAATGGAAATGCTCATGACTTTAAAGTAGAACTACATACTGATGGAAGTTATACTCAAATTGAGTGGGGAGTTAGTTCAAAGGGGCAATGCAAGCCAATCGAAAGGGATGAGGGGCAAGCCTCTGTTTCACTAAAAAATAATATTCCATATTTATCAAAATCGTCTTCATATCTAAATGTTTGTAAATTTCCATTTTACTATGACGGTGCCATATACTATGGTTGTATAGAAATAGAAGACAACTCTGGTTCACCAGCTTATCTTTGTCCTGAAGCGGTGGGCTATTTATTTCGGGCATTGAATCTGATTAGATGCAATGATCACTGTCATATTCATAGTGAGTATTTGTATACATATATGTTGCGGTTCATGGAGAAAAATCGATTTATTTATTTCTAGCTATTTTGACTTAACTATAGTCAATCATAAGGCATTTTGAACATAAAGTATTTAATCAGGGATCCAAAATTCCATATACAGAAATAAAAACTTTTTTCATTTTTTTTATCTTTCATTCCATTTTTACATTGATTGGTCATTAAAGTTTATCCTTGTTTCAGTGGGAATGATGATGGGGAAAATAATAAAATAGTGCACCCTCGATGTTTCAACTAGTGCTTCTCTAGCTTTGGTAGCACTACAAAGTAGTAATTTGAAAAAAATTAATATAAAAGAATGTTAAACAAGTAATTTTATTTCAGTTGTTAAAAAATATACTCTCATGTTAAAAATCAAGTTGAACCGCCGCATATACATAGACTGTTTACATGTTTTATACTCATTATTCCTTAATATTTTAATGTCATTTCAGAAACACCAGAGATTGGTGCTGGCACGGAAACCTTTATACCAAAAAATGTTAATGCAACTTCAGGATACTCCTCATTCTATAAAACAACATACAATCGTCTAGTTGATACAATTATCTTAGTATATACAATTGATTTTAGTTCTTACGATCCAGGAGAGACTTACACATTAACATTAACAGCAAAAGATAATCTAAACAACAATAGCTTGATAAAAACTATGACATGGAATATTTTTCTAATGCAACAAGTGAATCTAAATAACTGGTCACTGTTCTATAACGAATATCAGAAGAAAAATGATGTATTTACCCTTAAATTATCACCTGACCCTAATATGTTTTTGCCAACAGCACTCAGCTTAAAAATACATCCAATATCAGGTACAAGAATAAATGGCTCAAGGATGGTTATTGATAAATCAACTTGTATTCCATTTATATATGTTGAAAACGATTCTGATCGTCAACCTCCATTTTGTGAAGATGAGGCGTGCGTGGAGTCGTTCACATTTTCGAAAATGGGTATTAAAACAGGAGTGTTGAAGTCAGGTATTTTCATAAAATCCTTTTTTATCCAGTGTGAAAATTATATAGGATGTTTAAATAATGTTTGGAGTTTGTTTTTGACATACCCACACA
Organism: Lepeophtheirus nordmannii; assembly: GCA_963680855.1. Taxonomy (NCBI): domain Eukaryota; kingdom Metazoa; phylum Arthropoda; class Copepoda; order Siphonostomatoida; family Caligidae; genus Lepeophtheirus; species Lepeophtheirus nordmannii. The sequence continues at coordinate 32,336,813 of OY804518.1, read as the reverse complement.
AAAAAAAAAAGATATCAAAACCTTTAACAAACATCCTTTTTTTAACGCTGTTAGTAAACCGGAGTTAAACTTATCATAAAAATATATCGAAATTTATATCTTGATACACAGTTGAAATATAATAATTATTCTACAATTTAAAATTTGTGACATTTTTAAACATTTAATTCATTTTGCAATCGTAAATATTAATTAAATTGCTACAAATACTTGTAATAAATTAAGGCATTGAAAAAAAAATACTTGTTTAAAAAAATAAATCTTACCAACATTAATTTGGACTCAATATAGCATTATTATTGTTTGTAACTTTAAATTTTTGCTTTATTACTTTAAACGAAAATTTTGGTGCCAAATTATTTAATTAGAGCCCTTTACTCTATTTTTTTTTTTTTAGATCAAACAATAACAATTATTTTTTTAGTTTTGTTTGCCTTCTATGAGAATTTTTTGAGGTTCATTTTCTTTTCTTTATTCCAATACAAGTTTTAAATAGTATTGCAATTGATATTCATTCTTGAAACGATATAAAATGAAGGACTGGTAAAAAAAATTGAATGAATAAATTAAAACATGAGTTAGATCGTTTAATTCGATAAAGCAATAAAGTAATTTTTACATAAAAATTTAGTGAACTTCCACAGTAGGTCGAACATATTTTCATGTACATATTAGATCCCCTTTTTTATGTTATGACAAAAATTTTGCTGCAATCAGAGAACTTTATTTTATGCATTTTTTGATTGTCGTTATAAATTGATTACTCATTGATGGGATTTTATAAAAGTTGAGAAATAAAACAAAAAAACTCAATTTTGGATAGTTTTAAATTCATATTTTTGAGTGTTTATAGTTATTAACATGCATTCAATTTCGTGTACTACGTCATCAATGCACTTTTTCCATTCCAATGCATCATAATATTTCCACTCATTCTTTTACACATATGACTCCTTTCAATAATAATAATATATGCACATATAATACAAGTCAATACAATACTTTAATACTTTCTTAGTTGAATAAAAAAAAATAGTCTAATGGAAAATATAAAAATATCTATTCAACACTTATACATATTGTTATCATACACGTTGACATTTTATTCATTATAAGTGAAATAGTCTAAAAAATGAATTTCTTTTCTTATTAACTTATTGCAGTACAAGAAATACAATTTCACATTGATTTTAATCATTTGATTTATTCATGTTTGTAAATACAAAATTATATTAGTTTTTTTTTGTGTATGTATTGTGTTCACAAATACCAATTTTTGAATGATGATACTGACAGCTCATAAATGTCAAAATCAAGAGTAAACTAAACATAATTCCTTCAATAGAACCAGGCACATTTTTTTATACAATATACAAAAAATACAACCAAAATATAATTATAGCTTGAGGTACGTTGTAATCAGGTATGTCTATATATGTATAATGTAATGGATATAAAAGTACATTTAAATATTCATATTGTCACTTGCTTGTAGTCAATAGACTTAAGAATAAATAGATGAAATTGTAATTAAACAATAAAATAAAATATATTCTCCATATTTGAGTACACGTACTACAGAAAGTAAATGTCTTTATTTTTTTATTTATTAAAATAGCATCTGACGGAAGCATGGGCTTGTATGGACCATATCTTGAGATAGTCATACCGAGTTTTTATGATTCAATTGGTGTTTTTGGATTTAGTATTGTATTGTTTAACCTTGATGTCAATGAAACTATCATTCCTCAGGAAAATATTACAGTGTTGGATCCACTTCCTGAAGGATCAGGCAAAATGATAGACGTTATATCAAATAAAATGGAGATTAATTTTGTAAGTTTTACAAATAAATACAAAGAGTCTCCTTTAAATTTTATTCGAACTAAATTACAATCAATTACAACTAAGTTTAACACTTATATATACATGTATATATATATATATATATATATATATATGTATGAAAATTTATGCCATCTTTATGATACACTGTGAAGGATATTGTAAGCTAATTTTTTTTTCCTCAGAGGGATGTTTAGATATGTACATTTACTAAAAAAAGTTAAAAAATAAAAAGTACTGTATTTTAAGATATTTGGATGGTTGTGAAAGAGGAAAATGCAATTTTGAACAAAAAAATGGCAATTTTCTTAACAATGAAGGTGTAGCCTGTTTTTTATTTATTTTATTTTTTTCAATTTTTCAAATGGTACATTAATCTACACGACAATATAAAAAAAGTTAGGGAGTAAAACCTTCAAGAAATTTAAAATTCAATGTTCAGTAGATATAGGTTGGTACCCTCATATACATTGTATGTACGTACATGGATATTCAGAAGTATCATGACGAACATTCATAATTCTCAAAAACCCATTCAAAATGAAATATGTTTCTTTGCTATTCATTAATAAAGAAAAAAAAAGTAGCTTACAAATAAGATATGCTCAATCAAAATCACCGAACAACAGTATTTGTTATATTATATAAAGCAAAGCAGAAAATAATTCTATAGGCATGAATAGCAAATAGCAATATTGACGTCAGATTTATGACTCATAGTTAAAGAAAAATCACATTTTATCTTGTTGTATATGTTTGCAAGTTGATACTGTGAAAGTGTTAATTTCATGTAACCTTCCTTGGCTTTATATTAACTTTTATTTGAGTCTACTTTTTGAACGCTGATAAAGTTTAGAACAAATATTTCCTTAATTACAAAATATCTGCCTATGTATATAGAAATGGGAATCTCAAGATCGATCTTAATATCGTCTATAATATAATATAATATGTCTTCAAAGTCTGGGATCTCATTGTTATAATCAAAACCAACTGAACTAAATCAATATTTTCTTATTCCAAAAAAGAAGGAAAATTTTTTTTTATTGTTCTTGGCGACATGAAGTAATTTTCTTGTCAAAAGTTGTTCGATATACCGGCACTATAGTAGTATTTATTCCTTTAAAATGAGTCAATACTGATACATTTTACTTAATTTGTAATGAAATTGGTACATGCAGCGCAACTTCGGCATAAATAACAATAAATGCATATTGTTTTTTTTGTTTTTTTAAAAACATATCAACAAAACCGTAAATGCGTATGAATTGAATTGACCTTAATGATATTTTGGTTATTTATTAAAAAAATATTTAAACATTGATACCAATTTTGATACCAGAACCCGTTCAAAATCACAGCACAAGTCACACATGTCCTAGAAAGCATCAAAAAAAGTCTATGGGGGGTTTTGTAAGGAACTTAAATAATATCAAAATACATTTTACTTTTTATTGCTAGCATCAATTGTGTTGGTTGTGAAAAAATAACATTGTGTGTATTTGCTTTCACTTTTGAAAAGTAAACTTGTACTAATCAATTTATGTTTAATTTTACAAATGTAATTGTTCAGTTGTTTTATTTTATATTTTATTTTGTATTATATGATATTAATGTTAAAAAGATAATTTTAATGAAATATACTCCAACTTCTGGGATATACGCCACTATTAAGGGTTTTTACATTAAATTAGAGTTTTTTTTTACTTTTGAAATGGCCATGTTGTCACATATACCCCATAAAAAGAATTTAAAAAAACATCAACACAAGTCTTGTGTAAAGTGGTTTTAAACACAACCCCAGCAATATTTTTAAATATTTAAAACTTTGTTTAGTTAAGTTGCATAGTATAAAAATAGATATTTCAATATTTTTTAAATGTTATATATTATTATTAATACAAACTAAAAAGCCTTGTATTTATTTTCTCACAAGTCTTAGAAAAATCAATAATACTCAAGGTCGTGCAAATAAATGTTTTCTGCTTCAAACTTAAATGGCTCTTAATTATATAATCAAAGTTTTGAAGGAAAATAATCGATTTTCATTACTTATTCTATAACATGAAAGCGTTTTTTTTAGTTAACATGTAATCTAAACCGCATTTTCCTTCTGAAAAGTATCGTATTCATCTATTAAATATCGCTTTACGATAGTCTATATAATTTGTTGTGTTTACTTTTTCATACTTTTTTATGAAAATGTTTGCTCTTAAAATAATATACGGACGAATTTTTATCTAAAAACATAAAAAATAGAACCGTGTTAGAAAAAGATTGCAGTTTAAATTTATTCAATTTTTCATTTTCAAATTCTATTCTATTCTATTGTCATCAACGAGCAAGTAAAGTTAAAGTAGTAACATTACATTAAAAACAAAGCTATTATGAAACATCATAAAAAAATACCGTATTGCGTATAAAGATAAATGACAATGAGTCTAATGTCAGGCATGAAACTCTACATGGACCATATATTACTTTTTGGAGATTTTATGCTAAAAAAAACAATTTATTTATTTTGGAAAAACGTATTCAAATCATTCTTGCATTAAAAAGCTTAAAATACTATTATAAATTTTCAAGTTATAATTCTTATCAGTGATCAATAGTAAGTATTTTCTATTTTTTTTAAATTTATGATAAGAATTAAACTTCTTTGGCATTAAAGAAATATATATTTAAGAAAAAATTAAGTCAAGATTTTTACATTTAAGGTTTCAGATACAGCATTTATTTATATGATAAGGAAGTTTCTAAAAATATTTTTTATAACGATTTATTCATTTCGACTTTTAAGTTAAATGTATCCTAACTTTTTTGATTGATTTAAAATTAGTTAAAAATTTAAAATGAAAATCAACTTCTGGTAGCAAGTGTGAGTAATATTGTAACTAAATTTTTGATAGCTGCAAGATAATGATAATATTTTATATTCTGTTTACTTTGTCTACACTTCATCAAAAACTGAGTCAAGTGTTATTTGTTCCCAAATGAGAGTATATTAGATTATATGTATTGATATTTTTAATTGTTAAAAGGAAATCCATAAACTTATTTTTTTACTTGAAAATTTCATTGCATTTATCGATTATTTTTATATGATCTATCCTATTGAAAATAGTAATTAGAAAATCCAATGGTTCCTATTGGTATTATACATTATTTTTTTGGAGCACTAGCATATTGTGAGTATATGAGGTGTATACATATTTACATATAAATACTTTTAATATTTAAAATTCTTTTACTTCCTCTTTAAATCCTAACATGGTAGCTTTCTTGGGTTTTTTGTTACCTCAACATATAAGGTCATCAAGTCCATTCTTCAATAAAAATGTTTTCCCCATTATAATACCGAGCAAATGTAAACATAACTGTTACAATGATCTTAATTTTTGTTTGTTTATGTTTCTAATAGAAAAAAATAGTATTTAAGCAAAAGGCTTAACTTTAATTTGTACTCAAAATGTAATATTTCCTGAATACATGAAGAATTTGAGATGCAAAAAATAAATTATCAATTTTAAAGAGATTTTGTGAATACAACTTTTCTTTCCACTTTTCTTCCTTTTGTTTTTAAATTTCAAATTTCAATGTCAATTATTTTGTTAAACTCCTTGTTTAGAAAAACCTCTATTAGAAAGAGCCAAAACAATAACAAAATGAGAATAAGTCATGAAATGTTCAAAAAGTGTAAATAAAAAATAAATAAAGAGTTCTGAAGATAAGTTTAGAATTTACATTCAAGAAGAAGTGAAAACAGGTGATGAACAATCGAATACATGCATTTTTTAAAAGAAAAATCTAAATTTTTAAAGATCATAGGAAAAAGCAATATATTTATGTAACTTCCTTGAACTGTTAAAAATGTTTTGGCTGATAAACCACTCTTAAAAAGTATATATTTAAATATATATGAAGTTATATATATCAATAAAGATTGATTATCTATTTGTTTACTATGAATTTCATCATTGGAAATTATTTTATTAGTATATTTTTATTTCATTTTTGTATCGACTTTTTGTCTTTTATTTAAACTGTTTAAGAATGAGTATTTTTGTTCGATTTGATAGGTCTTAATCGAGAAAATAAATTTCAAATTAAAACTTTTGTCTAATTTGTAACTAACAGAATTCTCTCTTATTTTAAATCAAATTTTATTATAGTTTTACACACTATTTTATTATGGCATTATTCTAATTGAAAAATAAATAATACATTTAACCTTACATCAAAAATGAAATATATTAAATATTATTGATTAGTTAAATACAAATAAATTTGCAAAAATATGTTAATTCATATTTTTATGATTAATATAATTAGTATATTTATTTTGAATCAATTGAACATAACTCACTTTCATAATTAATATTTTGTTTTTTTTTACCTACAATAAAGTTTAATAATTTTGTATTATTTTTTCTATGTTCTTCATCACTGTTCACTAATTATAAACCTGTATAATTAGGTTGAAAGGTTTCAAGAAATAGAAGGGCCCATTGCAGTAAATATACAATATGCAAACTTAAATAAGTTTAATGGAGCAACTCGTGATTCCGAATACAAGAAGTTGAAATTTTATATACCACAATTTAGTATTCCAAAATTAACACTAAAAGTGGTAGCAGGTAAATTCATTATTATTTGTTTAAATTTTTATAGTTATAACACAGTGGCTTCTAATCTTTTGGCACATGCTCCCCTTTTCCAATTAGACGCTTTATTTTCCAATTTCTCTCTGTGATGAATAGGAAAAAAGTCATATTAAAATTTTTGTAGTTATTTGCCATGTAACCCTCAGGTTGAGAACCTCTGGTGTAAAAATACAAATATTTATAAATTTGGATTTATTGGGATAAATAATTGAAATTATTTAAAAAAGTAATACCTCAAATGATTTTAGTAAATTTTATTTTTGAAAGAATTCAAAAAGTAAATTGATAAGAATTAATGAATAAAATATAACTCATGATAATTTGATCAACTAATTATTGTCAATATTAAAGATAAGTAATGTTTTGTTCTAATGATATTTTAAGAATAAAATAATATTTTTCTGAATACACATATATGTATATCAAATATCAAAAGTATCCATACAAAATAAAGATGTATTATTCTCTCATATTCTCCCTATTGAGGTTAGAGCTTTGATGAAAGGCAGGCTATATCATTTTTAATATATATTTGTTTTTCCTTCCACATCTAAGTATTATTTTTTTTAAAAATCATCAATATCAAATTTTCAATAATTTAAACTTCAAATTTAGCCATTTTGTTCACTTTAACTACTATTTTTTCCTTCATTTCTTCTATTTATTTATTTATTTATTTCGTTGGAAATTTGAAATTTTTTAAGGGTCTAGGTACTTTTTCAAATAAATGCCAGTTTCTTATAATTTGATGCATAAAGTGATACATAGGAACTCCTGACTTTTTTTCATCTCTACTCTTCATGCTTTATACACTATCATAATTAATCTCAAGAATTTTGGGAAGATCCTCCTTACAACTTCTTTCCGAAGTAATGACGCTGCACATTTTGATCTTCAAACGTTGAAAATTCTTCACTTCAAAATAAAAAAGTTGGAAATGAATAAAAGAAATATATTTTGAAAACACGTCAGTGACTGACATGTTTATATATTATCTTCCTTTTGTCGGTTTCCCTACAAAAAAATACTTTTATTCTGACTATATCTTCTATTTTTGAAATGGAAAAAACTGTTCGAAGAAAATGGTTTGCAATGTTTTTACAAAGTTCTACCCAAAGGTTATTTTCAAAATTTTGATCATTACGTTGTGCTATAAAATAATCATTCTTACTTACAGAACTCACTTTGATTTTAGCCTCATAGAACATTCTTACAATTTTTAAATTGTCAAACACAGAGTTCCTCAAAATATGTTGTGAAATTTTTTCTACATACACCTAAATATAGCTACACATTTTAATAGTTATTTAACAGATAAAAGTAAATCTAATTCCCTCACTTTGTATACGTCACGAAAAGAAAAATCCCTTAGATTGATCAATATTTTAAGTGAGGCATATTTGTTGAGTAAATATTTTTTTGTTTAAATATAGAGTTAAAAAAACAATGAGTTCACTTTTTAATTAATTTTTTTATGTCCATATCAATAATATTTTTCATCTTATACATGGATTTCAATAAGAAATCACATTTTCATGAGAAAGTGGCCATATTTTATACCATAAATCAATACAGAGACATTTATTCTCAAACGGTGATTCCAAATGATAATAGGGTCCAAAATATATATTAATTTTCACTCCTACAAAATAGCAATTTATGGAGATCTATTTACGTTATATAGTTCATTCCATAAATATTGTAATATAAATATATATATATATATAGAACAAAATATTCATAAACTTAATATTTATAATAATCAGAGATTGATTTACATATTGTAGTCTTAGAATGAGCAGAATCAGGATGAATAAAAAATATACTTAAAGAAAAACAAATTTTCTACTTTGGTAGTTTTTCATACTTTTAATTAGTAGCAAAATTAACGAAACCATTTTTGGGGGTATTTAATATATCTTTTATCATATAGGGGGTCATCAGGCAAAATAAAAGTAGTTTTGTAGTCAAGAAATAAAAACTTTAGTTATTATGGTATTATAAAGATCAATAAAGGAGATATTATTGATCTTTGTATCCCAGGTTCCCAACCTTTTTTAAATCGTGGCACACTATCGAGCTCTTTAGATTTTAGTGGCACATCTATCACAAAAAAATAGATATTTTATACTCATAAAGACTTTTTGCTATAAAATAATAAAAAACCAAAAGAGATCACATGAGGAGAATTTTTATTCTCGAGCACAGTCATCATGATTAAGAAATTAAATGTGTTCTACATATTATCTCTTCGTAGCACACTTTTGTGCTGCAACACAGTAGTTGGGAACCACTGCTCTAGACAAATGTTTACTTATTTGTAAAAATCTAATATTAATCATGTTTTAAACAAAATATTACAAAATCACTTAAAATATCTCAGATAATGCGTATAGCATATATACAAGCAAGTTTGTATGCCTTTGAGACCATTATTAACAAGTTTTTCCTCATTTAAAAAGGAAAAAAAATGTTTTTGAGTAAAAAAGATAAATTCATCCTCTGGTTTTCTGTTTCAAATTTATCAAATGAGTCAAACGTTGTTGATTTAATTTAATATTAAATCAAATTTAGAACACAACTCACAGTGTTTATTTTCTTGTTTCAATTTTATTTAAAATGTATAAAACATGTTCAAATTATGACTTATACTTCTCCTTAGCGCATAAAAATTCAATTAAATCAACTATTTGCTTTCAATGGGCACGATATTATATTTTCAGCAGTTTTTGGCTATTTTATATTTAATTAAAATCGTATTATTTACTTAAGCCAATAGATAAAGACGATATGAGGAAGACTGTCTAACATTGAACATATCCCAAACATATTACATTTTGTAACGAAGTTTACACCATATTTTTTTTATTCTTTTTTTTTTTTACCAAAAAGGACACTTTAGTACATAAGAATATACGTACAATTTATAATACAAACAAAGTCTTATCAATATTTCTTCGATTTCTAATGAGTTTTTTGTAAAATAATATTTTGCTGAGAGAATTGTTAATTATAATTGTTGCGTTTATAAAATCGCATATGAGATTATTTTTAATATAAGTATTTCTCAACAAGAAGGAAAATATATTTGTATGAGACTTTTAAAATGAGGCCCGTGAAAAAAGAAATGTTTGGTATTTTACATACACTTATTTGGTTCTAAAGAAGAAGAAAAAAACCATAGTTATCGAAAAAATAATATTTACCTTCATCACTTCAGTTTCATTTTTCACCTTCTTTATTTTTGATAAAAACCATTAAAAATTGCATCACGTTTTATGGACGATTCCTTCGTTTCTTTTATTCTTAACATGACTTTAAGAATGACAGGTTCTTTTTCCTATAGATACACACATATACATAGTTTCCTATTTCATATAAATACATATACTTCACATTTTATTCAAAAGGTAAATATTTTATATTACATTCGTTCATCTAAGGGAAATTAATGATGTATGTGCGAAATTTGAGCCTTAATACTTGATTTATCAAAAAAAATAAAAAATAAAATTATGTATCATAATACAATAGTAGTAAGGGGAAAATTAAACATTTTTGAAGCAATTTTTTTTAGGAATTTCGTTTTGTAGGATAAACATTGAAGAAATCTCAAATATAAGACTCTTCAAATTATGAAATATTTTGTACATAATTTATTATTTTAGATGAATACAAATTTTTAAAAAAATACATAGAGTCGAATATTCTAAGATTGTATTGATTTGATTCATTTTTTTTTAATATTAATATTATTTTCTTCAAATCAATAACATTACTCTTAAATAAATCAAAAGAAACATACACCCTGAAGGTAGGAAAAAAAAGTTTGTCTTCTAAATACAAAAAAAAATGTGAATAATAATAATAATAAATTCTGCCTTTTAGTAAGTACGATATACACGTTCATGCTTAATAAAATGCAACATACATGTAAACTAATTTTATACGTAATGCAATTTTTCTTACCCTAAATTTTATTTATTTATTGTTTATATAAGTTTCGTATAATCAAACTGTGAACTTTTGAATTTTCTTATGCTCAATATACAAGTATGTAAATGATATAAATATTCATAATTCTTATCAGGGAAGTCAAAAATTTTACCATTTATATGTCAAATATGAATATAATATTATACAGCAGAATAAGCAGTTCAAGAGTTCCTTATCTATTTATTTTAAGGGAAAATAAATTTCATGCAAAACGTTATTCACTACATGCTGTTAAGAAATTGGCTAATTTTTAGGTACGTGAATATAAAGTTTATTTCTTACAGATATAATTAGATATTGACCGGAGTTAAGAATTTTATTTAACGTTGTATAAAGTCCCTAAGGTACTAACTGTATCTCTATCATAATGCCAGATTATATTAATGCTAGGCATATGTAATTTATTCATATATAAGTTTTATTTCGTTTCATCACATGCTTCAAATATGTAGACCTTAAAAATTTGTGTAGGTAATTACTAAAATATATTTATTTATTTTTTTATTTTATTTTTTTTTTGGGGGGGGGGGGGGATATATCTTTATTAATTCAATTTACAGACATGAAAATTACATTTTTTGAAGTAACACGGTTTAATTAACTTATTTACAAATTTTAAATAAATTTGAATAAAAATTGAATGATGCATCGGTGTTAATTTCAACGTTCTCCTTTGAGAAAATATATTTAATTTGGTTAAAGTGTGACACAAATATCTTTGAACTAAATGAACCGAGTAATCTCTAGTATTCATAAATATCATTTAAATACAGTTGATTTTTTATAGCTAATTCTGGAATATAAGCATAATTTTTCTTATGTTTTTATTTTGGTAGATGTGGCCACATGCTTGAGCACAACTTGTTGTTCAACAAATTCAAATTTATTTCAAATGTCATATTGTATTGTAAAATAAAAATTATACATTAAAGTAACTTTTATCTAATTAAAAAAATTATAAGACAATATATTTATTTTATAAAGGAATACTTACGTTTTGATTAAAAATGAAATTAAAAGCAAAATAATTTGATATTTTGTTTGTAGATTTGAATGTTACTTAATAGAAATTATAAAAAATTTAATATTTAAATTTTGAGCTATTATTTACATACATATGTGTCATCATTTATCCCAGAACATTTATATAAAAGTTGAGTTATACTTCATGTAAAAGAAATATTTCATTTTTTTTTCAATTTACTTACCTTCAGGAAATAATCAAAATAAATAAAATAAAAAATCGGGAAAAGGGAATCTAAATTGAATATAGTACTCGAGCAAAATTTGTACTGAAACTAAGCATGAGCACAATCAAAAGCTAAAAATTTCAAACTGTTTGATTTCCAAAAATATATTCTACATACTTAAGAAACAAAATTGATTCAAACTTGACAGTAAATTACAATTCAGTTCCCTCCGAATACTGAGCTATAAGCATAGATTCGTTTTCAAATAATAATTAAGAAAATCCGAAGATTATGAAATAAAGTGTAAATTTTTTTTTGCCATATGTACCGTATTTTTCGGTTTATAGGTCGCTCCGGATTATAAGTCGCACGAGTCAAAAAATGCATCATTCAAAGGGAAAAACATATATAAATCACACTGGAGTATAAGTCGCACCCCTAGACAAACGATGAAAAAAACCACGACTTATAGTCCGAAAAATACGGTACATACATTACCTATAAATTCAATTTCTTTTTTCTATTCAATAATATTACATGAGTTAAAGAATGTTTGTATTATTGAACAACTCAATAAATAGCTCTAGCAGTACATTTTAATTTTTTAGAAACTAATTAGAAAAATTAAGGAATGTCTTATCTTAGCACCACTTAAACTTAATTGACAGACTTTCAACATAAGTAGAAAAATAAACATAAATACAATAAGTGCTCTATGAAAATAAAATGAAGAAAAAAGTTATAATCCTTTTGGTATACAAAACAAAAGAACAAACAAGAATACTTCAGCTTTTGTGTGAGTAAATAATAAACTGTAGAAAGGTTATGTAGATCATTCTCCTGTGTTTTTACAACAACTTTTTATACAAACTCTCAGAGTTTTAATGTTATTTATTTTAGGCTCATGAATTATTTGATGAAATACCCGTTCTCCGTACGTGAATTTGAGGTTAACAACAAAAGCACTGGTTTTATATTTATTTACTGAATAACTTTTCAATAAAAAGCAACAGTGAAGACATGTAGATGGATAAGTGTAAAAGTTAGTATTATGATTGATGAGCTAAAGGCAGAGAGCCACATTGTTTTAATTTTATTGGATTATTGTCAAGCTTAAGGATAATTTGTAGTTAAGGAAAGTAAAAATATCTTTTGATGTCAAAAAACATTATGATATTTTATCATGTGTCCATGAATAATGTTTTCATCACATCAGTAACTACGTTTGCGTTGTCATTTAGCAATCTCTTGCTTCTTTCAGTTTACCAGCGAAAAGACAAGATAAAAGAAAAGAAACTTGATTGTCTCTAAGCCTTTAAATTTTATGCTTACGTATATTTGAATATTTGAGACTGTCTCTTGATCTTTCTTCCCTTCTTTTCTTATTTTTAAATCTTTTCTTCTTAATATAAAAAATCATGTCATTTCAAATAAAGTCTATATTATGTACTTTTCATATATATTAATTCATACCAAAATTTATACGTTTTTAAAATCAGAATTCAGAATTATGCCAACTTGGTTTATGTCAAAAATAGATTGAATACTCAAAGAAATATTCATTCAGGCTTTGAATGTAAAATTTAATTTTAAATATTGACAAAACTGATTATATTTTAGTTATTTGTACTTTTAGAAATATGTTATAGGTATCACATAATTTATTTTACAAAGTTGCATATATCTTATAATATTTATTTTCATTTTTTGTTTTTCAAAACTCTAGAAAAATCCCAAAATCTGGTTTTGAGGTATTAAATTCATGTTAAAGAATAACTATTTTAATAAATTTAATCATAAAAAATATTTATTTTGTACTATCTTTGGTTTTCTTCCATATTATTTTCTAATAAGTTGTATAAGTGTCTAAAAGTCGGGTGATATCGTATGGTCCTTAAACTATAAAAATTTCTCAATAATTTAATTAAAGGTTAAAACTATTATTACATATTATTGTATAAAATAAATGAAAAAGTTGTAACTCTAGGATTTACAGAACGAGCTATCAAATGATTAAAGATCATTTGAATTTTGGAACATAGAAAAATAAGAAACTTTAAAGTTATACAAAAAAATGTAAATAAAACATAAACGGATAAATAAATACAAGTCTAATAACATTTACATATACCATTTAACATTAATCCAAATACTTGTGTACAAAATTACCCCACAATATATATATATACTATAACTCAATCTCCTTCGAATAACTCACTAAAATTTATAACCAGAAAGGGCGTAAAACTCCGTTCCCTCTTAATCATCACACGTGTAGTACACAACCAAGGTATGACACCATAAAAAAACAAGTTTAATCTAGACAGTTTTTGAATAAATCAAATTCTCCCGATTCTCTTCTACAGATTAAAAATATCAATTTTTTTGCTGCAAATCTTTGTATTTCAGATATTTTTAATAGTAGTTTTAAAAAATCTGTAGAGGGTTATTGGCTTTATGTATATTATATCATTTATTGTCATTAATTTTACTCTTTAAGATATTTAATAAAAATCAAAATATTAGTTCTACATATTATATATGTATGAATCTTCAAATGATATTTTAAGCTTCATTGTACATACATAATATATGTATAGTTAATCATTAGGCTTAGATAAATAATGGATGAAAAATTAAAATAAAGAAAATTACAAATTACGCAGTGCCGAAAGATGTAAATTTTTTAGTTTGTTGTTCTGTTAGATGTCTTATCAGGAAATTACAGCAATATGGTAATAATAATATTGAAAAATATACTTCTAATCTACAATATTTAATTTCATACAATCTTTTCATCCACATTCAACTCCATAATTATATAGGAAGAACAATAAAAGTTCCTTTTTTTGTATATAAAATCTTACAGATTTTTATATTAAAAAATGTCCGTGATGAACATTTCTTTTTATGATTTTTTCACCTTTAGATGAATAAAATTCAAAATAAAAAATATCTTGTGATACTAAATACAAAACTTTATCCTATTTGTTCCTTAAAATAATTTAAATCTGCAAAAGTCACAGCTTTAACAGATTCCATTAGTTATCTACAGATCATAAAAACCAATCAAATCAAGTTATTCATTTGAGAGATTCTATACTTCTAACTGTATGTTAAATATACCCAAAGCTATAAAAACAAGGGGGCAAAACGACGACCGGATGATTCATTTTTTACAAAATTTACTTGACCAGGAGATAACTTTTTATCTGCTAGCCTCAAGCTGATGCTACCATGAATTCCTCTATAACTAACTATGCAACGTCCATGAATTTATCCAGTTATTTTCATTAAATCAAAGTTAATTTTGCAGTGGGAAGACACGCATATATATTTGTACTTTAAAAGTCATATCTTGCAGAAAAAAAATAAGTCTGAAGGAAAAATCTACAAACTAAGAAGTGCATTTCGATACATTGTATTATAGCTTTTAATATATTTACCTGTCTATCTACAAATGGGGATTATATTTATTCATACTTTAGTTACAATAAATAATAACATGAGATATTATTGATCATAGAAAAGAATATTATTACATTAATGTCGATACATCAATGTTATCATTAATTTTTCGTTTTTATTTATTTATTCATGAATATAGGCAATGTTAGAAGAATTCAATATAATATAACATCTTCAAGGCATTCATTAGAAAATTATATATGCCAAAAAGACTGGCCAAACGGAACTTTTGATGGAATTTTATCTTGGGAAATTGGTAATTGTGATATATTGGTAAGGAAACAGTTAAAAAAGTAGTGGAATGATTCCCTTTTATTTATTGCTTGTTTGTGGGCTTTTCTTTACAAGAGTTAATATGATAATGAGAAAGATTTTATTAAGTATCTTGGCATTGCATTGAATACATAAAATTTCTTGCCAGATAATCCCTGTATATAAAGTAAATTATACATTATACAAAGAATCTGTTTTTGTTTGAATGAGTCCATATTCTTTAATATATATACAAATATTTTCATCTTATTTACACACAGCCAATAGGAGAATATGAAGTCATTTTATCAGCATGGAATCCTATTTCTGGTTGGATTCATAGCAAAACAGCAACAATTGCTGTGATTATGGATATTACTCCGATTGTTATTGAAGACTTTTCCATCTTAAATGACAAGGTATGCACATATGTACAAACCAATGTATATTAATAATTAATAGTGTCAAAGAAAAATAAACATTGGACCTTTTTTGTTATAGAATGAAAAAAAAGTTTTTAATATACAATTAGGAGGGATTACAGAGACTGTTTGTGTTACAATCGACTTTGGTGATGGTAGTAAAATTAATTATTTTGGAAATGTACTTACTTGTATGGATAAATATACTTCCATTAAGTCAGATGAAGTAGTGTCATTGGATACAAGCACAAATAATTTTAATGTAACTCATACATATAGGTAAGTTAACTGTAATTATCTTTGGTACAACTTATAAAGTAGTTTTTTTTAAGTATGTCTATTATTTATTATTGATTTTTCTCTCATCAAGATGATGAAATATGATTCATACCTTCGATAAATTAAATTTTTTTCTTTGTAATGCCTATGACTACTCAAAGGCTGAGTGAAATAATAATAACAATAATAAAGAAAGAAAATGAAAAGAAACTAATGAAGATGGTGCTAAAAATATTTCTATAGGCTTATAGAAAAATTCCTTAGAAAAAAAAATATTAAAACTCATTTTTATATAGTTACATAAAAGTTTTTTTTTTCGTACTAGATAAGAAAAGAAAAAACCTAGCTTTGCAAGTTTTCTTTTTAATAATAAAGCCCGATAATAGTACAATTCTAAACATATTTACAACTAAGACTTTAAAAATGTTTAAATATTCATATATGTAGGGGAGGCCAGTAACAGTTGCAAATGGGACAATGGTGACAAGTTCCTTTTCTTGAACATAAAAAAACCTGTAGTCACGAAATTTACACTAGATTTGTGGGTTATTAAAAAAAAATTATTTTTGTCTACTTCCCTTTGACATCTTTGATGAAAATTGATATTGAGGGGTAAAAGTAACTTTTTGAATCAACAATAGTTTTATATAAATGGAGTCATTTTTTGTATTATTTTATGCTGTAATTAAATAATTTAAATTTTTGATTATTTTGTTATCACTTGATGTAGTTTATTAAAACTCAAGGCTCAGTCATTGAGGATATATTTGAGAATGAGTAATGTTCGTTAAAAAGGGATCAGAAGCAACAAGTTTTGCAATTACTTACGTATTGTTTATTCTTTAGGATTATTTTATATCCACAGGGCCCTGAATAGAATTAAAGTGAGAACACGTTTATTCACTAAATTGCAGTGGATATCACTTATTCATAATACTGATCAGTAATCTAAATATAGTAAAAATCTTTTAATATCCTAAAGTGTAATAAAAAATTTAAAATTAATAATTGATTGAACAAATTAATTATTTATTACTCAAAAAAAATTCTTAGACTATTTTTCTAAATTTCTTACTTAAATTCATTTTTTTAACTGTACAACATAATACAAAAGGTGAGATCTGCAAAAAAATTAAAATTGATGCTCAATACATAGGATTGGCATCCAAATGTACACATCTACGATAATTATGTATACAAAAACAAAAATTACTTATTATTAGTTGAAAAATGTATCAGTTTTCATATTATGTTGATTTTTTTAATGCCATAGATGCTTTTGTAAAATCTAAGCATATAGTGAGAGGAGTGATAGTGCTTTTTTCTTTGCCATCTTGTAGGAAATAAATCATTGATAACATAAATGGCTTATATATTATGTAATCGGAGGAAGTTCTTTGATTTTTAATAAAACGGCTGATTCAATCATTCGATGAATCAATATAGTAAAATCAACTATATTATTTTAATTGTATCAACATTTTTTGTTGGACATGTCATTTCAAAAAGGAATCGATTACTTATTAATAGTTACTTAGACAAAAAATGATACTGATGCTTAAAAACAAAAGAAATGAGTTGATTTTTTAAAGTAATATAAAATAATAAATTTGAGTCTGTACCTTTCTAATTTAACATATGCTAAATAACACAGGTCAACAAAAAGAAACTTTTTAAAAGGTGTCTGATATTTTTTAACTGATTTACTATATTTTTGCCATGCTAAATCTAGAAGTAACATCCATTTTGCTCTCGGAGGTCAAATTTTTTTGTAAATTTGAATTTAAAATTATGTCACTTTAGTTACCAGGTATATTTTTTAAACAATGTTTTCAAGATTTACTAATGATGTTTCAATGGCAAAATGTCAGTTTTTATGATAAAATTGCTGTATTCTAACAAAGAACCATCTATAGTACATATAACTAAAAATGAAAACTTAAATTTTGCATTATTACGGGCTAAATTTTCGTTTTTTTGATTGTCGCGAATGTTTTGGTGCTTGCACATCTCTTTTTAAATTCCAACAGTAGTCCGCCATCATCACCATATCCCACCTTCCCTGGTAGCGTGACTCCATTTCTCTCAAGTCCTGGTGAAAGTGCTCTCCTAGCTCATCGCTTAAAGAACCAAGATTTTCGGGAAAACGGTCCATGTGCGAGTACAGATAGTGCATTTTTATGCTCATATTGCAGCCAAGGTTCCTAAAAGCCACTAACATGTTTGCTACTAGATCTTTGTAGTTCTCTGCTTTTGTGTTGCCTAGGACAAAGCAATTCCAAGCTTGTTGCTCAACAGGGTTCATGGTCTCCTCAAACGCGGGAGAGTTTTTGATCAGCTTCCTAATTTGAGGACCATCAAAAATACCTGCTTTTAACTTTTCAGTTGACAAATTGGGGAAGGTTTTACACAGAAACTGAAAACACCGTCCATATTTATCCAGGGCTTTTGTGAATTGCTTTATCAAACCGAGCTTTATGTGCAGTGGAGGAAATAAAATACGTCCCCTGTCAACTAGAGGCTTGTTTATCATATTTTTTTCTCTACAAATTGCAAGCTCTTCACGTAATGGCCATTCTTTTTTCACGTAATGGTGAGTACGATCCCTGCTATCCCAGAGGCATAAAAAGCATGGGTATTTGGTAAATCCAGACTGTTGACCAAGCAAGAAGTTGACCATTTTTAAGTCAACGCAAATCAGCCATTTATGTTGGTCATAAGAAATTTTTTCTAGGACGTACTTAATTGTTTCATGCTGTTCTTTTAATGTTGTCGAATGTGCTAATGGCACAGATGCAAATTGATTTCCGTTGTGTAACAACACACATTTCAAAGACCTTTTGCTGCTGTCGATAAAAAGTCGCCAGTCCTCTGATTTGTATTCAAGTACACCGAGATGTTTCAGTAGCTCTACTATGTCATTGCAATAGACTAATTCTTTTTCTTGAGCAAAATATCTTAAAAATTCCTGGTGCCTGATACGGAAGAAAGTTACCTTAACTTTACCATTTAGCATGTTCTTGTCCTTTAAACGAGATGCAAGAAGTTCGACAGAGTCTTTTGGCAAATTTAAATCGCGAACAAGATCATTTAGTTCGTTTTGAGAAAACAATTTTGGCTGCTCATCATTATCATCGAGAAAGGTTGCATCATCGGTAGTGGCAATGCTTTGAGTTTCATCCTGGCTACTGCTGTTTTCTTCGATATTTTTATCTTCAAATACAGGTACAGGAATTTCTTCACTATGGGGAGTAGGGCGCATAGCTGACGGCAGATAGGGATACTCCAGTGTTGTGAGATTTTTTCTGTTAATCCCCATGACATTGACAGCACAAAAGTAGCAATCTGTTACATGATTCGAAGGCTCTCGCCAAATCATGGGGATGCCAAAGTTCATGAACTTTCGCGTGCCTTTGCTCCATTGACGGAGATGCTCTGTGCATCTTTTGCAAACCATGTGAGGTGCCCAACTTTTGTCTTGATCACCGAGCTTTATGCCAAAATATGCATAGTAAACGCTCTTGATAAAGATGGTGACATTATTGCGATTTGCTTAAAATGTCGACCTGGCCCGGCAAAAACGGTGTTATTTTTGGATTTAGCACATCAAAATTGACCAAAATCAGCTTACAAAACTGAGACACCAAATTTGCTGTTGACCAGTGTAATAAGTTTTATTATTCAAATATCAAAAACATGATGATTAATGTTTGACATTCAAAACAGTCAGAGTTGAAACCAATGAAACTATAAAAATAATTTTTGTGGAATGTTGTAACGGGACAACGGTGATTTTTCCAAAATAGCTTGGAATCAGTTACTTAGTTACTTTCAAATGTAACAACGATGGTAACACTGTTATTCCCAACTCAGTTTATATTACAGAAGGGAATATTTAATTTTTGGTATGTGTTCATCTCTCTTTGATCACTATTTTAAATATTAATTCTATGTACCCCAGTATGAATTTTGTAGCATAATTCTTATTTAAATACATATAATAATAAACATTTTATATAAGTAGTAGGACTGTGACAGTAGGCTCAATCCACTGTACGAAACAAATTGGAGTTTGACAATGACAGTTCAGTTTTCTACGCGTACTTAATGACTTTTTATTGTAAAACCAATATTTTACACAAATATAAAGCTCAAGCTCAAACGAACATACCGCCTCAGCCCTAGTGGATATAAAGATAAGGAAATATTTTTTATATAAAAAGGTCGTCATAATTCATTTGCAGTTATGAAATTTATGTTTACAGTAATTAATTAGTAATAAGCAATTTCTTTCTTTCTATCTCATTGATAAAAATCATAATTTCTAAAGAGTTAATGAAGAATATTACGATTTGATGCAACAAATTTTGAAAATTAACGACTTATTTATCGTTGGACTAGATTCTTTATTAATTTAGGTAGTACGACTACATTTGTTCAAATGGTTTTCTAAAGATGAATTATAAATATGAAAAGTATATATTAATAAAATGCCAAATATGTACGTAACTATACATATATTTACATAGACAAATAATGTTCTACATGTATGTACAATCATCATCTACAATATTTATTTTGTTATTATACTTCTGCAGCAAAAAAAATTACGTTTCATACGTCGAAACAATATGTTTCTATCTAATTCTCTTAATTGATAAAACTGAGTGTGCAAAAAGGTCTAATGTATATGGGAAACCTATAATTTAAATATGATAAGAAACGAAAATATTTTTATAGTCTTCCAATAACTACTGATTAATATAATTTAACAAAATGACCTTTTATCGGCTAGTAATTCAATATCTAAAAGTACTTTTTCGAAAGATATACCTAATTACATATTACATGAAAGCACTATAAATTTCAACCCACGCTTGTTTTATTTTCAATGGAGTACTTTAGTTTAATAAAAGGAATTATTTTAGAACCTAGTGACTCCCCTGTAAGAAACCATATTTTCTAACAGTATGCACAAATACTGTTTATTTGGTTCGATGGCCATATTTTTTAATCGATAGGAAAGTTTAAATTTGGCCTTTTTTTTGCTCTTTCGAGAACTAAATAATACTTAGGCCTCAAAATATATTATAAATACATTTTTTCTTCTTTAGATTGAATAAAATTTAATATGAAATACGTTCAATATTATTTCAACAATAATCAATACTTAGAAGCGTACCTTATGATCCTTGTAACAGAAGACACTTTATTCAGAAATAAATTTCTCATAAATATATTTACATATATGTTATGTCTATAAAAAGAAATCATCTGACTATCATAAAAACTAATCTCAAAGTTATCTACTATATTTTTGTTTACATGTACATACTTTAGCATGAGGAGTATATTCAATATGCGAGCATATGCTTTTGATGGCTCTTCAGAAACTGAAAACGCCATAAAAGTTCCAATATTTTTAGTTGGCTGTGAAATGCCTATTCTTTCCATTCCTGTTAACGCAACGACAATATTTCATGACGTTCCTAAGTACTCTAGGTCAAGTAGCTTTAGTATTTCATCATCTGCATCAATATTTTGTACTGAAAAAACCCCAACTTTGTAAGTATGAGTTATTTTCTAATTTTGTATCAATAATAATTTGAAAACAAAATTAATTTTAGTTTTGAATGGACAGCTCACTTAATGAGTGAAATTGAAAATGTTGGAGCCCGAGAAATATCAATCGTTGTTTTGAATGAAACAATAAGCTCATGGAATCTCTCTACAATAAATGTACCCAAACGATTCTTAAAACCAGGTCTTTACAGATTCACACTCAAGTTCGGAATAAAACTTCAAGATGATTTTAAAAAATATCATAATATTTACAAAGAAGCACACGTACTAATCCGTATCAAATCATCTCCATTAGAAGCCATACTTATTCAGGGTTCCCCAAAAGAAATTAAGCGAGGTTGGTCTCAAATTGTCAACTTAAACCCATTAGATTTAAGTTTAGACCCTGATGAACCTGAAGAAACGAAATTCAATTTCACATGGTTTTGTAAAGTTTCAACTGAAAAATATAGAAATACCGATGAGGAAGACTTCCCTCATTATAATTCATCTTTAGCCTTCCCCATTCCTCCGGCCAGAGCACAAGCAATAGTGTTTGATACACCACCAGGGTGCTTTGGAAATGGTCCAGGTCCATTATCCTTTACAGGTGGTGTATTGAATTTGAACACATCAAGTTTTGTAACCTATGGTAAAACATATGAAATCCTACTTATCCTTTCCAAAGTTTCCGAGTCCATTTTTAAAAGAACTAAAGTTGTTTTAAGCATAAGTGTAGTTTTTCCGAGCATTCCTATACCCTCAGTGATGTGTACATTCCCTGATTTATGCATCTTTCACTCTGGAAAAATCTTTATCGATCCAAAAATGAGACTGGTATTCAACGGTGCTTGCAAAGCTGAATGCAACGGAAAGGAAAGATATCAGTGGAACATCCTTCTTCCAAATCCACATGTATTAAATGAGGTAAGTATGAGAAATAATTTGTATGATTGTGTCTTCTGTCCTCAAGTAGCATTAATTATAATTTGACACTTTTTTTATGCAGAACCTAAAAATGAGGGAAAATGTTGCAAACTAATAAACTTTTACTTTAAAACAATAAAATAGGATACAGTTTTTATTTATATGCATTTATTCAACATTCTTCTTTCTCAACATACATATAAACTTTGATGTTTTTGCTTTTTTTGCATTATTTGCAAATACAATGCATGAATGAATTCTTTAAAATTTCGTATATTTTTATAAATAGAAAAGAATGTCAGTAATATTTATGAAATAATGTTTAATCAATAGGGTAGCAACTGAATAAATACTCAAATAAATGAATACATTAAAAGCTATAGGAAATTATTTCAAATAAATAATTTCAAAGGTTTTGTAGCTTAAATTCATGAGTTCTGAAAATAGTTATAAATTATTTACTACTTTTTTTTCAGATATATTGTGAGGGTAAGTAGTTTTTTATTTCATTATCTTATTTTTTTAGTTCTGTCATCGGACAATTAATTGTGTCAAATTTTATTAAATTACATTTGCCTGTCCATGGCTAGGGAATGCTTAATAAATACGTTTTTTCACTTTAACTAATAATCCAACATATGTAAATATACTATTATAAATAAAAGTGGACACTGTTCCATTAAAATTTTTTAAAGGTGTCTTATCCATACAAAAGTAAATTTTATAAAAAATATTAACCCAATTGTAAATATGTACACATATGTATAATAGTTGTTTTTCATTGCAAAATCAAATTAATTTTTTAAATCTTTTATTGACTCAAGAAATTATTTTTTATTATCTACAAAAAGGAATATTTTTATAACAATGAATAATTAAAAAATTAGCAGGTACTTTGCACTCTTTACATTATATTTAGAATTCATAAGTGTCATAAAGGAGGGTTATATTAAAATCTGATCAATTTTAGCCTCAGTGAAAATACTCTTCACATTATTCATCATTATATAGTAAATCCCTTTTTTAAGCATGTATCTCTTAAGATATAGCCAAAGTTTATTTAAATTTATACTCGACTAAATGTATGTGCTAATAAAGCCCTCTATCTTGCACTGATTTGCCACAAATTCATGAAAGCAAAAATTAAAAAAGATACATAAAGGGTTTTAATAATTATTTATCCAGCTTTAACGATCCCATTTTTCAAGCTAGACACCTTATTTTTAGGCTAAAGTCGACAACTATATGTCCAGTATTTTTGTATGAAATAAGTTTTAACAGAAATGCCAGGAATACAACATAAGCTGAATGTATAGACCTTGACGATTGGGATAGAAAAAAGTAACATATATCCTTTGTAAAGCCCCAAGGGGATTACATATAAAAAAACCAATTCAATTTATTCTGTAGCTTAGGAGTATTTACGTCTTAGACAGACGGAACTCTGCTTCTATATATAGATAAAAGTAAAGGAGGGTGAAAATTTTGGGAAAAGTATGTTTTCAGGGTTATAATCTTTTTACCTCTTCTCTAATTATAAAATGTCTTTTAGGAGAAAAAAATATAGCAACATTATTTTTTATAATATGATTATTGTTATGAGGTTTTAACACTTCACTTTTATAGTCCACTAATAGAAAAGGAAGTACTTTAATAGGGCCTTTAATATATATATATATTTAAATAATACAAACACACTTATTTAACTTTTATTTAAATTATATTTGAAGATTTATATTTAGTAACGAAAAATGATAAAATAATTAATTATTAACTTTCATTCACAAAATTTAAAGATAAGAATGTTTAGGTATTACTTTATGATTTTATAATACATTGACATAAATATGTACATAGGCATTTACCTAAGTAATGAAAGATACACTTTAGATACAATAAGCCACACAGGTATTCCGAATAGTACCAAATATGCGAGAATAGTTATTCTTTACCTGAACTCAAAAATAAGCGGTATTAATCAAGCAAAATATCGATACATCACAGGTCTAACTATCACAAAATATGCCTCTTGACAAAAGAAATTCTAGCAAATAAATAGTTTTATTAGAGATAGCTATTTGATCAATATTTCATGGTTAGTGGTAAAATTATTGTTAATTTGAGTGCCCGTGGAGTTTAGATGTCTTTAGATGTTTGTTGAAAGTGAACCTAAGTTTAAACGAAAGTCAATCTGGAAAATGGGTTAAAAGGGATGCATACAGACAAAGCAATAATTAGTGTGATTAAAAGAATAAGAAAACCAGATGAGACAAGTGATAGATTTTTAAAAGATGCCATGGTCAAAAAAATTTTTAAGGAGTATGATGATATGTTTGACATTTGCTCAAACTAATGTTATAATAAAAAAATCCTCATGAAAGAGTAGCAAGACTACATTTTATAGATATGATTGATGATTGAAAAACAAGATTTAATTGAAAGTTTGTAATATTAGAGTGACAAGATTTACAGATACAATGAAAAATATGACATTTGGTATACACTCAAATCTCGGATAAAATAATGAAGTTCAAAACGAAAATTAATTTAAAAGTTTTTTCAATATATTATGAATAAATAATAGATTTAATTATTTGGAAAGGATTTAACACGCTAATTTTTCTTTTTTTTCTTTTTACTTGGAGCTTCTTTGCCTATTGTATAAAATAGATAATTTATAGAAAAGGATTTTATACAAAATGTTATAAAATAATTTCTTATAGTTTGACGAGTAAAGAAAAATTTATTTGTAACGTTTTTAGTTTTACATTTTAAGAAAAAAAGATATAGCTTCATACGGAAACATTGTTCCAAAAAAAGAGGGGTGCTGTGGAAGATTCTGAACAAGTTTTATTATTTGCTTTGTCAAGACACAACTTCATAGTTAAACCTCTGATATCTCGATTTTTGGTTTTGAAGATACCCCAAAATCCATAATAAAAGTTCTGAAATAAAGAGGATGCTGTATTAGAATAATTTTATTTTGATACTATTTAAAAAAAAGTTCTATACACATAGACCCCAAAATATATACTCAAAATAAATCCATACGTAAACTATAATTTTACAAAAATTAAAATTATCATTTTCGTTTTTGTTCAACGAAGTAAAAAATAAGGGCGGAATTCATTTTTAAGAATAATAAGTAAAAAAAAGATTTTATTCCTGATTATAGTGACAAATTAACATCGATTGTAACACACTCTACATACACACTCTGCAAAATATTAGTTATTTAAAAAAATATTACTTAATTAATATTAAACACACAGAGTCCATAAAAACTTGATGTCATAAAATAACATAAACCTGTTGGAAAAAACCTAAGTGTGAATTACATAGTTAGTTATTAGCTCTTTGAAAATGTATAAATTTTGTTGACTAGTAGATTTGCATAGTTTTCACTTACTTATCATTCATATTTTTAAATTAAAAATATTATAAATACCTATTTTGTAATTGGATAATTTCTTATCTCAAATTTGTAATTACTTTTTCCAATTTCTGTAGGTTTAAAATAATTTTGAATTTAAGAAAATCATGAATACAAAATGATATAAACTTAATTTCTGGTACAAGCTTTGTTTAATGCTGCTGTTGAGTATATTTTATATGTATTTTATCAAACTAATAGAATCAAGAAAGTTTGGGTCAATATATCAACTTATTCTGTATTTTTGAATGAATTAACCCCTATATTTTCTGTACCTATTTTTAAAGCCAAAGTGACTCTTTTGAGATAAAATAACTTATTTTTACAAAAGTATACAAGCTTAAAGAGTCAAATTGTATACTTATTTTGATTAAATGACATTTTTGAGAAAATAAAATTACTTGAAGTCATGTCTTATTAATCATAAGAATTCATTTGAAATAGTGGTTAAAAAACATATATATGCAAAAAGAATATATAGAACAAATAATTTTTACTAATTCTTATATTAACTTCAAGTGATTATTTCCTATTAAATAGTAAAACTCGCATCAAAATTGATAATTAGTTGAATTTACTGGAAATTTATTTTATATTACAAATAAAAAGCTAATCATTTACGCATTAAAAATGTTATTTTCATCTCTGACCAGATGAAAATCTGAGGCCTTATTTATCTCAATTTTTTTATAATTTTAGCATTTTTTTGTTATACTTTTAAAGTTTTAATGTTTGAAAAAAAATTATTTTATGTACTACCTTTGTTTTGAGGAGCAATACATAAAAAATTCTATGATAAAAGGGATTGGACTATGAGTAATAAAAAAAAATTACCTAAATAATTTTTAGTTATTGTAGTTAATTAATAAAGCGAAATAAATAAATAGTAATGAAAACATGTACAGTCAAACCTGGTTTAACGGTCACCTGCTTAAAGCGTGCCACAGAACTAAGTTGTCATATCCAATTCCCCTGCAGGTAATTTTTAATATAAATACACTATATTTAACGTACTCCTGCAATCTCCGGCCAACGATCACCCACAATAATGCATACCAATACTGATGAACCTGCTACAACGGTCTTTTTTCTTTTTTCTTTGAGTTTACTGATTGTTACTCACTAAACTCCAGAAGCTATGCGCTTGAAACAGAGGAATTAATTGTTTCCGATAATAAGTTCTAATCCCAGTCACTCGGTCTGAAGGGTACTTACTATTCATATTCTTATACAAGTTTGATCCAGTATAATTTAGATCCTTTAAATACATGTACACATATGCAATAAATAATATATGTATAGAAGTACACAAATGTTTATTTTTCCCCGTATTTCATTCTCTCTCTATCTGAGAATGAATATGACAATTTTAACAAAGCTAGTGATGTATTATTTAAATTTAAACCGCTTGTAATTGATGTAAGAAATATTTGTATACTAAATTAAAAAAAACAGAGGATCCATATTTACATGATCAATCAGTTTGAACTAACGGAACTTTCAGATTATTTTTAGTAGTGTTATTGAAAATTATTATTCAATTTGTTATATGTAAATGTATATTGATACATATTAGAATGAAAGTTAATTTTATTCTAAGTTTGTTAAATT
The DNA here is from genome assembly GCA_963680855.1 of Lepeophtheirus nordmannii. NCBI lineage: Eukaryota > Metazoa > Arthropoda > Copepoda > Siphonostomatoida > Caligidae > Lepeophtheirus > Lepeophtheirus nordmannii. The sequence goes on along the minus strand of OY804518.1, from coordinate 32,309,164 downwards.
TTATAAAAAAGTTTGAAATACATGTATGTTATTATTTGATTCATTTGATTTTCATGCAGTACATGCATTCTTTGATACCCAATTTTCCAGATCATACAATAGAAGAAACATACTTAGTTTAAGTAGTTACATGCACTAAGTGGTCACTTTTCCAGTTTCCCTTGCCTGGCCGCTGAATACAGATTTGACTGTATTTTAATATTATTTTTAGTTTACTAAACCTCAAAATATTTTGTTGTTAATTTCTTATTTAGAATTGAATATGCCATACCTTTAAGATAAAGACATATATAAAAGTGCTCTTTTTTAAAATTGAAGTCGTTTATGTATTTGTTCTTTTGTTCAAAATTAGATTTTAAGCTTTTTGTCGAAATTAAATCGTAAGTAAGCCCCATAGAATATGTATTAATTTTTCTTAATTTATATATACTCACTTGTAAGTAATTTTTTTCAAACTCAAGATAAGATAAAAAAATGTTAAAAACATTTTTCAAAATTAAAAAACTTTGTATTTAATTGTTATAGTATTTTTTTTTCATTTATTTTTTCTTCGTGTAGAAAGAAAGAGTTTGAATCTTTAATGTGGAATTAAAAAACAATGTGCTGACTACATGAGCAAATTTTTTAATTTAAATATTCTATTTTTTGTATTATTTGATATAAAAACAAATATAAACTATTTTTTAAGATCCAGGAACAAAAGTAGTTGAAATTTTGTTGCAGAGTATAAAAGAAAAAAAAATAATTTGAAAAATTGGGAAATTTTATTTGTAGTCAAGTTATTTAAATGTTTTTTTTATATTTTATATTGACCGTTTGATGTTTTCTGTTTGTTTGTCTTTCGTGCTGTTATTATTTTTTGTTTTATTATTTTCGGTTTTTTTAAAATTATAATTTAATACTTTGAATAGATATAACGTGCATTTGAATTATTCATCAGTTTTAAAATGGGTCCCGAACTCAGAAGGGTAAAAGAGTTTTATATACTTTCAAAACTTTTAAGTAAGAATATCATATTACTCTGAATCAGATTCAAACTCAAATAATGTGAGAGAGGTATAAATATTTTTTTTAATATTTTATCTTTGTTCATCTTACAGCACAAAAGAAATCGAAACATTTTTTCGAAAAAAATATTACACTCTTAGATACATATATTTAATGAAGGTTCTACGAATTATTTCCCTTGGGAAAATAAATAAAAATGTAGCTTATAATGTATTTTCATTCTTTTACCTTCAAGAAATTTTTTAAATTGAATATTTTATTCATTTAAAATATTTTTCGTTAAATAACCAATGAATAATTCTTTTGACTGTGTATAAACCTAACTAAGAAGGTCTGAATATAACATATATATAGTTTAATTCAATAATTTCATGTATTAAAATTCTTGATGATTATTATTATATCGTAACTTTCAATAATGTCAATAATTTGAACTTATAAATATCTATGCATTTAAAACATTTTTAGCCTATATAGAACAGGCACTGCAATCTTTAACTATTTACAAAACTATAAAGAAATATATATATATATAGAACAAATTATACAGGTTTCATGGTTTCTATATCAACTTTTACTCATTTTGAAACAAAGTCTGTTAATATAGGAGTGGGTAATTTATAAACCAAATACCATATATTGATTAAAACCATTTTGAGAAAAAAATAACACAGTTATATGATATGTCATTTTATAAAGATATCATAAAAATGATTATATAATCCTATACCTTTAAAACCTTGTGATAAAAGGGCTCAATAAAACTTTGAAAGGCTCAATCAGAGACAATTTGGTTGAGTTATAGTAAAGACTAAGATCTTTTTTTTCTATTTTTTCTAAAATAATTTTATCATTATTATGAAAGAAATTTTAAATCACGAAATATCACCTTTACTTAATGTCCACAAACAACAATATCTTGATTTATGATTTAATTAAAAATTTAAGGTTATATGCAAGATTAGAGCAAAGGTTACCCATGAGCAAATAGTTACCCTTTTTGTGTCAATAACTGCAAGATCTAAAAGGGCTCATATTTTAGGAGGACCATTTCATAGTACCCTTATTTTATGCTCCCTAACACCACTGATGGTAGTTGCAACCTGAATTTTAATAAAGACACGAGTCATTGGTGCCCCAAAAAAGAACAGTTTCGAATCATAGCCAGTTATGTTGAATCACCTAAATACCTATGAATTTATATAATTATTTATACAAATAAAAAGAAAAAATATAAAGATTTTAAAGGGAATTTTTTTTTACATGTAGTATAGTTATAGAGTTAAAAAAGATAATCAAAAGTCAAAAAAATATAAATCAACAGCAATTATAGTTCAATATAATAATTTATCTAAAAATACAGTACAATCATATACTAAATAAGTTACATATATGTTTCATTTTGTTTGTGTATGTTTTGTTCTTTGAAATTTGAAAAGTTGAAAAATAAAGACAAAGAGATATTAGATTATGATATGCATACTTCAACCTGATGGTATATTTGATATATGCACATCAAAACTTTTAGATGTATACATATATCCTATAATATGTACATATGTATTGTTGTTTAGTTCAAATGTTAATAAAAGAAAAAGCAATGTAACACTTATCTCCTTAAATTATAATTATTTGTAATAATTTGCAGGAACTAAAATTGAATACAAAAAATAATATTTAATTATTACTTTCCATAAAATATGTACATATATTCTTTTTCAAAAGTATATGACATAATATTCCACAATGGCTGTCATACAGACTAAATCTAATGATTTTTTTAAAAGCGTAAAGTTATTTAACAAATACGTGGGATTAAAATCATATTACAACTTTGGTAAGTCCTACCCTTTTTTTCATTATCCTTAATATGAGTAAAATCAAGGAAATATATGCTTTATCCTATTATTTTTTTTTTTTCACTATTCACAAAAAATTCTTATCTTATTAATGAAGAAGAAAAAAGAGTTTTTAATTTTAAAAAGTCATACAAGTTGGAGCTTCAGGAATTTGATTTACACAATTGATATTTTTGAAACAAACAAAAAATATTTTACTACATTATCCAATTGTATTTGAGGAATTGAATTTGATCTACTTTAAGTAAAGAATGTAATAAGTTACAATTCCAATTATTTATATACTTAATAGTAAATTAAAATTAAATTGACTCTGTTGGACCAATCACTAAACATCACATATATAATGAATTATAATAGTGATATATCATTTTACTCGTGTTCAAATTTGGTATAAACAATGTAAGGACTCTAGCAGAGACGCGTTGACAATCTATAAGAAGCTTTCGGAGAATTTACAAAAAAAATATTTAACTTCCTTATCTTAATATATTTGATTTTTGAAAAGCTATTGTCATTCTTTTTTAATTCTCGAAGAAAATTCATTGGGTAAAATTTAGATGTTACATTTGTAGTGACAGTTTAAATGAATATAAAAAACGTCTAAATTATATTCTTAGCAATGAAAAAATGTCACTGAATACACATTTTGTTGAGAATGACATCGTTTTTTTTTGTAGTTATGTGCTGCAATGGGTAAACGAAATAGTTGTCTTGAGATAAAGTAAAACAAAATTACTACGTGCTCTATTCTTTTCTTTATTTAAGACGTCATCTGTTGGTATGTTGTCTCAAAAGATAATCATATTTTTATGAAATATTCACAGTGTACTTTTTCACTAAAATAGTTCCTCTTTTTGGATCTCCTTATTTCATCATTATGTGGAGGTGTAGGCAAAATATAATTTGGATGTGGGTCCTATTTCTAAGAATGGTGACTTGACGACTTTCGAGTCTAATATTAAAATTACTCAAAAAAAAATCTTGTTATAGGACTCAATGCTTATTCCTTCATCCAAATCTACTGGCAATAAATGATTATTATATTTATAGCAAAGATTTTTTATTACAAGATATCAACGCTACAAGGCTTTCATTCTAAATATATCCTTTAGCTCTAAAAAATATATATTTTTTATGTAGATGAAAGATGACTATTACTTAGCATGTGGAGAGGAACCGTCTAATTCTCATACTAATAAAAATATTTTGATATAATCCAATGGTTTATTATTATTATTATATTTAGTCTATTTGATACAATGGGCAAATTATTTTGTGATTCATTGCAGATTTGGTAATGGTTCAATCTTTCTAAAGTTATGATGTTCCTCACTCATAAATAAATTCAATAATTTTCTTGCAAATATGTAAATAAGGTATCAACAATCGAATATAACATTCATAGCAGCAAACTGACGCAGAAATACCGTGTCTTTGTAGACAAACAACTAAATAAACAACACCCATATCACCATACCTTTTTAGCCAATAGGATAATAGCAAACTAAGAAAATATTTATTGCCACAAGATGGTGAATATACATGTTTATTTAGCCTTAGTAAACAAACTATAATGTAAGCAACACTCAAAATCTAATATTAAATCAAAAGCCAGATTTATTACCTGGATAAATTCAGCATTAATTGCAACAAAGCATTATAATATATCATTAGAGCGATTTTGGTCTCTCATTTAAGACCTGCTTCGTTACTCTATTATCAAAATTTATCAAAAATTGGCCTTTAATTTCAACACAAGGAGGAAATGGAGGAAAAAAGTATACTTACTTCAATTGGTAGATATTGAACTAAAATCATTATTTTTCTGTTAGTTGTGTAGATTTATTTAAGTTCTTATGACATATCGTCGATGTTGATATGACAGAAGTAAGAAAAAAAAACTTTGTAAGTGGTTCTTTTCCACAATTTTTCCTTTAAAAAGTACAGGATAGTTTTTGAGCAACAAAAAACGTCTTAAAAAAAATGTCAAAATCGTTTGTATGACTTATTATGATGTTTTGTTATAACATAATTTTGAATTTATTATTTGAAATTAATGAAATAACAAGAAAAGAATATGCGTTATGCACGGTACATTTTTTCCCGTTCCTTTATGTCACTCAAAATACATCTCACATAACCATGGTATTAATAATTTATATCTATTATTGTAGTAAAAGTCAGAATAATAATAATAAACACAAAAGTAAAGGAAGCTGATTAGCATTCATTTTTTAAAGCTACTCTGACTCTTATGTATCAAAGAGACATTTTTCAAATTTTTGAGACTTGAAAGTACTCTCATTTGCTTTATTTTCAATTTGATTTCAAATATTTGATCCATATTCTTAAGCAGTGAATATATTCCTCTTATTAAATAAAAATCAATTAAACAGTTTAGAAGAGTGAGGTAAATTGGCTTACTACCATTCAATTACAGGCCTCATTTATTTTTATTTTATGGGGAAATATTGGGAAATAAAATAAAAATCTTACTGTGCTACATATTTTTGGTCTAGTATAAAAGTTTTGAGACTCGTTGGTATTACTATTTTAATGTACTATTTCTTAGCCAAAATCTAGATTGTTTGTGTCAGTTGTATAGAAAAAATCCATTGTACAAAATATTTTAAATAATTTTGATATGGAAGGGAGATTAATATGCGTAATTATAGAATGTATTTACCTCTATTATTTCTTTATTTCATCTAGTACTATTCAGTTTGTAAATAAACATATATGTATACATCAGTGAAATTTAAGTCATAGCCCCCCCCCCCTCTTGTGATATTTATATATTTATTATATATGTATATACAAAATGAGAATATGATAAGTTGATAACATTTTATAGCACATTCATAAATGCGTCGTAGTCCAATTTTGTTCCTTCATAGTTTTCAACCATTCAATTTATGATCAGGATTAAATTATGAATAATCAAACATAGCTATGTACATACATACTTACCTTTATAAATGTTTTGTACTTCCTTTTCACATATCATAGAACTTTTTTATGTATACCTAGGCCTACAAATGGTTGTGGATATTATATGCATATATGTATATGCATTCTTTTATTCGATAATATGTTTACATGGAGCTTCAATCCTCCAAATACGTTTTTACTTATTGGTTAAAACACTCTTTTTGTCATTTCCCTAAAAACAAAAAAACAAAAACGATTTTTAGGCATTTTGGAGTGCTTTCCCTTTTCGCTTTTTTTTTCTCTCTCTCTCTTTTCTTTCTTTCCTTCTCTCAAAACATAATCTCTCTCTACATTTTCTTTCCCCCAAACATTTCTCTTAAAAACCCATTTGGTACAACATTTTCAATGATTTATTTATTTTTGCTCAAGGAAGACAAAACACAAAATTCTTATACCAGATGTATCCATACAAAAAATGAATAAAGACTAATGGAATGTTTTCAAACTGTACACAATAAAAATGTTATCCTTTCCTTTGTTGGGCAGAAGTATATCAAAGATAATTTAACTCTTCTATCAATAAGGAAAAAAAATACATAAATTAGGCGTATCAGTATCACATCAATACGCACAATGAAAAACACAGTTAATGTCTGTTTGTATATTTGTCCATGTGTGTGTTGGGTGGCAAGAAGAGACAAAGTCAAAAAGTTAGAAAAAAGTGTTTGACTTGTTTTCTTTCAAATAGAATATATATATTATAAAGGGGTAGGAGTAACTAGTTGCATAAGTTACATAATGATTACATAATTAACTAAGCCTAGCAGAAAAGGTTGCAAACAAAAAATAAGATTTTAACAAACTTTAAAATGGTTCATTTTTATTTGAAATATGAAGAATGTAGAACAATTTGCCGAAATAAATTTTGCCCAAGAATACTGGGGCTAAAGTCATTTCGCAGAAAAATAGTTCATTAATTTGATTTTAGTCTATGGAGTATTACTATTTATTGAAATTTGATTTCCATTCATGTTGAAGAACGAATGTTTAGTTGTTTGCCAGGAAATGTAACTAGTATGTGATGATTACTAATATATTTCATGATAAAGATACGTTCAACATAATAAAAAACGCATATTTTACTTCCATTTTTTTAAAGTATTTTACTCATGGCTCTATAGTTTATTATTCCTTTATTTCTGTTCTACAATATTTATAATTTGTATTTATTAATAACGTCCTTGGATAAATCGTTTAACAGTTATATTATTTCTTCAGGATTTAGTTTATCAAATATTTGACATCAATAGAATAAATAATTTATGTGCTTATTAATTAGAGAATAAAAAAGGCTCCCCATCGTGTTATAGTTTATGGTTGAATCTAATTAAAAGTAATGATCCATAAATCATAATCAAATTTATTTTGTATTTTTCTGTTATGTACCTTTTCAGTAATATTCTCATCGGCAAATTTTCCTCTGTAATCTAACCCATACTTATAGACACAAATGCATTTTGTGTAATATTTTATAAATTGAAGGACAAAAAATAACAGTTTGAAGATATTTAAAAAAATATGTTAAAATTTTAGTTTAATAATAATTTATTCCTTATTTACATATACAATGACATTTCCTATATTTTTTTACTTCATTGAGTTATTTTTGAAAATATTCATTAGTAAATGTAATCATTGATGAGAGTTTTATTGAACTTGTGATCACTAAGAGTTTTTATCTTTTTATTAAATGTTAAATATATCTTTCTATTCCATTTGTTGACTTCATAGAAAAAAATTAGCCCAAAAAAAAAGAAAGAAAATAAAGTTTGTTAAATTAACTAAAGAAATCTTTCTAAAGCATATTTCTTGCGATTAGTTAATTTTATTACTTAATTATTTTAATAAAAATGATTTTTACTTTGCTGAAATAGGTACATTAGTATGCGTCATTATATTTTGTAACTATTATGAAACTGTTGGTATATGTTCTTAGAAATAAAAATATGTATTCAAAATAAATATATGTTTATGCAGATATTCATGAAGTGCAGATATAGTAGTAAAGACTTTTCAATGAAAATAATACCCTTTTATTAAAAAGAAAAAATGAGTTTATATCATAATTTATAATATTACAGAGTATATGGATAGTCATAATTAAAATACGGAACATTCTTCTTTTTTTTAAGTTTGAACAACTTATTTTCCAATTAATCAATAATATATTTTTTTCATAAAAGGCATACAATTTAGATGTTTTCAAAGTCTTTATTTTCACTATATAACTGTATAAAAAATCAAAATTTTAATATGTAATTTGTACAAATGACAAATTGTTTATAAAGTAGACTAGTTTTCACACTTTATTAATTTTCAGTTGATTCCCAAGTGTAATTTTCTCTCCCCTAATTTTTATTCTAAGTTATGTTCAAGGATCAAAATCATAACGCTGGATTAAAAAATCAGACTTTTTCCTTATTCTGAGATCAAAATAGGCTAAATTTAGTAAAACTTGGCCTTAGTTTGTCTCTATTAGGCTCATATTCTTCAATCAAAAACTATAACTTTTTATTTTGCATTTTTTGGTATTTTTAAGATTTGAGGCTTTTTATACTTTTTGCTGTACATAGATTGGGATAAATGATGAACATATAAATCAAGGCTTAATGTTTAAAGAGTCTAAAAGCGTTTTGATGTTGTTTTTATCATGGTTCTAATTCGAATCATCTTTGCTTGAGTACAAAGATTGATGTATTTAGCTTATATAAGCTTATAGCTCCAAGGATAATAAATCAAGTAAGAGTAAAAATATTTTATTTGATAGCTGAGAATTTGAACTTTAGTTCAATGTAATGATTTTTTTTAAATAAAAAATTATCTACAGTTGTCCATTTGAGACAAAGCCATTAACGTTTTAAAACTTCAGCCCTTTTTTAAAAAAAAATATAAAAAAAGTCAATGTAACATATGTTAGAGGATCATTCTATGGAAAGAGATAGAAAGTAGTGAGGTAGAAAGAGAGAGTAAGAGGGAACTCAAAGACAAAAATCATAAATTCTCAAAAGTTAATCTTTTTTGAGAGTAGAATCCGGAATTGATGTTTATCAACTTATCTCTGTGTGTAGTAACTTATCCTGGACAACAAAGATACCACAAGACTACTTCTGGATATTGTAATTGGGTTGAAGGGGTGAAGAATCCACTTCGAGGATTTCCTATTAGTTATTCAGAAATATAAGCTTCTACTCAGACTCTGTTTTAAAATGTGAGGAATTCATCGCTTTCTAATATACATGGATTTGAAAAAGAATGGCAAACAGATTTAAGAAAAGTAACAATAATAACAACGGGGTATCACGTCTATATTATATAATAAGCTTCATATTTACGTGATAAAAAGCGAAACTATAAAAATAATATGTCTACTTTGAGACAAAATTGGCTTCTCTAACTATTACCTATTAGTTAACAAAAGTTGTTATATATATGTTTCCTTTCTTATTTTGATAATATTTGAAACTCTTTTTTAGATCTATTTATATTTCAAATCTATAGGATATCTCTTCATAATTTTAGAAACACAATCTTTACAATATTAATCCAAAGTAAAATAAATTTAAAATTGATTAATAACCCATATTCTATTTTCATCGATCAAGAAATACATAATTACTGATGTTATTTGTATTTTGGTTATATTTTAGCATGTAAAATATCTTTGGTCTTAAAAAACATAAATATTTTTATAATACAATCTTTCCTCCATTTTGAGAAAAACATTTTTAATTATTTCAACTGTTACGTAGAGTTTATTAAAGGAATAAAAAGTATTAATATTTTTTTATTCCTAATTTATCTTTTTTATTTTATGTACAAGAGATTCGTGGCAGTTAAAAAACGGGACTGTTATCTTAAATTAATAAAAACTACTGATATCTATGTTTTCAATTGATACAAAAATTAAATTCACTCATTAATGATAAATTTGAGATGTTGTAATTCTCAGTACGAGGGGGTCAAATGCAACAAGTGTTACAATTTTTCTTTTCTTTTTTATTTACAGTTCATCAGAATGCAGTTTCCAAATCAAAATAGAGTCTTTCTGTTGAACGTAAAAACAACGTATTACATGACGTCATAACCAATATGCTAAATTAAGTGTTGTATTTACTCCATAATTTTTATGATCCATCCTAAATACTGATGACACGTTTTTAACCCTCTGATTTCAATATATAAATTGATACCTACACATATGTAAATATATCAAATTGGGATTCTTTTCAAGTCCTGATAAAAGGGTTGGGACTGATTTTACGTCGTAAAGGATTGATACAACCCTAGTTGTTAATGATAGATCTTGTGATATCGTTTCAATGCAAAGGATATGATTCAAGCATTTTACATTTATAATTTGTAGTTTAAAACATATCAATTTATTAGATGTCCTCTATGAGAATTTAAAAAATAAAGACATTTTTTTTCTTCAAAAAACAAACAAATGCATAATACAATCTACCAACTGACACTTTTTTGAAGTGGTGTACACTCACCAAGAAGGACTTTTTTCCCGTTTCTAATAATATTTAGTCTAGAATTCTAAATAGAATTATTGTGAGAGCATCTATGCTGAGCTAATGTGAGTTCATAGGATCTAGATTAATAAGAAATCTTATTTTTCTTAATATGTAATAATATATATTGAATATAATAATCAAACATCTTGAAAAATGTAGTTGGTTATTCCTCAAATTTCCTTAATTTCTGCCTCTAACTTATTTAATTTCTAATATGTAGTCTCCCTTTCATATATTAAACCTTTTTTTTTAAAGATTTTTTTATGTCTATTCTGCAGTGAAAGTTTTATTTTTATAAACAATTGTTGGTACATTTAGACCATACAAAAGAAGTTTTCCATTCAGTGTCTATTTTTGACTATTAATTTACGAAAAATAAATTTTAAATATGACTTTTATTATATTTTATATGAATATTTACTTAAATATCTATAAATATTAAACAAAATATCGTATTACAACATAGGTTTAAAAATAGTTAATTGCTATTAAAAGTAATGCTTGTCATGATTAAAAAATAATTTAAGCTTTTGTGGTGTAACTGCATAAAAAAAGAAAATAGAATCAATACCTAGCTATTTTCTCTTTATAAAAATATTTCAAGGTCTTTTCCTCTAGAAATAAAAGTTTTAATGCAAAATAAATCAAATTAATGGTTGCAAAAAATGTTTTTGTTTTATTTTTAAAAAGAACCATTAGGTTAGTCAGAAAACTATACATCTTGCATATTTCTTTATTTTAATGTTTTTATATAGAAACTTCTTAAACTTATATTAATGATTTATCGTTTAAATCAGAATATAATATACTCAATCAGAAAAGATAGACTTTCATCTTTTTTTAAATTCAAGTCCATGGTAATAGAACAAAAATTTAGTATGAATGGCAATTTAAAATGTATTTTACCATAGATATTTGAGCTGATTAAAGATAAAATGTAGAACATTAATACTACCTTCACAGTCCAAAATATTTAGATTCAAATAATGTAAAATCAAATTTTGATCACAAAAACAATTCCTTTGTGAGAAGAAACATTTCTCTTGATAACAATATTTCTTTTATATTTTTTTTTTCAAATACGATGACTTTTTAACATCTTTCTCTTCTAGACAACTTCCTTCCTTTATGTATTTTTTGTAAATAAAAACGAATACGAAGAGCATTCAACATATCTTTTAACTAATTTTTCCATATAATTTAAAAAAATATATTTTAATAGGTTTGATTAGATTTTTGATTTAAAAAAAATCAGAAATCCAATCAAAAAACAAACTGTATTCCTTAAAATTAAATGTTAATTCTTAAATATTTATATATTTTTAAATAAGACGATTCGATCCATAGAATGTATGATCTTATTGTAGAATTTTGGTTCAAAAATCAGAAATCTATAAAATTAAAAGTGCTTCATTTAAAGATTAATCAATTGATTTTGAGGGTTTAAATTAGCAAAAAAATATATATATTTGATTTTTAGTAATATGAGGGAAAAATTACTGTATTATAAGTTGTAAAACTTCTAAGTTTCTTTGCCAATGAATATTTCATATTTTGTAAAATGAAGTAAAATTAATGGTAGTTCATTTGATTTTTATATGTTGTTGTATACATCAACTTTGTACGATTTAGGATAAAAAATAATAGAATTAAATTTATATTTATAGCTATAAATTTTATAAAATAGGGGCGTTTAGTTCCTACCAGTGTGACGACAAAATAAATACAATAAAGAATTCAATTTATCTTTTATGCTAAACAAGATAAGTTTGAACTTTATTATGTTTCTTTTGATTACAATTCTAGAATTTTGAATGATCAATCACCACATTAAAGCATATAATTAATATCTAAAATTATAAAGTTTCTAGCCAATTAAATCTATTTATAAAAAGCTATATATAGATACATTTAATTTGCTAAGAAAGGCTACAATGTTTTTGTTAAATATATATGTATGTACTTACTTACATATATCTACAAAAATAAAAGTACACATACATTTTCCAAAAAAAAAATCATCTCATAAATTAGTTATACGTGGGAAGAATTTATTTTCATGGTATAAAATATGTACACTATAAAAATATCATTTTAATATATATATTTTGATTGCAAGGAATAGGTGAGAGAACATTTACATATATTTCTTATTAGAATATATGTACCTTTGTATATATCTTTTATAAAGATCAGGAATTTGTATTATAGGAATATTGAAATATTTTTGTTTATAAATCATATGACTAATTATTATTTAATAAAAAATTTTGTTTATTATTCATGGAGTGAATGAATTATTTTGTGAATAAAAATTGACATTTGAGTGTTAATTGTTCATATTTATACATAAGAAACACATGTACTTATATGTAAAAATATTTCCCTAAATATTTCTTTTCTAAGAAAAGAATTAAGTTGTAGAGGGGTGGAAAGAGAGCTTATGGTTATACATATTTAATATTGAAATATTGGATATAATTTATCCTGTTTAATTTTCATATAATTATTACGAACAGGTTAATAATCTTTGATATCGATTGTTATAAATAAATATCTAAGATGTACATACATAGTCATTAATAAAATTTATATTTTTTAAACATATTCTGATAAAACTAATATAATATATATATTTTTTTACATTTAGATTCTCTGAAGAAGGATTGCAAATGGAGTAAGTAGCTACCTATATGCTTAAATGTTCCAGAAATTTTTTAATTAGCAATTAGAGTTACATTATCTACGGTTTTTTAAGGGCAAAGGAATCCTAAGCAGTGATATATTTTCTGAATTTACAACCCCCGAGTAATTTTTTTATTATTTATTAAACATGGTATTAATTTAGTGTCAAAAGTGTCATATTGTTTTGAGCATTACAATAAAAGCATTGAGGTTACAATACGACTTCTACAAGCTAAGTAATATGCTAAAAACTTAATTAACTGAAGCTAAACAAGTCTTTTTTTACTATATATACAAATTTATCCACCTTTATTCCATATAAAAACTTTAAATGACAAATGCAGAACTATTACCAATTAAAAATTTAAGCGTATTCTTATTTGATCATTAAAATATGTTCCAATCCCTTTTTATTCTCTGATTTTTTTAAACTTATTTGTTTACATTACATTAATTATATTGAAATATCTTCAAAATCATTAAAAGTTAGGCGTCTTTCCATTTTCTCTTTTTTTCTTCAATTCAAGGTGTGTATTTTTTCTTTCATTATAAATTAAATTTTAATCATAATCCTATTGAATGAGACGTTTATAAGCTCTAAGATAAAATTTAGGTTTTACTTATACGAAAAAGGTGTTCTTAAGTTCAGAATAAGATACAGAAATATCTTGAATATTTTTGAAATCTAAAATATATTTTAACAATTTATATATTTGGCTTTTAGTATTTCATCATTTTTTTAATGTGACTAAAGATTTGAACCCTTGATAGGAACTGACAAATTATTTTTCAAAAAATCACTCTGTAGTCTACAAAATTACACTTATCCTATTAAAATGTATACTTAATGTTTTTCTACATAAAAGCAAATATAAATTAACCATTTTAACTTGTTCTCAAAAAAGTTTGTACTTTGTTTTTTCTTCTTCTACAGTAATACATTTTGAACATTGATATATCCTCATTTGAAGAGTACCTGAAATATTACCATGAAAAAGTTTTTTGACTTTTTGTAAGTAACATTAAGTTGTTAAAATAATTTCTGACTTGACTGAGTGACTGTATGTCATAATTATGAATTAAAGTGTGTGATGCAAATGTACAAGAAAGTATTGTTTGACATGAACCTAGTTTTTAATCAACTACAAATAAGAAAGAAATCGAATTATGACTTAAAAGTCAGCCCTTTTGTAAGCCTTGACGACTCTTTGATTACTCTCTTAAATATATTTTACAAACAATATATTATTCTTTTAACTTATAAAAAATATACTTGGTTTAACAATAGAGTAAAGACAGGGTTGAAAAAGTTACCAAGCTTGCTTAAAAAATTATATGGTTTAGAAATAACTAATATATTAATATATTATAAAAAATTTGCTTTGATATTTATTAATAATTAATAAAGTAATGAAAGCATATTTTCTATAACTTCCTTTAGATTCCTATCTATCATTCCCTTTTAATAATAAAAATTTGAACAAAAGTTTATATTATATCATTTGACCTTTCATTGTAGGTTCAATAAATACAATGAGGTAAAACACTATAGGAACAGAGGTGAGGAGCAATATTTAAAGGGACGGCAAATTGATAAATTTCCATATTAAAAAAAAACTCAGCTTTTATAAGAAAGATACAATTCAAAAAATTGAGAATTGTAAAGAGTTAGCAAATTTTCTGAGTCAGCTGTCATGAGGCAATAATATTTACGCATTCCTCCCCCCCCCCTCTCAATCCTTCCCTGTAGTGACAATTGAATATGGCATGGTACTAAAATTTGGTTTCCAGACAACATACTAACAGATTAAATTGATAGAAAACACTCTTATGTATTTGAACTACCTTCCTGGAATGACGCCACTCCCTGAGAAAGTTGAGCCATGCCGCCATTGAAAAATATTTAAAATACATTTTTACAATATAGTTAAATATTTAGCTAGATCAATATTTTCCAATACATCACTATTAATTGCATTACAACAATACATTTCAAAGAACATTTTTTATTTCATTCTTGAGTTTATGGAGATGGAACGAATAATGCAACCAATTCTAGGAGTTTAGTCCTTCGAAAAGAGTTTTTTACACATTTGCCAAAAACTATTCTATCATTTCAAGTTAAGTTATCAATTACAGAAGAGAAAATAGATATCAGTAATGAAAGGCAGGAAGTAACAGGAGAGATTGCAATGGAGCTGTTCATCAATCAACCTCCTACTGGTGGTTCTTGTCAGGTTGGATTTCTTAACAGTGGGGTCTTTACCCCTACTAATATAGGTAAAGGGCTTGTAGAAGACTATGAAATTCGTTGTAATGATTTCAAGGATCCTGATAGTCATCGCATAATTAGATATACGATGATAAGTAAGGCCTCATAGTATCTACATATATTCTTGTGTGCTTCCATTTATGCAAACTCCCATTTCAGTTGAGCAACTCTCTGATAATTCAACATATTCAATTTTATATACTGGACCATCAATTTCTGCGTCCGTCATTTTTCCAGTCGGTGATTTTCATGTATATGTAAAAGTTTATGATGAACTAGAAGCTTATTCACTAATGGATGCATCCCTTGACTTCAAAGTAAATCTACCCACAGAGTCAGAGTATAAAGAATTTGAAATATCTAAGAAGCTCGAATACTTGAACAGTGTTGGAGACACAACAAAGATTAATCAAATACTAAGTGCTGATGTAAGTATCATGTATCTTTTTAGCTATTAAATTATTTTATCAATTTGTTTTGTATTTAAAATAATGGTTTAAAATGAATCCATCTATGAATATTCTCAGAATTTCAAGGATAAGTAAATAAATTAAAGTGTATTGTACAAATAGTCTAAATAACTCAAATAAATTGTTAATGAAGAATAGTATGCATAATTAATCAACATTCAATTCAATTTAAAAATATGATATGCATATAAGTACAATATACATATATCAATAATATTTTATCTTTGAATATTAAACTTTTTAGAAGGGATCTCCTTAGAAATTTTCCTTTTTTTATGACTGCAGTAAACTAAAATAATGAATATCTGCATTGCAAAAATATGTGTTTTGTATAAATTCTTTATTACATAAATTAATAGATAGAAAAGAAAGGTGAGCACTCATTGAGGTGCACTCATTTATTTTGAAGGCCGATTACATATTTTTGTATTTAATTATATGTCCAAGGTTATGAAATGCATACCATTTTTAGATATTCAATTTGCATGGAAACATATTGATCGATATCCATGAACTAAAAAGACATGGCATTGAGTTCAAAAATATACCTATATACATAATATAATTTTAAATGATGTAAAAATATGAGCCTGAGAGTATATCTTTAGTTTTGTATACGTTTTTTCATATTATTCAACCAAGATATGAATATATTTTGAAAATTGACTTTATTTGCTGTCTACATATATAACCACATTGAAGGTGGTTTTTGATCATCTCCTGTTAATTATCTTTTTTTGGATATGTCTTATATGAAGTTGTGTAATAATAATTATTTAATATTTTAGAAGAAGCACGGAGTTAAATATGTTTTCATAGTTTTTGTGAAAAATATCACCAATATTTATAATATTTACACAAAGGATATAATCAAATAATATATATATATATATATATATATATATTAAAACCATCAAGTGGAACCCATTACACTATGGATCAACATTTTTGTACACAAGATCATTTTATATTTATTTTTTACATCAAGTGACAATAAAATGAAGAAGTTAAATTAATTATTTTAGGTTTTGTTGTCCATAAATTGATTTGTTAGTGCATTTCAAACTTAGTTTTCTACAAAATGAAAGTATGTAAATGAAAAAAAAAAATAAAAAACGAAGATGATTTTAAATCGTAATACATAAATTTAAACCAACATATATGAAGCTCTTAATAAAAAAAAATCAGCAAGACCAATAAATAGAATGTGTATCTGACATTTAATATTATACCTAGTACTATTTTATGAGTGATAATAATCACACAAATTGATTAGTTTGAAATAAAGCTATAAAACTAATGGGTTATTTTATTAATTTTAGTTTCTCTTTATTTCTATTGTTGAATACTTAAAATTGTTTTGTAGCTTTATAGTCAACAATTTATCAAAGGTTCAAGACATGATTAATGGTATAGTAGAATGTTTTGTTTAACTAATGCTGAAATTATTTTCTTAAGTGATGGAAATAAGGAAAAAAGTACGCGTGTTATACGCGAGATATATATTTTTTTCTACTATTTCTTTCATTTTGTCGCTAAAAATTTATTGGAGAGGAAATTTGTGGGAATACTTTTTGAAAAGTTATAAAAAAAAAATACTATGTTTTAATTTTTTTGGATGATAATGATGAAAGAAGAATAAATTTTCAGAATAATAGTCAATTTTCTGAACTTCAAAGATGTTTGAGCGTCCTACAAATATTCAATAAAAAGAGTTTTGATTAATATTGATAAAATTACGAAATATAGATATGTACTAAACTAAATGAAATAAATACAAAAGAATAAAAACGTTATTTCATCAACACGTTCACAGCATCCCTAAAACTGACTGATATGCCATATAAACAACTCGGTGAAACACATATTACTCCAAGATCTTTTGAGCGAGGGTTTTTTTTGTGGTAGTTGACTCAAAGTACTTTAACTTGATATAATAAAAACCGTGCTACATAAGTGGTACACGATGTGGGTAGTAAAAATTTTAATCAATTTGTGCATCTTGTGCCATATATGGCTATTGTAAATAAAGTTCTCTTTGATTGAAAAATGATGTGGCACATGTTGCGAGTTTGGGGAGACATCAGTGTACCATATATGGCTCACGATGCGGTGAAAGTGTAAAGACGTATTCAAATCCACTTTATTCTCAATTTGTTTTAACATTTGTTCTAAAAAAACTGTTCATTCTCAATTATTAATTTAAACTATTGCATTCAAAACTAAGTATTAATAATTTTAAAATTAAGGAATCTCTTTTTTTAATTTAAATTTCATCTTTAATTCAATATGACCATTAAAATGTCAGAACAAGAGACAAGATTTTAAGCCCATTTTGCCCCCTACATTTTTTTTATGGGATCCACCAAATTTATGCACAAAAAGCGTCAAAAAATAGACAATTTAAATTTTGGATATCTGAGGATTCCCAAAAAATTCAAAGCTCCTCACAAAAAGTTTTTTAATTTTCAATGGGTATTTTAAAAAATTTAAAAATAAGATTTTTGGATTTTTCTGTAGTTTTTGAGAAATAAAAATTGAAATGAATAATTTAATATATACACGTAAATTTGTAAAAAATATATAAATCGTATGATACCTACAACAGGGTTCTACATGCATAAATAACTAAGATATGAATGATTTTGTCTCCAAACTTTCAAGGTAAACAAGTTTATACTTTAAATAAACAAAGTCTAATAAAATATTAAGTATAGTAATTGAAATATCTTTTTATAATATTTCAGTATTAGATATACATATATCTTTGTTTAAAGAACTCGAAGAGTCAAAATTAAATTTGCATTCGAAATCTGAATAATATTCTTGCATTTGGAAGTAATTAATCTTTGAATTTAAACTATCTTTTTTCACATACATGAATAAAGTTGCCATAGTTTTAAACACTGATTTAAAAAAAAATTACATATTATGGTATGAACTATTCTTTAAAGTATTAATATATGTAATAAGCTTTATTTGAAATGACATGTTTTTTTAATTAAGAAGAGAAGATTAAGAAAAAGGAAAATAAGAAAAGAAGGATCAAGAGACAGACTCAAATATTGAAATATACTTTAGCTTCAGATTAACAGGTTTATAGACCATTAAGTTTCTTTTTTATTAGTTTTTGTCGGTAACTTATAATAACAAACAAGAGATGGGTAAGAGAGAACCCGGAGGTAGTTACTAATACTGTCTATTGGTGTTCTGAGAACATTATTTAAGGGATCATGATGAAATGGTTTTATGATTTTTGACATCGAACGATATTTTATTTATTTTAATATATTTCTTTATCTTTATAATAGTCCAATAAAAATAAAACAATGTGGTTCCCAACTTTTATATCTAAGTCATCAATCATAATACTAAATTTTACACTTATCCTTTTACTTGTCTTCACTCTTGCTTTCCATTGAAAAGTTATTTAAAACCAGTGCTTTTGTTGTTAAATTAATTTATCAAATTCACGTATAGAGAACGGGTATTCTTCTTGTAGAATATAAGTGATTACAGTTATTTCACTCTTAAATAAATAATACATGATTAATATCTATAGATCAAAATAAAATGATAGCATCGAGCAATAGTTTTTAATGAAAATGACTATTGTTATGTTTAAATAAGGCGTTATACAACGTAAAAATTGCATTTTGTACACTTTGTTTATACAACATAAAACTTGTACACAACATACATGTTTATAAAAATATTCAAAATATATGTAGCAACGAGTATTTGGATTTGAAATTAACAAATTTACTATAACTCTTCGATAAATTATTTTGTTAACAAACAAAAATTGAAAGTACTATAAAATACTCAAATATATACATTTTGAGCAATTCATAACAAATGAATTAAAAGTCATAGCTTAAAACGTAAAAATAATCATATGAAGTTCATAATGAGGCTTGGAAATTTGGATAGTTGAAGACTTGAATAAAGAATTGACATCTCATAAACCCAAAAGGTTTTCAAATTAATATTTGGAAGTGAAGCAAGTCCAATTATATTGAATCAACCATTCAGTTATTATGCTTTAATCAAATCATGATCTTTACATAGAATTCTTCAATTATGAGATGAGTATGGTCACAATTTTAATAATATTAAGAATCTTAACTATTTCTTTGTATTGGTTAAAATTTCGAAACCCCTTTACTTTATAATATATGATCATAATCGACAAATCTTTATTTTTTAAGATGTAACAATAAACTTTTTTGAGGTATACTATACAAATAAATTTTTTGTAATCATAAAAAAATGAAGGAGATATTTTTTTATGGATTGTTTGTGTATGTAGATTTTATAAGTATTTATTATAAGTACAATCAATTATTTATATTACAGATAAAAAAATTAAGATTAACTTTTCTGAAGTAATCGAATTTGCCCTATGATGTCTTTATTAAAATAATAATAATTAATAATTTTTTTCTAAAAACTGTTATAAAAAACCTTACAATTTCGCATAATTTCCTTTGTTTTACAGAACAATAACGTAAAAAATAAAATAATATCGGAGGTCTATCTTTTCTTTCAATACACTATTATTGATTAATTTTATGATGTGAGGTTCTCTTTGATCTTTCCCCTTCAAAAAATGTATTTATATAATGAATTTAATCATGTCTTTCATATCCTTGGCGGGCTTAGTATTTCAAAGTCTATTTCATTAATTAAATACATAAAGATGATGTCTCTTTCAGGTATAGACGGATTATAAATCAAAATTTGTCATTCAAATAATATTATGTTGTTGTTGTTTTAACTGTAGTACACAGTTCCAGGAACTGATTCTACTCTTTTATCCTTATATTGTATATTACATATGTATATCATAAAGAAAAAATATTATTTATTAAAGTTTTAAAAATATTTGATTAAAGGAGTATGTATAGGTAAATACACCTTTTAGCATAGCTTTTTCTGGAAAAAAGTCTACAACTTCATTTTAAACGTATCTAAGTTAAAATAAAGTATATCAAAATTATTCACAACTTATTTATTACTAAATTTTAGGCATCAATTCGCAGTAGAGCTTGTTGGTTTAATATTACTTGCAAGCTTGCCAGTAATAAAATGGACATACAAAATCTAACTGAATCGGGTCAAAAAGTATTAAATGAAATGATACTTAATATAACTAAGGTAAGGATAAGAAATTAACAATTTACAAATATAACTCATTTGATATTGAATGTTAATTTATTTATACAATTCTAGAGTAATTCGGATTCTTTGAAAAATTTAAAAGATGGATTGAACATTAATGATATCAATCAGGTTACTCAAGCATCAAGTACATTATATTCAATTACCAAAACAATATCAACAGACCCTTTACTACGTAAAACATTAGATATGGAGGCAAGGGAAACAACGGTCAATATTTTAGAGGTACTTTTTTATTTAATCCCTATGTTTAAACAAAAATATTGATGCTGTTCAAATTTAATTTTTTTGTTTAGTTTCAATACTGAACAAACTTTTTCTTTTTTTAAAAAAGATTCAAATTTTAATGCTTTTAGAACTAGATTTGAATGCAGTATTTGATAAATATTTAATCTAATTTATTGCATAGCTTGCAGGAACATCAATGTCAAAAAGTAAATCGGGGGCCCATTTTCAAAATTGTGATAATTTTGCTAGCTTTAATTGCTTTTATTTTTCAAAAACTATAATGGCATGACAAAATTTGCAATATATTTAACGTTTAACACTAGCATTGCTTTATTAAAATTCAGACATTTGATAAAATTGACTTCTTTAATTTATTGAGAGAAAATCTTTGAATTCAAACTTCATCCATTAATATGTATACCTTATGAAACACCTTATCATTTCATCATTATTTTTATCACAGTAAATTTATTCATTCTTTTTATCAATATTAATAATAAAGTGGTCAAATACCATAGAATAAAGACGAAGGAGATATATTAATAAAAGATCAAAAGAAGACCATATAAACACGCATACCATAAAGACTCATATATTATTGAAAAGGAATGTAGAGTTAAATTGGACTGATAAATTATATACATGCATAAATTATTCAATAAGTGGAGGTGACTTTGAGTGACTAAATTTAATCAAAGCTTTCCTTCTTTCAAAAAATCAATAAAGATATATAATTAACTTATTTCACAAAACTAACCTACACAAATATTTGTACAGAATAAATACTATACAATCGCTTTTAAAACTTTTTAAAATATTATGTACCTAGTCATATGGTAACATATAACTACACTCCGTTTGTATACAAAAAATTAACGAAATATTCCTTGCTCTTTCAATGGTTTAAGCCCTATCCCATTCTAATCTAATTTTTTTTTTGGAAGTTGATAGGTATCAAAATTATTTCCTTCATTACAGTTCAAGTCATCAATGTTATAATTATTATCCATTCTTAAACCGATAAAGGTAAAATATCAGAAATTAGAGTTCTATTTTTTTATAAATGACGTAAAATAATTTATGAATTTGATAAGTTGATTATATTATGCTTTAGCGAGATGTGATCAGTTACGTTAGTTTTTATTAAAAAAGTGCAAAATATTGAAATAATATACTATTTTTTCAATCCTTCTTTGGTAAACATCCACTTTTAACATGGTTTGTGAACTGAAATTTATAAAAAAGTCACCAAAAAAATAAAATAAAAATTAATTACATGATACTCATGTATTTATCAATTTTGACGAGATTGCTTTTTAATTTTTAAAGTAACATCTTATACTACATTAGTAGCAATGTAGAAAAGTAGAAGAAAAATTCGACAAGTAATGATAACATCAAAAAAAAGAATGACTGAAATGAGAACAAATAAATTATATAAGCCAATCCTTGATAAAAATGGCATGATTTACAAATAATTTTCATTATTCAAAAAATATCACTTCCTACATCCTAAATGTACACATAAAATATTTGGTTTTCAACTTAAATATTCAGTTACTTGGTGTGATATAAATTACCTATACCCAATTATAAATATTTATTTAAACAAATCTCCTTTTTCTTCTCAAAAAAGAGTAAATCCATCTCTTATATTTAAATCAATGGTTCAAAAAATTATATTTATATATATAATGGACTTTTTTCTATTTTTCTTTAGAATGGTTTACATTCTATAAAAGGAAATATGTAAGTTGAAGTATGAGTTTCATAGAAACCATCAAATTCTACGAATTTATGCCAGATTAAGCTAACTTTTGAAAAAAAAATCAATTAATTAGCATAATTTAGTTATGCTTGTGCCGTATTTACCTTTAGTCCTGATTACAATAATAGAGCTTTTTATATCAAAAATGATATTAAAATTAAATCCTTCTGCTAAATTAAAATAAAAATGTATATTAGTTTTAATTAGTTCCTTGTAAATAAAAGATTCACTGAAATTTATACGCCTACACGAAATTTTTTAATTGTCTACCTTATTAATGTATTCAAAATGAAAAAAATTATTATATTTTCAACAAAATGAAAATTTATTGTTTGAAAGCAAAATTTACGTATGGCAACTGTATGTTTAAATAAAAAGGTTAGAAATCAAATTTTGCAGTAAACTTCAATCCCCTTTTGCGCCTCCTCATTGAATCAAGATTATTTTTACCAGTATCAGCTGGTAGCTTGGACCAAAACAAACAACTTTCGTTTTGTGATAAATTCAAAGATGTCAAAGCAGGAGTCGAACAGAGAGAAGTTGTCAGCTTTGTTCCGAGCGAGAGTCACCCCTGAGAAGGCTGCCGAGACCATTGGCGTCTCAGTCCTCACTGCTTTCTACGTGAAGAAAGCTGTCAATGCTAGTCAGGGAACCTCTCGAGCTGAAGGAAGTGGAAGACATAAAAAAAAACGAATTCGAGATCTCCTGGACGACATCAGGGCCCAGATTGCCGAGGACCCAGCAGTGTCCATGAATTCCATGGCCAAGGAGTTCAACGTAGACCCTAAGACCATCAGGACGGCTGTCCACAAGGATTTGGATATGAAGTCGTATGCCAGGACTTCAAGGCACCTGCTAACCGATCGCTTGAAGCAAAGGCGCCTTGAACGCTGAAAGAAGGTCCTCAGCTACTTCAAGAAGTCCAGCGTTCGGGTGAAGATTTTCTCCGATTAGAAGATCTTCACCATGGACGCCGTTGTCAACAGGCAAAATGATCGGGAACTTTTAAAATTATTAGACCAGGTTGAGAACACCTACAGAACGAAGCACCTGCAATAGATCATAGTGCTGGGGGTTGTGTCGAGGGATGGCAAGATGATGCCTCCGTACTTTTTCAAGCCCGGCGAGAAGGTAGACAACGCTACCTAATACAAGGTCCTGAGGTTGACGGTGCTACCTTGGCTGAGGGTCACACACCCTGACGGCAACTATACATTGTCCCAAGATGGTGCTCCATGCCATACGTCTAAGAAGGTCCAGGATTTATGCAACACCCACATGTCCGACTTTTTATCGGCCAACATATGGCCCACTTCAAGCCAAAGCATGAACCCGTTGGACTTTTTTGTGTGGAGTGTCCTGGAGAGGGCCACCAACAAGACGTCTTATCCAATTTTGGAGGCTCTACAGCAAGTCATCCGCGAGGCATGGGACGACTTGAGGGAGGAGTAAATTTGCAACAGCTGCACAAGCGTCCGTCGCCGTGTTGAGGCTGTTATCAACAATAACGGCTGACATATAGAGTAACCAAATGTCCATGGGTCCCCTCTATCTCGTAGCTTTTGAATTTTTGAAATTCGTTAATTATTAGAAAATATGTTGATCATTTTTTACCTCATACAGTTTACTGCAAAATTTGGTTCCTAACCCCGTACATAAAGAGACAGATAGAAATTGCAAAACTTTTTGAAAACGGGTAAATTACAGGGGAAAAAGAAATGTGTTAGATGAATCAAAGTTTAATACAACATAGTACCTACTTCTGTTTGTTATCAATTGATTTTATTTATATTGTAGTATTTTCACAAAATGCATTTCAATGAATTTTGTAAAATGATGCAAATGTCCTCGTAGCTGAATACATTTGCAACACTAAGAAAAAATCTAGTTTGAGTAAAAAACTAAGAAAATTATAATAAATAATATTTTTTGAGCAATTAATAACTAAACATTTCAAGCTTTTAAATTAATTATGAATTTTAAATTTTTTACTGCTCAAAAATTTATTTTAAGATTTTTAATACAAATTACTGATTAGTATGTTTGATAGAAAAAATCCACTCCAACTCAGATAGTACACACACACTCAAACTAATTATATCTGTAGATGTAAGGTAATCAAGAAAATTAAATTATGCATTGAAAGTTGTAGCATTGGTAGCAATCAAACCTTTAGTATTGAATGTTGTAACGATATGGTTTATCTTTGAATTTAATAGATTACATTAAAGTTATCAGAATAATCAATAATTTAAATGATATAAGTTAAAGCAAAAATTATGAAAAATTGACTTCATTATTACAAAAAAAAATTGTTCCTTCAATAAATTACTTTACCCATCAAAATCAGTTTGTATCAAAATGATATGTTTGCAAAATGTCTGATTTTTTGGGCAATATTTTTCATCATATTGTAAATACAATTTCATGACTTTTGATTTTTTTATGTTTGAGAAAAGATTTTTTTTTTGCAACTACTCCCAGTTTTTTATATGAATATATACTTATAAAAGTATGACATGGTAATTTTAAGACATGATTTCACCTATTTTAGCGCTGCAATATTACTGATACTAGTTTAATCATTTATTTCATAAAATAAACTAAATGTACATTCAAATTTCATTACATTAATGATATTTCATTTTTTTTTCTTTTTTTTTTTTTTGATAATTTATCTTGTAGAGAATTAATAATAAAATGCTAATAATTGCATTATTTTATGTATTTATAGAAAAACTATTTTGAAGGTATAGTTGACTGTGTATAATTAATGTGATTAATTAAATATTTATTAATATGAGCCAATATTTATAGAATGAAGAACACTTATTTTATATAACTTGCTTGTATATTGTTTTAGACACTTTCTGGAGCATTGACGAATGCAGATGTAAAAAATCCTTTGGACTTACAAGCTATAATTGACAACACTGCTGGAACAGCAACTATATTGTTAGATGTAAGTTTTTGAAAGTTGCTTCGTACACTAAAAATTAATTTTACTTTTTAGAGTCTAAAAGAAATTTTGTATAACAATGATCCTGATGATATTCCAATATCTGATAGGATGAATGCAGAGTATATGCCCTATGATACAGATATTCCCGAAGGTATTGTTTTAAAATATATAAAAGAATTTTGAATAACATATGATTTAAATCAATAATTTGCTAGATGATGCTGATATACCTGATGACCCAGACGATGCATTAAAACAGAATGCTTTAAAATTAACAAGAATTCACTCCATTAAACAAGTTAAAAAAATATCCTCAATTATAAATGATGTTGGTCAAAGTCTTGTATCTAAATTAATACCAGGAGAAAGCTTGAAATCATCCTCATCTATTGGATTCCAAATGATTATTTCAAAGTAAATTTATAAAAATATACAAGTAATTTATACATAATTATGATTTAAAACATTTGAATAACTTTTTTATATGTATGTACATATTATTTCAAATGAAAGAAAAATATTCATCTTAACTCTAAATTGAATAACGATGAAACTTTTTATTTGTTTGTGAAACCGTAGTATACTTTGTTCATACAAGCTGCAATTGCAGCTCATTGAGTTGTTTGTTGGAGTATAATAAATTTGTTTGTAAACAAAATAAACTAATGATTTCAAGGATAAATAGAAATAATGACATTATATCATGTATGTATGTATGTAACTAAAAATATTTAACTACAAATAATTATATATACATATTTTGAAGATTTGATGCATCAAATTTGATTGGAAAGGATACAGATGGTGATGGCATTCCGGATACAAAATTACGATTTGAATTCGATAACAACCCATCCGTTGTTCAATTTCCTCTTGGGTTTTGTCCAAATAAAAATATAAGAGGAATGATAAGTTATAAATGTAGGGGTGTCTTTTCTATAGTGACAAAGAGTTGGAATACAATAACTATGGTAATTATAATTAAAAGTTGTTAAAATACCTTAAATTAATTTGTTTTATCAATATATGGTATGTAGTTAAAAATATTCAATCAAATTGAAATCTAAGAACTTTACATATGGATGTATTTTTTTTATTATCCCATTTAATTTTTTTTTGCAGTATTAGATGTTAGAATATAAATAAACTTTTACAGATAAATGAGTACCGTAAATCTTCGAGTATAGTCCGCCCCTATGTATAGTCCGCAGGGCAAGTATAGGAGTTTTTTTTGGGGAAAAACCTAAACCTCATGTATAGTACGCACCAGGGATTTTGACCTTAAGATTTCCGGAAAAAAATGCGGACTATACTCGAAGATTTACGGTATGTAGACTAATGCAAAATTATAACAAATTATCTTTCAAGATCAAGTTTAAATGTATTTAAATCAAGTTTTAGCTTTCTAATGGAAAAGTTTTTCACTTTTAAAAATTTTGTATACATGTATAGTTTTTAACTTATTTTATACAATTTGTTTATAAAGGCCTTTTTATAGAGTAAAAGTCAGAAAAAAGGTGACTAAAATCATCATAATTTGACCTTTTTTTCATAAATAAAAATAATAACTTGAATATTTGCAAATTTTAGAATACATACATCTGTGAAATTATTTGGGAATTAACCTCAAACAAACAAATAAATAAGCGGATAGTAAAAGTTCATTTAATTTCTAATTATGATACCTTTGGAAGTATTAATATAAAATACTCTTTAAAATATCATAAAATATTTTTATAATAAATTAACTGAACTAAATTTGATACTTCTAACAAAAATCTGATATCTATAGTACATATATGATATTATAACAAAGACACTTTTCTTTTTCTTTAAAAGAAGTGAAGAAATATAAAAATATAGGGCCGTTTAACTATCTTTCCCAAAACAATTTAAAGTTTATGCAGGATATTTTTAGACGAAAAAACAAAACAAAATAACAACAATACCATATCTCAATTTTCAGAAATAAGTTTTACTCTAATATGCATTTATACTTTGATAACGTATTGTGAACTTGATAAAATTTTACCACCAGTTAAATTATGAGATATTTATTCAACCGAATATTTTATGCATTTAATTTAGATATATCCCATATCAGCTCAACGACTTCATCCAAGAACAAGACAAATTGATGTGAACGTCTATGATGGGAATGACAATGAAATATTGATTGATAAGATATCCCGCGATATTGAATTGATTATTGATAGAGAAGTTAGTGAGGATTTATCTTTGAATGAGAATTTTGTTCATGTCGATGTATCCTCAAAGCTTGAGAGTTTTGATAATAAACTACCCATTATTTATCATCAATTTAATATATCTCATCCTTATTCAACACTAAATCTAGAGATGAAAGCAAGCGATATAAATGATAATAGTTCTATTGTTATACTATTTGGATATGAATTTTTACCAACTCTGAAGAAATGCGATTTTCTTAAAAGCCTAAGAGATATAGAAAGAGGTAAGAATGGAAAGTATGATAAAAAATGTTATCATTTTATAAAATAAAAATAATTGTTATAATAAAGTATATACACACATATATGCACCTATGTGCGTAGGCTTAATGAAGAACACATTGTTATAAAATAAATATATGGAAGAAATGCCAAACGCTTTTGAAAAATTTTACTTGACTAAACTATTTCTCTATGGAAGATTCAACTACAAAAGATTTTTACCAAAGTTTAAAAAAGGAAGATAATATGTGTACTTACTACATTTGTGCTTTCTAAGTACATATATGAACTCAAAGTATTTTAAAATTATTTGTACCAATCGACAAAATCGCTTTATAGTTTCATTGTTATCAAAGATATTTATTTAGGTAAGTTTATTTACATTTAAAAAGACTTCAGGGGTAAATTGGAACATGGTGGCAAATATATTTGTGCAGTCAAATAGCTTGAATTTAGATATTTTTAACTTAAAGGCCCAGTTTCTTCTCAAATGGTTGTAAAATATCTTCAGTTTATCAAATTTTTATTATGAGTTAATATGTAGATTGTACAAAAATTGACTTTATACGTCATCTTTTATTGATGTTAACCACAGGCCTAGTAACGTAGTTTTATTGTAAAAAAGAGTAGAAAATTCCCTCAGTATTTTATTGATATTGTTTTTTTTTTGTTTTTTTTTTTACTCTATTTACTCTATTTAGTTGGAAATTATCCTTATAAATTTAAATGTAATAGTATTTTTAAAATGATTAACATAATTAATATACGTTTTACGTTGTTTTCTTTATATTTCCTCAAGATTAACTTGAATAAATATGATCTAGTTGAAAATATTTGAAATTTTTTTTTTATAACTTGAATACATAATACCTATATATTTAAGTGCACCTTGATAAAAATAAAAATTAAAAATAGTTTCTTAAAGAAATATTTTGATTTATCGCTGTAGTAAAAAAGAAAAATGAATTTATTGTATGGGTTTTTCAAACAAATAAGTCATAAACATTTTATAAATTTGTAAAACTACATATGAATGAAGGAGAATATAAAAATTCCTGTTTTATATGTCATTTAGTTAAATAGTTTTTTTTTCTTACGAAGGAAATGATTATAAGAAAATCAAAAGTATTTTATATGGTAGAAATGATTATATATGTATATAATAAATGACACTATGTTGTATTTTAATTTAATCAAAAGTAGTTTGTTTTTAGTATAATAATCATTTCAGTTTATTTTTTGAGTTTCTAATCTAAAGTAAGAGATTATTTAATATATGTATATTAAATTTACATTTTTATGGGTTACTTTTTGATTTAGATACAACATAGTTTTTAGCCTAAAATCTTTAAAATAACTCTGACCATAAAAGTGAAAGTTTATATAGTTAATGAAAACTTCAATTATAATTTTACCTTCTTTTTGTAGAAATTTGCTGTTCAATAGAAATGTATATTAATATATTAAGGAGCCAAATCCATATTTTTTTTAAGATTAACTTTTTAAGAAGTAAGTTTTACCCCCTAAATTTTTTTTTTACTTTGTAGTGTAAATTAAGGCATCATTTGAAAAATTAAAAAAAAATAACTATTAGAGGTCGCGCTAAACACCTTCAAAGATAAGATAATTGACAATTTTTTTGAAAACTTCATCCTCTTCTTTCATTATCATCCAACTATACAGAAATATAGTGTTAATGATTTTATAACTTTTTTAGATTAAAATTGTATTTTTTCTAAGTTTCTGTGAGATGTATTTTGAGTGACATATAGGATGGAGAACTAAAGGAAAAAAAATTATTGTATCACACATAACACGTATTTTTTTCTTTTCATTTCTTTTATTTGATAAAATAAATTCAGCGTTTTCTGTAGCCGTCTTCAAGCAATATTTTTTACGAACAATGATACTTTTCTCTTTACAAACTGACCATTTTTTTGGAAAAAAGGACTGTCAAGTTTGATGTGATAAAACATAAAAAAGTTTCAAAATTATTATCTTCATCGAACTGTTCAAAAAGCTATAACTTTGATGATAAAAATTGGTGGAAGCAAATCTTATATAACCTTGTAATATATGTATCATTTACTCTGCATAGTAAGAAAAATATTTAGTTTAACATCGATAATAAGTGTTATTCTGAATTTAGAACTTATAAACAAAGTATGACAATGAATTCATATAATTCAATGCCACTTATTATAAATAGATCAAAAATACCTACATAACATGATATTGAAATTACTATTACAATTATATTTTAATTTGTTGAATAATCACATTAATGAATATTTCAACTTTATAAATGAGTGTAATAACTACAAACCACAATAATTTGTTCTATTGGTTTATATACATATTAATATCATTAAATAAATTACATTATTCAACAATTTTACAAGAATTGAGGAAACTTTTATTACTTTGTAGAGGTGGATCAGGGTACATGCATTATTAGAGAATTTTTTATAACCTTTTTATAAATTAGGGCATTTTTATAGGTATATATAGTGTTATTATTAATTTGTATCATTAAATTACGAACTGATGCATAAGATTGATGTTTTATTGGGATGAGTCTTTGCCTAATAATGTAATAAATATGATAAAAATGTCTTTACACATCTTTTTTTTATTAATAGTTTGTATATCGAGCTTATTAGTTCGCTAAGTAACAAAAAATATTTTCAATGGAACTAACGATAAAATATAACATAACACTATAACAGGTTAAGTACGTATTGATAAAAAATCATTTTAATTGATCGGTAGGTAAATAAAAATTAAGGTTTGGTTGCAAAAAAATAACTAAGATACACAGACTAACTACCATTAATGAATTCTCATTTATATATGCATTAACTTTTAAAAGATACCTTAAATTAAGTCACTTACGTATTAGATTGTATGTTATAAACGTTTATAAATTTAAAAAAATTTAAATTGTAGGCATGAATACGTTATATATAAATGATGAAATTGTAAAAAACCAAACGGGTACATGGTATTTGGGAGTTTGTGCAATATCAAATAGCATCAGTTTAAAAGAATACAAAACCTGCAGTAAAAATTCTTTAAGCAACCTTCAATTGGACTCCGACTTGAAAAACATAAATTACTCACTTCGAGTGTACGGTGGAGGTTGTTACTATTTCAACAAGTTGACTGAAGTTTGGGAAGGATCTGGTCTCAAGGTAATTTTTTTTATATATTGCACGTATTTGTATGTATGTACTTTTATAAAAATCTTTTCAGAATCTGAATCTATCAAGGAAAGAATCTGGTTGTCTCGCATCACATTTGACTTCATTTGCCTCTGGATTCTTTTATTTGAAGAATACTATAGATTTTGAGCTGATATTTCCTTTAACATCCTACTCAGATAATCTTACACTTTTTACCTTTCTCGCCATAACTTGCATAGCTTACTTGTCGGCTCTAATATACTCCATCATTATGGATAGAATTGACTTGAAAAAGGTGAGACTGATAATAAAATTTCCTAGTTTTATTGGATAAACAACATATGTGCATTTATATGTTTTTTCTTCTTCCTTTTCACTTGAAAAACTAAAATAAAACTACAACTATGTAAAAAGAGTTTTCAATTTAGTATTTTGAACTCTTTTAGAACTTCATTATAAGTGAAAAAAATAAAAAATCCCCCCCCCCTCCTCGTCCCATAACAACCTGTAGTGCTAACACGATAAAAATCAATATTCTGTGGTCCTTAAAAAAATGATTATTTCAACTTTTTTCACTTATTGACTTTTCTTTTGATTGCTTATATATATATAGCATATGCTGTTATTGACTATTTAAAAACGATTTTTGTCCTCCCTCCTCCTCTCTTCAAAAGATAATAATTTACTATGTTTGACCCCAAAAAATGTTTATTTCCGATTCATAACCATTGATCTGTAGATGCATTTGAAATAGTATTTATTATTCTGCTTCTCTTTGTACCTTCTTTCCATTGTTGTTTGATCTCTTTGTACTTTATGCCTGTTTTGCTTTGATTCAATCTCTTTTGAAAATCACTCTCTATTTCTTTTTTTCTTTTCATAGTAAATATGTATGTCCGTCATTAACATCGGTGATAAGACATTATATACAGCTATATATGCTTGTTTTAATTAAGGTTCATTATACATTTAATTTATATTATCTATAGTTTAAAAATCTATGTCTATTGCATATATATGTAGAAATTTGTGTAATGCATCCTACAACTTAATATCTTCCAAATCAGTTTTTATCTACTATAAGAAGGTACATTTTAAAAACATATTTGTTTGACCTACGTTGGTGTAATGTTTTATAATTCTTATAATTGAGAGAAATTCATTTATTTCAAATGTGAAAATACTTTGTTAAACCATTAAATACACAGAAACACCTTGAGCCATGCTATTTATTTTTTTGTTCTTGAATATAAAAGAATTCAATTTATCGGAGCTTATATTCAGTTGTATTGTTTCTTATGATGAATGAGTTAATGTTACTTTGCCAGACTGGCCGAGAAATTCATAATTGTATCAGGAAAGTTTAAAAGTTCATTTTTACAACCATTATAACTAATACATATTATGGATTATACAATGAATATAATTTTTTTTAAATGTCCATTAAAATAAAATAAAAAAACATGAAATACTAATGAATGATTATTTTACCAAGTTTCAAGTTTTATTTGGACACAATTATAAAGCATAATGCCATCATAAGTCAAACAATTAGGAATTGAAACAAAAATATATATTAATTGGTATGTGCATACGTACATGTATAGTCAGTTTGAATGTTTGCTTCAAGTTTTACAGCGAGTTTTTACCTACAAATGATAAAAATTCATTAAACAATTATAAGTTGTTTGACTTATCATTTAAATGCTTTCATAGTTATTTTAGTTTCATATTTAATTTACAGATTAATGTGCCATATATGCTAGATAATCATCCAAATGATACATATATGTATGAAATGATTGTTGAAACGGGTCCCTTTCCCAGTAGTCAAGCAAAATGTAAAGTACAGTTCATATTGTTCGGAGAAAACGATACCACTGAAATAAGAACCTTGAACAATGAAGAACGAGATCTTTTCAGAAGTGGATCTTTTGATTATTTTCTTCTCACAACAAATCGACCATTAGGACCACTTGTAAGACTTCTAATTTGGACCGACAGTATGGGCTTTGGTGATGCAGGATCTTGGTATTTAATGAGTGTAACCTTCATGGATATACAAAATGGTGTAAAAACACGATTTATTGGAAACCGCTGGCTTGCTCTTGATAGAGGAGATTTTGAAGAGACGGCTATTCTCTACCCTCACTCATATGGTGACCCTGAAGACTACAAATATTTACTTCGTACATCTATTTTCAGATTTTTTAAAAATCATCATATATGGCTCTCCATTTTCTTAAAACCATTAACATCCCGCTTCTCAAGAGTTCAACGATCCACTGTATGCCTCACTTATTATTCACTTAGCATGCTACTCAACGCCTTTTACTACATGTTGTCCCCTCAACATTTAATTGATTCGTTATTTACGATAGAATTTATTGGATTCGATTTTAGAGACGTAAGTGATATAAAGATGTCAATACTTTTAGGGTTTAATTATATTTTTTCAGATACTCACTGGTTTTATATCGAGTATTATTGTAACTATTCCAATAATTTTGCCAGTTGTACTATTCACAAAATCAAGGCATTGGAAAAAGAGAGAAAACCGATGTAAAAAAGGAATAAATGAAGGTGATCTCAGTTCTTTAATATTTTTTATGGAACTATCATGATTATTTATTATATTTCTCGTAGCTATAAACAAAAAAATATTTAATATCAAAGTGGAAGGTTATCAAAGAAAGAAGAACACTCTCGAAAACCAGTGAGTTTAATTCATAAAAAAAAGAGGAGAGAAAGATATTGCACATATATGTGGCGGTATCAACTAAAAAAGAAAGCTAAACATACCTACATACATATATAAAAAAAATATTAATAAGGGAGTTCGGTGAATATTAAAATGTTAATTATTCCGTATTTTTAGGCGAAATCGTTCTTATCATTATATTTTTTGGATAATTTCATGGATATTTTGTTTGTTGATAATTTGTGTTTCAATTACACTTTCTATTGGATTCATGCTTAATTTTTCAAATGATGTCATCTACCAATTTATTGTTGCAATGATATTAAACTTATTTTCCTCGTTGTTCATCGTACAACCTATGATTGTAAATATTAGTCATGAAATTTTTTTTTAAAGTTTTTGAAAATATTTACATTTTCAGGTCACATTCTTGACTTTTTACTATGGATTATGCAAGCAATCAACACATTATTTTGAGGATGATCATACAGAAGAAGATGAGGAACCCCCAACAATTTATTTTAATCCGAATGATAATATATCAGTTGATCGTAGACCTAGAAATTTAACACCTCATCGAATAGTTTTTGATAATAATTTTAAGAGGCGACTGAAAGAATTACGAAGTACTGAATTCGAAATGCGTCTAGTCATAAAGGAACTATTTATATACTTTTTTTATTTATCCATTGTTCTTATTATTTGTTTTGGGTCAAGAGATCCAAATGCTCATTGGGAAAAAAAGAATATAGTTATTAATATTGTTCATGGAGGAGCTAATTGTGAAATTTACCCCAAGGACGACTCACGTTATAGGCCATGTAAAGAAATTCGAGCCTCAACGGACTTTCAGAAAATAAAAGATATTAATGATTGGTGGAAGTGGGTAGAAACAACACTAATTCCAAACGCAAGAGTTCAACCATGGTACAATGGTCGACCACCATATGGTTTCAGGGGCTATTTAAATGATCGAGTGAATCGTTTGATAGGATATGCAATTGTAAGACAAGTCCG
The DNA here is from genome assembly GCA_963680855.1 of Lepeophtheirus nordmannii. Taxonomy (NCBI): domain Eukaryota; kingdom Metazoa; phylum Arthropoda; class Copepoda; order Siphonostomatoida; family Caligidae; genus Lepeophtheirus; species Lepeophtheirus nordmannii. The sequence continues at coordinate 32,273,840 of OY804518.1, read as the reverse complement.
CCAAAAAATTGGTGTTTGTAGAACTCACCCATTTGTTCGAGAACATATAGAAGAATGTCTTGGAGAGGGATCTATATCCTCGGAAGATACAACTCATTGGTGTGAAAATTGGAAACCTAAACACATGGAAATAAATTGCACTGCGGCTCCTGAATATCAGTACATATCTGCAACAGAACTGGAGTCTTTACCTGTTAGCGGTAAAATAAATACCTATAGTGGGGGAGGATATGTTTTAAGACTACAAGGATATATTGGTGATCTACAAAAACGAATAAAGAAACTTCAACAAGATAATTGGACTGATAATCGAACACGTGGTTTACTTGCAGAATTTTCAATTTACAATGCACAAATTAACATGTTTGCAACAGTAACATGCATAGCTGAATTTATTGGTGGAGGAATTCAGCCATATCACAGAGTGGACGTTTTCCGACTTTTCCCTAACAAAAGCTTCTTCAGTGAAGTTTTAAAAATTTCAGAAGTACTATTCGTTTTTGCAACATTTTATTATACAATAAGTATTCTTGCGACATTGAAAAAGGAAGGTATGAGAGATTTTATCAAAAACTTTTGGAACTTGACAGACTTTGCGACTGTAATATTCTCATTTACTGCAATTTCCTTATACATTGTTCGATTCATAATTGTTATTGAAACTACAAAACGAATCTCTGTGACAAGAGGAAATGAATATATTCGTCTTACAATCCCTGCTCTAATCAATTCGTATTATGACTACTCAATCTCCTTCATTGCCTTTACAACATCACTCAAACTCTGCAAATTATTTGGTTTCCAAAAAACCTTTAGACAAATTGGCTTAACAATCAAATTGTGCTTTCAGGGGCTGTCAACATTTCTCATTGAATTTTGTATCCTTTTTGGAGCATTCTGTTCCTTCTTTTATTTTGTATTAATGGATGACTTAGAAAAATTTAGGGATTTCTTAAGATCTTTTGAAAATACACTAGCTATGAGTATTGGGAAATTTAATTTTTCAGAACTTCGGAATGCAAATATATTGGCTGCATGGATTTTCTTTGCCTTTTCAAGTAAGTACTTGTCGTTTATCCAATTGTCTTACATCACAAATATTTTTTAAATAGTTGCGATAAATATGGTTCTTATTAACATGGTAATGTCTATTATTAATTTGGCATTTGAAGAAGTAAAAGAGAGCAAATCCATTTCAAAAAATAAGTTTCAACTGTTACAATATGCTAAGAATACATCTGCACAAATGATTGGCCTACAAAATCCTAAGTTGATAAAACCAGTTTATAATCTTGAAAAGTCTGACAAAGTTGAAGAAGAGAATCATTTATCAATAAAAGCAGACATATTAATGAACTATCTAGAAACAGAGTACTCTTCAATGAATCTTGAACAAAAGAAATTTGTTCTAAAATTAAAGGAGAAAGCTAAGGATGGTAACGAAAAAAAAATTGGTTTCGATACGTTTTTCAATCCTGACAATAGTTTGAATTGATTATTAACAAAATTTGTTTTTAGATTTATGTAAAAATATTTGAATTATATAATGTAATTTAGCAAAACTAGTTTTTTGTCTGTAATATATTTAAGGAATTTCTGATTCGAAAATAATCTTATGATGATTCAACATATCTGTATTATTACTGAAAATCAAAAGTTATATATAAATTAAATATTGGATATCATAGATATGATTTTAAATTAACGTAAAATCTTATTTTTTTAAAGTCAATAAACTTTACTTTTCGTTTCAAGCATAAACTGAATTAAATTTTTTATGTAATATAAGATGAAAGATTTAAAAATGTTAAATAGAAGTAAGTATAAGGGAAAGATTTCATATATATGAACATTCACTTCTGTTTGACTTTTAAACACGGATCACAAATAATGTCGCTATAATAAGAGTGTGTTAAGGAAATAAAAATATTCGAGCTTATGTCCCAATTATAGTTATTGCAAATGATTTTTACTAAATTGAATGATTTTAAGTAAACTTATGAACAAATTGATTTTAGCATGATGAATTCATATCAATATTAATGATAAAATTATATTTAATTCATTTTCATATTTAAGCTCTTAAACAATTATCTGTGCCTAAAATAAATTAAATTTTTGCTATATTTATAGATTTTTTTAAATTTAGAGCTACTCACAATCCATTTTCTACTATAAGTATTTACTATTTTATGATCTGAGAATTAGTTTATATAAATGGTCTAAGTTTAGATGCAAAATAAGTTGATATATTAAACCAAAAATGTTCTAATAAAAACAATTTGACAAACCAATGAATTTTTACATTGTATAACATCTTTTATAGATTTTATATATAATTATAATAGTACTTGACGCGTTGATAACGAAGTTGTTAATAGTTTTATCGTACTAAATCTAGTTTTTGATAATTTTTTATTTTAATTTTTGGAAATTTCTTGTTAAGTTTATGCTAACTTTTGAGAAAAAAATATTGATAATCCTTATAAAAGAAACTATATTCTCTACAAAACTAAACGTTAAATATGTGTTTACATTTGATTTGAAATCATATCATTCTAAGAAACTGCAATGTACATAAAGGTGAAAAAATAATTGTTTTTAGAGATTTTATTCAAGACTGAATTATAATCAATATTTTTAAAGCAAAAGTAGAAGATATAAATTGTAAATAACTGGCTTATCATTTACAAAAAAAAAAACATATTTACCTATAAATGATGAATTAAGCAATTATATTGATTTGTTTATAATTTTATTCAAATAAATATTACTCGAGGTTCAGTGCTGAAATTTTTAAAATTCCGTGATAAGGAATAATAATAGTATATTTAAAAAAAAAAAAGAAAAAAATATTTACAAATTTTAATTAGTAAACAATTAAGATTTATATAATAGTACATCAATCTCGAATGGTTTTTTTTTCTCTATGATGTTGAAAACCAATCAATGTTAATACAAAACTAGAGACGTATTTTTTTTTAGCTTTTACATTACATTTTCTCAAGATTGTGTGAGTCCACATGGAATATCAACCCAAATTTTTAATACATTAAACTTGGCAAGGAATAATTGTTTTTATTTGGGCTCATCATTTTTTTTACTCAAAAGTTGCTTTAAATATATAAAAAGTGTAAAAAATATTCATAAATTAAAAATTTATCAAAAATCAGATTCTAGTTAAAGATTTATAATATAAACTTAAAGTACTTCTAGAGAGGATCTATATAGAAAGATATTTTTGTTATTGATTTGTGATTACTTAACTATAAACCTCTTTTATTAATCAATCTACAAATTAATATATTAAAATTACTAATATCCGTTAGATACACTTTGAAGAGTGATTCATTCATAATCACACTTCAAAAACAAAAACAAAAAAAAGTAAAAAATCTATTATTTAGAAAAAAAATAATAAAAATAGGCATTGTAAAGAACATTTGTGCTTATCTAAAATTTTAATCAATCTCTATTAAAATATTAGAAATAGAAAGAAATATCAAATATATTATTTTTTTGTGCCCTACTTACTACATACCTTGTTCCGAATTAAAGTAGGAGTAAAATACCTATAAATAAAATATTGGCTCTTAGACTTAGAATATTTCATATTTTTTAAGGTAAAAAGATTTGTTTTTCCAAATGTATATATGCGTCAAGAATCGAAAAGATTGTAAATGTTTAACATTCTGAGCATTTCTTGTGAGAATGCAACATTCCTATAATTTCTTTATATTTTGCAAAAAAAAATAATATGAAAATAATTGTTATTAAAGAACAATAATATGAAACAGGTTGATGTTTTTGAATAGAAATCAAAAACATAAAAATGAGTTTGCAATTTGAGTTATAGCATCGAAAAATAAAAATAAATATTTTGAAACTCCATTTTTAATAGCAAAAAAGCAAACAAAATAACAGACATAATTTGTATTTATAATAAATTACATCAATGATAGTGTACCGTTCAGTGTATAGTTGTCAATAAATCTTCATTGTTACAAAAGGGTATGGCTTAATTATAATTAATAATTATTACTTAATACTATATTATGTGTAGATTTAATGTATATTGTATAACAGAATCTTTTAAATTATTTATTATAGAATTGATTGACATTCTCTTATACATAAAAACAGACATTGTTAATAGGGGTGTAGCTATAATGTATTGAAAATAAAAATTAAAGATTTAACAGGGTTGAAAACAATTTACATAAAACAGAGTTATTTGCAAGCATCGTTTTCCTTAAAAAAAAAATAACTAATATTTGACTTCAATATTTTAATGAAAATTATATACATTGAGAAGTCCTTTATGATAACATTGTTTGTACATAAATTGAGAATCGATTGTAATTTCGAACTAGGATATTTCTTCCAAATTCCACGGAATAAAAACGAGCGTTTCCGTTATTTTCATAACGGGTCCATTTTCATCACAAAATCTGGTCTGCGACATAATTTAAAAGGAATCTCGAAGTAGCTAGTCCATTCGTACGTGAAAATGTTTAAAAGAAAGAATGCCATTGGTTATGAATTAGAATACAATCCTTACACTGAGAGATTTGTTTAAATTAATAAGAGGAAATAAAAAAAATACAAAACTTGAAAAATATATAATTGATGTTATATATGTATTGATTAAACTTCATCTTTCATCCAATTCAGTGTTATAATGTCAGATGTCATTAATATTTGATTTATATAAAATATATCACAAAGTAATATAAATTCAAATCTGTAGATTATATCAGAATCAAATAAGGCGACAACAACACATGGGAGTAGCTCGATGGAAATAAAAATTTCTCAAGTAGTATTTAAGGTAAATTAGTATAACATTGCCCAAAATGTTTACAGTTAGATATGTATTATATTAAAATAAGTTTTTTTTATAACAAAAAGCAGTACCAATGTGATATAACTGAGTAAAATTTACTCATAGTATAACTCATGTAAAATTTTGAAGAGACAGTAACAAAAGGATTTATAATACAAATGTTCCCAAGGAAAGAATGAAGATAAAAAAAAAAGTAACATCTAAATATGAATAAGTTATATCTATATATTTTTTAAAGTATTAGGCATGTCATTTGGGCTGATTTTTTTATGCACAATTTGTATAAGAGAGCAATATATTATATATGTAATTTGGAAGCTATTTGATTGATGGTCTTAGTTTTCTAATATGATATTAATATTTCATAGTACACAAGTATTTTAAAATTATACATATATATGTAATTCAACTTTTTTTTTCTTAGGTAATTCGTGTACCTTTTCCTTCCTTGATATAAAAAAGTTTTGTTATGTCTTCTTAAAAAAATACTAAATGAAGTATATAATCAAATTACATTTATGAATAATGTGTCTTTGTAAAGTTGATTTGACTTTTACATAATTAACTTTGTGTATGCATATATGTTCATGTATCTACAGACTGTATAATTATTAGGATGAAAATTTTTTGACGGTACAAAAAAGTAGTGCATTTATTTTAATTCGTATAGTTTAGTTTATTTCTGAATAGTGATACATTGATTTACTTATAATCGAACTGAATTTGAAGAGAAGAATAGTGAATGGGTCTAAAACTTTATGAGCCCCAATTCTTGATAAATACATATATGGTAAATTATTCATTTGACCATGCGTGATTAAGCTTTTTTTGTTGATATTAATGATATATTTAATTAAATAGGGCCTGTATGAACTATGATAACCATTCATTATTATTAAATATTAATATTACGTATATGGATATTTTAATAATTATTCTTTCGTAATCCTTAACCCTCTGTTAGTGAACATCCCTTTTTAACGTAGTAAATGAACTCGGATAAAAAGTTCCCACAATATGAAACGAATTCTTTTACTCGTTCCAGAGTTGAAAAATGAATAAAACGATTTAATTTTTTAAAGATTTTTGTGAGTATTTTATCCATTTTACAATCTTAAATATCAATTAAACTGCTGAAAATACTTAATCTTAACAACATTAGTTTGGGATATCAATAAAATATAAATTGCTATTAGTATGATTAATAAGTAAATTTCTATTTTATATAATAATTTCCATAAAATATTCATTACTTTAAATGAATTTTGGTTATTTACTTAGTGCTCACCACTTTTGATAAGGTTGCAAGTAATAAATAAAACAATCACTTTATGACATTTGAAGCTACGCATACGCCTTATATTGGGGAAAAAAATCAATAGTAATGATAAAAAAAAGAGTAACTTAAAAGAGAACAAATAAATTATATTCATCAAACTTTTGCAAAATAAACGAATAATTCCTAAAAAAGACATTGTCCTTACATAAAAATAATTGTATTTATTATAACTAAACGTTTTAGGAACACACAGGAAAGAGCAAGCAATAAAATGTAGAATTTCTATAAGCTATCCTATGATTTTGTAAAGAATAAAAAGATATTTTATCAATGAACAAAAAATTAGTATTCAATTAAGTTGAAGACTTTAGATTCATTCAGAAGTTAATATGTAATAGTCAGGTAAAATAGTAAGTAATAACAATTTCAATCCATTTGTAAAAGAGTGCATAGAAATTGTTATTTACAATAAAAAAATGAGCACTGATATTTAAAATCTATGTTTGTATTAATAAAGATTTGATTTCAAATATTAAGGTAGAAATGATTCAATACCATAGCACCGATATAATAATACGTTTCATCACTGATATTGTATTCATAATTATCCAAATACAAGGGAACCGAGAAGAAATCCAAATGCTCCTTCACAAACAATAAAATAGAGCTTCAAAATGGTTTAAAACTTCCATGATAATTCCAAAATAGGGAGTTTACAATTGAACTGTCCTTGAATGAGGTATAAATAAGTAAATAGTTGAACATATAAAAAACTATTTTTTTTTCATAACTATCTAAGTAAGGACTATAATAAAGAAATAATTTAATTATATTTTAAATTGTTGGAAATAATTTATCTTAAGATATTTTAATGGTTAAATTAATTTCTTTATATCATTAACATAAAAACTTAATGAACCTAAAAAACTTTACGCTAACGTTATTTCATACTTACATGAATATATATATTTAGAAAATATGACTCCAAACAAGCTTAAAAACGTACTTTTATATTTCATGTCCAGGAAGGAACATTGGTTCAGTTAAATACAATCATTACACAAAGATAAATTGAGTAAAAATATACATCAGAAGATCAAGAGTACAATATTTTAAAATGGGAGAACAATGCATAAAATTGTAACATTTTCAAATATATCGTCTTGATATCAAGTCAAAACATCTTTTTTGACACCTTGTTGTTTGTAATATAATTAATATACCTATACAAACAGTTTGAAAGACTTTGTTCCTAAGATGTATAATCTACTTTCTATCAATCAAATTTCTAAGAAACTTTAGGTAATTTAATTAATTTATCTTGAAATTACTTATTACACTTCCTTACTTATTGAGTTTGATTTTGCATAGTAATGGTGCACTCTCCAGTAGACGAATATACAAAAGAATAACAATTAGAAATTTGGTCAAATATAATTAACTTTAATATAATTAAAGACACATTAACTGCCTTCTATAATATTTTTTTCCTTTTAAGAATAGGTGTATAATATTTTGATATTTTCTAGGCAAATGTGTACAATATTTAATGGTATGTGTTGGATCATTGGTTCATAGCAAGTTATTTATCTATAGATGCACTTTATTTCTTCTTTTTGACGAATAGAAAATGCTTCTAAAAAATTAAGTAATATATTTCCTAATAAATACAAATGTACATATATCTTTTTTATTTAGAGGTTATTTGATTTATATCTTCTTTTAAGATTCTAAAAGCTTTACCAATCAAAGCAATTTTTTGTTTAGTAGTAAAATATAATCACTGCATTAGTTGCAAAATTATCTTTTCTCATACGTAAACGTATCAAAATAGTAAATAGACTTATCGATTAATTAATTATGTCCATGATATTTGATTGATGAACTCCAAAACTATATAGAACCATTATTTTTTTTGTCCTACAATATGAACCCATATATTACTTATCAATTAAGTATTAATATAAATTGCAAAAAGTATATTATATATATTATTTGCATGGCAATATTTCCTTAACAAAACAATTCTATCTTATCTAAAAAATAAATAAATCCATTTTTCAAGTACAAAATATATTTATCCTTAAAAAGAAAGCATTTTAAAAGGAAGGAAGTAGTATTATCAAGTAAAGCAATCCAATGTTGATAACATGTATAATTCACGTGTATAAACTTAATATACCTATGTGTATAAAATATATTCAGAAATAAAAGCTATTGAAAATCAGCATTCTACGGTAATATGTTTTTACATATTTATTTAATATTCAATTTCTTTGTTTGTGTCCATCACCTTTTTTAGAAGAGCATTAAATAAATTCAAGTAATTTGAAGGCATGAAGACCTTTGAATATCATTAGTAAGTGTATTTGGTTAAAAAGAGTCAAATCATTTCAGGTTTTGATGAGGAATTGAATTATTTTTGATTGTGCTCATTACAAATAAAAAGAAGAATTCCAATTCCATGTAATGTATTCAATAGGTTATAGCTTCCCCTTGTAGAAGTAAAGCATCAAAAAGAGTGGGATGTAATAAAATTTCCAAAATAGATGTAATGAGAAGAAAGGTAAGCCATTAAACAGAACAATCACACAAAAAAGTACAGCTTAAAAGTGCAAATTATCGAAGAATATCTGCAACAAATTTTACGGTCATGTCCTATATATGTTTTATCATACCATTACAGCTTCCATACTTCAAACTTCGTTAGGCCATAAAACATGATAAAAAGTGAGTATTATAGATATATATTTGCTAGATGTTAATATTCAAATACAATATGTATTGATAGAAAGAGCGAGAAAACTTGAGTCTTTGTAAGATTGGTTTTTCTGTATTGTTTTATGTAATAAACAGTGGTTAGAAAAATATTCTTTGTTAAAGAATGGGTTTTGTTTCTAAAGAAAAAGGGTTTGTAATTACATAATTCTTTCTGAAAAGACGCCAAGCTTCAATAGTATTGAAGAAAAATAGTTTAAATTTTCTATACATACATATACACAATAGTAACATATGTATACATTCTATTGGAAAAGTAGTTTATTAATTTCAAATTTATGTACAAGATTATTCATGATATCAAAAAAAGTCGTTATAATCACACAAACAGAGGGTTGGTTCTATAATTGAGTCATATTTATTTATTTTTAAAGTCTATTTTTTATTTTTGTAAGGGTTTTGCTTCAGACAAAATTATAACTTTTTTTAATATCATTTGGATTTATTTTTCTACAAAGATTAAAGAAAGAAACTAACAAACCATTTGTATAATCCAAGATACTGATGGGTTCCATAATTTACCGGACTTAAAGTAATCCGCCAGCTTTGTATTTTTTTATATTCTACGGGATACAAAGATACAATACTTAATGAATACATATTTTTCAGTGGTAATGAGAAAGTCATAGCAACAAATGATTTATATCGTTGCTTTCTAATACTTTGCTTCTTTTTTTTTTTTTTTTGGTCAAATTCAAATTATTAAATTTATGTTATTTACGGAGTTTGTTACTAATCAAACTAAAGTGTAAATTAATGAAGATTGCTTTTAAAAAAATGAAGAAAAGTATAAATAACTTGATTTGATAATGTTTATAAATATATAAAGATAGAATTAGGCTGGATGAAGAATAAACTACCTTAAATTTATACAAATGTTGTTGCGATAATAAAATGTTTCCCTTCTAATGTATTTTATGTATATATAAAAAGATATAATAAAAGAACTTTCTTGTCCATTTTATTTTATCCCTTTAAGAACAGCCCAAGGAAAAAAAGGAGAAAGAGATAAATCAATGATCCGTCGTCAAATTTGATCATTATAAAAAACCATGATTCAAGTCACATACTTGCCCTTAACTTTTTTCCTTCATATTTATTTTTTACTCGCTTAATTTCATACTTCTTTCTTTCTTTTTTTTCGTTATATCTTTAATTTAGAACCCCTATTTTGTTCCCTGCTATGGAATATGTTCATAATATAATATAGTTTCATTTTTTCTGTTTTATGATTATTATCTCGTAGCAAATTAAAGTTGATTTTTTTAACTATAGACTGAGTAATATGATAGATCTCTTCTTTTTTTTTTGTGTGTGTCTTTTTAACACATTCAAACGAATATCTCTCTATGTATAATATTTACTAGGGAAATAATGTTTAGTACTAAAAAAAGAGCTAAATGTTAGGGATGTTAGGATACACATTTTTTATGATTTACATTTATGCATAATCAATACGCAAAAAATATAGATACAAACAGAGAGTAGTGGACATATATTGCAAAAAAAAAAAAGTGATTATAGGGAAACTTGTTTTTCATTAGTTTTAGATTAAAATGTCTATTTATGTTTAGTTATACATAAAATTCCTTTTTGTTTACCTTTTAAATTTTTTCCCCATGTTTTTTAGCCGTTTTCCTTATTTTCTTTTATACTCATAATATATTTACTAGTTATGTATGTAATTTGAAAATCAGTCTTGAGACCATTTAGATTCTTAAAGCAACAATTTTGAAACGATTTTAACTTAGCCATTTATTCGATTATTTGTTTAGGGCTAAAAAAGTAAAATAAAAAGTAGTGAAAGCGCTGGCAAGAATACATATCACAGTTCAGTTCAACTGCCTGTATTTTATTGCCCTGCAAGTCTTAATATTCTTCTCTAACGTCGAATCTTCTCTACTAAATCTACGTTTTAATATTGGTATCAAAGGCTTAAAGTCGGTTATTATAGTAAAGAACACCCCCAGAAAACGTCCATTTTTACTGAAAGTAGTTTACATACTTTGTAATTAAGCCCTTAAAACATTATCTTTTGATACTAAGTGATGCAAAACATACGCATGTATTTTTATATTATTTATTCATTTGCAGATATAACTTTATGGCACCATTCTTTCGAAGCTCTACTTTAGTAATATATGTACAATATGTGTTCATATAAGTTGGTTATGGTTGTCTATTAAATCTAAATAACGGTGATTATGCAATTTTAAAATTATTATTTTTGTATCAATTTTGGTAGTGATGATAAACATGAATGAAGACTAATATCAAGGCAAAGGTCCTTATTTTATCATGTGCAATTGCTTACTTTGTTTTGTAATGTATAAGTAAATGCATTTACTTTTTTATTAATCTATAGTTATATAGATAAATAAACATTCGAATGTTAAACAAAAAAAACATTGGTTAATAATAAAGTTATTATTTAACATTCACATAAGTAAAAATATGTATTAAGTATATAGTGAAATAGTTAAATTTTGCTGAATATCTTATTTCATGATGATGATGATAAAAGCCAATATTATACATTTTAAATACAATAAATCATCAAAAACTCAATGGAAAACTCTTTTGCATAACTGTTTGTATATATATATATATATATATACTATATATATATATATATATATTGATTGTCTGATTATATTTCAACATATAAACTATTGAGAAATGCAAATATCTATGATAAAAGTAGTCAGCATTTAGTTTTTGCAATACAATTGAGTCTTATTGTAACAAGTCCTCTTTTAAGATTAGTCTTCTCACAAGGAGTATGCGATATATTCTTAATTGAGTAAATGTTATACTAAAATTGTCAAGATGTTTTGTTCTTTTTTTAGTTTGTTTGTTTATTTATCATGTACGTACTGGGAAATATTATTTAGTACCAGGAAAGAGATACTCAAGTAATTTTGTAACAAGATTGTAGATAATAGCAATTTCCATCAAGTATTTTTAAATTTGTTTAACATGTTATTTTTGTTTTGATTTTTTGAAGCTTGTTATTTAGTATTACAAATAAATCTTAAGCTCGAAAAAAAGACTGAACTATCTGTGCTTTCATAGCTGGCAACAACCTTGGAATTAATTTAACTACATAGGTATACAAATTGGAACACTGAAATTAAAGAAAATTTATAAATGTACATACATATTCGATGCATAATTATAAATATATATTGATATACTGTATATATAAACGCATAATTCAAATCTAAAATCTGAACGACTTACAATTTGAAAGAAAAAAGCAAAATTAAATCAATTTTCCATCTACCAAGTTGTTAGTTGGCAAAAAATATTATTAATACGTATATTAACACTTGCATTGCGGCTCCCGGATATTTTCGGGAACGAACTTTGGTTCATAAAAACGGCTCTCGGAAAAAAACGGGAATCGAAAAACGTTTTTTTTAAAGAATGAAGTTTGGGGTCCTGGGGAGCAGCCAGACTAGTTCATAATTCTTGTTTTTTCTTCTTTTTGATTAATTCAACTCATTATCTTTCAAATGAGCCCTTATTGACTTCCTGGATATATATATTTGGGAAGTTATAGGAATTTATTTAACAGACCCTAAAAAATGGATTTTTACTGAAAATCGCTCAGTTTCCATAGTATATGCAGCATTTGCAGCCTCAGCAGTGCAAGGGTTAAGGCGTTATTTAATCTTATGCATAGAACTAAGACACCATGACTTAGATCACAATAAATATTCAACAATATGTTGAATGTTGGGATAGATCTGGGAAAGGTCTTTTGCTATTTAAATTAACGGCCAATGGAGACCAAAACATGTTTCTCGAGAGCTGGAAGATAATTTTAACATATAAGTTAATAAAAAACATAAATGTGTACTAGACTGTCCCGTTTTTGTATCAATCCCCTATAGCAAAATATTGATTAAAAAAAACGATACTTGGTGATTTTAAGCCGACAAGTAGACCTATGAGGGGCAAAAATTGGTTTTATGGTTTTTCTAAAAAACTATCCTAAAATTTTGAGTACAATTTTTTTATTTTATATTTATTTGTTTAAGTTTAGATGACTTTTTCGTGCAAATGTCAAATGTGTTAATTCATCTTAAGTTGTAAGTTGAAGTTATCATAATTCTGGATCATTATTACTACCATTTAAATTTTTATTATTCATTCCAACATTTGAAGATTATATTTTACACTCGTTCTATGAATATTTAACACAGAAAAGCTAATTATTAGAATGTCTAAGAAACACATCGCTTATCTAATGAACTTTATTTTGAGAAGGTGAAAGAAAAAAGAAATTTTTATTTTCACACCACTATATCTTAATCTAAAGAAATATCTTTCATAAAACAAATTTATTCTACCCATTCAAATACCTAAAAGATAGATTTTTAAACTCTTCTATTACTTATTCGAAAAATTTATTGGGTTTTGTACAAAATAAATATTACCCGGGAAAAATTAGGACGAGTAGATCAATGACAAAATACATCACAAACCAGTAGATACATCCAACTGATCTTAGTGGAAACATAAATTTAAGAAATTTCTTAAATTTTCGTTACTCTCCCTGGGTAAAATTTCTACCAGCGAATCATAAAATATCTTCTCATTCCTTTTGTTTCCATAATTTTGCCTCTTCCTTCCCGTAATCTCCTATATTATCATTATCTTACTGTCAGTCAAAAAAAAAAAATTAAAGTTAGCGTCATTATTTAATAAATTGTTTTATTACTTTCATTAAATTCTGTTCCTTCCTTTAAGGGTCAAGGAACAAAAATATACTTGAATAGTATTATTGTCATTCATCTTGTCACGTGCTATTTTTCCCCTCACTTTATTGGGAATGTATACCACAGGCATAAAAACAAGGAGCTAACGCCATTTGCCTCACATCTAACTGAAATTTTTGTTGAAATAAAACTCCTCCCCATGAATTCAAAATTTGACGACACTATGTAAAATGAAATGATAGTACAGGATCTTTTAAAAAAATCGCTATTTATTTAATTAAAACATGTGTTTTTAAACAAAAACCAGTACCAATGTGACACAAAATGCAAAGTAGTAACGGGTAACATTCATGTAAAATTTGAAAGCGGGAGTTTAAAGTTCTATTGAAAGGTCAAAATTGATAAGTCATGAACAACAAACAAGTTTTTTATAATCGCTAAAAGTTCATAATTTTGTTGTGACGCTCTCAAGGACCGAGGCTCATATTTAGGAAATCCTGGACTTTACTGAAGAAGCCTTTGGACTAAGGCTATATTCTTAAGTTAAGAATATCGGAGTGAAAGCCTCTTCTGTCCTATGAGCGCAAAGTAACTGGTACAGAAGGAAAAAGGTCTTCCCCAAAGAAAAGTGAGTATATGAAAGATATCGACTCACCGATCACTGAGAGGGAAATACTGAATTTTATTCTTGCATATCGAAAGGCGCTGAAATCCCCAGGTCCTTCCGGGCTCCTGTTCGAGTTCTACAAAGCCTTCGCTCCACAATTGGCCCCAATTCTTGCAAGAGTTTTTCAAGACATCTTTAAGCGGAGATTTGTCCCAGAGTTCATGAACACCGGCTCCCCAGCTCTTATTCTAAAAAGAACAAAAATGGAGAATATATTAAAAACTACAGGCCAATATTACCTTTGAACACGTCTTACAAGATTCTGACAGGGATTCTTAATAAGAGACTGGCAAAGGTGCTTCCATCCCAAGAGCAAAAGGGCTTCATGGCTTCGCGGCGTATGGAGGACATCCCCTGTAGCCTTCAGGACGTTATGGACGATTGCGTGAGTCGAAATACTCACATTGCAGCTCTACTTGTGGATTTCGAGAAGGCTTTTGATAGCTTCTCTCACAAATTCATTGTCCAGCAACTGCTGAGAGCAGGATTCCCAGACCCCTTTATAGAGATGATCTCTGCTGTTCTGCGCAGCGCGGTCTCGACAATTGAAATATCAAGGCGGGATTCGAAGTTTTGGATCCAGCGGGGGACTAGGCAAGGGGGTCAACTCTCGCCGTCTCTCTTCGTACTCTGCATAAATCAATTATATAAGGATATTAGTGCCGTAAAAAACATAAAAGGTATAGAGATGGACAAGAAATACCTCAAGGGAATGCTATATGCGGACGATCTTACCCTTATCGTGGAAGGCTCTGAGGAGTCTCTATCTCATTCTATTAAAGCAGCGTTAGCGTTAGTTAGTTAGTTTTGAGAGGGAGTCCGACCTAGCAATCAACATCATGAAAACGGAAGTCATCTCCGACTGCGAAGAGGGTCTTGTGCGACTCTTCCCTCAGCTTAAGTTTGTTGACTCAGCCACTTTCCTGGGAATAGAGGTCTCACGAGATGCTTCGCAGGCTGCAGGAGTTAATGAGGAAAGAATTATCAACGCTCTGGAGGCTAAGTGTGGGCTATATAGAATATTTCCCCTTTCAAAACTCGAATTTCTCACGGCTTGGAAAATTAACGTGCTAACAAAAGTGTTCCACCTTCTAAGGTATGTCCCTTACACGGATAGGTTGTGTCAGAAAACATACTCGATTAGGAAAGGGCTTGTATGGAAGAACTCTCTACCATACATAAGCCGGATCCGTACGGAAACGGCCATCCAGTACTGGGGACTTGGTGCTTCAAACATCAAAGCTGTGTGGCATACACTGAATATATCCTGGTTGAAAAGGTTCCTATATAATGAAGATTTCTGGTCATGGAAAATTAAAAATGATTTTTTTAAAAAAACGGGCTGCTTTTTCGCTCAGAGACAGTCTATGGGTCCCTCAGAGATATTCGACATCGTCAAATTACGCGGGCGTTACTGGAGGCACATGCGCGCATCATGGGCCGAAATAATTCACGGGCTGCTCCCCTTGATGGGTATTCACAAGCCCTTGAATTATAACCCCAGGCTCCGGAGTTCGGACGAATTCATCAAGGAAGCTGGACTCACCTCTATAGGCCAACTTCAACTTTATAAGGAGGCAGGTCTCAAAAATTTCATCCTGATGCACAGGGCAAGGCGTACGGCGACTAAGGTTCCGGGACACGTCGGTCTCGTTGGGCCTCTCATTTCGTTCTTTGCATGCTTAAGTGGCCTGGAAAACAAAAAAATCAGAAGCACGACCAAGATCAGTAATAAAGATATCGTTGGCCCTGCCCTTCTTATAGAGAAAAGGCTGAAGAGATTGGAGGTGGAGCCGACCACAAAAATAAAGAAACCTCTTGTCATATTAAAAAATCCCTTTACTGACCTGGACGATAAATGGTTTTGTTATAGGCTCGCGACGTCGTCTATCTTCACAGGCATGTCTCATATCAACCCAGAGGATAGGCGATGTCGGCTCTGAAAGGGGGCGGAGGAAACTTCGTTTCACATCTTCTATGACTTTACTCGGATCTCGTCACTCGTACGAGCTGTGGAGGAAAGAATTCAGGAAAACTTCGGGGAGGTTCTTAACCCGACGGACCGACTTGTCGCGAACGATCCTGACTATGTGAGAGGTGTAAGATCGAGTGTGTCATAACTAAAGTCCAAAAGAGGATT
Source organism: Lepeophtheirus nordmannii (assembly GCA_963680855.1). NCBI lineage: Eukaryota > Metazoa > Arthropoda > Copepoda > Siphonostomatoida > Caligidae > Lepeophtheirus > Lepeophtheirus nordmannii. The sequence goes on along the minus strand of OY804518.1, from coordinate 32,257,403 downwards.
TACGCTTCGACCATCTGTGGCGGGACGGTTCCAAGTGGAGTCGTGTGCCTTGTCGAGAGACAAATAGGGATACCGAATGGCTTTGCTAACGATGGTAAACAATTGTAATTGTTTATCCATGCCATGTGTAATTAACGAGTAAGTCTTAAGAACAGGAGTGGGGAGGAAGAAGGAAAAAAAAAGAAGAGAAATGAGTCATCTTTCAAATAGCACGAAAAGTTCTACGGAATACTCGATCATCATAACTCTTTCTAAGAGTTATTTTTTTTTGTATACTTGCGTGAATCTATTTTTGTAGTAACACTAACAAGGGAAACAAGTCTTATATTTGCTCGTGTTATCGAGGGTATGAAAATAATTTTCTTATATGGAACTAGCAAAATGTTAAGAATAATGTAAAATTAATAATTGTTAACTTGTTTAATTGATGATGCGTTCAAATTCATCTTGTTTTACTAACTTTCCACTGTTTATATTCTTCTCATGGACAAGATGATAATATCTAGGAATGAAAATCATATGCAATTCGGGCGTGTGATAAAAAAGTGGAGTTGGCTCTTCAAACAGGTCTTTTTGTTTTCCGAAGCTGTTATCATTTTTCCAAAATTACTGAGGGGAGAACATCTACCTGATAGTAAAGATGTCGCATGAAGAAATGCATGCATTAAGTTTAATAAAGCAAATAAAATGTAAACAAAAAGGGCTCAAGTCCTCGTATAATTATTATTAGTTAAAAATATATAATTTCCTGACATTAATTTCAGTTAATTTTCTACCTCTCATCTATGTTATTATTTATTGTTGTATATATATATAATGGAGAATAGCAGCTTGTAGCTCAGTAAAACGTCATGACAGCTCAAGCTGCTTCCCCCCTCGACATTCATTAAATTGTCAGGGTTGCCAGGTTGATTTTCTCTTTCTTTTTTTATAACACGCCCGAATTGCATATGATTTACATTCCTAATAATATCATATGACTGGATGAAGACAAACGGATTTATAAAAACATATATCTATAATCTATATACATGATGATCAATATTATCTGTTACCTTTATAGTCTAATTAAAAAAAGGAACAAAGTTGTAATATAGTTTTTAGAGGTTCAAATTTATACATATACTATACTTCACATGATATTTCTTCGCTCATGTCAGTGGAGACGAAGGATGCATTCTAAAGGGCATATATGATTACCCCAGTAAGGTGACTAATGATAATATCACAGTTGGAGCTATAAATGGAAAACTGTTACAATTTGGAGAATTGCACAATACACATTTGTTCACGTCCTCACTCATGCAAAATCACGATTATAGATAGTTAAGACACAAACCTATGTATTTTGTGTGTATGAAGCTGTAGGTCAAAGTTTAAATTACTTAATACTGACTTCCATGGGGCTTATAGGTACTGCATTTTCTCCACAATTATTAAGTTTTTAACAATTATTATTAACTTCCAAGAGTTAGTTAAACTGTTGTCTAAATTAAATTAAATTAAATCATGCTACATATTGCTCTATATAGATTTACTTGCCAAAATAAATAATATATGATCTATGTAAATGTAATATAATTGAATATAAGTCATAAAATAATAATAAAAAAAGAAGAATATCGGATTAAGACAAAGATGAAGACGTAGATGAACGCCGAAGATCATAAGGAAAGTTTGGACTCATGACTTTGTTGAAGCCATACAAAGTGTCGTTACCATTACCGAGCTTGCTCCTGCCCTTAATAAGTCTATTTTTGCCATTTTTTTGTTCCTTTATGAAGATCTTGACGTCTCTAAAAGGTTCACTAGATAGTTACAATGATTTTTCTTTCAGGAGCAAAGACAGAGGTTTTGGACTCCCATATGATCTTACTTTATGATCTATATTCTAGTGGCTAAAAAGTCGTGGCACAGGAAATTTGACCTACTCATTTCACTAGAAGATATTTACTTCAAGAAAATGTTATGGTTGAAAACTAATTTTTTTATAATTACGGTCAGTATTAAAAATTATTAAATAAATTGTGATATTCCAATGAATCAACATAAATGTTCAAATTTTAGATTTTCGTATAAAAGAGGTAATTTTCAATGAAATTTAAATAACGAAACAGCTCATAAAAAATAAGAGCAGTATACCTATCAAATAATAATAAGTTCAATATAAATGCAAATTGATTTTCTTTGTTTTTGATAAATCAACAAAGTTTTTATTTAAATTTCTTCCTCCATGTTTTCAGTCATTTGGTCTTTTTATTATCTTGTTTTCTTAATTCAAAAGCTTACAATAACTTTCAATTCTATTTGATTGCTACTATATATTGTCAAAAATGGAATTTAAACTGAGTATTCTTAAATCTGTTTAGCAGTCTATACCATGAATTAGGGTTTATTTTTCATTAATATAACTTCTTTCCGTCATTGTTCCTCTCATGTCAAAAACGTCAATAATTTTTATTTATGCCTTTTCTATCTATTTCAAACCGCATGGTATAACTGAAGGCCTTTCAGTGTATATAATGTGGAGTATCTTAGAAACTAGGGATTTAATCTTATATTCTTTATATTTCAACTTTATTATCCAACCAGTTGTGAACTCTATCTTGTAGGTTTCCTTACTAATGAGTTTGACATTGAAGCAGTATGAGTTTTATGAACATCCCATACCTAAAAAGATCTGCAGAATTCTTTTTTTTATTTTTACAGAACATGCACAATCATTCCTCTAGAGCTTTTTTTTTTTTTTCAACCCAAGCTTTTGATAGCGTTTACTTATTAAAATATTAAAAGAATACTATTTGGAAGTGTTCCGCAAAGTTAAAATACTCTAGAAAATAATTCAATTTGTCCCTGAACTCCCAATAAATACCAATGTTAAATTGTAGTTTAATTCATAATTATTGTAAAGAAACTGAGGAAGAAATAATTTTGTAGCATGATGTAATTTGTATATTTTTTAAAATATTTACATATGTTAATACTTTTATTCTCTCTACGTTAAACTTTGAGATTTATGTATTTTATTTCATCTGTTCATATAAAATATACACTATTTTATAAAATTTATAAGCACTTCTAAATATGTTTATAAAGATCTGTGGTCAATTTGCCAGATTTTGGATATATTGTTACTAATTTATTGCTAAAGTCTATAACTAGGAGTGAATTTGATATAGTTTTTATTGACACCAGGTTTTTCAGCCAACTGTCTTTTATTTTAGTTTACCTTGACATTCCATAAATAATAAATTTGTTTCGATTTTTATTTGTTTGACTCATCTCAGTCATAAACTAGTACTTATCATTTTTCAAATCATTGTTGGCTTTCATAGTTCTTCTTCCATTTTACAGAATGGATAAGAAATATTTTTTATAATATGAACAATTACATTCGTTCTAAAGTTGTTAAACGATGACAACAATTCATATTGAATATTGTTTTTATCTTCTTATTGTTATTTCTTCCTCTAATTTCTGTTGTTGTGTATGTGATGAATGAATTATGAATTGGAAATGAAAGACACACCAAAGACAATAAGTAGAGTACAAACAAAAAAATACATCACTTACTTTCACTAAAATGATGATGGTCGATATTTAAAGATACACACTTAGAAAAATACACCTGCTATTTGTATGAAAATTTCAAGGTTTTTATTATATCACTTGTTAGTATCTAAAGACAAAACTATATTGAAATATCTATAAACAGTTTAAAGCAACAAAGTGCTTTACTTAAACAGAGCTGTGTACCACTATTGATGCCAATTTGTGAAAATAGACGCTTCTTACTTGAATATATGTGTTCATACAAGTAGATCAATGTTGTTGTTGTTTGTATATATATGGTTATTGAAAGTGGTAAAAGTTCTCAGAAAGCATAAACATCCATCAACCTTGATAACAAATAAACTGTACTTTACAAGTTACATGTTTTGCTATAGCCTGACCTACATTGGTGGCTGTACCGGTTAAAATGTAATCCTTGAATTAAATCCAAATAAAGTAACCTAAAATAGCACTAAATCCAATATTTATTTGTGAACGAGTCAGTCATTTGTTTGTATATTTTTGTAGTAATTTTAGATTAAATTTTCAAATTATTATATTTTTAAAGAGATACTGCAATAAACATACAGTAGATGGCAATGAAATATTTTTGTCACAAAATGGAATTTAATATAATAATTATTATCTTTATACTTAGCCACTGCCAATCACAAAACTTTTTAAATAATAATAAAGGCCTCCAAATGATTATTTACTGTGAGGGTCATTTATACAAAAGTATAAAGTATGTATGTATTTAAAAGTTACTCCTATTTATTTTCTATACTTGAGAAGACATTGTTTTTTTTAAACAGATGCACTTAGATATGGAAAAGTTTCTTAGATACTAAATAGCAAGAAACTTTTTATTCTTGTATCCTAATGATTATTGGTATCATAAATCAAAGTATAAAGAAATATTAATTTTTGATGTCTTTATATCAAAATATAAAAAAAATTACATCGTGGAACATTTTCATATGTATGTATTACCAAATTTATTTTGAATAATATTTTCTTTATTGACACTTCAAGGTTATTATTAGTTCTATGCAAAAACCATTTTCCAACAAATCATCTAAATACGATGAAAGTGATATGTCAAGTCATTCTTCATCTTTTAGACATCTTAAAAATGTCATCATTATTTGATTTATCAAATAATAAAAAGTGTCTAAAATAAATTGATTGAGCAATTTAATGTCGACATAAAATTTTTTTATAAACTTCAATAAACATACAATATTACCTTAAATTAGACATACTCATTCTCTAATATACTTTTAATTTTATTCTTTTATGAGATTTTATACTGTTCAATTTTTGAATTGATACATTGTATACCTAAAATAATGTTATGAAAGGGTCCAAAAAATGTTTGCTTTAAAATAAACTACTATCTAAGAATTGTTATATTTTTTTTAGTGTACACTTTTTATCTTTTATTATAATACATGTAACTCCCAAAAGATATGTTTGATGCAAAAAAATAAAATAAATGCATAAAAGTAACTTGATTTTAAGAGACACTTTTATTTTGTAATATTTTCTGTTTTCATATATATGACATTGAATAATAAATTTTGTCAATCAAACATAATTTGTAAGACTCAAAAAGAAGCAAAAACTAAAAGCGGCAGTGTCTATGTATAATATGTTTACATTAAAACGATTACATTAAAATATTCTTTTATAATCGTAATAATGCATGTAGCTTAGCAATATAGATTGAGTCTTTATTAAACAGGGTTTTCTATAAAAGGAATTTATTCTTTAACAAAAAAAAAGTTGAGAAGAATGTATATTTCATCATGAAAAAAATTAATATGAGCACAAATTCTATAACAAAAGTTGTTTTGATTGTAAATGACACACGGTCAGATAACATCAAAATTATATTATCCAACAAACTATTGACTAGATATACCTATTTGTTGTTTAAAATTGATAAATAGTCTTTTCTTGATTATTTTTCAAATTAATGATAAAATATAAAATTGTCAAAATACAAATACAATCGTTTTTTTTGTCAATACTTTTTTATTTGATGTTACAAATTAATAATTTTATCCATTTGCAAATATTTTAAAGCAAGTCATTTTATGCAATTTCGTTGCATCCATATTATGTAAGTACTTTATATATTATAAATGTCAAAACAATTTTCAAGTAGATAAAATCTTATTATTTATTATAACATATGGATTTCTTACAATTGACTGATGGTTTTATTACATCGTATCATCCATTGTTCAATAATCGCTTCTACCTAATGTTTGTCGTTAAGTAGAAGGGGATTAATTATAAAAGTAGCAATAAATATAGTAAAGTTACGAATTATTTCGGGAAAATTGATTTATTTTATTCTAACTTTCTATGACTATTTCATGAATAGTCGATAATCAAATTTATCATCTAAATATTAGAATTATGGAAATTGATAAGGCAAGTTTATTTTTGTATATTTTAAATTTAGGAGGAAAAAAATAACACTTTTTCTCCTTAAAAGGGAGACGTTCAAAAAAAAAGTATTTAGTGTTGCCCAGTGAGGCTCTACTTTAGCCTTTTTAAAATATAAATATCATCACAAGGGATATTATAAAAATGTATTTCAGTACTATTTAAAATATTGTAAAAAAAAGTATAAAAAGGTTATAATGCCTTTGACCTATACACTTTATTTTTAAACTAAGTATATAGAATTGTAACTCTATATATGTACGTTTTTGAATGTAACTAGAACCTACTCCCCTGTCTGATTTATGGTTGTAAGAAAAGTATACCTCTAAAAAAAGTATAAATCTATGTTTTATATATATATATATGTATGTATGTAGAGAGAAGAGTCATTAGAAAGCACATTTATTGTTAGCATCAAGATATATTGCAAAAGTTATAACGATAAAGAAAATTTCAAAGTATAAATCAAGTGAATATTATGTATTTCATTGAATGTAAAAAAAAAACACTAGGAAAGAGCAATATCGTACAACTGTTTCCTACACTATTTGTATAAATGTAAATATATAAATGTTTTTAAGTGGCTTTTTTATTTCTTTGAGCAATTTTTTTGTTGAAAAAGCAAAACAATGCTTTTATCTAGAAAAAGCTATAAAAAGTTTATGTGGGTATTTCTTCAGCAAGAATAAATACTTATGTACATATGCTAACTCAATGACTAGATAGTAAAATTTTGATCGAATTATCTTGCACCTTTGACTCGATGAAGTACAAAGATAAAATTACAACTAATTTGAATATTTATTGGAACATTTATAGCATTATGGTTCAATCTAAAGTATTCAAGTCCTTGAATTTGACTTTAGTTAAGCCTTTCATAAAATTATAAATGATGATTTATCAAAACTGAAGGTGGGAAACTTTGTTGAAAGATGGGTTTCACTTAATTTAGTTCATGTGTTGTTACTTCTTCGTTCCATACAGTAAGTGCTCTTTCTGCCACATTGTTTTCTAATTTTCATAAAATACTTATTATTACCAATGTTTCTACGACACAAAAATTATTTATTTTAATGCTGAAATTGTCAAGAGTAGTATTATGTAAAATTATTTATTAGGAGTAAAATTTGGAATTACGGAGAAAACCAATGTTCTTATTTGATAATCTCAAAACTGTTTCAAAATGTGTACTCTGGTCTTGAACTTTTAATTACGAGTAGTTTAAAAATGATGAAACATATTCCGTTTATTATAAATAAAGAAAAAAAATCATAGGGTATAATATTACAAATGGATGATAAAGTGGAATTCGATATATCTGACTAAACTATAGAAAATATATACTTTGTCCATATTGATGTGCATATGATCAGATGTGTAGAATCCTTTATACGTTCATTTCATTTATGCTTTAATAAAAGTGATGAGACGTTTTAATCGTTTTATATTTTAAAGCGTCGAAAATTATACCAATAAAATAGAGTAATTTTGCTTTTATAATCGTGTCTAGATTCAGTACTTCAGTTATTTCAACTTAAGTAATGTGTTCTTATTTTTAAATTTTTGTAAATGTCATACACATTCCATAAATTGTGCAAATATTGGCAAATGAATCAAAATCTCATCATTTTTTTTCTTTAAGAAAGTCTTGATTAAACGAGTATTCATATAGTTGTAGAGTCACGTTGATAATCCATCAAAATAAGTGACGAAGCTTCAAATAGTTGTGCTATTGGTTTTAATAAGATTCTAAACGTACCGAGTTTGAATATTTGAGCTAGTTTAATTGTTTGATAAGTCAGACTAACTAGGTACGAAGCAAATGTATTTTTGGATCGCTGCTCACATTAGTACTAGGGAATTTATAGTCATATACTATTTACATATGATATATTCATTAATGCTGGGCTGTTTTTGAATACAATCAAGATTAAATTCTTCATTAGCATGCATGAAATATCAATTTTCTGTAAGAACAATAACCCTTATTTTTGTAGGTTACTATGTTATTCAACAGTTAGTTACAAATTTATATATATAATGTACATATATGTATGTATATGTAATTTATGGAGTCAATGTTTTTGTATGATCTAAAGTCTTGGTTCTAGGACATATTTTCCAAAAAAATATTATGTATGTCATATTTAAATTGTTATGAAAATCCCATTCGAGTAAAAAAATTATATTTTTTTTCTTAATTTCTGGATTTTTTTTTTAAAAACACCCACTGGTTTCTTAACATATCTAAATGTTATTTATAATATTCGTTTATTATTATCAAACGTAATTTGATAATGTAATTAAATTAGCAATATCACATTTGTATTTGGAAATATTTTCTTCCTTCTACAATATGTACATCGTAATTGGCATCCAGTAAATTGAGACAAAAACAAAGAAAAAAAAAACACTTTTAAAATAATCATTCAAAACAACAACACAAAACTCCGAATGTATCTATGAAACATTTATAATTAGGTTATAAAACATTTGTACTATATCAAATCACATTTGATTGTCTTACATATTACTAAACGACTTATGATAGACTTACCAAAAATCTTCATGAGTTGCAACATCTCCTTCATTGACTTTTTGCTTATTCAATCTGTTTCCAAACCTATTTGTTCTTTTATGATTAGCATATTTGTATGTAATTACAGAACTTGTAATTTACTTTTACATACAAATAATGGCTTCAGTGTAATTAAAATTCTAACTTCATCTTGAGTGTTTCCCTTTAATTAATGAAAAATTGTACTTCTTTCATTTTATTCATCTTTATGTGATTTGCAGTGGAGATGTACATAGATAATTATGTTATATAATAACTATAGAGAAGGTGTATCAACTCACCCACTCTTCTCCTATAGTTATTTATTTTCTCATTCTAATTTTGGATTTTATTAAATGTGTAATTGTTTAACTCTTATTTAATTGATGTATTCGCATATATATGTGTTAATTTTCTTACTTTTGTTTTGTATGTAATATGCTTAATTTTTTTTTAACTAAAAACTTTGTTAGGATTTCATAAAATATTAAAGTACTTTTTATTAATTCATTAATATTTACTTTATATATGGTTTTTATTACACATATAGGTTATAATTTGTATATTTATGAATTCTAATAAAATGATGATAGATGATTCTAATATAAGCAAGTTGAATTTATTTTCACTATCCTTCATTTACATACTCTAAAAGACATAATAATCATAATTATCACACTCCATTACATCTCTCTACCCTGCTCTAATGGAAGAAACACCCAAATTTGTATTCTAGAGTATTCACTTGTTAAAATCAAACTATATCTATGAGAGATAAATAAAAATAATTGTTCAAATAGCGATTGTTATCAATAGATATCATATAATCAAAAAATAAATCACTATTGTTATATTTCTATGCTATATATACATATATATATATATAATAATTAATTTATCTAATGTGTCCCATAAACTAATATAAAAATTAGTAATTTCTTATATAATAAAATTTTTAGCTGCTTATTACCAAATTTACAGAAAAATTACAAAATGAATATTTTTTAATCTGATGTATCTTATTATTTGTATTAACACAAATATGAAATACAAAAAACAATTGAACTCTTATTAGATCTTTATTAAAAATATTTTACATTGAATAGTCGAGGACTTTATCCATTGAGATGGAACATATTTAATATATTTATCAATACATATTTATTAACATAAGATAAAAAAAAACATTATTCATACATGTTTTAAGAATATGCATGTTAAAATATAATGATTCTTATAAATTGAATATGTATATTTGCTTTTCTTCTATGGAACTGATAAATTCATTCTAAAAAGTTTCGAACATACTTGTTACAAATACTACATGCACTGATTAAATAATTAAGTGAATTATTTATAAACACATAATATAAAATTTAATTTAATATAAAGCCACATTAGAATAAAAGCAACACTATTAAATTCAAAGAAAATGTTGTAATTATCTAAAGTTGATAAAAAATTTGATTTTTTTCGTTAAACCATATATGCATAAATCTTAAACATTACAGAAATAGTTAGTTTATAAAATTCATCACTTTAATTTGTTTTCATGTATCACCCAACAGGGAAATTAAGTCGCCCATATTTGTGAATTATCTCTATGTTTATTATGGGCACTGTACGAGAAAAATTCATTGAAGAGATATTTTCTTAAAAAGTATTTTTAAAATACTATTGAATGGAAATGTTAAAAGTTGATTTTATGAGCAGAAGTTAACTTACAGTCAATTGCTCTCATGCAAAATTGTTTATGAAGTAAAAAAAAATGTTTTTGAAAAAACGCTGATATTTTTTTAATTGCTTCTATCTGAACTTGACTGTCCTTTATTACAATAAATATCTTTTGCAAATTTATAAATCACAATGATAAATACGAGAAAAATATTGTTAATGTTGTAAAAATTTTTTAATAATAAGCATCATTCGTTTATCAACATAAAAGAAAATTAATTTTTATAAAACTGAATCAAATTGAAACAAACAACTTGATACTGAATGGTGTACATAACTTTATTTCTTTATATATTTCAACAATGAATAACAAATGTAATATATTCTCTTTTGGAGATGACAAATATAAATAGTAATTATAAATATATGTACATATACGTATATATTGTATTAACATTAATTTTACATTAAGTATTCATAAAACCATTTGTCTTTACATGAAACGACATTTAATGCATATAGGCAAAATTTTTGCATTTCATTGAAATGCATTTTATGTAATATTAAAAAGTTAAAAAAAATTATATTAATAATAAAGAAAATATTTGCTAAAATTGTGTATTTTATAAGATTACATACTCGTATAAAATAACGATTTTTCATATGAGTGAAATTGTAAGTCTCTTTTACAAAAATGAATAATTTATACTATATTTTCTTCTTTTTGTCAATACATCAAATTTAAATTTACGTGCGTCAAAATTCATGTATGTATAAATTACAATATTTAGTTAGTGTGGATGCATGAGAGTTTTACAGAACGTTTGTGCATGACAGGTTAATTAACAACCCCATACATATTTTTCTTGTTTTCTTAAATAATGTAATTAATTACCAATTGAATATATTTGAGTTTTTAGTAATTCATTATTTTTACAAATATTTTATTATTAATTTAAGAGGTTTGTAATTTTTTATAGTTATGCTATTCTACAAGAAATCTAATTTAAAATAAAAATCGTTTTTTTTTATAAAGAACATTTTAGCGTTATTGAAAATGCCAAAATGTTATTTGAGTCTAGCCACAATTACATTCATGTCAAGTAGTACTTAGGTACTTGGTAATATATAAACAATATTTATTTCGCTGAAAAAGTACAAGATATTGTTAAATATGAATGGAATTGATTTTGATCCCATCCATACATCAATGTTAATAAATTTACCACTGCTAAATTTGTCAATATTTGTTAATTTCTTTATGATATAATTTAAAACATCAAAAAGTAATAAAAGTAAAAGAATTTAAAACCCTTGAAGTAAGGACTTCTACAAACCTTCTACAACACAAATAATTTTATATTTCACTCTTAAAGCCTTAAAGCTCAACTATTTCTTTTTATAATTTGCCAGTTATGCATACAATATATTTGCAAAATACAGGAAAATGATTAAATACAGCATTTGTTTAGTATTTAATAACAATCATGTCTGTACGTTAGTAAAAATAAAATTTTCATTAAGATATTTATTAGTTTTACAAGTAGAACGAATATCTTTCATCAAGTTTACATCAACTCTTCCTGCTACAATATATTGGAGTGAGATATATGTTCTTTTTTACAGTGAACAAAGAAGGATTTTGCAGCTTGGCAAGATTATGTTTGTATATTGCTGACGTCAGGTTTTCATAATCTGTCTCGGAATAGTGTTTGGTAGAAAATCAGGCTTGGAATAATTTAATTGCAATGTTCTGAACAATTTGGAAGAGGAAAAAATGTGATAAGTGGAAATAATTCTAGCAAGTTCCATCATGTACTTTGAAGCGATAACAGGTTCCTCTATTTGATGTGAAGCTATATTTTCTTTGTTTTGCAAAATTTGCATACTTCAACAACTTCAATAAGATACTTAAAATTGTATCCATCATCCTAAATTCTAATCGCTTGCTTCATCTTCTGAGCCAACGTATGTATTTTGCAAATTATTATACTCTTGGAAAATATTATGAATAAATTTGTAAATAATGTTAAGTGAATGTGACATTATATAAAAAAAATATGACTGTTTCATTCAAACAATTTTCGTATACTACCAGATTTGAATAATTTCCTTATAAATTCTACTAATTCTATATAGTTTTTACCAAAAATAATAATAATACAGAGGAATTGAGTAGCTTTGTTGACTCATATGATAGATTATAGTCAGAGATTTTGATTATTCTTGTGAGTAGAGTTATTGTGTTTTTTAAGTTGAAATTATGTTTTCGGAGTATTTATATGATCTGCTTTTTGACGTATGTATACATTAAAATATCCCTACAAAAACATTTGATGATTTATATACGGCTTGTTGAATACTTTTTTATCATAGAACTTAAATGTTTTAAAAATTCAAGAAAACTTGAGGGCTATGACCGGTATAAGGAAGTGATAAAGTATCCTTTCCACTATTAAAATATAGCCTTTACTGTTACTGCCTCTAAAAATCTACTCATAGGTGTCACGTCATTTATGACCTTAATTCCATCTTTGATATAGATATCAACACTTCTCCTCGCTTACCAACCCAGGTGTTTACATTTAATTTATAGAAAACTGCAAAATTTTATACTTTTTTAAGTTTTTGATAGCTCTTGCTACTCAATTATATCTGCTTTATGTAATATTTATCGTACTGAATCAAAATGTTTTTTGTTAAATTTATATTAGATGAGATCAGAGGGGAAAATTGATGATAAAATTAAAAGGTTTTATACAGTATTCAAATTAAATTAATCATAAAATACTTTTGCTATATAATAGGTTGTCAAATATCTCCCTTCCGCTTTTTTGCTCTTTATTCAATGCTTTATAAAAAGTTTTACAGGGATCGGATTTAGTTCAAATATACGCCGTTTTGTTCGATAATTTGTTTCCAGCTAGACGGCAACATCATAATACCCCCCTCGTAGAAGCCCCCCCCCCCCTTGTATTAGCGAAGAACTCGGACAGCCACTTTTCACAAGCCTCTTTTGAGTTCAACTTTACACCACCAAGAGCGTTCCCCATGGACAGGAACAGGTAGTAATCACTTGGCGCTATGTCCGGGCTATATGGTGGATGTGATAAAACCTCCTATCCTAGCTCCCGTAGCTTCTGCAGAGTCATCAACGAAGTGTGTGGTCTGGCGTTGTCCTGCTGGAACATTACACCCTTCCTGTTGGCCAATTCTGGACGGTTTAAAATGGTTTGGTGACTAACTCTCTTCTCCTGGGCGATGTCATGAGATGCCACATGTCGGTTTAACTCGATGTTTTCTATGGTTTGATCGGTATTCGTCGTCACAGGTCTTCCACCGGCCGGTGTCATTTCGAAGTGATAGAGTGCCATCCCCCAAAACACCATTAATCTCACAGAACGTTTCTCTAGCGGATTTGCCTTTAACGAAGGAAAACTTTAAAATAGCACGAATTTCGGCGTTAGTGAACTCCATGTTTAAACGTCTATAACTGTTGAACACAATATCCAACTAATCATGATTAGCGTCGTTTTGTAGGTTATGTTAAAACCTTTCAAACGATGTATAGTATTGCCAGATACAAGCTCTGTAGCGCTTTGTTCATAGCTGCGAAATTCAAAAGACAAAAAGGCGGAAGGGAGATACTTGACAACCTTATATAAATTATCATTGATCAAATAAAATAAGAGGTCAAAAAAATTGGAGTCTAAAATTTGATTTGAATATTCAATTTTATTTGATGAATAGATACGAATAATAAATTTGATTGTAATTGATAATAAATACGAATAAAATACAATGAAATATATCAAATATAAACATAAAATGATTATATAAAATTATTAATTGGATATAAAAAACATAATTTGACACTACAATCACTTGTCATTTTTAACAAACTTCATGTTTTCTTTTTTAGTAAATAGTACTCATTTTATTTTCTAATTTTTATTTCATTTCATATGTATCGTTAATTATACTTTTTTTATCTTTTAACCATTTTAAATAAAAATGAATAATACCAATACTACCATCCAAATAGTTAGCCAAGATGTCTGGAAAAATGCATGATTTCTATAGTTGTGACATGGGAATACTTTTTTCTTTTTTATATTTATACATTTGGAATGAATATATATTTGTCATTGAAAAGTGTAAGTTATAATTGGAAGAAATACAGTTGAATTCAGAGAAGAGCAACTCCTTGGTTCCAGCAAAAATATTGCACTTAATCGAATTGCATTGAAAGTATCATTTTTTTATAACTTAATACTTCAAATATTTATTAAATTGTTTTTAGTTCCATTAGAATTACGTCTTATCTCCTGAATTTGTATCTTCTCCTAAAATGTTCAGTCAGATTAAATGCAATTCTTTGAATATAATGTTTATGTCTTTCATAGGAGTTATTCGTATACAAATTTTGCAATTTTTGTCGAGTTTTGGTAAAAATAATTTATTTTTTACCCTTCTGGTCATTCTTTTCTTTTGATTTTATAATTTTTGATAATTTTCTATGTTACGTATTAGGTCCATAAATTGCTCTTATCTGTTTTTTAAGGAATATGTTATCTTTATGCAAAGTAGTTTAAAATGAATTTTGATCATAATTGAATTTGACAGTACTTGTAAAATAAAAAATAATAAAATTTATTTAAATATAAGAATATTCGTTATAAATCTATGTCAATACATTGTACAAAAACTGTATTAAATAAATGTCGACAAACTTATTCATATTTAACAAAAATAGTTTCATTTAGATAAAAAAAATGATGTTTGGTATTATCACTATTTAATTGATTGATTACCTGACTGAAATTAATGAGACATACAATTTTATTTTACATAATACGATATTTTCAAACAAAAACAAGGTCAGAAAAAGTTACATTTTTTTTTGTACAATATAGCTTTATATCCATTATAACTTTCTCAGTAAAAATATTGTAGCATATTTTTATTGTAAAGACGTAAAAAAGGGTAATCATTGAATTACACCAAAGCTTCATACATATACAGTATATAGCAATCTTCTTAGGTGCTATAAATAGAGAGATAAATCTAACAAAATATATAAATTGCTTTTATAAATTGTTTTATTGTTCTATATTTTTCTGTATTTCTCATATATATTTTACAAAAAATATTTATTGAGTTACTTGGAGCTCTTTTACACATTTTTATTCTCTGAATGAACTTCAAATTTAAATTAAATTTATCTGTTTTTAGTTATATGAATCACATAATTTTTTTTTAAATAGGGAAGTATTTCTCAAACCAATTATACTTTCATACTAAAAAAACAATTTGGAATCCTAATTTTTTGAAATTTTTCCTGATAAAAGTTTACCAATATCCACAACCTAATTTAAATATATGCACATAACTTCTGAATCATCCAAATTCAAATATATTGATGAGGCATATGACCCCTCATTTCAATGTGTTTATATCATTTGAAATATACCATATAATTGTTGATTAAGTGTCATTCTTAAATCCTATTAAATTCCTGATATTTTTATAGACATATAAGCTAAAACTATTGTTTATCAGACTTTACAGAAGAGTTAATTTTATTTTAAGGTTTATATTGCAGATCATTGATTAAATATTTCACAATTACAAAATTGATACAAAATAATGTCTAGATGTCTTAAATAAATCAAAATCAATATTCCTACCTTATCCACCAATAATTATGATTACATATATTTTATTCACTTATTATAGGAGTTTTTTGATAAAAGTTATGATCAGGTTTCGTCACTTTGTAACATAATTTAGTTTAATTCTATCTTTTAAGACATGTTTGTAACACCTGATTGCCGAATGTCTTTTTTGTTGTTTTTTACTTTCCTTACTGTAAATCCTAGCAATTCTATATTTTATTTTTCTTATATCCCTAGTTTGAATAATAGTTTCTGATTCATTTTTTTTATTTGAATGTTGACTTGCGCTCTGTAAATCCCATTTTTGAATTGATCCAGTACATTTTTTAGGGTTTTAATATAGTTTTTTATCATAGTTTTTTGCTCGAATTAGAAATGTGTCATCTTATGCATAAAAAGTTATTTGAATTTCTTTTAATTGTAATCAACTCTACTGTAGGGTCCTCACTGATATATTGAACGGTATGGAGAGATATGAGAATATCATTCAATCAAATTATTTTTGCAAAATAGTTACTAAAAGAAATTCAATATCACAAATAGTGCATCCCTACAGCCAGATATATGTAGATGAAAAGAATAATATGTGTGCTTATATTGAGTGTATAATAATGTTTGTTTGTATGTTTATTTCATAATGAATATATTCTACCATATAGTATACATTACATATAAACGTAAAAATGTATCTTATGTTCTAAAGAAGATAAACGATTTCTTTTTTTCAATGATAAAAAAAATAGCCTTGAAAGAAAGGCAATGTTTTTCATTTCAATTTTATAAGTATAGTAATTTGTTAATGCACCCCTATTAACAAGTTTATTGATGAAAAATAATAAGTGAAATTATGTAGGATTTATATTACAAAGTATATGTATTTATCTATAATTTGTTACAAAATTTTGCTTATTACAGCAGTGTTGTTAATCTTTCCTTGGTAATTCTAATTTAGATGTTAATTTATGAAATATGACTTGTTCATCTTATTGTCACATTTAAAAAAGGTTATATTTGGGTAGAGATTGTTTTTATATGTTAAACTAAACACATGTGCAAAATTGTATTCAATTACTTTGATGTTAAATGGGTTAAATTTATATTCTTCACTTTTTCTTAATAAAATGTACTATTTCGGTGTAGGCTGCATCTAATGAAAAGATTATATTGAAATTATAAACAATTTTTCAATTTTATTTTCTGAAATTCCGTCTTTCATACTAGCGATACACAGACACTCATTCTAGTGATGATATTCTTCTTTTGCAGACAACAAATAATCAGTACTTAGTTTTACACTACACTCAGCACAATCTTATACATTTTTTAAGGATTTCAAAGTGACTAATGTTTGATGATAGGATTTATTATAAAACCAGATAAGAACGTAATTGGTAAAAGGAAAAAGGTATTTCACCGAAAAATATGGAAAAAATACAATCAATCAGATCCAACTAAGTTTCTTGCATTATCAAAAGTGATATGATCAAGACCATTTTGCCCGAGACCAAGACATCAGTGGATAGAACAAGCCGAAACCGATACTTTAGTGAACTGAAACTAAAGTTTTCTGAAACATTTTATAAATCCATGGAGTCATATGAACAAATATATATCTATTGATTCATGGAATAATCACTATCTGACACTCCCATGATCTATTCACATAATTGGAGTCATTTAAGGGAATCATGAATGAAGAGCAAAAAAAGAACTTTTTTTTCAGCATCTCTTGACATTCATTTAGAAATGAGTTGATCTGATGAGTTCATGCAGTTGTGCATCCTTCTTTCAAGCTATAAGACACAAGGTAGTTTGTTTTAAAGTTAGCAAATCGGAGGAATTTAAATTCAGAGGAATTCTTTTAGCGAATCTTTCCAAACACAATCATATTTTTTGTTGTATAGTTTAATGACTATATAAAAACTTTATTTTAAATCAAAGAATTACTTTTTAGCAATGATAAATAGACAAAGCCATGAATTTAAGTAGCAAGACCAAGATTTATATGCTAAACTGAGACAAAGACCATGGTATTGACAGCTGAGAACAAATTTGGAAACTTAGTTGTACTAAAATCTGACCCATATAACGACTATCTTCTTGCTTTCACAGAATTCATGACGAAAAAAAATCACAAAATATGAACAGTAATTAGCTATAAATACTTTTGTTCTATTATAAACTATGAAGCAAAGAAGATTTTATTTAAAAATATAGATGAATTTAATAGTACTGTTGCAATATTCGAGGTAGACCAAATAAATTTTGCAAACAGTCTTACTTTTTTCATTGTCACACTTTAGGATTGGGTACAATTCGAATTTCTAACATTGGGGATAATGATGCACCATAATGTATGTATATTTAGACAATTTGAAATAAAGTACAATTAATTAAGGCATTATTTTTAGTCTGCACATTTTTTTGCGTTTTAATATTATAAGGAAAATAGGTAGAAATGAAAATTTTAACTTTTTTAATATTATGTCGCAAAATTATTGACAAAATTTATATTAAAAGTTAATTCATGCACAAAAGTTATAAAACTAAACTAAAATCATACAAAAAACATGTATGTAAAGTAATTAAAAAAAATTAAACAAAATATTTAGTTATACATTACTTTTATATTTAAATTTCGTCAGTTTTATTATTGGTTTTTTCTTTGTCAACTCAAAAAATGTACAAAAGCTTTTAATTAGAAAAAAAAAGAGTGTGGTTAAACTTTAACACTCAGAAATTAGCCATTCATGATTTGTGGACACTTTATTAAAATCATCATGCGGCTCAAATTTCCTAGTGTTTCAATTTCTTTTCACATTCGTTACCTAATTCTAAAACTTTTGAAGTTGTATCTTTGAAATTTGTCTGCTTGACCATTTTAAAAGGAAATTTTATTTAATAATTTATTGAATTTGATTGTAATAAAAATAACTTCTTATTTTTTTTTACCTATTGATACTATTGGATCGATAAATAATATTTATTATATTCTAAAAAATGGATAAAAATACAATATTTATAGCAGAATTTAAGTGTTTCTAATAAAATTTGGATCATTATTACAGCATAAATAAGGTGAATTGACTCAATGACCTTTTTTTATATATATGTATATATTTTTAATACGTCATAAATCATCAATGAACTTAAGTTCGATATTTCATTTATTTTTTTTTATATTTTAAAAAATCTACATTTTATTGTATCAACAAAATGTTTTTTTTAATTTCTGTAATATATATTTGTATAAAAAAACAAACTAATGCACTTGGAAAATAACTTTTTATATATTTTTTCAGTATCAGAACAACCATCCCCCCTAGGACAATTACCCCATATAATTTTATAATGTTACTTAATTATTCAATGCTCAAACTAATGCAATAATTATTCAAAATTGTTTATATTTTTTTTACTTTGTTTACTAATAAAGTAACGCCACATTGACTTCAGGAATATTTTGTAATCCATGAACTTTTACACAAGGAGAGACAAAATATAATTTATTAATTTTATAACTTCGATGTTATTCACCAAAACAGTTGTTATGAATCTCTTATGAACTCTTTTTATCCCTCTTTATATTACTCTTGTGTGTCTCATCATTGCGGTATTTAGTCACTCCTCTTTTTTTTATTTTATTTTTTACATAAAACAGCTTTGAGTGATATAGGTATGTAATAATATTTAACGATGTTTTTATTTTTAATTAGGAAATGTTTTTAAGAGATAATTATGGGAACCGAAGAACTTTTATTTATGAAACTGAATGAATAAAAAGTATACTTCGTAAATTAATACCTTTCGAATTAGATTTAGAGTAGTATTTGCAGAAAAAATGGTTATTTTTTAAATTTAATTTGAGATATTTTCAAGTCTTTCATTATTAAACGCATATTTCTTTTGGAATGAGAAGCCAAGCTTCGTAGTGGAGTCCCTCCTCCTGAAGAATTGTTAGACAAGACACCATTGGATTCCAATATACTTAAAATTTCAAAGAAAAAGATAATTTCTTTTCTCATTTGTAAGCAATTTTCTCAAGTTCAGGACAGGAAAAATAAATATTGAAACATTTTTAAAAATTAAAGAGCTTTCTTTATGACTTTAATCGAATGTTTTTTCCTTTCTTCATATTGAAAAATGAGTTTGAATCTACATATACGCAATAAAAAAATCAATTTATAGAGTACCAAAGTAAAAATTTTCATTTTTTTTGTTATTCAACATTACAGCAAATATAAAATTACCATCAAATTTGGGCTCAAATATGTTTTTGTACAGTGTCATGAAATAATTGGAATATACATCAAAATACTTTTCATATATTCTTATATTTAAAAAAAATTTGAGTCTTATAATTAAACAAATGATTAAATTATATCATAAAATCAACACATTCCTATATATTCATGTGTGTATATACGTTTCCATTTATCATTCTACTTGTGGATAAAAAAAGTAAATATTAAATAACTGTCTTGAGGCATATTCTACATTCTTTTTATATTAACTATTTAAAACACAAACAAAATATGGATTCCAAGTTAATATACAGATAGAACTGAAAAAAAATAATATTAAGTTCTTACTAAAATGAGTTTAGGGAATAAAATTAATAAAATCTACAGTAGTTTTTTTTTTTACCAATTAAGAATAGATAATCCAATAAAAATCTTTTTATTGAAACGAAATTTAAACATATCTGCATACAGTAGAATAATAACCGTTCTTTTCACGTGAATTTGAGGTTGACAATCAAAATCCATGATTTAAATTATGTTTATTTATGACCGGGTTCTCATACTGATATGCTGATAATTTAACTTCAATAAACAAGATAAAATGGCATTATATTTTTTGACATCAATTGATATCTTAGCCTATTCTTAACTACAAAATTTTCATAGAGCTTTACAGTAGTCCCTTATAAAAATAAAACAATGTGGCTCAAGCCTAAGTCATGAATCATAATACACATCTCCACTAATTGTTACACTTATACACATCTCCACTGTTGCTTTCCGTTGAAAAGTTATCGAAGTATTCTTCTATAAATCTGTTTCAATTGAGACTCAAGGGTATCCTCAAATGGTCAAATTATGAATATTTATTTTGTAGAATTATTTTCATGAAAAAAGCATTTGGATTTTAATATAATAAATACTGGTCACCTAAAATGAGAGTAAATTTTTATAGATTCCATTAACCTCATGGAGGCCGCTAGAGGCAACATTATCTTATGTTGAAAACCCATCAAATTTTTTTCGACCAAGATTGCAATCCTATATTTGATATCCTCTTTTATTTTGACTTTGTGAATGAGTTTTCGAATAAAATTCCGAGTTTCAGATTTAGATTTGGAAATTTAAACCATGAGAACATCTTTTCCACAAGATTTTCAGGGCTCTATTTCTAGGTTTTAGGATGTTTCATTGCACTATTCTAGTCCAGGAATAATAGTATTTATTATTTTATGTTGTATTTCAGGTTTTTTTCACCAGTACCAGTTTGGTGATGTAAGACTATGATCGATAAAAAGTGCATGCCTCGTATCAATTATTGGGTCATGATTCAGATGCTGTCCTTTCCTAAGAGCTTCATAATTGCTATTTTATGCTACGAAACTGACATTTTTTTCCATTAGCTAATAATGGAACTACTGATTTGAAAAAGGTTTATGTGACCAATAAAAATTATTTCGTGAAATCTCGAAAAATAAATTTTCGATATTTTTCTTTGATTAAGCTTGTGGCATGCCGGAACTAGCTCTAAGTTTCTTAAAATTCTAGTATATTTAGTGTCTTCCAGAATGATTTGATATCTATTAAACCCAGTCCCTTTTTGACATGGGGGTTGTAAGCCGTATATATATATAATATTTATATACATTTTTCTCCAGCAAAGAATTGGTCTCGCCTTGCATCCATTTGTTAGCGTACGAGTACATTCTCCGAATAGGAAGGTAATCTCATGAAGAATGCAGACTAGAAAATGATCACTGGATCCTGCATTTTTATTTTATTCAGCTTATTGAGGTCCAAAGGTGATAGTGTGTTAATTGCACTCGATATACTTTAAATAATTGTAGTACCGTTTTGTACTTCAACTACAGATAATTATATTATTCCAAATAAATTAGTTGACTATAGCATAGAGTAAGTTGGGAATATTTTTAGGTTTTGTTCCTCAACTAACTTTCTCTTTTTTAACTTTGTTTACATCCTTTTAAAAATTTATAATTTGTATTTCATCCATGTATGATGTTCTTAATATTGAGGAAAGTATATCAATAAATACACCTATTTAGCCGTTCTCGTCAAGTTAATATATTATTAATCAGTAGTCAATAGGATCAAAAGATTTTTGGAAGTCGACTAGGATTTTTGAGTATTTTAATTTTCTGTTTTTAGCCTAACGCATCGTATCTTGAAGAGATATTCAGCCAGCCTACACCAAATTTAAAAACAAGGGTAAGTTTTTACTAATTTATTGTTCTTAATTACTATTTTATTTTTTATAAAAACATTATATTATCATCATTATTGGGGCAAGGAAATTAAAAATACACAACGATTGTAATTGGAGAATTTTATAAATACCTCAATAACAAATTCATAGAATTCTATATATATATATTTTGGGTCGTAAGTAAGTCATGAAATGTTTTTATACTTATACTTATTACTTAAATATATTTTTTTAAATTATAGATTTATTTAATCATTAGTAATTTTTTTTACATATTCTGACAGTAAAGAAAAGTAAATAAATAATTTATGAATACTAAAGTATTTTTTTTCTAAACACTTGGATTACATTATTTATTAAGTTAAAAAATTATTACAACATATATTCAAATAAATTAAGATTTATTTAAAGTTATGTTCCTTTAATATATTATGTAAATTTTTTCTAATGATTAAATTAATCTACATAATTATGTATTGCATTAATAAGTAATAAAATCAATGCATATTTTATGATTCAACATGAAGGAATATGCTTTTTGTTTATATTCTACGTATTTCCTAACAAGTACAATAGATCCAAAGGGGTTTTCTTAGAAAAAGTTTGCTAATTTTCATCGAACTATTAAGAAAAACTTCGTTACGTATCGGAAAACCTTGAAAATGCAGAACAAATACAATTTCAATTCAAGTACATATAAAGTTCCTCAGTATAAATCAAATAAATATAAATAATATATGAAAATCTACATCCATTATTTATTTTCGTATTTCATTTGAAGGTCCCAACCAATTGTAAATATAGTGAGGGTTGTATTTGAATATGAATATATTTATTTATTTACCTTGGATATTTATGAAAGAAATGAATAAATACGAAATCCATTATATGCAATCGAATGAATGGTTTCAAAACGAATTTCTACCTATTTTGATTTTTATAGAAATCAAATAACTCATAAGAGCACAGCGTGGTAAATATATATATATATATATATTTTATATTGATGTAGGAATGGATGGTGAAAAATATCAAGGCGTAGATAAATATTTTACTGAAATTTCTTTAGTTTGCAACTCTAGGATTATTTTGTCACGGATGATTAAGCCTTGGTGGTACATAATTTATAATATGTTTACCTTTTTATTCATTTATCAAAACGATATTTATACATAGTTAGATACATATATAATATTATGCGTTCATCTGATGGGCTTTACTTTTTTTGGATTTTCTACAACTGACAAGCGGATATAAATGTGAAAAAAAGTCTAAAAGTATTTACACTTAAGTAGGTAATATTTAGGTATACAAATGTGTACATAAAAAAAGAAATAAATCTAACACACGTTCAAGCTACTAGGGTGAAGAGAAGTGTGCAAACAAACATCATATATCTACATTTTAAATTTACATTGAAATCAATTTTTTTTCATATTTAATAAGAAAAAAAACACAATTCAAAATACATACATTATTTGATATATATTATATATGTCAACATTTATAGAAAGTTTAAAGAAACAATTTTGTTCCACTTAAAAAATATTTTCTAATTTTACCAACTATTTGCTGGAGATGCAACAAAATAATTAATGGTATATGTCATGAATGTCCTGATAAAATTGTGAAATACTTTAAAAGCCAGAATTGCAGAAGGAATAGCCCGAAGGGTTAATAAAGCTTCTTCCAGATTTATAATCAAATCAATATTAATATTTGATTAATTGGTTCAAGGTCTTCACACCAGTACTTTCATTTTTAGAATCATTGTATTTATACAAAAACATAAATTACAAATCGTTATAATACTAGTACAATCAATTTCACAAAATTATAATATAATTTAATAATTCAATCTAAATGTAAATAATGTTTCTTTTTTATGTTCTTGGATAAAACGTTATCGACATCAATCCATCGTTATCAATTCATCAATAGGTAAATTAATCAACTTTTTTCTCCCAATGAATACATTCAACAACTTAGAGAAAATTTGTTGTGGCAGGGGTTTCCACATGAACACCAACCAGATTAAGATTATATAAATAAATTTTGTGTACAAAAAAGCAAAAATTGTTATTTTAATTACATAGGACTTGTATTTCCAAAAATGTAGAAATCAAAAATGTACGACAACTAACAATGAAACTCTTACTAAAACCGTATATTAGATATATTTTTAGATTTTACGAATTGAACGAAGCAAAAACAATGATTTAAAATAAGGTTAATTTCTATCAAATATAATAAGGTTTAAAATAATTTCCGATAAATGTGAACTTGACGAATATAAAGAAGCACTCAAATAAAAAACGACCAATTATAATTTAAAGTTAGTTCGTCTGACCAATAAACCAATTTTTTCTCCCAATGAACACATTTAACAGTTTAAAATACACGAATGTACTCTAAACTGTTGAATGTATTGATTGGGAGAAAAAATTCGATTAATTTACAATCGATGAATTGATGTCGATAAATTTTCCCAGACATATTTGAGCATATGATACTTTATTAAGAAGTTGCAATAATAATTTAAGTTTCAATTGTACCTCTAATTTTAATTTAATTTCTGTATATCAAAGTTTTGATCAAAAAAAATTATCACAACAAATTAATCTTCGAACCAACATATAGTTATTATTTCACTTAATACAATTCTTTGATTTCAAGTGTCCCTGAATTAAATAAACTAATTAAATACAATATATTTAAATAATAACATAAGTCAATTACATAAGTTATGAGCTCTAGACTTACCTGATTCTAATTGTATTTGAATCTTTGTTTATGGAAGATTTCATGATATATGTATGTATAAATGTTTTTAAATTAAATTTTAACTAGGATATGAAATATTGTCGAAAAAAAAAGAAACTTTTATAGATATTTTAGACTGAGTTAATCTTACAAAGTGCTTGTATTTGAACAGATAAATCTAAAATAATTTATTTCAAATATATGTATATATATATTTATATATATAAACAGGGGCTAGTAAAGTAGTTTAAGAAAAAAAATTACTTTTTTTAACAAAACATTTGAAAGAAAAAGTAAACTTCATAAAAATTTTACCAATATTAATTTTAAGTGCATTTACATTATATTCTTTTATTTACAAGTTTTCCGAACTATTATTCAAAATAACTTCGAGCTTAGCTTTTATCAACCATGAAAGGTATCTGGGAAAAAAGTTTCTGACCATACCTTCAAAAGTACATTAATTCATTAAATATGAAACATTTCTAAAAAGTATATTTCTTTATTCCTAATATCCTCTTTACGTCATTCAATAACTTATCATGCATATATGTAACTGTATAAATTTCTTATATTTGATATGTATTTTAATATATATTTTGATAGCTTAGTAACATATCTGATGGACTAATAGTATCTCTCAAGGGGGCAAAACTCAAAATATAGAAAATTAAAAAAAACTTTTTATACTAGTGAAAAAAATTAGTAAAACAACACGTTTCCAATTTGAACTTGATAGTTTTCAGGAGTATGATATAACAATCTATCAACTTTTTAGGAGCCTGATTAGTTCTACTCTTTCTGGATCAGTTTTTTTTGTACCCCTACAAATAATTATCATTGCTCTACAATTGATATCAAGAACCTTTCGGTTCTTGTACAGGTCTAAAGAAAAAAATATGACTTTGTTATATGAATTCAATTTTGTTCACAGTGGAAAAGTTATGTAATAGAGTTTGCTGTTGTACCCTAGAGAGTTCTTCCATTATGAAGCTGGATGAGCACAGCTCTTTCAATAAAGTGGGTAAAGAGACCACAGTACACATATTATATGAGTGTAAAGCCGTACAACCATGATCTATGTTTTATTATCGCCGAAAAGGAAATGTAAATTCAATTTGGATGGGAAAATATAAATATACGTATATAAAAGTGACTATTTTTTAATGTAACATCCCCGAGAAAAATCCTTTATCACGGTGTCAACACTAAGATGTAGTACTACATCCTTACACTCTCTTAAAGAAAATAATCGTACAATAAGGTATCCTTGTTGAAAAAAAATAAAATACTATATTAATAGATTGTATTTTATTTTTTGAAAATTTTATCAAGTATTAGATGATTTTATTTAAAATGTATTGTAGGATGTTCTCTCTTTTTTTAATAGAATTATCTTTTGTAACTTTTTATCAATTTTTTGTTCTATATGTTTATTATTTGAAAAAAGTTTTACTAAAATATATGGTAGTTGAAAATAATAATCATTATCAAACAAATTCATTATAAACCACAACATTTTTTCATAGCATTTAAAACAAAACATACGTTTTCTGACTCAGATTTATCTCAAAAGCTTTAAAAATCATGCGAAATGAATGTAATAAAAAAATACTAGCAATTTGTTGATATATGGGCCCTTTTCTATACGTCTTATCAGATTAGTCCTAGAAAAAAAAGTTTGAAAACTCTTGAATCAATCCAAAAATCACCCAATATCTTCTTTTGTCTTTTTCGAATAGAACCAGAAAATTAATCAACAGTATCAGAAAAATATCCTTCATACGATGTAATTTGAAAAAGATTAATTTAAAATATATTTTACATAATAAATGCAAATTTTTATTATGACACTAGAGTGTAAAAAACCTAATATACCTTAGGCAATGAAATTGGTTTTGTAATTGAAATATTCTAAAGTTATTTTAGAAGAGCTCGTATTTTGAATATGCTAATATCGTATAAGTATTTTTTACTCATACTCTGTCATCATGACAGAATTTCTTATTCAGACAAAAAACTGTATAAAAACGAAAAAATGTATTATCATAATAGAAAAAAAAAATTACATAAGAAATATCCTTATTTTATTATGTAAATGTCACAAAGTCTAAAATAATTTTATCACATGAAGAAAAAAAACATTTTTTTTGTTTCCTTTGAAGAATACGTAATTTTATAAAAAAGAATATCATGCATTTAAGTCAATTTAGTTGTAGAATCCGCGTCATTATTTTAAAAATAAATTTACTAATTGTAGTATGATATAAAAAATTGAATTAAGTAATAATTTTATTTCCTATTTTAAATTTTATATTTATTTTTATATTTGAAATTTATCGTGGTTATACAACTTATAACTGCTCTAGAGAGTATTTTTTTAAATATTAAGATTTTTTAAGAAATGAAGGAAGTGTAATTGTTTAAGACTTTTGCCACAATAACATCAAAAAATATAATTTTAATGTATCCAGCATTTGCAAATATATAAACAATAGAATTATGAATTTGCAAAAAAATGAAAGAACTAATATTTGCAAAAAAGGAATTGCAATATTAAATAAATTATACTGCTTTTTTTTAAAAAAAAATTCTCCAAGTTTTTACTCTTGTTTTAAATATATTTTGCCAAAAATGTGTGATAATATTCTTTTCCAAAAATAAATTTTATGTTGTAGGAGGATATCTTTTATTTTAATTATAAAAAATTACAAGTAATTAGTATATTTAATTATCGGTATTAAATATAAATATTCTAATTTTAAGCATGAATTAAATAGTTTAATATTTTCTTTATTAAATTATTATATTTATTACATACAAGTTATATTGATAACTTAATTACAAATTAATATTAAGATAGGAAAAAAATACATAAATGTTCATATCATAAATTAGAGTAAAATATATGCATTTGGTAAGCTAAAACATACTTGAAAATATATGTGTTTATATACAATATGAACAACATTTTGGTCTACAGATTTTGAATAGTTATTTTGCATTTGCACTTATGTCAAATAACCCAAAAATGGACATTTTAATTAATTAATTAAAAAAATAATGAAAAATAGTTTAGGCTATTTAATATAATCATCGTTTTCTATAGCTGCATAGAAATTTAAAATATCGGAGGATTTTATATTTACGTTTTAATAACGAAAATATAATCAAATATAGCGTGAGAATTGACTAAGCAAAGAAACTACTAATGTATAAATTCAAAATTTTTCGTTTTTTTATGATTAATACTTGTTCCAATCTTCCTTATATTCTAGAACTATTTGAACGTTTTGTATCTACAAAACCTCGACATTCCCAATAGTTTTTTTTTAATTCAATCTTAAGTAACTTGAAAAGTAAGGCATTTTTGAAAATATTCTTTTCTTAAATGCAAAGTTGCATTTTTTGCCACAAAAAAAAAGGAAACCATTTTTCAATTATTTTTTTTTATTATTTTGACTGGAGGATTAACAAATTGAAGGTTAACTCAGCTTTATGTGATTGTTTAGCTTATTTTTTTTTCCTATTATTTTGATGAACTCCTTTATTACGAGTTGTTTATTTTACATGTACCGAGTGTTATCATTTATCTAATATTATTATTTAACTATTTAATAGATGATTTATAGCACTCGGCACGTCTAAGATAAACAATCTTAAGTGACATTATTAAAAATATATTAACTATCAAAGTTGAAAGTTTTCTTGATTCTCTCAGCATCGAATACATACATTTCTTTTTTCATCGAGTTCCATGTATTTTCAACCAATTTAAAATATTTAGCTGTACAAACGACCAATTTGAGTGGCATTGTCACCATATACTGAATCCATGGAAGAAGAAACTGATTTATAGTTAAGTGTTACTTATGTTTATTGGTATTTAAAGTAATATTTAATCTCAAATAGAGGCTAATACTATCAAAATTAAAAATAAGAGTTTTCTCAGTTAAACATTTATTAATCAGCCAGATAACATGCTTTCATCCTATGTTTGAACTCATTTTCTTTGATATAAGATGTTATCTGGAATAATGTAGAATATTTCACATGACGTGATATTTGTATCAAATAAAGATTATTAAAATAATATCAAATATTAATCGTAATTCCATGTGCTTCAATAAAGATTTCTAAGCCTGAATTTATAAGAATGAAAATTTTTCCGAATAAAATGTTTTCATTCTAAGTAAACTACTAACCAAATATATGGTGAGGTAGATAAACAAAACAAAGTTTTTTTCTTCTTCACGTTACCATAAAGAGTTTGTTTTAAATTCACTTACCGTGAAAGTGATAAGAATTTAAATATTTTCTATTCATATCTGCTACAGAGTTATGCAAATGAGAATTAATATACATTATAAGTGTTGTTGTTAGAAAAAAAAAGTTGGCAAATCTGTTTTTGAGTGTGTCGGATTTTAAATATTTTAAAGAGCAGGTGTTGCGAAATATATCTGCTACGTTAAATAAATAACCAAATTTGGGAAATAAATTTTACTTTTATTAAATGATATTAAATCGACTGTATCAGAAAATATTTTTTTTCACTTCTATCAATAAATAGTGTAACTTTTTTTTCAAAAGATCTATTACATTAAACTACAAAAAAAAATATAATAGAATACTAACTTTATTTTACGGTTAGACAGAAAAAAATATTGATGGATAGCAATATTTAGGGAACAGTTCAAATTCATTTTGAAATATGTAAAATGTACTACCAGATGTGGTTCTACAGCATAAAAAGACCTGTGAAAAAAATGAAAAGAGAAGAAAAAATGATTCATGTTTTATCTTTTATAAAATAATAAGGAAACATTTTTGACATACAATATTGAAATAAATGGCAAAAAGTTTCATTTACTGCGATTAAGATGTTTTATAGCAATTTAGTTTATTTTCATTAAACTTAATTTCCATAGTATTTGGTTCATTCATTTTTGTGAATTTTTGCATCAAAGTCAAACTATATTGTATATTTATTTTTATTTGTAAAAGTTGCATTTTTGTGTAATTTTTTAAATATAATGTCATTTTTTTATTCGTTTTAAAAATATACTTACAAGAAGCAGTTTTACATTGTAGTACTACAGATAAAATTATTTAAATTGTAGGGGGAGAAGACAGTTGCTACATTTTTTTCTTTTGCTCAATTACTGGAATTTGGTTTAACTTAGACAATCCAAAATTTAGAACAACATATTTATATTTGTTTGTTATCAATTATATATATTTATAGATTATACTAAACATTAGTTTATATTTGAATACAACCTGATAATTGTTGCAAGTGCAGTCCAACAGAAGTGCCCTGGGGTATTTAAAAAGCCCTCATTTTATTTTTTTTAAAGTCTGTATTTCTGTGTTCATATTCATTATTCTATATCTAGCTTCTTTTTTTTTTTAATTTGTATCTAATAATCTAGAAGTTATTTTATAGATCCACTCCCTCTATATAAATTAATAAAGAACTTTAGCCTAAAGAATATTCCTTTATTTCATAAATATTAAATTAAAGACCATTGTGAAAATGATGTTTACATTAGCTCGGTATTACATTTCTAAAAAAATTTCTTGTTAAAAAATGAAAGAAATACAAAGTATCAACATTTCGATGTCTTCTCTTACATATATATATGGATCAAATATACCCAAGCATTGAGTTCAAATATCTTATGAGAGATATATATACAAATATTAATAATATAACTATATGTTTTATGTCTGTGACGAAAACCCCAAGAATTTTCATACTTTTTTAAGGGAATGTGGTGGAGGATTTAATCTTTTGTACAACTATTTGCATGCCAAATTGTAAAATAAGATTTTTTTTGTAACACTCAATATAGAAAATATTGACAAATGTATAGAAACTCAAGTACATCTATTTTTTAATTTTGCTCTACAAAAAAATATGGCTATATATTTAATTTTATTTTACAAATGTATTTATTTAATTTTATTTTACTAATGTATTTATTTAATGTTTCTTCAAATAGTTTATTCTATAAGTGAAAACTTGTCAATATTTTATTGAGCTTCTTGCTCGAATGTACATTGTGATAATTCTAATATTTAAATTGATGAATTTGACAAATATTTAAATCAACATCTGGCGTATGAAAAATATAAGTTTTTATGTATGTAACAA
Source organism: Lepeophtheirus nordmannii (assembly GCA_963680855.1). NCBI lineage: Eukaryota > Metazoa > Arthropoda > Copepoda > Siphonostomatoida > Caligidae > Lepeophtheirus > Lepeophtheirus nordmannii. Next base: position 32,226,091 of record OY804518.1, on the reverse strand, counting down.
TCATACAAATATTCAGTATATTTGCTTTTGTGAATATTTTTAAATGTTTAAGACTGTCAGGGCAACAAATAAACATTTCATTTTTTGCCATAAGCCATACTACTTATAAAGAAACCAGGACTTATTGTACCTAGATTTAACAAAGTAATACTGTTTATAATATACAAATAAAATTATTCTATTAATTAATCAATATAACATAAATAAATCATCAATGAATGTGAACCAAACGAAATGACAAATTAATAAAAATGATATACATAGATTGAATAGGTATTGTTTATTGTCATTCGAAATGTGTATATACCATGATGAAGAATAATATTGGTACTGCAATTAATTAGTTTATACTCCTTAACAAACTTCTAACTTAACATTTACAGACAATTAGGTGGAAATGCAAAAAAAACACATTGTTAAAGATTGAAAATATCATGCTACAAAATTCATTATAAAAAATTATAAATATATTATGCAAAATAAGATTTTACTTTTTAAAATTTGTTTTTAGTTTGTTTATTCTGTAGAACTTTTAATTTTTCTTTATTCCTTTTATGTGATTAAAACATGAGACGTTAAAAACACTTCAAATGAATGACAACTAAATTAGTTGAATATGATCATTAAAAAAAAACTTTATTAAAATGACTTTGAATAATTTCATTAGCTTACTTTCTGTCATTTAATTTCTAAATTGTATTTTTGCATTAATTATTTGTTTATGTTTCAAGACATTTTATGCCTCAGCTCAAATACAAATAGAAATTACACTAATTTAAAAAAAAAATTATCTAACTCATGTTGGGACTTTAGTTGTACATACTTTTGTGTTTGTGAAACTATAATTAGTTAAATAAGTATGAGTTTGTAAACTATGTAGTAACTATTTGGTTTTTTTTTTCATTATTTCTTCGAAATTGCCAATTAAATTATGTGGTTAATCGTTTTGTTTGAGTGAAATGAGATATTTTTTTAGTAAGGAGTAATATAGGGTTTCCCTATTCAAAATATAAATGATCCAGTTTATAAATTTTGAAGAAGTCAAAGATACACAACGCAAATTTTTGGTATGTTATACTGTTTTTATCACAGTCTACATTGAAGTATTTGTCTATCTATTCAGAAATATTGGAGTAAAACCAAGAATAATAGTATCTATACGTTTAAAGTGCAAGTTTTTTTGTTCATCCGTATATTTAAACGAACATTACCATCAATCAAGAGAACTTAGGTCCCAAGGCAGCAATGATTAAGGATAAATTGATCCAAAAAAGGAAATCAAGTTCAAATCAGTCTTCCTCTAACTAAAGTCTCTGTTATATTTTTTTTAAATCCTAAATTTTATGAATAAAAATATATAAGGAAGCTCAAAATACCTTTTATTTTTTTAGATTTAATTTTTTAAATGCGACTATACTATTTTTTTAAACTGAAGATTATATTTGGGAGATGAGCATGTCAATTTCCAAAGCATTGTTAAAGTAAACATAAATTTGTTAAAAAGTAACTTTTGTAATATCCCAAAGTATAAGATATTTTAAATATAGTAAGTATCTAATTAGTACTTTAGTTAAAGTTATTAAACATCCTTTTTAATGTGGCTAGTGAACAGGGACAAAATGTTACCCCGAAAATAAAATGAATTTAATAAACAGTTGAAAGATACTAATAAATACAATATTTAAATTATATATCATCCATTTTTCGTTCGTTAAAATGCTAAAAATATTTGTACAAATTCAAGGCATGAAGAAAAAAATAATTATAATTAATATATCCAACATTATTGGATTCTTTATTAGAAATAATTTTTTATATATATAGTTATATTTGTTTTTCGTTATTTTTGATAAAAACTTATATGAAAAGGTGTGTTCAGCACAATGAAATTGTGTATAATATATAAAATAACCACTTGTAGTAGTAGCAACGTGTACACCTCACATTTAAAAAAAAGTAAGAATTCAAAAAGTAATGAAAAAACATAAGAAAAGGATGATTTAAAGGTAAGCATATGGAATTATATTGGCAAAACTAACTTGGATAAAAATTGCAAATTATACAAATAATTTCGAAAAAAGACATAATTACTACATTAAATGAATTGGGTCTCAGTATGTATCAAAAAATTTCTAATCATTATTTGAGCGGCCAAAATATATAAATTTATGTACTTTATTAATTTTTTTTTCAGTTGATATCTACTTATATTTAATTAGTATCAAAATTCTTACTAATTTCTTGGATATTACCATGTGTCCCTTAAATGGAACATTTTTCTATCACCAATTTTGCATATTTATTTGGCAAGTAAACAAAAATATTAAAATTCAGTCAAAGGATACAGTTATAATTAAATGAATCGGTAAAGACTTCTTGAGATAATTCCATTCTCACCAATATTGTTCATAATTAGTTTCAATAAAAAAATGTTCATTTTTATTATAAATCACAATACAGAGATTTAAACAACAAAGAAATACATTTTATTCAAGATTGGTGATATAAAAAAATTAAATTAGATTTTTTAGTAAATCTGATTTCAAGGGACGCCATCAGTTGTAATCCTATACATAAAATTTACTTTCTTAATTTTGCTTAATTATTTCTTGGGACAATCCATAACTAATTACATATGATTTCACCAACTTCTACCTTTCTTTAAGTCAATTTGATTTTAATCAGCCAATCCTGATTTTAATACGTATACAAATAAATATTACTAATGTTTGGTACCTATTTTTGACTTCAACTATATGTTTACTCTTTATTATAATTTATGCTCATAATGACATAATTCAAGTTTTATAAAATGATGCGTTAAATCTTTACAAGCATTAAGAAATCTTAACAAGAAGATTTCTAAAAATGTAAGACGATAGTATGATAAAAACCTTGGTTGTTTATAAATTTGCCGAAAATCAAAACTTATATGTTTGGATTTATGACCATTTATTTTATTATTGTTGACTTTATTTAGAAAAATAATTGTAAGAGCTCCTTGTGCACGGTGTTATCCAACTAACATACTCATTTTTTTGATCTACTGAAGTTGGTATCTCTACTAGTAAAAAAATAATTGTCCGAGAAATGGAAGGAGTGACGACTTCCATATGGTTTATAGCCTTTTTGCCTATTTTTTTAAAAGAATAGTTGAGAGATTTACTATCAATGTTACATGCTATAGCAATATATATAAAAATTCCTTTTACTTTCTTAAATATCGAAGCTCAAAATACCTTTTGATCAAATCACGTCATTCTTCTCAACTGTTGGAATTTTTATATGTAATGGTATAACCATATACATCTTTACGAGAAATAATTTGTGTTTAACAAATCAACGTTCTTTAAACAAACAATAGGAAACCAATTGACAGATGAAAAATAAATATTTAGGATTTATTGATGTTTTGGGAATTAAAATTGATAATATTTTATGGAATTTCTTACATAAATATAAGTTAATTTAGATTGTAATTTATCTTTTTTATGTTTCCTTTTAACGTTTAGGTTAATGTAATTGACAAATATTTATACCAATATATAGACCAGACAAAAGAAAAATTACTTTGTATACACCATTATTCAAACAATCAAATTGTATTAAAATGATTTTGAACAGAAAACCATACTTTATAGGTATAAAGAAACCAGGACTTATTGAATCCGGTTTAAACATGGTATTGCTGACTATCATACACAAATAAAATTATTCCATTAATTAATTAATAGAACATCAATGAATGTTAACTAAGCAGAATACTCAGATTTTGTTAGTTTTCTATTTACATGAGGATATAAAGAAACAGAAAATTAGGAAATGTCAACTAAATTAATGAAAAGAGGGGACAACTTCGACTGATGACAAATAAGTTTGACATGAAATTTGTTGATTATTTAGGAATAACATTATGACAGTGTGTTTCAGGATTTTATACCTACGGCTTTCTTTTCTTTAGATGATTACATATTTTGTGTGAGCAAATGTTATTATATAACTAATTACCTTTTGTAACAACAAAAAACTGCTTCTACTTTTAAAAATGTTGTATAATAGGAAGGATGTAAAAAACCAAATATATATGATCCTTATATTTATTAAAAGTTAATTTATCTATTTACCCAATCTACGTTTCTATTAAAGTAAACACATTCAATCGGATGCCAATCAAGGATAGAAGTTGTTGTTTTTTTTATCTATAAATGCTACTAACTCAATTAATTCAACAATTGTTTTAATTAGATAATTACTTTTTTTCGGAATTTTGTATTTATTAACTTGAGTGTCTTTATATACTTTTGTTTTTACACTCTATATAATTAACTAATTATGTTATATATAATAATGCAATAGTTAAGTCATCTTTAATACTAGAAAAACAATTTTCTATTATACTTTGCAGGTACGAGCAATTTGAAATGAGTTTCTTATTTAATGTAGTTTTCTTGGAAAAAGCATTTTACAAACTAACTTATAAACACTCATATGTATAAACAATAATTTCAAATAGAGATAATATCTGTTTTTAAGACAAAATTCAAGTCAGAAGTGATGGCATTTTCTATGTAATGTCATGCAAATATCGTTTTTCTATATCCTTATATATGTATACTTTCATCAAAATTATTTTAAAGTGAATCCATTAGTATCTTTTTTTAAATTTAAAATTTACATGCATTAATATACTATGTATGAAAAATTTAGCACTTAACTTTACGTTCTATCTTCTTTTTCTATAGTTTTATGATAATATATACATAGTTGGTTCAAATAACCCACTTACTTTTTTTAAACTAGAGTTAATTGCATTGTGAATACATAATTGCATGGTTTAGCTTTTCAAATTGAGAATTCATTTGGAATATTGTAGCGTACAAAATAAAGTAAAGACAGTAAAGCTTGTTACAGGCTAGGGCAAATTATGTATATACGAGTGTTGTGGTCAATACTATACTGTCAAGACCTAAACAAGACCAATAATTCGAACAATCGAAATCAGATCTAAGTCAAGAGAGAAAAGTTGTCCTTTTTTATATAAAAGGAAACGTTTAATCTAGTTGGTTTGGTCTCATGATTGTTCATATAGATACGAGAAAGAGTTGTAGTACACTATACAATAATTGGAAGTAATCCATCTCCCTTTGGGCTCAACCCCAGTTCACAGATTCATTACGAACTTCTCTGATACTCCATAAGGTACAGATGTACAGCCTTATGAAGAGAATGAGATACCTTTACATGATTCTTTTGGTATCTGTTTATGCGAATCACTCGAAAAAGTTAAGATAGCACTCTAAATCAGACTTTAATCAAAGGCTTGATATTTGTTGATGACGACAATCCGATTTAGCTGAACCCCTTTTTGATTTGTTTTCTCTTTCTTTATTTCTTCAAAGGTTGTAATAATTGAATTTCAATTTTCCGTATGGTTAACTCAACACTCTTTACAATTAAGATATAAAAATATATACAGTGACGTCTTGGGCTAAATCGTAGAATGTCTCGACACCGATTCAAAGAGTTGAAATTAGTTGCAAGGTCAAAATCGAAATGGAGAACAACATCATGAGTTCATAGATACTTTAACATACTTTTTAATCGATAAATGATATTTGTATTCATTATGATTGTAAGATATACATAAACAAATTGTTATTCAAGGGAACTTATGTATCCTAAATTCAAGTTACAACAATATATTATCATAAGAAATCCTTTTACTTTATCAGATTATTATAATTTACGTTTTGTCGTATACCAAAATGACATATTATAACTGTATTTGTATAAATTTATATTGTAATGCAGCAATTTTCCTATAATTTCCTACACAAAAAGGGACTTCATATTCCCATTTGTACCTACATTCATAGCTTGTTCCTGAGAAAAATTATCATTGACTAATTTAACAACCCATAAAGCAAAAAAATAAAATGTTGTTACAAATATATATACCTATTCAGGACATATTTTAAAAATTAGGACTACTAGTTATATACATACATCTATTAATTAATTATTTTAAAATACAAGTGCTTGCAACAATATTTAATAATATATTAGTCATAATTTATTTATAGTTATATTAAATTAGATATTTTTATGTAAAATATAATTGAAAAAATAATATTTATCTTGCATAATGGTATTTCAAAATTTATTACAAAAAAAATATATTTAGACATTCATTTAAAATATTTAAAATTAATTTATTAAACCTTTTATTCTTAAGAACACATCTAATAATTGATTTTGGTAGAAGAAAACACAATTTTTATTTTAGAAGGGTTGTTTTAAATACATAATATATAGATATGCATACATACAGTTATGTAAGCTATCGATTACATTTTTATCAGGTTAATTAAAGATTCTAAATACATATATTTTTTACTAAAAAAGTTTTAATGTTTTCAAAAAGGAATAACAATATTTTGACCATGTGTTTTATGAAATTGAAAATTTTTAGATTATATAACGTATTTTTCAATTTATTTGATAATAAATAGATTTTTTACATAACTTCAATTGAAATATACATACACTTTCAAATATTGTTGTTGTTGTTTTGCAATAAGTTTAAAAATATAGTATTTGATTTCTATACAGACTAGAAACTGTGGGAATGGTCCTAAATATTTGTGTATATACAAATACCATTTATTTATGTTTATAAATATGAAATATAATTTAATATTTACATATCATGTAGGTATATAGTGATCGTCATCACATCTCTCAACATTTCCTCCTAGCATAAAAAGAAAAAAAAAACCTAAAAGTTATTCAGTAGTTAACCAATGAAGTCCTTTTTTACAACTTTTTTTATGATTTAATTACTTTAATTTATAGAAATGTTCACAATTTAAGTAGATATAATTTGAGTTCGTCAAGTCAAGAGTCAGAACAATATTCTTATATCACATAACATGCACAATGCAATTTTATAAACTGAATTCACTAAAAACTTTACATATTACGATATTAAAATATCTACAAACAATTTTTTTTTTCTCATCAGCAAGGTATATATTCTATTATGAAATACATAAAAATATAGTTTTTTATAAAAATAGAAATAAAAAGGAAAATTGAGTGTATAAAACATAAATAAACATTATAGTTTAAAATTAATTTCCTTCTAAAGACCTCTAATTTACAGACATATTCATCTATTATTAAAACAAAATAAGAACAGTTAAAATTTCTAAAAAAACAAACGACTAACTTAGCGAAAAAACATAATAATTATTATTTAATACATCCAAACTTTCCGTATTGTTTTATTATTAATTCCAACGATTTCGTATGTTGGGGTAAAGTTGACGGGAGATATTTTATTACATCGCCGGCGTAATTCCATGACGAGCTTTGCAATTCGGGAATCTTGAGAGAAAATGCAGCGTAACGGGCGGCTGCAGCTAGAAAGATTGCTCATAGATCATTCTCTTGAATAAGCTTCCCTTCAGTTATATGCTTTGCTAAGTAAGCCTTACAACTGCTTAACGAAGTACTTATTGTCTGATATCTCTTCCTCCTTAAAAGTTTGTCCTTTAATCAGTACAAAATTGTAGCTCTGGTGAAACACTCTTCAAAGTTGGAAATAAATAAATACAGCGTTAAGTTTGATGAATTGTGTTAAAATCTTTAACGCAGGACAATCACAAAAAGCGTGATTTCAATTTTTTCCTTGATGTTCTGGACTAGAATTGTTACTTACTTAAAATAAAACATTGCCATCAGAAATCAATTTGATTAAGTAGAGATGAAATTTTTGGAGGTGTAGCTACATGATTATTTTCTTAAATATGAAACAAAGATCGTGGGATATCTTGAAAAGATAAATTATAAAAATTTGAATATCATATTTATAAAGAGCTCTCAGAAAATAAATTATTTAATATTACACATTGCATGTCGTACTATATGAGAAACTAACTTAATACGGAGAAAGTTTGAATTATCAACAGCTGATCAGAAAATGTAAAGTAATTCTTTATGTAGTGCACACTTTTAATAAAGATTAATAACTAATCATAATTCCTCATGTTTCAAACATTATGTTTTATTGTCTAATTATTAGAAAATAGTAGATCTATCCTAACTCACAACTTTATCATAAACAAAATAATAGTTACGATTATTTATACAGGGACCTTAAATTTCTTTTGTCTTTCACACCCTTACTTTTTAAAACTTTGCAATGAGGCTTTAATAATTTTGAACCATTTTAAATGTATTCAAGTTTATACGTTTCCAGCTCCATACCAAGTACACTCTGATTAATATGATTATGAACGTACTGTAAAATGAAGGAGACAAGAAGATGAATTTTTTATCAAGTATTTAATTTGATGATGATTTAAACATCAAATTTCGGGTTATAAAAAAATTCAGACTCTTACATTAACACTATCACCAGGATAAGAAATAGTTTTTGGGCTTAATGGTTATTTCTTACTTATGAAATAAAAAAAGCTGGGAAAAAAAATTAAGTTTTCTTCTTTTTCTCTTTTAAATTCTGGGATCTTTTTTATGCCACTACAAAATGAAATTGCCTTAAAAAATTTGGTCTAAAAGGAAACTACGTTTAAAAAATATTTTAATGGATTTATCTCAAATAGATGAAGATGGAATGCGTTTTTGAAGAGATTATTTTATATTAAATCAAAATCACAGCTATAAAATAAATTATTTTCACACTTTATTTATTAATTATTTTTGAAGCTATGAGCCTCTGCAGAAAAAAAAAATCAATTTTCGTACTGATAAAAAAATTAAACGTATTATAAGTATGAGAAAACTTATATCAATATGGTTTTAAATTTTTTAAATATTATTCTTTTATTCATATTCTCACCATATATTTAAGTCTACAATATTAAGCGTCAAAAAAAAGCTTCAAATCTAAAAATATGACCTTTGCTTGAAGAATCTGAACTACTTTGATGTCAGGACATTGTTGCTGTTGACCAGTTTGGTTAAATTAAAATTTGTAATCTAAAAATATGAAAACGTATATCAACTGTTATTGATTATCTTTTCAAAGATAGGGAAGCTCTTATTCCTATGTATACATCTGTATTAAGTTTTCTCATTTCCTGGAAAATTGAATTTCAGCAGGGTCATGAAAAACCATTTTTTGAATTTGTGGATCCAGGAAGTGAACAATAAATATTGTGGAAGTAAAGTATTTATTTTATTTTTAAGAAGAAATAATAAATTTATAGACTACATATATTATTGAAAGATCCAAAATTAGTTGGTGTGTCTTCCAACTATTAAGTATCAATAAAAATTTTTTTCTTATATTTTGATATTTATCAGTCAAATTGTAAAAAAGGAGTCTTGGTAATTTGTATTTATTAATAAAGTAAGGAATAAAATACATTTTACAAATTTGTGCGGATGAATAAATAATGTGTGACTTTTTTTAGGTCAAGTCCTAGTCTTCATTTTCTTTTTTCAAGTATCAATATAGTAAAAATATGATGCATATGTAGACTATAAGCTTATAAGATACCGATAAAAAGGAAAAAGAAAGAAAGAACAAGGAACGTCTATTGTTGTACTAAAGTTTCAATATTAGGAACATTTCATAAATGCATAAATTGATGAAAACTTTAAGCCAAGTGATTCTTCAATATGTACTTAACCTTCAATTTAATGAAGCTTATATAGTATGAAATAATAAGATGTAGAATTTTCAAATGATTTTCCGTAGGTGTAATCTTGGGGAAACGGGATTCCGATCAAGAATGCATAGTATATATTCATGTGTAAGAGCGAAAATAATCAAATAAAATATGTATGTAAGTATCACCTAAAACAAATATCACATATTATTGACAAAGTTTCATGTTATATATAAAAAAGGTTTAGAACCATAAAAAACACACGCTAATATTATCTTTTTGTATGGAAACAGATGTGGAACTAACACTTATTTGTAGTTAGATATTTGTGTTCCTTTATATTTTAGAAGCATAAAAGTGTGTAAATAAATCTTGGCCGTTGTTGAAACAAATATGTTTGTATCTAAGTGTCATAATCTAAATGTCCTGAAAATGTTACAATCGGTCACTTGAACTTTTTCCAAGATTTCTTTTTTTATTGAAATTTGGATATGATAAATTTGAAAAAAGCTTTTTTTCATTTCTATTTTCTTTAGTGCTTCTATGAAATTATTTAATACTTGAAGCTACAAACATTTGTTGCATTTTAAATTTAGATTAAGATCTCTTGATTTAAAATTAGCAAAACCATAGTTATTCAAAAATAGGGTATTGATTTCATTTTAATCGTTATTGCCAAAAGTGAAGAATTTATAAGCCCCAAATTAAGAAGGTTAATTTTTTTTCATTTGTAAACGATTTTCTTAATTTCAAAACAAAATGCAAAAATGGTAAAAACGTTATTGAAAACTAGATAAGCATTTTTATAACTACTATTTTTTAACTTTTATTAATATATTTTTTTCATACTCAAAAATGAGTTTGAATAAGTAATATGCACCAAAAAGTCAATTTGTAGACCGAAAATGCAAAAACTTTAATGTAAAACTTCCATTTTCATAATATTTGAAATAGAAGCAAATGTTAATTAACCATTAAACCCATACACAGAAATGTAATAAAATTATTCAGTGACAAGACCATTTAATACAAGTCTAAATTACAAAGCTTGAAAATTATCATGCGTAATATATATTCATAAATTAATGAACAACGTACTTATAACCAAATAACACTAGTAAAGTTTTTATTATTGGGTATATGTGTCGATAAGCTCCAATTAATATTGATATCGATGGTGGCGATTAAAAAAGGGGTAGAAAAAGGTACTCTTGACGGTAACTTCAAAAAGTGCCAAACTTGTTTCAAAGATAAACTTTCCTCTAAAATCCAAATATCTCTTACCTCTAAGAAAAACCAAGTAGTGGATAACATCATTATATCAATATTGAATTTTGCAGCTTTACATTCAATAAAGAAGATAAATGAGGGCCTAAAATCACTTGGTGGTCAGTCAATTTTTTCCAAATATTAGTAACATGATTCTCGAGACTGGTATTGGTCTCAGTCTAGACCCTTAAAAAATTGATCTTGACCTTGGTTTTGACACTCAAAATGTAAACTATAACTAATTATTAACTCAAAAGAAGTTCCTCTGTGTCAAAATGGTTTTAATAACTGGCTTAAGATGGAACCACTAGAATTAATTAAAGAAAATGACTCAAACCTGATAATACTCAAGTCTTAAAAGGTGTTGTCATATATTATATTTCAATCTAGCAATAAGAAACTATCCATTCAAAAGACGATTTGTGACTCGTTATTTGAATAATGTAGTTTATATAGTATTTACAACACTCTAATATTACTAATTTACTGAGTTAATACGTTCTGAACTAGTTTTGAATTATTGAAATTATATTTTCATTCATGACCTAGAAAATACAGTCAATAATAATATTATAGACTGTAAACTACTAAAGGAAGTGAGTGTGCCCTCCAAATCTTGTGTTATAAAGTTTGGATACGAAAATAATCAGGAATTTAATTGCCAAACTTCAGGCAAGAGGAAACATCGTGACTGATTTAAGTTTTGCAAAGGCATGATCACTGAAATAGTCGGAACGATCGTTAGCTTTTCTTGTCATATATAGAGGAAGCGGAAAATTAAATATATTTACTTAAGTGATGGTCTATTGTCTCACCAAATGTGTTCTGAGGTCTTAGTAAAACTTTTATGAAAGCAGTGCCACAGCCAGACCGTCGTAGTAATTATAAGACCATATGAATAATATAGTACTTAGATTTGTACTCCACTGACACACTACGCCCAGTTGAATTAGGAACAGTCATCTGATAGAATATAACTGATAATCTCTGCCCCTCAAGTAACGGGAATGTTTGAGAGGACAGTAGTGTTTTAATGAGTTTCGTCAATAAACAGTGTACGATAAATGGAATAGGAAATAATCTAAGTTCTCAAAGTCTCGGTCTGAACTTCCAAGGTCTTAGTAGTGTCTTGTTCTCGTCTTCGTTGATTTTTTGAAAGTGTTGGTCTCGACTTTCAGAGTCTTAATAATGTCTTGGTTTCGGGTATGTCGACCTCGACCACATACGTACCAACTATGAAATTGTTATGAATTTAAAAGTAGAAAACTTTTTCATACAAGAGCTAATTCAATTCAACCAATCAACCTTTAGAAGACTGATAAGAGGAAAAAAAGAAGAAAAATCGATAGCTCAAAACAAATTACCATGTAATTTTTTATACTAGTAGGATAATGCCTTGATTCCAGATAATCTATAATTTCTATGTAACTAAATAATATGTATCACCTAATTATCATTATAAACTTGATATTTGAATATCAAATTATCTGGTATTTATAGTCAAACATTTAATTATCTTCAGTACAGTGAAATCATTAATGAAAATGAAGAACATAAAAAATCACATCTATAAGATTATATATATTCACTCTTGTTCCAAAAGAAAATTTAGATGCTTTAGAAGGATAAAGGGTCCTACAAAGCCCTAAAGTTAGTCCATATTTTATTTTATTTGAAATAAATTAATAATATTGAACTTTTTCTAATTTACTAGTTCTGTTTTATCTCAAATAAAAGTTTCATCTTATATTTTTTCAATTTAATTTGTTTCACGTGAATTTTGTTGCCATGGTAATTGTTCTAGAAACGTTTATTTCATTGTATAACCCAGTGACAAAAAGTAACTTTAATAATAATTAACGCATTTTTATGTTATATTAAGATTGAATTTTATTTTATTTAGCATAAACCATATAAAATATTGCAAATGACAATAGATTAAAAAATTTAAAACTTACATGTCTGAATCTACAAATATCCTGATTTGAGGTCAAAAATTCAATGTTCTGAATTTTAGTAGACAAAAATATTTTGAATAGTTTTTTTTTTGCAAGTATTTTAGGTGAAATATATAAATGTGTTTGACATTTTTATTAAACTTTTTTTTTGATTTTTGTATATTTATAAAAAACAAGAAAAAAAGTTATTTTTACTATTTTGACTGTTGATTCGATTTCTTTTTTATTGTTCAAAATAAAAACTTTGATGTGAATATTACTTTTATTACTTATTGCATTCACTTTTGTATATTTAGAATTTATTTTAAGCGAAACAAATAATTCTTAGCTATAAATTTTTTGTAGAGCCATAAAAAAGATTAAGCGGAAGGAAGATTCATTTTTTATTCAACACCTTCCAAAAACTCCAACTAAAGTGTTCCCTTCAGTATATTTAATCTTCTTGGATTTCAATTACTAAATTATAACCTTGATCATTTATCTTCACTATTAATTAGAAATTGCATTGTTTCAACGTATTGAGCAATGTTAAGTCAAATTTTAATTTTAGATCGTCTTAGAATGTTCAGCCAATTTTAGAAACCCTTTTCCTTTCTTTTTTATATTATTATTCGGATTATATTGTTTCTTTATTTAACATAAGTTTATCTTAATATAATGTTATTTGATATGTAAATATCGTAAAAAATAAAATTTTAATTTGTATTATTTACATTCTCAAAAAGTTTGGTATATCCGTGACATATCTTTACAATAATGTAAGTTTCTATTTGATTGAAACACAGATTATTTTATGTGAATGTAAGTAAGTAATCGTAATGAATGTCTAATGTTTAACAGTGATAATACAAATGAGATATTTATTTTTTGCTATAACTCACTACAAAATGTTAGAACTATGTAAGACTTTGGTACTAAAGTAATTTTAGTCAATCATTGTTAATCGAAATTATATAGTAGCGAAATTATTTGTTCGATTTAATTATTTGTAAATATGTATGTTTGTACATCTTTTAAAATGACAATGCCATATTTGCAGAAAAATAAATTAAATTTTTATATTTAGACCTTTTTTATATAATAAATTAGTTTCTGCACGAACCATTCAACCTTCATATATTATATATTAATTTGATTAAAGCCAATGAAACATACATATGCAAACTCATGTAAATACATTATTTTAAATTGTCTAGGGCACTCGTTTATGGTAGATAGTATGCAATAATATATTACTTTGCTAATGATGCAACAAATGCAGAAGACTTTGAAAATAATAGTCACTCTAGAGCAAGCAACACAGAATGGAGTAAAAAAAATAACAACAAGATTTATTACCAACTTTAAGATTTTTCAAGGAAGGAATTATAATCAAATAAGCTAAAAAAACTATTTTTTCTCTAATTTATTGCAGTAAGAAATGACATAATTTATGTCTTTTGATTATTATTTTTTATTTTATAAAGGAAATAGACTTGTAATACGTACAAAAAATTTAATTCTAACATATATATATATATGTATATACGTATTAATTATTTATTCTAAGATCAATGCAGTTTTTTAATAATGCTTTCTAATTGAGTGTATAAGGAATTTAAATTTACATTTCAATGTTACTTCACATCAAAAAATCGATTCAAAAAGATGAAAAGTATTAATATAGCTATTGACTTATTGTTCAATTAAATATGAAATAAACTTCGGCTTAATATGTACAAATAGCAAACCTTCATATAAAATAATTAATCAGAAAAACATCGGTATTTATCAATTACGCTAACTGAAATCTTCATAATATATGTAATTATTTGTATAACTAATATAAATGTATTTATATTATGTATTATTTATTTATTTATTATTTCGGTATCGAAAGTTAATTTGTTTTATGAAGTTCTGAAGCTAAATCTACTTGATATATGTATAATATGTAATGTCAAGGAGTACTTTTAGTCTAAATTAGTCTTCTCTATATCTTGTCCATAAATTAATGTATACAAAAATATCAATTGTTTTTGTTTGAGTTGTTCAAAAAATTATTAAACTGTATCACATACCTATATTAATTTTTATCTATATATACTACATACTAGGTGAATGCTCGATCCTTACACGTGAACTTGATATTAAAAAACAAAAGTCCTGATTTTAAAACATGCTTTTTAGAAAAAAATACATGAATTACTTTTCAATGGAAAGCAACAGTGAATGCACGTACACGTATAAGTGTAGCAATTAGTGGGTCTGAATAATGATTGATGACCTAGACCTAAAGGAAAGGAGCCATATTGTTTTATTTTTATTAGAACTAATGTAAGCTCAATGATAATTAAAAATATTGACTAATGTCAAAAAATATAAGCTCATTTTATTCTATTTGACAAAAAGCGTCACACAAACGTTAAAGTTGAATTTAACCATTTTAATTTTGGTTGTCTGAGAATTACAAAAATATATAATACTAGTATATTAATGAATGAAAATTAGGAGAAATTTTTTGTCTTCTGTTTTAATTATAGCTAAGAAAAAAAATGCACTTACACAACATTAAACTTATAGACCCAACTGTTAATAATTAATAACAATCATTTTTTTAATATTATCCTCGTTTTTTTCATATTTTTTGTCAACTCTCTTTATGTAGATTTTTCTAACATGTTATATTTAAAAAAAAACACCATTTATTATACGTATATACACCTTAATGATGCACATTCTGTAGTTTTCCTAAAGTAAAGACACATTACATTGTGAGCATAAGCATATCCTTTGGGTATTGTATTCTCTACAGCCTATTTTCTTTTATCTTCAATGATGAAATTGTTTTTTATATTATATTGATAAATTATTTTTATGATTTAAACTTTTTTGAGAATCTTTGTTTTAATTTTTTTAGTGCTTGCACATGAGTTGCATGGCAGTCTTTTATAATACATCAAGTAAAATTATTTTTCCTTTATTACTGAAGGGAGAACATCTAACTGATAGTAAAGATATCGAATGATTTGTGTAATACTCTGTTGAAAAACAATCAATTATTGCAATAAAATGCTTATTGGAAGGAATCGTTGAATATCGATTTGAACATGTTTGGATTTACGACAGGGATTTCAATTCTCCATACATCAATGTGTTCAATATTGCCTTTGTGGACTTTTCCAAATCTATCGTCCTACGAAGAATTTGCAAATGCTCTAATGGCCAACTTAAACCATAATGAGTATTAAATGTTAAAATTAAAGCTATATGTTAATTTCATAATAAATATTAATTATATTAACTGTAGGATTTAAGATTTTTAGGATGTTTCCATGGACTCCTCCACTCCTGAGATAATTTCATTATAGTAATTGAATGTTGGATCTCCAATTTTGTTGGAGTCTGAATTCCATCTGATTATCATCGAATCCCTCATCTTCTTCATCGTATTGAGAACCCTCAAAGCGTCACAGTTTATGATAGAAAAAATTATGTATTTATAGAACTTGAATCGTAGATTATGGATTCTGTTGACACTTTCTTCAGTTATTTGTATCCATTGTTCCTCTCAATCACATCAAACATTTACTTTTGAGTGATTCAAGTGTAATAACATGACATGATGATGGAAACATCCTTTCCCTAAACTTATTTCTTAATCTTGGATAACACTTCTTTACTTTCAAATGCCGTAGTATGAAAGATCAGAATTTTCAGTATAGAACATGAAATTGACTAAAACGATGTTGAATTGGACATTCAAGGAAACAAGTGTCTTGGTCTTGTTGGTGATGAAATTAAAAATATCAGAACTGTCTTCAATTGCGTTCCTTGAATGAATCTACATTTGAGGCTTAATCTTACTTTAAGTTGAAATTATTTTGTTCTAATTTGAGTTTCTATATATATTATATATTTATGTATAATTTAAGCATATATTTAGTATCGAATTCATTAAAAGTCTTAATCACATTATAAAAAATATATATTGATTTAATGAGCTTATGCATACTGGGGTAATTTTAGAGTCAAATTTAACAACTTCGCCTGAGGAAGAAGGCTCAAGGAGTTATTTTGATTGTACCTTTTGCATATACTACCCATTTTTAAGTCTTTCAGTCGAAATGAACACAAGCATTTAGGTTAATAAAGCAAATATAATGTTAATAAAAAAAGGACCAAGTCCTTGTAATAGTTATTAGTTTACGGCTTATTAGCTAAGGATATATAATTTTCTGACATTAATTTGAGTTAATTTTCTCCCTCTCATCTATGGTATACATAATATTACTAATTATTATTGATGTCTTCATTTGTATATATATAAGAGAATAACAGCTTGTAGCTCAGTAAAACGTAATGACAGCTCAAGCTATTTCCCTCTCAACATCATCAAATTGTCAGAGTTACCAGGTTGGTTTTCTCTTCTTTTTTTTCTTACAAACCCGATTTGCTTGATATTTACATATTTATGAATTACTAATACATATTTACACTTGAATGTAAGGTTTTTTTTAGTCAAGAAAGTTATACTCATTAGTTAATAGTATCACCGTTAGTTGGTAACATACGTCTAAAAAATAAAAGTTAATTATTTATTTTAATATATGTTCCAAATACTTAATTAAACTGTTTACATGAGGAACTTTTTATTTGTGAAAGTTTTTAAAACTGCAATTTATTTATGATCTTCAAAGTAATTTAACTCGTAATCGTTGTATGCTAAGTTTTGCAAAATAAACTTAATAAAGGTGAGTTATTTTTAATTCCAGATACGCTACACTGTACATAAATGGGTTTGAAATAATTAAAATAGATGTATGCATTATTTAATTTGTTTTATTTCAACTCCAGCTATGAAACTATTATATCTAAGATTTTTATTAGCTATAATTATCAGTCTAAAAATTGTTTATTATTATTTACTTGGAATGTCTCAATATATAAATGTGGGCAGTGAATGAAGTTGTATCCTTCAGTTATTAATTTTCATTTTCTTATTTCATATTTATGTAGAAAAAATTAATTAGTTAATTAAATTATAAATAATTTGCCTTCGTTTCAAAAATATTAAAACTATTTCATATCATTTATTTAACTATTAATACATTATGTAGGGTAAAAGAGAGTTTCTTTGGTCAATGAATAAACCTAATCAACAGCATTTTTAATTACAGGTTTGAAGGTTGATGATTATATACATATTCAAAAAGGCAGCACAGAACCATTTTTACTGAGCTGTGAGTTTCATCTGATAACATCAATTGAGACTAAAGTTTTAAGATGAAGAAAACAGTATATTGTTATAATTAGTATAATAATATACTGATATAAATAATTTGTATATTTTTTGAATTGTTTTTTATTATTTTTGATATATAGTTTATATTTCATTTACAATAAATTATTCATTTTTAGCGTAAAAAATGAAAAAGATATTAAGTCCTGTAAGTATTCATCATTTTTTCTATATTTTTCAGCATTCAATGTGAATTTTCTCAAATATAATAAGAAGTACAGAAATGTTCATTACTTTTTTAAAATTTCAAAATATTTATCTACAATAAGTTCCTAATTTTTTCTTATAAACTTGCTTCGTTATATTAAAATATTAGTTTGCATTGATGTTATCAAACAAAATAACGATTAAGTAAAAATTTAGCCAAATTTTCGATTTTTGTTTTTTGAGCAAAAAAAACCATAAATACATCATTCAAGTCCATCATAAGAAAAATTAAAATGTTGTCCACTTGTGTAATTAGATTTAAAATGTCTTTTGTTCCTTCTTTTTTACTAAGACTATAAAAAACATAAAAATACTAACAGTTGTGCAAAAATACTAAAATAAATTTTTATATGTATGATACTATCATAATTATTATACAAGCCTTATCTTTTAATATACGATGAAGATTATTATTAAACATATTTGAACTTTTTTTTTTAAAAAAAAAGGCAATAACGGTTTTTTAAATAAAATTTTACTTACTAATTTTTTTTTTGAATATATACCTACACCTGCATGAAAATAATATGTAGGATCCTACATATATTTATTCATATACATAAATATGATTATACTTATGCATATATATGCATGAATAAAGAGCATGGAATTAAATTTTTAAAAATAATAATTTATATTAAAAGAAAATGAGTTATAAGATACAAAGTAGTAAATTTCATTTTTTTATTTTTTTAAAACTTACCTCTGTTAAAATTTCTTCAAAGTCTTTTTAAGTAGGAAAAACATATAAAACACATTTATAAGAGAGTAGCAGGTAAATTATATTTTTACATCCAATATTTTACCAGAAATGTAAATTCATATTGCAGATTGCAATAAATACATCGGTTGACTTTGAATAAACCAAGATGTTTCTTAACTTTGCTTCATACTATTTACCTATAAAGTTATAAATAGCATAAGAACATTGGATTTTCATTCATTTCTCAAGGCAACATCATCTCTTTCCACATTTATTTCGATTATTTTTTATTTTTTTTTCTAAATATAAATCCACATATGGGAAGAGCGAGTGAGCAGATACGGTTAGAAAGTTAATAAACTCCCTTTTAAGCTTTTATAAATAGTTATTGTCACAAGTGACTCGACCTCCCCATAAATTGTTATGTACTTATGTAGGTGATGAAAATAAGGATAAAATGAAAAAAGTACGATATTTTGCTAAAAGACTGATCTTTACAAATTAAACTGAAACTGAGGTAAGATTTTTAATTATCTTTAAATTCTAGAATTTTGTATGATTTTTGAATGTAAAAGTACAATACAAGCACTGTTACTCCAAGAAAATACTTTTTACCTTAAAAGGAAGCAAAAATTAAAAAGAAGAAAGAGCCGATAAAGATGTATCAAATGCTGTTTAGCAGTAAACTAATTAAATAAAATTCCATTGGGAAAAAAGATTGCGAATTCCTTGTATAAAATCCTTGTTTGAAACAACATCAACAACAATAAATATTTGAATATCTGATTATAAAAGTAAAACAAAATGATATCACAAATCTGGTGAGCTAATTCAATATCATTATCGTATTATTACAACCAATATATTATAACAGATGTATCTCCAAAAAATGAATGTTTCAAAAGTCATTTTTTGGGAGTCAAGTATAAAACTTTTTTATAAAAAACAATAGGCAGAAGCTAAACAAAGTTTCTCTTTTCTTTTTTAGTATATTTTACCCATATGAATAGTCTATGATAGTTAAAATATGCTAGAAGAGTTAATTAAATAAAAGTTACTCAACTAATTATTCTTAAAATTGCATGTGATCCCTTATTTTTAATAAAATAAAAGACATTTTTGTTACTTTTTATTATTAATAATGATTTATAGTCATAAAGATAATTGTGAAAAATTATTAAAAAATAAATAAATAATGAAGGTAAAAAAATATGCATAAATATATTTTTATGCAAATGAATTAAAAATATTACTAAAAAAGAAAAAATTAAAAGAAAAACAACTTTTGTATTTTGAAATATATCGAATTCAAAACGAACTATAATCTATCTATATAATAGAAAGTGTAACTAGTGTAATAGTAAGAAACCAAATTCAACTTGATACTGGTCAGTTATATAAGGAGTGAAAAAAATATTTTAGATGATTTAAAATTCTAGTTAGAATTTTTAAATCCATCAATCCTTACTTTATAGGTTAGTTTTAGATGTAGAAATAATAACTTATAGACTCAAAAATTAATTTCGAAACTGAGGAAAATTAGTGCTTAAATATATTAGATAGTTATAATTTATTTTAAAGGTACGGACAAATACTTTTAAAGTATGGAAAGGATCATCCAATATAGTATATTATATTTTTGTTAATTTAGAAGTTAAAAACTGTGATATTGTTGTTTTTTTTATCGATCTCAAAAC
This sequence comes from Lepeophtheirus nordmannii, assembly GCA_963680855.1. Classification (NCBI taxonomy): domain Eukaryota; kingdom Metazoa; phylum Arthropoda; class Copepoda; order Siphonostomatoida; family Caligidae; genus Lepeophtheirus; species Lepeophtheirus nordmannii. The sequence continues at coordinate 32,205,338 of OY804518.1, read as the reverse complement.
TTTGTCAAGTCCTTGAAATAAAATGTGCAGACATTTTGTTGCAAGCCATTTTGCCAAATGCTATTGCATCAAACAATCATTTTGACAGGTATCAAATAATAATTAAATTTGATTATGATTCATGTAGTTATTTTTCCCATTTATGCTACTCTCATTTAAAAAAAAATGAAATGTTTAAATATTGGCCACAAATATTTTGACACATATACATACGTGTAATTGTAGTATTTTTTATATGATAAAATAAATAACTTAATCATAAACAAAATCTAGCAAATATTAATCAATTTATAAAAAGTAGTATATGTAATGCATGATGTAATCAAATAAAGTTTTTATATTAAAAATACAATTATAAGCTCAGTAAAGAACAGGAGTAGTTAAATAGCAAAATATCCATTAATCAAGTTACGTTATAAGTTATATAAAATCCAAATAAGAAGATAGGAAAAAACATTAATTATTACATACATAGAAACCAAATTTTTGAATAGTTAAGGAGAAGTTAAATTTAGCAATGACGGAATCGTACATTTTTTGTCCCTAAATCATGGAGGATTGCATATCATCATGAAGAGCTTTATACTTTCTGAAGTATTAATCAATTCTTAATATGTGGTACCAAATCGGAGCCTCCAAAATTAATGACCTTATTCTCAAAAGCGAGAATAGTTTTGTATTTGTCGAATATTAGTGCAAAGACGTTATCAATGTTACTCGGCTCATTTCTATAAATAGATAACTCATTGAGTGCATTTAGTTGTTGCTGTGATTGGTTCATAAGTCATTTCGGATTTGATAAAAACTAGGGCGATTTTGATGGTTTCAAGCTTTCATCCGTAAAGATAGAGATTAATACTTTTCGTAATGTTTTTTCCATTAGCAGGGACATGGCTCCCTAGAGTAAGTATTGTGCTCTATGAATTTCCCATTTCCATAATAAAATAGGGACGTCTTCGGGATTAAAGTGCGCAAGAAATATTCAAACAATCATAGAAATTTAAATCATTACTTGGTTCCAGCACATCCAATCCAAGAAATTGATTTGTTATTTTCTTTCTCCTTCAAACAATTTTCCTGCAATAAATTTCTGTATTTATTTGCTATATAAATCAAAATCAAATTTGTTCATTCTTTTTATATAAAATGTACCAGAGTATTAAGTAATTGTTAAACAAACTCTAGAGGAGTTTGTTGGTACACCTTTTGAATGGATTGTCTAAATGAAAAATATGGATCAGTTTTAGACGTTGATTGAAAAACATTATCTTCAACACATGATATTCTATATTTTGCTGTGATATATATCAATATGTGTGGGAAAAATACAGGTAAAGAAGGGGTATCAAATATAACAAATCATCCAACTATGTTTGTGTGTTCATAAATTCTTGTAAGAACCATTTTAAAATCGAAATCAAACTGAAATCATATAATCATTTTCAAACAACAATGTAATATTCTTAAGTAATAATATGTAATAATAACAAAAAATAATTAAATTCACTGCTAAAATAATTGTTTTAAAATTAGGAAATACCTTGTACTAGGTTTGAAAATAAAACAACATTCAAAATGTATCTATGTGACATTTACAATTATCTTTTAAGGTCGTAGGTCTACTTCAAATCCCAATTAGTTGGCTCGCTACTAAGGAGCACGTGATTTACTTGTATAAACTCTTCCTTTATTGACTTTTTCTTTACTTGCTTAGCTTAAAAATGTATAAATGTATGTAAAAATAAATAATATTTGTATAAATCTAAGAAGCTAGGTATTTGACAAGGTTATTGCAAATTATAAAAAAAGGGTAAACTTATACATTATTTAATATTATTTGATAAATATTTTAGGAAATAAATTGTAATATACTGCACTGCAAAACATTATTCTACTCCAACCTTTTATAAGATGACTAATTAATAATTCTTTTCATGTACTTGTATATACATAAGTATACAAAAATAATTAAGTTCTTTTAAAACATATTGTTAGGATGTATTCGACATTGCATCATGTTATAACAAAGTATTGACTTTCATTATTGATAAACGAAACAAACCTATAAAGAGTAGATTATAATCAATTATGAATATATATCTTATGTAAAACATGTAAAAATTCTAGAGTATATTAACCTTCATTTATGTACTTAATATTTGCATGGTAACATACATATATATCATATTTATTTGTTGATTATGTCTTTAAGAGACCTTTTTATCCTTTTTTATTTTATAAAACATTTCAAATAAATAGGTGTACTAAACATGGCAATACACATTTTTCTAATCCTATTAGAGATAAATGGAAAATAAATCACAGCGAGCATGATTTTAAACCATTATTTTAAAAGAACAGAAAATTTGAACTAATGTATCTCTACATGTGATCATTTAAAAATATAAATATACAAACATTTTCTCAAGTCAAATATTTAAAAATATTAATAATAATACAGTTAGCAAAATTAGTTAATTGAATCCGATTTTTATAAAATAAAAATAACTTCATCATAGTACTACCCTGTTCCTTTCATGTACATAACATAAATTTATATTCTATTATATAAAATTAAAGTAATGAATAAATGAATTTCAAAAATAGCAAATGGATTAATTAATACTCAGTCTTAGTAGTCTGATTATATTAATTAAAAAACATTATTACACCTACTCAATAAAATGTTTACAACCTATAATAAAGCAGTAAAGGAGAACTATTAATATAGTTGCATAATTAAACATTCTTCAATGATCTACCAAATAAAGATATAAAATGATCCTTTTGTGCTTATGTATCAATAAAATGTTCAGGTATAAATGACATGCATAAAAATAATGTTTATATGTACTTTTTAAATTCTTGTTTTCATTTTGCAAATATAATATTAGAAATACATGTTGTGATATAATGAAAATTGTCTTATTTACTCCTTAGTATGTAGACTGCAATTCTTATGTTTTGGTGCCTCTAACTAAAAAAACTCTAAGTAATTGACTCAAAATCAAGAATTGATGCAACTACATATATATTTAATGCTTTGCACTTTTATTTAACTTTCTTTAACTCATTATTCATTTCACGTACAGTAGTCACCATATAAAAGTATACTTATAATATTTTGAAAATATTGCAGATTTAGCTTTCTCAAACACTCTTGTAAGCATTGATAAATATGCATGTATTTACATCAGTGTGTAAGTAAAAAAAATTGGTTATTCGTTTTTGTTAGTCTATTTCCATCACATTGTAAGCATTCATGTATGTTACAAGTAATTTAAGCATTCGCATTGATGTGTATTTATTTATGCTATGAAAAGAACAGTCTGTTTCATACATTTCTAATAATCTTCTTTTTTTAATGTTGAATGTTCATTAATGCATGACTGCACATAATAAATATTTGTGCATGTATTAGAAAGTAAAATTCATTATGTAGGTCTTTCTATGCATTAAAAAGACTCATAGGATGATTATTAAAAGAATAATAATTGTAAAAATAACCAATTTACTTCTTCAGATATTGTAAGTTTTATATTTAAAAATATTTTTTTAATAAAAATTATGAATAATATTTGCTCTGAATTGATTTAATTACTACAAATTAAATTATCTGAAAAAAAGATTAATAAAATGAGACATTTTGTTGTGCGAATTATATGTATACTAGTATTATTTTAGCTATCTTGCTAGTTATGTATTTCCTATTTATAAGTTTAAATATATACTAATATAATAAAGATATTTAGCTGTAGAAAATAAACATTTGAACTCTTGGAAATTTTAATAGCTTACAAAATTGAGCAAGTAGTCTGAAAATTTGAAAACAAATATGCTTAAAGAATTCCGTGAGAAGATTTTATTTTATGAAAGAAAGTAGTTCAATTGTTGTTTTTTGGAAGATGCTATTTGAAAAAGCGACTAATATTTACAATCTTTGTTGTGGCGTTCTTGAGTATTTTATGACTAAAAATTATTTGTTACATTTTAGACAAATTATGAATATATATCTTATATGATATTTGTTAAAGACGAAATCGACATCACAGTCATCTTCATCCGAACATTTTCCCCTGTCGTTCCAGCATTAAAACTAAAAAAACTTTTAAATAAGCAATCCAATAGCTTGAATTACCAAAAAAAAAAAAAAAAAAAAAAAAAAAAACTAATCAGCTTGATTTGTACTATTCATGTGGAAAAAGTATTTGACGCCTAGAAAATAGAACTTTCTACTCAATCATAGAAATCATAGTGATTAAAGAATTTTTGTAGTTGATGATCAAGCTGGCATAGTTTTATAGGAAATATTTGAACCATTCTTTTTTACTAATAATCACAAAATTTTCGAACATTGTGGTCCGCATTAAAAAAATTCAGTAATGTGTATCTATATTTTCACCCTTTTGGCTGTATCAAGGTTCCATTACTGTTCATAGTATGTAACGCTCTTCATTATTATATTGAAACTGTTAAATGTTTTGGGCCTTGTCTATGAGGAAAGCCCGTTGTCTCAAAAAAACCAAATAAAAAACACCAATGATATTACAAAGTGAATGTGTTTTTCATTTACAATTTCACTTGTTCAATTTTCAACATAAAATATGGGTTTAAAGTTGAGTTCATGTTAAACATAATACATTTTGATGCATAAAGTTTTAATCAGGGTAGATGATCGATTCATAAGTTTATAGTCTGAAAACAGACTATAAAGAAAGCATATATGATATTATTAGTACTATACACATTTGCATTTTGTAAAATATAAGTTCTTTCTTTAAATTGTGGTTCAGGAGATATGAAAAGTTAAAGTTAGGCAAGCACTCCATTATTGTCAAAAAAAAACAACACATTTTTTATGTTAAGAACCAACAATTTTAAAAAGAAATAACTGGCTTGATTTTTGCTAATAAAAATCTCCAAAATTTTATCAAATTATGATGATTTGACATATAAAATTACTTTCACTTTCCATCATTTAATGTAAAGTATTTCTACTCAAAATTATAATCAACTGAAAAGTTAAAAATAAAACTGAAATAAAATTCTTTAAGTAACAATTATACGAGAATATCTATTAATATAAAATTATTGTTTGATCAAATATTCTGATAATTTGTCAAAATTATTTGGAAAGATCGAAAATTAATTTTTTATTTCAAACCGTTTTAAACATATTCAGTGAATATGCAAATTTATTTTTCTATGTAAATTGTTTTTTATTATTTAATAAACAAGTAGAAATAAACAAAACAGAAAAAATCATAAAATAAACTTTTGATAAACAATATTTTTATTTAAAAACACTAAAGCAAGGTGTTAAAATATATGAATATTGAATTAAGTTTTAATATGTATGATCTAAATTGTATATATATACAATGAAATTAAATTATACATTTTCGGATACTTTTTTCAACTCAACACTCACTATGTCAACTAAATTATATTTCTATTTATACAAAATATAGAAAAAATGAAATATTTGATCTGTAAATAAAATGACATTTATGTTTTAAGTTATTCAAATGTGTTAAAATTAATTTATTCATTTTAAATAAATTTTAATACAAATTAAGTTATAAAATAATTATCAAAGGAGAAACATTTAAATGAAAAAAAAATTGTTGAATAATATAACTTTAACATTTCACAATTTTTCAACTTTAAAATTAACTAATTGTTGCATTTCATTTATCCTATTTCCATATGCATTTGCAATGCAAATCATTTAAAACATAGTTTGCTAAATAATGTATTTATATTAAAGACACATTTTAATGACCTTTTTTCCCGTTATTCCTTTATAATGGCCTCTTACACTTCTATGCATCTTTTTTCCTCTTTGCAAATTTCTAACAAGCATATTAATTAATCATCAACAACTTTTTGAAAGGGAATTTTTAAGATCATTGATACTAACGTATCAAGAGTATTTTTGTGTGTATGTATTTAAATTGACTATTAAATACTTTTATTTAAAAGTTGATATAATTTGATTATATAATCGTATTATTTAATGTTTTAGTATTTATATTTATAAATTCCCTTCCCTTTATATTTTCAAAGATCTTAACTTAATTCAAATTTACTCAATCACTCCAAATAGACAAATTAATAATTATAAAAAACTTAAATGTTGAAAGCAACTACATACAATATGGTTAAAACACTTCATTGTCTGTATGAAGGAATATTATGTGAGTATTGGAACTCAAAAGTAACTAGTATTTACAATATGTAATCATGTATAGTTGTAATCGATTCATACATCATAAATTTATTGTTACTATTTAATATCCGACCTAGATAGTCCATATTTTTATTCTTTTCAATATTTCTACATTTTGTATGTTTTTGTTATAGTTTTTTTATTAGAAAACAGTAATATGTACTGAATTATTGTATCTATTGGATAAACATATGTAAAATAAATTAATATCAAGTGTATTTAGAATTAACTTCAGATAAAGGAACTATATCTCATTTTAGATTCCTTAATTTAATGGTCCACTGTATAGAAAATTATATTCATACATAATCCTTTATATATTCAGTATTATACTCCATTTTTCATTTTATTTTCAGACATCGTCGTAGTATGTGAAAAAACGAAAAAAAAATATAAAATCTAATTTCCGAGTGCCAATATCAAATACTATAAATCATTGACACTCTCATATATATGTAAATGATAATGCTATTTGACTATCGTGTAAATATATATATATGCAAAAATTCTTATTATATAGGGTACACACGTTTATATGGATAAATATATGATATTTATATTAAAGATAACATCTTATTTAACGTCAAAAAGTGAGGTATGAGGACTCAAGACTTAAAAAAAATGGTGCTACAAATTTTGATAAACATCCATCCATCATGGTAACAGCCTCCACCACTCCTCTTTCTTTCCATTTTAAATTTAACCACACAATAAAGAGAAAAAACTACGTGTTGTTCACACTTTAAAAATATATTTATCAGAAAAAAAAAAACAGGACAAAACAAAAGGAGATGAAAAAGTTATAATGATATAATTAATGTAAGATCAAAGACACTACATGTTCAGAATCAGAAATTCTCATCAAATACAATCTAGAATATATATATATATATATATATTTAGGGTAATTTAATTTCCTCCCCTTTTTGCTTAACCTTAGGAAAATTGAAGGGATCAATTGACCCTTTAAATTTGGTTTTTTATGCTAATTTACATTTGATTGGAGATAATAAGGTGATATTTATATGACTTTAATCATAATATTAAAAAAAATGCCTTCTAAAAATGTTGATTTCTTTAGTTATATTTGTGAGCAACTAAAAGTGTTTTTTTTTATATTTGTAGTTCAATAAAATATGAACTTTTATGTATATAAATTAAAACTAAATAATAAAAAATAAATAAACGTTATAATTTTCAAACTTTAGCTTCGATGCAGAACATAGAGTAATTATGACAAACTAAAATGTTTACTTAAATTAAGAGAATAAATTAAAATATCACGTTACAAAAGGTAATATAAAAAGGGGCACATTAAGAGCCTAATTGCACTTTCTAAAGTTATTAAAAAAATTCTTTGCATAATATTTTTATATAATTCATAGAAAGAGATTTTATTTCATAGGCTGTAGTCGTTCATGATTCATTCCAAAGAAAAGATATTTTTAGACTCAAGGTAGCAAACTATACCCATGTAGACATCAACACGGCCCTCAATACAGAAGATTGTTCATACGTTGTAATTATTTTGGAAGTAAGAGTATTAGCGTTCAAAATAGTGAAGTTCACTGCATTGGTTGTCGATAGGGCATCACAACTGTCGAAGCCTAATAAAATTATTCCTTAGTAGTATTTGTCTATACCTTTTTCATCTATGCTCTTTTGAATATTACAAATTGCAGGATATTACACAAAGTATTGCAAAGTGCAATCAAATAGGTTGCCACAATCTTTAGAGAGTCCGAAAAACTTAATACAGTATGTAGAGATCTGCACTAGCATAGTCAATTTTTTTCTATCTGATCTTTCAAAAAGTGACAAAATAATTTTATTTTGCTAATTATTATCAGGGAAATCAAATAAGACAATATATTTCTGCATATAAAAACCATATTGTCCTTTTTGAGTAGTCTTGGAATCTTAAGATGTCATGGCTTCAGTAAAAGGTAATTATTTGAATACTGTGAAAAAGGAATCAAAAAATGGTTTTAAGGGGCTCATATTATGGATAGTCAATATTCCATTGCTAATTGTCAATTCTTTTAGTTCTAATTGTGAAAGAAATATTTTTTTTAGGTTTAACCTAATTAAGTCCACATATGAGTCATTTTCAAACAAAAAAACACTTCTTCAAATTGTTATCTGAGCTGTATCCTAGACTGGAGACATCTTTCAATTAGTATGATTGGTTAAGTTTGAGCATCGTATAAACCATGTATATATTTTTTCTTTTTTTCAGTTTTTCAAGATACAAATACAATTGGGAAGACCTACTAGAAAGTTATATTCTGATATTAATAGTATTTCAATTGAAGGAATTCAGATATGAGCTTTCAACTTTTATTCAATGGAAGATAAAGGTGCATCATGTTGATCTTCCTTGGGTTAAGCAAGTTTGAAAGAATCTTCTTATATACACAATTTAATATTTTCTAAAAAAAAATAATTTCTAGATTATTAATGCCATTATTGATTTTTAAGAAAAGGATTGATATCCTCATGGTTTTTGGATTTTGATTATCTTTATTTACCTCCTTTAAAAATAACTTTTTTATACTTCACTAATTCATTATTTATAGAATATATTTTAGTTTTAAATACCATTAACTTTTCTATAAAATTAATATCAATAAAAATAGAATAGGTCCTCTAAATTACAAAAGAATATGAACTGAACTGAACGCAGTCAAATAATTATCACATTTTTTTGGAATATTTACATTTTTTTACTTCACAGGATAAAAAATAACAAACTTACAAACAAAAAGTAATATTTTTTAGTTGTTTTGCATAAAAATTAAGTGGAAACCGTTAATTTTCATTTAAAAACACCATTTGCAATATCAGGCAAGAGGGTTTCCACTTCCGATAAAAGAATCTCAGCAGAACACATTTCAACTTCAATCTAATATTTTTCCATGCATGATGTAAAGAATCAAAATGTGTTCATATAAATATATATGTTTAAATCTTCAATAGCTAATATATGAATACTTACATAAAATTATTTTTTAGATTATATTTCTCCGGATTAATCCTTATAACTATTCCATTTGGAAGATTAATTCTTTTTATATGACTTTGATATTACTCATATTAGTGTGTATCAAATGAGGTAGCTATTCTAATAATTATATAACTGATCAAAGGGTTTTATTTTATAAAAAAAATATTTGTTAGATTATTTTGTTTAAGGTGTTGACTTATTTTTGGCAAAAGATTCCCAACATTTCCATAATTAGTGAATGTGTATAAAAACAAACTAAAAATGGTATAGTAGATAAAATTAAACTCGAATCTATTATCATTTATCTTGATGGAATACAAATAAATAAATGGAACAATATTGATATAATTTCACCATGTTTAAAATTGACTACAAACATAATATTGGTTAAAATAGAATACATATAAATTTAAAGATATTTCATGGAAATATTTCAATGTAACAAAAGTTCAATTTATGTATTAGCATTCTATAAACATGTCAAAATGAAATAAGGTTTACTGAATACTGATGAAACTTTGAAATACATAAAATGATGCAGTTCCTAAATATTTGCGCAAATGTTTACGAGCTATGACATATATTATTTACTAAACACACTCTGTTTAATATATATATATATATGTGTTTATATATATATACGTCCTCTAATTCCTTTCAATATTTGTTTGATATTTACATATATATTTAGTAGATAAAGTCACGTAGTTTCGTTGAGATAAGTTAATTATTCTGTAGGAAAAAAGCATATATACTATTAAATTGAGCCTCTTAGGCCCAATTGTCTTTTTAGACTTAATTTATTTACTTATCTCTGATATGACAGAGCTGTTTAGAATAACCGAATATATAAACATTATTAATTAAAAAATGTCGTTATTTTTATGAAATTTTTGTTACTTCCTTGATCCATTTCCAAGTTGCTATACAATTATCCTCTTTAACTTGTTAAAAATTTATATTCCAGTATTTACTTTGACATTTATAAAAACATAAATTTAAATTATGAGTTCATAAACTTGTTTATTTAGTCCATAAACTTTATTTATTAATTCGATTAAGTGACAAAAAAAGTGATGAGTTAAATTTATTTTTAATGAGCAAATTAGTAAATATTTGTGAATATATGTATTTCAGATGTAGTGTAGTAGTGTCACTATAGCAATTGGAAAATCTTTTGTGAAATATATCTTAAAACTTTCAATAACCTTAATATGGTTTGAACTCATTTTTAATATATCAAAAGGGCTATGATTCCATGACATGTAAACCAATCAAATATACAAGAATTTGTATATGTAGCTTAGCTCATTGTAATTAAAGAGCTACTTATTCAAAAACAAACTTTTGTAAGGAAGAAGAAAAAGAAAAACACATTAAGAAATTTTATTTTAAATTAACATTCATAGCATCAAAAAGGTGACAAAAATAATTTTCTCAAAAGATTTTATTAATGTCGTAAATATAACTTTTATGTTATTAAAATAAAAAGTTTCCTGGTTTTTTTTTAAATAATATGTTGTTAAGCTTTTTCTAAACTTTTTTTTTCTTGGAATAAACGGTGTATTTTAGAATTTTTCATTAATTTGATGTTGTTTATAATGTTTTTTTCTCTTTTATATACTGCGTTGTGTATGATTTTTGTTTCAAATAAGAAAATAATTCCCTGTAGGCAATTATTTTCTTTCATTGGCATATAAATTTCTTTTAAAGTGCCTAATAACTGTATTTATACAATTACAAACTCGTAAGAAAGTTAATAAAAAATTAAAGTATTACTTTTAATATCAGGTTTTTTGAATAGTTTGAACGCCAAATTATTTTATCATTTAAATCAAATAGTATATGTTATTACGTATATATTTTTTCCTGCAGATTTTAACCAATATAATATTGTGAAAAACAAGTCAATATTGATATGTAACCACTTTGTTACACTCCAGAAGATTTTGAAGATCCCAGTTTTTAAAAAAATTATCTGTACTTACATATTTACTGCGTGTTTTTGCTTTTTCTACGTAGTAAATTTCTAATTTATTTACATTATCGTTGATTAAATTATGTTTTCTGCCTTTTGTCGAATATTTTGGGAGTTATTATTCGTTATTATTGTTTTGGCCCTGCACGTGGAACTTTTTGAGATATACAAATATACTATATACTACCTTCAGCTATTTTTTATCAGTTTACTCTTCTGATTTAAAGCAACTAACTCCACGGCTTATGAACTCAAAAAGGGTATTAGTATTATATATGATTTTGATTTATAAAAAATTTATTAAATTAAGGATTGCGCGTCCTTTTTTTGAATTTTTGCATGCTAAACAAAATTTAACGATTGATTTGTATTGATATAATTTATGAAGGTATAGTATATCAAAATAATATTTCTGTTCAATATTAAAAATTTCCCAACAAGGAAAATACAGAAGGGTATCTACTATACGTTTTTCCAAATTTTTCTTTTTCCTTTTGAGAATCGAGGTTGCGAGTGCACAAAAAAGCTCGTTGTGCTGATGTTTAAATTAAAGAAAATATGGAGAGAAAGAAAAAAGAAGAAGAATATACACAAAGAACGTAATGACACAAAATCTCTTAATAAATGAATAATATAATTTTAAATTAAACATTGTTTCGTGTATACACCAAATTTTATTTTCATTTACTATACAAATTATGGAATCTAACCTGAATTATAAATATTTACTGTATCTGGAAGATACAAAAATATATTAAATTCAATTTCTTTATAAAAATAATAATTATCCTCGCTCAGTCCTCTAAAATAAAACCAACTTTTCGTCATCAAAATAAATGAGATACAAAGTTCAACAAGTTCGACCTGTTAATCGATACACATACATTAATCTCTTGTAAGGATAAATCCTTTTAAAAATGATAATAATATGACACTGTGATTTGCAGTGACAAACAACCTAGAAACAGTTTCACGTCGGGATTTGAAAGAAAAGTAATGAAGGGTTAATATATGTAGCTATGCATGCATTTACATGTTCAATTCTATTAACTTCAAAGACGTACAAAATTAAATCAATTTCTTAGGGACTTATCCTTTACCAAAGGAGTCGTTATGTTCTCATAAAATAATCCATTAAATTCATTTATACCATTGATTAAATTATTGATCAAACTGTATCTTTTTAATGAAGAAATTAAATTTTACCTTTTAGGGATTTGCATCAACTTTATCTTATTATGGTTGCTTATTACTTGAGAGGGTTTACTTATGACAATTAGAAATGCAATAGAATATTTTGTACCAAATAAATTATATTTTTTTAAAATAATAATAGATTACAATTGAGCCTGTTCTTTAAAAAAAATATTACTTTAGTTTGTAAATTTAGATCAATTTGACTAACCTTGGATGCATTGCATTTTTATACAACGTTTGTGCAGGACGTGGTCATAAACGACGTCTTACAAATTTTTCATATTTTCACAAATAATGTGTAATAAATTTCTATTTGAAAATTGTAAGATTTTCATTAATTCATGATAATTATGAATCTAAAATTATATACAAACATATTTTTCAATTTAGGAAATAACTATTTTTTTAGAATTATGTTATTATACAAGAAAAGAAAATAAGAAATATTAATTGTGTTTTGTTTGTGTTTATGAAAACTTAAGGGACATTGAAAATGCCAAGAAGTTCTTTGAGTTTCGACACAGGCACATCTATACCCAAGATTCATAATCTACTTAGAAACATGTAAACAACATTCATTTAGTTGAAAATCAGTAAATGTATCAGAGAAGAGTTTCAAATATGAATTGAGTCAATTTTGACCCATACTATGCATAGATTTTAAAAAATGTACTAAAATTAAGCTTGGCAACATTTCAGTTTTATAAAAATATACATATTTGAAACATCAAAAATGAATAATCTTTTTAGATTTATAACTCCTGCAAATAAGAACACAGATTCAATTCAATGAACCTTGGAGTCATAAATTTAAAAAATCATGCCTCCACAGGTTGTAATGGAAGTTCCATTAGCTATGACGAAAAATAAATATATTGTAGAATATATTGCTATTAGTATTATCCTATATATATATATATATATTTATGTATATGTATGTAAATTGAAACATGAATATATTTTTAAGATTGGAAAAATTCATGTTTATTTTTTTCTTCTTATTTTAATTAATGCACAAATGATAATAAAATACCTATGTCTACTCGAATTTAAATATACTCTAATAAGTGTATGAATACAGTAAAATTAATTATTACATATGCAATTTAAAAAAAAAAGATATTTTCAGAGGGATTACCTAGGTAACCCAGTTTTCGTGTTTACATAAATATAAGGACTCTAATGATTTTAATGGGTTTATAAATGATAAACTATTAAACAAATGCTTTTAGTTGAACTGGATTTTACTTCTTTCCATCTTTATAATTTATCTTTCTTCTTTTTTTTTTTTTGGAGGGTGTTGAATGTGAAAAGAAATTGATTGTTAGTACAAAATAAAAAATGGAAACAATTAATCTCAAGGTATTTTTCTTTTTCCTAATCCTGACCAAATATACCCTTCAAATGAATCATTATATTATGAAGTAATGAGATTAAAGAGTTTTGATGTAGGCAAGTTATTAAACGCTCATATAATCATTTCCATATTTTGTTGGGTTTTAAGACGTTACTTTTGTATAAATAAATTTCCTTTGCAACAGGACTTTTCTGTGTAAAGGGGAGTAATTCCAGGTGATTTATATGTAGAGTTGGAGTTCTCAACTATTTTTTTCACAAAAATCCATATTTCTACTTTTATTGCCTCTCAAGTCAAGCAAAAATAAAGTAATTTATTTAGAGGGCGATCAACATTCGGTCAGCCCATATATCGGTATCGCTCAATAAGAAAACTTCTTTTGTATGATTTAAAAAAATAAATGTCTTCACTTTTTATTCCTTCCATTGAATCAAGACTGTGTACTAATTGTGAAAGTGAATTTTCATCCTCCTTTTCTTCATACAAAAATGTTCATTTTTCGTGGGGAATAACAAATAAAAAATATTCTAAAAATGTTTATTAATACCCTTTATTGATTGTAAAGTTTAACAAGTTCTCGTAGATTTTGTATGACATAAATGTATCTGAGAAATAATGGGGTTTTTTTGGCCTTTGATCTATTTATTATGATTCCTTTGTAGACCGAGGAATGTGGGTATACATATATGTAAAAAGAATAATACTATTATATGTATTTCTCTTTAGGATCATTATAATAATAACATTATGTACTTTTGTCTATTTTGATTAAATGTACTCGTATATACGAGAACATAGATGTGCACTTAATTTATGTCTAATTTTTCATTCATCATATATATTAGGTAATATTTTATTTTGAGTACACTATTATAACCATGTAGCTTAGTTTCTTGGAGGATATTTATCTCTTATGAATTAACAGCTAACCCACTGTATTTTCCTTATCACTTCTTATTAATTTTTTTTTTGATGAATTATACTAACCCTTCATTACTGATCCTTAAAAACTTTCCTTAAGTTATGTCCCATGGTATAGTTTGCATCACATTGTCACTGCTTTTTAAAAAAAATAGTTTAATAGATTACGTATCTAATTATGAACATTTGGGACAGTGCTAAACTTAACTGCCTTATATGTATATATTTTACTGACAATTGTTATCATCACCTAATTTGATTCTTGTATGATCCATAGATTTGAATTTGTAGTACTTAAGCTAATAGCAGGTATTTTTATGTAAAATATTCTGTACTATCATTCAATTCTACAAAGTGTTGTCAAATTTTAAATTTTTGAGGGGAAATTTACTCTAAAAAAGTTTCCATTATATGTAAGATACATTGCATTGACTCTATGTTTTCATGCCTGTGGTTTACTTTTCATATAAAGTATTGCACAAATAAATAAAGTAAGATAGTATTTTGAAATCATGCAATTATCTATGGTAATGATATTATTTGAGACTTAACAAATTTTTATCACCTAATCTCGAAAGAAATAGAAAAATTTAATGAAAATGAGACTAACTTAACAAAATTTTTACACACAAGGTAACAAATAAGTTAAGATTTTACATAAAAGAAGAGTAAAAAATATAGATCCCAACAGAAATAAGAATTTATTTTATGATTCGTTGGGTAAAATTTACCCAGGGGGAATAAAAAAGGGTTAAGAATAAAATCTTCAATTTCTTTATAAATTTAATAGAAAAAGAGATTTTTACTCATACTTAAATTAATAGAAATCTAAAGAAACTCTTAGCTATCTTCCCTGATATAAATTTAAATGATAATTCCAGATTTATATATGTACATGCATTTAAACTTATAAGTACTATTATAATAGAGTTAAAAATAGAAGAAAAAAGATGGCTTTAAAAATTTAGGAGAAAATTTGATTTTATAACAACCGAATATCATTATTGAATGAAAATTTAACAAATATATAATTTGATCATTATAATTAAATATTACCTTTTAATATCTAAACTAACTCAATAATTAAGGATCTTAAATTTGTTTTAATAGGAGTAAATTAAAATACATTATATTTACATAATTGCGTTCTAAATATTTTAAATACTGGGAATCAAAAATAAAATTATGCAGAATCATTGATACTTTTTTCATTCAATTTTCAAGAAATAAAGGTCATTTTGTAAAGTTTAATCAACCATTATTAATATATTATACTTATACAAATGGAAAGGCGTTTTCCATTATCTACATATATGCATATAATATGCTAATAGATACAATTTGTTTGAGCATTTCAATCACTTTAGATCAAAAACGTTAATACTCCTTATAAAAAAGTATCATCGAATAATTTTATTGAGTGCCATTTCATTTTTTATTGTGTAAGCCCTATTTGTATTTAATCTATAAAATATGCAAATATATGTAGGTATATTGGAATACTAAATAAATTTGGATTTATCTATATACATGGGGTTATGTAAATATGTAATTTCATTATAGCACATATCATTATTACTTTTTTAATAGATTTAAAACGTAATAAGTATATATGCATAGTATAAGATACAGTATAAGATAAATATGCATCATTTAGTGGCCTTTTAATTCATGAACATATGTAGTCGTTTATAATATAGTAAGGATTTTTTACTCGACCGTTTATATAAAAATAAATATTTTGAAAAAAAATTATCTATTTTTTTTCTTCCTCGAGGAAAGTAATATAAATCTCAAGTCTTCTTTATTCTATTACAAATATTCTCATCGATATCGATTTTCTTATTGTTGATATTTCTTTCATATTTGAGTGGGTTTTTCTTTACATCTTCACATGCTTGAGCTCAATATTAATGTATAAATATATGTACATAAGTATACAAAAACAGGTAGAAAATCAATTTACTACAAATTTACTCTATTTACTAACATATAATCAATACATGTAATCTTATAAAATATGTCTAGGATAAAATATTTATGCTATACATAGGTGAAAATTGAAAAATATTTATGTTTACATGGGTCTTAAAGAAATGTTGTTGTTCTCTATGAATAAATTATTTATAATTTCTTTGCATTACCTATGTAGAAAATAGGGATTTATTTGTTGGTCTATAATTGAATAAAATATGAAGCTAAGACACATACACAAGTCAACAAAACAATTTTCAAGGTTACATATGTAATTCAAAGTTATTTATTTTTGAAAAAAGCCTTTACATATAATATATTGTAGCCTTTGGCACAGTTATTAAAGGTTTGTAATGTGTATTGGGAATCAAATCAAGTTCTTGATCCTTTTAGAGTTTAACTTTTCTGATTATTTTTATACTTTTTATCGGTTTTGGCTGACTTTTAAATGAAAAAAAAAACAATAAAAATCCACTTATGTGAATCCCAAAAAGGTAATTATATTTTTGTGCAAAAATTTAGCCCATGAGTAGAAAAAGCAATGTAAAGATAAAAAAAATCATTTTTTTCATAGATATTGTTAATAATTTAAATTATTATTAACAAGAGTTGATACATAAAATCAATGGTCAGTAATTTATTTTATTTCGTGAAAAATATATAAAATTACTTTTTCAACTTTATACTTCTATATAAATGTTTAATAACTAGCCTCTATATTTTATTGGAATAAAACCAACTCATCATTTTTTTTTATCTTAATGAATCTAATAAACTAATTACTCATTTTTATATAAAGTCCAAAAAGAAAAGGAATAAAAATAATTTATAAATCAATTAGTTCAACCAATGTAGAATTATCTTTAATAAAAAAATCCTTACAGTGCGTCAATCTCTTCAAGAAAAATAAAATAATAGTTTTTAGAATAAGTAACATTTACAAAGGTATCTACATTAATAAAATTGTTTCTTTATTATTTCATTATTTTTCATATTGGTTGTTTAAATATTGGCTATAAATGCACATATAGGATAAGCAAACAAATTTAAATGTATGGATGTGAGTTGTATACAATACAAATGTGAATATCACCACAGAATAAGCAACTGAATCCATTATTCTTTATCATAAAAAATATATATATTTATATGACATAATAAAAAAAGTCTCAGTTCTTTAATGTCAACCATATATAATAGCTTTGGGCTTTTTCTACATTATTTTTATATCACCACTTGGAGTTTATACTCACTCTCATAAATATATTTCAAAAAGAAGAGAAATGGAACAAAAAACATATAACAACATATTAACATATATATATATATATACATCTCTATTACAATATCGAACTAAAAGTTCTTTGAATTCAATGCATATCATTTTATATAATGTATGATAGTTTAATTACAAATATGTACTTAAGGAAGTAATAGCATTATTTCAAAAGCCTCACTTTTAAAAATGTATTTCTATTGTAACTTCTCCCGGGAGAATATCTAAAGAACTAGTTCTTTGCTTAGCATATTTTGATATAAAAAATAATTCCTTATAAAAAAATAGGAGGATAGAAAATGTCAACTTTTTTATTTGTTATGGAAGGAAAGTTTCAGTGTGAAAAATAAATTTCCTCTTTTGTATACTTTTCATGCATCAACAGTTATATGTTATTTGCACAAAACTTCCAAAGTTTTGAAAGAAAGGATTTTGTAAATGCAAATATATCTAATCAAATTATATACCAAGGATAGCTAAAAAAACAATGCGATGCTTAATTAGATGGAAACATAATTTAAAGTTAAATAATTGGCAGTTGAATATTCATAAAAAAAATATCCATGTTGTTAAATGAAAATCTGTGTTTACTAAATAATTTACTGAGGATTACTTCATTTTTCAAATTGAAATAATATAATAATAGTTATATCTACGTAAAATTTTCTTTGAGCTATATTATTTTCAAAAATAACCTTCAATTTTACTAATTTATAAAAACATCGACGCATGAATTCACAAAATAGTTCAAGTAAAAAAAAAAATTTTTATTTGAATACAATATGCCATAATCTTAAAAGTTACATTTATTAATAGTATATTGGGATCCGTTTGACCCCAAATGTAAAATGCACATCAAGCGACAATCTGCTTCTCGATTTTCCATAAATGTTCCAACTTTTACTTTCGGGATAGTATTACCTAATAACCAGAGTATAAAAATATTTTTACAAGTTTTACAATAATTATCAAATCAAGGAACAGTATCATGATGTAGAAATAAACAATAATAAGGTTCCTAAACGTATATTAAGTTCAAAATTCTTGAAGCAATTTTACTAGAACCCTTATAACAAGAGTAGGAAAAAATTGGCTCAAATACTTTATGATAAATACGAGGAATTATCATTTAATGATTTGATCATACTCATCATCATTTATAAAAAAAAATGTCATCATAATTATCCACATTAGTCGATATAAGTATCATTACCATAATATATAAAGAGAGTACAAATATACTCAATGATCATAAAATACATTGCTAAAAAATAACAGACATTTGTATTTACAAATATTTGCATAGAAGCATTTGTTATAAAAAAATTCAAAAATTTATTAAATACTCCATTTCAATGTAAACAGCAGAACAAGAAAAAATATCCTATATACTTATTATGAAAAAAAAAATTAATTTTTTTATAAAAGCTTTTGTTTCTATTTAAGTTCCACAATTTAAATGCTATTAACAAGAAAACAGAATAAAATATGAAGATATAAAATAACTAAATTAACTTATGAGTTAAGTAGATTCTACATTATCATTTGATGAATGTTTTTTTGCAATAAGATTAATAGATTTAATATAAGCATTTTAATAAAAGATTATTATTAGAGAGTCTTTTTAAAATTTTATTCATATACGTAGAATATTTTGATATTTATTTATTGAGAATGATACTGAGAAGCGTAAGTATCAAACATAGCAATTTAAAAGAATTCACAAAATATTGAGCTTGTACATCAAAATATTTTTTTTAATGTAAATCTACCACGCTTTTTTCTAAGATGTTATTTAATATTTTTGTATCATATTTCTTTTTAACAAATCTCTTTATACCATATTAATTTTAATGGTATAATGTAATATGCTCAAAATAGTAAGTTAACTTTGAAAAATCACACTTGTTAATGTCTGTTGGAATTCTTAAAAAACATTAAATCTCTTTTAAATACACCATTATTTATATCATAATATTTTTGCAAAATATTATGTAAATATTTAAGTATGTGATAATTTTTTTTAAATGCAAAAAAATGTATCTTAATGTTATTTTTATTTATTTATATCACATTTAAATTGAAAGAAGTTTCATAGAACGAGATGGAAACATTATGTTTACTTAAATTAAATAATATTTTTTTCTGGATCCTCTATTGAATACCTAATTATGTGAATTTATGAAAGTTATATTATGATAAGATAATATCTATATTTTTTATCATTTTGTCTTGAAGTAAATATATTGTCATATCATAATTTCAATAAAATTTATTTCAACTACTAAGTAATAGTATTCAACACCCATAGACGTTTTTATCAATAGAAAGCTTTTATTTATAAAAATCAGTCAAATTCTTCAAAATAAGCATTTTCACGAAAAAGTATTATTATTACTTTTTTTTTTTTTTTGGGGGGGGGGGTGAGCATGTAAATTCAATATTTGTTTTTTAATAGAATGCATAAAATATGTTGTATCTGGAAAGTAGGGCTATAATTTTATAAACTACAAACGCTTCTTCAAAATTGTATTAATCGATGTACGTTTGACTCTTTACTGGAACATTGTTAGGCCCAGAACTGAATTTATTACTTACGTACATAGTTACTTACATATCTTACCATACACTTTAACTATAAATATATATAACTAATATAATATGGAATGTATTTATGTATATTATGAATATAATTAATATCTTGTAGATATCTCCCATAAGATAGAAAATTAAATTTTTTTTGAAAATGTAAGTAAGTTGTCTTGTAACTTAGTGTGCCGAGGATTAAGAGCCTTTCAATTGATGATTTCATTTATTCAATGTACATATTTGTGTATATAAAACAATAAAGCTTTCTACTCTTGTGTACTAAGCATTACTTCGACTATGTTCATATGTCATTTCATGTATATTATATACATACATACATATAACTTCTATTTTAATGCAAGACCCCTATCCTTGGGCTAGATTTTAGATATATGTAGGAAAAGCAGAGAAAACTTGGTTGTTTTTATTAAATCTTCTATATCTATAGAAGATATATCGACTCAATTTCTGCAGCTCCCTTACACTACATATATGTATAGCTAATCTGCACTTTAGAGCTTACTAACTAGAAAAAACAACATATAACTCTGTGTTGTCTTTACTATAATATCTTCAAATTTGTGGTATTTTCTGATTGTAAGATGGATAGAGATACAAAATAGAATATGAATAGTGAAAGATAGATAATGAGTATAAAATAAACATAAAATGCAAAATTACTACACCAAATGAGAAAGGAAATAATGATAGAGAACTCGTATGTTCATTGACTTTTCGATGTATTAGTTTAGAAAAAGAAGAAACTCGAAAATACATAGAGTATTTAAGGTATCATATTCGACTAAATGTTGGAGAAAAAAAGCTTGTTATTGAAAGCGATTTGTTATAATTTATTATGTAGGAGCAAGGTAAAAGTATCATCTTACAATTTTTTTAAAATTTATAAACAAGTATTTTTTTATTTGTATATTTTTCCTCAAAAAGGAAATTGCAATTTTGCAAAAAATAAAATTAAAATTCAAAACTTGATTGAATAATACAATAATGATTACTTATATAACTAAATTTATGAAAAGTGCATTATCGATTGATTTCTATTCAAAAAGCAGTTTAGAGGATATAACACATGTATCGAATTTTTGTATAAAAACATATGTAACGTCTGCTTAACAGTTTACTCAAAATGATATGTACCTAATTATTTATGTAAAAAATATGAATTGATTTTTGAACAAATTAAATTTGAAATGAACAACTCAGTATGCTCTAAAAATTCAACTTTAGCGCAAGAAAATGTAAATCTACTTAGGTAGAATAAAATGTTGATCAATTAACTTGATTTTCATTCTTATTTTAATTTTTACTTCTTCAAACAAAATGTATAAATTTTATTCGTATATACTGATAACACATATTCCATTATCGTATTGATAGAATAGTCATGGTTGATATAGATAGTTATTTAACTAAATGAAGAAATGTCCGAAATTTCTTATACATCTTATAGATTATAACTTTGGATTGTTTATACCAGTATGAAGGCCTACTTCCGAAATTATAACGTCAAATAAAAACACTTAATATCGAATGTTCAAATGACATTGTATCATCTGATGATTGTAACCAAAAAGACCCAACAATTGCAGGATGACTTTACTCAACAACTACATCAAATAATGTACTCACGAATTTAGTGTAGTTTGTTATATATTAAATAAAAACAACAACTACTAAGCTCATGTCAATTATTTGTGAATAATAGAATATTCTTTTTTTTTCAAAATTCCAATTCTTAGTACCACTCACTCAGCAAGTTTGCAAAAATAATTATTATTGAATCAGTTTATTTGTTGTTCCTTACAATACATCAAAGATATAAGTTATGAAAGTAACATTATATCTCCAGGAGGAAAGTAATTTATATGTTAATCATGTTACAAGTATGTACATTAAATCTTTTTCTTATTAATATATTATGTGAAGTATATTAATTATTGATCATCAAGTGTGCATACTTCTTTTCACGTTATTTTTAAATGTATAATATCACAACTAAATTATCATTTGTTTTTCTCCCCTCTTAGTATACCATTTGTGTTCTTGTATTGTTTGATTAAAGTTGTTCGTACTATCTAGCATAGATATATAATAATTAGGACACAAAGTACATTAGGAAATTGGAAGGAAAAAAAAGTATATATAAATCGGTTGAACATGATTTATCACTCTAATTATCTAGATTTGAGATTATTTATTTATTTCTATAAATTGTGGTTCACGTAAACTAATTTATGATGGGGATTTTGATTTTCTAATTAGTGTGATTAATATTTACTTATAATCTTTTTCAACACGTCTAGGAGCCTTTCCCTTCTTTGAGATTAGTATTAAGCTGTCTAAAATGATGTGTTTTTCAAAAATCTCAGGGTTGATTGTTTCTTTATAAACTTTTAACATGATTGGGAATTATTGAATTTATTATAAAATTCCATCGGGACCTAGTGATTTTTTTCCTCTCAAAACCATTGGGATAACTCATTATCTCTTCTGTCGATATCTCCAAATCTTATGACGATTTAAAGTTGTTCAAGCCTTAGCCCTCAGCATCTTCATGATCTGTATCAGGAGTAAAATAAAATTTATGAACATTACAGATACAATGTTTCTCTATTTCTTCTATTTGACATTCTTTACAGTTGTACAGCTTCTGGCAGAAATTAGTTATTAGTTTTTCAATTTTTGCTCTGTCGTTAACTTTTTCCCATTTGCGTCAAGGAGCACATACACATTTTTCCATATTGCTGCCCTCTAGCTTTCTAACCCTTTTCAAAATTTCTTGCTCCTTGTTAATCATATTAAGACCTTCTCTTATTGAACCAGCTTTACAAGAGCTTAGTGTAATATCTTTTATATTTTCTTCAACACCCAAGTTCTTCTTTTTCTTACTTTCTAGTTTCATTAGTTCCTCATACAACTGTTTTTTTAGTACTTTTCCTCACTCCTAACTTTTTGATTTATCTTCTCGCAAAATCGAGAATTAGTTTTAAAGCATGTAAAACAGTTTTTGCAAAAATCACTTGAGGTTGCTATAATTATAAATAAAAATTATATTGTTTTCCTATTTATATCCATTTCCTTTTTTAACTTATTTTTCAATTTCACAGAAATAATTGCAACACCTTATTACAAATAATTTTTGTCTCAAAATTTATTTGCTATATTGATATCATGGTTAATATAGACCAATGTTTTTTTAAATTTTGTCTGGAGGATTCATTAAGAAGATAACCAAATTTGGTGGGAGCACCACTAAATAAAATTAAATTTTATGTAGAACTTGTTTTGTTAATAAATAAAAACTCAATTTTATTAGTCTTATTTCACAATTTGAGACCCTATAGAGCCGTATACTCATTTATTAATGAAAAATTAATTATCCATATCTTCAAGTATCTTTTTTTCTTGGGTAAATTATAGAGATAAAAGTTATGAGAAGTTGTTTAATGACTCATTTATTACATATATGTATGTATTTGTACATATAAAGATAGTCAACAATATAACAGTTACATTCTTAAATACATACCACTTGATCATGTTTCTATTGAGAAGAGAGTAGAAATGATGTTGGTTATTCAAGTGTATGGTGTGTCCAAAAAGTACAATATTTATAAAGAATGTTTACAAGTTCTTAAGTATCGTCTTTTTTAATCTAAATAGAAAAAAACTCATTTATTTCTTATTGGTAATAAACTTTTTGTTGTCAAAAAATAAATATTACATTGGTTAAATGTAGAATTACCTTATTTCAAAGAAAGTCTTATGATATTTAAGAAATGAACACAACAGAAGAAGAAAACATTGTATATGTAGAAAAATTTATGCTCCTTCTGAAATGAATTTTTCTGAAACAATACATATTATGAATATCATAAACTGTGAAACTTTTTACATTATCAAATAACTATTCATACTGATAATTACGTGTATATATTATTATTTCATAAAATGAAATTTAAAAAAAATTGTAAATTTAAGCTTAGATTATATTTACCATAACGAATCCAGATAATGTGAAAAGTTATGGTTTATAATGGCTATATGGTACACAAAATTATGTCAAAAAAATTAGTTAGAAGGAAAACTTGTCGTAATAAAAATTCGTTGTAAGGATTTTAAAATAAATAAATGTATCTTAAGAAAATTATTATAAATCATTTCTAGGTCAGGAAATTCTGAATAATAAGGCTCTAGAAATAAAATTATATATTTATTTTGACATTGTTATGGTGAGTTCTCCTACGGTAGACTTTGTATGTTGAATTTTCCAAGAGTCTAAAAAAAAGCTCTTAACTAAAGTTGAGAATTAGCGAAAAGGCTACAGAAAGTCTTGTCTTCTATTATTCATGGATCACAAAAAGGATCCATAAGGAAAAAGGAAAAGGAAAACGCATGAAGGACATCATTAGAGGAATCATGGATTCAACTTCAGAAATCCTACAAAGAGGTTACAACATAACATTGATAGCAATCGATTTCCAAAAAGCATTTGCCAGTGTTTCTCATGGCTATATTATGAACTACCTTTTGAAAACAATTTAATAAGTATGATTGTAGTTTACCTACGTAATTTACGTATTGAGTATGACATGAAAAGGAGATCCAAAGCCTTGGACCAATTGGTGATCCAATAAATTCACTCCAATATCATTTACTTTTATTTCATATCTTATAATTTTATAAGGGAAATTAACTCTTCCCAAAAATAAGAGGAGTGTTATTTGGAAATTTAGAAAACAAAATAGAATCGTTTATGATGACATGACAGCCCTATTCTCAAGAACAACTAATGAAGTATAATGCTATATGGAGGAAACAATAAAGGTCAAAGAAACAGAAGAAAAGTCTAGGGGTTAGAAGAAAAATATTCAATATTGTCAAATATTGTCACAAATTTGAGGGAAACTTTTCATGGAAGAGCAATAAAAATTGTGACTAAAATAATTATATTATGAGCTTGACATATTACTGGATCAACCCAACTATGAAAACATCTATAGATAAATAGAAGAGAAAAACAGAACGATATTACCAAGATGTTTCCTATAGGATGTAATCTACCAGGGTATCCAAATGTGGGAAGCTTAAATTCCTCCAAAAGTAATACACTTTCTTAGGGTTACTCCTTTCATCGAAATAGTTTCAAAAAGGACAAATGATTTGTATAAGGATTTTACACGAAAGCATGATAGAAATACAAGTATTTCTTGGAACTGAATCACGTGTCCAAATAAATGGATAAAACAAAATCATAGATTGGAACTTATTTATAATAGTTTCTTCAGAAAGAAGCAAGATTTCGTAATCAAAGTCTTTAATGAGAATAAAATATTATTTTTTAACGAAACATGGGAGGTCCAATTATATTAAAAGTCAAAAGTTTTTGAAACCAGAAAAGACATCATTATTAGGTCTCCAAAATATTGTGATTATAAATATTGGAGTTGATAAATCTAATAATTACATAGTTACAAACAATGAAACATACCGTCATATATTTCTTTCATTTTTTTCTTAAAATACGTTTGATGTCCAGATAGCTGATTTGAGAAAAAAAAATATTAAGATAAGCTTTTTTTGAAAATATTTAGGAGTATTCTCTTTAAAATATGATGTTTACTGTTTGATATCTTTATATATATATGCAAAGTTTCTGTTGATTAAATAATTACAGAGTCTGATACTTTCCTCTTAAATAAGTGCTGCTTCGTAAACTTTGAAACAATACTAGGAACATATTTAAAAAACTTTCTATATTTTGATCCACAATATCAAACATCCCTTGACTTTTTAATAATAGAAAATTTAATACAAACGGCAATTAATTATAACATGATAGTGACAAGACAGATTTCAAATGATGTTCCTAGAATTATTCTAAAATTTATAATGCAACCCTTAAATAGGCACCTAGATTGATATCATATTACATATCTTGTCAAGGGGCAATTTGCAAAAGAGTATTTCGGCAAAAAATATTATTTAAGTATAAATGCACATTTTAATGCAATTTAAAATGATATTTGTAATAAATATTGTACTTTATTTATTAATTAA
Organism: Lepeophtheirus nordmannii; assembly: GCA_963680855.1. Lineage (NCBI taxonomy): Eukaryota > Metazoa > Arthropoda > Copepoda > Siphonostomatoida > Caligidae > Lepeophtheirus > Lepeophtheirus nordmannii. The sequence continues at coordinate 32,178,729 of OY804518.1, read as the reverse complement.
AGAGCAATATAGTAGTTTTTTTGACATATAGATAAATTAATGAGAGTTCTTTTGTCTTGTAATACTTTCATTATACAAATTATAACGCAGTAACATGTAGTTCGAACCGTGTTACTTCTTAGAGAACTTTGTGGTTAGGTAGTAGCAAAAAGATGTTTTTGACTATGAGTTATCATCTTTGTTATCTCATTTGGCCTTTAACCGGAGGTGTACAATCTGTGGCTCTTAATAGCTACCTATGCGGTACTTTTTACCCAAAAAAAATAAGCTATATCGGTTTTGATCTTTGTAAATAGTATGAAATTTTAAGATAATGTGGCCTTCCATGATCTATTGTGACCAGAGCTCACACATTCTTGTTTTAGGACGTAGTGGACTGCAATCTGGATCAAATTCCAGTTGTCGTTATATTTGGATCCAAAATGCATATTTAGAATATATTCATTACCTGTCACATTCTCATATTTGACATTTAAATAAATATAATATTTTCAGGTAATGTCTTTGAACCATCAACATATAATCACAATGATTTTTTTGACGATTCAAAATATTTAAAATACTCTAAAGTGCTATTTTATACCATTGTATATGAATATTAATTATCATCGACAAACTCAAAAAAGATGAACTTTTATTGATAACATCTTTGAGAACATGCATGTTGAATATTTCATATGTGTAGATAATATCATCGATATTTTGTTTATTTTCATGCTTGCAACAATTTATAATTCTCTATACTAAAAGTGCTGAATGTATAATGTATTTTAACAATGATGAATAGGGAGATAAGTTGAGAGAAAATATATTCAATAGATTATATTAGGCCATTTTTCACAAGTGTGTAGATAATATATATATACATATATATAAATGATGGATGGAAAAGTACTTTGTTTCAACATTCAATAATATAAATTTTGAGGCTATGAAAGCGTTTGTTTAATGGATTATACACTATACCTACCTATGAAGGGAGACGTGTAGCCTCTCTAATAATATCAAGTTAATTTAACTCATACAAAGACCACGCAACAGATTAAATAAAACTTTTCTCAAATAGTAAGATTATTTGTCCTCCGATTATTATTTTACATTCTTAACATCACTCTTCAAATTGGAAAACATACGAAATGAATGGAGGATTTAAAGAAGTTTGTAGCAAACAAGTAACATCAAAAACTACCTATGAAAATTGGTTTAAGTGCTTCAGAATTGGCGATTTTGGCACTGAGGACAATCTAAATACCGAAGGCAATTAAAGACGTAGATTTGCCAGTGATATTGAATAAAAATGATTCACAAACACAAAATCACCTTGCAGATGCGTTAAACGAGACTCAACATTTTTGTATCTATAGATAATCCCTGGAAACTCCGTTGTACAACTAATATTTGTCCTTAGATTATTATTTTACATTTATGATTCTACTTTTCCAAAATTTGTAAAAGATATGAAGTGAATGAGTTAATTTATGGAGTTGTCATTGAAATATATTTTTATTATTATACATTTTATATTTTACTTAAATTATCGTGATTGGAAAGTCTCAAACAAGGGAATTACTAAGTGGTTCAATTTTAACAAATACATATAGTTTTTCTCAAAGGTAAAGATATATTAATACATTTCGATTATTTCAAACAGAGTGCACTATTTTTTAAAATATTTTTCTTTATCTAGGTTTCAAACCTTTGAATGATGTTGAATCAATTTTCAAAGCTGTTTACGATTATATAAATAAAGTATTATACAATAAAAATAAAACTCAAATAAAAAGACACCAAAAAAAGGCAAAATATATCTTATTAATGGTTATTAATAAATATGCATTTAACATAGTAGTTCAACTTAAATTACAGTTAACAAGAAATTACTTATTTATTAAATTTCAGTTTGTCATTAAACACAAAATATTTAAGTTAGGCTACTTAATTGTTGAATGATATTTCTCACCATACAAGAATAATTAAACAAGTAATCAATAGCCTGTCAAAAATGACAATATCAAAAAATTGTCTAACTGATTAAAAAAACCTTAATGGTTCCCCATACGTGTAACAAAATTTAAAATTCATATCATGAAAGTGATTGATGTTTTAGTTTTTCGCTGTTTTTAAAGGGAGTTGAGACATAACTATGAACGTACTTGGTTAGTTAAGATTTATTACTGCTTACAATAGATATACAAATAATATCTATACACACTATATCTTCATTCAACTCCACCTTTTTAAACGATCAAAATGAAAAAATAATATTTTCGAAATATTACAATTTTTTAAATCAGAACACGTCCATGAAAGACCTTTTTGTAGAACATGAAATGTTTACTTTCGTGTTTATTTGATAAAATTAAAAAATATCCTGCAATATCAAATTTCAAACTTATATCAATTGAGTACAATTTAATATTACGTGTTTACCTATTTAGGGTGGTGCTTATTTTTGAAATTGAGATATGTTAAGGCATGTGCTTTGACACAACAAATTCAAATATAGATAAAATTCTGTAGTTTGTCTTCTTCTTGAAGCGAAACTTGTGAAATAACTTTTATCCCTTGCCTATAAACATAACATTATGGAACTAATAATAGGTTTGGTCGAGCCAACCCATAGTTCCTGTTCTTAAAAAATTAGGTCGTCCTATGTCATATTAGAATTTTTTCAGTATATATAAGTTTTTGAATTATTACATAAAATTTGGTTTTATATACTTTTATATCAAATAAAGGTAGGGAAAAAAGGTTACTTAGGTCATCATAATTTAAACCTTTTTTACATATAAACAAAAAAATTTATGTAAGCATTTGCAACAACTTGGTATATGTACATCAGTGAAATTATTTGACAGTAATATGTTAACAAACAAATAAATAAGCGGATAGTAAAAATTCAATTTATTCCTAATTATCCTAACTTTTGAGAAACAAATAAAAAATTCTCATTAAAACTTAGAAAATATTTTTATGGAAAACTAACTCAACTTAATTTGTTAATTCTAGCAGAATTCTGTAATGTACTAGTATATAGATGATGTTATGACCAAATTAAATTTTTTTGAAAAAAAAGTGAAAAAATTTAAGTTTTTAGAACAAAAAAAAACAATATGATAACTTACAATCATAACATATCTTAAATTTCAAAATAAGCTCCGACCTAATATTCATTCAGTTCAGCAGGAGGGGTATTATTTGTTCCCAGTATTTAATATCTATAAGTGCAACTAATGAACATATATTATATTTATATCTATATATGTACTTAATTGATTTCTCACCTCTAAATGAAAGGTATTTTTCATGACAAATAAATGTTCTAAGAAACAATTAAAATATGTATTTAATTTGTCTATGAGAAGTTAATGATGCACTTAAAAAAATTAAGTGGTCATGAATGAATGTTTTCATACTCTGTGACACATTAGTTATTTTTTAGATTATCTTGTAGGTATATGCACTGTTATTTACTTAACATTATTCTAACAAATAGAAATATATTATACAATGATATTTGTTTAAAATATAATCATAAATCTTATACTAATTTGAGAAATTTTGAGAGTAAACACAATTAAAATAATGAATTTAGAGAAAAATGTTGTTATCATATTGCAATACACAGCTTATTAGTCAGAATGACTGTTTATGTCCATTTCATATATTATAAAATCCTATTCACTAGCGTAAAAGTCAAAATAATCTCCGTGGAAATGATATAAATCTTTTCTATCTTTTAAACATTAGGATATTTTAAAATTAATGAAAACGTATTATGATTTTTTTTCCACTCTCATGCATAAAAGAAATATATACCCATAAAATACATTCAACAAAATATAATTAAGTAATAAAAAAATATATTTCTAGTAAATTACTAAATCATCTAATCATTTAAAATATGGCAAAAACGTAGGGAAAAAGAAAATATCTTCTAATTATATTAATAATTTTCTTTCAAAATTTATATACCTATTTGAAAAAGATTAAATCAACTTCTTTTTAAAAAAATAAAATGAAGTTAAATGACTTTTTAAGGTATATAAATGATAAACTAAATAATGTTTTTCTAGAAAATGATATTTTAAATGACTACATTTGTACCATGTAGCTCGGTAGCATATGTGTTATATTCAAAACAACAACAATTTCGAAAAAATGTGATATATTTTTTTATCTAGCCACATACTTACCTAGCTTATGTTTAAATTAGTCTAAAAAGCTATAAATAAAAGAAAATTGGAGAATGTCACTTTTTAAAAGGTATAAAGTATACTAAGTTAATTTTTTTTTAATAATAAGAAAGTCATGTAAGTTAGAGGATATTATGGTAACTCAAAAAAAAAGACAGACTTAGAAATCTAGAATTTTGTCAATTGACAAAATAAATCCTCTCCCTTATTTTTTGTTCATATTATATGTATATATTGATATGAATATAATAAATTACTAAGAAAAATCAAATAAAACAAAATAAAAATTGTAACCAATTCTTTGGTCTTCCTCGAACAATCCATTCATACCTCCGAGCATTTTTTACAAAATTGATCCAATTAAATTTATAGTGCCAGAAATCAATATCAATCCGTTTTGTACTCAAAGAAAGAACAACATAACAAGCTACCAATGATAAAGCCATAGTTCTCAAGTTTTCTCAATTAATTGAGTTTCTTCATTTCAGATTATTGATAATAAGAGATTTATCACTTAAAAGAGCTAAATGCATTGCCTTGTTTTCAGATGGTTTTCCTCATTGCCTTTTCTGCAAACCAAACAAAATGTTTTCGTTAAGGTTGAATATTTTCCCATTACATATTAACAAATTCCTTTAAAAATAAAACCAAAACTATTCAACAAAAGCAAGCAAAGAGGTGTTAAAACCTATCCATAATCCTTACATGGCTAGCAGAAAAAAATACATTCTGTCGAAATCTGGAATTTGAGATGTAATTTTAATTGCATCGACAACCTGCAAACAAATAATTTCTTATCATGATAGTCCAATGCTCCAACAGCTGCAGTTTTCTCAAAAACTTTTTGCATACCTTGTTAGCTATATTGGACAAAGGTAAGAACTTCAAATATTAGGATCATGAAGAAGAATAGTATTACCATATGCATTCTTTTAACTTATAAATTCCTGGGATTTTATCTTGAGATATCCTCTGGTGATGTAGAATAAATGTCAGGATCCTTTATTCGTATAATTATTCAGACAGCTGCCAAAGTTTGAGACATAGATTTCAATAAAAAATTCTATAGGTCAAAACAAAGCACAGTTCAGAAGCATATTATATCAGAATTACATACAGTCTATCTCCATTTAAGTGTCAGTTTATTAGACATATTAATTAAAACTTAATGTATATTTTCGGTAAAACCCAGATCAAGAACCTAAGTCCCTCGCTTAGAAGTTTTTGGTGTCTTTTGAGAGCAAATATATAACCTTAGAGGAAGAAAAATTGTAAAAAACTTCTAAAACCAATTGAGTTGAATATATATCACATCAAACAGATAACTTTTTTAAAAACGAATGTTATAATCTGATATTCTAATTTGACGTAAATACATGTTGATTCACATACTCAATGTCCTTCATTTTGATAAGACTCAAAACATCCATAATTTTTAAACTTATATTTCTTTTTATCGGTGAATTTTACTATTCATTTTCTAAGCAAATAGAAAAAGAGGACGCTCAAGACGATAAGGGATTTGTACAGGAATAATACTTGAAAATAAAATCTTAATATCCTTGAAAGTATTAAATTTGATATCTGATATTTTTTTTTATTTACCATAAAAGAAATGATTTACTTCATACGGAAACCATACGTCTAAAAAGAAGAAGTGGGGTTCTGGACGAATTCATTTGTGAAAAAGTTCTTAAATTGTCAATTCACAGCTTTGTAAATTCCTAGATCTGTGATACCTTGTCGTTTGGTTTCCATGAAGCCCCTGAGTGTATATGTTTATAAAATATAAAAAATATAATAATAATTATGAAGATTACAGTCGAGTGTTTTTAATGAGTAATGAACCTATTTTTTCAAACATACGGAAAATAATGAGTTTATTACTCATTGCAAAAACAAATAACGAAAGGAGTAGACTATAAATTTATTACACTAGGTAAAAATCAACAACTTACAATATACAAAATATTTTGATGATGAAGTTGTATCTATGTAGGTAAAATGTTAGTTCCAACAAAACAATAAAATTTTATGATGTCAAATATTTTTGTATGATTATAAACGTGACTACAATGTATAATGAAGAACCAAAAAGTATTGATAGAAAGCTAAAGTTTTTTTATATTTGAAATAAACTTTATAAACTATGGAAAATCTTTTAATTATTATTTTCTTCTTTTTGATATATCGAGTAAATAAGCCGTTCTAATGAATTTTTTCGATTGAAATTTCAAAAACATGAAAAGAAAATTGTTTTATTTACATTAGATTTTCTATTACTTGAATTGCTAATTATATTTTACATACTCCAACCTACTTTCAAATATACACTCTTGTGCAAAGCATCTTTACAAGAAACGTATTTAAATCCATTAAAATCTCTTTCAAAAGGGTATTGAATCATCATTTTTTAGAAAAAACAGAGTAAAATAACCACAAAAAGTTAATTAACAGTCTTGCCACAAAAAATTGTGATATTTGAATGTGTAAACAAATACGACTATTTTTATGCACACATTAGGTTACATTCTTTTTACATATTGTAATATAATTAATAAAACTACGATTGATGTACAGAAATATATATTTGCTCACTTACGTCAGAGTATACATACATAACTTAAAGCACTTATTAGATTGATTGACATGAATAAATTAATAAAGATATTAGATCTGCTTTTATACCAAATATTTGATAAATAACAAAGCTATTTTATATTATATCAACATATTTTAGCAACATTAATTATTATGGATATTAATTATAGTTATGATAGCGGTAACAGAGATGTTTATACTTAAGTAAGGGCACTGTTTGTCCAAATCAAAAAAAGAGAAAGAAAAATATTAATCATTTTCAGTTAACTCTGCTTCCTGGGTGCTGTTATACCATATCGGTATGTCAAATTTACAACAAAACTACATATACAATTTGTAATGAGCATTTTCACATGACAAGCTCTTGTTTTTTAAGGTTAAAGAAAAAGGTGAATAAGATTCTTGCACTCAGATGTCACAGTTGTACCGACAAATAAATGGACAGAAAACTTTACAATCTCTCATCAACTTTTCCCGTATTAATATACTCTGATCCTAGAAAAGTGTATTAAAAATATGTTTTTTGCATAATTATAGATTCAACCATACATAGTGTAGTCTGGACGGTCCAAACCAGCGATATATTAATTAATTATTCGGGCACAAGCGTTTTTAAGGTTTTTTGAAAGAATTATTGTCTTTAATGGGATAAGTTAATTTAAATTTTTGTTGACTAAAGTTGTCGTTACAGGGTATATTTTTGAGAGAAATCAAAATTCTTGTATATCTTTTTTTTTGAATTTTTTTTGTATCCACTAAATGTTATCTATGTATATATATGTATCCATAATTTCATAATTTTTTTGTACATTTTTGGACCATAAGTAACTCTTTTTATCCAATTGAGTTCAGTAACACTTTTTTTTATAGGCTTAGTAAGACATTTCAAAAGATATTATAAGAAATTACCAAAATAATCTCACTTCTAAATTACATCGTTCAACATAGAGTTGAATTAATTTTTTTATAACCATTTGAATTAGAAATCATATTCTTGAATACCTCCCAATTATTTACATCTCATATAAAAAACCATATACAAATTAAAAATAAACGAATATGAAGTACATGTTCACTTGTGCTTATAATTAACTGAAAATAATTAGTTAATAATGCTTAAAAATAATACATAGGAAGCAAGAAAACTATTTCTTATTACAATGTCATTTTCAAGATATTTTAAATAATTTGCAACTATCAAATCTGCAATAGTGCTTATTTTATAAAGTATTGAAAAGAAACATTATTGATAAACCATAATATACGCATAAATATATGATTATATTTTATCAGTTATAAAATATTCATTCAATTTTGAAATGGTTAAAAAAAGTGACATCCTTATAAATGAAAATGTGACGGATTTTTGAAAAAAAAAGACGTGAAAAAATTATTGGATATATCAGTCATCATTTGATAGAGTGAGACTTTTAATTTTTTTATAAGAAAAGTCTTTTGTGAAGAAGTGAAGGTGAAAAGGGGGATGTTGATTTATTTTAATATATAACTTTGATTAAAACCTTCTTTTTTATTATTTTATGAGATAGAAAGTCAAATAGTTTCAAGGATTTTGTATGACATCTCTCTCTTCCCTCTCAGTTTTTTGATATCTTTTTTTTTTCATCTTCTATATTATTCATAAAAATTTGAAGTCATATTCTTTTCTATTTGTAAGGAAAAACCCCAAATATTTTCATACATTTGTTTCCTCTTTTCTTTTTCTTTTACAAATAAGAAGAAGAAAGCTCTTATAGAAAATAAACTCCTTTCATTTATGAATGTTTGAGGTATTCTTCACATACCATTTTTATACTAAGGCTGTGTCCTGATTTTCTCATCATCATTGTAAATTCTGAGAAAACAAGTCAGGGAGGAATTAAGGTACAAATATAGGCAATTTCATTATTTTTTTAATGAAAATAGCATTGTTGACGTAGATTTCACTCTTTTAATTTTAAAATTTCATTAAAAAATTTAAATTAGACAGTAAATTTTTTTACTTCTCCTAAGGGAAAATTGAAAAGTTTACTGAATATGAGTAGATTTTTATATTTTAATTCGTTATATAAAATCTACTTTTTTTACTACGCAATAACATTAAACATGTTTTGTCACAAACATTCGTTTGTAGACCATAGATAATATTTCAAATATATTTGATCTGAATACATAAAATTTTGTGTTGTATAGAGTATCACAAAGCAATACAGACTGCTGAATTAAAATAATGCAAGATGACCTCTATTTTATAAAGGTAATAATATTGACTTCAAAACAAAGTAATTTATACATTTTAAATATAGTTAATTTTACACTTTAATCATGAGAAAAAATATTTTGAATAATATGGACGGAATATCATTTTCAAATTTGGCTATTTTAAAAATCGAAAGCATTAACTACATTTATTATTATGAAAAACTTTAATTCTTGATTCATATATTCCTGAGCTAATTATTTGTCGATTCTTGACAAAAAATCTAGACTACAAAGTATAATAAAAAAACTTAAAGAAAAATAAACGAGAGGAAAAGTTTTTCAAAATACTGAACCCTTGAAAACCCAAATGTGAAAGATACAGTCATTATGGAATGTTTTTTTTTTCAGACTTAATTAATTTTTTAGGTGATGTTTAAAACTTTAAAACGTTATAATTTTTCATATTTTTTGGCAATTACTTTATCATATACTGTTATCAAACCAAAAACTTTCATAAGATTAACGATGGTCTCATTAATAATTATTCTTGGATGAATCAAAATATTAGCTGATGAGCGACTATACTATGATGAAGATGAAAACTATGTTGTTGCTATTCCAGGCCGTTTTTGTGATTAACCAAATACTGAATAATGAACATAATGTTTGTTGATAACAGTTTCTTGGGAAATCACTCAAAAGCAGAAATGAGTGAATTGTTATCAAAAAAAGAGGTGAAAGTATGGTGAAGAGATAGGCTTATTTTTCCAATAATTCTTAAGCAAGCAATAAGGTTTATGCTTTAGTAAGTAATTATATTGTATGATAAAAGTGTAATCAAAGGAAAATTCTAATAGCTAAAAGGCTTACTCAATATCACCTGAGTCCAAGTAAATGGCTCAATGCGAATTGCAAAAACCTTTATTCCATACAACTCCAAAGTAAATCTAAAGTAGGCTTATCGACAAGGAAAAGCTGATATATCAATATTTTATTAAATAAAGTCACTCGTTCTTGAGAAAGAAGTAGAATTAGTTTCGTTTATGTAGCACGTAAAAATTTCTTGTGGATAAAAAATTGTTGAATTCAGTGAATGATGGGCAACAATTCACGGAGAAAAGTTTTGGAAAAGTAAATAGGGAAAACTATAATGTCTAATCAGTAAAAAAGTAGCAATATGTAATTGAGGCAGAAAAATATATGAGTGTTATTTTGAAACTTTGAACCACAGATTGCAGAACTAAACCAATATTTAATGCGATACTGTCTTCTTACTGAAGAAGTGCAAGTTTTTTAAGAATGATGGAAAACTTCGAAGCATATATTAATGAAATGTCTTATGGTTCAAGAACCCCTATCAATATTTAATAACAGAGTAAGAAAACATTTAAACACGACATTTTACACTACAATACCCTTCGCATAAGTCACAAAAACTTAAACTTATTAACCTTGAAGTTTAAAATCAATACCTACACCTGTATATTCAATATTAACCGATACCCAAGTTGCTTCAATTGCCTGTTACTCTTGAACTAGTATGTCGTGCTTACAAAACTTTATTTGAATCGTTTAAAAAAATTGTAAATACTTGAACTAGCAACTTTTCAAAATTTCACCACAATATTGAATATACTTTATAACTTCGTTATTGATCAAATTTTACAATCAATTTTGTACAGATGAATTTTTATGACATTATTATTTTATTATTATAATCTATTTTAAGAATAGAAATATATTTTTCACCCTTTTTGTATGTATTTGATTGATAGAATAATAAAAAGAAGTGTGTACAAAAAGAATATAAATCATTCTAAACGAGGACAATCCCTGAAACTAAAGTTTTCAACTTATAAACCAATCATACACTCTTCGAATGTAACAGTAACTCATAAAAAGAAATAGTTGAAGAGTTTAATCATAGTAAAGAAAGCTCCTAGAAAAACCATAGTGATTGTGCCTACCTTCAAAAGAAAACAGAACAATCGAGTAATAACTATTAGACTTATAGCTGGATCTTATAATTCCATCAAAAATTACAAGCAGTTGTCAGTTAAGGGCATTGATATCCCACTTTTCATTGGGGAATTAATAAAATACTTCTTAATAAAGCTCATGGAATGATTGATACTTTACTCAGTCATAGATTGAGTGTGCACTTTGATGGTAAAAATATTGACGGAATTGATCAAGAGATTGTCATCAATCAAACTTAGTACTCTGAAGTTATGTAATAACAAGGCTGAGACCATTGAAAATGGATTGGACAGCGTCTTAAACGATTTTCATATGTGAAATATATATGTATGTTTAATATATATCTTGATTATTTTAATTACTGATACTACGAGCATGAACATGGAGGCAGAGCAGAGACTGTAAATAAATAGTACATATTAATCGAAATTTGTGAGTTGTAAGCACTACATCTTGAAAAAATATTGCGAATATTATTAATGAAGAGCTTGAAAATAAATACCAGTCATAATTCATCAATAATTATTTATTTTATAAAAGAGCTCTTGACATATTATAAAGAACTCAAAGGATCCTTTCAGAATGGAGTTCACATTATCAAAGATCAGCTATCTTAAGAGATCATATGAAGTTTTACAATTTATTCATGCCTTCAAGTTATTTTATTAAAACAGGGAGTTATCTTTCATCAAGTTTCAGAAAATAACCAAAATTTTACAAGGCCAAATATAGTTTGCGAGCAATATTTTCCCTTATTTCATATTTCTTTATACCACAAGAGAAAAAAAAATTGCAGATTTAGTGTTCAAATAAATAGATTTAAAGATTTAATAGAGTTATTGCAAGTATTACATCCCTACAAGACTGTTTTGAATTGTATTGAATAATGAAGGAAACAAAATAATCAAAAATAAACAATTGACTAATTTTAATTTATTTTGACTTATCATTTTTAAATTGTAATTAAATTATATAACATTTCCATTAACAGTTTTAGATTAAACATTTTAATGTTTCTAAACATAATCATTATTCAGACAGGGTTCTAAATTCTGGTTTGAATGTTAAAAATGATTTATAAGTCATTTTTATAGAATGCGACTTTATATTCAAAGGACACATTAAATATTTCCTGACAACTTTAATCCAGAAAAAGAAATGAGAGTTCCCTGATTGATGCTAATAGATGTACATAGAATTCAAATATGTACCACACCAATAAGGAATAATCTTAGAGTTCAAAATATTCATCACTTTTTGCATTTCTAACTTATTGATGCTGTAATTGTATTGGACGATGTAATAAAACATTTTCTTTGTGTATCTTACAGCTTCATAAATATACTCAACTAATAATTAATTGATAGGTATCTGATGAATATATTTTTTATTTTAAAACCTCATACAATTAAAAATATATTGGAGGTACTAATAACTGTAGTATTAGGAGCTAAAATGGTTTGATATAGACCTAAAAAATGCATTTTGATACAAGACAGTTTTTTTCCGAATATATGTGAGATATTATTGAAAAACTTTGAAAAAAAATTTTAAGTCACTCAACGGCTATAAAATTTTGTTTTGTGAAAAGTTATTTGTGATTGAACAGACATCAAGTCTTGTGATCTTATATTTTTTCTACTGAAGTGTTTCCTTTCTTTTGCATGCAGAATATTTCAACTTTACCTATATTACATTTGGAACTTTTTATTTATTTTTTCCAGTTCTTAATATTTTGAACTCTATGATTATTCCTTATTGATGTTGGTACATATTTGAATTCTATGTACATCTATTAGCATCAATCAGGGAACTCTCATTTCTTTTTCTGGATTAAAGTTGTCAGGAAATATATAATGTTCCCTTTGAATATAAAGTCGCATTCTATAAAAATGACTTATAAATTACTCCTATTTATGAAGAAAAAAAATCATGCTTTCTTTACATGTTTTATCATAGTAAACATGAAAATATACTTTAAAAAACTTTTGATTCTGACCTAATAGTTCAAGTTTAGACTCTGTAATAAACTGTTTAAAAATGAAATCTGGTTAAAGTTGATTTTTCAATGTAATATAATTTGTAGATTATGTTGTTAGTATCAATGGGAAAGCTGAAAATAAAGTTGCAATTATTATATTTTTGCAGCCATTTAAATAAATATGAGCTATTTCAGAATCAGCCTCTTTTTTTTTAAATATGTAGAGGTAGCTGGCTAATCTATCATTTAAGTTTCTTTTTTATGTAACTAATCATTATAATTTTGTAGCAATGCGTCATTTACAGAAGTAGCAAGAAAAATGAAAACTTTCGTTTCTAGTTTTGTACTATTAGTATCATACTAATTATTGTCGAACAAGTACAATCTAAAGTTTGATAATCATAAGTGCTATAAAAATGAAATTCATTGTATTTTGGCGCCAAAATATTGATTTTTTCCTCATTCATTTTACATCAGGATCAAGGCTGGATTATAATGCTAGTATAATTAGTCAGTAAATTAGTCAATTTTTATTATTGTCCTGAATCGAGATCAAAGATAATTTTGCACAATCAGGTAAGATGGCCAAATCCATGAAAATGTCAGATATAACGATGACTGAATTCGTTTTTGAGGATGTTAATGTGAAATCTATACAACTTCAGACCCTGTTATCTAATAACTGTAGTTTCTAGAAAAAAAAAGAGACGTGAATAAGTAGCAATTCTTCTTGAAAAGATGATGCACGAACGTCATTTTGTATTCAGTGATGGAAAAAAAATTACAATTAAAGCTTTACTGAACAATAATCTGTATGGAATTTTGACCAAAGTCATCAATTAGGTATCATACCATCAAAAAGTAATGACAAAATGAGTCAAACCTTCTTCGTTATGATCTAAGGTGCCCTATTCTATAATGGGAAGAAGTTTTCTTTGAAATTTTTTAATATGAGAAAAAAATGGTTGTTGAGAATTTTCTTACAGTCAAGCAGAAGAAAATATAGTCATACTTTTACAAGATATTTTAATTTAGGCTTTCATAAATCTAAAAATGACAAGTAAGTTTGATTTATGAGCTGAATAGAACGCCATGTCACACAATGGCATATCAAATTAAATTTGTTTAGAACATAAGCAGCATATAGTAGGCAAAAAAACCACCAAATATCGACAAGCCATTGATATTTAGTGTCTAGATTCAAAAACAAAAACTATTACCATTGATTAGAAAATGTCTTTTGCCAATGTATCATCAGCTTTTTGTCAGAAAAAGATGAATTTGTACAATCTTGCTACTGTGAAATCTAAATACTAAGAACCGATAGTACATTTAAGTAGAGTAAAACGAGAGGTAAAAGTCTGAGGATAAAAATAACTGAGTGATGCATTGATTCAAATACAGCGGTAGTTTAGATGAGGAGTTATAATAACTCCATTAAAATATTTATAGGTAGGTATATTTTTATTAATTACATAGCTTTGGTACTTCGGGTCAAAATGTCTACTATTGCTGTTCTCGGATGAAGAAAAATTTGCCCATTCTAGTGTTAAAGGAAAGTAATAGGAATTTAGTTGATAAATTAAATAATGTATTTTCATTTTTATGTGTTCCGAATAATGGATTCTAATTATTTTGAACAGTTCATAGTTATTTTTTTAAATTAAGACGAATTAATATGTCCTAGTTAATATATACATATAATATGTACGTATATAAAAATAAATTGAACAACATGTTCGCATATTTATACTCAATATAGTTTAGTTGTACATAATACGTTTACATAAATATATTTCTAAATATCATTAAATGGATTAATCCAGCTTCATTGCATTAACAAATATCCAATAAAAAAACCAATCAAATTATTCGTTTTTTTTTGGAGAGGAAGAAATAATATTTGCTTTGAGCGTATATGAGTTAGATAAATGGAAACATAAAAATACTAATTTTGGTATAATTAGATTGTATAACATGTCTGCACTAATGTTATGTTATCGTTTTATTTCCTTGCCATTTTAAAATGATTATGCATTCCTAATTTTTAATGCAAAATCATCAAAAATAATTTTGAATAAAATTGATACAGAAACATAAATGATATCATTATTTTAGTGTGTTTTAAAATCAAAAACACAAATTGATTATTGCTTACATTCAGCAAAAATTGACAGAGCATTGTAACAATACAAATGTACATACATCCATATTCTATCGGATATTTTAATAGTTAACCAAACTTTGTCTAATACCAGAACTAAAGTATAAATGCAAATTTGTATTAAGTTGGTGTACGAAATATTTATGAGACTTAAATGTATTGATGTTACCTACCTAATCTAATCAAATGAATGGATATCTACTAATTAATCATTCACATCTTGCATTAAAATGGCGAAGATGTTATTCAATTCTTAACAATATTCTTTCTAAAAAAAAGGTTTTTGTATTGTTTTCAAAATTAGATTATTCTTCAGAAAATGTATGCCCATCAAAATTACATTTTTTGCAAAGAATAGGTCTTCTTTTAAGTGGATTGTCATATTTTTTACCGCTTAGAAGTTGTCTCAAACTTTTAAAAAGTGTAAAAATTCTCTAAAAGTTTAAATGAAACATTTCTTGAAAACTAGATTTAATACAAAAAAACATATTACAGATTCGTAATGTTGTGTACTACAAGAGATAGACATGGAATTTAGTTTTTTCATTTTTTTTTTGTTGAAGTATGTAAAATTGATAGTGAATAATGTATGTATATTCATTCATGTTTGTTGTACTGATATATATCCTTAGAAATGGCACTCCCTTTTAAAGGTTTTAAAAATGTTATCAAACCAAAACCTTGGAGGCTCATCTAACCCTAAAGGCAACTTTTAAATATTGCTTGCTCCCACAAGTAAATTCAATTTAAAACCTTTTAATTAGAAATAAAATGATGAAATTTTAGCTCTGAACATGATTGAATAATATATTCCAACCTTTTTGATGTTGAAAAAAATAAAAATAAATTATAGAAATTCCTTTTTTAATGAAATGAATATTTTATTACATATGAATAGTTGAAGCTATGGTTAATATATCTACATAAGTACATATACCTTTGAGAGTGTACATAAATTCACCCAAAGCTACAAACCAAATTCTATTACTTTATTTAATCTAGGAATGGTAAACTTAAAAAAATAGTGTTACTTGAAAACTTTTATTTTTGTAAATAGAATCTAATATTGTATTGGTTTAAATATGAACGTATGCATGCATTTAATTTACTTATGCCTCGTTGTTGGTAAATAAATAAATTCATCACACTTTTGAATAAATTTAGTTATTTTTATGTTAGCTTTAATCTAAATACAATCTGAGTAAATAATGTAACACCAAAAATAAATGCAACTTATTTATTATGTGTAAATTTACATAATTTGTTTTAAGTTTTTTTTTTCAAATTTAGTCGTTAAATAAATGCAAAGGGACAGAATGTTAATTATTTTATGACATTGCAAACAGTTTCGTTGTAAAAGAATGGACGTTTTACATATGAATTACAAATATGCAAAAATCTAAGAGAAGTTGAATTAATTAATTCTTTGAGCAATAATGATAAGAAATTTACTTTCACGATATACAGCTGAAGTAGACTATCGTTTACACAATTTCAATTCTGTAATATTTTTTTCCATTTCTTTAATCTATTTTTTACTCATAAATACCAATTAAAATGTTAAAAATATTTGTATGAATTCAATGTCTGAAAAAAAAATATGCTTTTTAAAAAAAATGATCAAAGCAACATTAGTTTGGGGACTCAATAAGTTATAAGGTAAATTTTTATTTTTGATAATATTCTCTATGAAATATTCATTACTTTAAACGAATTTTGGGTACCAAATTAATATTCAACGCTTTTGAAGAGGTTGTGTGATATATAAAAAGTAACAGCTTATATTACATTGATTGCAACACATTTGCCTCAGATAGAAGTACTTAAGTAGAAAAATGGGATAAGTAATATTTGGAAGAAAGGCAAAGAAAGACTTAAAAGGGAACTAATAAATTATATTCATCAAACCTCGATAAAAAATGGTAAAACACACGAATAATTTAAAAAAAAAATAGATATAAATAATTAGAATTATTCTAAATGGACGTTTTAGGAGCATATTAAGTGTACAAGCGGTGAAATGTAATTAGAAGTAGCTAAATAAAGTTCCAGTTAACTAAGAACAAACAAATGCTTAATATAACTTGACGAACTAATACAATTTTAAAGCGAAAAGCGCCTGCCAGATGGTCTTTTTTTTCACATTTCTAAGCATTACATTGGTCAAACTACAAGTGAATAAAAAATATACAGTTCCTTAATCTATCTTTAAGAAGTGATATATACTTTTTGTTTATCGAAACAAGGATATTTATCTATTTATACTTAAAATACCAAAAAAACCTATGGTTCTTATCAGTTAAATTTATGAATGTCGTTTTGTCTCATTATAATAAATACATGTATGGTTTTTTAATATATTTATATTGTAATAGGTTCCTTTGATGATGATTTCCATGATGTCTATCAATCAGAAAAACCTTCAGAACATAATCAATACACTTGAAAAATTATGTGTATTATATGAAAGATGTCATCTTCAGATTAAATGTGTACTGTATTGTCAGTATCTCAATAAATGAAGATAAATATAGAAATACTTATATATTTTTGACTCTTCTTATGTGAAAGTCGAGTTAGATAAGCTTAGAAGATAAATATATGTACATGTTTTATTTTAAACTCAAATTGATAATATCTTTTTGGGTACAAAATATTTTTATTTCTCAATAATAATTGTAATATTTATTAAAAGAAACATATATGATCTTATTTTTATGTTCAACTATAAATGGTGTTATATTGATAATACTTTCAAATAAAAAAAGCCACTGTTCAATAACGAACTTGTCATAATCTGTACATAGTGACGTAACACCAACATAAAATATAGTTATTTATTATCTGGACCTCTTTGACGAAGAAACTACGGAGATAGATAGAAAAAGACCAAGATATTTAAACATTGATTCAATTTATTTAACGAATGAACTCCCACAGACGGTAAACTTTTATCAATAAAAAAATGAAAGGGATATTCCCATGAGCAAATATAAAGGGTTTAGACCCATATACATATAGAAAAGGGTACTTCATTTAAATAAAAGATTCAAAAATATATCAATGAAATAAGTAAAAGGAAATAAGAGTAAAATCTACAGGAGCATCCCTCTATCAAATTTGCCATCGAGAACGAAGTTGATTCAAATGACTCTTGAGTAGGCTTTCAGAATTTTGAACTTTTTATATTGCTTTTACAATCTATTTAACTGTTCTCCCAATGACCCCCTTAGTCTGATGCTGGCTGTACTACCTACACCTTACGTTACCATTTTGGATTAGATTATGACTTTGCGGGTCAATTAAAGTATATTATTGAAATACATGATAATATACTATAAGAATGAATTGAATAGATATTTGTGTACAAAGTACACAGTTCTATGCGAAAAAAATATTAGTTTTATGAATGAAATGGTATTTCTTTTTCAAAGAAAGCAATCAATCATTCGTAAATGCACGGTGTACACATTTTTTTTAATATTAATATCAATTTATGTCATTGAAATACTTGTACGATACTCCTCAGATTAAGGCAGGCTATTTATATATCAAATATTAAAATATTACAAGAAATTTAATGATAATAAAAAGTCAAAAAACATTATAGGAGTGCACATGTCCAATAAATACATATTTAAAATGGAAAACGAAAATAATAAATATTGTTAATGTTGTACAGCAATCTAGATGGCCAAATTGGTCATCTAAAAATCATTCATCATAATAACGATTAGTAACTTTTCTCAAGTTTATGATGATTGAAAAGGAGCAGCAGTTACTCTCAAATGTATCATTAGGAACAAAATAGTGAAGTACATTGAATAATAAATAGAGTATTGGGAAGAGAGGCTATCTTTATGTATGTATATATTATATAAGAAGAAGTGTTGTCTGTACTGTGTGTGCCTTTTGGGTATGGACTCCCAAACTTTTTGATTGATATGGCTGAAATTATGTGTGAAATTATGCTGTTCATACCTTCTGTGGGAGCTGGGATGCTTCTCCTGGCCAGAGAGCTCATAAAATATCATTCAGTGAGCATAAATAAACACACATGGGTGTAAGAATGTTCATATGAGAGTTATTCAAATATCATCATCGAGAATAAAGGTAATATTTTTTTGATCTGTTTCTTTTCTTCTTTTGATGAAAATCTCAGGTCTTGAATGAAATTAAAGATCTAGATATCGATTTTTATCCAAATTTATAAAAGTAGACACTACAAGCACAATGGCAAAAAATTAACATCCCAGTAGTACAAAAATATTTATCTTAATTAAAACTAGAACATACGGCGTCGTCATTTCGACTATTATTAATTTTACAGGCAAATTATTTTATGCTTGTAAATTCAATATATTTGTAGATTTTTGTTATTCTTTTAAATTCACTTTCAAATATTCTATAACTTAACTCTAACTAATAGTATGGCTATGACTAAAGCTACATAGAACAATCAAAACCGTCATTTTGACCGTTTTAATTCAAAAACATAATCAAGTTTATTATTATGGGTACTCAGATTGTTACTTTTGCAAGTATTTCTGTATTTTGTTAAAATACAATACTTCCTCTAAAATTAGTACATGCTGGTTTATCAGAAAAAACTCCAAAGGAACACATAATTTAATACTGTTCATAGAGCTATGTACCAAATAGGAACTTTTTGTTAAAATATATATTTTTTATTTTTCTATTATAAATAATATCTTAACATGGTAAAAGTATTTACTAAAACAAAAATTTGTGGCTTCTGGAAACTTAAGCACCGTTCAAACTTGAAAATTAAATCAAATAATAACTTCCTTTTAAGACAATATATATTTTCCAAAATGATGTCTAATATTGGTAGTTTTGGTGATAAGCTATACAAATGAGACTGTTACAGTGGGTTAATATCATCAAACAACAATGACTGAATTGAAATTTCAAATTAGGCTTATATTTATTTATATATATTATATGTATGGATTATTCATGAATAAGTTAAACTACAAACCAATAAAAAAAATTCAGTTGAGTTGACGTATATCTATGTAAAAGATATATGGTACATAAATTTAACATATACGAGTATTATATATGTATTTGTCAAAAAAAATAAGAATTAATAACATTATTTTAATATATTTTATAATTTTGCATAGAATTTATGCATTTTTGTTGATAAAAAAAAATTATTATACTTTTTACAGAAAAATATATTTATCTAAGTATGTATATGATATTTATTTGCTCTTAATAATACAAATTATGGAATAATGAAAATTAAAGTTCTTATAAGATACTTACTACAAAAAACAACATGTATAATATCAAAAATTAAGTTAAATTTAATATATTGGGGAAAAAATATTAAATTATATAAGAAATTCATTATAGACTTGTATCAAGCTTTTTAAAATTACTTTATGTCGAAAGATTAAATATATATATTTTTTTTTAAATGTATAAATGATGCTTACAAATGATTAATACAAAAATATAAAAATACAAATTAAGATTAAAAGTTTTTGTCATGAACGTGCTTATATCATGATAAAAATCAAAGAAAAAATACTACAAAAAAAAAAACACATAAAAAAATAATCGAGTTTTGTTTTGTTATTACACAATATTCAATATACTGATTTCATGAGATATGATGATGAATTATTTTAACAGTACGTTTTCATTATAAAGTCTATTTAAATCAACATTTAAGAATAAGCTTTTGAAATGCAAATTTTTGGAAATTTATTGGAGTTTTACAAAGGGATTCCTAATGAAATGATTCTAGTGAAACCACTAGAGTATAAGTCACTCAAAAAAGTTTTTGCATTAATGTAATGCTTAAAAGAACTTTCTCAGTTAATTAGGTTGATAAGTATTCATAAACTTATAATTTTTTCTTACTCCATTAATAGAAGTCACTTTTTTTGTCACATTCTTTTGTAGTATGCATGGGTAAGGGAGATAAGTTTTACAGCAATGACATCACATATTAATGATACAATAATCACGCAACTTTTCGTTTTATCAAAAAGTATAGGGGCTAATATCCCTTTGCCTCCTTGTTACAGAGCCCATAGTAAACATGATTGTGTATAAAAATGTTTTTTTATACTTTTTAATTATTAATGCATTCTATTTTGACCTGAATTCAGATAAATTTTGAAAATTTGTGGACTAAAGTTTCCTTCTATAGTTTCTCGAAAATTCCAGAAATGTACCAGGAACCACCCACCCCTTTCCATCCCTGTTTATTAGCCAAATCAGACATTGAAATTCAAAGGAATGAAATGATATTAATTTTTCTAAACATGTGTAATAAATATTCGCTATAATGCATGATTTGTTGTAGTGCTTTTTTGATTACCTAAGGAGCATAAGAGAAGGGAACAGACATGTACATACATACCTACATAAATACTCGGTCTTCCTAAAATATAATATATACAAAAGCTATACCAATAAAATACACATTTTTTTAAATATTTTTTTTTAAAAAAAACTTTATGAATTTACACTAAATTGTGTAAACTTGTAAAGTTACTAATTTATGACAATTTTGAAATATGTTCTTTTTATCAACTTATATAGATAATGCTATTCAATCGATTAAATTCTATTTGAAATTTTTAAAATTTGGAAAAAAAAGTGAATGCAAAATCTTATGTATAAATTATTTTATCTTAATTGGCTTTTATAGTTAAAAATGTAGAACAACAAGAAATGTAGCAAAACCAAAACGATGAAAGAAATAAAACAGTAGTTGATGCAGTTATCAAAATAACTTTTTTTGAAAAGCTTGTACTCTTTCCCTTATACCCTTACAAGAAAAAAGTTTGAAATAAAAAATATGTTTTGCTCCATCATAATAAATCAAATGAAATGAAAATATCCCATTAACAACTTTTTAAAAATACAACTAAAGTTAAAAAAGATAGCAACCATACCTTTTTTTGAAGCTAATTAATTTCACCAACAAAAACCTAAGTAAAGAAAAGTGCAACACCACCATCTTAAGCAAATAGAAAATATTGTGGTTAAATGGATAAAGTAGAATTCGTGAATTGTGTATAGCTGTATATTATTATATATATGAATATGTCAATTCAACAAATATGTAGACGTGATTTAAGCATCACAAGTTGATTTTTTTTTGGTACAGAATTTCTTATTTATTATTTATTAACTGTTATTAAGATACGAGAGCTTTGTTGTATTCCTTCTCCTGTTCCTATTTTTTAATGAAATAATGAAGTTTTACTAGCTTTCATTAACTTTTCCTTTATAGCTTTAAAATCATTGAAGAAAAGTCAATGAAACTTTTTACGCTACCAAAATAGCAACACGAAAAAATATATAACAAGTTAGACATTACATTCTTATATATTAAAATTGGCATAAAATAGTAATATTTTTTAAATTTAATAAGTAGAAGTTTGATTGGATGTCAAAAAATTGCCAGTATTCTTTGGCCCTAAAATTTGAATCAATACCTGCCTATATAGGTATGTACATTAAATAATTGAAAGTGTTATTAGATCCAAAAAAAATCATAGTTATTGCCTCAATTTAGCTGGGTAAACTGTCTCAGTTGAACTATATTTTGTTGAAACTTATACTTAATTCTAGTAAATTTATAATAATTAAAAAATGATTTAGAGTATTTGAGTTTGTACATTTAAAGCATCGTATGACAAAATATCTTCCAGATATTTTAATAATTATTTGGTCGGAATTTTATAGGCATAATGTTGATTCGTACCTATATAATTTATGCTACTGCATTGTTTTCTCATATCCAATGAATTGTTTTGAAATCTCTTAATCATAACAATTTTGTGATACATTAGATAAAATTGTATGTAATCCCGTGATAAGTGCAAATATACGTATAAAAACGTACTTTAGTGTATTCATCCATCTATGCAAATCCTAAGCATAATTATTCATACTATCCATCATATATTATATATGACATGCAAATTTATATTATTTTACTCCTATTTTAGAAAAGAAATTGAGAAAAAATATGTAATTAATTTTGAATAGTCTTCATAGTAAACTAATTGCATGCAATTTTTTAAAATAATTAATATTTGTAGAGTAGAAATAGAATAAATTGAATCCGTATTTTTCGGAGATAATAGTCCGTTCTTTCCAATATTTTCTACATTCAATAACACGAGTTGATAGAAAATAGTTGGCTTTATTGTATTTCTTATATATATATATATATATACCTTTATCGTAACCTACATATTTATAACTTAAATTGTTGCAATAAGAAAAAGAAAATGCACAAATATAAATAAAATTGATCATAATTGGAAATGGAAACATAGATTTTGTAGTATACATAGAAACTAGTGAGAGCAATTGCTAAAGTTAATCTAATTGATATGAATACGGGTCAATGGGGGCAGTATTGATTTTTGCAATGAGTTATTTACAGCTATAAAAGGTTGTTTGTTCTTACAAAAAAAATATCATGGCTGTTAAGGTATATCATTATTAATGAAAATTCTTCAAACACATTATATATGGAGTATGACTCGCGCATACAAATTAAAGGAAATATGTTATAATTATTCGTTCTTATGAAAATAAATTTTATAATGTTTATGACAGTTTTTATACATCGCTACACTTACTTCATTTTCAAAAAACAAGGCTTACAAACTTTTTTCTTACAAGTGTAAAGGTACTACTTTTTCACATGATTAATACGTGTTTTATTTTGTGTTTATTTTTTCATATTTTAAACTGTCACTACCTTTTTAATAAAATAATCTGAGATAGATCATTTTTTTACTTTGAGAAATTGGATTGAAATATTTATCACAATGAAAAGGAAGGCTTTTTTATACTATTTTCAATTTTTTTGTTTTATGATAACTTTAATTAGGACATGAATTATTTTCGAGCTGCAAATGTTGTGTTATAAAAGTATTAAAAAGACCTTTGATGAGATTGAACTCCGATCTCATCTTAAGAATATTATAGAAAGAATTCATATACATACATGTATTTGTACATACCAACATGTATATAATCGTTAAATAGTACTAACAGCTTACCTAATACATAATATATTATCTTGCAGTGCTCATTTTGTAGCATTGGCAAAGAAATCCATGCAAACATAAATTATAATTATTGGTATAGCTATAGTCAACTTTTAAAGGAAATTGAAGGTTCAGTGTTGCTGATTTGATCATAAATTGATTTAGCTTTTTGCATGAAAAAAAATTACCTTTTATCTCAAGGTCAAATTGTTCTTCAAGTCATTCTGAGGTTTTTTTTTTTTTTTTTTTTTTTTTTTTTTTTTGGGGGGGGGGAGCAGATTTTACTTGTTTATTTAATTAATTAAAGAAGTACCACTGTGTCATTAAAAAGTCTTTTCATTGCTAAAATGCTAAAGCTGCTATTTTTTTTGAGTAAAAACTCTTCATATTTTGTCAATGTACACAAAATATAAATTTTAAGTTCTTAAAGTATTTTTTGTGTGTTAAACTATAGAAAGAAATGTCAGGAGAACTCATATTTTATACAAATACCTGGATTATAAAATAATAACAATCTCATAAATGTAGCCATATTTCATTATTAGGATATATTTTTTTACAATATTTTCTCTTGACTATATGTATCATAAGGATTATTTAATAATGTTAAGTAATTTATAAGTATGGTTGAGCACATGGTAACGGGTAATACTCTTTAGGGGGGGGGGGCGTTTCTTGATTGTTGAATTCTAAATTTTGCCTCATTAATAGTGATATTTTTTGTATGCTAAATTATCTCACAAAATTTAAATTACATCAAAAGGTTGGTTGAAACCTAGCTAAGAATGGTAACTTTTACGATTAGGAAAATGTATCAAATATGATACAAATGTACATTGAATTCTAAATATATTTTCACTATTTAAAAATTAAAATATATAGTAATCCTTCTATTATTCTATAAATTAAGAAGCCAAACATTTACTATTCTCATTGCAAAAAGACGGAAAACTATTTATTGATTGAATTTGATCTTTTGTTGTTCAATAATGGTGCATTTAACAGATTAACAAACACAATCAATGTAGATTATAAAATATGTCCTTCAAATGAGTCATGTTGCTAAAAGATATTAGAATAACTTATTAGACCTATTAGAATAACTAAAATTATTCATTATTGCCTTTCTGTAACGTGTAAAAATAATTTATGAACGTTACAAGAAGATTAACTTTTTATTTTTTTATCACCCCCCACATTCCACGTTCTAAATATTTCATAATTGGTGACAACAATGCGATATATATAAAAAAATCAACTATAAGTTATAAATGGTATAAGTTTTGAAGGTATGATTCCTGGTTTTATCAGACTGGAGGATGAAGGAAGAATTTACCCATTCAATAATGCTAATATATCCTCTTGAGTATCAAAATTTTATATATTATATATTTCTTTTTTTCATGGGTAAATCTAAGAAATAAAATAGGCTTAGATTATATTACCAGAGAAAAATTTGATATCACAAAAAAATTTTAACGACTACAACAATTGACAATTTGCTAATGAGTATATGTTACATATTTTAATATTTTCTTGCAGAAGAGCAGTGTAATTACAACTTAAGTATATATTGAATAGCTGCTTACTTTTTCATTGATTGAAATCTGAGTATCATATATGAAGTATTACACAGTGAAGCGATTTGAAATGAAGAATAAACTTAAAATTTCTGACTTACATTTTAGTGTAGAAACGATTCATTTTACTCATATAATCACACAATAAGCATTAATAGCTATAAAATAAATCAAACTTCCACATCATCAATGTTAATTGAAGTACTTTACATATATATGTTTGAAAATGCAGTATTTGATGTAACAAATACAAACATTTTAAATTAGTCATTTAAGTACTCACTCAACAATCCTGTAATATGTGTACATGATGTATGGTTTATAAGTATATAACGTTTTTTACAATAATAAGAAAAGTAGTAGCATGCAATTTATCATTAAAAAAATCAAATTTAGTTTGATAGTTATATTAAAATATATATTTTCTTTTTTTGATAGAAAATATATTAATCCTTAGTTTGGATGGATGCTGAATCATCAACAAAACTTAAAACACAAATAATGTAAAAATATAACAACATAGCTCAAATACATGTATCTATGTAGAAAGTACTGAAATAACCACATAATCAATTTTCTACAAATGATGTATGTACATAAAAGTATATATGTCTACATTTCTATGTAAGTATAAGAAGATAAATACATATATTGGCTTTCATTTTGAATGATAACTTTATTTATTTACTATCATATTGGGTTTGATTACGTTAAAATACACATAAAGAAATACAATTACCTTTCTAACAAGAGCAAAGAGGACTTATTACAACCTCGTTAGAAATGTATTTTGTACGAATATATATTATTTAGACGATAAACCTGTTGACTTTGTAGAACTCATTAAAAAAAAAGAATCCTTACCGAATAAATATATGATGAAAAACATTCAGAGTACATTGATGGGTCATGATCGATTCCCTTACAAAATATTTTAAAAATACACAAAAAACTTGTCGTGGAATCAAGGTTTTTTTAAATAAAAGTATTTACTCCTTACTCAGCTTCGAAGCAATAGAACAATGTGGGAAAACAATGAACACGTAATCAATTTTTTAATAAGTTTACTTGGTTGAGAGACGACTTCTTGCAACGTCTGAAAATTTATATTTATGGAGTTCAAAATCGATATTTTAAGCGGGGGGGGGGATTTGTCTTAACAGGCGTGTTTCAACAATTTATTTTCTAGCTTTGCTCAGCTATTTTGTTCTTCAGCTCTCTCGCTTTAATAAAGTGTAAAAACAAGGAAAAGTAATAGTAAATCCAATGAGACTTTTAATATGCCTTATTAGACATCAAATTTAGTTAGAGGCAATCTTGTTAGAATGGAAATCGATTACATATTTATGGAATTTGAAAGGTTATATTTTTATATTAAAAATAAAATCTTTGTTTGTTTCAACCATTGATTTTGTTAAAAAAACTTTCACGACAAATTGAAGTAAATAAGTATACGTATAACTCAGCATTATATTAGGGATGTTATAATATTTCGTAGCACAAAATTTATAACATGAAATGATAAGATCTAATGTTTTAAGAAGGTGCTAATCTATAAAACTATCTAATAAACAAACAAAATTCTTCAATTTAAAAAACAAATATTGTACCATAAAAAATTGTAAAATGTGATATTTCTAAGTTTTACACATGCACATACATATTTTTCTATCTCATTGATCAATAATAATATTTAGAGCTCAGAACAAGATACATCGACAAAAAAACATTTTTAAATTATTAAACACTTTTACACAACTTTTATTAATTATATTTTCAACTTTAATAGTATTAGTGATGAATTAATATAAACCTAGATTACTCAGAAAACTGCAATAAGTTACTGATCTTGTGATATATTATATTATATTCGGATTTTAAAGTCCATGTTACATTTTTTTGTGTCCCCTAGAGTAATCAATAAAATTTAAGTTACTTGGCATCACTTTTAAATGTCATTTATTGATGAAAAATCAAAAACTTACATTAATCAAACCTTCAAAATCTTGATAGATGATTGATCTACTTTGCAGTGGTTATGATGAATAATATTCAGTATCATATTTGGGCTATTGTGTGATTATCTTTATTGAGATCTCACAGATTTTTTTTAAAAATCGATTAATCGATTTTTAACCGCAAAATTATTTGTATCAGTCCCAAAAAAAACCATATTTGTATAGTTTAATATGTATCTACTTTTAACTGGAATAAAATAGTCATTTTCGTTGTATGTAGATCTAATATAACTTTGGAATTTCGATGCGAGGCTAAATGTAATAACAAGTACAAAGACAATTCCATTTTATTTTTTTCTTTGTTCGGTTTTAACTTCCTTTTACTTTTTATTCCTTTTAATACCTACTTGTTAAATATGAGTCTATAATTTCATCTCCAAAGATGTTATATAACTAATTTTTATAAAAGTCTCATAAATATTTGTACAAACAGATTGGTTGTATACAAAGAAAAATCTCAAATTTCACATATTTTCATAAGTATTTTTTTAAATATTATGAGTGGTTAGAGGTAAACTTGATGAAAGTTTAATGTATGGATCATCAAAAATATCAAAAAAATGTAATAAAATGATCCATGTAGTCTACCATCAATACAATGAGACTTTTTTTGAGCTTTTTGGCCGAATAATTGTGAAATGTTTTAATAAAAAAAAAGGGATATTTTTTATATGGATAAAAACACATTTATGTTCACTCCTCACGAAAATGTTTTTTACTATTGAACGACACTCTAGTCATGCATTTTGATTCTAATGCTTTATTCATTTCATACAACCCAATACAAACGTTTTTAAATTATTAAAAGATGTCAGGCAAATTTTAAGTTCTGTTTCAAAAAATATAACATTTACATCCAGGTTTTATATAATAGTGCACATTATAATTTTAATTTGCATACAAAATACTTAGAATATTGGTAAACTAATAAGCCTATTCTCAAAAGAATGAAATAAAATAATAATTACAAGTAGTTTTTCATAAGGTAACTAGGGAAAAAGAATTATATTATATAAAATATCTTTTTTATGAGTTGCTACCGTTCTTAATGATATACATAAATGTATGTATATTTATACACAAATAAAACCTCTTATTGCAAAGTAAGTTAAGAATACGACTATAATATCATTACAATGGTGATTCACAATAAGAAATAATTTTTATTTGCTTTTATGGCAATGGCTCACGTATTTATATTTATGTAGAAATATGTATAATAAACCAATTTGCACTCAAATGTAAGGTTTTAACAATCGGGATTGTTACTTTTATATGTTTATATGAATAAACTAGCAATGTATTTATATTGATAGAAGCTATACAGATATAAAAAAAATAATGAATTCAAGGAGGTTATCTGATGTAATTTAGCCTAGAGACTGTATCCACACATATTAATTAAATATATCTATGTAGTGACGTCTATTTTAATCTAAAAAGTATACTATGTAGTCTGGTATGTCCATGTGTTACTTTGTCTTTCCTCGACTTTTAATTAAATATGAAAAACTAATAATCAATTAATAGATAAGCTACCAATCGGCATGATAAATACAAATTACAAAAGTTGCTTAATTTAATAATATATTTTTTTGGCTGGCTGGGACATACATACATATATACAACGTGGGTATATATGTATATATTGTTATTTTGTCAACTAATTTATTCGGTAGTCATAAATCATGATAATTTCCTCCAAGGTGAAAGAAAAAATGATGACGGCTGGATATGATGTTTATATTTGATAATATATGTCATAGAAAGTTGTAACCATGTATGTCTTTCTTTTTAGAAGGAGGGGGGGGGGGAAGGTAGTCTACATTTCAGACATAAATCTACGTTCCTAATTATATCAGACATCGTTTTTAGTACATACATAGTTGTAAAAAAATAACAAAAAACTTAATTTAATCATATATGCATATCAAGTTGAACAAACAACTTTTAATAGAATTTAAATTAGAATCTGCTATAGTTATCATATATGTACTATCAACAAAACAGGGATATGCTTTATTATGTAGGTAAATATTTTATAGTTAACGTTATTACGTAAAAATTCATTAATATAGTTAATTTTTCATGTAATTTGTACATATGTAAAAATGATTTTATGATAATTGCACTTAACATTAACACTTAACATGTACATTGCATGAGAATTGCTTTTAATTATTATTTTTTATTTTATTTGATGTTTAATTCAATTAAATAACTAAAACATAGTTGCATGTAAAGTTGACATAAATAGAAATAGACATTATACTCAAGACTAAGTAACTTTAAAATATCCTTAATGTATAATAAATTATTTTATAATCTAAAAAACTTTTTCAACCTCTCCAACTTGCAGTAGAACAGTATACCGTGATGAACAAATTTTAAATTTCTTGGCGATTCTTTTTATTGTATATTTTCTCTCTATCATAATTCCAGCCTTTTTAAGGCAAACTACTACTTTCTATAAAATATTTGAAATTAAAATACACAAAAAAATTATTCCTACAATTTAATTATATAAAAAATACGTATGTATATAAATCACACATAGCTTAGTTTATATTCATTTTTTAGTTGTTATTTAATTACTCATACTAATTGAAAAAAGGCTTATTGTTTTTGTTTGTCTTATAATTAATGTTATAATACTCTATGAGTGTAACTAAGGAGTTGCTACATAGAAGCTTGTCTGCTTTTTCTTGAGCAAAACAAACAAAAAGAATGGGGAAACATTCATTTCGTGATATGATTTTAAAAAAAAGAGATGTTTCATTTTATTCCATGATGTTACTACGTTTATACTGTGGAGGAGAAAATAAATTGAAGCATTCTCTTTCATATCTTATGTATATAAACAAAGTTTGAACTTTGAACATATGCTTAGATAAAGAAAATTCCTCACAGCATGATTTAAGTGACACGTATTTATGAGTATTCTAAAACATTTAAAACCCATTTTAGGATCACTAATATAATAAAGAACTATTTGAAAAAAAATCTTTTTTCCCCCAAATTTTTATATTCTATTGGTGACTCAATATTTGAATTTTTAATTTGTAAGCATTTGAGAAAAGTTGATTTCATTCTCCCTCTGTTCAGTGAATATCATTTTTTAAGTGTAGTTAATGAATGAAATTAATTTAAATACATGATTTAAATTTTGTAACATTTTTATAAATATTTCATCCATTTTTCACTCGTAAATAACAATTGAAGTACTAAAAATACTTGTATGAATTCAAGGCATGGGGAAAAAAATATTCTTTAAAAAAATAAACCTTAACAACATTAGTTTGGAGTCTCAATAATGTATATTTTTGATAAAAAATTCATTACTTTAAACGAACTTTGAGCACCAAATGAGTGTCCATTATTTTTGATAAGGTTGCGTAAAACATATACATACAATAATAGCTTATCTTACATTAATAGTAATACATAAGCTTCAAATCGGAAAAAAAAGAAAAATTTGAAAAGTAATCATGAGAATATCATATAAAAAAGATATTATCACTACATTAAAAGAACTGTATTTTTTATGACTAGCCGATTTAGACGCGTACTAAAAAGTATAAGTGATGAAATTCAATAAGAAGTAGTTTAATAACATTCGGGGCTCATAAAATTTTAGTTCACTAACGAAGGTTTAAAATTGTTGAACTGTAGTATTGTGCATGTTCTAAATGTTATTGAAATTGTATCAATAAATCTTCAAAAATGTGCATGGTATTATGGATAACGGTGTATTAATCTCTAATTAAATGTAGTACACGTTAGTCTTGCCTGAGTTGAGATATATTTACCATATAGAAGAGTGATTAAAGTAGTGAAACTTGCATGCAAGCCTCCCATACCATCACTTATTATCCAAATTGAAAATGGACAGTGACAATACTATTAATCGCAAATCAAGTCACTCCTCTATTTGAAATATTATTGCGCTTCATTTATTGTTGTATGTACCGCGTGAAAGGATTCTTTTCAAAAATATTTTTATATTTGACGATTTTTGTTAGAAATAAAACTTAATAAAATAAAAAGTTCTTTGAACCTTTGACATTGAAATCTTGAATATTTTTAATATTTGGATTTTTCAAAAGAGTAGATAAAAGTTATAGACATTCTTACGTTCTTGGAAATATGTTTTGTATTAGCCATTGTTAGGACAACTTTGATCAAATATTTGGACTCCAGGAGTGTAGAAAATCAAGACTGGGATGAAATAAAAAATATGGATGTCCTGAGAGCCCTTATTATGTTTTAATTTTAAAAATAAGAAGGCACATAACTAAGAAATTTAAATTTAGTTCAGATTACAAAATAAAATGTTATTGGAATGATTGAAGTTGACTGAATATTTCAACAGCTTTACATCCATAATGATGAGACAACATATTAGCGGATAAAATTAGGCTCTTAAATACGTTAGCAAAAAAAAAAAAATTGTCAATATTTGGTCGTTTTATCTTAAAATATTCGTGTGTCGCTCATTTAAGCATATTGTGCAAAAACAAAGTAATAATTTATTCTTAACAAAATATGAACTTTGTAAATTTTTTCATTCCAAAAGAAAAAAGTTGAGATATTTTTCGACTCATTTTACTAGCTGCATCCAATAGTAATTGAAAAGGAGTACCAACAACATAAAAAATAAAAACTTATAGGAATATTGTTGACATATTCTCTGAAAGTTGATAAAGTTACCTATAAGGCATCTATATGGCCCTACCTGAGCCCTTACGTTTTTAGAACCGTCTTTTAGTATTAAGTATGGTATTTGCCTTTTCATATATTTGATGAAACTATTATGGTTATATAACTTTATAGATTCTTAGTTCGTTTCTACATGAAATCTAATTTGTTGATAAGTAATTGTAAACATTTACTACTCATATGGTTATAATATTCTTAGTCTAACCCTTATTTATGATGATATATGGGTTATACATTTTACATAAGTTGTAAATAAAATGATGCATAGTTTATCATCACATAAAGTCCCTTTTTTTGCAGTTTTCTTCTTCGTAATGTACGGTAAAATATGATTAATTTTATGTCATTTTTTTCCGAAATAAATTCCATAAAAATGAAATGATTCTTGTCATATTATTTCACTTTTTAAGAAATCTTCATTGTTTTAAAACTATGTGGTTTTAATATCATATCTTACAGAGAAATAAAGCTATAAAATACAAAAGTATATATATGTAAGTGTACAGCATGAAATTGGACTGAAAACAATTTTTTATCCATTGAGAATTATCACAAAATTTAAAGAACTAAATCCTTGACCATATTTTGTTAAGTATCTTGATATATAAAAAAAGGAGGTTTTTTTGTTGAGTCTATTTTTAAAATAATTAAGCAATAATTGAACCGCTACAAAATTATTCTTGACCAAAAAAAATAATGTTCATAGTCTGTTAACAATGTATTCTCTATATGAAAAGTATATTATGTATTTCATTATTTCCAACCCTAAATGATCAATCAAAGTGTAGATTAATCTCCTTGAATCGAACAATTATTAATTCAAAATAAGAATAAAGGTATGATCACTGAGCTCGATAGCTTCATATTACTAATTACAAACTCAACATTTTACATTTAGGAAAATTAAATTATCATATCAAATCCTTATTTGCATGTGGATGAAAAAAATATAGTCGAAAAGTTAAAAATAATTATTTGGAAATTTTGTTCTTAATATTAGGGCCGTTGACACTCATTTTTCACAAAAATGTCTGGATCTTATTTCATTCTGTACACTCACATGTGTCATATTTTTGTATGGTAAAAATTAGTTTACAAGCTAATATAAAATAAATGAAAGGTAGTTATTATACAACAAAAATCATTTTGAAAGGATCCATGAGGTAAATCATGATTAAACAGTGATATGATTTTCAAAACTGGTCTTTTTTTTTTACTCACCTTAGTCTTATTTTGATCTTGTTGTTATGACCAAGAATACAGAAACATAATCAAAATTTTACTTTTTATAAAAAAAAAGAAACAAGATAATTTTATTATTCTCAGAGACTTGGGTTATCTTAGTCTAAGATAAAGTGATCTAAACCCAACACTAGTCGATGTTCTTAACAAAGTTATGTTTAATCCTGTTGTGTTCTGAGTCAAATTACAACCAAAGTCAAACATGACTTTTATCAATATATTACATATATTAAACATCAGTTTAATTCGGAGATTAAAAGTTTAGTAGATTAAAATATTTCACAATTATCCCTATTGACAATACATACATGTAATATTTGCATTCTCAATCCTTCAGGTATACTAAAAGAAGTGTCTGCATTCCGATTTCCCTTGTCTGAAAATGTAAATTTTTTGAAGTATTCGGTTTCAAATCTGCATCTTTAAATTTCAAATTTTATTTTCATAACTACATTTTTAATCATTTTACTACTTTATCAAAATTTATAAAAACTGCAATTTGTTCACGACTTGTATTTAGTCATATATAACACGAGTCCCTCTGCTTGATCGTTTGTTTGACCAGCTATCAGTCAAACAGGAGGACAAAGGGAACAGAA
This sequence comes from Lepeophtheirus nordmannii, assembly GCA_963680855.1. NCBI lineage: Eukaryota > Metazoa > Arthropoda > Copepoda > Siphonostomatoida > Caligidae > Lepeophtheirus > Lepeophtheirus nordmannii. The sequence goes on along the minus strand of OY804518.1, from coordinate 32,144,391 downwards.
TTGAATAAGGATAACTTAACCCAGAAAAGAATATAAGCTATGTCTTGTTAGCCTCCAAGATTGCTCGAGGTCACTGAAGGCTGAATTCGAGAAAGAAATACGATTATGAGACTTGGGTGGCCGATTTTGAGATTATTTATGAAGTAAAAAGTTTCAGGAAATGGTCAATTTAGGAGGTTCAGATGAGAACATTTGAGATCCCTGAAGGCCTTTTGGATGTTCTCACATATTCTAATTTAATTCAAAATATTCTAAATATGTTAGCCCAAAATATGTACATATTACTAATGTTATAATGGTACGCTGCAGTCTACAATTCAAAGGATAATCTACCTATAAAACTACAATTTCATAAATTTCCTATTTAATACTATAGCTTTAAATAATATGTAAATAAAAGAAAGTAGTTTTTTTATAGGTTACTTTAATGTTGTATATGCTTAAAAAATAGTTGATTCAATTTTGACACATTGTGTTTTTTTATTTTTGTATTTATAACTTAATGACTCAAAAATAAAATAAAAATAAGATACTATCCTGAAAGTCATGTCAAATCCAAAAACTATTAAAATATTTAAAGTTATGTTTAATCCTTATTCATATATGAATATGATACCTGTCAGTGTAGATCTCATTCATTCATTTTGTCAAAACAAACATTCAATGGTTTATGGGGTTTTTTTTCACTATTTTTTTTAAAATTTGTTCAGACATCTATTTTTGTTAAAGGAGTAATAGTATTACCCCATATGAGTTTACATACATAAAAATATTCTGCTTAGAATAAACAAACAACATTCATAAATAGCTATAGCAATTCCAGTCTGAAAAGTTAACTGTCCAGTTGATATTTTCTTTTAATTATTATTTTTTCTTTTTCATTTATCCTCTAATTATATGTTGATTTTTGGAGTAAGCAAAGAGAACGTATAACTTATGAATACTAATTTACAAAATGTCATAAAACATAATTACAAAATTACTTGATCATCACATCATTCCATTTACTAAGAGATTATAAATCAAGAGATCCTTTCTCAAAAGGAAGTAGAAAAAATGACGACTGGATAAAAAGTTTGCATTTAATACTGTAGATCATACATATGAGTTTTTTAGTTGAACTACAAAGAAAAAGACAGTCTATTCTTTTGGTTAATTTTGACATTTACCTACTCATAAAAAAATACTACCTTAAATAAAGATCAACAATGTGATTTATAATTTAATAATCATGAAATATTGCATTAATATTAGATAATAGAAAATGTATACAAAACCGATGTGGAAATTTTTTAGAATTGACTTATTTCCATACAAATTGTATAATTAATTTAATAACAAGAAAAATTATTGTATTATAAAAAATAAATCATGATTTTTATTTACGTTGTTGAAAATAACGTAAATAATGCCTTATAGTAGCTGCATAACTAGTCAAGTCTATTATTATTAATTATATATTCATGTTATTCAATTTTATTCAACAATTATGAGATTGTTTGGAATTTATTTCATCTTTTCAAATTAAAAGAGATTTAATTTTTTTAAAGCGGATAACTATTCTGGATTGTAAATAGATTATAAAAAAACGCTGTTTAAAAAAAATGCAATCATTTCTAAAATGGTTTTTTTATATGTAAATGCAATTATAAGAACACAGATCCTCTAGAATAAAATGCAAAAGCAGAAGGTTTCTGCTTGTATCATTTGTATGAATTTTATGTATATATATATTGATAAACTTTTGTCTCTGTAAGTCAAAAATCTTCAACCTTATTACGTATAAAGACCATATTGGCATTCCATATACACATGAAGATTCCATGAGGTTCCTAAAATTAACTGATATCTAATTTCTTCTGTTGGAATTCTGTATTAATTAAATTACTATGATAATATCTATATAAGTATACCAGTAATATACACAGTGATATTAGATATATATATGTACAGATCTAGAGAGAAGGATGGAGGGAGATGTGAAAAAACAAAATATTTTTTTTGACTAAAAAAATCTAAAAATCAATGAATTTAATTTTTACACTACAAAAATGTGAAAAATATTTTGTAGAGAATGATTTCTTAGTTCAATTTTGGAGTGATGTGTTAAGGAAAAATTGTTTTAAGAAAGAGTGATTAAATAACAACTTTTATACTCCCTTTTTAATACTCAAACATCAGGAGCAGAAATTTTTTTCCATCAGTATAAATACGAAAAAGAAGGAATCCGGGCAAACATCAAGTTAGATCCCTGTTGTCAGTAAATTACCAAATAATCTAAAAATTTCAAATGTATTGAAAATCATGTGATTTTAAGATTAATTATATATATGTGTATTTAACAATGAAAAAATCAGAGTCTTTTCAAAAAACAAAATCAAGTTTTATTGACTCTTTATATACATTCCTAAATGAGAACTGAATATGTTTTTCATACATACTGATATTTTCTTCAGCGAATGTTTATGTATGAGTATTGAAAGTTGGCAAGAACAGCCTAAATGATAATAGGTGCCCTATTTTTAAACTTTTATGGAATAAATTTTTTTATTTACTTACATCTAACTACATATATGATATTTTTTATAGATATAGTAATTTATTACAGAGCCACTATCAGTGAATCGGTATTTTCTAGACCCTAAATTTTATAAAATTGCATCTAATTACATTTCATTGCATATACTTTTTAGTCTGCTCCTAAAACATCCAGTTAGAATTAAGGCAAAATATTATACAATTTAAATAGTATATCTGTTTAAACCTTTCCGTTGTGTATCATGTAATCTTTTTTTTCCCTACTATTGTACACAACATCATCAAAAGTGACGTGTACTTGTTTGGTACCCAAAATAAAGAACTTTTCGCAGACACTTGTATCAAAAATAAAAATTTCCATTTTGTAAAGTATGACTTACTTCCTTGTGTCTCTGTGAGCAAGAAATACATTGAAATATAGCAACAAAATAATGACGAATCTTTTCCAATCTTATTTTTAAGAACCAAACGATATCCTTGTAGAGCTCAGATTAGAAGATCTAAATGAAAATCGGTCAAAATTTGTATTTCTTCTCAATTGGTCCTAATAATTAAAATTTTATTTTATTTAATTTTAGAGGTAAGGGGGTAAAAGTAAATATTAAATAAGGAGTAACTAAAAATAAGCAAAAAATTCGTTGATCATCTTTTGGTATTCAAATTCCAGCTCATTTAATTAATTACCACAAATACCCGCGTATAGGACGCATTTTTTTCTTAAGAAGTTGATCTAAAAACCCAGCTGCGTCATATCCATGGATACTTTTATTTTATGTTTTTCCATCGTTTTTAGGGTCAAATATCCACTTCGTTCTATACATGGTATCGTCTTACACACGGGTATTTACAGTAGTTAATATATAGCAACTTTAGCATAGATGTTAAGAAGTGGGATTTCTGGCCGATGTGTTGATTACTCAAAATTTGCCTAAGAACAATTGGCATTATATTTGTGTTCATATTTAAGATTAAAGTGTCATTAAGGCTCTTCTTCACACTCCCAATTACACTATGAAATAACATTTCTATACCCCTCAACTATTTGTTGATTTATATTTTTTATACAATATGTCAAATAATACAAAAAAAGATATACTAATTTTTTTTTGCGGTCTAAAAATTTTTTCTTCCATTTTTTCAATAGATATTTAAAATTTAAACTCATTTTTCAACCAGAAGAAAAAAGTAAATGAAAAAACAAACTTTTTTTTCTACTGTTTTAAAAAATGTTTTCAACATTTATGTAGGTATGTATCTTGCTCGTAACTTAGGAAAATCGGTTTCAAGTGAGGAAAAAAATGATGTTTTTCTAAAAGTTTTCTCATTTTAAAATATAACGGTTAGAATTTTGTATACAAAATTTTAATTTGTATATGTGCATTGCTCAGATTTGTTCCTTGTAGGGATAATGCTATACTTTGTATTTAATTTAATGTTGTATTTGTGATATTTACAGAAGTATTAGGAAATGTATAGGGATTTGAAGATTGTTTGATTTGTATGTTATCAATAGAAACTATTAATATTACATTAAAAAGAAGGATTATCTATTTGTATATATAAGCATACAAAATTATAATAATTCATTTATACAAACATGTACATAAAAACTTTTCTACATACATACTTATAAGTCTATTTTCATTTAAAAATAAGTATAAACATATTGAAAGTAGGTATATGAAAGATTGTTTGTAAAAAGTGAGACAATATCTTATGGTCCCTTGGGTTTAATCCCTTGTTTCTCAAACTTTATTACATGACCCCTTGGAATAGGATTTGAGTACTTCATTATCAAATATGAATTTTTTTGTTATTTGAAATAAACATCATTTTTGAGTTTTTTAATAAATATTAGTGTTTTTTTAAATGGGAAGGAAATAATTGTTGGAAAAATTTCACAATCTCCTACGCTTTATAGTGTGTTACCAAAAATTTAATAAGTAAGGGCTTATTATATATTCAAATAAAAAATTTTATTAAAAGAGAAGATACTAAAATATTTGACTTTTATAATTTGTATTATTAGTTATGAGTCTATAATTTGTTATAGTAATTGAACCATAATATATTTATTTTAGTGCTTGTAGTATTTTTTGTTTTAGTTTGATTTGGAATTCAGAAAACCAATAAGAAAATGTTTATTCATGTTTCAAAAATATATGTATATTTTCATACAATTCCTTCAAAAAAAATAAATTATTATTATAGCTTCAAGAAATTTCCTATTAGTCTGGAAATATGAAAAACCAAAGTACATAATTATTATAGAATTAAATGTTGAGTTCGACATCCTATTGAAAATGTAAAATTTGATTGATCTGTTTTATTATCTTCTTATTTTTTCGTTTATTTAAATAATTACATCCATTGGTTATGATCAACTGTATAACGATACATAATTATATTAAAGTTCATTTGCAAATACAGGAATATAGGTTCTTAAATTTATGCTACTTTTATATATTTCAATTATTTATAAGAGGGTCAAATAATAAATTATGTTATGAGTTTGTTGTAGTACGTTTTGGATCAACTTTACTCTAGATAACTTATAAAACACTCATGATAAAGTAGTGATGTAGCTCTTGATATTAATCTTGATTTTGTAGCACTCTCGATACCATCAAAACCTTGGTGTTTGTGCCAAGACCATACATACATTTTTTAAGTAGTACAATCAATTTCTTAGCTAATATCTTTTACAGGGGGGGGGGGCACTAAAATGAAGAATTGCATGTAAGTACTTTATTTATATTATTAGACACCTAAAATGTTACATGATTAATATTGAATATCTTACAAATTATTGACAAAAACTTTTTCGAAATGGTGCCAAAATTATGATATTAAGTCTTTTGAGGAAGGGTTTGCAGTAAGTAGGGCCCATTTTCATCGGAATTTTCCCCAGTTCTCGAATAATAGAGTCTTTTGATACACCCGAATTTTGTCTTCTAAAATGGACCAGATTCCATAATCCTTCTGGTTTAAATACAGATTGGATGGAGTCTATATCTTGCGGATCCAAAAGCCCAGAAGATGGATCTTGTACCATTTCTGCGTCATATCTGACCTATGAGAAGGAGTACCATCTTATTGAAAGGTCTTTGCTTATTCTCTGAAGAGGGAGTTATACTATAGTGTTTGATACTCTAAGCTGTTAACATTTACACCAGAGGGACCATACTAGATCTGCGAATAGCTCTCCAGACCATCACTGGATGTGGTTTTTGGATCTAATAAATTCAGATTCTTTAACTGCCAGTACCTGATCATTTTGAGAATTCAATTTAGCTTCGACAGAAAAAACTTTTTCATCACTTAAAATAATATTAGGAGATCTTATGATCTTGATGTTCTTTGTAGTCCAAGCCGACCGTGTTCGGCTACTTCGATGACGATCTTTGTCTCCGTGTATTTATCTATTTTATGTTTTATCTGTCCGTTTTATCAAATTCATGGTTAATATTCATGACCTATAGGGCTTTATAAATTTAAAAATTTAAAAACAGTGAAGCTTAACGACTACATCACGTATTCTTTCCATGCACTTAAATAAAAAGTCACAAAAAAGGTTTTTAACAAACTTTTTGACAATTGATCAGTTATTGACCGTGGAAATTTTTACACATAAGCAATATAGGTTAAAACACTTAATAAAGTATTTACGGTCTATCCTGTCTTTATATAAAAAATATCAAAATATGTTTTTAAAAAAGTTTATGAAATACTGTTGAACTCTACTTTACTTGAACTATAATTACTGCGATTTATTTTGTTAGGACTATGCATTATTTTACTGATGCTGCAAAATAAAAAAAAATTGTTCATTTTAAAAATTAAAAAAATACTTTATGAAGTTAAATTTTATGCACTACTGTAAATGACTTAACTATTTAGTAATGAAAAAGTTTCAAATTTTTTTTTTGCAGAATCTGTAAAAAAAATGGTTGAATTGATTAATTTTCTTATGCATATAGCAATAAGTCATTTTCGGAATACAAATGGTCTTATAAAATTTATTTATAAAACTAATTTTTGATCCTATGATGCATAATTTTTATCATATTAATTACAAAAAGTCGTACAAACATCAACATAACTTTGAATAATGTTTTCAAAGATCATTAATAATAATCTATTTCATTTTAAAATAAAAATATTTTATATATTTTTCAATTTAATGAGATATATTTTAAAGTTGTTATTATTTGACTATGAAGATGTATATTTATTATTAATCATGAGTACTAACCTGATCAATTTTATAACATACATATGTATATTAAGATATAAAGCTTTCCAATTGTCTATTCATAATGACTTCAAAAATATTATCACTGTCAAGCACTGCAAAGAATAATAGCAAAGTCACAAAAATACTTTTTTCGTTTTGATAAAGGAAATTGTTGTATTTTTATTTATAAAGAACAGTAAAAAATCAGTAACACGCTCTCACAACAAAGAAATACAAGTTTCAAAAGAGTTTTTTATTCTATATTTCGTATATTTACATATTGTTGTACAAAATTGTGTTATATAAATATATTATACCGTTAGATTTAGAAATATATGTATTTTGTGAAATAAAAGTTATTTTACAACAAAATTTGAGCTTTAAAGATTTTTTTACATTGAAGGCTCTAATTAACCTCGCCAAGGTCATATTTTTGTAGTTTCCATATGTATATTGTTGTTTCTCTAGTAATTTTTTTATAATTATCAAGAAGAAAAAAATCTACATAAAAGTCATTGTACAGTTTTCTACAACATAATTTTTTAATTTAACATCATTGAACGACCATGTGTTCGTACATACGATAAAAGTTAATTAATGATTGAGATCAATATACTTTCCAGATAACCTGAAGGAGTTGATTAATTTTGATGTCCAATCCCCAAGAGAAGCAATTGAATTTTTGGGTCTTTGTGGTCTTGGAGAAGAGGTGGAGTTCATTACACTCTGTCGCTTGGCTGCTTGTTGTCTCTCAAGTTCACATTCATTGCAATGATTTGTTTCTGTGTAGGATCTTGCAGCATGCGTATGAGAACTAAGGGAGTAACTGGATTCATTGATTCCGTCATTTTGGGAGAGTGAGACATTACTTCCTCCTCCGCCACCATTGTTATTATTAACAGCCGTTAGCAATAGCTTCCAATCGTCATCTTCCTCTTCATCATCCTCATCCCCTCCATTGCGGCTCCCGGATTTAACAAGTTGAAGAGCCAAGAAGGAAAGTGCAAGAACAAATAAAAAGATACATAGACCTCCAATGGTTAAATATAGCATGAGCTCCACTTGTTCGTCTTGGTTACTCTTATGTTGCTCACTATTCAAGGACGTTGTATGACTATATGGGTGAATATGACTCAGACCATGAGTCTCAGGAATGTTCACATCACTTTTTACTATTCGATTCAAAATGAATTTTTCTCCTGAAAAGGATACAACATCCTTGCTTACCAGATCTGTGAGCCGTCTGACTAAATCTTTTTCATGTGATGACTGAATGGTGAAGTTTGCTTTGAGCTGGCCACCTGTGGATGTGAGTCGGTTCAAATGGAGTTCTTCGTAGCGAACTGCTAGTCTCGATGCGAGATTTAGTTTCAAATCATCAATAAAGTCTTGACGTTTTAATGATGATTCAATTGACTCTTCATTTCCGTTCATGTAGAGAACATACCAGTGATTTCTTTCATCTTTTCGATAGGAAGATTCTTCCACATCTGGAATTCCTTCTTCATTCACATCATCCTCTTCTTCAATCACTAACTTTTGAGAGTCATCTTCCTCGTCTTCCTCTATAATTGGAGGAGTGGACCACGAAGGAGCCCATATTGACCAATCAGGGGGATAATCATCTCTGTCCTCATAATGATCGTCATCTGTTGTTGTCGTAATTATTTCGCTGCTTGAGGATAGAGCTGTAATTGTTACACCCTCATGGTTACGGTAAGGAAGTTGATTTTCATTTATGGTTGCAATTTTAGTATGGTTATCTATGCATTAAAAAAATAAAAAATTATAAATAATAAAGCAAGATCAATATTATTATTTTTCAAATTTGACAATATATTATGTATTATTATGGCATTGTCTAAAAACATACCTGTACTATTAGTGGATAGTTCTGTGGTTACTATCAGGGTTTCGTTCTTTTCTATTGTACTACTTATTGCTTTAATTTTAAATTTTAACTCTGTTGTTTGTTCAGGAACGTCGGTTACATTGATTATACCACAGTGACAAAATGAAATTTGAAGGAATAGAGAATAAATTCCAAGAAAAATATGCCTCATTTTTGTTGTTAACGACTGAGTTTATGGTTAATCTCTGAAATCATAAAGAAAAATCAGTTACTGTTTGTTTGTTTGTTAATAGTATAATGAAATTTTAACAAACTAGCATCATAAAATATAAGGAATAATATAAAAATATAAAAGGATAGTTATGATGACGAAATATACACGTAAAAATTTTTTGAATACTTAGAAATAAGGTTTTTAAAATACATTCGGATATTTATTTCAAAATTCTTGAAACGATTTTCTCTGAAAGGTAAAAGATAACATTTCGAGAAAAGTTTCTCCTTCTCTATGAAATTAACACTTTAGCAATTCATTATTTCATGATATTTAAGTAAATGTATAGTATCTGTAGATCATATGATATAAAACAAATAGTAATAATTATTATTAATTCATATGTAGAATGACTCATGTGTTGAAAGGTAAGTGATGTTCATGTATCTCTGTTTGTTTGAATAAATAAGAAAAGGTTATTTGTAAATCAAGTATTTACTTTGTACTTACATAATCCATAATTTGTAAATTGAATGTTTAGAAACTTATTAAATAAGTACTTATTACGTTTAAAAATGAATAAACATATAATTTTTTTTATGATAAAAGTGCAACATTATGTGGTTTGATTATCTTTCTAAAGTTTGTAAGAAATATTTAACATACGAAAGTGTATGGCTTATATATATATATATACATATATTAGTATATTGAATGCAACAAACAAAAATTATGTTCAACTGCATTTTCAATATCATTTATTATTTTGATTCAAAATAATCTATTGACAAGATACAATAGGCTTAATTAGAAACAGAAAAAAAAACATGGCTCTATGCACTTAAAATACAATGTATAACCTCAATCAATTGATACAAATATATTATGTTTGTATATAGCGAAGTATTAAAAGGAATGCAACATATTTCTAGACTACATTTATCACACACACAACCAACATTTGATTAAGCCTATTTATCTTTCATTTTCTATTTAAAAATAAAAAAAATATACAATATTATGAATAATTTTGTTGTACTACGTCTATGTATTACCATAATGCATCAAACAAAGCAGTAGTTCAATTATATAAGAGTACAAAATACAAAGTTGAAGAAAATTAAAGCTTTCAAGTTCAATAACTGATGTTAGTAAAACTTTTTTTTTTGCTATCAGATTCTTTAGATTGGTGACTTCATAATTTTTACTTCTTTTGATATTTTAATATATTTTTTAATACAACTTTAGAGTAATTGTGATGAGATCAATTCCCTTTAAGATCACAGAAACCTCAATTTAATGTAGCAAACAGTGTAATACATATCTGAAAGATTACTTATGTCAATACATTTGTTTTTATGGTATGAATTTGAACAAATTGAACTAAATTTACATGAATTAACTAAGAGAACAATAGAATTTAATATGTTTTCAATTTCATTAATGAATTTTGTAATTGAGCTCCCCAAAAACCCTACTCATGATCTCAAGAGCGTTACATTCTATCATAAAATGAATGGACGTTTTTAAATATTTTAGTCCTACCAACATGTTTTTAGTTTTTTATTAGTAATGGAAATGACAATTTTTTCTAGCGAGAATCTAGTTACCTTGTATAATTGCTATTCTTTACACTTGAGAGTTATGAAATGAATTAGATATAATTACTTTACCATATATGAAAATAAAGGACAAGCTGTGCAATCTCCTTTAAATATATTTTTTTATTAATTTAGCAAATCTAAATAAGTCAATAGGAGGACATGAAATAGTCCAAAAAAGGAAAAAAAATCAAATTTGAAATCTTGAATTAAACGCTGTAACTCTATTCTGGTGTTTCCGTTGATAATCAAATTCAATCATTTCTCTAATGTGATTAATTATTTTCAAATATAAAAATCTTTAATTTTTTTTATTCATCATTTATTTAATGACTGTACACTAGCATTACATAATAACAGATAATATTTTTGAAGATATTATGTAAAATAAATGTATGTTTTGGTGTATTACATAAAAAGTTTGTTCATGTTCATCTCCTCATTTAATATGGATCCCTCCATTTTTACACGTCATATACAAAAAACTTTGTTTGACATTCAATTAATTATATTATTGAAAGCTAATGTAGGGACTATTACTCGTGACTTTTGTGCCGATTACTCTCACTGTATTGCAAATGATTGAACCAGTTATGCATTTCCAATCTGACAAAATGTCATTATACCTGTCTTTCATATTTATATTTCAATAAGCCATTAAATTGAAGTAAAACCACCAATCAACAAATTAATATGTTGTATTTTGTATGTACTAATATAATTTACATTAAAACAAAGAAAGAAGAAAGCTTCCATATTACAGGGATATGTATATATATCGATACTGAATGTTTCATTACCTATTGAAAAGAAAGTTAATTACATTTATACCTTATATTTACTAAAAATATCCATTATCTTGATAACTTATTTTGTAAAACTTTAATGGATATCATATATACTATATACATATATATAAATACGTGTCTGTAATTCCATTTTTTCCCCTAGGAAAAGCCAAAAACTGTATCATTTGTATTTCTTACCATTAGATACATACCACAAATGGAAAAAAAAAATATCTTTTCTTAAAATGGAAACTATTGAGTATAAAATACTCACATATATACTATGTAAATTATACTCATACAAATGGGCATATGTATATCTCAGAATTTATTTTTTTCCGTTTTGTATGAAACAAGCTTATTTCGTTCTTTTCTCAATAAAACTTATTTTTCTTATCATATTATTATTAAGTATGTATATTGCAGTACAGTAAAGTGAGCATAATAATAATAATAATAAAGATAAAGATAAAAGTAACAGAAACTTTTTTTACGAGTATCTGCATTTTTCATTCCCATAGTCACAACAATAAAAAAATGTGTAAGTCTCTATGATAAATACATATTATAATATGTAATATAGGGCTTTTCTTCTTTTTTTGTAATGGTTTTAAGGAGAATATATATATATATATATATATATATATATATATGTTTATACGCGTAAATTCTAAAAGGAACAGGTTGATTAAAGTTATTAATATACATCTTACCTATTTTATACTTGCAATAGTATACTTAAAATTTTTTAAAAAATAAAAAAGATACATATATATCGTAATTTAGAAAATTGGATTATGAAATCATTGTTTTATATTGGAGAGGCTGAAAGTCAAGAGTTAAGCTGTAGTCAAATCTTTCTCATGAAATATGATATAAGTAAGAGCTTTTTGTACATTGTTAAATCTTTCAACCAACATAAAAACGATACAATAAATAAAAAAACAATTATATAATACTTTAATGTTATTACTTACAAAAAAACTTTTTAAGCAATCACATTAAGAACCACAACCGACACTATTACTTTGCAAAATCAACGTTGCATTCACAATACTGTTTTACTCTCTTAACAATAGTAGTTTTATAAGCTTAAGCTCAGCCATACGTCTTTATAATTGTAGATAGCGTTAGACAAATGCAGCCTTTTTGCCTCTGATTGTGTATTAGTTCGATATATTATATCAAACATATTATATCAAAATGTATCTTTTAGGCATCACTGAGTGTTAAATATTTAGATATTTCGAATTCAATGTATTAAATTTATTGAAGTGTGAGTTTGAACCTGGCAATTTTTAATTTATGTTTTTTCCCTAGTCTCTCCATGTTTGTGTTCAACAGCTATGTTATCTTTCTGTTGCTATCCCAGTTATCCAGTTCAATCTACTTTATTTAAAATATCTGCATAGGTATTTTTTTAGCCTATTGTGTGAAACTACCGATATATAAATAAATAAAATACTTTGACTCCAGATCAATATAATTTTGTCATATAAAATATGACTTTTTAACCGTATATTCGTTCAAGGGTCAAAACTATATCTCTCCATATCTAATGTAAATAAAAAAGCAGTGTTCCTCAAAAATGATAAATTCCCAATAGATCTTCTTTTTTTTTTACTTAATAAATGAGTACCCTCCAATATTTTATTGATCTATCTATGTATGAGATACTAAAACTTCAAACTGACCTGGAATTTTCAAGAAAATTAAGTGCAAATTGTGGTACCTCCGAAAAACCAGAATAATTTTTTAAATATATGGAAAAAAATTAGGTGAAGAATATACATAATTCTGACTGTTATTTGACAAAAAGCATTATAGATTGCTTTTATGACGACATGTCTAATATAGCCTTTAAGATATGTTGTTATAGTTTTTCGTAAAAGTTATACATCGTTTCTAAATCAAAATTCAATTCAATAATGGTTTGTTTTCGATGTAAAATCCTTCTCATTAAAATTTAAACCCTTCAAAAAGGATTTTTAAAGTTAGAAATGTTGTGTTATATGGGCCTTATGTTTCTGTCAAAAATGACAGGAACATAGCAATTTTGTATTATATATTCGTATGTTTTAGTTTATAAATGAATTTTATAACTCAGAATGGAAGGTAATAAATGTATCGAACAAGTTGAAAACTATACTATGTACACTTGTTATAGGATTAAGAGTTTAGAAAGATTGAAGATTAATGGAGTTGCTATTAGAGTAAAAGTGATTTAAATTATTTGTTTGACGTTTTGAGGATAAGCGCTATTGGTAATGGTTATTCATTTTGAAAATTTATACGGATCAAGCTGTAAAACAATTGATTCATACTCGAATCTTTGATTCTTATATTCTACTTTATTTATTTATAATGATTTGTTAGACAATGCTAAAATATATATTTATAATTTTTGTTTACTTGATTAATCTTAAAACTTTTAGTGTTAACATTTTGAACCGATTTATAAAGTTTCATAAAAGACTACATAGATAAACTAAAATTTGATTATTTTTTTGTCAATTTATAAACTTGATTTGACAAAAACTTCATCAAGAAATGCCGACGTGACTACAACTATTTTGTCAAAATAGGCGGAACAACATATTTTTATCTACTTACAAGGTGATTCATAAGTTTTAAAGGTTTCATAATTGGTGCTAATTTTTTTAGCACTTAATCTATCAATCTGTAATATTATTGACTTAAACTCAATCTCAGTTCACTTTGTCAAAATAGATTTATAGGGATGAACAAGAAAAAAAATACATTCAGCAAGATAGAGCTTAAATACATAGTGGTAGTTAATCTCAAGGAACGGTTGAAAAAAAGAATTCAATTATGAGACAAATAGATATGATCAAATCCAGATCTTAAATCCATTGATTGTTCTGTTTAAGGTTTTCTAGAGTTGAAGGGTTAGATATTTTATTACATTAATTACGAACTTCTTCATCAAGTCATCGAAGAAACAGGGGAGGAACTTCAAATGAAGCACATCCATACAGCATGCAGTTAATTCCAAACTGATTTATTGAACGTAGTGCTAACGACAGCATTTTTTTTAAAATAAAGTATTAATAAGAAAATATACTTATAAATAGAGTCTGAAACTTTTATTTTTTCTATTTTCAGAATTTAATTTTGTGTTATTAATTATCACGTAAACTTATAAATATTTCTGTATAAGCTACATTTTTTAATGTAAGCTTCCCAAGCAAATCAAAAACTATTTATATTTCTTCTAAATGTATAAAAATACATTGTCAATTATGTAGAGTAATTATAGATTAATTATTCCTATATTGTTTTTTTTTTTTTACTATATTTTATAAGGAAATAACTATCACTAAAATGCTTTTATAAATTAAGGTTGACAACATCAAACAACTATGAATTGTCTCATAATGCATATTATATTATTTTCATAAAGAGGTTCTTCAATTTATTTGAAATAACAACAACAATTTTAATAGTGAATTAATTGTAAAAGAAAGCTCAACCTTACCGATGTATGTAGAAGTACTTCTAAATACCTAACTTTTATTCTTATAATTTCTTGGCAACGAATGCATTCGGCAATAATTCACTTCAATATTTAAAGATGTTAATAAAGGAAAATTATAATAATAAAAACAACTTTGAGTATTATCTGAGTAATTTCTTGGCAATGAAGATATGTGTATGTGGGTTTTTTTCTCATACGTTTACATTGAATTTTTGAATTTATATACATGTATATATGTATAATCAAAATTTTTGGATGAGTAATAATCAAGACTAATGTGTTAAAAGCTATGGCGTAGTCAGTCTGTATTGTAAAAATGATTAATGGAAACCATAGGGATATTCATTATTTGCTGACAAATACATTAATAACGTATATACAAAAATGATACTTTTATGACAGAATACTAACGTGGATCTTTTCACTCTAAAAGTTTTTGAGGGATTAATGTATTCTAGCTATATTGTAAAGAGTACTGTGCTACTTAATGAAGGCTTATTTTTATTCAATTCAGAGAAAAGAAAAATAATGGTTCAGAAAATTAAGGGGATTTTTCAAATAAAAAGTCTCCAAGGATTTTTGATTGCTTTTTCACGAAAAAAAATAATTTATACATATTTAAGAGGAGTTTTTTTTCCAAAAATTAGTTGAATACAATTTTACCCATAGGTTAAAAAGGGTGTAAAATTATATTTTAAAATTTAATTTTTGACTTTTTATTCATATTGTCTCTTGAGGTAAAAAATATAGGATCTAGAAAGCAATAAATTATGTCACATTTCAATTCCTTAAATATAATAATTGTCATATCAAATTTCAGGCCTCTCGTGTCATTAACTTTCAAAAGTATATTATATTTTTAACAAAATTATTTGTTCGTTTTGTTGAAAAAAATAAGTATCCTTTTTGATACACATAGTATGTAAATATGCATGATTACTCTCATCACCATATACTTATTATTAACTTATATAAGTATATGTAATGTGTAGCATATAACTCCATTTGATACTAATTATAAAGATTGGAAATAAATTTTAGACAAAATAAATATATAAATGTAATTTTACAATTTTGTATTGTTACTGTATTCGAACAAGTATGTTTTTGTGTAGAATACTATGAATTGTATAATATATTTAAAAATAAGTTTTATATTGATCAACTTACATATATCAATTATAGATAAATATTATAATATAATTTTCAAAAAAGATTTATTCATAAAACATCAAACACAAATTTGTCGGTAGTTGCTTTGCTTTATATACAGCAGACTGTTCTGTTTTCGGGTTCATCCATTATTTTGTCTACACCAAAGGATGCTCTGCAGCATATTCTTTAAAAAATGAGATTTGGATTCTTCAAATACCATTTTTGTGACCTCTTAAGTCATTTGATGTTTTAAAAATGACCTTTTTTGAACATAAATTAGCTGTTCTCAATGAGCTTGAGAGATCTAATGTTTAAATCAATTAGGCTCAAAAGAATTCTAAACATCCTTCGAGATCTCAATTTATAAAATAAATTTTTGGTGCAAGTTGGTAAATGACAGCTTTTAATATTTTTGGGCCTACAAGTTTGTCATTGGGGGGCAAAAAAACAACCTTCAAATTTTGAGTACAATTTTCTTTTGTTTTATAGTTACTTATTTAAATTTGTTACAACTACAGTATGGATAAATTTCAAGGCAAAATTTTCATTGATTGCAATTTTATGTGTTCAGCGATAAAATATGGGAACTATTGTGTATTTAGCTATGAGTATTAAGGTATGTAAATGTAATGCCATTCTAGGAAGGGAATAAAAATATTTTCAATAACTTAATTTATTAAAACAATCTAAGGGAGTGCAGTTAAAAAAAAATTAGTTGCACTATTCTAAGAGATATTCGTCCATGAGTTTTTCCTCATTGTATTTAATATCTTTTAGTGCATTGTAAATAAAATAAAGTAAAATTATTGGATATAGAAATTGCCAATCATATTTGATGACAGCTATCACAAAATCTTAGAGTGTCATATATTTAATGAAAAAAAAATTTGAGTATAGATTAAAATATTTTTATATACTATAGACATTCAATACATTTCTTCAATCTTTTTAATATAAAAGTCAAAAGGGAAAATAACAGATGTCATCCTACAATAATTAAAGTTCGCCCATCATTAATATTTTTACAAACAAAAATAATGTCAAAAAAGTAAAACAAAAATATTTATTTTTTAATCAGAATAGTATAGTAAATAAATTGGTTTAATACACTTTTTCAGACATGTATATGTTTTTTTCCGTTTCATTAGATATGCATATATTATGTATGTAATTTGAAGAACTATCATTATTTTATTGGAAGATATAAATCATTTCAGCTGAATATATCATACGTAAAAGACGAACAATAATCAAGAGTTGAGTATAACATTAATTTTTCACTCAATTTATTAAAATCTCTCAACTATTTTGAGACAAGAAAATGAAGAATACTGGAGCATTTAGCTTAAAAGATTTCTTGTTGAAACCAACTTATAATGCAAGATGGACCCCAATTGTTTTCTAGAACTCTAGAGGTTGCCAATACTATTATGACTGTCGGGTAGTTTGCGTTTTTTTTGCATATGGGAATGCAATTTACTCAATATACCGTTCATAAACACCTTCAGACTCTTACCAAAGGTAAAAAACGCGGTTGACGCCCTAGTTGGAAAATACAATACATCATATGTCAGAACTGCATACTACGAAAGAAAATAATTTGGACTGAATTGTATCAACCGCTTTATTATATACAAAATTGTTAACAGAAATCAGCAAATAACTTTTTAATGAGAAGTCTAAAATGTATGACTTTAGGTACTGTGTCGATATTTTATTAAGCTCTTGTTTAAGTTTATGTTGTAATTATTTTAATTAATATATTCACATTTCTTTTATTTATCAATAAATTTTAAATCCTGAAAGAATTTGAAAGGTATACTAATAAATGACCTCTGAGCTTTCAATAATTCAATTTTAAATAGAACATGTATTTATCCTTCATTTTTATTCTAATATACTTGTAGTTTGATGAATAGTATCATATAAAAGGATGAATGGATATTCATTTCTAGGTATTATATATCTATTGAGACAAAACTATATTTATTGTTAATAAAGAATTTATAATAGCAAGACATGACCCCTAAAAGGCAGAATTTTGCTGTATTTATAAAATGATCTCATTTATTAAATTATAAAAATAAAATGTTGGACTAGAGATGAATGGGTTTATTTCTTGATGACATGTATTTTTTCATATTTTTTTATAAAGAAAGTTTTAAGTGATTTTATTAGTTATTGATTGACCAATAAATAAACAATAAAGAATGCATTATTGGGTCAATAGTTAAGTCTAGACTTTAGAACAGTGATTCTCAAACAGACACACAAGGGAGCCACAGGATTGTTTGAAGTGTGTCACAATAAGTTTTTCCCGACACATCATAAATGATGAAACCTAGGTATTAAATTAAAATTTCCCTGATGTATTTACCCACGGAAAAGAAGTAAAATGTAACAATTTTTTTTACAAAAATCAAAAAACGAATATAATGTAAATTTTAATAGTTTTGATTATCTTTATTGTAATTTCAAAATGAATAACTCTGTTCATAAATTTTTTTTACAATTCTTTACAATCTTACTCTTAATTTCAATAAGAAAATAAAATTGCGAATACAGCAATATTCTATTCAACCTAGATTGGATCAGTCCAGATATAGCTTGTTTAAAGGTTAAAATATTGGTTTATAGCACAAACACACACTTTGTGCCACAGCAGTCCGGTATATTTATCGAACCAATTAATTACCCAGACTATTGCTGTACATAAAATTAGCCACATGAAACAAAAATACTTGAAATTATACTTTAAGTAAAGTAAAATGTATTTGACAATGCTTGAGTGTTTTGTTAATTTGAATCAATTATAGTATAACAAAACTAGATTTAATTATTAATGACATATTACCCTTTTTCTATGAGAATGATAATTAACTTTTTAGGTCAAATTAAAGTTATTTATAAGTTTAAGAAATAATTTATGAAAAAAGTATCAAAAACTTTGCAATAATTATTTAATGGAAATACTTTAACTAACTGCTACAAAAAAATAGATATCTTCTGCTATCATAAAATTATCAAAAGACAGTTTTAAAACATTTAGTGAAGGCACTAGTGGGAATACCTAAGGTACTTCCTTATTATTAATAAATTGGAAAGCATAGTTGTCCAATTTCATCAGGAAATTAATTCGTTTGAGTGATTTTTTTTTCAAAGTATTTATCTAATATAGTTCAATTCAATAGAGAGAAAACATTGAATAATATGTACAATATAACACTCTCTCCAAAATAAAAAAAATACATTATCATTAGTCGTTCCAAAGTGAATAAGTAAGTCTCTAAGACCATTAGATTTTAAATATATGATAATATACGATTTAACATTGCCATCATTTTGCTCTTGTTTTTTTTCAATATTAAAGTAAAAGGAGAAGCCGAAAATGGGTTAAATAAAAAGATTTGCTTCTCCTCTCCCTCTTTATTTTTTTATTATAACAAAAAAATATAGAAATATATGTATGTATGTATGTATATGTCCGTATATATTTGTAGCATGAAGAATAGAAAGGAAATTGTTAATACAGGGCTTCATGAAACAAAAAACAAGAAGAAAAAAAAGGGAGCTTTTAACTGATTCTTCTTCATTCTTAACATATAGATATGTAAGTATATACATTTGTGTTTATATTTCCTATATAAAATGTTCGATTGTGTAAAAACATGTATACATACATTTATTACAACAAATGCATGATGTAAGATTAATATTAGATAAACTAACAATAATGGAATAAAGGATGCAGAATTCATACTGTACATATAGAATGACAAAAACAGTTTAACAAATGTAAAAATCCATGCAAAAGGGTGAAAAGAACGTGTTTCTGCGGTATGAGTCATTGTTTTAAATTGTGTTTCAATGAGATTACTGTGATAAAATACTTAGAGTTGTGATAAACGATTCATTCCTCGCGATCCTTTTAAAAACCATAAATAAATAATAAGTCCTATAATAAATCCTTGTTTTTTTACCATTGATGAACAAGAAAAAACTTTCTTGTAATGAACTCTTACTTACCTAAATTTGTTGTAAATGATATCTTTAAAAATATGATCATTAATAAAATACCAATATACATATGTACAGTAATTAAATAAATGATGTCAAATATAAATTAAAGAATTTTTGAATCAAATATGATGAATCACATAAGAGAAATTATTGAATTCGACCTTGAATAGAAACACTACAGAGATTATAGTGTTCAAATGAGGATAAATTGATATCAAATTGAAATTTTTAATTTCTTTTCTTAGACCATTTCCAGTTATCCTATCACCCTATTTGGATTTCATTATTCAGCAGGAATAATATATTTGGAGGAGTCTATGCTGTCTTGCCATATTAAGTTATCTATGTAAATGCTTTTATTCCTGATTTAGTATCGAACTCCTTGCCCTGAGCGACATCTTGTCAACAGATATGCTTTCGACCCTTCACTAAGGGAGAAAATTAATATTAATATTTTGTTCTTTTAATCCAATGAAGCTTTTATTTAATCTATTTAAATGTATCGCTATGAAAACGTAAAAAGAAGTCATTCACTAAAAAATGTTTGTTTTGTAATATTTTTTGATTACATAGGGTATGATATCAACACATTTAAATCATTTATATGATTTAAAATATATATATATATATTTGATAGCTGTGTCTTCTACGAGAATCAAGAAAAAAGGCTGACAACTTATGAAAACAAACAATTGAGACATTGTGGAGTTATTGAGCATGCCAGAAAAGACTTTTTCTTCATGTATCACAAGGAATAAATTTTATAAATACTTTTATCATACGTCCATTAAAAAAGGACAAAAAAATTTGAAACTTTCTTTTTCATAGAGTGTCTAAGAAAAAAAAATGTGTTTTTTATTTAAAATGAATGAGAAACACATAAAATTGTAACAACTCTGTATCTTATTCTAAGTACTAATATTTTGATTTGCCTAACGTAAATTTTTAATGAGTTATTAAATATGCTTCAAGAAGCTTTAATTCAGCTGCAATTTTGATTTGATTTCAAAATCTTTGGAAGCAACAATCACTCAAAGTTACTTATTAAAATTTTTTAAGTTAAGTGATGATTTTGAACTAAAAATATAAATAATTACCTAAATGCAGTAGATTAACAATCAAATTTTTATATATTATTAGTATACCAATTTTGAGTGCAGTGTGTTTAGTCGTAAAAAGCTAAAATAAATTCAACACCACAGCTGAACTGCATCCTTTTTGCTTAGATGAAGATAAAACACTAATGTTACATGCATTTATGGTCATAACCCTTAAAAAATATTATTATTATTTGTAAAAAAATTAATTGATGGTGTGTAATTAGCACCTCAAGTACTCTTATAATTAATTAGAACCTATTTTTGTTTGTTGTTGACTCGTGTAATCAATATATGTTTCATATATTAACATTGAGTATGAATGGATGAAATACATGTTTTATGCTTCTATTAATTGATGATAGTTCAAAAGCTGTATATGACAGTCAATTTACATTTTATGTGAAATACTTTTTCCTTCATTTATAATCGTCAATTTAAATATTCTATAAAAATTGATGAATAAAAGTTGATATTAATCATATTACTGAAGTTTATAGTAAAAATGTTACTAACTATAATGTATTACTACAAGACTTTGAAATTAATTTAAGTATGTACATGCATAATTTTACATTTAATTTCAATATGAGTGAGCATATTTTATTACATACTATGTATATATAGGAGTAGCATTATAAAATAAAACTCTCAACTTTCGAACTATTTTGACAGCCTCTAAAAAGTTACCAATTTATACTTAAATAACTTTATCGAAGTAATATTAGAATTGAAAATGTTATATTAACGTGTAATGACTGGTATACTAATGATGCTTTCTTATATTCCTCTGTAAATATTCGTTTAATAATAATTGGAAGAATATGATTTAAGAATATTGTTAATTTAAAAGTCACAAAATTCACTTAATAAGATTCCAATTCTTTTGAATAGATTGCACTCAATATTTGATTCATTATAAAGAAATAAGAATGTTGTTAATAATTCATTAAATTTGATTGTGATTGAGTATACAAGAAAAAAAAAAATTTTGTGATACATTCAAAAAGATCTTAATTTGAATGTGTTTTTTTCAGATTATTGTAATTAATCAATGATGAGAAAGTAATGATAAAGATAGATCAATCTAAATGGAAAATATCAAATTAGAAAAAGATTTATCTCTGCCATTTGTTTAGGAAATATATGTTGATAATATCGTAATAAGAGAAATATCATTATAATTTCTAGATATGAACATAGGACATATGTATATTAATAATTATTTATGTATACCACATAGAGTTGCCATATACGGAATTATCTCAATTTTCATTATTACATATCCTTTACACAAACATGAAATATTTTGAGCTTGATATTGAAGTTTGCAAACAAGTGCATGTTTTATTATAAAGCAAAGGCAATCAAGGCCATATTTGCATGACATATTTTATGAACAAACTTCATTTTTATGAAATACTCTTTTTTGTTACATTATGTAATATCTTATAAGAGACAAAAAAATTATCATTCAAGTTTAGAAGAATGTAAACATACATATAATTAAAATAAAAAGTAGCTTCATTTTATTTATGATATTGACCAATAACACTGATAATAATCCTAGAATTTCAATTTACAGTGGCTTTAGAGCACTTCAATTATTGTTTTGAGATAAAAGGAATTATTGATTTAAAAATTAAAGAATTCACAAATATGATAAAATTTTGAAATTTAGATATTTCAAAAGATATTGAATACTATTCATTCAGAGTATTTATCAAATAAGGAGTACTATAATGTTAATATCAATGTGAAATAGGAATGTCTCTTTCGTAAAAAATTGATTTGTTACATTGTAGCTCTAGATTTATGATATAATCTTTGTTTTTTGCCCTGTTCATAGTATGATTCATATGATTTCTATTGTGCTATAACATTTCTAAATGCATTAATATTTTATCTGTTTTTTGTTACTGCATTGATGCAACCAATCATGTCTCGGTGCTACATAATCCTCTTTTATTCCTATAATTCATAAAAAAATGAAACATTTTTGTGTTCAATCTGTAATTTTTCTTCTTTTTTCATGTAAATTCATAAATAAGTATTTTCAAGGTATTTGCAATGTTTTGATCAATTGGCATAATTAAGTTTCGAGATAAAAAAAATTAAAGAGTTTCTTTGAAAAGGGTGAACATATTGTTTTTCTCGCGTTACCACCTTTCTTCTTTCTTTTTGTTTGATTACTTTATAGTATGACACATGATGGATGTATCACTAAACCTCTAAAAAAAGGATGAAATAATTTTGAAATCAAAAATTCATAAGTAATTACTAATTTTTGATAGCTACTTTAAGTCTAAGACTATTGTCAAGGGATTGATAGAAAAAATTGGTACCTGTTTGAAGACAAAGGCATCTACAAAAAAAAACTATGCTTAAGATGAATTAAACTTTGAGAAGGTAATTTAATTAAAGCAAATTCAGAATATTTGTTAATTAGTTAAAATAGCTCAAGAGTTAAACATGGATACTGGAATTGTAATAAATAAACTAATTTGTACGTCTACCAATTTTCATTGGACCTTTTGTCTTAAAATTGATGATATATCTCATTGTTATCAATTTTTACATAGTTCTATAACACTTTTTACTTCGGACGTCATTTACAAATAAACATTGATGTATTTAGAGGGGTAAGGAAGATTAAATTAATGTTTAATTAACAACCTCAATAGATACAATTTTTTTGCATATATATATTCAATATAATTTATATGAAGCATTTGAAAATGTTTGTCTAGTGATCTGAATAGCAACTAATTTCCTTCTTTTTATATCAAAAGAAGACTTTCGATCGATAATTATTCACACATACAATTCATGAACTGAATGAAGAAAGGTTATAGAAAAATATATTTTCTGACTGTTCTCGAAAAAAAAGGTCAAATCTCTTTTCTTTTTTTTCTTTTGAATGATATGAACTCTGTTCATAATAATAATCATCACGAAGAATACTTCAACTTTCAATTCAATAAAAAACTTCATTTTTCTTCTTTCAGCAAAAAAAATGCTTTGAATAAAGAAATAACTGAAAATGAATATATTTTCATACATTTATGTATATAATCCAGTAAAAAAAGAAAAATATTGAAAATTCATTTCTTGAAAGGAAAACTTGAAAAAAAAAGCAGTATGAAAACTGCAACAACAAAAAAAATGATAAAAGAATGCATTAGAATTAATATTTTTTAATTACGAAATTTTGAAGTGGTATTTTAAAAGAAAAAATTAACTCGATGCAAGGAACTTAGTAGAGTGCATACATAGAATGAATTATCTTTAGAGTCAAAAATGAAACATTTTATATAAATGAAAATAATTTATTCATGTTACTACAACTTAGTCAAATAAAAGAATTTTTTTTTAACAGTTTAATTATTGCAAATATTATTCATAGACAAAACATTGGTAAATATAACCAAATAATCAAAACATAGGTAAATATAACCAAATAATCAAAATATATCTATAGAAGTTAATATACAATGTACTAAAACATTTCATCAGTTAATTTTTTTTTATTCTCAATAATGAATCACAAAAATTACTTGTATTAATTTTCAAATGTAATTTCTACATCAACATCAGAAATAGAGCAAATAATCATTAATAAGTATAACTATTAAAGTTTATTATATTAAATAAGTACCTTTATTTAAAAAAATCAATATATTTTATATCTATACAAACCGTTATATAAGTTCATTCAAAGTTTTTTTGTAAAATGTTTTATTATTATTTTGTAAAAAGATTTACCTTATATACTTTTCTTTTTTTTCATTAGATATACTTACTTTTTAAGTCAACATACATACGAAAAAAACTTATATTTTCAATAATTTCGGTAACTTATTAATATTTGTTTAATGCATTTATTCAAAAGACTTACAAGCTTATAAAGAAATAAGTATATGAAAGAAAATAAGTTATATATATATAAGATTGCAAATATCTTATGTAGTCGATAAGAAATCAACTATCTTATCATATCTAATAAGACTTATAACTATGCTATAAGTTTAATCAAAGAGGGACTTTGTGTACTTCTTGTGGATTTAGTGATAAAACCTACCAACATAAATGGTATTTATCTTTCCTAAGCACTAAATTGTAAAAATCACTTATGTACCTATTATTTTTTAGAAAAAGAAAGAAGATTAATTGATTTGGATGGTCCTTCACTTATACATTATATTATATCGTTTTTTCCCCTAAAGCAATATCTAAAATGAGGAAAAATTAGATGAAAAAAGATAAACGTTAACTTGGAAATTATAGTTGATTATTGATTGTACAATCAGTATATTCAAATGATAAATAGATAAGTTGTTTTATTGTATAACATATACATCTGTATTCATAAATGTATGTTTCTTTACAATAGGGTAATTAAGCATTTTTTCAAAGAACATTTTTACATAGCCTACATAATATTTTGGTAGGCTATGGTTGACTCCCTTAAAGTATATGTAATATTTGAATACAAATAAATGTTCTGTGTTGTTTTTTTTTTTTTTTAACTCAACAAATTTGTATCATCTCTTTCCTTGAATAAATTTAGTTACTATAAAAAGAGAAATATATATATTTATATATTCAAAGATATACATAATTTTTTTTATGAGTATACCTATGCATGTATAGTAGAAAATATCTTCGTTGATTAGAATTTAATGGATATACATAAACCAGATAATTTGTAGAATGTATGTGTTTATACACAAAATTAAGTAAATATTCAACTTTTTTTTCCATTAAGAAATAATATTATTACTTTGAAAATTTCATGTGACCCATATTTAGGTAAATGTACAAACAATTTTTTTTAATTAATATTTATATATTCCATGTGCAAATTTAATTTCGATGTTTTTTTACTTGTTATACCTGAACTCATTTCAATGCATCACATAACTTTATTAATAAATGATATCTGTGATGGGTCAATATTGTTTGTTTAATAATTTTGAAAGAACTTGACCAACCAATTTCATCTAATAAAGGAGAATACCTAACATGTCATAGCTCAATATAACTCTCATAGATATTTTTAAAAGGCGAGAAAAAGTAATGAGCAAAAGTTAGGGAGCAAGAATAGTTGTTGTTTGTGTACGTTTAGTTTTTGAGAAATGAATTAAGTTGGAAATGGTTATCTGAAAGAAGCAATTGAATATTTTATGTTTAATAAAATACCCCACCGCAAATTAAAATTTACAATAAATAAGGTGTGTATAATACATTTTTCAAAAAAAAGAAAGATAGTTTTTGTTAGTAATTTCCTAAACGATGAATATTATGAAGTTATAGGATATTTATATAAACATATATTAAATAAGAAAAAAGGAAATAGTTACCTATCTTAAAAATATGACAAATTTTATAAATTATATAGTGCTTGCTTGCAACAAAATACATTGTTAATTTTAAAAAATGTGTCAAAGTCATTCATTTTACCAGTTTAAGTCAAAGGTTTTTTATGCTAATTATAAGAACAATATGTATATGTTTAATTAACATTAGATTGTACCGTATTCGGGTTAATCCGTTATTTTATCTGCACCAGAGGATAAAAATATTTTTGTAATCCCTCAAACCATTGGAAGTTTTAGGAATGTCTCTTATGAATAAAAATTATCTGTTTTCAAAGGACTTAAGTGGTCTGAAATTTAAAGTAATCAGGTCCAATTTTTTTTAGCTAAAATAGCTACGCATATTTTAGTTAGACTCATTAATAAATTAAAATATTTATTTTGATCAAGAGTCGATACTAAGCCCTGTTTTTTTTATGAAGAAATATTTTTTCAAATAAATATATAAAGTTAACAAAAATGTGCCATAATATTGCAACGAATGCAAATTTTTGCATCCCCCATGGGTCAACAAGTCGGTCCAAAACTATAAAAAGATGTTATTTGTTAGCTTGGACCAAAAATTATTTTAAAGAATGAGATCTAAAAGGAGGTTCAGAAATTAAAATTTAAATATGAGGTTCATTATTATATGTCTGGTTTTGTCTGAAGTTTTCCAGAATGTTCTAGAAATTATTCCCGATTATTCATTGTATTGATTC
Organism: Lepeophtheirus nordmannii; assembly: GCA_963680855.1. NCBI lineage: Eukaryota > Metazoa > Arthropoda > Copepoda > Siphonostomatoida > Caligidae > Lepeophtheirus > Lepeophtheirus nordmannii. The sequence continues at coordinate 32,117,311 of OY804518.1, read as the reverse complement.
TTTTAATCGAGATTTTGTGGAAATAAATATATTGTGCTAAAGTCGTAATTGACCTTTAATGTTGAAATCAAAGAAAAGAAGGGACAAAATAGGATAAAAGAACAATCAACAAAGTGAGATAGTCTCTTGATAAATTAAAAATCTAGTTTTTGAATCACAAATTCTTCAAGTATTCATCAAATTTTGTTTCCATTTACTTTACAAATTAAAAGCTTTATCATAAATTACATTATTGGAAATGAACAAAAAAACTAAATTAAGGACGAAAGTGAAAATGTTTGTTTTTATTTGCTCGGTTTCATGTACATTCTGAAAAAAAAAAAACATTTTTATGAAATACAATATCTCATCATTACACATACAAATGATCTGAAATATGCTATAAGGAGAAATCTTTTTTTTTTAAATGTCTATAGTTTATAAGTTTGAATGACCATACCCCAGGAGAGTTTTCAAGTTAGGATGGGAAAAGAAAGGAAAGGAAAGATAATAACATACCAAACTTTGTATTTTATCAAACACTCAAGTCAAAAAGCTATAATTTAAACTAAACATTAATGACATGATTGAAGATGAACGCATGTAAAAAATTAGCTTACTTTAAGGAACAAATATAAACGAAAAGGAGAAGAAAAAGGGATATTATACATATTAATAAAATTTTCACTACGAATTTGTTCAATGTGTAGACATAAGTAAAATATAGCATGTGCCCTACCGCACATTAGACGCCAAAATATTTTGTAGGATACCAATTGCTCGATTTTCAATCTTAATTATTCAGAATGAATTAATTGAAAAATGTCCGTAAAAAATTAAAGAACATTATTTTGAGTTAAGTGTTAATGCTTTGAATTTTAGTTAAAAAAGTATAACTTTTGGTTTCCTCAAACTCTGAGTCATTCTATTTTTCATAAAATCATAAAGTATAAGTATAAATGTACGTTCAAACCTATATACAGATATTATGTTTAGAAAATAAATGGCGCTTTCATACATCCTTGAATTATAGATTATGTTTCTGTATGTCAGAATATTTATAAGATCTTAATAATGTATACAATGGACATCCACTTGGAAGAAATGAGTTTCTGGGAATACAAGATAAATAAAAACGTGATTGGGGACACAATGAATTTATAGTTTGTCTTCTTTAAGCATGAGTAAAATACTTTTTAATAAGAAAATCAAAGGAAATGAAAAGTTAGTAGAAGATACAGTAAGTAAAATCACATTAGATACTTTTTTATTTATATATGTATATGTATGTATATATAATTATATCACTTAAAAGTATTATATTATCTTATATTTTATTAGAAATATACACTCTGTAAAAGTCAATACTTGGGTAATCATCACTCAACTTCTTTTTTTTTTTAGCTTTTGAAATAGTTTCTTTATTACATAACCTCAAACGGATGGTAAAAGAAAAAAAGGAAGGGAAAAAAACTATTCTTTTTACAAAAAAAAAAGTTTTTGTAAAACTTAAAGCTAATTCGCATGGGGAAATATTCTCTGAGGAAAAAATAAATTGTTTTAAAAAATCATACATCCTAACATTTGTTATTTTGACAGTTGATGGGATATATGAAATTGTAAATATATATTAGTACGTCACAGCATGTACAGTATCTTTAGATTATTTTTAGCACTTTCTGTTTTTATTTTTTAAGTACATAGACTATGTACATATAAATGTCAAAATAAATATTAATATCATAACTTATGTTATGAAATCTGGAACATTTCAGAAGAAATTGATATTCTCAAAAAATTAGGTAAATTTTTTTATCTTTTTTAAATGAAATCATTTGAGAACAAATTTATACTGATTAGTATTATGCTATAGGAATATATTATGAGAAAAGTCTATTTTTTGTTTGTATAATATAGTATTTAGTAATAAAGGAATTTAGAAAAATGTCGTACAAAATATGTACAAATTTTCAAATTATACATATATTTGGCAAAATGTACTTATAAGTACATATACATTGTATGATTTGAAATAAAATAAATATGTTTAAAGTCCTTTCTTCTCATATAAGTAACTCTATGTATGGTATATAGATTTTTATATATTTTTAGAATTTATCATCATAAAATACGAATGGGTTTTTATTCTTTTTTCATTCCATAAATTAATTTTCTTTTGTTCACGTATGTAATTTATGAATATGTATGTAGATAAATAGTTGATTATTTTCTAGTTAAATGACATGGAAGAAAACCTAGCAAATAAATATGATATTTCGTATAAGTATACGTCTGTGGTATATGTAGGAATGCATCCTATGAGTTCACTGTCTGGGAACAGGAAGTAGAGTCCTATCTTTGTACTTAATCTCAAATTGTAAAAACTCATGTTTTGAGTAGGACACATATAAGCAAAGCCTTATTTCAAATAATATTAATTAAAACTCATTTTAATATCTTTTTATTCTTATGATTGAATTTTAATACTAATTATGACTGAATCAGAGTTGAGGGCTTAAAACTTTCAATTTTTGAAAAAATATTTTTTGGGAATTGGACAAAATAAAACAATAAAAAAGAGAATCAAAGTTATTTAAGCTACTAATAGTTTTTATTTTACAAGATCATGGAATGGTTAGCAACAAACTTGTTAAAGATTAATCCAATGGATAAAGCATGAACTTTCAAATTTGACAAAATATCTTTCATCAAGTTTTATACAAATTACAAAAAAATAATATGGGATCACTTCGTTCTACAATTATAAACATGAAGGGTTTGTGCTAGTGACTCTGATCATATCTTACTAGCTACACTGCCGTACATCCACATGTACTCCAATTTCTATAATGAAATGACTTAACTATGTGCATATATAACATACTACGTGTATATTATATCGATTAAGAAATTTTCTTCTTTTGACTTTTACATAAAATGCTTACACCGAAAGAAACATGTACATATCATGAATAAATTATTTAATCTTTTGATGTAATAAAAACAAAATAATTCATACCACAGGGATCGTTCCATATTAGGATACGAAAGGGATGTATGTTTAAATGTACCCTTTCTATTGTAGAGGCTCTAAAACTTATAAACTATAATTTACCCTTAAAATTACACTCCTATGCACCAATTAGAATCTCCATTCGAAACTATTAAGGCCATGAAAAAACAATAACATACATCCATTAATAGTTTCAAATAGAATACTGTCTCGTACATAGTAGGTATGTCATAAAAAAGGAAAATAAATTGCACAAAAATGCCATGAAAGAAGGTGATCTCATAAACTGTAATACACCAAGAGCAGAGATTTGTCATTACCATATCTTTTTTATGTTATTCTTCATAGTTACCATTTAAAACATTTATTTTTAGTGATAGTAAAATGAATAACATAAATAGGAAAGTCTGCAAAAACTTTGAATCTCAAGTCATTAAAAAAAAGACAATAACCATGTAAAATTATATAATTTGACAAAGTATGCAACTTACCTTGTGAAAAAAAACCACTACACAGCAAATTTTGCGGTGTTATTAAATTATTTTTTTTATACAATATCAATTATAATCAATATCTAGGCAAAAAAATGTATATAATGTTAGTTTATTTCTTTAATTTAATCATTTCTTGTAAATGCAAGTAAAATTCATGTATGCACATATATCAAAGTTATAGTCAGTATATCACTCGTGTCATCTCCTTTAATCAATGTACATTTAAGGAATTTTTAATTTTACATGGAGGAGTAATTATTAATTTCATAAAGGCTTGTTTTTATTTGAAAGATATAATTTTAGTCAAATCATTTATGAAATGTTTGCATATACTTCATTTTAATTAATCATCCTTATATTGGGAATCATCGAATAGTCAGTAAATGTGCATTGTTACTTTTATAGAAAGTTGTTGTAATCTCTTTAAATGGTATGTACTAAGATAAGAGCTAATACATACGCTCATGTATAGGCATACATGCATATTGTACAAATTATATTAGATGGTAAAAACAGATAAAGGTGTATGTATATGTTACATACACTTTATTTATTTTGTACTATATTACATATTTACAGAAAACAAAGTGAATTAATATCTTCTATAAACTTTTGTACATACAAAAACATGCATTTTCTCCTCTACTAACTATGATTTTTTTTCTCTCTCTCTAAAAAAAAGTTCTGCCCTTTTTATAATTCATTTGCAATGACATGCCTGGTTCTTATTCACTATTGTTGAATAGAAAGAGGCAATCTATGTATGTAATTTATATTATGGATATTAAAGATTTGTTGAATAATATATCTTACCTTGTATATATATATTTTTTCCTGTAGCTCTCATGCAATTTCCCTCAAACTGCTATATTACAACCTTGTATCACTTATTGTGGATATGAGTGACTATCAAGTCTATATATATGTGTTGATGAGTAATAGTGAAAGAAAGAGAGAGAGAGAGAGAGAGAGAAAATGAACCTCTGAAGGCAAAAAACATACAAAATCTACCAGTAAGAAAAGGGACGTAACGAAACATTAAGGATAAACATTGTGCAAAGACGCGCCCTCCACGACGGTCCTTTTCTTCCTCATCATTTCGGCGATGTTTATGAAACGCTTCTTCTTTCTTCCTTTTTGAGCCTTTCACAAATTTACATCAGTATATATAATGGTACAATGGGACTGAAAGCATCTTAGTAATTTGTGGGAAAAGAATAAAAAAAAATTGTATGAAGGGGAAGATATTATTCTCTTTTTTTCTTTCTCTTTTCGTAATCTAACGTTTAGATTGGAACAAAGGATTTTTTTTTATTTGATGATAATTTTTTTATATGGAACTTACAAAAGGCCAATATAAGTAAAGTTTTTTTTTCCTATTACAAAATATAGAAAGTACATTTATATATATGTATATGTTTATGACTTTCACTTTTTTTTAAAAATGGGTGAAAGCAAATATATCCAGGGATGCAAGAAAAAAAAAAGATTTGTACATATGTACATTAAACAAAAGCTTATTTAATCTTACAATATACAAATATTTTTGAGTGTCTTATATATAAGGAAATTATTCCTTAGTAAAAGAAGAAAAAATAAAACGCTGTTTACAAAACATTTATTCTTATATTTATATATTATATTATTTATATATAATATATGTATATGATGATTAATTAGACTTTTTGCATGTATATTATTAAAAAAAAACAATTATTTAAACTTTCTCATTCACTAATCAAAATTAAAAATGTTTAAATAACAAAAATTTAAATTATCATAATGCAATTCGATAACATCCTTTGAATATCAATTGATTATTTCATTATTATTCAAAATATATATTCAATATGAAAATATACATTTCAATTTCACAAAGAAATATTTTAGACTAAGATAAATGAAATGTATTAGTTATTTTTAAAATATTAACTCTTTTTTTATTTGTATTTGCAAACTTGTTATCATGTTATGATTAATTTTGTGATATTTGGAGTAAGTTATTTCTTTTTATGTATAAGCTTTTATAAATTATGTCAAGAAAAAAGTGATATACATAACAAATAAAAATTTGTATGATCCGAGTATTTTTTACAAGAAATTAATTCAAAAGTACGGGTATATTATATTAAGAATGTTATTATCAATGTTTAAAATAATTTGAAACTAGTACAACTTCTTTTCAAATTTAAATTAATTTTTTGTTCTGGTGCGTCTTATTTCATGAGATCATAGTAACCTATAAATTATGAAAATAAAGTAATAACAGATTTTATATGTTGATAATTGACACAGCAACTAACTAATGTTAATGTGTTAAATTCAAATCTGGCATTAGTTTTTTTATGTATGCCCTAATTTTTTAGTATATTCTTATATAAAAAAAATAAACAAATGTACATTTTACAATAAAATCATTTTTTTTGGATATGATAATAAAATTTTTATTTTTATTTTTACTAATACTCGTGTTATTTTGGATTCAAGAAATTTTTGAAGAATAATGATATACTACAAAAATAAATGGTCTAAAGCTATCCATATCAAACCTTTTATGGACCAACAAAATATTTATAGTCCCTTTCCAATTTATTTTTTTGCTTCAAAGACAAAATTATGATTGAATTTGACACTTCTGGTCAATTTTAAAATAAAATAAAAAATAAAACCAGATTCGAAATCAACAAATTAAAACGTATTATAATTTTTTTTTTAAAACTTTTGTAATAAAGTTCAAAAAAATTGTTATCTTTCATTATTATAATAAAAGATTTTCACTTATACTTTGAAAATACACCGACATTAGAAAAGTACATAATTAATTGTGAGAAAATTAACCCTTCATTTGTTTGATTTCTTCATCTAAAGGGTTTTGCCATTCATTAATGAAAAAACCTACATCTCAAATCCCATATAACTACACATTTCTTGAACTCAGATTTAGGCATTAATAGACCAAATAAGATTGTTAAAGGATAATTTTAGATCTATAGTCAAGAATGTAGACATTGTTTTATTGAAATGTAAAGTAACGCTACGTAGAAGAAATTTGAATAATATTAAGAGGTAAACGAAGCAATAGGGTCTCTACATGTATACAGAAGCTTAACGAAACAGGGGTATGTAGCCAGGGAGCTGTCTACCAAATATTTTAATGTGTTCAATTTGCCAATAATAATAAAGTAATATAAAAGTTTTTGTGACCAGTTTTAAAATATAAATATTGTCAAAAAACTATATTAAATATATATGTCAAAAACTATGCTAACATTCCAAAAAAGTTAAAATCTCTAATTTAGAATCCTGATCTTCCTTTATAATCTACTCCTGATTACAAAAAAGTGTCTGTCTGTTCCCACAAACAATATTAGTCTAATAGTTTATTATTTTAGAAAGTTGTGTTTTGTTAGTAAAAATAAACGATTAATCCAGATTAAACTTCTAGGAGTTATTTTGACACTTTAATTCAGACACTCCAGGCTAGAATTAGAGATAGAAAACAGATAAACTCTCATGATGAAAAGCATTACTTTATTTTTTTTCATAAGACAGTAGGTTTGAAGCTGTTCGTAAAATCCTTGAATACAATTTTATTTGATCTTTTGTGTCTTTTCTTCTTTGATTACCCTTTTAGTTTTTTATTATAAGCTTTATTTATCATCAATAAAAAATGTTAGTTTTAAAATAATGATATGAATAATAAAGAATTATTACTTTAAGCTTTTTAAAATTAATTTAATTTATTAATATTTATATATTAATATTTTGCTACGCCAGCGTGGCCCTGCAGGCAGCTATTTTGCCTAACAAACCCTTTTTTATAAAAACAAATCTCATTCCAAAGTATATATACTGTCTCTGAATAAATATACATGCTTAAGATAGATACCTTCTTTCATTTGTTTTAAATCCTGTATTTTTATTAATGAAATAGAAGTTTAATTATTCAAGCACAGAATATAATCTTTAATAAAAACATAATAAGTTAGATCTAAGTAGATAAAATTATAACATTAAAATCAACAACCGTATGCTTATGATGAAGAATTCACTTAATATTAATCAAATTTCATAGATCTCTCAAACATTACGAATATGTATTCAATATAAACATATTATTTTGGTTTGGAAACTAGTAGAAATACTTACTATATGAATATTATTGGAATAATAGAATAAATATGTTGTTTTAAGGAAGTTGATATTTACTATATGTAATTTAATCCATGGTATATTATGTATAATGTCTAGAGTATCACCAAACTTTATTTTTTTAAATACCTTTTGGATTTCTTAAAGAAATTGTTATTCGTACTTGCAAGAAATTTTACTTTGAATTTTAATATATTCTGAGGGCATTTATACAAATACATAAGCCCAAATTGGTCTTTGTATTCTTTTTGTAAGATTTATGAAGATGATTACGAATGGTAAAAAAAATGCTTAGAAGAATTATGTTAAAGTGATTCTCATTATATCATATATCCATATCTGGACATTTAAGGATATGTAATAATGTAACGTTGACACACTTAACACTAGAAGGACCAGATTTTTAGTGATAATAGAACAACCATAAGTGGTAATCTAGTTACGTATAATAGGCTGGAATATATAGGTATCTATTTGAAAGTTTATTGAAGGTAATATCCCCTTGCATAATACATATCTTTTCATCTAAATTGCTACTGTTCTTGAATCAAGGTATCTCTAACTTCTTGCTTACTTCTTTAGACTTTAGTTATTATTTTTTTCTCTCCTGCTTTGTTATCAAATATTGTGTCAATATCAAGCCTATTTCTTTTTTACTATTTTACCCATATTCTCGTATAATTAATATTTCAGAGTACTATAAAATGACAGTAAATGTGGTAAAAGCTTAATTTATGTCCTATATTAGTCAAAAATAAGATTTAGGGTAGTTTTAAGGTATTTGAGTCAAATAAACTAGTTTTGGCCTAAATAGGCGAAAATGATGATACTTTTGGATATTTTTGTGTGTCATTTATCTGGAAAAGGATTTAAATATACGTACATGCACATTAAGGATATATCTAGGATCATCATAAATGTACTTTTATTTTAACCCATTTTCAAAATGTTCAATATGACTGTCTTGGGGCCGTTTTAGTGTTAAATAAGTGCCACTAAATCAGTGATAGACAACACCCAACCAGCTACCAGATGTGGCTTTCTATAGATTTCCATCTAGTCATTCAGGGGTATGAACGTTTTTATACAAAATCTTTCATTAAGCCTTCAAAAATAAAGTAGGGTTTTTATAATAAGATAATTTGAGTTCAATTAAACTTATTTGTATCATGAACCTCAACGAGAAAATAGGAAGATAATTTGCCCTCTTAACCCAAAAAATTGCTGAACCTTACATTAAACCAAATTGTTTTTGAGTGTGCTAAAAAAGTTTTATATCTGAGTAAATGTTCTAAAGAGGTGTATTATTCCTCTTGACATTTTTCACAAGATATGCTACTCCACACTGAATTATAATTATATATAAATCAAATTTTAGATAGTTATAAGGACTATGAACATGAAACATTTAATTCCTTTATACCTACATACATATATCTATAAGCACCCAAATTTTAAAACATCAAAAAAGCTTTTGAAGTATATTTAACACCTTTTTACATATCCTTTTTATTCAGTAAGCGTAGATTTAACAATTTACAAACTTTAAAAAAAAGATGTTCAAATATTTGTATTGCTTTAACTCTTTTGTGGCTCCTCTATTTTCCCATATAACTATTCATTTTAAAAAAAATAAGTTCGGTAAAACAGATTTAAAGAAAAGTTAAATATACAGCAAAAAGCAAGGTCAAAAATGACTTCTTTTGTAAATTTACTTTCTCCTTTTTGTGTCACATAATGTAACCTCGGTTTTTCTCATTTTAGGAGAAGAAAGCATGAAATTAATGAGTATGAATATCTATATTTAAATATTTTAACAGTGCAAAGAGAATACCAGAATATCTCTCAAAAATATAAATGATTACATATATATATTATTTATTCTTTTTGGCAAAAATTTTTTACGCAGTTTCTAAGAAATTTTTTACATTCAAATGTTGATTCGCATGTTCCTTTTTTTTTTATTTTTTTTTTTTTTGCTGCAAAATATTTTAATATGAAAGTGACATTCATTTTTGCTTCTCATTTAAAGATCTTAACTTTTTTTATAGAATGTGCATATATTCCTTAGTATCATTCAAATAAGATTTATCAAATATTATTTTTAACTTTAACAAAAATTAAAATAGTTTCTAATTAATTACAAATATCTATTTAGTGTAGGGACCATTTTTATAATCTCAATATTTCGAGATGCGTTACAGCATTTATCCAGGGTTATGCCAGGAAATTACATACATCACATATTTTGTATATAAATGGAGATAAGAAATTCATAAAAACTTATAGAAGAAGGGGTGGAGAGCTGATACATTCCCTCTCTAGCTCCTTTTAATGAATATTTGTACGAGTGGATTCACCCATTTATTTATGATTATGTCATATCTCAAGTGTGTATCATATTGAGAAGGATGAAATAGAAGAAGTACAAATTGATTTTGGACTATAAAAGTGAATAATAAAAACAGTGTAAGAATTTTAATTATGGTTAAACTGTTAGGATTTCATTGGTACTTTTTATTCCATGTAGAAACCCATGAATAGAACTTAAATTCTATAAGAGTACTTTAAAATATAAAATAAACAAAGCAAATAACCAAAAAGCCCATGAAGGAAGATTTTATATCGTTGTACTCTCCCTTTTATGCAATAAAAACAATTTCTAAAGATAATGAAAATGGTGAGAGTATTAATTTGTGCTTACTGTAGTATGCTACTTAGTGTACAAAACAAATGGAAGCAAAATCCAAAAAGACCCTTTTTACTTTGAAAAGTAAAATAATAATAATTAATATACATATATCTACCATTATTATATATATTCTAGAAAGGTATAGTAGTAAAACAACTATACTTTGTTATTTGAAATTTTGCATATTCTAATGTTTTTACCTTTTCTCCTATTAGGGAGAGTTGATACATTTGAAAAAAAAAATTGACAGCCTCTATATCACACACTTTGTTATAAATCAAAAGTTAAATAAAATTTGTTAAATATCAATTGATTTTGATTTGCAACAATCAATGGTTGAAACTGATGAATATTTTTGCGCTTATGCAAGGAAAATCAAAAAGTGAATCAACTCTCTCTCCCTACCTCTACATATGTAGCACCTATTAACTATAATGTCATGTTGTACTTTAATATGTTATTAACAAAAAACTACCATGGAAGTCGTATTTGTAGTATTTATTAACTGTATATAATTTTTATAAGAAGAAATGGATTTGATTTTATAAATATTATAAAGATTATATATAATGTTTAAAATCAAACAAATTATTGATAAAAACAGTTTAATTCTCGAAAATTGTACTTCCATCCATCATAAAGGAAAGTATAAAATAATTGTAGGACGCACTCTATTCTATGACAGGTTCTATCCCATTACGAAATCGATAATATAACATACCTATATTTGTACATACATACATACATCTTTTAAGGCTTTTAAATAGACGATGTTGATGGATGGATGGTCAGAGGGAGACTTACATACACATATTTGAGCACGTACACAATAGAACCATTACATAAGCCTACATACATATATGCCCTATCGGTTTGTGACATTACATATTTAATCAATACACTATAGTGAAGCTTCTGTTCAATTCTATTACTATACCCAAATTATGATATACATTCATATGTAGAGCCAAATTAATAAATGTATTGATCCTATTTCTTTGAAGTGAACCGACACAAATTATCTGTACTCTGGTTGTCATATGGCAGCGAGACATTGAGACCTCTGCATATATAATATCAAATCAAAATAGATGCCCAAAGATTTCTTTAAGTCTCCGAAATACAAGTAAATTTGTTTTATTTTGATTAACCTTTTAAATAGACCCATTTGTATTCAAACATCTTACTTGAGCTTTCCAGACCCTCAACATTTGCCTACTTTGTAAGCGTACCTAATTGTTTTTAGATAAAACATTTTTGTATTTTTTAGATTCAAAGCTACACTTTTGACAACTAAATTAGTATAATGTAGCCAAATTTATATGGTGTATTCTCTTATGGATCTTCATTAACAAACAAATACATAAATTCTTTTAAAATACCAGAGGGTCTATTGAAACCCATTTTTAAGAAAAGATTGATGACACACTTTTTTTGGTTAGTTAGTAATTGATCTAATTAATCAGCAAAGATAATGAGTATTTAATTGAAGAAAATAATTCTTTAAAAACTATTAGATGGATTTAGCACATTAGACTTTCCGAATAAACTAAATATATATATATATATATGGGCTCAGATGGTAGTAACTTTGTAGTAAATCATCTGTAACTGTATGGTTTATCTACTTATACAAAAGAAAAGTATTACGTAATATATAAAATATGCATATATTAATATGGTAAAGCTCCTGATTAATAACACTGGTCAACAGTCAAAAATCCTAAGGGATATAAGTATGATAAAAGTTATTCAGTTTTGCACATTGATTTCAAATCTGTAACTTTTTTTTTCGAGAGTCCGACGATTTTCGAGAAATTGGCTCTTACTTTTTCTGCTTTTTTGGCCCACTTTCCAACTTCAATTGAAGCCTAGAAGGATACTCATTTTGTACATTAAAAAATGATGATTCGATAGTGTATTTAATGCAGATTCCAGTCTTTTTTTTAACCTAAAATGACTCCTAGAGGTGTAGGGTACAGGAGTAGACCCAAAAGTTGGCCAAATTTTTTGTACTTTAATAGCTTCTTGAACATTACAAGAAATGGATTAATAAGGAATGCTTTCAAACGTGATGTCAAGTGACCGTTAAGAATCCTTAACTAAGAAGAAATCGTCCATCTAAATGCGTAAATTTTCATTAAATTTAATACAAAAATACGTTAGAAATCTACGACACACGGTAGAGCCACTTAAATAGTAGCGCGCAGAATGATTAAGAAACCACCTGAAATCCTTCTGCGTGCTACTACCGTCAGAAACTCGAAAAAAAAATTACAGATTTGAAATCAGCGTGAAAAACTGGCTAATTTTTATTATACTTATACCCCTTAGGATTTTTGAAAGTTCAAACTTGTTGATCTGTGTAATTAATTAATGTGTCATTCCACGTCAAATTTTAAAAATCTATATATCCAGAGGTTCAATTTGAAAAAAATAATTAGAAGAAAATAAATTTTCCATTTATAAATAATTTTAGAAGTGTTTTTGGTCTATACTATGAATCTATAAATTATAATATTTATTCAACTATAAAATGAAGAGACAGTTAGTTGAAATGTATATGACATCTCAAAATATTAATAAGATTCAATAAAATACATTGGGGTGGTTCAAATTGAAAATATTTTAAATAAGAAATGGCAAGAATAAATAATATTTAGATAAAATATCAATCGCTATTTGTTGCCCCAAAACTTTAGCACATTTTACCGGGTGTACCATAATAAAACCAACAAAGTGAAGATTAAACTTCATTAAGATCTTAAATGTGTATCTTGGACAAAATATATTTTATAATTAATAGAAATAATCCATGTTATCGAGTTATTTCTCAAATATTGAGCCTTTAGCTGCATTGTAGACTTCCACATAATATTTGAAGACATTACAGGAATTTGCAAGATCTTTTACATGCATGCTGGCCCACTCCTTGTTGAAAACTGACTTCAGGTCGTCAATATTAGTTTCATCGGCCTTTTAGCTCCAAATGCGTTCACACAACACAAATGTCTCAGTTTTGAAGATGAATTAATGTATTTTTTGACGGGGTTGCTTGTGTGAGATTAAGCTCCATCAGTACACAGTTTTCTTAACTCAGCAAAGTTAATTTCAATGGCCTGGAAACTATCTCCAGTCGAAATCCGTGCAGATATTTTTTTATTATTTAGCACGACCTAGACTGATTTTGGAAAACAAGATTGTAACTTTTAGCTAATCATTCTGGCAGTCTCAAAAAAAAAAATTAAAAACTATTACTTTAATCGTCTAGAATCAGTATAACTTTGACTAGTGTTCCATCTAGTGATGTAATGATCTTGGTCCTAGCCCCTTAACGGCTTGGTGTCAAGAACAATACTAGGTTAAAAATTTCAGTGTCTAAAAAGAACAAAAAAAAAACACGAACAATTCTTATTGTCGTCTCGGTCTAGGGTGATGTGATCTTGACCACAACATTACTATCATCATATGCTATAATTTATTTCAACCAAGGTAGTTCCATTGGCTAATTCAAATGGGCAACTTCCATAACTTTTAAAAAATGAGCTTTTGATCTCATTCTGTGATTTTGTTACAATCAACAATAGGTAATAATTTACCTGTTCTAGAAATAAAAGAGAAAGATTCTTCTTTTTGTCAGTTGTTTATCACCATATTTATACTTCCATTATTGTATACCTAAAATAATTCCACTCAATTACATGTAGTATCACTTGAATGTAAAATTTGCTGCTACTTTAATATTTGGATAACAATGTACATACTGTGTAAGTCATTTATAATATTTAATAATGAAAATTTTGTTATAGTTGTATTAAATTTCTTTACATGTTTGTAAATATAAATACTAAATACTCCTTGGTAGCAATGCGACAAGTATATAAGTCTAGAATATTGTTAAATATCTATGAACTATATTCTTAGATCCTAAGTGTCAAAACTTTTTTGATAAGTTAATTATATTACATGACATCTGTATTATATACAGAAATAATATTTGTGATTACGAAACTGTTTTATTTTCAAAAGGAGAGTTTGAAGATCATACTACACTTCTATTTCTTAAACTTATATCTTGCACGTAGGTCATGCGATAGTCCCATATTGAGTTATTTTTATAATAGTGATTGTAACCGTTGTATAATTGATATTGTCTAGACATGATCTTTTTTTATTAGGGTATATAGATTTTTTAGGGTTGGTCTCTATGCATACAGTTGCAAATATAAATAGGAGAGACCGGAGACAGTTTGAACAATTTTTGCATTTGGTACAATTATTTGAATAAGGTTTGAGTTTAGGAACAACCACCAAATCTTAACACAGCATACTTAGATTTTGTTTATAGAATATACGAATGAGTAAGTTTTTTTTACAAATTTTGTTTTGTTCAAATGTTGTAACTGATAAAAAATTCGAATTCGAGTAACAAAGTTAAAATAAATAATTAATTATTATTTTTCAATTTATTATAGCACATTTTGAAATTATAAGATTTTTCCAAATAGATTGAAATAATTAAATTCACTTCGGTGAGTGCACACAATCTCACACTAATTCTATCAATGACCTGTAGATAGATATAACATACTCAAGAAGAACAAATAACACGTGAACAATTGCTATACTTGTTGCAACTGACTCCAATGTACTGAACATTATACTTTCTCAATATATTCTCAATGAGAGAGCCTTGAATTTTAATAAAATACATCAAACGACAGTGAAATAATAAATTATTAAACTGATATTGTAAGTTAAAGTGAAAGCAATGATAAATTGATTCCATTATTACTAAAGTTTCTTTTATCCATCAAAATCAATTTTTATCAAATATCTCAAAGAAAATTTGACAAAAATGTTTGATTTTTTTGTCAATAATCAATCATCATTATATCTATGGTTATTTTTTTTTTTATGTTTGAGAAAAAAGATCTTTTGCAACTCTCCTAGGTTCCTTCTCCCCAACATATAATGCAATAAAATGAAAATTTATTTTGTATAAATTAATATGAATTAACGTACTGTGTTTTTCGTAAATAATATTTTAACACTCTTTAAATTGTTATTTTATTATTTATATATTTATTAATATATTAAAAAGCAGCTCTTATTAAATTAGACGTTATTTTAAAAAATTTTACATTGATGTGTTGATTCTTCTATCTTGAATTTCATAGGTAATGCTTATAACTTCATGAAGGGGTTTTTTGATTTATGGTTAAAAGCTTGCAAGTATACAAGCACAAATATTAGTTTCTTACCTATAATTTATCAAGTTGGTTAACTTTTTTAAATTTAATAGAGTCGGATTTTATTATAACTTATTTTACGTACATATAGGTGGCTTTCAAGTTTGGAAATTACCTTCACTTGAAGTATTTAATCCTACATACTACGTGACATCATCCATGCTATGTCGTCATAAATTGTATGATATTGCTCAACCGAGCTCCAAGGCTTTTAAATAAGTTTTAGAAAATAAAACAACATCAACTTCTCAGTCGTAATATAAAAACAGGGCTCTCAAGTTTGAAGTTATTTCAGTGTTAGATTTTGAAGCATATATCAAATTCATTGTTCAGCAATGGCTTTTAAATTTTTTTTTTTTTAAAGAAGTCCTTTGTTCAAATTCAACGTTATTTAAGAAAAATAAAAATACTTGTTTGTATTTTTTTTTAAATGCATGAGAAAAAGAATGTTTGGCCGGAGAGCTTAATTTTGAATGAAGCTATGAAAGACTTGAGTGTCCTGTATATATGTTTTAACTAATAATAATTGAATTAGTTAAAACAACATATACATTCCTTTGGGTTTATAATTGTTGTGCTAAGAGAATGTCATTAACAACATATTCTATTACTTTGTGATCAAAACATAAAGTAAATATTTTTACAGTATAACCTCTAGTAATTCACCATACTAAGAGAGTTTTTATTGACATCACAAATTGCATAATAAGATAAAACCAAGTACATGTTGAAGGTATACTTATGTAGGCATAAACCTAGAAATCTATTAAACAAAACGAACAAATTTCCAAGAAATGTAAAGAAAGCTTCTTCTCATGGATCATAAAATGAAAAAAAAAGTCAAGTTGTTGCAATGGAGCAATTGTTTTTATTTTTAATAAAATTAATTGGTTTATGGATGCAAAATAGGTGATTTTTAGAATAATGATTTCACGTGAATAAGCTCTTTATAGAACACAAAGAAGGTAGTTTGCCAATTCTTCTCAACTATTTTTACCCTTAACTATGCTGAAAAAAATTATTTTGATTATAATTTGGTTTAAGTTGACCCATACAGTATAAATCTACTCAAATGGGTACTACAAAGAAATAATCAAAATAACACTCTATTTTAAATTATATAAGAATGAAAAAATACAAATTCTATGGTTTTTAAAATAGCAACACTCTATTTAATTTCTAAATATTTCCCTCCTCAAAACACCTTTTTTTCGTTAACCCTTTTTTAAATATTTTCCATATCGATGTTCTTTGCATAATGTACTAAAGATTACAGTGTAATTTCTGTAGAAGTAATTTTCGCATTTTACACTCAAGGGACTTGTTTTATTGTCCTCATTGGAGGGACTTGACATATTTTTCATATTTTTACCCTAGTATTATCTGAATCTTTTGCAGATTTGTCAGATAATTTGAGCATGAACTTTTCAATAATAGCTGATCTACTGAGAATTAGGGTGGTTGAACCATGAGTCATTTCAATTACATTGAAAGATGGCTGTTAGCCCCAGCAATAATGTAAAGATGTTGATCAATTTATAATACAATTATTGAATATCTAACTATGATGAGTTCAGTATTTTAAAGGATTTTCTTAATTTTATTTTTAAAATTTTACTGCATTTATTTTTATTTGTTTAAAAAGCTTACACTGATTTAAAGTCAGTCTGAAAAAAATATTTTTTGGCACCACTAATTGTCTCACTGATGAGTTCGTGAGTTCAACCACCGATTCACAGAATATAAGTTAAATGGAGGCAAAGGTCAGGAGCCTGAGTAAATATATTAAGAAGTATAACGAGTCTAGGAGAAGCCTTAATCAATCATTTGGTATCAATTTGACTTCAATCAAATTATCGCTAACATATGACTCAAGTATTTGAAAATTACACTTATGACGAATTCATCAACTGTGCAAGGACTGAAGAAATAATTTGTGGTCTTAATGGGTCGAGTGTTCAAGTTGAAAAAAAAAGAAGAATATCAGACAGTAGACAAAAAATGGTGAAAATATTAATTCGACCAAAAGAAGGAATACGGAGTCCGGCCGACGCTTTTTTAAAGGAGTCAACTGTAGGCCTTCTTGAGGCGGAGGAAATTCTTTAGGTTTTTATATCTATTTTATCATAAAATAACAAAATGATAAAATAGTTAATTTCTATCATTTTAATGTTGAGTAGTTTTAAAACCGTTCAAATTCAAAATTTATGGAAAACTAAAGTACAAATTTACCTAGAAGTAAATTATTTTTTTAAACCAAGGTTACTACGTGATTCTATTTTCAAAACGACACTATTTTTTCCATGACCTGATTTTCAAACGACAAAAATTGGTTTTGGTCATTCTGTGACACATGCCTACTGCACAGCCTTTCACGGACTTTTCAATGTGTTGTACAATAGTATTTAATCCCATATGAGGAAAAGTCAAAAAAAAAAAAAAAGTAACTTGGGGAATATCAAAATTAAAATGGTTCACTTTGACACTTAACAAAGCACAAGGGAATATTTCCCAACTTAATTTGAGTTCAACTTATCAACGTTTGAATCAGTAATAACGGACATGATAAGTATACAAAATGACAGCTGTAGTATATTTAAAATATTATATTAGTAGGATAACTCCGTGGGATAGTTACATATATACTCGTGCATATGTTACCAAAGTTGAAAAATATATATAGAAAAATTGCTATAAAATATTACAATTATTTATTGGATGTATTTTGGGAAAAATTAATAATTAATTATACGAACTTAATTTAAAGAGTATTTTTGACTAAAGGTAATTCTAATAATATATAAAGTATTGAATATTTATCTGTCTACATAAAAAATCACCATAATCAGTATTAAAAAATTGTATATTTTTGAAACATTGTATTTTAAAATATAATGTATACAATCCATCACTTAGGAATCAAATTTATTTTTGACAGTTAATTGTTCAAAGTACCTCAATAAAACATTTATGTTTCTTCAAAAATATTGCGAGAAAAGAATTGGCTTTTAATTGTAAGAATATATGTATGCATTCATGTACAATCATTAATTTAAAATGAAATAAAGTATCAACATTTTTGGTAAATTATGAAAAGAGGCAATCAGTTATAATGATTAAATGACGAAAAGTATTACGTACATTGCTAAGTGAGTTTTATAAAGAAATTTTACAAATAATACATGCACTTTATTTATTTACTAGGTTAATATTTTGTGGAAACTTTTGATTCTTAGCTTTAGTTCAATTATCGTAACATACAGCATCAAAATTTGAAATAATATAAATTGACTTAGAACATAAGAAGATATTCACCAAAGGCAGGGGTAGAAAACCTCCGACTCACAGGTCAAATGCACCCATGATACCAAATCTGAATTAAAATTCAATGTTGCCCACAAGAATCCAGCAAAATTGACTTTTTAATTACCCTTGAATTCGGCCAGCCAGATACACTCACTGTACCCCAGCAAGGCTGTCATTTGCATTCTCTTTCACAGTCTTGACCACCACCAGCTCCAGTTACTATATTAAGTAAACGAGCACCATATTGATCCTCTCTTCTGTTGTGAGGTTCTTTTGCCAGAGTCATGGAGCCATGCTGTCCCAAGTGTGGTATTTGAAGCAGAAAAATTCCAATTTCCTTCATCAGAAGTAACTGCCCTATGGTAATAAGTTTTCTGTACCACAGCAATTCTTTTTCTTGACCCTTGCAACAGAAATCACAGCCCACTTGATAACATCTAACTCACTACATGAAAAGGTTGTCTGCCCCTGACCAAAGGAATTAATTTCAATATGGCTATTAGTACAGTTTAAAGTTATTTTTACTCAAGTTAATCATCATTTTTCCCCACTCTTTTCATATATTCTGATATTATTCCATTTTGAGGAATATTTTTGCATAAAATATTAAACAATAATTTACCTACGTGTTTCATATTTTATTTCAAAAACTGATCAGCTCCGCAACTTAATTTTTTTTTCTAATATTTAATTGGAAAATTTGCTTCTTACTAAATTAATCAATGTATATACACAGTCTTTTTATTCATAATATTTTAAACTTGTATAGATGAAATTAGTAAATATCTTGATTAATTTAGTATTTTATCAAATAATTAAAATTATTTTATAGTATTAACTTTAAATTCAAAAGTGAAACTTTTTTTGGTATTTTAATGTAGTTCCTTCATAAGTTTTATTGTCCTTTTATGTTTCGAGTTAGATATGAGAATGCCAATTAAAGGTGTATCAACTTTCCAATGATTTATTAAGAACTTTATCGTTATACAACGCTTTTTCTTGCGGATTGAATTTAACAACTCACAATTTTGTAATTTGTTGTATTATTTTGTGTGAAACCAATTAACTGCCGACCCATTGGAGATGAAATAAGTAAGGATGGAGCAACTGTATGGCAGAAAAAAATATATAATACCGTATATTACACGTAGAGCTTCTTCCACTTGATTTGGGCAGAATGTGACGTTGTTTTGTAGTGATAATATGCCTAGCATAGCTATGTAAAAACTTAATCATCTTGCCATCCAAGTTTTTGTGCATGCTTTAACACCATTCGTTGCAACTTTGTAGTAATCTTCTTGAAAAGACTTGATTCTTGTTGATACTTTTTCAATAAAATAATAACTCAGTTATGGTTTTGTGGACGACTCATGATTAAGATAATCTATTACATGTTTCAAAAGATCGTTAAGTGCATGATATTGACATGTGTTGTTGACAAGCCTGTTTTCAAGACATTGTTGTATATCTCCTTAACAATCCCTTTTGATTAATCAGAAACACTCTAACAGAGTTTGATATATTGTGGTGTTTTTTAGCAAAACTACTTGATATTCTCCACTTTAGTTACTTACCATCTAAATGAACACAATTTGAGTCTTTCAATGATTTTGGTTTTCAATTGATTGATTGACTAACTTGGAACTACCACCAACACATTTTATCTCTAAATAAACTTGTACCAAATGAACCCATTGATTTAAAGAAAAGCTGTTTTTCATTTTTTAAAGAAACAAAAATCCTTATTGCCATCTCAACCCAATTGTTGTTGAGAATGAAGTGATAAAATGGAAACGAAACTGTGAACTTTCGTCATATTAATGATAATAACGTAGGGCTGAATTAACAACTGGCTTTAATGCACTTTTTAGCTGTAGAAATACTTTTATGATTAAAATTTTTTAAATAATAATTATCCAATAATTATCGATATTGAATTTTAACAATCGATCAACTTATGAAGGAAATACGATTATATTCGCAAATTTTTATTAATTTGAGTTTTTACACATAATAAGAAACAAATAAGTTCTAATTGATTTATGATAGATGTGACATTTTGACCCATATATAAGACAAAGTATATGGTAAAAATAACGTGTTAATGTTAATGATAGATAAGTAAAAAAAAAAATACTGTAATGCAGAATTTGAATTCAATAGGTTATGGTTTCTTCCAGATACTGTGATACTAAATTGTTGTAAAAAGTTTTATGTGAAAAAATGTCCTTAGAAACATTATATACTAATCTCGACATTGGGACTTTAGTTAGCACGAAAAGTGTACCTTTATAATTTAAATTCATTTTTCATATTTTAATTTATGTTTGCGTTATGAATTTATTTCATTGGATCTATTTAAGTAATTAGATTTCTCCCGAGAATATCCTCTAATGGGTAATTTATTATGCTCTCTTTCCTGTAGGTGTATACGATCAATGTATTTTCTATTTAAAATATAAGTAACCTTAATGTGACCTTTGAGGTTAGACTTTTGAATGTCGAATGTAGTATCTAGAAAAGGTCAGTAAAATTTAAAACATGATATTTACTATCTAAACTTTATAGAAAAGATTGATAGAAGATAGAAAAAGCACTTCAATTACGTAATCATAGCTTCAAATAGCGTATTATATTTTATTCTACATTACACATAACCATTCAAAAACATTTGCTTTAGTCTAGAAAATTTAAAGAATATTTTTTTAATGATCTTATATATTTTGAGTGATTTAAAATCTATAGAATTCCTAAGTAAAGTTTCTCTAAAAAATATATCATAAAATATTTTAATTTGTTTCATTTATTTTCAAGTACTTGAATATCATAGGTATATATATATCTCCTGGCGAGTTTTGTAATGTACTTTTTTTATATAAGCCGTCATCATTCTTTCTTAATTTCAGAAGGAAACTCATCTATTAAATAGACAAATTTTAACATAACAAATGGGTTATAAATACCTAAATCATATTCTTATGAATGAGAAGATACCGCAAAATACAAATTTTATTAAGTGATTTCTTTGTTTTTCATTACAAAGTGCTCAAATAGATTAAATTAAAGCAGCATTGGAGTATAGCAACTTATTTAATATTAGGACTTGACAACATATAAGCAGACATTATGTCCCTTAGTATTAATATATTTTGTATATTATAAACTCAAGCACCTATCCGGAGTGGTTCTTTTTATATATCTTTAACCATGCGTAAGTATAGGAAAGTTGGTTTAAAGTAGGAAAAAAAACCTTTGTTATTAATTGGTTTTTTAACGTCTAATTTGTTGATTTGTTTTAATTTGATATATCTTATTTCTGGAGGATAGTTTATGTCATTACTATTCCCTTGAAATTCATGATATTCTATTCTATGAAATAGCTAATAAAAACTATATTGTCACTTATATTTAGAAACAACATTCAAAATATTATTTAATGTTTCTAAATTATTTGATGCTATTCTTTCGGCTCGTTTTTTCCTATATAATCGCAGCGTCATTAATTTTATCATTTGTCTATTTTTATTCTATTGTTAGTGTTCTAAACATTGCATTATTTAACGCAAATTAAAATTTGTTTAGCTATGAATAAATCCCTTTTTAAATAAAGAGGAGTCCCACAGTAGGAGGATGACGTTATTTGCTTACTACCATATCACATTGGATTTTCTTTCATCCTTTTTTTTCTATAAACTATAAAAAAATATTATTTTCAATAGTTATTTTTTGAAGAATAACTATTATGAGAAATGATTTTGATCGTAAATTTAAATACGTTTTTCCTGCAGCAATATGCCATCTTTTAATACATAGATCCTTTCTAGGAAGAAATGTTTATATGTCATGATATGAAGAAAAATATATGATAAGTTCGATATCTTAGAAATCATAATCCATAAAAGTGTGAACAAAGCATCTAGTATCTAAAAAGTTTTTATATTACTTTTGTTTTGTTCTACTACATACACTGTTCAAAGTCATGGTATGGAAAGGTTAAAGAGGAAATTGTACTTGAGTAATTACTTAACAAAGGGTTTATGCCCAAAAGAGTAATAAATTCTTTGAAAGAAAGTATTTATTCATTCTAATTGGAATCCTTTTTAAAGACAGAATCTTTTTTTAATATAACTTTTATATATTATATAAAATGTCAAAAAAAAAAATGTAATACATATTTTTCTTTACTCTAGTAAATAAATACCTCAGCTAAAACTTAAAGTGAAAATATACTCACATAATTACGTGTATATGTAGTATGTACACGTGTACTTATGTGTGTATGTTTAATAAAAGTTAGTTACTTTTTTGTACATAACAATTCATTTAGCTCACTTTCTATTAACATTAATATCATCTCTAGAGGCTTTATAAATGAGGTTCTTTCAAGTTTTTTTTTTGGATAAGACTTATAGTTCCTATTATTATTTTTTGGTATATGTAATGTATACATCCTTTATTAGTTAAAAATATATAGTTTCTTTGCGTATATTTGTGAAACCATTATTATTTTTTTTATTTTTTTTTTGTAATTTGACATTTTAAACAAACCAACAAAACTTAGTTTCAATTGGATATTAAATTTTAGTCCAGAAATTATAATTTGTAACTTTTTTTTATTTCTAGTTCATTCTCAAATATTACAAGTACCTCAATTTGTTTTAAATGAACTGTCAATATACTTACATTTGTATATAGTTTATTTTATATTGTTAATTAGAAAAGTTTTGGTTCATACAATATACATACATGAAATATAAATATCACTTTTGTCTATAAATTTAAAAGATTCTAAAAAAGTTGAAACTAAAAATCTTATAATCACATTTATGTACATACAAAAATGTTTCTTTTACTTATTTTTACGTAACAACAAACAAAATATTGATAATTTATATCTATATCTATATATATAAATACAAAAATTTGGATGCAAGTATGCTTAAAAGTTTTCTGGGTTTTGCTTTTAAACATAAATTATATTAAAAGTAAGATAGGTTTGTTGAAAACGATTTTAAAAAAACTTCCGTTTAAATTATTTTATTATACTAATCTATCAATGAATGGCTTTTAATATATAGTAATTCATATAATATAATATATTTTACATTGCTGCCAAGTAATAATTTACTCGCATTATAAATTTTTGAGAGCCCATGTTTATGTATAAAATGAAATGGGCAAGTTTTATTAAAAATTCAATGGAAACTTTATGTAGAGACTTTTAAAAATAAATAAATAATACTAAGCAACTTTATTGAATACAACTTGATGCCAAAGAAAACAGATTAATCAAATTAATATGATGAAATGCGAGTGTTTTTTGATAGACAGTAATGGTTTAAGTCCATTTATTTGTCAGTCTCATTGTTACATCAAAATTCACGGTAATATTTCATTATTTTCCTTAATATTATAGGAGTAAAAGTCTTTATTCTAATAAAATTTGGAGGATTATGACCAAATTTTATTATTCTATAGGCCACACATAAAGAGCCAGTTAAACTTAAAAAAAAACCTTTCTATACTGTTATGATTCTCCCTATTATATGTGTAAGAATGTCTAATATATGTGTTTATTGTACTTATATTACGCAATCTGCTTTACATTAGTCATTAATTTTAATTCTTTTTTTTTATTTGTATATATCATGAAATAAAAATTACATTATTCATTTTCCCTCAATAAAATAATAACAGATTTTGCTTTTTATTAATCTTTCAAGGTAAAAACTAGATCTATATAAGTCAGGTAAAAGCTTTACAACTGCAACTTTCAGAAATTTTAAATATCTTAAAAATAACGAGTGATTAAAAAAACTAAAACAAGATTGGGGTTTAACATGAAAAGTACATTAAAATATATTATGTTCGACCTCTGATGAAAAATAGGTGTTGAATTGTGTAATCAAAATATACGAGCAAAATAATAAATTATTAAACATTGAAGGGATTCCTCCAAAAAGATATATTTTCTTTATAATCACATTACCAATGTTGCTCGAAATCTGACATTAAATTTATATGTGCCTGGTATTTGGATGTATTGAGTTGCAAATTATAATCATGATAATCTACATAATCTTTCAAGTAAATTCACATTTGTATCATTTTTAAGAATCCTAATGTAATTGTCAGTAACAAAATCCTTTTAGTTATTATATTTTTTCACATAAAAACGGAACTTTATTCCTTAAATGTCTTTCAACCTTTCAAAAAGCATTATTAATTTTCACAAAAATTTTTGTATGTGATCATGTCTCATACATATAAATATATAAAAAGTTTTTGTAGACTTGTAATTATAATTTTGAATATTATTTCATTTATTTGAAATGAAAGTCCATAATTTTTAATGGCCTAAATCTTGAATTACTTTAATATATTAATCAATCGTGTATTAATGATGTCATTCTTTAATTTATGATAATTATGAACAAATGATGTAAAAAATGTGTTAGACTATGAAATGTTTTCATATTTATGAAATTAGAATAATGGTTGCTTTACAAATAAATTAAGGTATTTGCAAAAATAAATTAATATAATCTATAAAACAATTTACATCGCAATCACTTATGTTGTATAGTTAAGGAATAATGATGCACGGACAATTCTGTGCAAAGACAATTCGTAATCATTATAATAAATATATTTTATTAATATCAAATTGTATGTTTATATAGGGAAGACCGGGAACAGTTGCAACAGTATAAAATAATCAAATTTGAGTCAGAAATTAAGAAAATTAAACTAAAAAACAATTTTTGAGAAATTAAAGCTCATCTTTCATTGTGTAATGAAATTATACAATTGATATAGTTATAACATAAATCTTCCCATAACTTAATCAAGATATTTTTGTACCTTAGGGTGTTAAAATATAGGGAAAGTATTAATTCAACATGTTGAAAAGTCTGGCTATTTATTTCTCAAAAAATGTTATTTTGTCTATTCTTTTAATTTTCTAAATCAAACTTGACACAGTTGCAAACGTTTCCGAGCTTCCCTATATAAATATATAAATTATATATATATAGTATAATATATAAATTACAATGATTATGAATTATCTTAAGTGGAATTGTCTGTATGGAATTATCGGTGCACCAAGAATAATATATAAACAATTGAAAAATCTTATATAAGGGAGAGAATGTGACTAGTGGATACGAAATTTAATTTGTGGCATATTGTTTAGCATGTAGAATGAATATTAAGACGTAATAATATTTTTTACAAAGTTCAAGCTAATACCATAGATGTATTTCTGAAACAAAAAAAGTACATATGTACTTTTAACTTAACTTTGTTATCTCTTTTTTCTAACATTGCTTTAAAATTTATAAAATTTTAATAAATAAGAATATTCTATTCTATATAGCATGGAACATAGAAAATAAAATTTGGGTCTTGACAGCATGAAACAATAGAGTTTCGTCTTTAATGTGTAATTTTGCATCTTGCAGCGTTGTCTTCCAGCTTTCCATTGCGGCCAATGATTAAATCCATCCATTCTTACATTTAGAACAGGAACTTTTGCGGTTGCGACATCGTATTAACGGGAGTTTATAATTAAGTTTGCAAAGACCTTCAGCAATCTCCTACAAATTCTGTCTGTTTCTTGTTATGAGGATTCACTCAATGTGATAAGAGCCAAGCTTTGACAACTGTCATATCTAATAAATGGTATAAAAGCCGTAAGTACCATTTACGAGAGCGTCTCTTAATTTTTTTACAGCCTAGGTGGCTATTCATTAAATCAACTCCTCCCATGTGTTTGTTATATTTTAATATGACGTTATTACAACAGATTTTTATGTTAGCCTTTTTAATGTTATCATACCTTGAACTTTTGTAATAGGATGCTCTGCCGAGAATGTAGAATTTAAGGTTCTTAACTCATTGTCTTTCCAGGATACAATAGCTGATTCTACACCATCAATAAAAGTGTTGTATTCTTCACATTCTCTTCTTAGTATTGATTATATATTTTTAATGATTATCATATAATGAATTCCTCTTGATCGACTGGTACATAAGGAATAGATGCCCTTTTGAGAATGAAAAATATATAATCCCATGGGTAGTAAAATAGTGGTGGAAATATACTTTATGTTGAACATTTTTTTCACCAATGCAGCAAGCTCTGAGATCAAGTTCGCTATCTTCTCTTGGTAGATTGTTCTTACTTCCAGTATATATTTCAAAATCATAGAAGAATCTTGATACTCCACAAAGAACATAAAGTTTAAATCTCCACTCATGGGGCTTCGATGAAAGGTATTGTTTTAGAAAAACTCTGGCTCTTGTGGAACAAACTTGTATGTTAAGGGATAAACATTCTTCTTGAGGTACTAATTTTAATTTTTTCTTGATAATCTCAATCATAGGACTCAGCTTGAACAATCAGTCTTGATTATCAGTACGTAAAAATCACTCTACTGCTATTTATTAGACAACTGTATACTTGGCTTTCATTGACAATCAGACCAATAACTTTATCTGAAAAATGGTACATGAAAAAATCATAAGAAGTCTTGAATTCGAATATCTCATTCGGAATGTCAATGCATCTTTTGAATTTTAATTTACTATGCTAACTTCAAGTTATACTTTTTTTAGATAACATTTCGCAAACTGTTGACCCCTTTGTATCCTTTTACGAAGAATGTACAGGTAGGTGAAATAATTATAGGAATATCCAATATATTTTCTTCAAAAGGAAGGGTGATTTTGTCATTTTCATCATCTGAATCTTCTAGAGAGGGGGGAAACAAATTCTGAGGTTGATTATTCAAGTCGTTGTTTACATTGTCAAATTCGGCTTTGTATAAATTTGCAGAATCATCTAATAAGTCACTAATATCTTTTTCTGATAACTGTTCTTATTATTAGACATTTTAAAACTTAATTTTGCAGAATGAAATCAACGTGTTGACAAAATTTTACTATTTTTTTCTTACTTCTAGGATATCTAACTAACAGTAAAAAAATGTCATGTTCATAAAAGATGAACTTAATTTAAAGTACTCTCTTTACAAAATTAAAGCTTACAAAGATTCAACAACTAGATAACTATTTCACTATACTAATGAAGAAAAATTTATTTCAACACACAGAAAATGAGCCCACTTGTACATACTTTACGAAATACTGATGCGTATTTATTAATTATTATTTTGTGAGACTTACGATTTTATGAGCCTAAACTCGGTATGTCCCGTATATGGCACAAATAAATATAATTAATAAAAGTGTTCTTAATTCAAATCATGCCGTTAATGGGACAAACCTCATATTTCCAAAATAGGATTAACGGGTTAGCGAAATCTAAACAATTTTTTTTTCTACTTCTCCTGGGATATCTAACTACCTGCTGCATTTTTTTTATCTTGATAAATAAATGATCAATAGAACTTAAAGTACACTTTTTGTACAATTAAATTCTATCTTACAAAACCTAATAATTTCATAATTGATCCAATATGTTAATGAGGAAAAAATTATTCCACAGGGATAAAAAGAAGCAAACTCTTTTCATAATAATATTTTGATACGTAGCTCTTATTTTGTGAAGAAAAAACCAAGTACTTACGACATAATTAGCCAAAATTTGGTATGTCCCATATATGGTTTTGCTTATGTTACTAGTGAGATATTAATTTTTTAACCAATGAGTTTCAAAATGAATAGAAATTGTTAAAAAGTTATTCCATACAACATCAAGGATCACAAGAATATTTCCGATTGAAATCTAATACTTTTTCTGAAACTAACATTTTTCAATAGGTACATTGAAAGTGTAAAAAAATAATATCGATCTAACATAGAAACTGAAATAATGTAAAACCCAAACAAATAATTTTTCTTATTTTTTGTATGTTCGATAATTAGCTAAATACACAGATCACATAGTCTTTCCTTTTCCTTGCTCTCTACAAAAATGGCATTCCTCACCATCAGGATTATTGATTTATGAGTCTTACATTCATGTTATCTTTAGAAAATCTATTAGATTTTGATAGAATTTGATGGTCTAAGAACGTAATATCATAAGAACATCTGTGAGATAGAGCTATTCTATAGATAGAATCGACATTATACAATATGTATCTACATTAACTCACAACAGGTGACATAACAATAATTTATTAATTTTTATAAATGAATTTTTTCATTTGCATATCGAATTATTTTATTAATTTCTGCTGATCTGTGTATTTAGCTAATTGTCGAACATACAAAAAATAAGAAAAACTAAATGTTACAGTGAGTTATGAGGTGTTTTTATGTGTCTTTTTTTGATAATTAGGAAAAAAAATTATAAATAATAATTAATTATGTTATTTGCTTCAATGTTATATTACTAATATTTAAATCACCATTAAATACATATGCTGTAAACCATTTTATGCATGAAATACCTGACACCAAACATCGTGTTTTTTTAATATTTTTTTATTAAACTTATGTACAAATTATTGTCTCGTCATCATTTTTTTTACAGAATCAATATTTCAAAAAGTCAATGAATTTATAAGACTTAACTTAACTAATAGCCAAATATTGAAGACAAATATAACTAATTAATCAAAATATATTTATACTATCATACAATATTTATAAATCATTTAACTATTTATCACTATCTTGTACATCCAATAATATTGTTTCATAAAGTAATGATATGAAACTGACAAATAAGTTCTAAATATAATAAGCCTATCTTTGCATTTTGTGCTCAATTAGTTGAATATTTGAATACAATAAAAGTGCATCCATATCTATATTTGGAAAGAAATATGCATTTTAAAAAGTTACAAAACTATGATGGATAGGAGAATTCTAAATAGTCAAATTAGGGGAGATCAGAGACAATAGTATCAGGAAATGGTTGTATCAGAATCTTTTTCTTGTACATCAAAAAGCTTAAGTAACAAAATTTATATTCCAATTGTATAAGATGATAACAATTATGAAGAGAAAAAAAAATCAGACATATCAACTTTTCTTCATATTGGTTAAAAAAACTGATATTGAGGGGACAAGTAATTTTTTGAATGAACAATATTCTTATAATAGTGTATTCAATTTTTTACTGTTTTTGCTTTAGTTTTTGCTTTAAGCAAATTAAGCAATTTATTTTCGTTATGCAATAAGAAATGTGAACTACTGACTAACAATAACATTACAAATTGTTTATTAATATTTATTTACTCACAATGTAATTGTTAAATAAACAGTTCTGAACTTTGCTTGCACAATTTACCACTTTTCATTATATTCAAATAATCTATATACACTTGAACAGTGACATTAAAACATTATTCGTACTAATCTTAAGCTGATTATTTTATTAGTTTGTTATAATTCTGTTAATAAGGATCTTTTCCTTATATTATCTCAAAGAAAGCAAAATAATACTAATAGCACAAACTTTTCTTTTAGATATATTAAATCCTAAAATTTATAACCAAAATATTGATTGTAAATAAATCATTTTCAAAATTTCCTCCCCCTTGAAACTTTGTATTAAACAGTAAAATATCGTAATCTAAAAAAAGTACTTGCCTATAGTTTGATATTACATATATGATGAAGTAGTAAATTGTCATGTAACTTTTTTATATACACGACAGATGCTATTTAATATTTTTAAACTATTATTAAAGTTTATTCAAAATAATAGCAACAATAAGTAGGAAAATACCTTTAATTGTTACACTATAAATATATGTAATATACAATAGAATAGAACGAAAAAATAATGTTCTAGAAAAATCATTATTGCATTATTATGAAAGAACATTCTTTTGCATACAATGGAGATAACGATTTAGCATACACCATCAACTTTTTATTTTCATACCTAAATATTGCTATGGCTTTCTCCATATTTATACTTTCATGTGCTACTAAAGGCACTATTCAAATTTAAAAGTTGGGCTATTAAAGGAATATGCCCAATTTTTTAGGAAAATGTAAAATAAAGGAGGGTATTATTTGATTATCATGAATAAAAGATGAGTCGACAAAGTTGTTAACCAGATAAATTTGTTATTGATTGTGGTAACATTTTGAACGAAAATCTTTAAAATGATGAAATTTTATGTCCCATCTGGAGAGAAGGAGTTTTTCAGAAACAAACAACATAAAAATATTTATATTTTTATTAACAATTATACACATTAGATTTGGGTCACAACAATAAATAAATACATACAACTACTGAAAAAATAGACACTTCACCATGAAATATATGTATGTAAAGCAGGACATTGCTATAACATATTTTTATGGGCCTAGCTGTACGTTTGGGAGCCCAAACATGGGATCCCCCTAGCTACGCCATTGAATATTTTATTTTCAATATCTATGTATAAGCGAATGCATTATCAGTGAACGGTGAACGAGTGTTTGAAAGGATATTTTTGATCTGATTTCCAAAATACATATGTTTACCCTTGTGGCTAATTTCCAAAGAATTTATTATCAAGGAGGTCTCGTCCACCTCTATACATGTATGTATAGAGGATATCTGCTTGACCTTTAACCTCAAAATTTTTTTTATTTAAATTATGGGTTAAGAAACTAAGTTTCAATAGTGCAAACTTTATCCAATCTAAGGGAGCAAGATCTTATTACTGCCACAAATCAAAATCGAGATTATGAAGTTTGATTGATATTTATTTCTTTTCAAATTAATTTTGATAATTTACTGTAACGGTAAGTTCAACTTTCAACTTTTATCTAGTATTTATTTAATCTTTACTAATTGATTGATGTATTTTTAAAATAAAAAAATATCATTTCACAAAGACCATTGTTGAGTCATCAATTTTAAGTGCGTTGCAAAATATCTGCAAGTGATTTAGTCATGCACATAGATTGTATTTCATATTTAATTTAATCTAGTCTTATTTTTGTTGGTATGTCATCAATGTCTGATGTAAATAAAATGTATCACATTCATTGTATTTACAATTCAAATTTATTTATAGTAAGTTTGAAAATAAATATTTAGTTATTTTATATATATATATATACACTGTCAAAATCTCATTTTATAAAAGGAAAAAAAATGAGAAACAAAAAACCAAAAAAACAATAATCACTTTTTTTAGCTTTATTTCCAACTAACAAGTTCGTATGTATGTATATCATTATTCATAGAATATTATAAGATATATTTTATTCAACATTTTCTACTAGGTATCAAATTCATTTCCATTTATTTAGAGTTTTATGTGTTTGTTTTGAAATTTATGTAAATAACTTTTTTTAATGTTATATTCGAGGTTTCAAGCAGTGGTTTTAGCAGTTTGGCAACAAGGTACAGCGTAGATTGATAGCATAATTAGGTAAAATCTAGAAAATATAATTACTTTCGATTATATGAGTATATATTTATAAAGTTAATGTGTGAAAAAATAGAATCCTCAAAGGTGAATCAAAACAGCTGAGTAACGAGGGGAGAAGCTGCTATATTTTTAAAGTGATTAATGTATCCAATTGTTAAGTAGTACATAAATGTACCTATATACATAAGTTATTATGTCTATGGACATAACTTTATACATAAGTTACATCCAATATTATCATATTTAGATCAACATAAATCTTAATAGAATACATTCAAAAAGACAAATGCCATACGAAGGAATAAAGTCTTTTAGTCAAAAGTGATAAAAAGGATACTAATTCAGTTATTTGTATAATACCTACATACAAATAAGTATATTGCTGTTGTACAAAAGTAGTGTTATTTCCTTCATCTTGTAATTTAATGACAATAATAATGCCACGTATATGTTCACCCCCCCCCTCTTCTTTTTTGTTTCATACATACATATATTCGTATTGAATTAACACCTTGTCTCTACTGTAACACATTTGAAAGTGTATATCTTTGTATATACATACTTGTGTTGCGTATGTGCCTTTTGCTTTTAAGGAAGAATCAAAATTCATAGAAGGCAACACACACTTTGGAAGGTTTGTATTACATATGTACACTAATATACATATGCATGAATATACAAGGTTTTAAAATGTATTTCTAGAACTGGTGAATGTTTGTAGTTCTGCTTTGGACATTTTCGAGTAATTAAGAAAAGGCTTTCTATGAACGACCTTTCAAAAAATATGTTTAGAAAGAGCTCTTTAATAAAGATTAGTATTTTATTTTTAGCCTACTTCGTGAATAGACGACATATGTATATTCTACAATGCTTATCATATGTGTTTATAATTATATTTTTCAGATAGATGAATTCAAAATGAGTTTATTTTTCTGAAACAAAAAGATTTTGGGCCTATGTATCTAATTTGCTACAGTTTACGTACATACAGATTGAAATATGTTTATGTCTTTATTTTGATTCTTATACAAAATCGCTGACGCCTATACTAAAAAGTCAGTCAATATCAGATAAAGTCAAAAGAATTGTGTATATTTCTTTAAGTTATTTGTTAAGATTATGGTTCCTTAAGATTTATAGTAATTTATTAACTCCACAGGATATTTGTAATACTTTGAAAACCTTTTCCTTCTAAATATTGCTAGTGTTATTCATAATTTGAATAAATTGGGTCTTTTATATATGTATATATAAAACATCAAAATATAATCTTTTGATTTATGATTGTCAAACAACTTTCTTCATAATGTAGATTTTTAGAAAATCTACATATGTTAGAAATATGGGGAAACAATATTCTGCGTTGAACATATATTTTCATGTCTAAGATTTCTTAGGAAGCTGTAATTTTATATTAACTCTAATAGTAGTATTACTAATGTACTTTTTGTTAAATTAGCTATATCTACTCTATGGACTTACGAGAATTTTAGTTAATAATTCAAGTTTATTTTGCCATCGGAATGTATAACATAAATAGAATGGCACATATTTATAAATAAATCTAAACGATTTATTCAGATTTGTTAAAAAATATTCTTAAGCAATTTGTTACATAGACACTCAAAGTTCAAGACAGGAGTTTTGAGAGTTGTATTCTTACACATCTCAGCCCAGTTTTTCCTTATTCTCTATGTATACATATATTTGACTTTTCCAAACTTCTATGTATTGATATTTTCCATGTACATATTTGAGTCTTGTGCAAATATATATATATATATATATATATACGTATAGTATATACTCATATACTGAATGTCATTGATGTATATAAGTCTTATTTTATAAATAAATAATCATATTTGCTTGTTTATCTAGCAAATCAAAAAAAAATATACTTATAAACATTACATAAGATATAGTTTTTCAATATTTTTTATTAACATTATGCACATTCATACATATGTGCATATATATGTATCATGAGATTTATATGAACATTATTAATAAATATTTTATGAGGTTGATATATTACATAAGTAGATGAATGATTGATGTAATTAAACATAATATTTTTATTACATATATTTTAGTGCAAATAATATGTGCATTTCATTTATGTATAGATATTAAAATTAATTAATATTTTCTTTAGACATACTGCTTTGACAAGATTATTTCATTATTTTAATTTAAGGTAAACAAAATAAAATTAAACATTCATATCTAATAACTGTAAACTTTAATATATTTTTAGTTCTACATAAATAATTGATAATAACTTTACACTTTCAGTACTTTAACAGAACATTAAAAAAAAAGATATTTACATGAACATATTTTACGTCCAATTTTATGGTAATTTCAATTTTGTTTTAGTACATATTGCAAGTAAAAATAATATGATAGCTATTTTTTTCTTTGAAGATGAATAAAGCCCTAATTTGGTTATGACTTTTATGAATGATGACATAAATATTATGTATTTAAAACGATGAAGAATAGTCTTATAAATAAATGTTTTTCCTACAAATATAAATTATAATCTTTAATAAACTATTTATTGAAAGGGGTATTTGATGGATTTAGTGCTATTGAATCAAAATCACAATATTATACAGAACATAAATTCTTCTTTCTATGATTAAATATTGTTACTAATATTATACATGTAGAAACATAAGAAGCTCAAAACTTAGCTTCTGAGTTTAATTTATTTGTTGAATTTACTTTTACTATGACAAAAGTTTTTAATTTTGAAAGAGTTTCTTTTGTTTGTCTTTTTCTAAACATCCATAAATTATATTGTACACATCTTAATTTTATTAATAAGCTCAATTTTCAACGTTAATAATAATATACATATATCATTATTTTATTAGTTTCATCAAGTCCATGTTATTACAATCTACCAAAATTCAATTTCAGTAAAATCCCTATTGATATTCAATTTAGGAATGAACGGATCCTGATTTATTATATAACAAATTTTGTGTCAGTATATTGTCTCTACATATATTGGTGTAATATGAGTCAAGTGAGTTTTTTCCTGCTTATATGTACATTTTATATTATAAAAGGGTTAAAGAATATAGTAAAAGGTAAAGATTGTATTTGATGCTGAGATATCAAAACTAAAGATAATTGGAAAAACACTCATTTGTATATGGTGCGTAACTGATTTGAAAAATATTAAAAAAACAAAACATTGATGTGTGAATTCCATGATGTTGTGTTGCGTTTGAAAACTTAAAATCCACTTAATATTGATGAAAAAGAATTAAAGTAGCCCGTGTAGATTTCCAATGGTATATTTATTTAAGTTTATTTGATTGTCAACAGTAACAAACATTCATTATTTTATAAACTTTTTGACTTGAATTGCTGGCACATATATATCATTCATTCATAAATAAGTTAATAAATATAATTGTAGAAGCTTCTTTATGCCAGTCATTTTTGCAGTAACATTAAATTTTTCATAACTTTATTTAAATAAAAGTTTGACCAGATAGATAGGTAAAACTTTATGAGGTAAGAAGAAAAAAGAATATCGGGTATGGTCATATTTTTTTTATTTTTTTTTCTCCATACAAGAAGTAATTGTATAATAGCTATTTAAGTTTATGTATCCCAGTTGGTACGTTTTAAAATATACAATGCATTTTCCTTCTCTTTATCATAATCAATGCAGCAACATTTATTCATATAACTTGGATCTAAGTACATACCTACAATAATACAGGCTTTGATACTAAAATTTAGACATTTGGAGCTTAAAGGAAAATAAAAAAAAGTCAAGTATGTAGCAGATTTTGTCTAAAAATTGAATGTAAGAGCCAAATAGAATGAAAACTTTTATTAACATTTTTATAGTGTCCAATAAAAGTTCTTATGCGTGGAAATAAACAATATAAAAGCACTACAAAGATAAATGAAGTAACTTTATTTATTTTAGATCTTTGTTTTTAAAGGATTTATTTATTTTTAAGAATCCAAGGAGTGACAACAATTTAAGCAGTAATTTTTTTGGAACTTGTAAGTCGAATCAATTTATAAAAAATCTCAATTTCATGCTTATAAGTAGTTTTTAGTAGAGTTTTTATATTAAAAAAAATCGTGCAAGGAAAGAAAAAAGTAAGTTTTTTAAAATGTTTGAACTCAAAGTATTCATTTAGTTTCATGCTTAAAACTTTCCGAACACTCAATTATAAATTTTATAATTATCCTTGGATAATTTTCAAGCAATATAAAAATACATTTCTTTCAAGTTTCTCTTGGTCTTTCAAGAAATATAAGGAAAGATAGTCTATTAAAGATTTTTAAATGCAAATTTTAAATAAATAAGTTTTAATGTATTGGTTAACTTTAAAAAATTGAGAAAAGTAGGTAAATAATGAGTTGAATTTGTTTGAATATGAAACAGTCATCAGTTTGCCCAAGGCATATTACCAAAAGATAAGATATTAACTTAATTTCTTTACTTTTATTTATTATTTTAGTCGTTTTGTCAATAATAATTATATATTATTAAGCTATGAGAAAATAAATTATATATGTACATCACTTTCTTTATATTTGATCTTCAATCATGAGGGTTAATCATTATGTACATAATTATGTTCACTTTCTTTTTTCAATTATTATTAACATAAATAAACTTGTCATAATTATTTTAACTTTTGATCACTTGGATATTTTCGTTCCATCTCTCTTACACTCTCTTCATTTCCTTTACCAAAATAAAATAAACAAATTTAATAAATTAAGACTCAAAAATACATATACATACATATGTATTGTAATTTAGAATTTCCTCAACAGTCTAATTGTAGAATATATAATACTGAACAAACTTTTAAAGCAAGCGGCTTAAGTAGGATTAAACCAGCATCAGTGTGCATATAAAATACTCATACTTACGTCTTTGCAAATAATACATATATTTAGGATATATTTAATCAAGCAAAGAATAATCATGATGTAGTCTTCTATTTTACTTTTAGTACAAAAATTTAATCAGTCAAATTACCAACTCATTATCCTAGTAAAGAAATAATTTAAAAAGGAAAACAGAAATTGAATTTTGTGAACTTAACGGAATACTCTATTTAACCCTTGCTGCAATTTGCTTGAAAGCTTTAAGATAATTACATATATGTGACTAATCTATTATATTATAAATAGTCTAATTTATTTATAACTCCTATAAGAGTAGAGAAGTCAAAAATTGAAGAAGAAAAAACATAGGAATTTTTGATCTTGAGCACGTCGTTGGCATGTCGAGCTTTTTTGTACATTCGCAACCTCGACTCTCAAAAGGGAAAGGGAAATTTCTGAAAAACATATGGTAGTTACTCTTCTGTATTTTCCTTGTTGCCAACTTTTTAATATAAAACAGAGTTAATATTTAGATATACTATACATTGATAAACTCTACCAATATACAAATCAATCGTTAATGCTTGCTTAATATTCAAAAATTCAAAAAAAGGGTGCGCAATCCTTGATTTAATACATTTTTTGTATATCAAAATAATAATGACATCCATTTTGAGTTTTAAACATTTAGAGTGCTTTATATCAAAAGAGTCAACAAATGAACAAGAGCTGAAGGGAGAATACATAGTATTTTTGTGTATCCCAAAAACCTTGTCGTTAAAAACAAAATATTATACTGTATTTTGTTGTTAGCTGTCAATGTTTCTACTTCTCTTTCTCTAATTAGTGTTCTGAACGTGGATTGGCTGAACTCGAATTACCTTTGAACAATTTCCATAAAGATGAAAAACATATAATGCTGACCTAAAGAAAATATTGAAGTCCAGGAAGCTGACAAAATAAGATAATTATAGCTATAAGCAGCGGTCCAAAAGTTTCAAATTGCAATAGTAATTGTCAGCTGACACGGCTTTAAAGGTTGATATTCTCCAGCTTCATCAACTTATGTTTTTTTAGCTCTATGATAAATTTCTAGTATTAAAGAAAAATAATTATATACTGGGGAGAATTGGTAGACTATCAAGTGATTTAGGGCCTTTATTTCTGTTTCTTTTCGGAAAAAAAGTTGTGAACAACTAATTAATATGTATACACAAAAAGTCTTTCTTTACTTAAATTTAAGTAATTAGATTAAATATATTATATAACAGTCAATAAAATTATTATCTCACAGTTGAAGTAGGAATAAGAAATGCATAATTTTACGACATACATATACATACTTGTCTTCCTAAAATAAAATTGGTATAGCATATCCTTCCATGAAAATGTTGAATATCTTTTTATACCACAGTTTAAAAATATATGCATGCAATCAGTAGGAATTTACAACATTTCATTTCTAAATGTGCTATTAACTATGAAATAAGATATTCATAAGATTTTATTTTTATTGTTTGTTAGCATCATATGAGGTTTTTGTAATGTACATAAGTAGAGGAATAATACATAATACCAAAAAAGAAAGGGATGTTTGTAGCCAAATGGCTCTACCTATTTATGCATATGTATGTATCTAATATAATATATGTACATATTATGTTTATCCTTCTGTCATTATTTACAGTTTCCCTCTTTCTAAAAATTAGAAATAAAAGTACACAAATTACTTTTTCTTTTGTCAATGTAAAAAATGCCTTTTAAATGGCTATGAATTAGAAGAATGATGACATATGTACATAAACATACATATATACATATTGTAGTAGAAATAATTTTTTTAAATGTTTAATAATCAAAAGATTATTCGAGCTCTAGCTCTGAAATTTATGTAAATAGTTCAATATATTAGTATAATATATTTCTTTAAATGATAAATTAATCACATGGCTTTCAAAAAATGTGATTTCAAATCAGAGGGTAAACCTTATAGAACAAAAGTTCTCAACCGGTGTGTTCAAATCTCCAAACGGGTAGTGATTACTTGGTGTGTAGCTCACATAGCAAACCATTCTACGAATTTTGAAATGCCTCGTTTCTTCTCATTCATAAAAAAATATAAAGAAAATGAAACTGCTGATGAACAAGTCTTTAGTAGAGTTGTGAAATTTATCAAGCCCGATTATAAGGCGTGCCATTGCCATATGGTCTTCTTGTTTAAATAAATTACTACTTTGAATTATGGAGCTGGAAGGGATGTTACAGTACAGATTACAACTGGAATTTTTCATTCCTTCAAACTCAACTCTATCAAGACAAACTTCCCTTCACTAGTCATTATTGGAGGAGATAGTCCTTGAAGTTTCAGACTTTTAAGAAGGGGTTGCTGGGTGCCAAAAGTTTGAGAGCCATTGTTATAGAGCTCTGGCTACTCATTTTAATTCTTAAATTCACAAAATTAACTTGCTTTGATCAACTCATTGTGATTTTTTTTGATTTGACATAGAACTCATTAATGTACGTTTAAATCCGTATAGGAGCAACTAATTCGTTACTTCAAAAATTTTGCTCTCATGCAAAGTGCATAAATAACCTGTTTTTTAATCACCTAAGGTCAATGAAATAAAACAATTTGCTCTTAATATAAAAGACATTTTTCCATTTATTTCGTTATATGGCTGGGGAAGATTAAATAAATGTTTTGTTTTTTAAATTTTAGCTACAGTCAGATATTATTATATTACAGGAATCTTCTTAAAGATCCAAAATTATACCAATTAAAATATTTGTGGATTTTCAAGCATTTTCTAAATAAAAATTAAGTCTAAAATAACTCTTATTCCGATTTTTTATCGTCTTGTTGCTTTTATGAGAAGTACTTTCTAGAGTGAATAATTTGTTTCTAAGAAAATGTTGCTCTTAAACGAAATTTTATCTTATCTGGATTTGACAACATGTATTTAAATTCATTTAAAGAAGAGTAAAAAGGAATAACACATACCCATATACAAATATAAGTGTCGAAGTTCTGTATTTTATATACATACATATATGTGCAATTTTGACTCTATGATTTAAATAATATTTGTATTACTAATTTTTCATTGAAAAGCTCTAATCAAACAATCAATTTGTAACATATAATCGATATAATATCGTAAGTATATACAAAAAAAACAAGCATTATGATATTTTATCTATATAACCCTCATAAAATAAACATACGTTTAAAAACCTTTAAGCTCTTTATCACCAAGCTGTTAAATATTCAATCAAATACAATAATAAAATGCTGCACACTCAATTATGATTTGAGAATATGACTTAAAGGCTAAAGTAATTAAGAATGCAATTCATATTGTGCCCTTTCATTTATTTGTACAATATTATTCTTAAGATAAAAATCAAAAGTCTTTTAATAGGGGGCATTAATTAAACGTTTTTGCATTGACATTATTATTTTATATTCAATATCTCATTAAAAAATTTTATTTGAGGGTATTCCTATATTATTTTCCTCCATTACTATTCAAATTAAATATATATTTTTTGAGAAATAAATTAGTAAATCAGACTTAATTGGACATTTGAGAGATATACATATACTTTACTACAATTATTCACTTCAATTGTTGTAACCCATCAACAAATAAATAAATAAATAATACTTTAAAATCGTCTTATTTTTTGAAATATTATATAAAACATTGACTTTCTTGTGCTATTATGATGATTCTAAAACTATTATTTTGAAAGCTGAATAGTCTTAATGTGGGTGATTTTTGAGTGACTGATCAATATAAGTATCTATTTCATAGACAATCTTTTAAAAAAAATCAAAAATAATAATATCTTAATTAAAGACGTTTAAGACTCCCGAAAGGGACTTTTAAAGCAAATAAAAATAGGTAAATGAGGAGAAACAATAATTTCATTTCTTTTGTAAAATAAATATTTTATTTCAATATATTTATACATTATTTTATTGCAAAAAATAATTTTTTATGGCTAAAATAATGTTGCACAGACTTTTTACATCTGTTTTCTCTTGATATAAATAAACTTAATGCTCACTTTTTTACAAAATATTAATAACATACAATTTTTTGTTTGTTTGAAACAGTTTCCACATTTTTTCTTTGATGATACTTCTATTTATTTTAAAGTAATTATTTCTTGCATTTTAAGTGAATATCTTATTGACTAAATACAACATGATGCATCTTTTATAATTAATGTTGAAGTATATTTATTGCAGTGAAGTAATGCATAATCAAAAAGATAATTAAAAAATTGTTCATGTATTACACACTAATTAGGCTTTTAATTGTAGTTATGTTTTACTCATATGCACATTTTATGCTATTCGTATCTACATGTTTTACATATGAAAAATGAAAAGTTAGAAAAGTATAACTTTATTTCTACTTTTTTTTACTATTTTCTGAGGGGAAATTGAATTACAAAAGCCAGGATATTTCCTTGCAATGTTGATTTAAAACAAGCAATCTAATGTGCTCGCAATTTGAGGTGTTAATGTGTTTAGTTCGAACTATGTATATACATAGTAAAAAATAAACTAAAAATGACATAAAATTATATTTTAAATGTATAATTAACTTCAAACGTCATCAATCACCCTTCTTTTATGTTTTAAATAATAGAACTACATGCATATATATCATTTACATTCCTTTAATTAATTTTTAATCACGTATGAGGACCCAAAATGGTCAAAGTTTATTTTTATAAAAAAATATGTTTTTCTTGAATGCTTATTGTGTATATGTTTATCTTTGTTATACATACATATTTTGACAAAAACATTGAGGTTTTACCCTTCAAGTACCTTAAAGTGTACCTTTATAAATCGATTATGTGTTTTTTATTTTATTTTATTTAACCTTCCCCACTTATTCACATGATGAAACTGTCTATTAATTGAAAATTTGATAGTCTACATACATATGTTAAATGATTGGAAAAAAATCGAAATAAAAGCTCAAAATACATTTATTGAGCGTTTTGTGTGATGTCAAACATATAAGGCCTTAAGCTTTTACGATCCATTAAAAAAATATTTATCTTTATAGCATCTATCAAAACATAATATTATTTAAGAATAATTAATAAGTAATTACAACATTAGACATTTACATGTATATACTTAGTGAAGCCAATATATAAGGTAGCATTTTAGCAAAAACTCTTATTTTGATCCATTTGAAACAAAATTGATTATAAAAACCTCGCCTTGCTAATTATTGTGGTCATTTGCAGTTTAAAAAACTGCAAAACTTTTAAAGAGATAATGTTAAAAAGCACTCAATTATTTTTTATGACAAAGTTTACAAAATGTACACAATACTTACAATACAAATAAACTTCAATTGAAAGGACACTAATTGAGATTCTTGGAAAAAAAAAATATACTTACAGACTATATTTAATGAGGGATTTTAATACTTATTAATTTGATTTTATCAAATATCATCGTTTTTCTTTGGAATCAAGATATGCTCATTACAGTTATTCAGTTTTTTTAACTTAACTTTTAAAACCATTAGATACAATATCCTTGATGTATATATATATATATATTGAAGTTTGTTCACTTTATATAACAACTAGGTCTCCAACGTGGTGTCGCTTTCGGTTTATGATGTAATCTGTGACGTCAGTGCCTACGTTCTACATGATACATCTCTTCCTTCTATTTATTTTCATTGATATTCACATTATTTCCGTTTGAAGAGAGAATTCTACATCATTTTCTTCACTTTCACTCTATATCAACTTTTCCTACAAACTTTTTGACTTGTATGCCTTGAGAGAACACTGGAGCATCTAGGAAAGTTAATTATGCTTAATATTTTTTGAAAATGTTGAAAATAATTTTGTGAACCCCCGAGGTTGTGCCTCATGTGACGTTCTCCAGAGTTTGAGAAGCCTTATTCTATATCATGTGGTAGATGGTGCATTTTATATATCTCTCTTTTTCAATGCTACACTATGAAAAGAAAAGAATGAATTATTGCTACCCGCTATTTATAGAAAATACTATATAATCTTCTCACTTATGCATCTTCTCAATATCAGCCACATGAAACTTCGCCACATGATAGATGAAATATTAAATTGACTGTCAATACACCTTAGACTACTGTCAGAATATAAAAAGGACCATATTTTATATTGTCAACTATATGGAATTCACTGAAGATCATAAACGTAAAACTTGACTTAAAACACATCTCATATCTTTGATTGAAGAAAAAATGAAAACTAAGGATAAAAAAATTATAATTATTGCATTGGGCCTGACAATTGTTTAAACTTTCCATAATTATGTACCCCAACAAAAACAAACACACATCACATTTATAACCTGATTTTCTAAAAACATAATAAAAAAATGGTAAATAAATTAATATAATTCACTGATCCAAACTAGTTAACAGTATTAGCAAGGGTATTTGAAATGTTTTCATATTGCGCAGACATGGACTGAAAATATTGATGTTAATCTCCACGTTGCATCTTTGTTGTCAAGCATATGAAGTGAGAGTCCAGCATATTTTCCTATTGCCGCTAATAGGATTCCTCTTAATTTACCATTATCTTTGGGCTTATAACCATAGTATCATAATCAACAATATATTCCCTAATTGTAATTCGGAATTGTATCAAATATGCATCTCATTAAAATAATTTACTTTATATAATACTTTTTGTGGGCGAACAATTAACCGAAGGACATTTTTACAGATATAATGCAGTTTGTAACGATATTTTGATTGATATGACTCTAGTTCTTTTAGCTTTATATATTTATATATCAAATAACAATGTAATCTTTTCCCCCCCCCTTTTTTTTATAGAGATACATTTCTAAATCTCGTTTGTTTTTCATCTTTTTTACTTAAAGTTCTTTCCAATGCATAATTAATATATACGTATGTACATCCATACTATAAAAATGAAGTTAATTTAATAGAATTAAACATGAAAAAATTAATTTTTATTCGTATATCATTTTTACATATGTACTCTACAAAATTGCTTTCATCATCAAAGAGAGGGATTAGTTTTATATAGGTATGTACCTACATACATACATGTCTATAGTTAGGAATTAATGCCTGAGTTATTTGTAAAAAGCTAATGTACACAATATCCACTTTTTTATTTTTTTCCTCTAACAAGTTGATGGAATAGGTACGTACCTACATATTATATGTACGTATATAAAAAACTTGATAATAGTCAAAACTTTGAAGGAAGCCTAGGGCTCCACTTTATTATCTCCCCTCCATTAAACAACCAAAAAGTTACACTAAAAAAGTTTTTTTTGCAAACTTATATTTTTCAATTACTATTTACTGGTTGAAGCAACAAGTTTTTGCACAATTCAC
Organism: Lepeophtheirus nordmannii; assembly: GCA_963680855.1. NCBI lineage: Eukaryota > Metazoa > Arthropoda > Copepoda > Siphonostomatoida > Caligidae > Lepeophtheirus > Lepeophtheirus nordmannii. The sequence goes on along the minus strand of OY804518.1, from coordinate 32,072,763 downwards.
TTTACTATAATGATCTTCTTAATAGTATTTACTCGTAAATATTGTTTTTCAAATTATGAATCCTTGTTTTCCTTTCTAACTTTTCATTGCTATTTCATATACATACACGTGCTAAATTGTTTATTCATCAGTCACATAAATGACACATGTAAATATTTTTCTTTAAAAAATCTAGTTATTCATTTATATATATATATTTATTTGGCAGTGTAACTTCTTCTTTGGCTATTTCAAAAAAGTTAAATACTAAATGATCATCAGTTAATGTTTTATACTGCACAAATTTCAATTTCTATGAATAAAATTTAACTCAGTATAATACTATAATCAAAAAATATCAGGAAATTTAAATTTATTTTTTTTAGGATTCCAACGGGGATAAATATTTTTGTTTTTTATGACATTTGTGCCAAATTACACGTCAAAATATTCATTTGTGTTTGAGAAACACTCTCTTTTGTCAACAGCTCAAAATCGCATTTTTCATTTTTTTAAATGTTTTAAAGATGATGGCTAAAATAAGATTGTGAGAAATGTTGTTGAAAGCAAAAAAGTTTAGATGAGTATTCCTTTAAAATTTTGAGAACCTGTGTTTTATGTCTCGAGATACATAACCTTTACTCAGGAAATCGAACTTCCAATTTTTAATTTTAATGGCATATCTAAACTCAACAGTTATTGTTCTGTAATTATTGACTATATAAAAATTTTGTAACTGGATTGAAAATTGGTAAAAAACGTTAGCACATTTGTATTGCATTGCCACCCCCACCCCCTCCCTCCCAACTACTTTTGAGGGGGATCAAGTTAATTTTTAATTCTTGATATTTTTTTCCTACTTAATTTAATTATTTTCTCTTCTAAGTAAATTGTTATAACAATAATTTATTTCTTGATTTTTAATATATATATAATTAGATAAAAAAAGTTAAAAGTTAATTAATTTTAAAATAATTACCGATAGATGTGAACTTGACGAATGTAAAGAAACACTCAAATAGAAAACGACTAATTATAATTAAAAGCTAGTTCAGCATGGGGTTAACAATATAACCAGAGGCACCAATAGATATATACAAATTTACTCTAAACTATTGAAAATATTCATTGGGAGAAAAAAGTCGATTAATTTATCCATTGATGAATTGACAGTCGATAAATTGACATTGTTGAATTGAAATTTTCCTAGACCCTAAATCTTAGGTTGGGGAAAAAGTAATTTCGTATTTTAAACGAAGCATATATTGTTTGTTATTAATCACAACGGATCATACGATAAAAATTAAATACATATATTTTTTATATCACTTAAGCAAATTGGATTCACTTTTTTGAAATTAATATCTTGACAGCAATGATATTATCTCTATTTCTTTTAATTATAATTAAAAGCTAGTTCAGCATGGGGTTAACAATATAACCAGAGGCACCAATAGATATATACAAATTTACTCTAAACTATTGAAAATATTCATTGGGAGAAAAAAGTCGATTAATTTATCCATTGATGAATTGACAGTCGATAAATTGACATTGTTGAATTGATGTCGATAAATTTTCCTAGACCCTAAATCTTAGGTTGGGGAAAAAGTAATTTCGTATTTTAAACGAAGCATATATTGTTTGTTATTAATCACAACGGATCATACGATACGGTTTTAAAAAGTTGAGAAGTTACTATACAAGGTTTAATAAAAAAAGTTACACTATTTAGGTATAGTAATAACACTTAGAACCAATGGAAAATATAATTGTATCACACCAATTTAATGAAAAATAGGTTACATTGGATTGAAATTTGATTGCATAACATTGTTTGATTTTACTATTGTATTGTTATATCTGCATTAAAAGTAATCTCTTTTCGTCATTATATAATAATATAAACTCATAAATTTCATTATAGATTTTTCTCACATATTACATTAAAAAATTATATAAATAGCAAAAATGTATGTAATTATATCTAAAATATTTTGCTTTTCACAAACTCAATAATACTTACAATAAATTGTTTTGGAAATTATCTTAATGAACAAATAAGTACCAGAGGCCAATGTAATATGATTGCCCTTTAAAAATTAAATACATATATTTTTTATATCACTTAAGCAAATTGGATTCACTTTTTTGAAATTAATATCTTGACAGCAATGATATTATCTCTATTTCTTTTAATTGTGCCTTTTCCTAATTCTCAAAAAAAATATATATATATATATAGTATTTATTTATTAGTTTTAGTTTTCAAGAGACCTTACTAGTAATTATTTTTATAAACATATTGTTTATATATGCTATTTTTATTACAATAGGATAAATACACTTTAAAAAAAATTGATTTTGACTCCCCATAATTAAGTTTCAAGTCATTCAGCACAGCTCCAAATAATGTTTATAGCTAGTTCAAGGACAATGTAACTCATACCACGTAACAAGTAAATGAAAGCTATTCAGACTATATTTGTACTCATATACCTTTGAGTTTAATAAAATGTTTACCTTAGTTTAACCTCGTTTTTTCTTATGGATAGGAGTTGAATAGGATATATTATAATAAATGATTTTTATCTGGTTCAAGTAAATACAACAGCGTATACATTGTTTATACTATGGATCAATTTGATTTTCTTGTAATATGTTGGTACATAGAAAGATTTTGGTGGAAAAAAGGTATTACATACTGACTTTTTTCTGAGTCCATTGTTGTTTAAGTATATGTAAATACAAGGGTTGGGATAGATTGGTGCGTTCAATTTAGCACAAATGTTATACGTATGTATTTAAAGTAGTATAATGTTGTTAAAATCAAATTCTAATTTTCTAATAAAAAACATGTTTGAAGCAAATAAGAACTTTGCATGCAAACAAACTTCTCCCAAAATTTGTTTTTCTTTTGTTTGTTTGATCAAATTAAACTGCTAATTAACTTTTGTTGAATGAATCAAACAGTATTATCTACTAAAGAACCCTCACAATCAGTGGGATCAAGGTCTTTCACTTTTTTGCAGTTTACCTACGTAGTAACGACAGTTTTTTTGCAAATACCTTATAAGGCTAAAAAAAAAGTTCTATTAAGTTCCAGAGGGTCTGCAAGGGGGAGGGAAGTTTCTTCCTCGCAAACAAAAGTCCTGAAACAATAGAGAAAACCATGATAAGAGTGATACCATATTTGTTAAAGACAATATTAAGCTAAACATTAAAATCCTTTGTTCGCAATATAAAGATGATAAATTGTTTATCATCTTATGAATGCATTTCAAGTTTTTAATGATAGACTTTATTTTCTTTTTATATTAAAATCACAATTATGATGTGAATACTTTTTTTCTTTCAAAGTAAATATGTATCATTTGGATAAAGTTCCATTGCTTCATTAGTTAAGTTTGTAATATGATAGGTTGAATTATAAATGATATCTTAATTAATTGTAGTATCTTAGTACAATTATAGTATGCATAATATTAATGGATATTATACAGTTATTGGTAATACAAAAAAAAGTACTTATTCTTTGATAAAACTTGAATGAAAAATGTTGTAACTCAGTGAAACAAACTTCTTTCTAGCTTATCGCTAATACTAATGAGATAAATATTATAAGTTTTAGAATTAGTTTGGACAAGGATATAACATATGTTCTGATGTGACATGATAAAGTAAATATGTTCCTTCTTGTAATTGGAAAAAAAATGAAAATAAGATGGCTCCTTTGGGAAGTTAAATGTACATAGTTTACTATGTAGCTTTAAAACATAAAATACATACTATGTCTTCCTTCTATTCACTTAATATTTCTTAATACTGAACAAATAACTCAAGCCTACAAATTATTTTATATTTAATCATCACTCCAAAGGCCTAATACATACTTTTTTGTAAATTACACTGCGCAACAAAACGAAAAAAATGATTTTCTGATTGAAATAGACTGAACAGAGTAGAATTTGATCCCTTAATTCCAAACATGCCCTTAGTTTTTCTCTAGCAGGCACAAATTCTTCAGGTAAAGGCCATACAGATTTGTTGCATTTTCAAGTTTTTTTAAGATTTGAGGATGCTTTTAACACTTTTTGTTGTAGAATGAGATAAATGATCGATATAGGAATCAAAGGCAAATCTTTAAAGATTCTAAAACTGTTTTGATAATATCATGTTTGTAATTTGAGCAATCTTTGTTTAAGTGCGAGAAGTGAGGATCAGAGGCTCATAGCTCTACGGAGAGTAAATCAAGAAAGAGTAAAAATAATTCGTTTAATACCTGAGAATATGGATTTTAACTTCATGTAAAAAATCTTTCCCAAAAATGCTCTCTATTGTTGTCCATTTGAAATAAGGCCGTAGAAATATTTGAGGCTAAAAAAAATTTAATAAGAAAAGCCCATATGTTATATGACTATTTTCGAAAAAGGAGTTGAAAAGTTTATAAATCACATTGTTAATTTATGTATCATTTCTCAAATCTTGAAATAATTTATATGAAAATGTAGCTAATTTAAAAAAAAGGTGGAATCAAAAAATAAGATCAAAACAAATTTTAGTTAAAAAATTTCACATACATAAAATTAACATCTCTATTAATAACTTCAACAACATATTGTTTTTTCTATTAGTGTTAGATATCATGTTCGTAAAACGGTAATATGTGAGAAAAATCTATAATGAAATTTATGAGCTTATATTATTATATAATGACGAAAAGAAATTACTTTTAATGCAATACAATAGTAAAATCAAACAATGTTATGCAATCAAATTTCAATCCAATGTAACCTATTTTTCATTAAATTGGTGTGATACAATTATATTTTCCATTGGTTCTAAGTGTTATTACTATACCTAAATAGTGTAACTTTTTTTCTCATACAAGTTAGATTTTTCCTTATACCAACTATTGTTTTTATTACACAAGTTTAGTTTTTTATAAAGACATTACACTTAAAATATTAAATACAATGATAATTTTTTTAATAAAATTTTGAGCTATAACATACATATTACTAACATGTAGATTTAATAGTTATTTTAAAGATGTGAACATGACATTATTTTTTTTAATTGTATTAAACACATAGTATTGTTTGTTTATCGATTGAAATTTAAAACATAACTAAACAATTTGTAAAAATGAGAGATCAATTATTTTTATGTAAATGAATAATCTTTGATATAGTTATAATTAGATATGTGAAAAAGAGCAATTTACGGCGAGTGTTGATCCATTCAATACTGTGTCAGTTGCCAAGTTATATTTTAGATTTGTTTGTTTCTTTGAAGCTGTCATCATTTGTTCTTAATTTCTTGATTTTCTTAATTTATTGACGAGTAGCGATGTAATCAAATGGAGTAGAGAGAAAACTGTTTAGACATGGAACAAGAAACGCATATTAGCATTCTCATTCCCTCTCTTATTTAAATGTCGACAGTGTACCAACTGATATAATATGATGCAACTTAGTCTTACCATTTGTCTTATGACGTCATTTATTATCTTACGCTCAGTAGGAATGGCTTACTTTTTTTCATATCTAGTTAAAATTATGTTTGTCTATTAAGTAATAGTATGATTTTAAATCTTTTTTCTTAGTTTTTTCTAAGAGTATTCTACATGTATGTATTATAATAATTAAAATAATGATTTTTAAAATTGCAAAAATCATGCTTCAATTATGACGACATAAATAACAGTAATAATTAATTAATCCCTTAATTATTTACATAAATTTGGGCTAGTTAAAATATTTTTTTTTAGAATATAATTTAAAATGCTCATTATTCAATGTTAAAATATTTATAGCAATTTTAAACTGTTATAAAAAGTCTTTCTAAAAATACGGGACTCAATAAACCTTAAAAAATATAAATTTGAAAATATCTATACCATAGAAATACATATTTAAAAGAAAAATTCAAGTCAAAATTATGTTTACATAAACAAAATATTTTTTTTCTTTATATAATAAATAAATTAATTATTTCTTATTAGGGTTGTTATATTACATATATGAAGAGAAAATACTTAAGTATATACCGACAATGGCTTCAGGTAAGTTGTCATTGTATGTTTGCTTTCTTTCTTTCTTTCTTCAAATGAACATCATCTATGATTCTTCAACTTGATTCCATTATGACAGTAATACATACATACATATAATAATAATTACGTTTATTCCCCAAAGCAATAATCTGCTTAAATTGTTAATGTATAATATATATAGAAGCTCTCAGTGGAAATAATGGAATAAACAAGATTGTTCATTTCTCACAAAAAGTTATTAAATAAGTCTCACTTCTGCAGCTATATGTAATAAAACAATGTAAAGAAATACAAATTCATTCAAGTATTGTCTTTAATTAGTTTTCAATCAGACCTCTTGTGTAGCTTTAATATTAACAATTATGGAAATTGTTCAAAAGTAACATAAGTAGGAAGAAAAAGTTATGTAAATATTTGTTATGTTCTTTTCTTCATGTAAAAACTGATACTATCATTACACATATTGGAGAAAATATAGTTTCATCATTGGAAATAAGCTCTTTCATTATTATGATTTATATGTATTTATATATAAGTTTAATGATTGGGAGAATGATAAATGGTTCACTCATTTGTAATGAACTAAAAATAATGACTAAAAGGCATTAACCTCTTTAATGAAATACCCTAACAAAAATAAACCACCGATGGTGAAGGTAATTTAATCGGGACTTTGAACCCTAAATAAATCGAAAAACCTTGCCAAATGAGATTAATAAGTCCTGCTTTGCAGTTTCTTCAAAAATGATTACATAATTTGTAATATATATATATATATACAGAGGTTCATAGGAAGATACTGAGCATATATATATATATATATATATATATATATATATATGTAGTTATATGTAAGAGTAGGGTACATAAATTATGAGAAAAGGGCTCAATGTTGTGAAATAAATCAAATCGAATTGTATGAAGTTTTACTTTTATATAAATATATATATATATATATATATATATATATATATATACATTTATTTGTATGTACCTATTTGTAAAACTAACGCTTTTCTCATAAATTATTATGCAAAAGTCCGACAGAAACATTTCCAATTTTGACGTATCGCAAAAATAATGTTCTTATTTTTTATATTTATTGTATTGATTTACTTTTTGAATCGAATTATTTAAAGGGAACCCTGCATGGTCAGATAAGTTGACCTCAATCGATAGATATTGCTCTTTTGAGTGTGAATATGTGTATATGAGTTTTTTAAACTAAGCCATTGCTTATAAAATCAGGTCTTTTCAAATTTAATTTTGATTTTTTATGACGTCATCTTTCCACCTTCATTATTTAAAACCCAATGACGTTATATGCTCCTTTTTTTCTTCGGTATAGGGATCTAAGTGACTACATCACATTCTTAATAGAGGTGGAAGAACCTTTTTCCCAAATGCTCTACAAAAATAACATTTTTTTTCATCTTGTTGATCTTAGATTTATTAGTAAATAGACTAGATGTTGCCATTCTGTATCTTAACACCTCATTTCTGTTGTGAGATTAGTGTATGAATTCTTCATCATTGTTATCCAACAAGTTCTATTGTAATCATTGTCTGTTTCCTTTTTGATATTTATTTTACGGGATTTAAATATAATTATTAAGAACTATTCAACCTTTAAAAAAATTAAAATCAAACGAGTTCTTTATTTTAATTATGTAGAAATCACTTTGACTGCAATTACAAAGATTATGAGTTTTTTTTTTTTTTTTTACAAATATTTAAAAAGGAGACAATGAACATTCTTTTTTTCTTCAAATTTTGTTCCATCATCAAAGAAATTTATAAAATTGAATCTATATTTATAATACATAAATAGTAATGTTTGTTCTGGAAGGAGATGGACACTGCAGACAAGCGCCCTGGTCTTAGAACATGGTATGATGTAACACTAGAAGGATCATATTATTATCATACTAGAAAGGCTAAAGGTGATTATTTTGACTCAAAGTATCTAAGCAAGGAAACTGTTCAAAATAGATGTCAATCTTTTTGAACACGTATCACCTTGGACAGTACCATTTCATTTATATTGTTCAAGTTATTTTTATTATCAGTCATTCAGAAATACATGTATTTTTTTATTCTACTTGATTATCTAACGATAAGTCAATCTCGTGCCTCCTTTTTCTTTATAATTTTATAATTACATAGTTAAAAGCAGATGATGCTAAATACGGAAAACACTCAATATTATCCTCATAAAAAAACAAAAAACAATTTATATGTATTTGAGTCAAAATGACCACTTTTGATCAAAAAAGATAAATTGATTGGAGTGACGACGTGCCTTATAACCACAATGAAAAAAAAATAAAAATTTTCCAATATAGAAAGAAAAATGTAAAAAAAGAGCTTTTTTGTGCAATTTAATTTAAAGAATATTTAAAAAGAAGTAATTATATTTTACGGAAAGGTCAAGGACCAGAATGATTTTTTTTTCTATATTTAACCAAGCCATTGTATTTCCTAATTTTTTAAATGGTCAAAATTGGGATCTTGAACTTTAAAACCATAAGTTTAACTATGTTTTTTTCAAAAAAATATGTAATTACACAATTTTTTCCTAAAATAATTGAGCTAGTAATTAGGACATCTTTCTTTGACCAGACCCCTCATTTTTCTAAAACTAACACTAATGACCAGTATTATAAAAAAAACTTAGAACAAATATGAAATAAATATTTACTTTTTTCTCTTACAATTATTTATTTCATTAAACAAAATGTATGCAAATCTCCTTGAGTAATTTCGTAACTTTTTGTCATTTAAATATAACTTGTAAGCAATTTAAATCAATATGTAGATATTTTCTATCAGATAGTTACATCAAATATGGATTTAATCAAAAATAATTATATTCATGTGAATTTTAGTGATATATTTTATTTAAATTGTACTTAGTAATGTGAATTTAATAAAATGTTTTATTATTTCTATGTAGATATTTTCCATTTTCGCTTATATGTATGAGTGATAAAAAACCCAACCACATTAAATAAATATTATTGGGTGGTTTATTGATATTAACATTATTGGTGTTATAGCATTGAATCATGAATTCATAATACAATATTATTTCTTACCTAGCACCCCCCTTATTGAACTCTGTATTCAATCTGATAATGATGTTTATGTTTTGTTGAAAATTAAAATACATAAATATGTCCATATTGATTAGAATCTAAAGCTTAAAAGAATATTTTCCTCATCCGTGGGTTATTATTTCTACTCTATTGCAGACTCATAATGAGTCTTTATAGCTATTATTAATAAAATATAGCCCAATTCTTTAATTTTTATTTGATTTGTCAAAGGATTTGTACATATGACCATTGAGCCTAGCTATAGGGTATAAAAAAGGAATATTTTTTTTGGAAGAAACTCAAAAACAAATATTTATGTTGTAATTGAAACATTTGTTTGTGTTTTCCTCAAAACTACCTCAAGTTAATACTGATGAAAAACAAAAGATGAATATTTGTATCTAAAATCTTAAAAATTAAAATATATTTGATGTTTTTTATAATAAAATAAGTTACGAATGTATGAAGAGTGCTACTCCGATTGAGTGATTGTATCATTTCAAGTTTACAAATATTAGCCTTATTATCTTTTGTGAGTAGTTTGAAATAATATATTTTTTTTTTGTTACAATAATGCGTTTGTGAAGCAAAAAGCAATCACGGTAACTATTAATTTTCTCCTAAGATGGGCTTGTACATATGTTATTAATTAAAAAACTATTTTTATTATATTTTGTCAAACATTTAAGTCCATTTTTTTAAGGAAAAATGCTAAGTTTGATAACATATATAATTTATATTATTTGCTTTTTACTATAATAAGAAAATTTTCATCGTGTTATATCGTACTTATCTCTTTTTAAAAGCATTATTCTGATTGAAATGATATTAATTTAGTATATTGTAAGTTATTCATGTGTAAAATAGTTAGGTTTAAGAGAAATTTTACGACTATAGTCTCTTGTGGTAAATATATATTTATAAGATTCAACAATTTAAATATACAAATTTTTATAGTGTTTATTCTGTAAATCCTTTCTTTCAGTAAATCTTATCTAAATGTGAAGGGTTTGTCTTTCTTTACACTCAAAGAATTCTGAATCTATGTATAGATTATAACATCTTTCGAGATAGCACTTTCTTATCTTAGTGTGAACACATTTTATTAAAACGAAGTAAAAAATATATAATCTGGCGGTCAGCATGAAAGGACATCTTTCTAAAAATGTATTTGATCAACGTGGCTCCCGAATAATAATATTATAGATATATGGTAAACGTATAATCAATATATTAATTTCATGCCAATGCAAGAGATAAGGTAAAGTATAAACATTAAAAAAATTAAACCAAAAATTAATAAAGTCTGTTGATATTTAAGGGCATGAATTCTTTTATAGTACAAATCAATAGAATTGACTTCCAGAACTCTCTCCAAAAAAAATTTGGAAATTTTTTCTATAAGTATACGAAAAACTTTCGCATAAAATTATTCATTTAACATGATAATCATTTCAAATTAGATTATTATCTGTAGTGGGTAATAATGATGGTAATATTAAATACAAATTAAAATTTATGAAGATTATCTTCAGTTTTTCTTTCCATTATCTCTGTAACCACTAAGCATGAATTTATGTCAAAAGTTCAACATCTTTTATACCTTTTAATAACCCTATAAATTTTGCTGTTCCCCTTTCTTCAAAGTTATAACTTGAGATCTCCAATATCTATACATCTAAACACTTTACAAATTAGAAATATTGTTCAACAAAGTATTTCTGGAAGCAATTATGTAACTATAGTTATCTTTTACTCAAAGTTTTTGAAAGAAGTCTATATGCTTCAGAGTTTACCTTGCCCAGTATAATTAAGATATCATAGCGTACAAAAAAGCTTAAATAATGTATACAAACCCACATATAGTATATATTTATGGTATACATATGGTATAACAAAGTTTCAAACTAAGATTTATTTAGTACTAACCAATTTCCTGACAAATACAACGTGCAAAAATGGATGTTTTTTCTATGTGGCTCTATAGCGACTTAATATTGCTTCAAAAACAGAGTAAGATATATTTTATCTTAAAGAAGTAGGCTTTTAGTTAAAGCAAAAAAAAGCTGATATCCACTTTAGCAGGGATATTTATTTGATTGTTTTTTTTTTCTTCATCGTTTTGTCATAGAGGTTTCTGAAGAAAATAGTAAATAAAACATATATGTACAATGACATTAGAGCAGTAATGAGGATATAAGTGAAAGAAAAGAAGAAAAACGAATATCATAATTTGAAAAAAAAATACTCTCAAGATAATGTTATGATTAGGGTGAAATAACTGAGCAATTGTTGAATTCATCAATCATTCAATTTAATATCCATTATTAGTCGGAATTTTAAAACGAATAAAGCAAATGAAGCTACTAAATGAAATTTATCATTCAAATGAAGAGTTTCAAAAAGCATGAAGCACATATGTAAATATTTTTTTTTAATTAGAAGAAGTTTAATAGAACTTTGGGTCCAGAAAATCAAGTTTATAGATAAAGGATTAATTAAGTAATCACCAAGACGTGATTGTACTTTTATAGTTATAATCAAATCCAGTGGAAATCGACTTTTATATCTATAATTTGATCTTAAAAATATCTTGAATTAAAGTCTTATATCATGTACATAAGTACATATATACACATAAATATGAACAAAGTACAAACTTATATATGTATGTATCTTGACTGCTAAATATAGTCCTTAGCACTTCTACTCACAACAAAACTTTTAAAAAAATGTATTATTAAATAAAAAGTACTTACGAGTATAATAGAATGTTGGGAACAGGAATAAATATTATAAAAGAGTTTTCTAAAGACACTGTAAAATCTGAAGAATCTAAGAAGGAAAAGTTTAAATTAGTATTCCTTAGGAAGAAAGAAATGTGATGAGTTTTTGCTGTAACCCATTGAAAATAAATATAATTTAAGGAAATCGCTGTATATAAAATGATCATGAAAATAAAATAGGAACTACTTTTTTGAAACTTATAAATTTAATATCCATTAAGATTATTTCGTGACAATATAATATATTGATAGCAAGTTGAATATCAAATATAATGTAATCTACATAGGTATGTCTATTTTTCGTAAGGTAAAATGGAAAAATACTCTTGATGAAAAAATTACTCGAGTTTAATTACTACAATCATCAAATTTCAATAAAAATGTATAATATTTCATTAAAAAAAGGAAGTAATTTAAGTCAAATACCCATAAAGATATTATTTAAATTCAAATTAAAATATTAAAAATAAGGACTTTTTATTTACTTTTGTATTGCTGTATTTTGTATTATTATGAAGTTTTATTTAAAAAATAAATATAAATTTATACTTAAAATGTACCAATTTTAAATTTTCTTGTCTACTTCCGAATTTTTATTTTCCCAATTGTCTCAAATATTACAAAAGGAGTGAAAATATTCCAATAATTGAGATACAAAATGCTAAGAAACCTAATGCGATACGTGGAAGTTTATATCCATTCTTAACTCATGTGTTTAACACTATTCAAAATCAGAAAAAAGGTTGATCAAAATTTACAAATAGTTCATTTGTAGGGTATAAAAATGAAAATTGATGAATATATAAGGAGCACTTTATTTTAAAATTAAAAAAATGAAATATTTGTAATATTTGTATTTGTATCAGAAGTTATAGTATAAAGGATAACTTACTGTCTTTAAGGTTCCACTTAATATGGAAGAGAATTTCATTGATACCAATCATTAATGGACTATGCATTTAGTTAAAATCATAGAAAAAAAAGGAAATACACTATTACAATAAGAAAAGACAATTTAGTCAAAAACAATCACTGATTGTGTAAGGTTTTTTTCATGGAATTTTAATAAAATTAAATGTCTGAAGAAATATGGTAAATTAACAGATATAAGTGATCTTTAATCTTGCTACCAATGACCCTAATACAATTGACTAAAAACAAAAACTTTACATAAGTCTGAGAAATACTGAAATTTTTTTAATAATACGAAGCATGTTAGAAAATTATAAATCAAAATAAAATTATAATAATAATAATTTGCAAAATGCACATACGAGAAAATTGCTTTCAGCCAAATGTTCTCTAGTAGAATTATTTTTGCAAAATCTCCCGTGTATGGTTTGAACAAAGTATTTTTCTTACCATTGGTGGAGTTTATACATTTATGATTAGATTGAGATCATTTATCAATCCAATATGTATTATTGGATTGATAAATTATTTTTCAAACGTTCGTAAAACTTGATAAATATAACATAATTTCATAGTGATAATGGATCTTGTATTTATATTATAGCATCATTTTTCATTCCATTCGCCACCCCAAGCATCGTTGAACTACGAATCAAAATGCTAATATGTCTACATATATTGTACTCTACATTCAAAAATAGAAAAAATTAGTATTGATTAGAGTCTAGAACTGAAAGAACTTTATCTTTTTTTAGGTTATTATTTTCTATTCTACCTCCAACAACTTTCTGTGGAATTACCAAGAGGATAGATCTAATAATATAATTTGTATTTTTGTTTTAAAGACAGAAACAACACGTTGTGTCTGGTTTTTTTTTTTTAAAGTTCCATTATAACTACTTTGAAGCAATTATAATTTTAATTAGCTTACTATTGTTTTATATATATAAAAATCCTTCTACTTGCTGCTTGTTATCCATTAATCCATTTCATGTAACATTCAAGGAGTTATTTAAGTACACACATTACTTTTTTAATGCACAAAATGAGTATTCTTCTAGACTTAAATTGAAGCTAAATTTGGAAAATGGGCCAAAAAATCTCAAAAAGAAGGGTCCAATTTCTCGAAAACCAAAAAAATTACAGATTTGAAATCAGAGTGCAAAACTGAATAACTTTTATTATATTTATACCCCTTAAGATTTTTAAATATTGACCAGTTTGTTATTAATACGTTAATATAAAAGGAGGAAATAAGGAAATCCTTGCTTTAAAAGAATTATAGAGAAAGCTTTGAAGAGATGGGATAACGTTGTGGTGAACACAAATTAAAACTTGCTAAGCTTTTTATCCCTACTTTTAAATAAATAATAATTCTATAGTTGAATATAATGTCGTAATTGATTACTTTACATATTATTTAATTTTTGAGTCTTTTTTATTTTAAAATATTCTAATTTTGAACTTTTATTACTCATTACGGTGTTTTTGATAATTTGTAAAATGTCTCCCTGTTGACAATGTTTTTAATAAAATAAATAAATAAACAATTAATATAGACTATATTAAGATTAAATGGACAGTAAAGATGTTATAAAGAAGTTTTACATAAGCTGTTTTCTCTATTTATTTATTTTTTTAGGAAAAAAAAGTGAGAAAGGAAAATCGTTCTCAATCCTCTATAATAAATCGGTATTTCGACAAAAGAATATATTTAATATTTATTACGCAGAGTATTCCATTGCACTCCTTACGTATTTTGTATTATTTATTACTTTTTAAATAATACAATTCTATAGCATAATAATTTTGACAAATTATTATGAGGCTATAATTTGGTCAGTTATTTCATTATTACATAATATGTTTCCTTATTTTGTTTCAGTAAAAGAAAAAAGGATAGTGTCAAGTTTTTTTTTCTTCTTTCTTTGACAAAGTTTTTATTAGAGAATTTAGAATAAATTATAATAATAAAAATATCCCAGAACAGATGGGTAAGTTTTAAATATTATAATAGAAAGAAGAAAAAAAAATTATACCCTTACATCATCATTTATTTTCTAGAAGTTTAAATATTTGTAGAAAAATAAATTAATTATATACATTGTAAAGATGATAAATATGAGCTTTGTTTAATTCTGTTACAGAGTAAATACGTTTAATTTATATTTTGTTAATAAATATGTAACATTTTTTGAAGGTTTTGATCTATGAGCACTCGTGGAATTTCTTTTGATGCTGTGAAATTAAAATGTTTCAATTAATTATTTACATTTTACGAAATTTTGTCTCTCCATTATTATTTTATTTGCTATTTTTGATTCACATAAATACACAAAAAAGACATACACAATTGAATTTACTATAAGTTTTCATTAACTTTGTTCCTATCGAAAGTGAGTGAATATAAAGATTATGTGATCCACCATATTTCAATTTATACTTCTGTGCATAATATAAATCAATAGAGGGTCAAATTTTATCTCATATACGTCTAAAAAAACCTAAGAATATATTAAATAGTTGGAGATGGGAACTTTATAATGAAAAATAACTATAATTGAAAAAGGAAAACCGATTGGTAGGGTAAATACTTGAACTTCGAACAAGTATGGACTGCTCTAATATAATCAATGTATATAACGCCCCAGGGGGAAAAGATTATTAAATATATTTAAAAAAATTCTTGATATGTTACTAGAAATACTTATATATTTCCAAATTATAAAAAATCGACTAGCTCTTCAAGATGGAGCATAATTTATAATTGTAGGTTGGCCATTGATCTTATAATATTTGGTATACTGAAGTTATTATTTAGTGAAAAATAATGTCAAAATTTTTGAACACTTCAGTAAAATTGGTTTATTAATTTTCAATCACAACTGACTTCAATTTTTCTCAAAATTATCAGAAAATGTTTGCCCAATAAAACTTGGCACATATACATTGCTTTTAACTATGTAATTATTGTAAAAATTGATTTTGATATGAAAAGTTCGAAAAATAATTAAATGTTGTTATTCTTTAGATTTATGTTCATTATTTATTGAGTCGTTGTGGTGGGAGCATCTCCTTAAATAAAAATAATTAAAAGTATACAGATTTTCAAATGATTTTCATCAAAGTTCGTTGATATTAAAGGCTTAAATTTTATATACAATAATGTTTTTGAAAAAATATTATTTGGTTGAGCTTTGTAAAAATAAAAAAGAACAACAATATTTCCTATTTCATAAATTGAAACATTCTCACATTTAAACAACTGAAAGATAGTAAAAGTTATTTTTTTTAATTTATAAGAACTATTTATAAATTAAAATATTTCTATAAATAATATTTTTCAACAGACAGAAATTTTGAATAACAACATGATTTATAATAGAGAAGGTAGGAAACATACAATTTCTTAGGGTAAAATAAATAAATTAATATAACTACACATACATTCAAATCTCTTCTATTTTGATATTTTAAAGTTTTGTTTAAATTATTGGTGACACAAGCCCCTTGTTCTAACAGCTACAAACTACCATGAAGCTTTTTAAGTACCAATTATTTTTTTGTCGTTATTATAAGCAAAATAACATATCAAGCAGGCACGCTCTAAATTCAGACATGTATAGAATATCCAGGGCCCACAATATATCTTAAAATGAGACTATTTTTGCATATATTTGAATATATTCTCCATTAGAATTCCTTATCACTAACCAAAAAATCACAAATTAGAGAAACGTGAAGCCATGATGAGGCTTTGATGTGCAGAACAGGAAAAGTTATGATCTTTGGATTCAACTTCATTTTGGAGAGGAATGACGAGAGTAAGTCTAAAAGATTAGATCTCAAGCACGTTATTAAACATATAAAAGACTCAGGTTGTATATGATTCAAAACCAATAACACGATAATTGATGAAAATCATACTAATGAAGTTATAAGTGACACAACTCAACGAAATAAAAATTATTGACACAATCCATAGAACTTGAAAATAACTAACATTATTAGAAATTTCTATTAACATATTACCTATGTAAAAGAACTTAAAGTGATGATGTCAAGACAACAATACGAAGAAATTCAAATACAACATCAATAACAATACATATGTATAACCAACTCTTTCAATATTATCGATACGCATAGATTACACACAACACAAATTGAATAAGTTAAACATTAAACGTATTTTAAAAGAAATGATTTTCAGAAATATTGACATTTGTTTAACAAATGGTATTTATACATATAAGTGCGATATTTCTTAGCATAAATAAAGGTATGTTAGAGAAAAATATAAGTGTAGAAATTTCACAACATCATATATATATAAATATATTTATACATTTGTTAAAGAGATGCGAAATACACTTCAGTAATATATGATACAAATTTAAAATTTTGCTCAAAGTCTATACCAATAAATTTAATCTTTTTTTTTTAAAGATAAGATAAACGATTCCTTGAAATTGTCAACGAAGTCTACTTAGACGCTAAATCCTAATGCATAGGAAAAAAAAATTTCTTTCCCTCTCTCTCTATATATATATATAAGCTTAGATTTTCACATGTAACTTTAATATTTGACATTTGGATCATATATCTTGTTGATATATATACAAGAAAATAGGAATATTTGCGTGCTATAAAAAACGAAAAAGTTGTTTGTCAATGGGATAATTCATTATTCTCTAACGATATTCGATAACCAACTAAATATGTACATATACATTTGATCTATAGTTTCCATGTTATGCATATTTTAAACGACAACATTAGGTAATAATGATAAAAACACATGTTCAAAACCAAAATTTATTACCTTATAATTTTATGAGCCCTTTTTATTCAATCTATAGGATACTATCTAAGGAGTAACAAGAAATGTTGAATATATTATTTTTGAAGTTAATATAAGCCCCTTTATGAAATGCTATAAGGGAAAACTATAAAATATATTGTACCTACTTATGCATATAAAATGGGAAATTTATTCTGTCAATCAATCAAAATATTGTTTTCCTATGTATATCTGAGATTCTCATGTACAAAAAAAGTTATTGTATTTCCCTCTGATATCAACAAGTTTGATAAGAAGTTAGAAAGATAATTGATACCCTTGTACACACATGAATATTATGTATGTATACTTTTTAGTTGCCATGTTATTATTTAGGGTTCTACGGGGATATTTGGTCGACAGATAATGTAATAAATGACCTATATGTAATTAAACGTAAAGGTCTGAAGAATTTGAATAAAATCGAATCAATCGGAAATTTTTTTTTGTCTTACATAATGTAACGTAAGATGGCTGTAGTTAGGTTCGTAAATTCAATTTTATAGTTGTGGAAATAGAACGTATTTCTACTCATTTGACGACTTTGTTTAGATAATTAGTATCGTTATATAAGAACAATGACTTTGTATTATTATGAATAACCAAACCTTTCATTAAAAATCCTTTTTTGTTCTTTGGTGAACAAGCTATTCCCTGCTCTCCCATCTGCAGTACCCATTTCCAATTTATCAATAATTTATTTATTAAGGGTCCTACATGTAAAAAATAAGGAAAGCTATAACTAATTTAAATGGTTAGTTATATCCATATAGTTATATATATATAATAATATTGTCATTGGTTTTAACTAGAAATGATTAGTATAAGAAAAATTCATTGAATTGTTGCTTGCCAAAATACACATACTGAAATGAGATTTGCCCAAATGAATGCACAACGAGGGAACAATCTATGTATATGTAATAAAATATTTAGAGAGTAATTCTAGGGGAGGTACCAGTCTTTTTAGATTGAAATTGGGGAGGTTTTTAAATAAGAAGTTTTAATTCTTGTTTTTTAATAAAACACAATTAGGATGTGTTTTTTTTTTGTATATAACTTTTTTCTATAAATTAAAATTTGTATTTTATCTGTCACAAATAAATTTAAGGGAAAGGGGCACACCTCCTTGTTTTCCACCCATAGTTTTATTATAACTAAAAAATAGAAGAAAAAAAGGCTAAAAATCTTCATTCATCGGTCATTGAAAGAAATCAGCTAGGTTTCTCCTTAATATCTTGAAAAAAACATAGCTAATATTTCACGAAATGCACGTGCATAATGTGAATCAATCATTATTAATGATTTCTTGTAATCAATATAGTAATAAATTATTGTAAATGTGTTTCTTTAATATTGGACTACGCGATGACAAAAATTATAAGTCAAATTTTTCACAATACTATTTTAAATTACAATACGACAAAGAAAAAGATTAAACAAAAGATGGATTGATAGATAAAATACTTTTTTTAAATCTTTCTAGGGTAAAAACTGTTTTAAGACAGAGTCATATTGATTGTTTATAATTTATAGAGAAATTGCTTTAATTTATCTTGATTTAATCATATCCATGTCATTTTTTGCAATAAAGGGGTGCAATCTACTGAAAATAACATTTTATAGCCGAAGCATTAGTTTCACATTTCATTGATTTAATCATTGTAGTACAATCTCAATGTTACATTTGCCATTTCAATTAGTTTTTTTTTTAATGAAAAGGTTCACTAAAAGAGTAAATCCTTTGCTTCAGAGATACTCCAATGAATCACTCGAGAAAAGAACTCAGGATCGTGAATCTGATATTGGAGGAATTCATGGGATTGATGGTATTATCTCACGGCACTGGTTACATTCTATTTCTTCCTGAGACAGAGTCAGAAGCATGTATGGACTTATTATCCCTTCTCCCCTCGAGTGATGTTTATTTTATCTCCGAGTGCCTGTTGCTCCCTCCATAAAAGGGCGTATCATTTTTTATTCAAAAAGGTGGGACCCATCAACCAGAAGAGAACCAATTTTTAATGCTAATATATATATAAGGGTTTGATTTATATTATGACCTCGCATTGCCAGGGGCTTTGACATAGAGACTTGAAACTTTGAATACAACATAATTAGATCCAAATACAGCGCATAAATTTTATTTTTTTAAATTTGAGAAATAAAGTCTTTTATAAAAATATGCTAATGCTCAATTTGAAGGGGTTTTTTATAAATAAAATGACCTTGCGTAGTCAGAGTTTTTGACATAGAGATTTGAAACTTTGAATACATCATAATTGTAATGAACACTGTCATTCAACAAATAATAGTTGTTTATACCTAATTTTGAAATGCAATACCTACATTTTAAATTTTAGGCAATACATAAACAATCATTAGACACCCAATTTGGTAGAAAGTTAATGCTAATCATTTAAAATATATTTTTCATAGATATGAAAATGTCTTTTATTCATTTGAACTTAAATTGATATTCTTATAATATATTTATTCTAAAGATTGGACATTTTTTTTTACGGGTGAATAATATTTGATTTTAAAATTTAATTGTAATGCTTATTAGATATAATGTATTATGTCAAATGAAACTAATTTATCATGTATATATATATATATATATATATAAACCTATTTTAGAGGTTAGTTATGCCCAAGGCCTGTGTCTTTGTCCCTTATGTCCTTAAACCATATTTGTATGATTACATAGGACAAATAAATTTTTGAAACAAGGAAAGTTCGAAGGCAAAGAAAATTCTGACACAAAGATATTTCAAGAACAATTTGTTTGTTATCAAACTCTCTTTGGAAAATACGTTGTCAAGTCTTGCCACTATACAACTAAAATATCACTTTAGTGTGTATAATCCGTAAAAGAGAAAGCTCCTTTGCTTCCTTCTCTGCAATTATTCACAAAATATTTGGCAATGAGGTTGAGTATATGTATGCCCATAATTCATATATTTGTAGATTAAGTTATAATATTAATATAAAACATTGCTTAGTCTAATTAAAAATAGTTAATCAGGGTTGAAATTTTAAATGTATAAAAGTGTAGAAACTTCATGTCATTATCAATATAATGTGACTGCATCACTACTGGGCACTTGTTATACGAAGAAAAAAAACCTGTATGTATTCAAAATTCAAATGTTGCTTTTTATATCGTCTTTTTGCCGTGATTTTTATTTTATTTTATACATGAAGTACATTTGAAAATGTGATTATTTTCTGTATAAATTTAATATTATTTCCAAATATTATATGTTGTTATTTCATGTTGGACTATTTAGATCATGGAATCAAATTCATAGCTGCAGAGTAAAAATTTAAAATACTTTACTCAAAGTTTTTATGTGATAAAAACTGACTTTTATAAATCTAATTATAAACGGTATTTTCCATTAAACAAATTTTTATGGTCGGAGAATCTGCTATTATAAGTGTTTCACTTAAGGGGTTGATGATCAAAATAAGAATTAAGTTTCGATTCTATTTATTATTAAAATACAAAATATAAATGAAATTAAACAATAGATAGAAAACGTCGTTAAATCTATTATTTTTTTACTTTCGTTAAAGTTATTTTCTCCTCTCACCTATATATTTGTCTCCAATTATTTCATCAACAGCAAATTTCGTCCTCAAATTATGAATTCGTTACATGGGAAAGCTAAACTCAGTTTGACAATTCTTTACGTTTGAATCAGTGTTAATTTTTCAATTTTTCTCTATTTCATTTCGTTTTGTCACATTTCTTCTCGTCTCTATTTCATCAAGAAGAGAAAAAATTTGTTTAAGTCAGACGAAATATTCAAAGAAATTATTTCGAATCGTCATCATCGTAAAATTTATTTTTTGTTGATAAATACCTTTTGTCTAGTTCTAGCTGACATAATCAACACTGATGTGAATACTGTTTGGGGTAGGAATCAAGTAAAAAATTAACAAACTTTCATTATGAACTTTAATACCATTAATAATATTTTTATTCATTTCCATTCTTGCTATGCACCTAACAAATATAATTCAATTTCTCTACAAGTTTATTTCTTACCTCAAATACTGTAGAAAATGTTAGTCTTTTTGAAAAATATTGATACATTACCTTTCGAAAGTCATATTAAATACTAGGTAAGGATTAACTCTCTTTAGCACAAAGTACCTGTAATCCATGGTTATTATTTTATAATTTTAAGTCCCAAGTAAAATAAATATGGCTTTATTGTTCATTAAAATTAGATAAAATTCATGATAAAAATCTTCGAAAAAAGATATAAGTCTATAATCATATATAACAAAGCAGGGAATTGTCAATTTGAGTTCAGCATGCACGCTTAATGAATTTATAAACTGAAGATTAAACTTTCTCTAAAGTAAAGGATGTAAATAGAGGGGGCAAAAAATGTACACCAGGATGATATAACAATGATTGGAGGAGAATTAGAACTGAATTTTCAAGGTTGTTTATTATTGTTGTTCTTGAGGAAATGACACTCATAAAGTTACAACATGCATTGTATATAAATGATATAAATTTGAGGAATAGGGTGAACAATTTTTTATTGTTCAAATTCTTATGTTATACTCCATATTTCCTTTAAATTTAAATTTAAATTACTTCTACAGAGTAGTTATGGTTTCAAAACATAATTTATTTTCTTCTTTCTTTTGCTTTTTATAAAAGACAATTTATTGAATGCTCTTTTTCCCTTTTGAAAAAAAAAAATGTAAAACAATGTTCTAAGCGAACAAACCGTATCTTGTATATTTTTCAACTTAAGAACTCTGGCTAAAGACCATTAAGGATCAAAAAGTGCTTAATTGTCTAGTGAGGATCAATTTTCTTTTTCTTCATAACTTTTTTTACACATTTGATGACCGTGTACAAGTCAGGACACGTATTTGGGTAATTTACATACGTAGAAAGAGAATAAGGATTTTTTACAATCCTCCCGGGTCTCCCTCACTAGTTTTTTGAATGCTATTCTACGCAAGTGGGTAGCATACATGATTCTTATTCTCGATATAACCTAAAAGTATTTACTAGTTATTAAAATTGTTAAATCAAACCTTAGAATCTTCTACACATATTTTAGAGATAATTTTAGAAATGAAATATGCAGGAGCGTCGTCTTTGTTTAAAAAGTAGTGTATTCTATTAATTTAACATAGCTTGATTAAGTACTATAGCTACTTGCTAAAAAATATTCATGTACATATAAAAATGACTTGTTAAATGTATGTATAAGAAAAAAATGCATGATAGTTAAAAGACATATTCTTCTGCCACAAGTTTATATTTTTTGTCGCATTAAATAGTTTCTTAAACTTTTGATGAACAAATATTTTTTATTTAAAGAACGTAATATCCTTTGTGGTAGTGCATACTATTACCAACGTCTTGAATAAGGGTATTTTAACTATGAACATAGATATATTTCATACTCATTTTAAAGGTAATAATATACTCAAATAAAATAATAGGGATTTACATAACTTTTTTTTTTTTTTTTTTTCAAGAGTAAGTGGTCCCAAAGACACACATTTGAAATGACCATTACATTTGAAATGAAATAAATTTCAATTCAAGTGTTTTCCTGTTTCTTTAAAATGATAAATATAGCAGGGAAGGGTAAATACATTGAAAATATCTAAAGCATGGAAAAAAAAAGAATTGCAGATTGTAAATAATCCTTCAAGTACAACTACAACCTTAGAATCAAATCTATGTATG
Source organism: Lepeophtheirus nordmannii (assembly GCA_963680855.1). NCBI lineage: Eukaryota > Metazoa > Arthropoda > Copepoda > Siphonostomatoida > Caligidae > Lepeophtheirus > Lepeophtheirus nordmannii. The sequence goes on along the minus strand of OY804518.1, from coordinate 32,049,347 downwards.
TACATAAATAAATTTTTAAAAAAATAACATTTTGTTGACCTTTTAATGATGACATTATATTTGAATGTCATTTTTCAAAAAAAGCATCACTGACATTTTTTAAATGTATAGATATTATCCTTAGCAAAAATAGATTTAGATTTAATTGAAATTATTTTTCATATAATGAAAGACAAATTCAAAATAGTAAATAAACACCAATATAACATTTAAAAAAAGGTCTACAAAATAGATGGGCAACCTTTGTTCACATGTGGACCAAACTATGTTTTCCAAGACTGAATGCGGGTCATGAGCCCGAACTATATATTAGTAAAATATATATGCATAAATAGTTATACTTATTTTATACCATACATATAAACAATTATTAAACAACCGATTTTATCATTTATGATTTTTTTATATTGATGGGTAACTTTTAATAGACAGATTCGGGTTTTTTTTTAAATTTTATGATAATTATAAATTTCAAAGGTCTCCACGGGCCGGATGAAAAGCTAACAGGTTGCCCATGCATGGTCTACAACAACTTCATTTGTCATTGAAAGTCAATGACTGCAGTATTAAGGATACAAGGAAAGCTCTAAAACTGTATGCCTTTGCCATTCAATTAAGGATGTACATACATAATTATATCAATTTAGCAGACATAATGAAGTAAAAATAAAAGTTAGAATAATTATTAGTAACATAAATTGACCCTTACTATCTATAAATGTTAAAAAAGCAAAAAAAAAAAAATTATAACAAGCAACAGAGTTTTCTGAAAATAAACGTTGTATATTAAAAGTATAGTATTTTTATTAACAAAACTAACATAATATTTCTTCACAAAAAGCTTGTTACTTTTAATAAAATAGATACCTGTAATAAGTGTGTTATTCTTCAATCAAATAATACTTATTTTGTTAAAAACAATCCATTTAAAGAATATATTTTTTTGATTATAGTAAAGGCTGGAGTTTTTGATAGCAGATAAACTATACATATGTAGAGATTAAAATGGTTTTACATAATCATCAATTATGTAATTAGCTCAACAAATATTTATATTTAATTTAAAGCAGTGTTTCTTATAGGCAAAATTTACCGGACTTTTCTATGATCTATGTCTCCAGTGTGCCAGCAGAGAGAGGTTTCGCTGCAGAACCGAATCAATACAGTGCAATGCAGTTGCCTGGGAGAAAACAAGTACCTGGACTGATCTGTATTGCAAGTTGAAGGGAGACACTCGCTACCTTTGATCTTAAATCAGCTACTACAGATTTCACTGTAGCAAAAAAGTGTAGAAAAAAGGCTAAAATGATCAATAAAAACATTATATTGTACACTTGCATGCCTTGATATCATTCTTGTATAGCATCTATATCATTTCATTATCATTTTAAGCTTATTAAATTAAATAATATTTGGCCGGAATTTCAAATATTTGTTTGGTAAATTAAAGACCTACCGGTCACGTTGTCTGGGGCCAGTTTTTTCTAGCAGAAACCCTAATTTTAATTGCTTTTTCAAATTAGAACTTTATAACTATATTTATTATATTTAGTCTACACAGTTAAAAAAAGCATAAATAAATGAAATTAAGATAAAGTAATAATTTTTTTATGTTTGCATTTCTTGGATGTCTTAACTATGTTTGTGCCAAGAAATGACTTTATAAGGATACAAATATATCTGAATAGTTATCCATTTTAATCGCTTCAATGAGTCTGTAAGAGATAAAAAACAGTTAGGAAAATGAAGTAGCAGCATTCATTATAAATGAACATATATCCAAAATGTAATGAAAGTTCAAGTTATATTATTTCAAATGAAATGTTATTATTTTCGTGTTCATTTTTCGAATTTCAAACAGTGAAATTTTCAAACCATACAAACATGAAAAGGATTGCGTATTCCCCATAGACAAGTGAAAATTGTTAAAAATATGTTAATGGGGAATGAGCATACACTATTGAATATTAAACATCTGCATTAAAAAACACAAATAGTTTGTTCTCAACATAAATTTTAATGAGACTTGTGTAGAGCAAACAAAGTATGTAGTTAGATCCTTTTAAAATTAAATTATTGTTTTCCATACTAATTTCATTTAAAAGGTGTAAAAACCCATAAAAGGATCCTTTAAGTCATGTTTCAAGTGTTATAAATAAAAACCCATTATGAAAATGTTCAAATATATTTATTTTTTTGTTTTTAAAATTCATTTTCTAAGTATATTTTGTATTATTTAAATTTCCTCTCCTTTCCACTATCAAAATATTCTCAACGAATTCATTAAAAAAAATGGATTTTAAATACAAGAGAAAAATGTACATACTTGTTTGATTTATTTTAGCTTAGAAAAAGGCAATGTCATATCAACATTATATTTGTTTTCTTAACTTGATATGTTAGGAAATAGTTAATGAGATGCTATTTTCCATTACGACAAACATAAATAAGATAGTTTGGTCTGTTTTTGATTTGATTTTTCATTCAATAAATATTATAGGATTATTGGACATTCACTCAAATGAAGAACATGCTTTGTTCACACTTATCAATTTATATATGTATGATAACGGTGTATTCTAAGCTGTCCCGTTGACGGATTGCTCCGTTATTTGATCTGTAAATAATAACATTCTGCTGCTTATTGATGAAAAAATAAGAATTTGAGAGTTTTGGTTCCCTAAAAGTTGACCTATTAGGGCCAAAACTGATATTTGGAGTTTTTCTTAAGAAACTACCCTAAAATTTATTGTAGGGTTATTTGTTGTAATAACCTAAGGGGATTTTGTACTTCTCCTTTTAAGGCGACACTAAATCATTTTAGCTGAAATTGTTACTAATATTTAAGTTATATACATGTCTAAGCTAAAATATTTATTTTGATTAAGAGTCGATAGGAAGATCTGTATTGTTATACAAAAATATTTTTTTTTAAATAAATGCTTAAAACTGACAAGAAAGTGTGTCATAAAATTGCAACAAATACAAATCACTCTTTAAAGATCAGGAATTTCGTAAAGGAAGATTGTAACAATGATGAACACCTCATTGACTCTTAAAACAGTCTACAGCCAACTCAAGAGGTTCAAGGTAATAGAGTCGAACTCAAGGAAGAGTCACGTTGTCAAAAGGATCCGGGAGAAGATAAAAAGAAATTCCAACATTAAGATGAAAAAATTAGCTCGATTTGAGATTGTCTCTTACGCTATGATGTAGAATGTAGTAAGGAAGGACATTCCAAACAAGTCCTTAATTGAGAGACGTTGCCAGCTTATTTCAGAGGTAGATAAGAGACTCACCTAAGGAAAAGTAATCAATTCAAATCGGAAGTGAGGCACACAACCTCCGAACCTATGATCGGACGAATAGATTTTAAAAATTACTGATTTTTTCCAAAATAATGTATCCAATGAGATAAAGTCCAATATGGGACTGAAAAAGATTGTTTCCCTCAACACGAGGGGTGGAATGGATAAAAAAAAGGCGTCACGCTCTCCTGAAAACAATTTCTTTATCAAATCTGGATATAATCTGTCTTCAAGATATAAGGCATAAAATTTCATCATTATTTGGAAGAAAAGTACTCAAAGGTATGCTTTTTAGTCTTAATGCATATTCAACCTCCTTTTGCAAACTATCTTTTTCACACACACTTGGTCGATTAAAGTGAATTCTTATGTATTTTCAATATTGTTTTTATCATTCAATTAATAATTAATTTGAAACTTTAACATATTTATGTAAAAACTTCTCTCATTAAATTTGATTTGTTTCTCTAGTAGCATAGGTGCAGTAACAGCGAATAGTTGTTTTAGATATTGTATTTATTTAAATATAATATCATATATATTGTAAGTCTAAAATTAATTATCAATAATCGATATAGTTTATAGCACTAATAAACGATAAAAACTTAAGAATTTATTATTTACCTTCAAGCATGATTTTTTTTCATCACAGCAGCCTTTGTGATTTAGCTTGTGCTTTTCGATGTCTAATATTGATAATTATTACCCTTGGAACTCAGTGATCAAGGTTTGAACTTATTCAAAGCATTCAAGATCTCTTAGAACCCTGGCACTAAGAAATAATTTGTACTCAATTTCTTTGATAAAGATGTGTTACTCTCGAATGAGGAATTTTTTGTATTTCTCTTCAATTTTAAGTATTCTTATTCTCAGAACATTCTCAGGCTATTGAAGTTATAAATGAATAGAACTAATTGATTAGTTTTGTTAATAATACAGCTTCTTTAGTCATTGAAGATTTTACTTAGTTTTTTTAAAGATACCTACGTTATGTTAGATGAGATCCATAAATAACGTCAGAAGTTTTCAGAATATTTTTCTACACACACACCTCTTGCTCTAGCTGCTGACGTTGTTTATTGATACTCCCTTATAGGTTAATTAAATCTATGAAACAAAATGTAAAAACGACAACTATGTGATTAATTTTTGTACTAATTCACTTGTTCAATAATTGACCTTTTTTCTTGATATTTCTATTTTAACAAGATGATGAATTCTGCAGAGGAAATCAAATATATTTGTTACTCAATAGTGACATTTTACTAAAAAATATTAAATCTCATAGCCAAAGCTACTTTATTTTATAGCTATAATCTTATATATTAACAATAATTTATTGAAAGAACTCGAGAAGTGGTGTATTCATGTAAGTTTATGTATGAAAATTGATCAATACAATGTTGTTATTATGAAAACAACATTAAACATAAATGAATAAGTTGAATGAAAGCACAAAAAAGTTATAATATACATATATAAGTAATGTACATACGTATGTACGTAGTATTTAGTTTCATCTATCATTCTTTTGGATAAATATTGCTACAAAACTGTAAACATACTCTCAAAATATTATTGATAATTCTAAAAAAAATGATATTTGCTTTCGTGTAGCATTTGGTGTCTTTATCCATGTATGTCAATAAGAAGTAATGAATTTGTTTTATTGTTAGATATTTTTTTCATGAGTATATAATGAAATAATATAAGTTCAAAAATAGAATGAATTTTCTTTCATAGTTAATAAATACTTTGAATATATAATATATTTGTTAATTGTTTATTAAGAATGCAATAAGACTGGAGTCCAACCAATACATTCATGGCTGCTACCTCATTGCCTTTATGTTTACTTATTGTAGAGAAGATAAATTAAAAATGGTTGCACTAGAGTACTTACATTTATCATTGTAAATTTAGTGTATGAATTCAATCAGAATGGATTACAATAAATAATATGTTTTATTTATATAACTTGATAATTTATTACTTTATGCAACATCATCGGTTAGCAAATAAGTTTATATTTACAAATATCAATATTAATGTAGCAAAGCTTTGCATTGTTTGCTAAATTTACTATAATGATGATTTGTGTGTTCGTGACTGCCTTTGAGTTTTTATGTATGTACAAAAATCTGTTGTTACATAAACAATTCAACTTGATTAAATTGAAGTAAAATTCAATGGCATAAAGGATATTACATCCAAGGAGAAACAGAAAAAATGTCTGATTACTAGAATATTCATATGAAATTTATTTGTAAATTTTACTGAAAAGTTTATTTATCTATGAGAGACAACTTTGATGTATGAAAACGTTTTAGAAATGTATTCTTGTAGTTTTGTATGCAGCTAGATACATCCACCAAATACCTATGCATTCGTTTGTTAGATTAAATAAAGGTACATGTACCTAGATATAGAATTCATTAAGTCCTGTGTTCTTTCATACTATAAAGCCTTCTACGACAAAAGAGTAATTTAGTATTACATAACACATGTCAATACAATTTTTATTGTTGTAAATTGTTTGAGATTATATATATCCATGTTAATCAATGCAATATATTTGAATTACTTTAAATGAAACTGCCTTTTCGTATGAGGTTAATATTTGAGGCATGCTTTAAATTTGAGACAATTTTTGGGATTGAAGACATTCAGTGATAAACTGAAAAAAATAGATTGATATGCAAAATAGTTTATTCTTAATTTTAAATATAAGCTTACATTTATTGCATACCATTATAAAAAGAAAATTGTTTTGCAAGATTTTTCTTCAGGGATAAATAATAACGCCTCTGGTTTTTTAAAATCTTTTATAATATTAAAGAGTTTTATTTTGAGTATAAATAAATGGTTCTATGTTTAAAGAAATTTAATATGATAAGGTTTCTATTTTAGGAGAACCATGATTGTATAACACTTTTTTTTGAGACGAATTGTTTTAAATTTATTCAGTAGGGAAACCATGATTACCTATATGTTTATATTTAAATGGTTAAATTATGAAATGATTTTGCAACATATTATCAACTTCAAGGAATATAGTTTTCAAAATCAATCTTTTAAATATTTTATGACTAACTTATTATTTAAAACGATTTTTAACTGTAAATGAACTCATACTAGCACTTTTTATACTTCCTATATCTAATGCAAATCATTTAGGAATTCAAGTAATAAAAATTGACGGACTTAAGATCAATGTTATAGTCTAACACCAAGAAAAAGCCCCTTTCTCTCATCTTTTAACATATATCTCTTAAATGTCCAAATAAACTTTTTTGACATATTAGTTGCTTCTTAAGATATTTGTCACTACCATCTCCTCGGAAGTATAAAGATAACTAATAATTACGTAAAAAAGATGATTATAATACTATGTGTTAATATATCTATAAAAAAATTTTTTACAGCAATTTATGTTGATTTGTGAGAAATTGATCTTTAGCTACCTAATTTATTAATTTCAATATCCATCAACCAGACTATTTTTCATTCAAATATTTCATTCAAAATGTAATGTATATATGTATTGATCCATAATATTTTTAGTAAAGTATATTTCAAAATATTTTTATTTATGAATGTAAAATTTAAAAAAAAATAATCCATGAAAATACTTGAAGCAAATCGATAGTTTCATTAAGAGAAATGAAAGTGTGCGTATTGATATTAAAATGGAAAGATAATTTGATACGTGTTGTAGTATTTTGATTAATGACTACCTACTTTCAAACTCAACTATTCTGTAACGATTGTAACAAATCGTATAATAATTCATTAATTTTGAAATAAACAATATTTTACTTTAACAAATAATATTTCACTTCTGAAAGAGTCGTTGGATCTAATATTTATGTATAATTCCGCACTAGTAGTGATCTGAATGTAATTTTTTTTTGGCAAAATTCATACTGTAATATATAAAAAATTACAAGCTTTGCCTATTTCAATTTGTATTTATGGATATATGTAGAGCGTTTTCACGGGACATCATCCTTTTGGAAGTCAACAATCGTGGAGAAGGCATCAACAACCAAATTTAATAAGAGGTAATATTTCATTTTGTTTTGTAGATTTAAACCCATTGGATAAAGTTTTTTAGAACTTTTTTTTTTGAAATTTGTCTATAAACATGCCTTATATCTATGCTTATTAACAACTATGCTAATGTCATAGTGATCATAATTATTTTTGATATAATGGAGAAAATACAATTCATATAACTATTTTTAAGGAATGAATATGATTTTAGTAAACTTAAAAATGCATGGAAATATTGATTTGATTGGAAAAATATCAGTTACACATTCCTGAATAATATATATACTATAATAAACAGAACCAATAAAATAACTGTAAATACGAAACATTTTAGGCTTAATTAAGCACTTTATTTCTACAAATTTGTATGAAATTAGGTTATGAATATATATTTACTTATGAATGTTAATTTGAAATACTATAAATATGTTTTTCTCCAAATTTAGAAAGGACTTATTTGTTCATAAGTATTCATAATGAAACTTTTGGTAGTTTTTGTCTCATATAATATTAATGTCAAAGCTTTCTTCTATGTATGTGTGTTATAGAGTATAATTCAGTGAACAATGGATATTAAAAATTATGGAATGCAGTTTGCATGTTATATATAATACACATATATTTGTGCATAGGTATTTAGTACCCCATATCAGGTCAAATGTTTTTGGATTAGCTATATAATCTGTATATCAATTTTTGGGTTTTTATGTATAATTGCGAAGAGACTGGATCCATCTCATATATTTTTTCAGAAACATTTATTTAATCTATTTTGTACATTTATAAAATATTCGATAAAACAGTTTAAAGCGTGAACTTTTATATTCACAAACCTACTTATATTTAATGAGAAGTTGAGAATTGTCTCATAGAATAAAAATGGCTAAGGTTGCCTCATTCCTAATTGTGTTTAAAATACAAACATATATATTTGTAAAATTTACATATATGTAACTTGGAACACTTTTCGAAGCTCTATATCCAAATACATACATATAATTTTTGCATATTTCTTACCCTCGACAAAAGTATTAAACAAACAAAACTTAAATACGAAAATTACAATTTGCTGAAAAAAAATATATTTAAGAAATAATATCAACTCATGATGTGTAAAAAAGCTTATTTCTCAAAATAGTTCAATTCTGGCATGTAAACATGATAACCATTAAAAAAAAACATTCAAATTCTTTATCCATGGATTAAACGATTCCTGATGGTATATGTAAGCCTTTTTTATTTTACATCATAAAAGCCTATAAATGTAAAAAAAAACTGATTTTCTTATATTACAAAGATGAATTAATGTGAGTTGGATTAAACTATAGCTTTTTTTCTGTTTTACAAATGAATAAAACAATAAGATTAATTTAATTTGTAAGCACCTAAGTAAATTGAACTAATTTTTGGATTAATAAAAGCCAACTGATATTATACTAATATATGAAGAAAAAGTTAAAGGAATAATCAAATTGCTGACAGATTGTCAAGGTAATGAATACCTCTAGATATGAAAAAGGAATAGTTTTTTTTATCCGACTCTAACAAACTTTTTTTTCAGCATTTACTTTTTCTTTGCTGTATAAATAGTTCTAGGAAAATTGCCGACAGAAAAATGGCCCTCCAAAATATTACCACGTAATAGCAATTAAATTTAATATTGTTGTAGTGGTTGATCGTTCAATCTGTCCCATTTACAGATGAGTTTGACCCATCATAGGATCCTTAGATAGTTTTCCCATCAGCAGATGGGCAAAGATAAAATAAACCTCCTAAAATCCCAAACTTCACCCCAGACTCATAGAATTTGTGCAAGATAACCTTGGAACGTCGAGGACTGGTTAAAAATCACTGCTGCCACTTCAAGGGATCCCCTATTTAATCATCTATACTCTAACACATTGAGTTGTTCAGTATATACTTGGGACTCCAAGGCAAACTAAATACCACCAACGTCGCATCAAAATCCTTAAACCCCTCCCCTAATTTCCCAAATTAAAAACCAGGTCCACGGATTGTACAGAATAACCAGAGCTTGTTGAGGTATGTTAAAAACCGCTACTGGTGCTTCAAAGTACCTCATATACTACTCTAATATACTAATATATCTTCCTTTTTTACAATGGCAGCTACCACAGATCTTACTATGCTCCAAAGCTGTTTCGATTTTTTTCAAAAACGCTGAACATAAATAAGTACTTCTATGACGCAGTTATTATGGTATCAAATTTTTTTACTTGACCGTTAAGCATTTGTACAACTTATTTTTATAGCTTTTTTTTTCATTTAATCAGTTACGTATTTAGAGGCACAGTCTTTCCAATCCCACAAACCTAGCACAAGCTGGAGGTACTCACTTTACAAAAATTTATCAAAAAATTGTTTTTCAAGATAAATGAGTAGAATTTCTTTTTTTTATGATGGCAGTTTTACAAAGAACAATATTCCGTGGATCGTTATCAAATTATTTGTTGCCTCGTTTGACTGAATGGTGGGGAAGTTTTTATTACAGGCGTTCACTAACGACTATATTTTATAAGAGATTAATATAGATTTTTTTTTTAACAAAGTACTTTGTATAAATATGTATATTAATTTAAAATCAAATAGTACATACAAAGAAATATGACGTTGTATGAATGTTTGTTATATAATCTAATATGTATACATATATGAGTGTCTATGAGAGAGAAAAAAGTCCTTAAAAGCAAGAACTTTCAAATTAAATACATTAGCTAATTGCAATGTATGTCTGTAAAACCATGCCTATTCTTGGTTTTCTAAGAGACTTTGATTTCATTTGCTTTTTTCATATATCTTAATGGACTAAAATTATTTTAGAGTACAATTATTTGCAGGCATGGAACATATACGAACGTGGGACAATTGTTAAATATACATACACATTTATAGTACTCTTTCTGAGGCTTTTAAGTATTAGTATGGCTTTATCATTCTGCGTATGTTTTTAACGATAATGTTTAGTAGTTGATATTATCAAATATTTGTTTAATACGACTAGATTTTGTTATTTATTAGTATCAGTGTACATACATTGTACGAATATACGTACTCATAATTAAAGATATGTAATTTTCGTTATGAATATATATACTTATATGAAATAAAAGCCAAATTGAAGATTTGAAAGAAATATCTATATAAATACAGATATTCTGATGAAATGAATAGCCTTAAAACATATTTTACACACACACAAAAAAAAGTATGTGAATGTGTTGTAACTTTGATAAATCTGGTTGACATAATATTAAAGCTATTTTAATATAGCACACATTTGGAATATAACATAATATGAACGACATATGCATACTAAATTCTTTGAAAAATGGCTCTTTTTCATTTTCGATTCCTTTCTAAATTGATCAGCTACTTTTAATTGTAAATTATTAAGACAGAATAAGTATTTAATAAACCCCTATTTTTTTAATTTTCAAAGACATGAATAATTAATTCTTCAGTATGATTTGTTGCTATTAATCCATAATTATATTGGTTGTTTTGGTTGGATTTCTCTTTTTAGAGTTAAACATTGCTCATACATTTTCCAAAAGAATTAACAAAACAAATCAAATAATTGACACATGTTCCTTGAGGTTTTTCTACATTTCTTGTCATAAATTGATACTTTCAATCAATAATATTCTAATACATATATTTGGTAGACAATTTTTAATAAACCACTTAAGATATTGTACATTTATTGCAATGAGAACAAAAACCACACAGAGTGATATCTACGAAAAAGAATACAATATTAAAATATGGAATGATAAGATAAATTTATTAAAAATATTGTTTTGATTGATGTACTGAGCAGGAAACAAGAGTTTATATCACTGTCAATTTTTGTATAAACTTGTTCCATTATTATATATTATCAATTCATTTCTTTATATGTTTCTTGAAAAAAGTTAACAATTCTTTTTTATTTTTCGGCTTCTGTTACTCTCCTCAAAAAGCTATTTATACTCATAGTTTTTGCAAAAACTTGGCATCACGATAATAAGGTATAAATATAAATATCAAATATCAAACTATAAAAAAGGTCAACTATGTATTGATTTCTTTCTTCATTTCCATTTATTTTTATCGTACTTGTATGTCTTTATTTATGGACGACTATCATAGTTTGTTTCCAAATTGTTATATAATTTTATTATTAACTCTATATTTTGAGAAAGAAATATATATAAATAAGAAGCTTACGAGCTGAATAAATTAATAACTTTGTAACATGGGTCAAAACTTTTTCTTTTTTCAAAAAAGAGGTAGCTACATGAAGAAATGACCAACACGGAGTAAATTATTATCATTAAATTAAATATTAATAAGCTAAACCATAACTATCTTAATTGATTTTCACTCCTTGCATGAGAAGTGCAAATTTTGTGCAAATAAAACTTTTTTATAAATATTAAAATATTCTCAATAAAGAAAAAAGTATTTTTTTGCCTTAGTCATAAAGTAAATTGTAGAAACTTAATTGTCTCTAATGGTATATTTACCTAACAAAAAATTGTTTTAGATATATAAAAAAAAGAAGTTTAATAATTAAATTTTTGTATGTGCTTTTTTTCACTAAATTGAGTTTTTGGTTTGTAAAATTATGGGAAAAAGTCGGTTCATTGTACAAGATATTTTCTTTTTTTACAAGAAAAACACCGCAGCATTAAGTTTATTAATATTTATGTATGTAAGTTATTCCATTGGTACAAATGAATTATTAGTTAATTTAGTAGGGTCATAAAAAGCATGAATGGAACTATTACAAAATTATTAAGAGTTTTATAGCCATAATATAAATTTGTGAATACGACTCTTTTTTTATTTTACTTATTAATCATTGATTGAAAGCTAATTAGTTTTCTAAAATAATTAACATTTTAAAAATCAATCATTATGAACAACCTTTCTATTGAGCCTACGATTTTTCTAATCAAGTTAGAAAATCCCTTGAAAAAAATATTAGATTACAAAAGGATGTGAAGACGTTCACTAGAAATATGTTAGAGTGTGCTCTTACATTTAATTTATATCTGGACATACATATAAAAATAAACAATAGTATGATATTTACAGTCTTAAATATGTCACACTAAATCATATCCTTATTTATAAGAGCGCACGAATGATGTACTTTACCTGAGCCAATTTACGATGTTACTAAACAGACTATTGAATCTTAATTTGTAATAGTTTATAAAGAACTTGTCTTACCATTCGCAATATAAACTTTGATAATTCATCCAAATGCTAATTATCCCAATAACTCGATAGAGTCGATATCCAACTCTTTCTTCTGCACCAAGACTTGATATTTTGTTTATGGCCATAACCGGTTTATCTTATGTAAGTCTTTCTTTCTATATTATTCAAACGGTTACGACTATTGAATTCGATTTTTCTGTCTGTAATCTCAAAGTAGTTTACAATAATATGAACATAGAAAGAGAAACTGTGATGTATGGGAAAAATTGTAAACCGTACCCAATTATTTGATTATCAAACCAATGGTACATTATAATTTGGACTAAATTACACACTGTTGAGAGTAACTGATTTAATCATGTCCTCTTTGACCAATGGAAGAATTTTCATTAAAAAAATTATATGATATCTACAATTGAATTGTTTATTCGTGGGTACTATAAAACTCAAAATGATAAATATATGTACATAAATATAATGTTAAATTATGTGTATAATTAATATTTGCCAAGTTTTTGCTTAGATCATCAATTCTTTGAAAAACAAAAATAACAATGTCGCACGCTGTTCATTTTGAGATAAAATAGGCTTTCTTGAAAGGTTCTATTATTATTTCATTTTATAAAATTAATATAACTTTATTCGAAATAGAGTTTATTAAATATTTATATATACTATGAGTCTTAATATTATACAAATGCACAAAGAACCTACCTATTTAAAAATATTTATACTGTAATAGTTTGAATAATGAGTATGATTTGTGTCAGAGAAGTGATCGTAAACATCATTAACTGACTAGAATATTGCTTTAATAAAATATACTTACTATAGTCAGTTGTAACATCTATTAGTTTTTCATTCAATCAGTGTCTGACAAATTCTAAGGAAGCCCTTGACACTCTTAAAAACATGCTTTCCTCACAAGAATAAAAGTATAACTACTTAAGTATTAAATAAAAATGCATTTCCATAATATAAAAGTACTTTAAAAATTGTTAAGGTATAAAGCATTGGCTTTTGATGATGATCATTTTCGTTTGACTAGAAATTTTAACATCAATAAAAGTGAAAACTTTTACACAGGAAAAACTAAAAAATTTAATAATTTCATATGTAATTGAGGAAAAAAATTACCTTTTTTTTTTGGCTATCAGGCGATACTTTATTGATTTCTATAAGGATTTATGTAGACATATTAGAAAGAACTTAGGGTATAAAACAGGAATAATTAAAAAGTATAAAAAACTATCGAGCATAAAAAACTAAATTATTCATGAAAAACTCAATTATTTAAAAAAAATCATTTTTTTAAGAGAATAAAAACTTTTTTGTAAAACTCTTAGATGGAGGTTTACTATATTGGGAACGCCAGAAATGTCGTGATCGTTAGAACTTTGTTTAGCATATAAAATTTGCTGGATTTTGATGATCATTCCGTTGATGACAACCTCCATTTTACCGGTGTAAAATGCTATAAAATGATCCCGCGTTGGCTCGTAAAAGTTGTATTGGAGGAGAAGAATTTCTCTAGTTACAGTATACACTTCATGTAGCTTGATGCAATCAAATAGAAAGTGGTCCGTTGTTTCCCTGCTGTCTTGACAAAAAAGTTGCCTTGAAAAAATTACAATAATGACTTTACTCTCAGATAAAAAAGTAATTTTGTCATGTTATTCCATTTTGAACTTATTAAATTAAATTATTTTTGAAGCATTTAGTTTTAAAAAATAAATATTGATTTATGATTAAAATATGATTTAATCTTTTAACACGCACTGTTTTAATTAGACTAATTCAAGTTGCTCGTATACCATTTCAGAACCATATCATGGGTATGTAAGAACTTAACACAAATTACCGAATCACATAAATCTATATTTTAATTACAATCTTTATTTCGAAGAAAAATAATATTATTCCTCGAGCTCTTCCCTCCATTGTTTCTCAGTTTTCTCAAATTTGTTATACATAGATAACGATCTCACTAATTTCACTCTCATTGTAACAACCTTCAGACTTTCTAATCATTCAGAAAATTCTTGTGGTATTTGTTCTCCAAACATCGGTGGATTTTTAACGGACACCAGCTCTGTGGGCGTAGTGGTTAAAAAGTATTCATTTTCAATAGTACTCCAGGTAAATTTTCTTACCAATATCCATTTGTCATTCTAATAATTTATTTCAATTTGAGGTACTGTCTCTCTGATAAGACATTTTTATTTAGTCGTTATTTATTTACACATCAAATAGTCCATTTCTTCTCGATTAAGTACTTCTTTTATAATTTGTAAATATTTATCTTTTCTCATTGCTATCAACACATCGTTCATAAATACAAAAACGTACGGGATATCTCTTTGAATATTGTCTACACATCTAATAAAGGTTGTTTAAGCATTTCTAAAAGACATAGCAAAGTCCCCATCAGAGTTATTACTGCTGTTTTTCTCTTTCATAGGAATTTTTATTTGATAGCATGCCTTTTCTTTTAGAATGTACCAGAACCGTAAAGCATACTAGACACATCAAGAATATATAAATTGGCTACACTTTGCTCATTTAAACATATATAATCTCCACAAATTCTATTTTTTCGTTTATTTTATTTGTAATATAAATGGAGGAACACACAAAGACAGTCTGATAATGCCTGCTTTCAAAAAAATTCTAAATTCGCCTTTCAATGCTTCTAATTTTCTTTGTTGAGATTTCTACCTTTTTTTCTACAAGGAGATCATTCTGTGAAAATGTAATGTTTTATCATGTAATTAATTACTCTTATTAAAGTAACCTTTCACTGAAACAATTTTGGAAATTCATTTTTTATTTGTGTTATGCATCACTATTATTCCTATGGAATTATGTCCTTTTGAATCGAGTTTAAAAACTTAGAAAAAATTAGAAAGTGTCATTCTTAGACCAACACATGTAATCCAAGGTACTACTGTATATAATGTACTCATAAAATATTCTTGAGCTCTATTACAACAAACACATCACTAACCATTTCTGTTGAATATAAAATAAAAAATGATTTTTTTTTACAAATTTGCTCATATCATAGATAGATTGTTAAATATGAAATTTTGAAACATATGTACATTTTTTATTCCTAGATACATACACGATGATGATAAAATATTAAACATGATTGAGTGTATCTATGTTTTAAACCATATACCTACCTATAAATTAGAACAAAAAGAAAAACATGTTATATAGCTATTTTTATTCCCACAATGAATAAGCGTCTTACATTTGCACATTTATTTTTACTCTTTGAAATTTTTAATCAACTTCATTATCGAGCAGAATATTAGTAAAAATATAATGTGTGGCTTCATTTCTGTGTCATTTATTTTCATTGGTAATATAAATATTTAAAAAATAATAATAATAATAATATACGTTTTAAATTGCCTCTATTCTCTTTTTTTTCTTTTATTTACTTATGTATGTATATGTACATTTAATGTAGGATGATGGTCTTTTTATTGCATATAACTTTTAATATTTAAAAAATATACTTATTATGCATAGAGCAATGATGCTTCAGTGCTTCATAAATTTTAGTTTACTATTTGTCAAAATTTGACTGAATCATGCTTTCAACTTTGATTTGAATAATATATTTCGTTATTAATTTTAATTAAAACGCTAATTTTTTTATGGAGTGGTTTGCTAAAAATAATATTTCTTATGATTAAAATATATTAATAAAAATAAAGAATTTGTCAGGAAATTAATTTTGAAGTTATATTTAAAGAAGATTCGCTGCTTAAGATTTTTACTTTGTCCCTTTCACCGTACCTAAAAGTAAAACTTTTCTCTTATGGGAATGTCTTTTTTTACCAGGAACAATCGTTGCTCGTTTAAGTAAGGGAAATATTCTCGGGAGCATTCTAGTCTATGGCAAGGAAAAAGAGACCTTTTTGAGAGTGTATATGTGTTAAGTGCTCCTATGGAATTGTTAAAAGCTCTTGAAGGGTGTGAACATCACTATCTAAGAAGAGTGGATCGACATGGGCTTTGATCTGTGATTAAATTATCTGAACTACCCATCAATTTTAACAGAAAGGTCTATAGTAAGAACGAGTTCTATCAAGGATGTCAATACCAATAGTTTCACTATTTTTTTAAGATTACGGATAGGTTTTTTGCCTTACCTGTGTAGAAAGCCATGGAGTAAGAAACTTGTCGGGGAGTTTGTATAAAAAGAAGGCTCAAGAGACTCGGGTTCACAATTAACTTTCAATGTTTAGATCCATCGATAATCTTGAAAAATCTATTTTCTATTTTTTAGTAGGCAAGGTTGCCATATTGTTATTGATCACGAACGGGAGTGTAGAAGAGAGAAGGAGACCTTCTTCCGCCTTTTATTATATCAGCTCCAAATTTTCCCTCATAGTTGAGGATAGGGATTCAAAGTGTTTTACAAGATGCAAATTACCCCCACATCCTCATATTGTGTGGCTGATTAAGTTGAGTTCATAATATCAAACTCTTTGCACCGTGAGTTCTTAATTGTTCACTTACAGTGGGCCTGAAGAAATATATTCCCAAATACCAAATGATAATTGAAAAAATATATGATTTTTATCGCTCATGTGTGTTCTGTTCACTGTGTTGACAAAATTGTTATGCTTGCTACAGTAAAGAGATTTTTAGTACCTCTCATCCCGTGTTAATCTTTCAGTAATAATATGTTCATTTTTGTAGTCACGGTTCTAAGTATGCAAAACAATCAATTCAGAAAAAAAATATGAAGAAATTTAGAATTTTGATTTTGGAAAATACAGCAAACCGTAAATGAAATAAAAAAAGTTACTTTTATTCTCATTCAAGGATAGATTTTCAAAGAAAAGAAGGTTATTCAAGTTTTTTTTTTATTTTTATGCTGCTTCAAGACTTGATGAGTGTATTTTTTTTAATTAAACGGATTTCAGATTAAAATAAAAATTATGTATTTCTCAGAGAATTGATTTCATAACCAATCATAAAGATATGATTAGGATTTCATATTACTTTTTTGGATTTAGTAAATATTAAGTACTTCTAATAAAATTTAGACTTTGAACTTATTTTAATTGCTTATACTATATAAATTAGTGCTCGTCCGATTAACTGGTCATTAAAATTTTTGAAATTGTTAAAAAACCATTACTGTATAAAAACAATCGAACTCTAATTTTAATTACTAAAATATTTTGGAATTTTTTTTTTCATAGCACAAAATATTACAGGCTTTACAACGTTTCTTTTATTTTGTAAGTTCAATTTCTTTGTATTAATGTATATATTTAAAAAAAAAAACTTTTTGAAATATATGAATGTAGTATATAAACATAGTTAATTTTATCTTCTTTGATAATAATTTGTCATTCCATTCAAGAACATAATGATAGCAGAGTTATTACATTTTTCTGAAGCATGAAAATAACAATTAGAGATAATCATTATCACAAACAACATATATAATTAACCAACGAATGTTGACTATAGTATGAATATGTATATCATCAGTTATTACAAAAATATGTTTGTTTTAACAGCAAAAAACCATATTTTTATCCATTCGGTGCTTTGAAAAAACAAAACAAAAATATTGCTTCTTAAATATACTTTCTTGGATATAGTTTCTTCAAATAGCTCTAATGTTCAATGATTGATACAGAATCTGAAATATGTATCAAATTAGTTAAATTTTTTATATTTCAAATTTTATACTTTCTCAAATTGTGAATGATATTTTTAGAAACAAGTATGATGCATTCCAACAACTTCTTTTGACGCAGTATCTTTATCACTTCATTTAAATGGGAAACTACAACATTGTAATGCGATAATATGGGAGCCCTTTAAACGATACCCTAACAAAAAAGATAAGAAACGCAATAAAATATCAGTGTAATGATTTTTTACTCATGAGAACAGAAACATCTGAAAGCTATTTGTGTTTAAACATGTACATAAATATATGTATATAAATATATATATACGTACATATCTGTTCCTTTCAATTCATAATCAAATTCAAGAATGTTCAAACTAACATTATATTCACGTAATTTTGTTATGGTATAATCACGATTTCAACATCGTTTTGAGTATGATATTAAACCAATGATTCTCAAGTAGCATGAAAATGTGTCCAATATTTACACTCTTCTCTTTTCCTTTCATTACCACACTATAATACTACGATTTCAACATAGGTATTGAAAAAGGCCGTTTATAACATTTAGTAACTGTTGACACTGACTCAGAAATTTTC
Organism: Lepeophtheirus nordmannii; assembly: GCA_963680855.1. Lineage (NCBI taxonomy): Eukaryota > Metazoa > Arthropoda > Copepoda > Siphonostomatoida > Caligidae > Lepeophtheirus > Lepeophtheirus nordmannii. The sequence goes on along the minus strand of OY804518.1, from coordinate 32,030,474 downwards.
ATTTATTCGAATAGATATTACAATATAATTTTAAAAAACATAAATGAATTTTAAAAAATAATGCTTCATACAAATTTAAGTTTATTTGTTAGTTTGTAGTAGATATTGTATTAAATGGTATCAAAAATAATTTAAAATGGATTTAATAAGAGTATCCAAAATTACAATCAACTTAACTAGTAATATATTTATAAATTCATTTATTGAGAACTATATGAAATTGTATAAAAGAGATATAAATTAAAAGTTTCATAAATATAAATATATATATATATATATATATTATATGAAATTACAAACGTAGATATCTATTAATGAAGAATAACAAATACATTTTATTAAAGCGTATATGTACATCAAATCTAGTATATTTGTCATTATGATGACTTTTTATCAATTAAAACTGTATTTACAAGAGTATTAATATCGAGAATTTATTTGTGTATTATATATTTCAACAATTTACAATCAAATATTGTTAAAATAATCAAAAAGTATTTAGAATCCTCATTTCTTTTTTCATTCTTTTATCTCAAGTTCAAAATCACAAAGTTTAAAATTGATACGTGGAATAGATAAAAACAAAAATCCAGTCAACAACAAAACAATTGAATTCAAAAGAATATATGAAATTCATATTTGAGGCGTTTTCACTTCCACACAGGAATTATGTTGAGTATTTCTAATAAATATCATTTCTTCATCCACCTTTTATGGACTTTTTCCATCTTTTCCTATTCCTTAATTTATTGACCAAGAGGCATACATATATTTAGATGATATTTCACCATTTCTTTAAAGGTATTTTATTCTTCCATTCTTCTTACTTACAACTATGTATATTTTTTTTAGCATGAAGAACCTAGTGCTTAAAAGGTGCGTCTATGTTTTTTCTTTTAAATATAACACTTTCAAAATTTATGAATGCATATATTGACTTATAATTCAAATGTCCATCATAGTTATTATGATAGATGATTAATATTTAGATTACCTTAAGTAGATCAAATTGAACTAAATTTAAAAACAGTTTACAAGTTTATGTATTCCTACATTACGTGAATCCTTTGTGGGTATACTCTTCATTTTGATTATTTTTTCAATCAACAACATACATGAATAAAAATATTGATTTAAATAATATTATTTTTTTTAGAATTCGGGTATAAGTTTTCACTTATTTCATAGTTGAATCAAACATTGCTTTCGCATTATGAGTAGCTTTATTATATGTAGAAATAATTTTTTTAAGGCAATATTTAAAAGAATGTTTAAAATCTTTTTATTTGAAAAATAATTCTTCAGAAAAAGACCTTTAAAAGGTTACTTATTTTTCATTTATGTAATTATAGATAAACTTGTATCCAATCATTAATGAGAAAATCTCATGACGATATGCATATACATCTATGCATATATTTATTAAAGTTATAATATATAGATAAGGGGGAAAAAAGCCAATAGGATCTGCAAATATCTATAAAATTAATTGTGGTCTACTTTGATTTATTTCTTTTATTTAATTATATAACTTATATTTGAAGAAAAAAATCTTTTACCATTATTTTAACAAAATTGCAAGTTTTAAGCAGCATATTTTTTTTCACGGGTTAATTTTGTTTCAGATCCGTATTAAAAAGCTTCAATAAATATATATATGTGTGTGCATGTATATATCAGATAGTGTCAGTTCATGTAGCATTTTGTAGCAAGGATGCTTCAAGCAAATTTATCTCTCAAAGTGGAAAAAAATAAATATATGTGCCAACAGACTTTCCTAACCCTATAAATTATGCTTTGATTTAATACACATATATATGCTATATATTTCTTTTTCTTATTAATAATGATATTGATAAAGTCCTTCCTTAGTTCCTTCAGTACAAAGAAATAAAACAAGAAAATAATACAAAAATAAAATACGCTAAACAATTGGAATATACATTGAAAAAAAAAAAAAAAAATTTTTATCTACTCATAGTTAATAAATCTTAAAGTTTGAATAAATCATTGTTTTCTAAGAAATACAAAAACTCTGCTTTTATATTTTAATACCTTGAGGTTGGCTTCATTACAAATAAAAATAAATTTTATATGTAAATAAATTAACATACATGCATAAGTAAACCAAAAAATCAATTTGTTTTTTTATCATTTGCATAATATTTAGAAATAGGACAACTACAAAACATATTAAAATAGATTTGATATATAATTTTATTAGTATTTGATGTTTTGATAACAACTCTGCAATAATTTTTTTTGTTTCAGAGAGAGAAATTTCAGATTTTGAAATTTCTTACAATTATTATTATTATAAAAAAACCTGAGAATAATCTTCGAAATAGACAATTTTCCATAAGGAATTGTAAAAATTGGCTTATTATTTTTTGTTAGATCACTTCTTTCTATAACAAAAATAATATTAAGATCAAATAAGAATCTTTATCCCAAAAAAAAATTTATTGAATCTGTATTACTATTTGAATAAACCTACTAAAAACTAGGACTCAATTAAATACAAGGCTCAATTATTATTGGTTTTTAAAGAACAATTGATAATTGGTACTCTATGCCAATATATGTGTTTGAAACATGAAGAGTGGATATTGAATTAAAATCACTTATAGTTAAAACAATGTCATTAAAATTTCTGAAATTTGCTTTTTTCTGTTTGTATTTTTTTATTTTTATTAACTAAAATCATTATTTTTTTCAAAGAATTCATATTTGTCGATTTCTTATATGTAGAAAAATACTTTATGGGAAGTAAAAGAACAATTATTCACACATATACTAAGTTCCCTATACTCTAGAATTAATAAAAACTGGGATGTTATTATCCCTGTTTTTTATCTTAACATTACATTCTTTTGAGATTTATACTTGAAGACAAATACTTTGCATAGAATTTAGTTACATATTCCTATTTAACGTGCAAGGTACTAATAGATATATGTATTGCTATTATACTACAAACTTAAAAAAGTAGGACTTTGTTGAATGTGTAATATACTCATTTGTAAACTATTATTATTCATTCGTATCTGAGTATAGTTGATGTCCATTTGGAAATACTTTAAATTTTATATCCATGTTTTTGGGCGAAATGTCCTACGATTACCCATAGTAGTTATCGTAGTTAGAACACATGAGGATGCATTAGTTAGCATAATATGACGTCATAAAGTTTATTCTAACACCAAAGCTATGAAACAAAGTAGCGAAACAACGACTATGTGATCAATGTTTGTGCTAATTCACTTTTCAAAGAGTTGACTTTTATGTTTTCTAGGGGATGCTTAATTACTTTATAACTAACTACTACAGATTTTCCATGAATTTACCTTGTTACTTCAATTAAAGCAATGTAATTTCTACGAGGGGGAAACGAATAGATATATGATTATATAATTCAAGAGCAACATCTTGTGAAACATAAAGTTTTCCCAACGACAAGCAAATATCTCCAAGCTAACAGGCACTTTTTGCTTCTTTGGGTAACACTAAGAGACTTCATGTCAGCTGATATGCTGTGGATTCTTTAATAAGGGAGAGAGGTAATGAAGAAGCTTTTATTTAGCCCATATGAGCACAGTGTGACGAAAATGGAGAAAGAGGTCATAAACTGTGTATTTTGAAACCCTTTTTGTAATGGCATCGATTTAGACAGCATTTTTAAATCATTTGTTATGTTGATGCTTGTCTGTTTAATAGATATTGTGTCTTAGGAAGAATGATGACAGTTTTAAAAATATAAATGCATAATATAGCTTGCCAACTGAGATGATTTTGGAGTGAAAAAGTTTTCTGAAAAGGCTCTTATTTCCCAACTCTAATCATACATATTCATCACTAACCACTTTCCACAAATAGCATTTATTATCAGTTTTTTCATCATTATACTATAAAGTATAAAAAGGAGTCTCAAATTCAGTTATAAACCCTACTTAATATATAAAAGTAGAGGGATATCCATGTATACATATACCTTAAGAATTCCATTTAAGCAAATAACTTTATTCCTTCTCTTTTTATTATTATTTTTCCGTTATTTGATATTGAATAATAAATGTTAATCAAAACTGCATCAGCTGTTAGCTCCATTTTTCTATACATGACTTCATAATGAACAAGAAGAAAGAGCTATAAATTGAAATCAAACTCAATATAAGTCTCTTCTTTTTATTTTGCGATCAAAGAAAGTCTATTTGTCTGATAAAAAATCTAGAACAGAGTACATATATTGAGATATTTTATGCATCTTCCAATATATTCTTCTTTTTTTTTAAGAAAAATGATTCAATATTATCAAATAGTTAATCAATACTCTCATTAAATTATTTATTTGTGTAATGGTATGTATCTTCAAGGCTTAGTAACTTATATTTCAAGGAGTTCTGCAGATCAATAATAAAGATATTAGCACGAATAAAAAATAAATAGCAAAAAATATCCAAGGATGAAATGGGTATTTAGAGTATTAAGAAACTATTATTGTTATGATCACGTGCCCAATAACTTTAAGTGTGTAGAATTATGTATTGGATATTTATGAACAAATGTACATATTTTCTATAAGTACATGCGTCAAATATCTACGCTAAGTTGGGTTGATATAAAATGTTTTTTCACTACATTTTTTTTAATTATAATATTTAATTAGTCTATTACTGATCCACAAAGAATAAGTTTATTGTGATTGCTTACTTCGCCTTTAACTTCACTTAAATACATTTTACGCGTTTAAAAAAAAAGATTTTTTCTTGTTAAAAAAATAAATACTCTGATAAAATAATAAAAAGTGTATATTTTTTTGTATAATTCATTTTAGGTTGCAAAAAAAATCATACTATCTACATAGACTTTATTTTCCATTAGAAAATTATGATTGCGGGATTTCATGCTATATAAATAATGTAGGTAGTCTATATGCTTTTATAAACAAAAATAAACGTTTAAGTGTCAAACGAATGACGAATGACGACTCGTCAGGAACTACTCTCATATTTATAGAAATTGTTTAACAATATGGAAAAATGTTGTGTAAAATGTAATAAATCTATGAAAGAAAAATATGTGAGTCTAATTCAAATCACTTACAAACTTTGAAAATATTAAAGAGGAATCATGGCTTATATTTTGAGTTCCTTGTGTGCATGACAATGTTAATCATGCATTTTGTACAAATATATATATATATATCATTCTAAATTTAAAATATATTTCTATATATTTAATTGTACCTCTTCATTTTAGTTACTCAGTTACTTTTAATGGAAAACAGTCCAAGTGGCAGGAAGAATTAAGTAATTGTCTAACCAACATATTGTTTTTTTGTTTTGTTTTTTGGTAATTATAATTTAATTTTTTAAGAAAAGGGTGCAAAATATAAATAGAACTTTAGTGTGATGTTTTTTTTTTTTTAATGAAGGGTCATCTTTAAAAACCAATTTATGTGGCATATATTTTGTTGTCTTTTTTTTAGAAGTACCGAAGTACTTCAAAGATTATTTTAATTTATCAATCTAAATAATGTCTCTTTGTCTTGACTTAACAAATAGACAGTATATAATTAATACTTAAGATAGCATAAAGTATCAACCTTAACATATAAGTGGGAACTAAAATTTTTTTGATTGTATGCATACAAAAACCATAGGGTATAATTTGTTTTAGTAGTTACATATTTATATTTTTACAATTGTTTTTTTTTTGGCTCCTTTGTCAATGGATATTGTACAATGTACATAAATTAATCAAATATACATTTATTGTAATGAATATTTAAAACATTTTAGTGAGCAAGAATATATACATATAGGTAGGAGGTATATTGTAAAAAAAAGAAGTCTGTTGTATACAAATTTGATTTAATTATCAAGCTAAATTTGAATCATCACTTATTGTCAACTTTAAATTCATATTACTCCCTAATTATTTGAATACCGCGATACTTAAGGGATTTTAATTATTTCTATCGAATTGTTTTCCTCTATTAAATTAGAACTAATTAAAAAACAGTGCTAAAATCCCTATCCTTAATGAAAAAAAGCTATCAATAGATTAAGTTCAACAAAACATGGATATACATATATATATGTTATGTACTAAACTTATAGTCAGATGATAAATGTATGACAATTAATTATTCTACCTTCCCTAAGAACGTCTATAAATAGCTTTACTTATATGAAGGGTCGTGAAAAAAGGATCCCTCCCATTGATAGTTTTTCAATTAAAGATCACAATATACCTCTCAGTGTTACCATAATTTTTATACCTTTTCTCAGGTATGATTTTATGATCAGTAGAACTGGTTCTTTTTTCGCATCTATCTATCTATCTATCTATCTATATATATATATATATATATATATATATATATATATATATATATATATAATATATGATATTATTTATTGAAAACACTTTGTTGATAGCAGATGCGTATTATTATTTATGATGTACAAAAATATATAACAGCTCTACGGATGATAATAATTTACATTTCATCAGTTTAAATATCAATTTTGTTGGTATTGTTCTGTTTATGTCACTTTTTTTCCCATGCGTTTTTACATGATGCGCATGAAAATCAAATGTTCTTTTTTTAATTTAAAGTTCAAAAAATCAAAATCGTTTTATTTTTTATTAGTTTTGTTCTTTATACGCAAATGTATGTAGTACACTGCAAATTTTTTTTGACATAACTACATTTAAGATACAAATCAAGAAATTTAGGGGGAATTTTCTTTAATTCACAAAAATATACCTTCTTAAATACAAAGTAACGAGTTTTTAATTCCCAAATGAGTATAGCATACATCATCAGTAAAAATGAGAAATATAAGAAAATTAAATAAAATTTCATTACTTTCATGAGCATACATGTATGTATATGCATGTAAACTTTTATGTAGGTATATATATAGATAGATAGATAGATGTTCATAGTAAGGTATGTACCAATACATATCTTAGTATTTACATATGCACAATGTAAAAAAGAAAAAGAAAAGAAATGCTGAAAATGAGCTCTATTGATAATCTAATAAATAAAAAAAATGTACTTCTTCACCTATCCTTCCTATGTAAGAGAAAGAAAAATAAATTTAAACCCATAGTTTTCTTATCAAACAATTTTGTAACTTTTATTCTATCCATTTTCAAATTATTTTATTCTTAAAATTATACTAATTTTTATATGATTAAAGAAACGGTAAGTCTAAACTGATGGATTAAGACTGAGCAAAGTAGTTATAATTATTTACCAAATATACCTAAATATAAAAATTAAACACTTATAAAAATTACTATAAATTGTTTCCAACAAAATTATATACACATAGTAACAACAAGCAAACACTCTAGTTTCACCATTAAACCGTTCAAAAGCCCATTCTTACACAGATTGATTTAATTTAAAAAATATTTATACCTAATAGTAATTAAGTAAGTAAGGCTAAAAATTTAACTTGTATGTAAAGCAGTTTAAAAAACTTTTTTCGTACAAACTTTTTAATTATGATAAATGATTTGGTTACGAGGGATGTATATTATGTACTATACATAGGTATAGAAAATTATTAAATTCTTACTTTCTTCGTTATCAGGGGAATCTCATATGAGAAAACATATTTACTTATCCATATAGTATGTATTTATTTATGCACAAAATAAAAATAGGTAGAGTTTGATCCTTACCTCTTGAGAATTTATTTACGTAGTTTAGTATTTATGTACATAGAAGGCAGCATAGCTAACGGAAGTAACTTTGTACCCATAAATTGAATATTACATATTTTATTCATAATTCTTTTTTTGTAGTATTATTCTACAACAAATTGTTTTTATGTACATTTAAGGTGTTTATTAATTAACTATTATCACACCTACTTTGTAATATTTAAAGCAGGAAGAATTGCACTTAACAACAAATCATTGTCCATGATTATTTCAATAAATGCAAAATGGCCTTTACAACCAAAAATTTCTGGCATCAGAGAAGCTCTTAGCCTAAAATTGACTGAGAGCTTGCTTCTTCAAAATGCTTAGATTTGCTAACATTCCATCGGGTCATAACTCGAGACTGTTTTGGTCTGGAGACCGGCCTCAAAATCAATTTTTGGTGGCTTTGGTTTTGTCTCAGTCTCGATCCTTTAATGTACAGGTCTTCATACCTACGTCCTTGGTCTCTGCTTAAAAAAGTTCAAAAATTTCAAAAAACCTCAATAGTTTAATACATACAAAAACAATATTTTTCATATTACTAATTATGTAATTATATTAAACGATATTGATTTTTTTGAAGGTGCTCTTTTTTTACAAAAAAATGTAACTTTATGTCTTAACTTAACTACAAATTAGAATTTACAGAAATGTAATAAAAAAGGACTGACTTATAATTTTTTCTAAAAAAAAGTGTCAATTTTTATACTTACAGGACATTTTCTTCAATAAATTTTTTTTAAATCTGGTAAAATTTATCAACAGGTTATATTCAATACTGGATAATGTCTGCTATTTTGAACGTAAGAAATTATATTGTGATGTATTGGGAAAAAATAAATTTCAAAAAAGTAGTTTGAAGTCCATAAAAACAGAAATTATTGGTTATAAAAACAATTTTTTTGTTTATGGAGGAGAAAAATAATTCATCGGTTAAACAATATTGAAATTTCACAAACTTGTTTTATGTAATAATTTGTAGATCTGTATTCAATTGATCAAACAATTTTAATCGAAATTGAAAACATTGAAAAAAAAATTAGAGCATTTTTTTATTAGTATTTTAGATTGTGACTCAAGAAATTATAGGTACATGAAGTATTAAAAAAAATGAATGATTGCATTCAATTCAGAAGTTGAAACTGATTCTATAGATTTTTGATAAAAGTTTTTGAATGTATCCTATCATCATGTCTTCCTATGATCCAGACTATTAAAAAAATTTATTTAGATATTTTTTTAATCCTGTTTTGTAAAAAATATTTTAGTTATACATAGACACCGATATCTTTGCAACTTTATGTGACAAATATATAGAATAGTGGTGTTTCTATAACATAGACATAGTTTTATAGACATATATTGATAGGTAGTTCATTTTTAAATTATAAATTACTGTAAATATCATATCAAAGTGAAAATTAAATATTATGTATGAAAAATAAATAATTTGCATATGAGTGGAAGAAAAATTTATTACAATAAATGATGAAAGAAATCTTTAAAACTGTTCTATTGTATATTTTTATATCAAAATGGGGATGGTTTCAAGTCATGCAATAAAAATTACATATATACATATATAATTAAATAATAAAAAACCCATGTGATCTTTAATTCCTTATATTATTATTAATATTTTCGACTATACAAGTTCATTATATACATATTTGTTTTATTACTGATAAAAAAGAACGCGTCTTTTAACACTAAGGGGAGTGTTATGCATTGAACCATAAATTAGTTATTAGCTACCATAAAAACTATAAATAATATTAAGCCATATCTTGCGAAAAATCGAAAAAAGAAATTGAATACTTTTTTTTACTAGCCATAGATAATGGGTTATTTTTGCTTCTCATAAAAATTATTGTTAAGAGGGAATTATGGCCTTCAAACTTGTGATCCACATCTAAATTTATGTTTTTCTTATTTTTTTCTTCCTCTTTTTGTATAATGAACAACAACAAATGCATTTATATGTGCTTTAGTTCTTCTGAAATTCTTTCTTTTCGTTAATAGCTCATCTAAGATATTTACAGGGTGACAAGGAATAAGTATCACATTGAAATTTATATATTTTTCATAAAAAACATATGAGTATCTGAATAAAATTTAAATGACAAGTGTCCAATGAGGGGCAAGATTCCCCTTTATCTGTTAGTCATAGTTTTTATGAGGAACCTGGTTCAAACACTTTAATTTCTTAACTGTCCTGGCTTCTTGGAAACAATTCTAGTCTCCTTCAACATTTTTTGTTTGTTTGTTCTACATAGGGTCTTTCTACTTGTTTGGAAGACATCACTGATAATTTTGATACATTTTCCAGAAGTAAGCATGGTTATAATTGTCATTCTCTTACTTTCAGCCTCCATTGTGATCTAACTGTTCAAAATAAAAGAACTTTATAAAAAACAAAAGTTGTTCGAAATAAATTAGCACAAAAGTTTAAAAACTAACACGAACTCGAAAAACAAATATTTATGCAAATTTTACTTAAAAGTACACGATGAAATAGGTAGGGAAGAAGATTTTTACCATAAACCTATAAATATTGCATACACATAGAAATAATTCAATTCCAAAGTAACTAGTAATACGATCTGACCAGTACATAATTTTTGTTATGGAAGCGAATTATTTTGAGAAAATTAAAAGATATAAAAAAATAGTTTTTTCTTTTGAATTAAGTTTCTAAGTGCAAAAAAGAAAAATACTTTTTAGTATTTTCTTTTAACAATTACAGTGAACTCCCATAACTGAGTAAATTTTTAAAGATAATTTTATTAATTTTAAAGTCACATTTTATTTTAAAAAAATTATTGAACTAAGCATATAAATATAAAATTGAAACTAAACAAAAAAGAACCATCAGCAGTAAATCCCTAATTTATACATAAAATGTGTTGTTGCTCCAAGCATTATACATATATTAGATATATACGTACTAAAATCTAACGATATTTCATCTTCCTTTGTTATATATTCAATTTTTAATGAGTCAATTATGTGTAATTTGTAACTTTTGATTTATTTCATAGAACATAAAGTTTTCGTTTTCCTCATTATTCCTTATAAATTATTGTAGACAAACATAAGGAAATTCAAGGTTAACTATATCTTTTTATTTCAATCATTTACTTGATTGAATTTTAGTATGGATGTGGTCTTGAGTGGTTATTTTCTGTAAAAAGAAATAATGGATCATCAATGATGGATAACTTGGACACTACCCACTAAGATCAGCACATTAAACAATTGTATTTATTTTATTTAGATGTAAAATTTAAACTCATTCTTAAACTCATATGTTTAAAAAATATCAAAGGACTCTTTTAGGCTTTACTTATTGGACAGAAAAATACACTCACTGACAGAGCATTTGTGCTTGTTTTCCTGTTTAAAGTACATGCATTTAATAATTGTAAAAAAGTGTTCAACTAACTTTTTTTATTATATTTATCATGAGTCAATTTGAAAACGATCAAATTGAATATGTTAAGGATATAAATTTTCAATCGAATAAACTCATTTATAACTCATTACGATATTCATTATGTTTAAAGAAGAACATTTTGCTATATTTTTTTTTATTTTTATAATTAGGTATACCAACATAGATCATTAATATTATTCTTTCTAAATAGACAACACCATAATAAAATCTATTTTAATGACTTAAATAAGATAATTGAACTAGTATGAGAATTTTTTCACTAGAAAATTATGTGAATAGTAGAATTTAAGATTGAATCTATCCTTTTAGAACTCAATCTGAAGACTGAGTTAGAATTTCATGCTTTAATGTCGTATTACAACTTTTAAAATGATTAATATCCCTTTTGTATGTTCGTATTTAAATTCATCATGAGAAAATGTTCCATGAATGTATTTGTTTTTTACCTGATAAAAAGTAATACTGGGTTATATGTGTACACTGTACATATGTAAATCACATGATTATTTTGAAAGAAGAATTTATGTATATCTCTTGTGTGTATGGTATAATATATGTAAATAAATTTAATTCAAGAGATTATCAAATATTATGAAGATGATAGCACTTGTGAAAAAAATGAGCTTTTTGTTAAAAGAAGTGAAATAAATTTAAAAATAATTTTATAACAAAATATACAAAAAAGGAGTCTTAACAATTAAATTTTGAAAAATATTTCCTAAAGTACATAGTTACATACTTCAAAATATAAAAAATATCTTCAAAGCTTTGTTAAAATTAAAAGTACCTTTATATTTGAAGTATTCATTTATGTACCTAAATTTGATAATAACATTTTTGTATCATAAATTCATATATCATACTTATAACTCCTTTTTACATACATAAAAAAATAAATAATAGAAAACTAAAGATATCTTTTGTTTCTTAAGAACAATATCCAATCTTGATATAATTTTTTTTTTAAATTGTACATGATTTAAATACATTTATCTATGTTAGGAAAGTAGTGAACATTAAATTTTAAACTTTTTGGTAATGTTTTTGTTCATTTTGTTGTATATATATATTAATATATTAATTGAATGAATTACAATAATTGACATTTACTGATCGCTCAACACCGTAAAAGCTCTTTCATACAATGATAATTTTAAATTACTGGGGGATTGTAGATAAATTTGTGATTAAATACATACAAAGCATATCTTAAATTAGAGCTTTCCCGTTTTTTAAAAACCACAAATAACAGAAACAAGGGCAAAAGGAATATCACATATACCATAAAAAGAGATGCTTGCAAGTAGAAAATGACATGTTAAATGTGAAGCAATCAAAAGAAAAAATGAGTTTAATATAAAAAATTAAAATCTCCAAAAAATTAAAATGTAAAAAAATTTATTAATATTTTAATATAACTACCTGGTTGACTCAACTATTCAATACAGTAAATTTATTGAAATCTTTTACATAATTGGATAAAATGAACTTTTACTTTACTTTGAGATAAAATACTTCGATTAGTTATAGTACAGTCAAGAAAGAAAACACTTCCACGAAAAATCTTCGGAAGATGGAAAAAATACAAGAATAACAAGAAAAGTATCAAGTTCTCCTTTAAGAAAAAGAAAGACTTGACGCGGAAGAAGAAAAATTAAAGTCTCAATATGATAAATCACAAGAAGATCTTCTACTAACAAATATTTTTATTCAAGAATATCGATAGGATCAAAAGAAATCCTTTGACTTACCTATTGTTATAACTCTAAAAAAACATTTTAGAGAAAATTTGTAGATGTACCTTTTAAATATTACTTTTTCATATATAAAAAGTTATAAAATAAAACATATTAAATCTCAGTGCGTTTGGATGATAGTGAAAGAAGAAGAAATTGTCATAAAAGTTATCAATTTTCATGAGCTTCTAAGGCGCTGAGCTACTTTGAAAACCTTAGAAAAATTAATTTATTTAAACCTTTCTTACTATTCCTAATGAAGAAAAAAAATATTTTGATAGATTACGTATTTAATGCTTACCATTTTGGACAATGCTAGACTTGTCTACTTTATATTTATCTTGACAACTTAATATTTTCATCGTGTCTTTCCCAATTGTTATTCTTGTTTTGTTTTTTTATTCTTGTACAGTCTAAAGATTTGAATTTTAATAGTGGATATTTTTTTGATGATTGTTTACTCCTCTTTTATTTTTCAAAAAGTCGTCAAATTTTGAATTTTTGAGAAGTTTTACTCCAACAAAAAATTTCATAATATGGGAGGTAGGTTGCGTTGACTAAATGTTTTTATGTTTGTGGTAAACTTTTTATGCAAAATATTGCACAAACAAATAAAAAAAATAATAACACGTGACATCATGCAATAATTTATGCTAATAATACAATTTGAGTATTAATATATTTTTGTCACATAAACTCATAAGAAAAAGCAGAATTTAATATAAAAAAATTAAAAATTTAATGAATGATAATACTAATTTCAAAAAAAGTTATAAGATTAGAAGATGATCTGAAATAAGAGGTGAAAATATAGAACCAAAGAAGAATTGGAAGATATTTTATCATTTGGTGGTAAAATTTACCATGAAGGAACAGCGAAAGGTGAATTGATACTTTTATTTATTTAATAATGTAAAAAAAATTCAGGGGGTAAGACCAAACAAATTTTAATGTTTACTATATATGATTTGGCATATATGTATATATATTTATTCATTATCCAAGTCTATAATTAATATAATACAATTTGTAATTTTATATTAGTATTAGGATTTAATTTGTATTTATCAGGTTATTTAATGGTCTATGATGAAAATTCAACATTGGTATTAGATAGATAAAATTAATATAACACCCTGTATTAATAAACATTATATATAAAAAGGGATTTAATAGCTTTATTGAAGTACAAAATTGTTCGATACAATTTAGAATTAAATTTGATTCTGTTCAACACATAAGTACAATATGTATATTGTTACATGTGTTTTTTGGATGATTTACAACTACTGATGTACTTATTATATAATTGAATGTATTTATTGAGTATTGTATTGCTTTATTCGAAAATTATTATATCATTCAATCATTTTGGTTCTATTAAGAAACAAAAATAAACTACTTACCATATCAATTTTAAAGTAATTTATTTCTTTAAAAAATTTCAGCTTCCTTTCGTGCAAAAAATATAATTTTCTTTCTTAAAAATATTATATACCAAATATTTTTTAATATATTTAAAAAGTTTAATATATAAACTAATAAGGCCTTTATTTTACATTATTTTATATGGTCAAAAGTAATTCTAAGCATATTTATAATATTAACATATTTATTATGTAAGGTAATAGTATCTTCTCATTATTTTAATGTAATTTGATGTGAAATTTTATTCTTAAATTAACTAATAAGATCTGTTTTTGTGCAATACTCTTAGATATTCTATATAAGAGGTTTATTACGTGTTCCTCCAATTCAAAATTACATAACATATGTTACTATTTTGTATTGCAATCAATCAAATAAATAGTTATTAAATATTAGTATTGGAAAAGTTTGCTAATTCATGATGCAAAATATGATGCAAGAAAAAACTTATTATAACACTACAACTTATTTTTTTAACCACTTTTTTTTATTGGTTATATCTTATGTTTAATAAAATTTATGAATTAAATTTATAAATGCATATGATTACTATTTGTTTTTCAACTTCTCGGTTCTTCATAGACTCATAGAAAGTTCAGTTTTCTAAGTGAAACGTTAGTATAAAGTTCTTTAATAATGGCATTATTTTTCTTCTTGGTTATTGCTCTCAACATTTTCATGCTTCTGTGAGTGAGCAATTTGGTTATATTTTCATATTGGTCTGGATATTGACACATAAACAGACCTAAAAAGAGATTTTATTCATCCAGATCAGAATTTTTCATGTCTGTTTGAGTCGGTACTGAATTATTCTGATATACTTTATTGTTGTAGTCTGCATTCAGGATGAATCAGTAGGGAACCAACTGAGATTGGTAACTTTCCATTGTTCGTCACAATATCCGAAATTTTGTTTCAACTGGGTATTTATGGGATATTGGACTTCTAGGGGGAAAATGGTCATTCATTAATATAATATATTTATAAATGTTATGACGTACCTAAAACATTTGTTAACTTATTAAGAATATATGTCAACAAAAAAAATATTTTGGGTTCCAAATATAATTTTAAATTCTGTATTTCAAGATCTTTTTATTTGATTTCCTTGAGTATTTTGAACTTTTTATAAATTTTGAGCCATTTTTTGAGTAACCCCCCCCCCCCCTCAGTGATTTACATGAAAACAAACATATTTTTTTTTAAATAAACTGAACACTTATTTCAAATATGGGTTTATATTTTATGTGGAATTACTTTATTCTGAGTAAATGCAATACAAATGTATAAACTATCTTTTTTCAGGGTTTTATATGAAAAAAATAGCGCATTAGTTTTTTTTAATAATTAATGAAACAAAGAATTTTATTTAAAGCATAAATAATTGGTTTTTTAGTTTCAAAATATAACTTTGATTCTAGAAGGTATAGTTCAGAAATAATATTGATTTCATTTAATTTTCTTTTGACCCAGAATTTTTTTGATGTTATATGTTAAAAATTTTAAAATTAAATGATAATGTATTAAACAGAGGGAAATAATAATAATAATTTTGAAACAATGAAAATTTTATAGATTATTGTATCAACCTCGTGTGAAATTTGTAAAAAAAATGTTGTAATTAAATCAATTTTATAACTTGTATTAATGTATACTACTATGTTAGAACTAAATCTATAACTTTGTAGATTTTTGAAAAAGTAAAATTTTGTAAAGTTGTGTAATTCTGTGAGCTTCTACTGCTATAAAGTTTTTATGTATCTAAAAAATGAAAGGGATACATTCACAGGCAAAAAAATAAAAAAAATGATTTAGACCTGCATACATCATTGAGGTAAAAAGGTGTAACACATACAGAGTAAATAAAAAAAATATATAACACTAAACATTCAAAAAGAATACAAAAATGCTGCCTCTCCTCTGGTTCTCATTGTTTTAATGCTGTTGATTATATCAAACAATTAAAAGACATTAGTTATATAGGTTTTTGAAAGCTTACTTGAGTCTATGATTATTATCTAGTGAAATACACTTATCATCCATACTGTAGACAAAATCTAAAATTTATTAGATGATAAAATGTCAATGTGAAATAAAATGATGTGACCTCCCTAGTTCGCTAGATATCATCCCAATTTATTTTTTTATTTTTGATTGTATATTTAATGAAAAAAGCTTATATAAAATATATATATACTTGGTAGTGTATATTAATCGCGGTTGTTATTCTTCTTTTTATACTCTAAAATAATAGAAACTTTGATTCCAACTAATTAAAAAAAATCTGACCAAGTTAAGAATTTGACATTTTTGAAATTGTGGACCCATAGTAGACAAAGGCTGAAAAGCTGTTTGTATTACTTTAAAGGTTAGAAAATAAATATCAGAGTTTTGGAAAAATCACACAGCATTACAGTTCGACGAACTATAGTGTCAATATTCGTATGGACAAATTTAAAGTCATGGAACGGTGTCAAAAGCGTACAAATAACGCCATATTAGTTTCATAAAGTAAAGAAAATAAATTATTATCATCATTAAAGGAAAGGGGATAGATAATCACGTTACATACAAGGAAAATCCCTGGAGTTTTCTTACTTATAGGCTATATATATATATATATATATATATATACAATCATCCATAATTCATATTGACTCACAAATGTCAAATCATAATTTTTATTAGATAAACTTAATGCCTTTTATAAGTTATTTGTAATTATGTCTATTATAACGAAGAAGAATAACCAGGAATGACGCATTTAGTACTTACTTATATTATCTCTTTCAATTTAGTAAATTGTTTAAGTTCATCTTTATAAATAAAAAAAAAAGAAAATGAAAAAGAATTGCACTTAATGTAATGCGTTTTATAGTGCTCAATACTTATTCTTTCCTGATGACAAGCAGTTTCAAGTTGAATCATGTTTCATTATTTAACTGTACAACATACAATTATATTCACTTATCTTAAACACGTAATAAAAGACAGTATTGCGTGAGGTCCCAAAATTCAGAATTATCTTTTTACCCTAAACTTTTAAAATTAAAATAAACTATAAAAAAAACAAATTTAAAATTATAGAACTTTGTTATCAAGACTGGAGGGAACAACAATTTGCAATGCATATTAAATTCTAAATTTTTTGAACGATTTCTCAAAAAATGACGCTTCTTTATTTGGAGTATATTGTTCAAAACACTTACATATATACACTTTTACTACTGAAAAATCATTTATTCTAAGTTTTTGATAGATCAATGATTATTTTTGTCTGAAAAAAAAATTATTGTCAATATTTGATTTATTAGTTTGTAATTTATTTGGTAAAATGTCTTCATAAATACATGACCAAATATTACATTTTAAATTACAAATTAAATTAAACATCTAATTGATTACTCATATATTCTCTAAAATATATTTACACATAAAATGAAAATTTACTCGTAACTTGATATAACTCAAAGAAGCATTGTAATTGTAAATAAAAGCCTTTTTTTTTCAATTATGAACCAAAGAAAATAATGCCATTGAAGAAATTATATAATCTCAAAAAATATGGTGATCAGTTATTGATATTTATTGTCTTTGGAAACAGATCAATCTTTATTTGATTGACTATTTTGGACACAATAACTATTTATGGAGCATTCAACTAAAAATTATTTTTATGGATAAAAAGTCAAATCATTTTTAAAAAATCCAGTGCGGAGAAGGCCAAAATTATAACAAAGCTTTGTTAATATTTTTCAAGAATGGGGGAAAACGCAAAAAAAAATCATAAAAAACTTCAAATTTCCTCTAAAGGTGTCGATAGTTTACGTGTCTGCTGTATAATTGGTATTTTACCTCTATTTCTTATCGTATAAATATACATACTTAGGTAGTTAAATATGAAGTATATTTAAAGTTAAATTTAGTGCAAAAAAAATAAGAAAAAGTAATCAGTTAAAAAAGATGTTATAAGTGTGTTTTGCATAATATAAATAAAATACTTCATATAGATATATATATCTTATAAATAGAAAGTACAAGTCAATTAACTTGTGTATGACTTATTCCGAAATAATTTTGATAATAATAATTTTTTTATTCCTCTTGCATTATTTACTTTATTTTATTTATTAGACACTATGTTATTCTTGTACCAGATAAGAAAACATCTATGTAGAAACCATGTATTCAAAGTGAGACTTTGACTATTATTTTACATAAATATAATTTGTGTTAGATGCATTATTTGGAGTTATGTATGAATTAGTAACTCTTAACTAGTTACCCTGCTAAAACAGTAATATCGCTAATAACGCAGTTGTTCATGAATAAAAAGAGATCTATTAGTCCTTGTATTCAACGATATATTATTTTTGACTCAATAAAAACCAAAATAAAACAAAAAAATACATTTGAATCTGGACCTTTCAAATTTAATATGATGTATACTTTAAATTAAAAGTTTTGTTATTCAAAGAAGAAAAGACGGTAATGATTTCTTTTCATACGAGCAATCAGAAATGCCACTGATGAAATTATTAAAACTAATGTTCCTTTTAACACCGTTGTTTCAATATCTGTACATAATGTTTAAAGAGTAAATGAATGAGAATAAATATGCATTGAGATATTGCCCATATAATTATTATTTGATTAAATCCTAAAAAGGAAATATATTATTTTCTATAAAACAAATAGAGATAGAGTAGAAATAGACTTTATAGTTTATTTCAATTATAAATCATTCCCAAATGATCTTTTACCCTGGTTTATTAAAAGTAAATATTCCCTTTAGTCTTATATTTTCAATTTATTTGTGTTTTATATACACTAATACCAAGAATATGTATATTTGTTAACTTTTGTGTGCTTTTCCATAGGGGATTTTTTTTTTTTTTTGACTTAATAAAGAACATCAATTTGATTCATAGATTTTAGAAGATTAGTAATTCACGAACAATTAATGTTATCATAACGTCATTTTTTATAACTAATTTTTTTTTTGGTTTCAATTTAATTCACGTTGTTATTTTTAATGTATCTTGCAATACTTCATCTCAAAAGAAAGAGGGGGAAAAAGGTCCAAAATCACATCCTTACGGTAAAATTATTGCTTATTAAATAGCAAGGAACAGCTGAACAACACCAAATTTGAGTTAAACCAATCAACGATGAGAATATTAACAAGGATAAAATAAATAGAGGAATAGACAGCTGACAAAATAATACATGTAAAATATATATAATGATGGGAGTATTATAGGGTATGAATTATTATTAGTTGACCATTATTATGTCTGGATAATTTTTTTTCAGAGATTAAATACTTCTTATTTGATTGATAATGATGACTCTGAGACTTTCAAATTCTACTAATTCATTAAGTACTAACTCTGATTTTCTGGTTTAATAAAAGTAAAAAGTAATACATTGAGAATTCTAACCAGTACAATGGCTCACTTACATATTTACTACTGCATTAATTAAAGTTATTAAAAAATTATGAATGTTGTTGATTAGTAAGTTCTCCTTTCAAAGGAAAAGAAATTATGATATTAGTATATTATGTCTCGCATATTAATTTCTTACATATTCAAAGGTCTGTACCTATGTAAATGCATACTTAAATATAATTTGAAAAAAAAAATATACTCATATAAAATGTTCCTATAAATTTACTAATTATGCACATTCACTACAGAGCAAATAAACATTTCTTTATTGGTAGTAGGAAATTACTCTAATATTTATTTTTTAATGAGCCTGTAGAAATTGTGAGTTTACTTCAAGTGTTAAAAGTTAAAGCTCGTTTATTGCAGGTATTTTACCTCATAAGAAATATTTTCCTCGTCCAATTTGAGGTAATAATAAACATTTTTTTTATCATAATTGTTTTGTAATTAATATTTTAATATCGTACTAATAGCTACTTGATGAATCAAAACACAAACAAAAAATAAAGCCACTTTAAATATGATTTCATTACTTAATTGACTAAAAATAATATTTGGTGTGTTTTAAAATATAACTAGCAGAATATGAACATATTGTATGAAACCATTAATGAAAATTATTTAGACGGAAAATAAATATTTGAAAAACAGATATTACCAATTACGCAGAAACTACAGTTTCTAGTGAAATTTGCCGCAAGGAAAATTTCTATTTATTTCTATAATAATTATTTTTTTTAATTATCTATGCAAAAATTTAATTTGTATACATCTTTAAAAAAATCATTTTTGGGCTTTCAATGTTCCCTATGCAGAATTTCATCTGTCCAGAGTCTGTCAGTTTGAAGTTCACTGAATTCAAAGGTACATATATATATAAATATATGTATAGAGATTTATTTTATCCTACTATTACTTACAAAGTGTTTAGTAAATTTATAAGGAAAATTATTAATCTTATGTAATGATTCAAGATAAGAATCAAATTATACCAAGCCCTTCTCAATACTATGTCTTATTATTTAGCAAGTAATCCTTAGTAATATGTAATAATGTTCATGCATATGAGTATATTCTTTCCTCTTGAACAGTAATAGATCATAAATTATCAACAATAGAACTATTATAGTTATAATATATGTATATAAATGAATGTTGATAGTAATTATTATAATCCATGATAAATAACCCATACATAAAAAAACTTTGTAAAAAAAACTCAAACAAATTTCATACATGATAAGTAAATGCAAGCTCTACAAATGTACATGTATAAAAAAGCACAGTTTTATCTGCATGATAATAGTTGAATTGATAACAATTTATTTTTATGCGATATCATCTGGAATTTCATACAAAGAGAGGAACATAAAAATAAATTTTTATCATACTCTCGTTCAATCAAAACGATTTAATCGAATTATTATTTGAAAAAAAATCTAATTTAGAGACAATGCACTTGAAATGAAACATATGGCAGTAGTCATAATGTATGGCTCAATAAACATAATAGTGTCGTATGTTTTTTAAGGATCTTTAAGACTATTTTTATATAGTTTGTATTAGGATATTCTACGCATTTATCACGATGGTATCTTCAAAACATCAATCATTCCAATGTATTTTTATTCCGTTCCTTAAAAGTGTTCTGAAGGTTGATTGGTTTAACTTTGTACATAAAATAAGCTATTGAATATGTACATATATATCTTCCTAATTGTGAATATCCTCACTAATAATTTAAAGATTAACAATTATTGACGTTATCAATACCAGTTATAATTTGAAACCTTTTTCTTTTTACTTTTAGGAGAATTGGTTCATAGATGTACCTATTGTAGATATCATGAGGATATACTCATGCGAATAAGACTTACATACATACATACACACATACAAATACACCCATCTTATTTAATGCAACATTATATATGTATATTTGAAAATATTTGCACGTTTCTTTTTACAGATAGTACTTCATCAATATAACTTGGCTTGAATTACTTTTTTGAATGGAAATCGATCAAAAACAGTTCAAATATTCATTGTTTGTTATTGATTATATTGTAAATATATTAAATGATGAAAAATTTTAAGAAAAAGGGAGTTGTTAATCAAATACATCAAGTCATTTCCATTACCCTCGAGAAGAGTTTAGTGTATGTAATGTATTATAAGTTAAATTATACATTCCTTTTGAGTACTTTTATTTTCAATGTCTTATAGATTTTGTTCACATAACAGTCTTTGAAATCAAAGTAAAAGATCAAACTGAATATTTCATCAAAGATAAAAGCTATGTGCATTGAAAATTATGTACATATATTTACTGAACTAAAATATGCATTTAATTTCACCTTTCTTTAAAAAAAAGTTTGCATTTATTTTTTAAACTGATATTAGTTTATTTATTTGTCTTTGATATTTGAAAATTAATAAAATGTTATTTATATATGTATGAGAGAAGCATTTGATTTAAGAAGTATAAAGAGTATACATTTTCACAGACAATCATCAATGACGAGGTAGTCATGTGTTTCCTCTTGATCTCGCAATCAGTCTCAAACCCAAATTTTGAAGATATTAGTCCAAAGTAGCAAAATTAAAAAAAGATTCTTCTAAACAAACCAAAAAGAACCATTTTATTGTTTATCTCGACCTGGCCTCCATCTCTTAAAGTCTTGGGCTCTATCCCTCAAACTTTTGGTATCGTCTTGATCTCGATACATCAAATTTTTGGTATCATCCTGGTCTCGAATGGTGTATGAAGTCTGGACCACAACACTAGGATGAGGGTTTCGATCCATTTCTTAAATGCTGCGAAGGAAATTGATTATGTAGGCAAATGAATTTTTGACATACCTATTTACATTGTCTTTGACTAAGGAGAGCTGTAATTGCTTATTCATAATATAGACAATGATTTTTGGACATTCCCTTCTAAAATCGATACATATGTTATATTAATGTAAAAACTCCAAAAAGGATTTAAAATTCATCATGTACCATATGAATTTTATGAGATGTACATTTTTTTTATCAACTCCTTAGTGACCATTGTGTGTGTGTATGATAAAAAGCACATTTTTACTTCTTTGCGGTCATATGATAATTTTATGAATTTTTTTACTGACAAACAATAAAGAAGAGAAATGTATGTGTGGAAAAACCTTTCATCACACATTCATGTACATGTATGTAGGTAGTATGCTTGGAATAAAAGTATATCTAATGACACAGGAAACCTTATCATCCTTCATTAAAAAGGGGAAGGGAAAAAAAAGGATCTTTTTTTTTTCCTTCCAAGACAAGAAAAATATGGAGGGGAAGAAAGAATGAACAATGCGTCATCTTAATGTAACAAAAACGTCTACATAACTCCTCCTTTGTTATTATATATATATTTAAAAAAAACCAAGGAGTATGATTTAATGAAGATATTAACATGAAGAAATACCAAAATTGAATAATCTATTACGTGTTAATGTTTTTTTTTTCTTATATATTATTCAACGAGTATGTTCATGCCTCAAGACATTTGTACATTATATGTCAAAAGTTGATCTTTTAAATAACAAAATAATAGCTAATTGTTATAAGTAAGCTATCAATAAAAATGGTTTTGGACTCTTATATCCTTGCGTGTGATAAAGACGCACTGAAATCTCAAAAATTCAAAATTTGATATCACAAAATATTTATTATATTGAATTTAAGCATTAAAATAACCATTAAATATCCTTCTTCTTATTTTTCATTTTGTATAGCAAAAACTCTCTATTCAACTACTAAAACCGACCCTAAATTTAATGTTAATTCAAAAACTCGGTTTATATTCCATGTGGAATTGTCCAATCTTGAGAAAATACTATGTGTTGATAATAAAACTACCTTTTTAAAGGTTTTTGTTTGAAGAGGAACAATGTATCATTTTTTCAATTACTTTTTACTCAAAGGAGTTTATTTAAAGCGTAAATAATCGATAATTCATTTACAAAAGAGCAATTTGACGTATATTAATTAATTTCTTGTTATTTCACGTAATACAGTCATCAACATGCTTCTATAAAAGCATGATACTACACAATAAAATCTATCAAAGATATGAACTTTTTTTTGTAAAAAAAGGGCAAAAAAAACAGTCATATCAACACGATCTAAAAAAATTGTTTTCTTTCACGCTGCATGTAGGATTACTTGTGAAAGTAATAATCAAATTTGCTGATCAATATTTGCAAGGATACATTTCCTCAAACATTTATTTTGCATATGCTATGAGCTCCTTATGAATATAGCAGACATTATAATTATTTGCCAAATTTAATTTTCATCATTATTATTCCATTTTAATTTCTACAAACAAATTGCCGATATTTCAAAATAAAAATGTTCTTTTTTTTTTCTTCTTATTTGTTTTTTGGATTTCTTATTTCAATGTTTCTGCCTTGTCCTTTCCAAAATAATATCCATCATATAAATAATTTGTATCTGAGACTCTCAGAACATGGTTTTTTTTTATTGTGAATAATCATTAGCATACAAGTAGAATTTTTATCAACTTTTGGGATTAATTTAAAAAATTCATTTAATAATAATATTTATCCAGAATTATGGTCAACTCAATTTATGATTTTAAATCTTGGCAATTAATTTTCATGCAAAATATTTATACTGTAGAAAAATCATTTAATATGAAATCAGTAAAAATTGATGATGATTAATCAAAAAAAAATATTATTAAAAAAAAATGAGATTTAACAATCAAGCTTCACACTAAAAAACCTATTAAAGTCTACTAAAATTTCACAATATATGATCATAAATAATAAAAATTAGTGTACATTTTTATTTATTAATAACAGTACTTTTACTTTGTTTGACTTGAGATCTGATTGTGAAATTTTAGAACGACCTATGCAAATTTTTATGTAACATATGGTATTATGCATGTAAATATTTATGTTATTGTTAATGAATAGAACCGATTAATTACACAATTTTTGATCTCAATTGGCCACCAAATCAAGTTTAAAATATTTTACAACCTTTTTTAAATCACTACTGTTTTATTTGTTGTGATTTTACCTAATGTTTTGAGATCTATCCATAGATGACATAAATGAATATTGATTATATATATATATATATACATATATATCGAGTGATTTTTGCCTCAATAAGACTGAAAACAAAACCAATATTGCTGCCAAATACTCCATTGATTATAATAGAATGATTATGATATTTAATGAAAATAGTGAAAAATGAAATTTAAAACTGAGACGTTATTCTTCTCCAAACAAAACCCTTAAAAAGTGGGTTTTCTTAAAAAAATATTTACATTGTATTTTCTCAGAATGGAATAATTTCATATGAAATATAAATCTATAGTTAAAGTTAGAATAAAATTTAGTATAGAATAGGGCTATTTTAATGTCAATAGTTGACTGCTTCTATATATTAGTTATGCAAGGTTAGTTTAATATCCAAGAAATCACATTACAAATTTAAAAAAAAAACTTATTTGCTACAAAAAAACTAATTACAGATTCGTAATTAACAAATACTACAAGAATAAAATATGTAATCTACAATATTTTTGGTGTTGTTGACTTGTGTAATTTATCATTGATGCTTGTTATTACACATTTTTCTCTACACATACGAAATTGGAATATACATAAGTATGTGAATGATAAGACATCATAAATAACAAAGATATTTTCTCTATCCAGTACTGATTTATAAAATATTAAATATCACTTTCGAACCATTTGTACATAAATATTTTTTTTATTCAAAATTTTGTCTAATCGAAATGCAAATGAATAAAATAATTCATTTTTACTACTAATTTATTAATTATTAGAATCTTAAGTTTAAATACTATTACCCATTTTTTTAAAAGCAATGAATAATATAGAATTTTGAGATCGTTAAAGATGATTTGTCAAATTTATACATATGTAAATTAAAGTCATATATGACTATGTAAAAAAAAAACTCTATCTTCAGCATTTGCTTACAAAACAATTTATCACAAGCGTTTGGAAAATTTTACTATAAATATTGATCAAAAAAAGATATTTGAAATAATAACACACATATTTTTAAACTTATTTTGATCCATTGTCTACGTTTAGACTTCAAAGTATTGAATAAATTAAGCTAATTTTTGATATGTGACCCCCACGGAAGACTGCACTGAATAAAAGCTTCCTTTTTTTTGTCTTTAAATGTCAACAAACGAAACTTTTGTTCCATTCTATGCTTTACTTTAGAACTTCTGTAAAAAATAATTTTTTTTTAGAAAAAAAACAAGAACTTAGCCTTGTTGTCTTGGAATATTGCCTAAATTTTGAGTTTTCTAGCTTTCTTTAGGTCTTAATAATTAATTACTAAGATGATTTAAATATTTTTTCTACTTTTTGGGGAAAAATTGATAAATAAACAGAAAAAATGAAAGTTGTTCATTCTTTACATGGTCTCAAAACGCAGGCCCCTCATTTTTCCATTCCAAGTAGTTTATATGGTTAAGATTTTTTTTAAAAAAAAAACAAATTTTGACAAAAGATTAAAATTATAACATAAAGTGGAACAAAAACATAACACGTTCAAGTAATATGATATGGACAAAAAAAATATATATGACATGTATTTTTATAACAAAATGTTAATGACAATTGAATTTGTTTATGTAACATTAGAGGAGCAAAGCCTGAGGGTTCAGCTAGATTAATATAAAATGTATTTAGTATGTTTAATATAAGCTTTTTTTTTATATACTAAAAGTAAAAAGTAAGGTTAAAAATAAAAGCACTTGAAGACTTTAAGAGAGAAACTTATTTCTATCCATTAGTAATAATATG
Source organism: Lepeophtheirus nordmannii (assembly GCA_963680855.1). NCBI lineage: Eukaryota > Metazoa > Arthropoda > Copepoda > Siphonostomatoida > Caligidae > Lepeophtheirus > Lepeophtheirus nordmannii. Next base: position 32,003,800 of record OY804518.1, on the reverse strand, counting down.
AAGTTTTTTTTTTTTTGGTATTTTCCCACTTTTTTCCTAACAGGAAGCAAGAGATTAAATTAATTTTATTAAGAAACATTTTACTTTTAAACAAAAGTGAATGCATTTGTTGTAGAGTGATATAATAAATCAAATTTATAGAAAAGTTATCGCTTTGTATTTTTTTTTTACATATATGTATAGAAACTGATACATTTTTGATTGAAAACTATTAAAGTAACAAATATGTAGAACTGCGTATTTATATGTAAATTATAAAAGTATACATACATTTAAGGTTGTATATTTATTGATCATTCTAAATCCCAAAAAGAAAAGCTACTCATTCAATAATATTCAACAATTGTATGCTTCTATGGAGTATGAATGAGATTTCCGAAAAATTTTTTTAGAATTTTATATAAAGAAATAAAAAAAGTTTGAGTATTTGTTTAGTAAAATGTAAAGAAAAATACTATTTTTAGAGACCCACTTAAATTTATTCTAATTTTAAAGCATAAGAAGCAGAAAAAAATCAATTTAGAATAAAAAAGTATTTAATTATGGTATTGTAACATAACAAAATGATGATACAAATTACTAAGCATTGAACATAAAACTTGGTACATCAACCTTTGACGAATACAAAAAATCTTTGGTTTGTACACCATCAAAAATTATACTAAATACATGTGAATCAGCAAAATTCAAATTAACTTTTCATAGTTAACATAGTTAAATGAACTACAACAAAATTATAAATATAGGTTTGAAAATTTAAATATAAAGTGTCATGTCTATGTGTTTATTTTTTTGTTACATTAATGGTTAGATTTTGTGTAGTCGATTTTTGATAAACATGTATTGAAATGTAAAATAATACACTTTCTATTATCAAATGATATAAAAACTTTTAAAAGAGTATAAGTAGATAACTCTTTTTTTCTAGCAAAAATATTCGTTTCATGGTATCAAACCTGCATGCAATCTTTAATTCTATTTTTACTAAATTTATTATCTCTATAGATAATTTTTTTAAAAACTCTATTTTAAATTAAATTACCTTTATTATCTGATATCGAAGGAAATGGATCAATAAGGGTTTTTATCTACTTAAGTAATTTTGGATATATGTAATTCAAAGATTAGTTTACTTTATGATAAGAAATTCTAGATTCGTATAATTTATTTATTTTTTTTAGCATTAAGCACTATAAATTTTCCTTAAGATGCACTCAAATTCTAAGGTTATTAAAACTTGACATGGTAGTTGATTAAAAATAGAATAATCATTATATACTGATAAAATAAAATCATTTGAGAAAATGGCTTATATTTCCCAATTTTAAGTGATGCTTCTAACTTATTGATAGGCACGATTCATCTGGAGTACGAAATTTATTTAGTCTTTACTGGTTACAAAGGTGGGAAGTTGTAGTCAAAATTATACATACATAGCATACATGGTAATATCAAAAAGTAATTTCTACATATGTAAGTGGTTATGTTATGTAATCATTTGTAAATTAATTACAAGTTAATTTGTATTTAATTACTACTCATGAATATATTATAACTCTGTAATGAGTAAAGTTAACAACAAATGCTACACGCAAATTATAAGGCTTATTTTAATGTTTTTTCATGGAATTACATAGATATGTATATTATTATTAATATATAATGTAAACATGAGCAAATGTAGCCTTGAGTATATTAAAAAAATGTTATAAAGTAATAGGTTAACTTTTTGGGTCAATCTATAGAGCCGTTTATAAATATTTTCTTCGTAATTTTGTGGATTAATCTAGAACGAATCGTAATTTTAATACTTTATTTCTTTTTTTATTCAAGTTTATGTTCTGAGATCGAAATGGGCAAAACGTAGTAGAATGTAACCTTTTAAGTCCTAACACCACCTCAGTTTTTTATTATCAGGCACAGATTTTTCAGACAAAGGCTATAAAATTGTTTTTTTTTTTAATTTGAGGCCTTTTTTTACACTTAGTGTTGTAAGTTGAGATAAATGGCGAACATATTAATCAAAACCTAATTTTTAAAGGTCGTAAAACTGTCTTTATAATGTTTTTATCATATTTTACTTTGAGTCACCTTTGTTTGAATAAGAAAATCCAAAATATTGAGGAAAAAAAATGTTTCCCTTTACAAAAAAAAGCAACTTTGTTGAATCTATTCTCTTTGAATATACAAATCAAAGAAGAATGAATCAAGAAGGTACAAAAAATAACTTGTTTGATAGGTGAGAGTTTGAACTTTAATTTAATGCGAATGTTTTTGCAAAACTGATCATTATAGTCGTCCAAATTAAAATAACCAATTATTTATATTCAAGAATGGGTTTTAAAAATATAATTCATTGTTTTAAAGAATTGAAATTTCATATATAAATTAATGACCTCAATACATTTAATGAAAAATGAGGAAATAGTAAATATAAAACAGAACAAATTTGATCAAAAAAGATGATAAAAGCAAATACACGCACAACATCTATTATTATCAACTTCTTGAAGGTTAAAATTCATAAATAGAAACGCCCAATATGTATATCACACTATATATTATAAATTTATTCTATGTACTCAATATCATTAGACAATCTTCTTTTTATACATAAAGAAGGGCAATCCATTGCCTTTTTTACTCAAAAGCATTGCATAAAATATTTACATACATAGGTACCTACATATAAAATACTTGCTATAAATGAGGAAAATGTTAAGATATGAACATAAGCTTAAACGCAACATAACATTTTAAAAGGTACATATACATATGTGTTATAAAATAGAACTAATTAAAGCTTGCATACATTTATCAAAAGTGTACACTAAATGAATCATTTACACTAAAATGATTCAAATCAGGGAGTTCAAGCAATTTAAAAAAAAATTGATAGTACAATTGTAATAAAAAGTCATTTGAACCACAGTACATAAATACTTCAATAAATTCAGAAAATGACAAAGTTATTAATATTTAGTACCTATGGTTTGAATAGATTATAATACAAAAATATTGTTACCACTCTAAAAATTTGAAAGTCAACTGTGAGAAGATTTTCAACCTTTATCTTAGTATAAGATCAGGAAGAGGTTGAGATTTTATAGCAAGTATAGCTGACTTAGGTTTATTAATTTTATATGTTAAAAAACATATAAGTACATATGTAAAGGTGCATTACAGTGTGACATTGACACCTTAAATCCGTTTCACTAATTATATATTGTTTTAGCTTGGAGTGTTTGAGAGATATTCCGAATTTAAGATATTGTCTCGTAGATGTTAACAAACTACAAACTTAATTTAAACTTGCTTCTTTTTTTAAAACAATCCTAACCCTATGTACCTATGTATTTCTGTAGACTTTTGTTTAGCGGTCTGTTAGTGGTTTAATTGAGTTGATGATTTTGGCATGTGACCTCCTTGAAACACTTATTTGAATATATTCTTCTTTTTTTCTGTCTCAAGCACAAGGTTGTCCAAGAGGTAACGGCAAATTCAAATCCAACACTAATGAACAGTACAAGGAAAATTCCCTGAGAAAATTATAGGACCATTTTTTCATTGACGTGCAAAATAATGAGTAACATATACATATTTCAAAATAATAATAATGAAGATTAATTTTTTTGTGAAGAGGTTCCCTCGTTTTTTATCTCTATTTATGTGTTTTAAAATTTAGATTCTCATGTACATTTATTTCCTACGATAATTGAAGACAAAAGTACATAACGGAAAATCCATATAGTAATTGGATATTTTTTTATTTTGATTTTCTCATCATAACTTTTTTATTTCCCCATCGATAGCCTATTTTGTAAATCCATGTTTTAAAATTAAATTTTTTATTTGAATTGGTGTTGGTGTTGATAGGAAGTGTTTTTTGTTTTTTTACACATAGGTGTAAAAAATCTCAAATATACATAAATTATCGTCATTATCACTTAGAATCTTTGAATCTTCTCATCTAGCTATGGTAAAGATAATACAAAGTGAAAGGAGTTTTGGTACATTAGTAGATGATCTTCAATATACCTATTACAAGAATAGAGAAAGTAAGTCAAAGACAAAATTATTGTGATTGGAGTAAGAGAAGAGAGAACGGATGCTCTGCAAAAATCCATTCCACTTTAATTACAAACTTAAATATTTTAAAATTTGTTAACAGCATTCTCAACCTGACTGAAGTGTTGATATGTTAATATTCCTGTCTTAATATGCATTTTTGAATTGACAAAAAGTGGGGCCATATTTTCTTTTGAGAATTTTCCTTCAGGGAATTTTCCTATTCTGGAAATTTTCTGCCTTGGGGAATTTTCCTAGCACCACAATAAAGAGATAATCTAACAAAATAATGGCAAAACCAGATTGTTTTTACTCTCTCCTCTAATAATATTTATGTAATATCTATGTAAGTATGTATATTACTTTTTACCGGTTAACTAGCCTAACTAGTTCCTTAACTAGAAAATTTGAAAATTAACACAGTTTTCACATGACCCAAAATGAATATTATTGGCTAATGCCAGTAGCCTTGCGTTCTTTATTAAATCTACACTGAGATTTCCTTTATTTCTATTGTCTAAAGATTATCTTTGTCATGATTTATATCAATATTTTTCACAAAATTTTCAATATAAAAGAATGAATAGTCTATGAAGGTATTCAAGGTTCTAAAATTGTACCATACAATCTGCAACCAACCGACAAAAAATATTGAATTATCATGAGTGTTCCATCAACAAGGCCTACCAAAAAAAATCCACTTTGATTGACTTTCTTCTTCAAATGTTCTCTTTCAACTTAATCATTTATTCAATATTGTTGAAGCTTTCACCACAAATACTACATCTTTTAAAGGTACATTTGATTATCTTTCAAACGAGAGCAAAGGGAATTTATAGGTTTCTTGTAAGAAACCAACATTATTATTTTTATCAAAAGAGATTTGACTTCTGAGATTCCATTTTTTTAAAATGATTGCCAAATGAAAATCATATGAATGAACTAACAAAGTTCATTGATTGGTCATGTTCTTAACCAGAGTTATAATGATTCCTTTTTATTTTTTGTTTTTCTTCCTTAAATACCATTGAAAGTACACAAAAACTTTTTTGCTCACTCGAACCATTTTTTTGTTAGTCAACTTACTTTTTTCTCGTTAGATATATAATTTTGTTAGAATTAATATCTATTATACATGTTCAGTAAAGGGAACATCATTTAAAGGGAATATCATTTGTAACATTTGGTCCAGGCAAGTGATCCTAGCTCTCAAGATATTTTGGGTGAGTGAAGGGGAGAACAAATTAAACCTCTATACCTATGTACTTATAGAAAGTGCACGTGATTAGGGGTTAAAATATGCAGCGTAATACATTTCGAAATGTATCAAAGGGTATTATTTGGATGTGACCTGATTTCAGTTTTAGAACAAAGAGTGATGTAGAACAGACTCAAACCTGTTCTACATTAATAACAAAATGTAATAAATAAAAGAGAATTTAAAAACAAGCAAACATTTGTTTTATTGAATATATACATAAACATTTGTATCCATTGAAAAAGTGTTGATTTAATGTTCTGAAAGTGCAAATACAATTACTTAAAAGATTGCTAAAATGATCCATTGTTATGTTTGAGCTATATACAAAAGCTTTTATCAAGGCTGTAACGTAAATATTTTTATAAATAAAATAGTCCAATAATTAAGATTAAAGGCTTAAAAATATATTATAGGGAGTATCAAAGACTATTCTACCCATACTATTAGTTAAAATATGTTATGTATGTAATTTTTTCTAATAAACTTCTACACTTTAAAAAATTGTTAATATTTTAAGGAAAAAACTTTTCGTAATATGGCAGTATTTTTTCTTGATGAGTAAAAATATAATTATACATAATACATTTAACTTACTTATATTAATATATATATATATATTTCTTCGTTTTTGCAGTCAATGTGTCTTCTAATGAAAATTGGTTGTATTTAATATCATGTATTTTTTTAATACAATAAAATAAATTAGAAAATTAATTTGGTGTGTCTATTAATGAGCTTGACTACATAGTTAATCAATGAAATTAATTAATTAATTCCATTAAGCAATGTCGAAACGTTATTGGTCTCAATAAGATTAGAAAACAAATGCAAAAATGAACAATTTGGGCTACTCATGACTCCCTTATTCCATCAAAAATTACAACTTATTTTTTTTTTGTCAGCATATAACACATACTTCAAATTTTCCTAGAACAGTAATGGGTGTCTTGTTTTTACAAGTAAAATAGCTGATGTCTCTAAACATTAGTGATTTGTGGCCTTTTTTTCTTTCTCTTTCTGCAAGAGAGGTTCAGAAACATAATGATGATCCCATTGTGTTATATATTTATATTACTTTAAATCAAGCATTTAACATCAAAAAATCATATATAAAAGTTGACTAACTATAGACTGTATTTGCATATTTTAAATATTTGTAGTTATATCATAATGAGCATATAATAGGTTTAACTTTCCCTTAAAGAAGTTTGATTATTTATTCAAAATAATTTGTTGTTTGAATTAAATGTTACCGACATATAGACAACATAGCAAATGCACAAATTGAAACTTTTACTTTATTCTTTTCTTGTGAATAACATTAAAAAAGTACATTCATAATTTATTATCTTTTTTTCACTTAACCACTCCTTTGATTTTGTTTTTCTTATATATGCATATGCACGTACGTATTTCTTCACACCATTAAATTACAGTTAAGATAAAGAGGAAATGATTTTACAGGACCTTATTTTTTTTATTTTCTATTTTTTGATCTGACAAATGGAACATTGAAGAATTTTTCTAAATGAATGTTATAAAAGAAGTCGATTACTGTGTACATAAATATAACAAAAAAATAAATTTGTTGAACAACAACTATGGATTCTCTTATTGCTTGATAATACACATTTTGGCCTTGAATGGAATTGTATTAGGTATTTGTACATATAAATGAGGTGTACATATGTCAAAGTCGTAAATAATCTGTTGTAGATAGATAGAAAATTGAATAAATGTCTCTAGATACATAAATACATTTAGTCGTTTTATGATAAGATAAACCGTTAATTTCTGCTATATTCATCACTTGAGGCAGAAATTGCTTTTAAACTATAGAAAAAGAAATAGTAAATATGTATATTTAATACCAATCATAAAAAAGAAAAGGATTTTATTTTTTTTGAAAAATGTTTAGGACCAATATCAATGAAGCACTTTAAAATGTTTATTTTTATTATGATATTCGTATCATTGATGACAACTGTTGAGATTTGCTATTTTTCAACATTTTTAAAGTAAGATATTATAAGAAAATCTTTATAATATTTTAAAGAGTGTTGGAAAAATAGAAGAAATCTCATAAAAGAAAAAAATTGGAAAAGAAATCAAGAACATTATCCTAATGAGAAAAAAACTTTGTGATGATGTCAAAAGAATTTTGAATAAAAGCAATTAAATCAAAGAATTAACCCCCATTACCAATAACATTTATGTTTAAAAGTACTATCATTTCAAAAGGTACCCTTAGGAATGGATATTTGAATTCAAGTATTGATAATTTGTATAAATATGATCTCAAAAAATGTGTAGATTAATTTTTTGAAGTTAAAGTTAGTAAATCGAATGCACAGAATGCAGTTATAATAATTTGTCAAAACTAGTGGACGTGTTGATGTCATTTATAATTTTTCATGGAATATACACTCTATTATTTGCATTTATTTCTTGGATAATACTACTCTTCATAATAATATAAATAATTTCTAATAAAAAGAATGTTTTGTGTGAAGTATTTGTTATTAGAAATTGTGTTTAATTAATTAATGGAATATACATATTATATGATAGATTAGCTCATCAAGTATATTATATAATTAATCTGTGTAATAAAAATTTATGATGTATTTTCTCAAAATATGTATAAAGAGGTGATCTTTGCATAATTATATAAAAATGAATGAAAAATTTCAGTGAAGCTCTAATAAAAAAAATGAAATGTATTAACAAGAAAATGGACTACTACCAAATTATCTTAAATTATTAAATTTTATAATAAATTTACATGAATTAAAATTTGTAAATAGCTATAAGTTATAACAAAAAGTACATAAAATTGCTTAATAACCATTATTTCTATATATTAGTTTTAAAATAATATCTCCATTGTATTAATAAATTAAACCATTACACATATTTTATGTATATATATTAGGAGTTTCTTATTTCCATCCACAAATAAGGCCAAAAGCATTTTTTTTTTCAAGATTGATGAGTTAGTTATTCATAATTAATCCATTTCAATCAATCAGCTCTATGTACAGTTTTTTGGAAATGATAAATAAGTTTTTTTTCTAAAGTCAGCTGAAAAATCAAATGATACATCTTTAGTCACTTCCCTTTCATTTTAAAATTTCCCATCTTTTCAAAAGTATAAATTATTCTATAGGGGGAAAAAAAACTTGAGAAAAACATTGAATTTCCTAGCAAAATATATATAAATTTTATACCGTACAGATTTGACTTCTCTTTTTTTGTTTTGTTTAAACTTTCCCAGTTACTAATTTAATTATGTATACATACATATAATATATGTAAAAAAGGAAAAATAAAACATTTACAAAAAAAAAGTTGAGAGTCAAGGCATATTTTCAAAGCTTAGTTTTTAACCAAGGATTAAATACTTCAAGGCGTCATTAATTTGAGGGAATACAAATGTGCCATATTAGGGAAAATAGTATGCCATCTGTATATCAAATGAGATTGCTAGTAGCTCGGGTTAATAACATTCAACAAGTAAAATAGAGAATGTAAAAAAAATGTAGGGTTATTAGAATATAAAATTTGTTAGTTGGAATTACATCATTTAGTTTACCTTTCACTTTCATCATCATAATATTAGTAGAGTCGTCATAATTTATAATTATATACATGTCATTTTATGGTTGATAGCTAAATTTAGATTACTAACGAAAACAAAAAAAAAGAGTTTGTTCATTCATTTTATTAGAAAAGAATATTTTATATTATATGCATGTATAAAAATTACCAGCCGCATATTATTTCAAAATAGCAAACGAAACAAAATACTTTTATATTTTTAAGAACTTAATTGTATAATTTTTTTTTTTTTAGATTGGTATGGAAATGGAATTGAATTCTACATTAAGCAGTTGTACTTCTCTCAAAATTTGTATCAATAACTTAAAATATAGATATTGCAGCAATTAGAGCATATAACAATAAAATATGCATTAAGAAACAAATAACACGTCAAAACCAGATCAAAACAGAAAAAAAATAATCAAAATAAGGTTTATTGTTATAATAAAAATTGAAAAATTTCTTGTTTTTTTATTTTATTTGTTTAATGGTTATACTTAACATATAAGGTTAATAGCATTTTATATATATATATATATATTGTTTTATTTATTTATAAATGATCCTATTTGTTAAATTTTATCATATGAGATAAACATTTTTACAAAAAAAAATTAATGTCATTATATAATGTGTAAACATATGTATATAGATATAAATTGGAGTGTAGAAAAACATTCTTTTGTATATATAAAAAAAAATATTATTCATTTTTAAGGACAATCATTTCAAAATTAAACTTTTGTATTTTCAAAATCAAACATTTTTTTCAGGTTCAGCTGAACTTGCCCATACAAATATTCTGTATACACACATAATAATTTGTAGCCATGTATTGTATATAATTGATGCCGTTTATTTTATGTATACAATTTCTATTTTTGAGAAAATATTGAGTACAATAAACAAGGCAGCAGATATTGAAAAATAAATAAATAATGCAATAGTTAAAAAAAATATAACAGTACCTACATATAAATAGTTACCTAGATAGATTGTTGTAGTATTGTTAAGAAGGGCTTTAATTAACTTTTCTTTCTTTTTAAAAAAAAAGCAAAGAATATTCCAAAATGAAGTTTTTGAAATGAAATTTATTTTTTAAGGATTCCGACATTACCCAATGTACATATATGGATATTGTACATTTTTGCCCTTCTGACTCAATGTTTTGAAGATGCTAAATTGGTAGTATGAAAAAACATGAACTATTATCATAATGTACTCTAATAAAAAAGAGTTTGAAAAATCAAAGCATTATTATTTTTCTACTTTTTTTTACTTCTCCTTTTTGTGACAGAAAAATATTAATAAAAAAGTATAAAAAGTACATTTATACAAAAGACATCCATTTAAAGATAACAACAAAGTTGTTGCATTACACTGTTGATATGAATATATATATTTGGAAATTCAAGATTTAGTTTGAGTAATTTCATTAATTAACACCTCTTATAAAAATAAATACAACAATATACCGATGACTTATTTCTTTATATTCAAGTACATAATACATATATGTATTTATAAAGATTTGGACCATTTTCTCTTGCTCTCTAAAGCGCATCCCATCTTCTTTGAACACGAAAAAAGGGGCAGCTTTCTTCTTAATCAGCTGCTGCACTGAAGGCAACTTTCTCACTCTAATTCACAAAAAAATTTAAAACAAGTTAGTATGGACTCATTCACTCAATAAGATATATGATCAAAAACTTTTTAGAGCCTTAAGAACTCTTCTGAGTACGTCTATAACTTTTTACACATACGCTAGGGCTTTAAAAAAAATACGTTTAATTATTTTGGAGGGCCAAAAAGGAGTTAAAATGGGTATAAGGAGGACTTTCGTAGCGGATCAAATGGGTTTGGCATGGATAAATAGCTGAAGGAGCTATTATGACTTATGAATCATTCTGAAGGAGGACAAAATTAAGGTAACTGAGCAAACTTTATTAGATACACACTATATTATTAAATATAAAACTACATCAAATTTCTGAGGGAGGGAAAATACAAAGAAAATACATTTATTTATATGTAAAAGAGTAAAATATGGAGACATCACCCGGTACTCCAGCATGATACTGACACAATTACGTTCATTTATAAGTTCATTTTTAATTGACTTTTTTTTAAATGACTTCTCTTTTTCTATTACAAGTCCTTTCTAGTCTAATCTTAAAATGAGGTTCTTTTTTTTTTCCTTTCAAAAGCACATTGTGTAAAAACTATTATGTTCCATACAAATACATTGATATATGTAAACTTGTATCAAGTGTATTGTTATGAAAATATATATCTACAATATTTTAATATCATTCTTTATCATCTTAAAAATATGGAAATGTTGAAGTATCCTTCTTATATTAAAAATTAAAAATCCTTTCAAATTTTGGTAAGTTAATAAATATGCCCAGACAATATCTTTAATTATTAAATATATCTTAAAACATAATGCAACTTTCAGCATAGGAATATTTATACGTATATATAGTACAGTCATCATTTTAGCGAGAGTATTTGGATCCATAAGAGGGAAAAAATGAAATACAATCAAATTTGGATAAAAAAATTATTTAATTTCTAAATAGTTAATTGATTTTTTTATTCTTTTTATTATGTTGAAATATTTAATACAAGTCAATTAATATAATAGATTTGTTAATGAATTGGAAAAAATCAATTTGTCTTAGCTATAAAAAAACAGATAAAAATATGAAATAATTATGGTTTGAAATTGATTACAAATAGTATTATGTCGTCATTGTGCAGGTCACCAATGTATATATCTATAATTAATTTATCAGAAAGTTAGCTCTTAACTTTAGATAAAAGCAAAATTTTTGCTTTCATCCTAAGAAGTCATTTCCGAATGAAAAAGGAATAATATATTTATTCAAATATCTTAAGTTACAATTAATGACCTTTCTTGAGAAGGAATTGCATTCACATGTTTATATTGGTGATTTTATCCATTGGTTTAGGAATAATAGAACCAATATACTCTTACATTGAATACAAATTTCACGTAAAGTGTTTGCAGATTTAGATTGATGAACCGAATTGGATTTAAATTCATAAAAATGGTTGAAAACAAGAACAAATAAACATTAATTATTCCTCATGATATTTTGGCTTTATATATTTTTGTCAACAAAATATATTGAGTGAACAAAATATTTGTCTATACTCAATGTAACTCTTGTTTTTAAATAGAAGTTTTCTGCATATTTATTTATATTATTATTTTAAAGGTATGTATGTAGGTAGAAGCCAACTTTGTTCAATTTTAATGTATAATTTCATGCTTGACTTCTTTTTTTTTATTATGGCACAATAGATAGAAAAGTATATGACCCTTTGTGAGCCAATACTTTCCAATACCAATAGGATAATAGCTAAAAATGATTCTTATATTTATTTAAATTAATTTTTTTTTTTTTTGGCTTATTCATCTATTAAATAAAATGAAATTTTGAAGACAATTCATTCCTTTCCCCACTTATTGATAGGAATAAAGACTTTTTTTATATATTTTTGAAGCAATTTAGTATGTATATGATGAAGAATAAAGTGTTTCTTTTGTTTTTTTTTTCCTTTGAAATAGAAAATTCATTGTGTTGTTGAAAATTACATGTTTTAATCAAATAGTTTCTCTCTATCGCTCTCTTAAAAAAATATTCCTTCTAAGCATGATTCAGAGAGTTTTTTAAAAAAAGAAACGAAAAACTTTAATCATCAAAAAAAAACACAAACTAAAAATGTTATTGAATTTCTAAATTACTCTCCAATCTCAAAGGAAAAGAGTTTAAGTACAAAAACAAAAAAAAAACTTCTTTATTTTTCAATAATAACTCTATACAAGTATAGTGCTTCCAAATTTCTTCATTTTTCTGAACAATTTAAATAATTTTTCATATTGTTTTTACATCGATATTTGCTTTTTGTTCTTTTTGAACCTCAAAATTTTCTGTCATCCTGCCTTTAGTTACTATGAAAACCTTTAAATTTACATCTGTTATAACTTTGCATAACTTTTTTTATTCAATATGCAGAGCATAGCTTCATATAATTATAATAATTTTAATTTTAAAACTACACTTAATATATACAAATGTTTGTACACATTAACTTTGATTTACTTAAGTTCTGTGACAATATATTGAATATTTTTCATAGACATCCCCATCTATGTAACATGGAATCAAGTTGTTTAAAAAGTCTATAGAATTGAAAATAATCTCAGATAAAGTGCAGGATAAGAACCACCTGGTCTCAGATAGCTATGTTCCCATTTTTTAAATAGTCATAAACCTAGATTGAGTGAATCGGTTTTCATAAGTCAAACATGCCTGAAAAACAGAACAATAGGGCTTTTTTTAATATATCTTTAGTTCAAAAAAAAAAATCTGGGAGAAGAAAGACAATCAGATGATCGAACTCTTCCGCGCGGAACACTCTCAAACTAGCATTTTAAAACAAGTTAGCCGCTAAAACAAGGAAGACTGTTAACAATGTCAAGAGACGATTGGAGGCTGAAGAAAGCCTGGAAGAGGCGCTCCCATCAAGATCCCCTCAAACTTGATAATGGAGGCCATCATGGCCAATCTGAAGAGGTCCATGAGGTCCACTGATAAGAACCTCCAGGGACAAAGTGTGTAAGGCTTTTAAAAAGGAAGGGGGTATGTCCTTGGTAATGAAAAACAAAAGCCGGTGCTAACACAAGGCATCACAGAGAAGCATTTTTTGCGTTGCAAAGATCTACTCAACATTTTGAAATCTGCTTCAGCAAGCCGAAAACTATGAGGTGGCCATATTTGCTGGATGTCAACCCATTGGACTATTGTTTCTGAGCGCATATTGCAAGTTAAGCCTGTCGCACACGCCACAGGTCTATACCTATGCACTGTAGACTAGTGTTAATGCAGTATGGTGCAGATAGACAAAGTTATGGTGATAAGGGTTTGCACTGCTTCCAGGGTCTGTTTAGAGGTCATTATAAAGGCTAAGGGTTGTTAAATTGAGTTTTAAATTAAAGTCAACACATATATTGATTTTTTTGAAATAAAGTACATGTCCCTACTACGCCAATTTATCATTTTATCTCTTATTGATGTTTAGAATCAGCGACGGGAAATAGTAATCTAACACCCGGTATGACTCGGACTTTGGGGGTGCATATTACTATCTAATGTATTTATAATGTTCAAGTATTATCTTAATGATTAATAAACAGTTTTTATAATATGTCCATGTACATATATGTATATATACATATGTAGGTAAAATCAATATAACTCACCTATTTATTTAAGTAAAATAGCATTTATCTACATATATACAAAGTAATTTAAAAAGAGCATATTCCTATTTAAATTTTTAGCTCCTTTTATATCTGTTTTTGATACTTTGTATCAGGTGAAAAAGATTTTTTTTTAAATCTTACTTTTTTATATTATTATTATTTAATATATTCTTTTGGTTTTGAAATGCATATATTATGCTTTGATTAGTATGATTACGATTATTTTTTTACTTTTTGTGAATGAATATAAAGGAGTAGTGAGTTTTTTTTTACTGTTATTTTATAAAAACTTGGTTTTCTTTCCTCCTGTTCTTTTGTTTTCGCATTAACTGTCATGACCCATTCATAATTTATTCCCTTCTACCTACGTTTTATATTTTATTCTTTATACAGATCATTAATCATTATTTATACTACATACCTGTACCCCATATTGATCACCATAATTAAGGATAAAAAGTGAGAATGAGTATCCTAGATCCATTCAATATGATGCTTTTCAATCAATTAAGTGTACGCTTCTTCTTCTTTAAAAAAAAAAGTTGAACATCAGTTTTAAGGGATCTTATAAGAGATTGTTGCATTTAGATGAGAGAGAGAGAGAGGGGGGGGGGAGAAAGAGAAAGCTTTAATCCTATGATTTAATTAATGACTTTAAATTTTGAGAGGAAGAAGGGAAATGGGAAGAAATGCATTTTTTTAATAATTTATGACTGTTTTAAATAGCTGTTAAATATAAGTTTAGGGTCTTTTCTTTTTTATCTATTCATCCCTTGAGATTCAAGGTATAATGTTAAAAAATATATTTTTTTTCTTCTTGGGATCGGGTTGCTGAGAGAGATTGAATGGCTAATGTATCATTTGCTTCATAATTTATATAAACTTGATTTCCATGTGAATTTTATATAAAGTTATATCATAAATATGCATGTAGATATATAAAAAGCTGTCAAAGATATTCTTAACAAGCCCTTCTTTTTTTCTTCTACTGTAGGAGGCATTGTACATTTTAATCCTTCAGATTTGTGATCAGCTCAAAGACCGTTGAAAATCCAAATGAACTGGCTTCAAGCATTAACAGCTCTAGTGTCTCTTCTTGTGCAAGGAGTCCAATTTGGTGGACTCGTTCGAGGGGACGAAATTCTTCCAAAACTGGAGGAACCTTCTCATTCAAATGATAGAATTCGCTTATCAGATTTTGTGGACTCCAATGAGGATGCTTTTCGTTTTGCCAAAGTCTGTGCCAAAGGAGACGCCATTTGTATTCCTCGAAATTATTCAAAGTTTGATCTCCCGAATGAGACTCAAACCGTCGTTAATGTTGGGATTGATATCAAGGATATCCCTAAAATAGATGACAAGGACTTTAGTATAACACTCAATTCATTCTTTGTGGTTCGTTGGAAGGATGAGAGACTCATCATTGATCAAAAAAAGATGGACAATATATTTAAGAAGGGAGAGGATGCAGACTCTTGGATACCCGTGGACGTGAGCTTTATTAAGGAATTTTGGCTTCCAGACGCTGAAATCCTGAATCTGAAGGAATTCAAAACCCTTGATGTTCTTTCCAAACTAGAAGGTCTTTGGCTGAATCGTCACTTTGAAATAATGTACGCCGTTGCAACACGAATAACGTTCATTTGTCCAATGACCTTCAACTCCTTTCCTTTGGATGTCCAGGTCTGCAGGTTTCAAGTGGGGAGCTTCAATTATGACATTTCCAAAATGGTCTTTCATGATGAGTTTATTGCAGATCAATCACAGATAAGATCCGTCTTGGACTACTTTATTGAAATAACAAAACTACCAGATGAATATCAACACTACGTTGCTCTCACGGGTAAGAATGATGAACGGATAAATTAATTTTTAGCATGCATTAATTAATAGCAACAATGAATAATAGTAGAAGATATCCATTGTTTTGACATACCTACAGTGTAAGGGAAAGTTTGAAAGGTGGAGAGAGGAGAAGAATATATTTATATGGATGTAAGTAATATTCGTGAAAGTTCTTCTTTGGTCTAAAAAAAATAGAATAAATATCTTGCAAACGAAGGAATTTTTTTTTTAATAAGAGTGTTTGTTCATACTGGTATTAGTGATATGAAGGTGCATACCTACATATGGTATATTTATAAATGTAGATACGAATCATTTGATCAAAATTAGAGGATACACATGATTGTAAATATACCTACATGATTATAATATGCAATATCCAAGATCATACATATAATAAAACCAAAACACATTGAGGTTTTTTTTTCCTTTCCCAATACTAGAACACTACCAATATTTTGTTTTTATCATTATTAAATTAAAATAAAGGAAGGAAGAGAGTAAAGAGAAGGAGAATGAAAAAGGGAAAATAAAGAAAATTCCCCTTTCCTCAGAAGCTCATAAATAAAAATAAAAAGTGCGAAATGAGAATGATGGTCCACTAAGAATTTATATATCATTTTACTTAATGTAAAATACTTTGTTCTATTAAATCATCAGGAAAATTAAATTAGTTAAGGACAAAATGTCTTCAAGCAACGTGTGTGTGTGTTTTATATACCTTTTTTTCAAAAAAAAAAAAAAAAAAAAAAAAAACTTTTTACTTCGAACTGTTTTGGGGAATTAAATTATATGTAAATGCTTGTAAAAAAAAAGTAAAGGGTTATCTGTAAATGTTTTTGTTTTTTATTTTCCTTCTTTCACCACATTTTATTGGAGAGTTGACATGTTTCTTAGAAGAAAAAAGCTTTGATTTTCATTTGATTCTGATATATATATATTATAAATATATACATAGAACATTAAAATAAAAGAACTTGCAGAAAATGCCTCTAAGGCTTAAGATGATTTTAAGTAAACTAAAGTATCAATACTATTAATTATCTATGAGTAACTACATCATAGAGTAACTTATCTATAGAATGTATACTTCATCTACGTATAAATGATATGCTTCTTCAAGGGCAGCATTTCATGGAGTAATTTTAAATTTGATATTGAGAATTGATACAAAAATCATATATTATTTTTGAAAAACGATAAAAATATAGATAATCAAGGAACTGTGCTGTAGAGGAAAGGACTCAGGCTTGTATTGTTTTTTTTTAATCGTTGGTTATATAATTTATGAAGAATAAATAAAAGTATCTACCTACAGATGGGCTCATGATTTATCTTCATAACACAAACTCACAAAGTCTTCTACATTTTTTAATAGATAAATTAAGCATTGTATAAGTATTTCTAAAGATAAATGAGTAAAGGTTTATTTACTCAGAAAATAATGGGTTGCTCAAAAAAATATATTCATGGACTTTAGTAATAATCCATTTTATTACATCAATACCTATTTTTGAAATTAATTAGTTTTCTTGGTTGTTTATTAACTAATTCATTAAATTATTCTTAGTATACAGTAATAACACTCATTTGAAGTTTTAATCATATTTAATAATAATATAGAATCAATCTTTTCAAGCAAGTGGTCCCCAAATTAATGTTGAAATAGTTTTTTTACAGATATCTATAAATATATATATTATGTAAAAACAATGAATTAATCTCAATATGTGTATATATGATAATAAATGCATTAATATTGCTTTAAAGTTTATACACTTATTTGTATACCTACCTAATAAATATACTTTACTTTTCTATGCACTAAGCTAGAGATCTGCATTAAATGAAGAATACTCGTTTCATTATAAAAAGTATAAATATTTTCATATACATAAATATAACTACACTTTTTAGTAAAATTACCTGTACATATATATGATTATATGTATGAACACTTATATAGCTAAGCAAAAAAAGCAACTTTTATAGATAAATTCATTGGAATATCAAACAAACAAAAAAACACTTTAAACGTAAATGACTTTGTATTGTAAAGTAATAAATGTTTGATTTCTTTTTATATTAGACACAATCATAGGAGACTTAATTTCCTCCAGTAGGGAGGAAATTAAATGACGTTTTTATATTAATTAAAACTTATTTTAATATGAAATAACTTTTTTTTGTAAATATACGCTGAAAAAAAAGTAATAATTTAATTATAAAAATTAATTAATAGATTTTATTAATAGAAAATGAGGTACATTGTCTAATTTCCTTGTGCATAAGTGAATTTAAAACATAATTGATTTAGTTTTTATGGATGTATATTAGTTTGACCAATTGTAAGGGAAAGTTTTTTGAATGCATACAATCACAATAATATAGCTTCAAAATTGAGATGATACGAAATGTCTGAAAATGGTCAATATTGACTACTTTTGTCATTTTTAAAGTGTCAATATCATAATATAAAAGATCATAATGGACCTAACATTTTCATGATTGCGTTTTTTGCATGTCTTCCCTTGGAAAAAAAACCCTTGTGTATTTTATGTCAAAAACAGGGTGCTCTTTTTTGTTTGTTTTAGACATTTTTATATGAATACAGATTAACAAACCTCTAATGCCTCTTTCAAAATACAAATGTTCATGTTTTATTGCTTCTTTTTTTTTTTTTTTTTTTTTGAAAAATCATGTGTCAACTTTATCTTAAATGTATCATTAAAAAAAAGGAAATTCAGTGTAGAAAGAATTTACATATTTTTTGAAATACATATATGTATATAAAAAAATAGTTATATGTCTTTTTATAGTGTTATTGACTTTTTATATCTTTTGGTAAGGGTAACTGAAATCTTTTTGCTTAAAGGCTTTTAATTGAAGAGCTTACAATATTTTTGAACATAAGTATACTTGTGTATGCATGTCATATACGAGATGTAACTATGTGTACATTAAGAGCAGCCTTTTTTACAAACATGTGCATTGCAACCCGCGGCAAAATATGAAGCAAAAACCATATTTTGCATCACGACCCATAATTCTTAAATGTTATTAGACAAAATATGTTCACTGCAAAATAATCTTGACTCCCGTGTTTTAAATGTTATTTTTATTTAGTTAGGACCCATATAAAATTTCTATGCAATTCACTGAAGAGTCAAGGCCCAATGCATCCATTTGAGCGTTCAACTTTTAGAAAATGTTGCATTTATTTATTTGGACGGCACAAGCACCTAAATTTTCATCTGGTGGTGTGAAAGGCTTCCTATTTTCTGTTTGCTCTTTCTACCAATAAATATGGGGACATCAAATAAAAAAAACCTTAAAACGGAACACACTTGTATGCATACAAACCAATTTAACTATATCCAAGTTTATGCTATGTTGTTAATGTATTAGGGGGTATCATGAGTACAGAAAATTTAAATATCACAGGTCCAAGCACTTGTTGTCTCTTGGTAACATATGAAATTATATATATACAAATGAACTTGTTCAGGATAGCTAATCCCAAAGGTTTCCGAATGAAGTAAAACTTTTTTTCATGAAGTCAAATAAAAAATATCAAACTTACCATACAATATCAATATTTTGCAAACAAAATATTTTTCCTGGACAGACCCACTCTCTGTTATGTCAAGCACTATAAGAGTTTGTACCTGTTGTGAATAGAAATAGAAAAATTAACTAATTGAAAAATAATAAGTTTGCAGAATATGGGAGTTTTGCTTTCTGCTTTCTAGGTAATTATGAATAGATTTTTATTTTGTGGAGGAGAGAACAGGGAATGAGGTGAAGACTTTTACAAACTATGTGGACAAACCCATTTGTATATATAAGCATTCTTTTATTATATATGGTAAATTTCAGGATGCTAGTACCCGTGATATCTCGATTTATTTGTTTATATGATAGCTTTAGTATGTTTAAATAATTAAATAAATGGAATATATAAGACTGTGTATTCCTTTAACTGTTTAATTCTTTTTTTTTTAAAGTCATCAAGGTAATTAATGAAATGCATATGACTACATCATAATAAGAAAATATCAAATCACTACACCAATATCGATCATATTTTGTATTTGGGTGCCCCACATAACACTAAGGCTTTACGTAATAGGTGCTGAGTGGAACAAAATGAAGATTCTACAAAAATATATCTGATAATTAATGGAAGAGCTACATGATAACTCTTTATTCCTAAATATTGAGTCCTTAGCTGCAATACAGGCTTCCACACGACGACTAAAGGCCCTGCAGGCAATAAAAAACTCATTTATATACATGTTGGCCCACTCCTTGTTGGTAGCTTACTTCAGACTGGCAATATTGGCGTAGAAGGTTTCACAGATCTTTTCCTTCACATGTGCTCACACGAAATAATCCAAAGTACTCTGGTTTAGAGGTGATGGAGGCCACATTTCTCGTCGAAAGAATCTATTGGACTCCCAGTTAGAAACAATGTAGGTTTAAACGGTGTAGATAGAGCAAAATGGAGCTCCTGGCCCCCTGTAGTTAGCTGCAATGGTTTGGACACTATATTCAGTCAAAATACGTGCATAGATTTTCTCACTTACTTTATACATTTTTGAATAACTCAACTCTGCATCATTTGATTTTTAAAACCAAGGTTGCAACTTTTAGTTAATTACTCTGGCTATCTCGAAATTAAAAATGATAGCAATAACTTTAATCGTTTTAAAACAGTATAAGTATTAAAAAGTGCTTCACTAATTATGACACATTCGGTATATGCTAACATATACCAAAAAGTTTCACTTTCTTCATTTTGTTTATAAGCTTTACTCTGTCTCCAGAATAAGCATTTTTTTGATATTGCCATATGTGTGTATAATGAATGCTGTAAGTAAAGATTGGGATTTTCTAAATCTATAGAAAAAAAATCACTTTTATTCGTAAGCTTTTTGTGCCTTTCTTGGTACTGAGATATAATTTTTTTTCTTCACAATTCAATTTATAAATAGGTATAAGTATATGTTGTAGATAAATTTAGATTCTGCATAAGTGCTTTGTTGTACATGTTACAATTTTCTGCGTCTCATACCGTCTTATTTAATTATTTATAAGACACCCATTTTCATTAACAACTACCTATTTATTGATGCTATTATTTCAATTGTATTCATTAAAATTACTTATTTAGGTGTATTTGTATCCTGTAATCCTTCATCTTGTAGTTTGTTTGCAGTTTGTACAAAATACTTACATATAGGTATGAACACCAATTAAAGGACTAATGATATGATTTTGAATGTACACATTTATAAACAGAACCATTAAGCTTTGAAATAACATAGTTACAACTTTTTGCATATGGAATATACATATGTAAAACTGGTTGAGAAATAAATCTATTAGTGTAGAAAAAAGAGAAATAGAAATAAGTCAAAGAAATTTTAATACTTTTATACATTTATGTAGAGGTAATAAATCGAGCCCCTATTTCATAATAAATGCCTCAAAAATATATTTAAAAAATATTTGAACACGGTAATCTTGTCTTTGTGTCATACTTTTTTTTTTGTGTGTGTGGGGGGGGGGGGGGAGAGACTTCTTAAGAATTTGTAAAAATGTAAATTAAATTTAAAAACTAAAACTACCATAATTTTGTTCTTACTGTAACTACACTAGCCCTTATTTTGACGGCTCATTGTGTTGTAGTGGAAGTTATTATTTGATTTACTTTTTATTTTTGTTATATTACTTTTACCAAATTTTGACATCATTTTTAATATAAAAAAAATACAAATTTTGTCAAAGCGTTTGTCGTTATAAGGTACCTATTTTATAAACTAAACCATGGCTATGTTTTTTTTTCTTTGTTGTCTTCGAATGAACAGAAATGTATTCATTCTTAAGAGCTGATTGTATTTTTAAAGTAGAAAAAAATACTTAACTTTGTCATAGTATCTGTTTCAAGCATAATAGTGATCATAGTTATGACTTATGAATAACAGTCGTCAAAATAATGATTAAAGATTTTTATCAATTTTTAATTTAAGAAGTGCCAAAAATCTACAACTACATAGAATGAGCTAACTAGGTAATTAGCTAGTAAATTTTAGAATCATCCAAATGACGGCTGTAGTAATTTGGATGGTAAAAAACAAAGTTTTATTGTACAAACTGTTTGGGTTAGATAAAAAAAACACAAATATGATGGATATTGGGAAGATTTACTCTTCATAATACATAACAGGTGGTCATAAATCATTAAAATAATGATGTATAAAAGAGTAGTTTAGCTACCATAACCATTTGAAATAACCAAAATATCATCATTAAGTTCACGCCTCAGTGTTAGTTAATTATCTCAATTCCCATTTATATGA
The DNA here is from genome assembly GCA_963680855.1 of Lepeophtheirus nordmannii. Classification (NCBI taxonomy): domain Eukaryota; kingdom Metazoa; phylum Arthropoda; class Copepoda; order Siphonostomatoida; family Caligidae; genus Lepeophtheirus; species Lepeophtheirus nordmannii. The sequence continues at coordinate 31,981,359 of OY804518.1, read as the reverse complement.
AGAAGGTTGTGTTACTTTAATTTTAATCTTATATTTTACATCATCTTAAAAAGTCCATAAAAAGAGAAAATATAGAGAAGGGCAAAGTTAATGGAAATATGTACAAAGAGGTATTTGTATTTATATACAAGTTCTGTTGTTGTGACAAGATTATAAACTTTATATAAACGCTTTTATTCAGAATGCAAAGGTTATATGTAGTATTTGGTGTGATATACATAATATACTTTTCCGTCATTCAATGAGTGTTATTATTTTCAATGTCAGACATGTTACATGGAACACTACTTGTTACTAGTTACAGAGTCAAAAAAGAGTAGAAAAAGTTCATTACGCGTAAAAGTAACGGGTTATTCTATTTCTTACTCAATATCAAGCAAAGTAAGATAGAAAAATAAATTCAAATCTGGAACTTTGTAATGTAACATACCCTAAATTAAAAGTTATAATAGTATTAACACAACAAAGCATAACATTGAATTCATGACAATCAGAGACGAAACTGATGTAACTTTAAAAATTAAAGCTTCTTTTCGTATGGAAGTAATTGTCTTCTTCTTCTTTTTCAACCTCTGATTATTTTTGAATATAATTTTTCTTCTTTAGTAATGCTACCATATTTTATGGCTTATAAGACGCACTTTTTTCCCTAAAAAATACGCACTGAAATATACTAGTGTGTTTTTTAAGACAAATGTTTTAGCGTGAGGCAAAACTCTGAGAAAACTTTTTTCTCAGAAATTTTTTTCAAATATTAGGGTGTGTCTTCCAAGCGTCTTATAACCCGTAAAAAAAGGTATGCTTTATTTCAATTTCTTGTAATATTAATTATTTCATACTCTCGTTAAATATCTGGCTTATCTTTTCTTCACATAATTAATTTAAAATTTACTTTTGTTGAAAGATCTTTGAATACATATTTGTGGTATTTAATAGTTTTCGATTACTTTTCAAATGTCATAACTTATAATTAAAAAATGTTTGAATGAAGTTGGTATTATTTTCTATGTACATATATATATATATATTAGTAGGTACTTAGTTGAATAGATTAATTCAAAGGATTTAAAACTATTTGCAAAAAAAGATAATTTATATTTACTCTTGGTATAAAGTTTATTTTTTAAGAAATATATTTTTATGAATATTTTAGATTATAGTGAAATCATACTTTATATTATAAAGAGTAGAATAGCTGCTTATATGTTTATTTAACCAATTTAAATTTAAACTTTTTTCATCAAACATATACAAAATGATAATATTCCCATTTTTCATGGTCTAAACTAACTAGTTGTACCATTTATTTTGGACCGTGGCTATGCCATGTAGTTTTATTGTTAAGGTTTTCAAAAAAGCAGCAAAATTTGGGATATAATGTCCTAGTTCTCTTTGTAACTTCCCAGAATAATAGTCCTGACAATGCAATACTCAGCAATGTGAAAGAGAGGTGGGAATGTTGGATAAGGATTGCCCAAGAGCTCAGGGCTAAGTTGAACAAGACTTTAAACAAAAGAAAACAAGCACAATTGCAGTCGTAAGCAATTTCCTTGAGGAAGCAAGTTCAATAGACGTACAGTTCTCACAGACCTAATAGGTATAGTCTCACTTTGTATTTGATGTTTTTGGAGAGAAATATGATTGGCTTACTACTCCTGCTGACACATGGGAATATAATGAAAGCTACAAGAGAGAAGATAAGTTTTTTGAGCTGAGTAAAAGTGACCAATGATGTGGCTGAGAGAAGTATGAAACTGATGGGATCACAACTGACCCAGAGCAAATAAACTGCTTATTACAAGTTGTGGATTTTCACAGAAACAAATTTGATAATTTCTTGAAAGCATGTTTGAATTAGTGACACTACATGATGTACAAGTGACATCCTACTTGACAGGTTGATTTTTTGTTTGTTTTTGTTAATGTATTATTTGTCACTACCAAGGTCCAATTATTTATGTTTCAAAAATAGTCAAAAAGCTGACAAGTATTTATGTGATTTCTACCTTATAAAATTTTATTAGTCTTCACTTGGTAACACTCTCAATGCTATTACATCAACTTCAGGAAAGTTACAATGAAAACAAAGATATGATATTCAGAATTTTGCAGTTTTTTTTTGAAAAATCTCAACAATCAAAATATAGGTCTCTTCACCTCTCTTCCAAAAAAGAGACAAAAAAAGGCCCGAAATTATATGGTAGCCATCCAATTCTTTCTACATGTGAAATTATTCAGATCTGAGAACAACTTATTTGCTTACAGTCAATCAAAGTTTAGAACACTAATAAGGATCAAGAGAATTAGACGATCAACAGTTGACAAGAAAATACATGGGAGTTGTTGATATTTTTAAAAAATCAATTATGATATATGGATATAAAATATAAACGATACATGTTGTTAGGAATTTTGGAGAGTTTGTACATATAATTGTCAACCTTAAATACATAAAGATTAAAATAATTAATATTATCACAAGTGATCAATAAACAATCAATATCTTTGATATCTTATAGGAGTATAAATTGAACACGAACCTACAAATATATTTCATTCTTATTAATGAACTAGAGACTAAAGTGTATAAACCCATTTATCATTTATAAAATCAATTTTTGACTGTCAAAATTTATATTTAACAGTAAAAAGTATGTAAAGAAGCTAAATAATTAAAATCAAAAATTTCTCGTGAATTTTTGTGATACAAAAAATAACAAATAATGCATTAATATTCCAATCAATATCTTAAGCGCTATTAAATACAATAAGGTATTGAGTCTATTTAATAATCGAATAATTAATTTTTTTTTATTTGTTTTAATTGTGAATATTGTGAAAATATTAAAAAAGGAATATTTAAGAGCTTTTCTTTCAATTTTTTAAATGTTTTAGCTCAAACAACTTTTTTAGAGGCTTAACAAAGAGTTTGAACAATTCTTTTAGAGACTAGTTAACAATTTCATTCAAACTTATCCAACTTAACAACAAATTTATAAAAAGGACAATAAAATGAAAATAAACTTTCGACCTATTCATTTTCTTACATTTTATGTATCAATACTTTTAAATTAAGAAACTTTATTTTTATTATTATTGTAAAGAAATAAATTAATTAAACTATTTTCTTACTATATATCAAAAATAATAAATAAGGGAGGCAAAGGACAGTTATTATAAAAAACTTAATAAACTATAGATATTTTATTTTTGTGACATAGAAAAATGTCATAACAATTATACATCAAAATTATCTGTTACATCCTTACAAGTTATTATTAGCTGAAGGGCTGAAACAGTTTTCAAATATGTATTTAATTAACCTCAAGGATAGAAACGTAAGAGATAATACATTTAAATGGCACGTCAATTTCATCAATATTATTGAGGTCTCAAAAAAAAATATTTAAAGATATGCCTACATAGGTGATGGAGCATTTTGGCCATTTCTGTTTTGCATAAAAGATAAATGTGAAAAAATTGGATGCATAAATATATGTTTGCCTTATTATTCAATTAGGTAATGTAGTCTACTTTTGAGTGATATTCATTTTTATAAAGAAATAAGGCTTTTTGAAAATATATGTATTAAGATAATAGGAATGCAAATATTTAAATACATAATTGTAATGAACATGCATCAAGAGACTTTAAAATGATATATTGCCAAATTATTATATGAAAAAATGTGCCATATTTTTTTTATTTTTTTTAAACATATAGCTTAATTATGCAAGTCATTTCATTGTATTTTTTTGAATGTTGCTCCTTTTTTTCTTCTAAACATTAAATAACTCAATGTTACTTAAATTCACATTTTTATAATAAATTAAATTTTTTTAAATTATTTTTTTCATTTATATGAGACTATAACTTACATTTTTATTGAGGCAATATAACATATATTAGAGTAGAACTTTTAATATGATTTAATACTATAATAATAAATTAATGATGATATCATTTTTGTGTACCTCTCGATATAAAAGTAATAATTACGTATCTAATATAATCTCATTATATTGATTTAAAAAATATATGGTTTTTCTCAAATAATTGTATTACATATTATAGTGATGAACGTGATAATTAAAGATCTATGCTCTGATGATACAATTTCATATTTATAATTACATCGGCTGACATGCTATAATACAGTTACTCAAACTACATTCTTCTACATTATCAAACTAAAAAAGAAAGGCTAAAAACCAATTCATTTTATGGGTAGAAAAGGTAAGTGCCTGAATGGCTTGAGCCTTAATTACTATGTTCAATTGCAATAATAATAAAAATACTACTCAATAAAGAATTACATATATGAAGCCGTTACATGTAGATATGTATGTTTAGCTGTTTATTTATTTATGTCGATAGATATGATATATCTGATGATTTATAATAATGATCCATCATACCATATATGTATACATAGACATGAATGTTACTTTATTGCTCCTCAAGTAGGTAGAAATTTGTTTTTGATCATGTAAATATGTGTGTGTGTGTGTGTGTGGGTAGGTCTTGAGACTTTCATAAATAGACATATAAAGATACATACATACATACCCTTCATATTTAGCTAAAGTATAAGACAGGAATCACATTAATATTAGAGTTGTGAATGGCTTTACGTGAAGTAGGTACGAATATAAGAGATAGAAACACGATTTGAATATATGTATATACAATTATTTTTATTATTTTATTCATGAATGAATGATTGTCATGTCTTTTAATAGGGAAAAAAAGAAAATGATGTAAATGTCTTGTTCTTGAATAAGAGAGACTTTAAAAGTTTAATAAATTTTGGATATTGCAGTATAAACTATATATATAGATAAATGATTAAAGTTGGCTCAACTATTTATTTACTTTGAGTCAATGAGTATTATGACAGCTTCATTTCAATTGACTCTAAATATTTACATACAATTACTCAAAAACAATTTCCTTTTTCCTATAAAATTAATAAAATCCCTTTAAACAAAAAGTCTAGAAATATACACCCATCTAACAAAATAAATTGACTTGTTGTATGAACATATTATATCTTGAAGTTTTTTATTCAATTTAATAAAACCCTTTTAATTCTATTATATTTTGTGATATCATTTTGAAAAAGTAAATACACATTCCTTATGAAGCAGAGTTAAAGAATATTTGAAGGATATATATATACCTTACTATACTTATTTGTTATTTATTTTGGTTTTTTTAACTTTGATTAAAGAATGTACTTATGATAAAAAAAAGTATTCGATTTTTATTTTTTTTGTTTATTTATTTTTCTAATTCTTAAAAGGAACAAGTTGAACGACCTTTTTCAATTAACTAGCAACTGAGCAACATCTTCATCAAAAAAGAAAAACTCATGCGAAACTAATTTTATAGCTTTAACCTAACCTTAATTTCCACTCACACCTCGTCATAATACACATCTTGTAATGTTTATATAGCTTATAAATAATGAATAATAGAAACAAAAGCCAGATGAAATATGAGTGCATACCTATGAATGGAGATACTGTCTAGAAAACATACATATACACGAAAGATGAATTGCTTTTATCAAACTAATGCATAATATTTACTTACATTTACAATTATGGGCAAAAAATATCGGGAATCATAAAATCTTTATTCAATTATCAAAATTTATTTCATCCCTCTCAAAAGTAGTCCCGATGCAATGCACAGGTTCCAAAGGTTTTGGTTTTTTTTTTCAATTTTCAAAACAGTAACAAAATTTTTATTATGCCAATAATTACATAACAACAACTGTTGAGTTTAGATACGCTATTACATTTAAAAAGGAATTCACAGTTTCTTGAGTAATAGATTATGTATCTCGAGAAATAAACAAGAGAATCTCAAAATTTTAAAGGAATACAGTCTGGAATATTCATTTGAATTTCTCTAAAATGCATTTTAGTCATCATCTTTCTTCATTTTAAATAAACAAAAACTTAGAATTTATTTGTTCACAAAAAGACGCGTAGCTCAAGCACTATTGAATATTTTGGCGTTATATTTGATACAGATGTCAGTAACAGAAGTGCCAATTTACAAACAAACAAAATTAATCCTTAATGGAAAAAAAATCAAATTTCCCAGTATTTTTTGCTCATAGTGTAGTATTAACATACATACATATAGCATTAAAGTTGCCTAGCTTTGTTGATAAGGTAAAGAAAGAAAGTATTATCTTCATTAAATCTTTTGAACTGAAGGAGGAAAAATTCTTTAAACATAAAATAAATAAATTAATTGTATTTCTAATTTAGCTTGTTTATTTTGATTTGAAAAATGTTGTCAAATTAAGCAAATATGAAATTGGTTCATTTGAGCACATAGATACATATGAATGTAGATGGATTATGTATAACATATGTATAATTTACATATGTATTTTCAGGAACCATAAGAATTAATATATAAAAATATATACATATTTATTAAGGTTTTGTTTATATATGGAATTGACTTCATATGGGGATAAAAAGAGTTTCATAACCATTGTTTACCTTTCATTTGTAATATTATTCAGGCATATGATGTAGAAATATAAAAATAAAAAAATACCTATATACATACATGACTGTTGGTATGTAAAGTAATAAATATGATATCAAATTAAACCATTCATCAATAAATAAGCATCAAGGCTCTAATATATATTTGTGGCTATTTAATTATCATTTTATGTTATTACACTAATAAAAATTTGTAACTTTGTTATTATCTCGTAAACTATTTATTACAGACTACTATTAACTTTAATTAGGTAGGTATGAAAGTTTTTTTATATACATACATTTGGTTAGTTCATTCCGATATCTGATTATACAATTTATTTTTTTTGAACATGTTACGTTTTTATTTCGGAAGTTATATTTCTATTATAAAAAATATAAATATTATTTTGTCAACAAATTATATTAATGTCGTCATTATTTAGGGGGCAACCAAATGATAAAAAAAACAGTTGTGCATTTTATATGACAATAATACCACAATTTATTACCTAGAGTCTACAAATAAGGATACATATATGTAAAGTCAAGAGAAGTCATTATAGGTTCAATCTATAAATAACTTTTGTTCGTCATCAAACCATAAATTTTGGATGTTAAATTGAATGTTAAGCTTTGACATAAAAAAGATTAAATATTGTTAAAAAGTTTGTATGTACATAATAAATATATATACTTTGACAAATTACTCACTTCAAATTAAATGGAAATAAAACATGTAAATATTTAAATTTAAAATATGTTTTGAAAAATACTTTTTTATTTGTAATATGTTCATGAATTTGTAAGCATATTTTGATATAAAGCAGCACATTTCAACACTGGAATAAAACAAAAAATTAATTATTCATGAATGTGTTATTTCTTATTCCTCGGAAAAACAAGAGAGATAATGAGGTCCTTGAAGAATATTCGCAGTTATTTTATGTATATAGAATGAAGGAGCAGTAATCAGTTTTTTTAATTTTATTTTAGAAAAACACGACATTGGAGATAGTGTTATGTCGATTTGAGAAATTGTCAAATCAGTTTCGACTCGACTGATTTTGTGAATTCATAATATCTCAACAATTTACAATAGTGACTCATTATAAGTTTAAAACCTTAGTTTTTCCTTCAAAATCTTGTCAATATCTTGGGAATTCGAATTGGGAATATTTTGTTATTCATGTTTTTCCAATAATTTTTTTTTACAGAAGCACCAATAAAATGCAAACAAGGATAATATATGCATCGATACTATGACTGTAAGGACTACCTAAGTCTTTGTTATCCAAACTAGTTAAAGCAAGTTTTACAGACTATAATTCCAAAGCTATGGATCTATTTTTTTATTGGCAATTACAATAATGTACATATAAGAACATAATGTAAAAAGATTCCAAGGAAAGTGAGTCACCAAAATCGAATTATTCATTTTTTTGATTTATTCATTGATCATTCCTATTTGGAATCATAAAGCACACTGAATATCCATTTATATTGTTTTCAAACCATTAAATTGATAGTAGGACAGTGGCTCCGTATTTTTACGTATTCCTTACGTGTTCCCTATAGTTATAATGAAAAGCGTAGAGAGAAGTAAGGATTTTCAGGGGAGAAGCTGTATTAAATCTTCATACTTTAAAAATAATAATTATCCATTACAAAAAAGCCAGATTTTTGAAACACGTGAGTCACAAATATGGAGTCAATTTATTTAAAACAAATAAGTAGAATTTGTGCTGACAAAATCTCATATTTTGGAAAGGGAAGAACTTAGACTGATTCTCAAATTACAACTCTATATTAAAAAAAAATAATATAGACCACTCAATACATAAATCATTCTGGATAACAATTACAATTATTCATAAATATAAATGTAGGAATCAGTTTGGATTTAGAATGCCACTCAAAAAATGTATTGATATCAACTATTTTTAATCTTGAAAATCTGAATAAACTCACCCTTGCAAAAAGTCATTCATCTTCTGTTTCTTTGGATTTTATTTGATTGACGTTTTATAAGAATAAATAAAAGATTTTCCATTTTGAATGACGTACAATAGTAAGAAAGAAGTCAAAAGGAGAAGAAAAAAATTATATCATATGTAGAGAGGGGGAGATAGAGAAGAAAATGTCCATTAAAGAAAAGATGAATGAAGGATAACTTAAGAATTATATTTATCACTTTAAAAAAAAAGTATATGTATGTAGGTAAATATTTATAATAAATATATATAACATAAATACCATTGAAAGTATAATTTATAATACAATCTATGAATTTTTTTTTATTCAAATACAAAATATAAAGTTTTGAACAACTTTTGTATAAGAAAAATAATTCATGACATGTTTAAAGTTATTTGATGATTTATTTTTATCAATTTATGTATGTATAATAAAAAAGTTGAGTTCTACTCTCTTCTTCTTTTTTTTCTGATATAGCCAATTTGTTATGAAATATTCAATAGTTTAGTTATTTTTATTTATCAATATGCTATCAAATGTACATATTTATCAAAATAAATACAAGGGTAAACGATGGTCTTCAATTTCTTTCTTAATATTTTATTATTTTGGAATTTATGTATATACCTACCTATGACTGAAAGCAAAGCTTTCAAATTGTGCCGAAGTATCTTATACTTATGTATAAATTTATTCCAGAAAAAAATAGATATGCATACACAAAATTGAATTACTTAATCTAATTCTTACATTGAATCAATTTCAGCGCATAATTTGATTGAATTACACAAAAAGTTGTTCTTAGCCTTTTTGAAAAATTAATAAATGTACCTAAATGAATATTGTATTATTATTTTTTTGCTATGAGAGAAAATAAAAGTAGGTACAAACGTTATAGTTCAACATACGAATGGTGAAATGGAAGGTAAGGTTATTAAAAAAAAACATTGATTACAATTCCCTTTCATAATATAAAGATAAGAAATAATCCATAAATTCTCTTTTATATCCCTTCGACAGGGAAGTAAAATAAATAAATAAAAGGTAACAGAATGTGAATAAAAGTCATAAAATAAAAATATAATGCTTTGAAGAGGTAAATTTCTACACAAGACCTGTTGGTTTAAATACATCAGTGGTTCTCAAACAGTGTGTTCACGAGCTTTTTAGTTTTGCTTTGTATAATTTCTATGGGAAAAAATAAGAAAATGAAAAGCTAATGAATTTGGTTATTTCATTAATGAGCCTTGGCATAAAAAGTTTGAGAAACCCTGATCTCCACATTGATAAATAGCTTTTGTATTTATTGTTTTGCATACATCAATGATAGTCAGCTGACGAGCAACATGCTGTTCTTTTTATTCCACTTTAAAAAATAGTTAATATATCAACATTCGCATAATAGAGAATATAGAGAGATATTAAATTCTAATTTATATATATATATATATCAGTATTATATTTTGTGCAAGTATCTTCAAAACAATGACCTGTCTTAGTAGTATGTTATAGCTTGTATACTAGTATTACCCTCTCATATATAAAATGATCTCCTGTTCTGTCAATTATCAATCTGTAACGTGCCAACTGAGCTGATGCAAAACTCTACATGAAGATTAGAACAAGGTTGAGTACCACTGGCATTCATTGATATTTTGATTTGTTATTATATAGGAACAATGAATTGTAATCTGAATTCTTAAAATACCAGAGAACTTACCACGCACTTAGTATCATATAGGTATTATCTACCCATGTTTAGATATACATAGATACAATATATTAACTCTATTTGAAATGTCTTTAGTGTTAGATTTGTTCAATAGCTCTTACAGAAATATTTTCTTCCATCAAATAAAATACACTCAAAGTCGTTGCAGATTAAATTGATGAATTATAAAGTTGTAGAATAATCCCAGAAACATTATTTTTATAATTATTTATTTCAAATTTTAATACCTTTAATGATAAGCAATGTCATCAAATCTTGGCTTGCTTAAAACCGTAGAAAAAGCAAATTAGCAAATATATACTTTTTCAAAAATGAGAACAATGAATTTAAAAATTAATCAAAGTCACTTTTTCAGTCGAATCTTGGAACATTTAACGTTGCCTAAAATTTAAGCAAGATTTATTATAATTTGTTTTCTTTTATTTGTATTTGGTAGTTGACATTTTTTTTTTTGTTTCACCCTTTTCAGGAAATACTAACATGGTATCAAAATCTTGGCGTATACATCCTGAAAAAAAATATTTGTTCCTACATTATTATTTTACACTTGAGTGTAACTTCATGATTAATGGAGAACGGTGCTTATATATAGGATATATAACAATAAAAGTATTGCTTATGGTATTATTTGTCTATGACATGCTTTATGGTCTTTATATTATGGTAAATACTTTTTTTAATATATATATATGTATATATATATATATAGATAAAAATATTCTTATATTCTTTCAAGAATTCAATATTTCACTAAGTTAAAAAAAAAGACTTCATACGTCTACATAGATGAAGGGTTATTTTCGAATATTTTTCACAACATTAATCAATAAAATATTAATTATTATATGTTTTTTTATGATAAACTTTTCAATATACAATTGTAGGGTCACATCAATCATGAACATGAAGATATTCTTTATTGGGCCGATTTTTTTTTTTGTGATATTATATGAATAAAGATGTTCTTTTATATTTTATTCAATCAAAAATAGAGATATGGACTTTTTCTTCTAGAATTTTTTATTTTACATAAATCAGATAAAGGGAAAAATACTTTTATTTTCAAGAGAAATTGAGATATTTGTTTCTAATAATATTGATGCTCTAAAAGTTGAATTTGCTATTTGAAATATTTTTATACAAATTGAACCCAAAATTGACCTTTTAGAATTATATAGTGTAAAAAGATATTGTATTTTTGTTGAACATTACTCCAATATAACTATAAGATGTAAAATCGGATTTATCTCTATTTCCTTCATCCAATATATATATATCAAAAAATGATATTGTGAGTTTAAAACAAAATATTATGAGTTTTTGATTACCTATTTCTATTAATTTGAATTAGATTGTATAAAATTTTTTAAAAAATTGTACTGAGCTTTTAGTTTATTATCTACAAATCTTAGTACATATTTATATTATAAAAATATCAAAATAAATATTTCTGTTACGTAAAGACTGGATTGAGCTTATTTTTTACATGTGATCCACCAGGTACAATGCACTGAACATGGAGTACTTTCTTTCTGCTCCAAGGGCCAGGACGTCTATACGTCATTCTATACGATAATTTATTTTCTAAAGGTTATTTTACAAAAAAAAAATACGATCATCAAGCATTGGATTCTTGTTTGAATTATAAGGTGTCTAGATTGAAAAATGAAATTTCTAAAATCATATAATATGTATTTAACTTTTTTTAGACTTGAATTCGCAGTCAGAGAATTCTATCATATGTTTATAGCCATATACAACATAGACTAGATTCATTTCGCTCAAAAAAGTCAGGGTGTCTATATGGCTACGTTTTTTTGTTTTTTTTTTAATTTATACAGAAGTATAAGACAACTTTGGACAAAAAAAGGAATTTATTGGTGCAATAGGCAGAGAAATCAGAAGTCTATACTCCTATTGTCAGTTCAATAATTATATCAAATATAATTTAATTATAAGTGAATGACATTTAAAATGAATTGAATGTATACGATTATATTATTTTTTTGCATGATATATTAATGTAGAATGTTTATAACTGAACATAACTTTATGAGATTTACATTTTACCTGCGAGTTTAGATATGTTTATATACAAGCACCTTCTCTTTTATCTTTTGACTTTTCATTAGAAATAGCAAAAACAAAACAAATTTTACTTCTTTTTTCATGAAAAAGAAGTAAGTATTTTCAAAATATTAAATTATTATTCATAATTATAAATTATTAGAGCGACTGCTTCAATTTTTTTTTTTTTTTTACAAAATATCTTATTTTGAATATCTTTTTTTGGCCCTCTTTTTGTTATAGATTCAAATTAGCTATACTGTTATTTTATATATTTATTACCATTACACTTGCACCACTTTCTTTTTATACAGAGGTAATGTACATATATTCCTTGATTAATAAATATCTCATAAAAGAATTTAACTTTCTTCATTAAATTCTACTCAACATATGCGTATACATACACATGTATTCATGCACAATAATTTTGATAAAATCATAACCACTGATACCAAACAGATAAAATATCTTAATTTAGCTGTAAAATACTTTAAATCAGAAAAGAAACAAGATTTTCAAACAAATTACGTATAAAATGCTTCGGGAAAAAAGTGAAAAGACGTGAACAAAATCGATTTTTTTAACGGGTATAATTAATGTATCTAAACCTTACTTCTCCTCTTGAGAGCATCGTTATATATTTTTAAATCATAACAGACAGTTTTTGGTTAAAAAGAATACTCTATTAATAATATCATATTTAGGGATATGGAAAAAGATACAATTCAAGTGAGCGCAAAAACCCTGCCTGAGAAAATGTTTTAAAACATATGATAACATTGAGAGACCTCATATCAGCCAATATGAAGTCTACTCTTTAATCTTTCTAGTGGAAAGGATATAAAAGGCTGTTATAATTTTGCTACTTCATTTCAATGCTACTGTCATTAAGTCCATTTGACGACATCACTGGGAAAACAAAGAAATTCCCCATAAAATGTGTATTTTGTGGAACCTTTTGACTATAAAATTTTTAACTCATTTCTTATGTTTAAACTTATTTATTTAGTTCTCTACGAGAACTAAGAAAGAAATATGACAAAAAACAAATAAATACATAATGCATCTAGCAAGCTGAGACAATATCAGAGTGAAAAACTATTGCAGGGAGGGCTCTTTTTTTCACAACTCCAGACTATAATCATATCAAAACATATATCTATATCTCCTTCCCAACTTCTCCTTTCACTTTACAAAAGTTGTATTTCTAGCCTTATTTATATTCTACTAGAGAAAATATCAACTATAAGTCGATGGAAAAGTTAATTTCTGGGCTATTGCATCAAATACCAGATAATATGAATTCTCTCTTATACAATAAGGCCATTGTATTTAATGTATTTTTATTATTCGTAGCATTACATATCTTGATACATGAATTGAATTCAATACAAAATTTATGAGCATGATCAAGCATACTATATAAGCATATAAATAGCTGTTGACAAATAATTCATCTTGAAATTGATTTGCGTCAATGAAATAAAAATATAGATAAAGTAATGGTGTGAAAGTATACTTTTATATTTTGTAAAAAAAAAATGACACTCAACTTTGAGTTTTAAAACAGTATTAGAAACAAAACGTTCTAAAGATATTTTTATTAGTAGTAATGAAATCAGTAGGTTCATTTTAGGAGCTAGCATTAATAATTAATTAATTCTTTATTTAGTTTTAGTTTTAATTAATTTATTGTGAGTCCAATTTGCCAAGTTTATTTTTTAATACACTTTACATTTAAGTTACATCCTTAATTATTATATATACATAGATAAATTCAATTTACATCACAGTTAAAGTGATTTTGGGCCTTAGTTGACCGCCAAATCTAAGTTGTTTTGAAGTTCTTTTATCATTTTTTTTATTTAATTTTGACATTTTATATCATGGTAATGCAACATGTAAGTACCCACAACGGACTAAATTTTTACTTTTATGGATTCATTTTTTATCCACAAAGTATATATATATATATATATAACTATGATAATTCCATATGGTATTATTCTTTAAAAGTGTTGACTTAAAAAAAATATCCTTCTTTAATTATTTGCATAATAAAAGCACCCTTAAACAGTAATAAAAAAGAAAATAATTTTAAATATTTTTCCTTCCCTCTTGCTTCATTGACTTATTTAAAATCTTTTTCTTTTATGAGAACAAAAACATATACTTTTTTTTCTTAATTCAACATGGAATTTTTATATATTAAAGGTATAATAGTTTAACATAATAAAAGTATTATTTATTAAGTTTATTTTTTTTCTCGAAAAGGGGTCATAAAAATATTTGAAACGAATATAAAAATAATGTGTGTAAAAGTTTAATACTATATGCAAGAAAAACTAGCAAATTAGCAATTTTTTTAATTGCCATAATTTTTTTATTGTATAACTTGTTGTATTTTGAGAATGATTTATTCTGATATTCAAATTTATAACTTTTTACATACAACAAATTCAAGAATTATAAAATTATGAATACACCTATAATATGAACATTGTTGGGCATGTTACATAGAAAAAATAATAAATTAGTCATTATTATTTATTTAGCTAAAAAAACAATAACGTTGTTGCTCTAGAACAAAATTAATTAATTATACTTAAATGTTAATTAATACTTGCTATTTTTATTTTTTTTACTCAATCAAAAACTAATTTAAAAAAAGAAAAATAATTTAAATTTAAATCTTTCCATTAATTTAGCATTTATGCTTAATTAATTTTTTTTTATATATATTAAGCGATAAAAATATGATTATGAATTTATGAATATGAGTGATAAAAATTGATGGAAATATTAAAAAGAAGTTTATTTTTAGTAAGGGTGTAATTGTCAATTTTTGCATAACGGTGCGTCATAATGTAAAACAAATAATCAAACACCCCGATAGTAAAAAAAAGTAAGAGCGTTACATAACCCGTCATTCCCTCCTCTGAATAAAAACTCAACCTATGAAGTATTTTCACAAATTAAAAATTTGTACTTAAAATGTACACTAAATAAAAACTCCGAGATTTCTTACTGTGTTAATAAATAATTCTCATAAATAAAAATATTCTTTTAAAATAAGGATCAACAGTTTTTTTGTTGCAAAATGATAAAAGTAGGGTTTTTTTTCTATTATTTAGCTTTCTAATGATGTATCACATACATACATATGTATGCTTTATTTTTGAGTGAAGCTTTTTCAACAATTGGGTCATTCGTTGATCCATATCTTTATATTTATAACGTAGCATTAAAACTTCAGATATTATTATTATTATAAATATCAAACAAATTTGAGGAGCTTTGAATTTTTTTAATGAATGGAACTTATATTTGAGTAATGGTACATTTGTAGTATGTTACTTATCATACATTTAGTCTTTGATGTTTTAAATTAATATCTTGGAACCAAAAAAATATATCTACCATTTATAAAGCAGTACATTAGATAAATGTCGATGATATGATCTAGGTACATATAGAAAAATGTAAGAGGATATGGTTATTACCTTTTTAGTATGTAGATACTGAAAGGAAAGTGATAAGGGGATGGGAGGAGGAGGGGGGGAGAGGGGGGAATGGAACAATTCAGTAACTTATTTCTATTGAAGGACATATGGAGATATCTTCATGCACGAATGAAATGGAATAAATATGTGTAGATATTCTTTATATTCTTTTTGGAAAGAAACTAGAGAGCTAGAGTGAGTATCTGTCTAAATATGTATGTAGTTGGATAAATATGAATTGAATAGTAATTATTATTATATAATACCAAAGGAACAATTGATGTTTGTAAATTGTATAAGAACATAATATGATATGTATGACTGGTTATTACATTATTGTTAGTGTACACTTATATATGTACGTCTAAAGGGAAAGACTCAAAACTTACTCTCATTATATTTCGTTTCAGGCAATTACTCAGTCGCAGGCTTTGAGCTCACACTACAAAGAAAAGTATCTCATTATATAATTACCTACTACCTTCCCTCCGGGATGTTTGTGATTGTTTCCTGGATCAGCTTTCTCGTTCCACCCGACATTGTACCAGGTCGCATGACTCTTCTTGTCACAGTTTTCCTCGTACTCGTCAATATATTTAACACAATAACTACCAATATTCCCAAGGCTGAGGGCCTCACCGCCATTGAGGCATGGGTTATTGTTTGTGTCCTCTTTGTCTTCGGAGCTCTCATTGAGTATGCGGGGCTGCTACTCAAGATTAAACTGGGATCTACACGGGTACGTCAACCGAGTAATGGGAATGAGGGATCCATGATTCTGAATGGGAATATTGATGAACGAAGATCCAACCGTGGAATCATGACGAGGCGAAGACAAAGGGAAGAGATGTCCCATGCACGATTAGATATTTTATTCCTTCTTTTGTTTCCATTATTTTTTTTAATATTTAATGTGATATATTGGTTATCCTTTTTATATGGCCCATGTGAAAATTGTAAATAACAATATTATGAATCATTTGTAAGTTTAACATAAACATATTAAACATCCTACTATACTTTATAATATATATATATATACTAAAATAATGATATCTATATTCTATTAGAATAAAATTATTGAAGAAATAAATTGATCACTTACTAAAAAAAAAAACTTTTCTACAATAACAAGTTCCTCACGGTTGCAAATCACGTATTTCTCCTTATTTACGTCAATTGGATCTCGTGCTCAGAAAAAAATAAGTTTGTTATTTAGATAAATACTAAAGAATATTTTGAAAACAGATCCAAGTATGAAACACTGCATCTCTCATGGTTGTAATGGATATAAGTTTATAGATATATAATACATACGATCAAGATTAACTTAATTATACACATAGTTATGATGACATACTTTTTTTATAACGGCAGTATTCAATTACAATTTAATTATATTTAAAATTACTATTGAATTATTTTGGAACGGGTTGTTAGATTCTAATGAAATCCTTTGATGTCTTAACTTTCTTGTGAATTATAGCTTTACTGAGAGTGATGAAAAGGCAAAAGGTACCTATGTGTTCCCCAGAGTAAACCTAATTTATTCCTTTCTCGCACAAACTTAATATGATTCACATTGTATTGCTATATTATGATCTTAGAGCAATCACTTTAAGGCTGAGATCTGTTTTTGTCATCAATACACGAAGACATTAGGAAATACACAAATACGCACAATAAAATCCAAATGTGTCTTTTTTCTCTTTTTTTCCATTCTCTACTACGATGTAGAATGATTAACTTGATATTAATCTAAGCTCAACACAATGAAGTAGTTTCAACCATTTGGATATAAAAAACATAACAACAAGAGCCTGGCAGATCCAAAATTTATCGTTTGAAGATAATTAAGAGGAAGAGGATATGACTGCCTATGAACATAAGTATTTAGTAGAGTAAGTCCTTATAGACACGTTATAAAATGATAGGATTTGAAGAAGGGTAGTCGAAAAAAGACATGAATGAGGTATTAAAAATCTATTTTGGAGTTTAATGTTTATTCTCGTGTGTTTCTTCAAAAGAAATGTAGGCATTTAATAAAACACACCTTAGACACATTTAAACAAACTACTTAAGAGAATATTTTATTCTATTAGTTATCTCTCACTAAATAATATGTATACTTAAACTTGTACCATTTGGAAAGGGCCTAAAATGAAAGCATTTGGTCAACAAATTTTACAACTATTATGATATAAGAACACTACAATAAATCAAGAAAAAAGGAGAAATTCTTAATTGATAGTCTACTTTATAAATATAATAGAGTATAACCAAATAATTTAAGTTTATTTTTTATTTCTTATAAAAAACATACCTCTTTGACTACATTTTTCAATTTTCCCTCTGGAGAAGTCACAAAATTTACTCTCAGTTTTTTAATTTTCTATATTTTCCATACAACTTTAATAAATAAATAGCTAAGGTCTATATCTGTCATATTGTTTCAATAAAATAAATTGTAAAGTCTTTATTTAATACCGTAATTTATTCTTAAACTTTTTCTTAACGTTAGCAAAAAAAACACGATGAATAAAGAAAAACTCTAATTTTCTCAAAAGCTGTACATTAAAAAAAGTTGCTCATCCGGAAACATAAAATCTAGAATATAGAGACTATGAAAATAGTTTCAAAAGTTTTGGGACCTCTAATGAAACTTATATCCTAATTTTTACCACTGTGTATGTATAGTGTATGATATATATATATTTATGTACTATTTTTCGGCTCAGTGTTACCATGTACATACGTTATCATGGATTGATATATATATAATTATATATTTAAAAGCAGCACAAAATACATTTAAGTGATATAATATCTTTGAGATCGTCTAACTTTTATATGAAGACAAAAATTGGCAGAAAGTTATTTATCAATGTATAGTATAACATTCATCATTCTGGCAAAAAAGTAATCAAATATTACTTCTTAAATTCATTTATACTTCTTAGTTCATTTTTTTATATATATGAAGTGATCAATAACTTTTTGGTCTCTAAAGTCATCAAAAACATTGCTTGAATAAAGTTTTCTTATCAAATCTAATTAATGTATTGGTTATTTTACAAATCAAAAAATAAAAAGTATTTTTTGGGCGTAAATATAGTACCTTTGGGTAATAAAATGTTAGCAAAAAAAAGATATGAATAAAATTCAATTTCACCTCATGTTCAATTTCAGCTGCTTCACTTTCGTTTTAATTCCATAAATTGTAATATCTAATTTCTTTTTTCTTTAAAAATTTTAAACTACATAAGTGGTGGATAAAATTTGAAAAATTGGCATATCTAATAAATCATTGAAGAAAAAGTAAGAAGAAAAATATCGATATTCTGTACTTTAAATTTTAATAAAGTTTTATTGTGTACAAGTTGTTTTATATTAATGATTCAATATAATATACAATAGCAATTAATTTTTAATCTCTAAAACAACTTTCATGTTGAAAAAGCATTTTTTGAAGTTATCCAAGAAAAACTCAATTTTTAAAGGTTTCGTGAAAACATTTATATATATATGTATCATATTATCTTTTAAATAAAATTGTTCACAAATCTTTTGAAATCAAAAACGAAAGAAACAAAATCTTGGAAATACAACAAACAAGTTTTACACTTTTCTGTTTAATTGTTTTTTAAAGAGGGAATTTTGAATACTAAACGAGATGGATATATCCATCGTGGCCTTTTTTCTTATTCTCATGTTATAAAGTAAATTCATAAATAATTTTCAATGAGGAAAAAGGCAAAATTAACAAAAAAAAAACTAAATCTGAAAAGTATTTGAAAATAATTATTTTTCTTTTTCCCTGCTTATAAGAGGGACAACAATAGGAAAGAAAATAAGCTAAAAAGAACTCAATCTTGGGACCGATCCAACTTTCCTTGAAAGTGCATGTGAATTTCCATGCGCTTTAGTGGTATTTCTGTTTTATATACGCATTTTTGTAATTAATTAATATGTAAAATATAAGAACAAGAAAGTGGATGTTATTGTTGTTGTTTTGTTGCGTATTCATCTTTAGCAGATCTCATCATTGTCAATCCTTTTATGTACATATAAATATAATGTATACTTTCCTTATATGTAAGTACGTAAATAGTCGAGTGTCTTATGTATATATATGTTGAAGTAGTGTAAATAAATATGTCTAATATACTTCCTTCGTGCCAATTTCTCAGTCCTTCTGATCTTTTGGAATATGTAGTGATAATTGCCTTGTCAAAACAAAACGATTGGTGGTTAGAGTGAATAGAACTCTAGAACGAATAGAACTCATTTCTTTCATATAATATATATTTGAAAATGTAAAGAAACATTGTAAACTCAAGAAATGTAGGTCCAGGATCTTCTTGGATGGGATTGTTGTTAGGAACAATATCTATGAAAACTGGTAAGTTTTTATTAACAAATTGATCCTTTTTTGTAAATAACTTGATCAATATAAGGTCTTTTTTGTTTCTTCTTTCGTTTTTATAAATGCTTTTGTTTTTTGTCTGTTTCTAAAAATAATAAGAATAATGTTCACTCAATTTGGAACAGTCACTATACATATACGCACAAGACTAAATATGAAACATAAATTTATAGTAAATCTAGTAAGGAGAGATTGGAGCTAGTTGGCACACTTCAGCTTTCTAGCAAGTTTCTACGAGTTGTGATTATTGAGGGTGTTGTCTACACATATTTGATTTCAGAGTAATTTTTTCATGTCCATTACTATTGTTTTCTGAAATTCAAGTATTAGCTTATTCATTAAAGCTTTTTACTTTGCTTAGGGGCTTGGTTGGGGCAAGTTCAAACATAAAAAAAGAGAGAAGAAAATTAGATTATTTTCTTTTTTATATAATTTGCAATTAAACTTATAGCTTGAAATCTATCACAATCTGAAATAAAAAATATACTCCTGGGTAAATTAAACTTTATTTCAATTGCATCGATTCACGCCATTATTTTGTATTAAATATTTATCAATAATTACTTCTGTATCAGCGTACTCCAGCCTTGACATAAAAAGATGTAACACTTAAAATATCACTAGTTATGGTATGAAATTAGTGGCATAAACTGTGTATTGTTTTGAAGTTTGCTAAAAAAAACACGCTTCAATGTCACTTCAATCTACATCTAGAATCTGAATTTTGTATCAATATTGTTAATGACATATTATCATATTTTATAGTGGATCTGTTATCTTAAAAATTGACGGAATCAGTCTAGGCTAAAAATTAAAAAAAAGTAAGCTTTGGATACAAGAATCAGAATCTTTCTCGTCTTGTAGCGTTATGTAAGATACGGTAGCATGAAGCAAGTAATTTGTATAAAATTACCCAAGTTAACAAAATTTTACTTACATTAAAATTAAATAAAATAGATACCTGATTCTAGTAGTGTTCAATATGATTCGCCAAATAGTTTTTACGTAGGATTCTTTTATATTTGTTTTCCAATATTTTTTCTCTTTTTGTAAATTTCTAGACAATTTTAGGTTAAAAAAATATATGTACTTAAAATGGGTTTATTTATTAATTAAAATTAAATGTTAATATCCAACATGGGTATACATGTATTTCAATTATATAGATTCATATAAATTGCAGAAAAAATCCTTCTTTCAAGGAACTTTGCCACATGTTTATATATAGTACTTATATACATATATTTATATATTTTAAATTAAGTAATTTTAAAGCGTGATTAATTGATCTTCTATGCTCAAAAGGGTATTAAGGGGATTTATTTCATTATTAATATTAATTCGATCTCAAATTGATTGAGACAAAAAAAAATTTCTTATACATAAACCAGAGACTATATGCGCTTCAAATGAATCCCTTTTTATTTAAAAATCATGAACAATCAAGGATTTTTGACTTTTAAATTGTCTTCTCTCATAATTGGATAGAATTAGTGCTCTTTCATAATTAGCATGCTAATTACTACAAACAAGAATCAGTAATCTTATGAATCACTGATTAGAAGGTAAAAAATTGTGATTTTTGTTACAAATTTGTCCTATTAAATTTATTGACTATCTTTTTGTTTAGTAATTTACTGATACTTGATTTTAAACGGTTTGTATAATTTATTTAATCTACCATAGAAATTTATTTTACAAACTGATTAAAAAAGTAATTACTCTAGTGCATGTAATTGTCTCGTAAACGTAATTTTATTCATTAAAAATTAAATAGAGAGAAGTCTAGTTATAAGTTATTATTTTATTTATAAATAGTTTATGTATCTGTAAAAAAAATACTCAAAGTTCTATTTTTAAGACTTATTCCTACTTATCTTTGGTTTAATTAATTAAATAATTCAACTTTATCACAAAATAATATATATATATATATATTGAAACATAGCTTGGTTCATTTAATTTTGTACTTAGTGCAAAATTTCTACATGGAATATAGTTAAAAGAGCAAATCTGTGGGCTTTAAAATTCACAATAAGGTTACATACATTTCAATGATAAAAAAAACCTTTTCAATTTTTTTTTTTTGCAATTCTTGCTTCATACCTCTATTTTTATCGCATTTTATTATTCAATGCATATTTTACCTCATTTTTGGTTTCATGTTTCTTGAAAAAATATTGAGTTAATGGTGGAAGTAACTTGAGAACATTCATTATTTCGCTGATGAAAAATAATGAATTGATAGTTATAACTGGGATTTACAGTCCACTATAATATATTCAATACAGAATTTAATTTAATTATAATAACAAATTAAACGAATGTCAAAAATAACTCAAGGACATGAAGAGCCGTCGCTATTCTAATTTAGAGATTCATATTAGAAATATTTTCTATTATTTTGTAAGATGTTGGGGAAAAAATATTAAAAAAAAGTTATTACAATATTAGAAGGGTAAAGATACTGGAAAAAAAGTATCAAGTTGTATAAATTAATACTGTAAAATGTTTTTATATTTTAAATCCACTAAGGCCTTAAACTGTTTAAAACATAATTTTATAAATAATAAAAAATAATGATTTTGATTTGTTGCCCTTTTTAACTGTTCAGGATAAGCAAAAACCTCTCGAATCGTGTAATAATACTCTGAAGAATGAAATTGCAGTTCTAAATTATAAATCAATGAAAATTTTGTTTCAAATCTAAGAAAATGAAAAATACTTCAAAAGTAATTTTTTTTCTCAATGTGTTTTTCATAAATTTTTCAATGTGATATTAGATGCAATTATTTGTTTCCCATGTTTGTCAAAATCCTTCAAGAAATAGATATTATGATGCCTCATTTTTCTCAATTATATAAAGAAATTACAGTAATATGATTAGTGAATCAAAATATTTTGCAATCTTCTTTGATTAATTGTTGATAAAATAATAGCCCTTATTTTAATTTTCAAGTGTTAATTAAAATAAGTATTCTTTTAAAAGTGCCACTTATTTTAAATTAGGGTAGATATTTGAATTTAGAACTGTGTTTCATTTTGAACACTTAAATTCAAATTCTATTAACAAAGTATTAGCAGTAATAAAATGGGGCTTAAAACTTTGATGATGCTATATTCTGGAATTTTTTGATCAGCTTTAAAGTATTCTTCGATGCCACCATATTATTACAAAAGATCTTTTTTTGTAGAAGAGCATTTTAATCTTTCTTTAACAATAGAATTACTTTTGTGAATATAAAATGTGAACCATTACATTTACTATGCTATCATCAGTAACTTCACAACGAGCTTTATTATTATCATGTTTCCCATTTCATTCGAAGGTATCGCTATAGATGGACCTCATAAGACTGTCTAAAGTAACATAATTTTTTTTCATTTTCCCTGATTCAATACAGAAAAGCTCAACTTTAGTTTCACCACAATTAATCATTTACTCAGATTTCTTGATTCAACGTCGCTATTGCTCGGAGAAACGAGTATTTTATCTTTAAACTTGCTGTTCAAAATTTTTTCATATGCACAGGCTTGGATTATCTTTCCATTGCAAATTAGTTTGGTATGAACAAACTAAAACACCAGTGACTTTGCTCTTTAAAATACTCTTTTAATTTTAATGTTAATTCCAAGTATTGGTTTATATTTCATGTAAACTCATTCAATTTGGAAAAAATGTAATGTAAAGACCAAAAATTCCACTTTTTTAAAAAAATTGGCTCGAGGTTGATTAACAACTCGGCTTTACATTATTTTTAGAACCAAAAAGAGTTAAATTGAAAAAAAATAGTTCGTACTTTATTATTAAATGAATAGCCTCTTAATGGTTTAAATTAATTTGTTTTTCAACTTTATTGAGGCAAAAATAACTCGATAAAAAATTTTGCACTTAATATGGAGTAATTTTTGCCTCAATAAGATTGAAAAAACAAATTAATAAAAAGCTGAACTAAACTATTTGAAAGTAAATCTAAATTTTTTTTATTACTAATTTAAATTTGGATAAAAGTGTAGATATACGTTTAAACGTCTAATAAAATAAACTAAATTTTTAAATGAATTTGTATAAGATTATGTTATTATAATATTGTACAAATATATATCAGCATTTATAAAATATACTATTTGAAGCTTTTAAAAAAAATATATTTTATTTTATAGAAAATGTTATATTCAAATGAATTTCAATAGTAATATTGAAATACAAAAATTTTCTTTTACAATTTTAAAAGAAAAATGAACACATTTACTTTTTTATATTTAAATTCTTTTTATTTATTCAAATGTGTATTTTCTATTTTGAATCCACTAACAAGAGCTTATGTTAAATATTTCAGAATAAATTATAATAAGAGATTAATCTCTATAGTTTCATCAACAAAAAGATAAAATACCCAACTAAGAAATTCAATTATTAATTTCTTAGTTTATATAGGTACACGAACATCAATTTGATAACATTAATACAAAATTTGAACTTTTTTGATATTCAGGATTTAATGACTATTTGATATTTGCTTTTATGTCAAATAAAATCTTAAATTAAACATATGATAACTTTTAATGAAAGATGTCTTTTTTAGAAAATTGAAGTTATGTATTTCTCATAAATGTACTAGAAATTTGTAAGCCCTAAAACAAAAAACTCCTTATTTTTTATTTTTTTTCCTCATCTACATATAGGCAATTTTCTCGAGAGCAGAACAAGACATGTACATAAATGTTAAAAGCCTTTTTTTAAAGCTAAAAAACCTTTGTCAATAATTTTTATTATATGATATTTTCATTTTCTTTATGTTGAAAAATGAGTCTGAATCTTTAATATCCAATAAAAAATAAAGCAGTAAACCAAAAGAGCAAAACTTTAAATTTTCATTCCTGTGTTATTTGTCATAAAATCAACCATTAAAACAGGGGTAGAAAAATGTTGTTGTATTGTAATATTTAAGATTTGTTATGGTATAAAAAACTTATAAAACAAAACACTTTATCGGTAGAAAGGTAGATAAACATGACCCAAGAATATTTGTTAAAACATACTTGAGTAAATAATATAGGTATTAATTACAATATGAAAATTTAAACTATCTGAGAGTATTTTAAATATTGAAATATAAAAGATAGGTAGTATTTTGATGATTTATTCATTAATGGATTTAATAAATCTTCATATTTTAACTAATCTCAATTTATTAAAGTGTGAATAGGCGAAGCACCTTTGATGATATAATTAGATCTAATCATCAAATTATGGGCATAATATGTTACTTTTCGATCGTATTCATGTCATTTTTTCATATCAGGTATATATATACCATAACACTTTGTAGAAGCTTCAAAACTTTTTTTTTATATAGATTAAACATTTAGACGAATTAGATTTCAACTCACAGATAAGTACTGAAGTCGATTTCAAAAATGTTTTTTTATTGTAATATTTAAACTTAAATATTTATTTCCTTTTTAAAATGAGAAATTGTGTGACTGTTAATAATATATGCTCGATGTAGGATATGAAAATAATAGGACAACTTTAAACACATGTGACTTCACAAATTGTTTTATATTTTGTTTTTTATATTGACTCTACATATAAGGTTGAATAACTTTTTATTCACATAAAAGAACTATACTTTTTCGGGAAAAATAGTTTTGAGAAATTTTTTGTATATATTATATATAAATTTAAATAAATAAGATGCCACTGCATTGAAAGAGTTCGTTTTGTCGTAAAAACTGTAAAAATTGTTAGTATTGAAGCAATCAAAACTATATTAAAATAAAAGTGTTTTTGTTTTGACTAAAAACGTAATATTTTTCCTTATAGAAATAAGTCAGACCATGTAACACCTTTGTCTATAGTATGAATTATATTCTTTATTTATAAAATTTTCAGAGGTAGAAATTATGGTTAGTATGGTTAGACGTATGCATAAATTCAAATTAGAATTATTGAAATAATTTAATTGGAGCATACAATTATAGAAGTAAACTATCATATAAATACATTTTTCATACTGTCGAGAGCAGAAGGGAACCATTAAAAATATAATTGAATGTTATTTTAAATATGTCAGCCCACTTTAACTCACCACATAGCAATCAACAGTAACTTAGTTAATGAACTCAGTTAATTTATGATGTAATTTTTGTCCACCAAATGACAATTGAAGTCAGCGCCAGTTTTATTTAGACAATTAATGATAGACAGTGCCTCAGGCCACACACTGATGTACAAAATTTATGAGCCCTGCACAATCGATCTTGATCTAAATTATTTTATCAAAACAAAAGATAAGATTCAAAATGTTACAAAATCAAAAATTTATTTCAAAATTTGCAAATTTATCTTTGCCTCAGGCTCCACATACAGCAAAACCGTCACTGCTAATGAAAATGTATCAAACAAAAACCTTCTCATGTAGAATTTCATAGAGCTTTTTTGATCTCACACAACAATTTTCATAAGCTCTTATGACTTTAAAAAATGGTTTCATGGTTAAAATGTTAAAACTCCCATCTGATAAGAAGAATTTATCTTTGCGCAACGCTTCAAAGGAGAGCAAGATCCCCAGGCCTACTCTAAGATGAATTTTTTGAGAGATAAAAATGTTGTAAAATTAAAAAAGATGATTTGATAATATCAGATCACAAAAATATACAATCAAAAGTGGCAAGAAAGTTCCACACGGAATGTCATTCACTTTATGAATGTTACTATTATAAAAACTCGAATTATTTCATAAAAATGTAATTGTAAAAGTGATACATGATGAAAGCATCGTATAACTGATTCCACGCATTGAACTTTTAAAAAAGTTTATTTTATGTTTTACTTGTATTTTTTTTATTATCACTACTTAATCATAAATAAATAATAAAAAAATACCTATTCTTCAAAAAACTGTATTAGATCAGCACAAAATGACATTAAAATGACTAGAAAAAGTCTACTAAATAGTAAATGTTTATCACTTTGATAACAAGTTAAGTAAGTATCAGTAGTTTATAAGCCTTTGTAGAATAAATTTCTTCTTTATTGAAGTAGATATATCATTTATTTTTAGTTAATTTCAATTTATTTTGGATCTATACGCATGTATTATTACTGAGTATACTTACATTTCTCTATTTGGCTCTCAGTTATTCTCATTTATTTAGTAGGAAAATACATGTATATACTAACATAGAATATTTAACCAACTATGAACTGAAAATGTGTTTTTCTTCTATAACTTGAAATAAATACATAATTGAAACAAAAGGCTTTTGAACTTCTTAGATGAGAAAGGAATAAGTCCTGTCAAATTTTGAATAAAAACTCTGATTTTCATTTCAACATAATGAATAAAATTAAATTGAATTTGTATTATTATTATAAGCAATATATTGTGAAATTAAATAGACTTTTTTATACATAGATGGACTGGAAGGAAAACAGGTGGGATGTGGATGGCCTGGAGTTGAGTCGTTCTTTTTCTTTCATCCCCTTGTTTGGGAGTTGTGAGCTCAAATGGGATACAGGAGCAGTAGCTTAGGGCCTTATAGTTCAGATATAACAATGATCAAGGAGAAGGAAGGCTAGAAGTCTGTTCAGATCAACAATATTGCTGAGCATTATATGAGGCTCTATTCAAGGAGTTGAGTATTTCATAGGAGGGACCTCCGGTGGATGATCATTGATTCTGTTGGAAAAAGGTCTCTGATAGTATATGTTGACATTTTGAAAAAGAAGAATGACTCGACGAATTAGCATATTACAATATTGGCAATTTGGCAATATTATAGTTAATTAAGTTAAACTAATTCAGCTTTTTCGTCAATAATTTTGGCAAAACCGTTTTAAAAAAGTATTTTAAAATTATGTTTGTACGAGTATATGTACATACATATATCAGGGAAGCTACTCTCATAATTTAACTGAAACGTTTCTAAAAACCCCATACAATATACAAATACTCAAGATGCACTTTTAAAACTGAGTGTACTCTTTAAAAATCCTAATCTTTCTTCAGAACAGGTTGTGTGTGAATTTAGATTACTGTTCACATTTTGTGTCTGTCAATGGACTGAAACAGGCGTTTGAAGTATAATACATTTATCTCTAGGTTCCGAAAATATTTCTAAATGCAGACTCTGCCTCTAACTCTTCCGTTCATTAGTTGCTATTATTATTTACTAATTTTAATATAATTTATTTGAATTATATAAATAAATAAACTTTTATATCAATCTGTTTCTCCCTTTATTAAGTGTACTTAACACTTAATGTAGATTTTAACAAAAAACAAGCTCAACATCTAGTAGAGTTTTAATAATAAAAATATAAATAAGCGTGATAGCTCAAAATTATTCAATTTGATTGATTCTAATGTACCAATACAACACTACTCTAATAAAACGATGACAAAATAAAATGATAAGAAAAAGGAGCAGAATATACACAATAAAATATCCCTGGAAGATAATTGGTTAAATAATAAAAAAAACAAAATTACAAAGATAAATAATGTCCAACACTAATTAATTGGAGAAATACCATATCCAAGAAAAAAAGTATCAAACCTCGGAAGAGATTCACTTAATATCCTTTTCCCTTTTCTTATATACTTTAAAAATTTTGATAATAGTTATAAGAAACCTTTCTTACTTCATTGAATCTGACGATAGAAATTAGAGCAAGTTCACGTATGAATTTTCACAGAGAACGAAGTATATCTGGTAGCTGCAGGAATCCTAATTTCTCAGTTCTTCAGAGACTATCTTCTCATCTTTTAGCGATTAATGCTTTAAAGCCTTTTATTAAAAAATGAGAGCTTTTTACTTGCCTTTTCTGGGCAATTCAAAAAGGATTAAGGCTTTGAGATATTTTTCCGACTTTAATCCCCTCATGTGTATGTAGTTTCCCAAATATTTTTAAATAAAATTGAGAAGAAAGGAAAATCAACAAATAAGAGAAGGATACTACATACTATTATACATAGGTTTTAGCATCAAATATTTGTAGGAAAGTAGAGCTTTATAATATACATATTAGTCCAGTCTAGAGAAATAAAGTAATAATTTTCTTGAAGTTGGATAACTATTAAAAATTTGATTTGAGGACTTTTAGTTGTAAATAGTTGGAAAAGTGAATCATTGAAAAGTTTAATTGAATTATTAAATCTAAATTTAGTTAATTTTTCAATTATGTAAAAATGTATCACTTTATGCTATAATCCCATTTATATAGGATCTTAAAAATAACAAAAGAATGAATCTGCATTTTTAAATTATATTCTGTAATATCAAAAATCTATGTAGTCATGAAGAGAAAAAAAATGTATAATTGTAATTCTTATTGTTATGTTTATGCATGACTATAAATGTTTATAGTCTTTATATTTTTATAACTTTGAATTAAGGAGAAACATTTCCTAGAAAACAAATTATAAATTAGATTAGTACTGAGAAGGGTTGTCATTTCATTAAAATCAGCAGAGTTAGTTCAAATTTTCCATTGTTTACATATCTTAGAAACATTTTGGGGAAAAAAAATTGCAAATCGGTAGCAAATCCTCACCTACCTGCCAAAAAAAAATTGAAAATGAAATTTTTTTGTATGTTGTAACAAACAATATCATGAAAGATCACAAAAAAAAGTCAGCTCTCTCTGACTTTTTATCCTGGAGTCTTCCATTTTTATAATCATCTGTTATTTTATCTCCACTAAGGGATTTTCTGATCGATATTGATAAAAAAGTTATATATGAAGGGTTTCAGCCTTCAATGGCGATTTTTATGACTTTTTAAGCCATTTAAAGTTTTAAAATTTCATTTTAATCTTTTGAAATTGGCTATACTAAAAGGGATTTGGAGGCCTCTAATTTAAAGATAAGAGACTCGACTATTATAAGGCTTCATTATGATCTCAATTTTCAAAGTTACTACAATTTTTATTGTTAATGTAGGACTGAAACTTCCTCCAATTGAAATTATCTAATTATAGATATACTTATCTACTTACTCAGCCCAGAGATCTAATGAAAATATAATGAGATATGGAGAATGAATTATTATTTTAATTTTTTTATTATTCTCAGGAAGAATAAGGATAACATATTTATGATTCTTCATTTTAAGTATCAAAAACAAAACAATTTGTAGCCTAACAAACTTCATGGGGTACTCAAACGATGATACAGACCTCCAAATAAAAAGATTTAAATATCAAGAGACTGTCACATCTATAAATCGACGCTTCCTTCTTCTAAATTTAGTCATGCTTGATGATGATCACAGATTGCCTTTGGAGCTTGCTTGTTAATTTCTTAAGAGTGAATAATTCAACAAAGACAAATTAGATGCACTACAACTCCATTTTTATTTTTAGTTACTATGTTAAAAACAGGATCTTTATTTTTCAGATACCTCAATCTGTGCCAACATGATTCATCACTTTTAAGCAACTAGTTATTGTAATTCGTGCCTTCAATTAAGTGGAAAAATTGTTATTAATTTGATTTAGTGCAAAATTACATTTTATTAATGAATTTTATTCGCTTGAGAATTTATTTTTTAAAGTATGAACGAAATAGTATTTTTGAATTACATACCTACAATTTTAATTTATAATAACATAATTAAAGCATGGTGAATCCAAGGAAGAGTTTTTCCAGCATTTCTGAAATAATAAGTACTATACATTTATTTCACATGAAATGAGCCTTAGAATTTTACTCATTGTACTATGTGTATAACTGAATGACAGCACATATATTTCAGCGTTACAATTTTACGACCGTATATGTAAATAGACACTTTCTATGAAAATACCTAAGCAAAATATGATGATAAAAGTTGAAGAGGGAAGAAGTATCGTTCTGTAAAAAAAAGCCAAGTTAATTTTGTTATTTTGTGGGTTAAAATAACAATTTTCCCTTTTACTTCGAGTATAGAGTATAATAAGACTATAATTTATCTATTGTTGATGTTTTTTTTTATTTTTGGCAACCTGCCTATCAAAATGCATGATGCGCCTTCTTGAAGCTATTGACATCTAAATATTTATATATGTATGTACAAACGACCCCATGAGAAACTCTCACTCCATAATAATCACCATGTCAAACGAGTGCTTTTTAAAGTGTGATAACTCCTCATGTAAGGACTTGGAGCTCTGCAATGACTGTCAACTCATTTACTTTTGTTCCCCCATTTGTAAATCGATTCACAAAGGAGGGCGCTCAGGAACTTTATCCACTCTGACATCAAATATCCCATGCTTACCCTTTAAAGTCGAAGTTAAGCCTGACATTGGACGTTGCTTAGTTGCTGTACGAAATATTCAAGCGAGCGAGCTTGTTCTAGTCGACAGATCTGTCGTCGAATGCCCTCAATCTACACCAATTTGCCCGGTTTGCTTATCAAAATTACCTCATAAGAATATTGATTCATGCAAAAACTGCCGGTTGCCAACATGTGGAATGCAGTGCTCAGAGATGCACGCGAATCATTCCGAATGTGGTTTATATAAGGATCTTGACTCATTGAAATGGACACGAGGAGTTCCAAACATAATCTTCTCTGCTATTGGTGTGATACGGTATCTAGATTCTTACCAAGAGCTTAAGGATGAATTACCAGATCGCTGGATGGATAAGTTAATGGACCACTTGGAGGATATGGAAAAAGATGATATCATTCGAGATTATTTGACTTCATTGATTGACTTTCTACAGCAGGATTGTAGGTTGAACCAACATTCAATTGATGAAATAAAAAGAGCTTATGGAGTCATGAGAGTGAATTGTATTGGCTTGGAAAATCAGCATGACGGAAGAGGACTTTTTCCCATTGTGTCCATGCTTTCGCATTCCTGTGTATCAAATCTTTTTTTTGAAGAGTTGAATGATCGGGAGGTTCTTCTCTTGGCCCAAAGAGATGTTTCTCAAGGAGAAGAGTTGTCCATTCGATACATTTCCTTCTTGACGGGTAAAAACAAGAATTTTGTATGAAGGTTAATAATGTCGCTGATTAATTGCTTGATAGGTACAAATGGCCGACAATCCCTGCTCATGGATCAGTGGTATTTTAAATGCAATTGTATGAGATGCACTGATCCAACGGAGCTCAGAACTTTTTCAAGCTCTCTAAGATGTGAGAAGCCGTGTGATGGATTGGTAGTTATGGGCAAAAATGAGAAATGGTCCTGTAACAGGTGTTCAAAGGTGTTTGAATCCTCAAATGTTCGCAATATACTAGGAGAAGCTGCAATCAAACTAACAAACAAGTTAGACCAGGATTCAGATTCTATTGAGTATTATGAAACTACCACTAAGGAAATAAGTACTCATCTTTTATCCCCGAAGCATTTTTTGGTTATGAAAATGAGAGTACACATTATATCTCTGTACTTGAAGAAATACCCGAGTATTTCTGAGATGAATGAATCTTGTTTAACTTCATTCATTGAACATCATGAAACTTTACTTTCATACTTAGATTCTGTTGATCCGGGACGATCTGTACTGATTGGATCCTTTTTAAAACACTATGCACAGGCCAAAACATGCTTGCTCTCTCTGAGAATGAAAAATAAAAGTATAGAAAGACCTGATGCTTTAAAAGAGATGAAAAGTGTTGCTTTTATTAACAAACACGTGAAGAAAATGATGAAAAAATATGTTGATAAATAATTTAAAGGATTGAATAAACATTATTTCCATGTGTCAGAAAAATATTGGGTTTTTTTTTGTCATAACTGTACATTATTTAATATTTAGTTATATATTTACACATAAAGATATAGATGATGCGAGTATATCTTTTTTAATTGATTGCATGTACATATATATATATATACTCATGTACATATTATATGTATATCTGGGATGAAAATTAGGGGGAGAGAAGTACTGACTTGCGGCAGTAGTGGGTGTTCGCCCACAAAGTTCTCTCTTGTTCTTCCTGTCTATTTTTTCTTCTCTTTTTCTCTTTGAGTGGGAATGGGGGGGGGGGGGGGACCTAAGAATAGAAAGCCTTATTCTGTTTGAAAAAAGAAATGGTTTTGAGTATGTATATAGCATCTTCTTGAAAGAGATCTCATTAATTTTTGTGTAGTGTGACTCCTCAACTTACGACTCCTGGATGAAAAAGCCAACTAAAATGTTGAGATTCTTGTGAAAAAAAATATAGAAAAAATGACTTCGAGGAAATTAGTGCTCTTCTTCATGTTTCTATTGAATGCCATTGGACATACACAACAATCTAAAAACTCGTGTTCTTTCGAAAAAGCAGACAAGATATGTCTTCCAAAAGACTATGCCAAATATGAACTCCCAGATGAAGAAAGTGCAACCCCTATAATTGTAGGAGTAGACATAAAGGATATTCCAAAAATCAACGATGTGGACTTCAGTATTACACTCAATGCTTACTTTTACGTCAAATGGATTGACAAAAGACTTCGAATACTTAGTTATAACTCAAGTGACATAACTCGAAAACCTCATATGAAAAGGCAATCCATAGCTATTAACTCTAAAATAATAGAAAAGTTGTGGCTTCCGGATGTAGAAATTCTCAATTTGAGTTCCTTCGAAACTCTTTCAGTTCTTTCAAAGCTGGAAGGGGTTTGGATAGGGGAAAACTCAGAGCTAATGTATTCCCTCGCCACAAGGATTACTATCATTTGCCGAATGAAATTTAATGCCTTTCCTATGGATATACAAGTTTGTAAATTTCAGGTGAATAAAAATAGAAAACTATATGTAAAAAAACCCAGTGTTTTGCACACTTTACTTAATTTACTTTTGTAGGTTGGAAGTTTCAACTATGATATGAATAAAATGATTTTCTTCAATGACTTTATTCCATCAAAGCAGAATTCACAGCAAACGACGCTGGATTACCAAGTCAATTTTCAGGATCTCCGTCCGGATGAGACTCATTATCTTGCATTGGGCATGAATTACTCTGTCGCTGGATTTCAAATCATTCTGACGCGAAAGGTCTCATTCTACATTATAACTTACTACTTGCCTTCTGGTCTATTTGTACTTGTTTCATGGATAAGTTTCTTAGTCAATCCTGAAATCATACCTGGCCGAATGACTCTTCTCGTCACAATATTCCTTGTTCTTATTAATATATTTAATACCATTCAAACGAATTCCCCTAAAGCAGATGGTTTAACAGCCATTGAGGCATGGGTTATTGCATGCATTATATTTGTATTTGGAGCACTCGGTGAATATACTGTGATTCTTTTAAAAATCAAAATCAAAAAGATTTATCCTAAAAAACGAAAAGTCATCGTTTTGTCACAGATTCCAAATGCAAAAAATCAACAAGTCCATAATAAAAAAGTTAAAAAAGCAATCAAGCTACAAAATTCACTCTGGTCTAACTCTAAGGTCTTTCCAAAAAAGATTGATAAATATGCAAATACAGATCTCATTTTCTTGGTCGTATTTCCTATTCTCTTTTTCATTTTTAACTTATTTTATTGGATCACTCTCTATTACTGGAGACTATCAGAATGTAGTTAAACGCTTCATCTTTTTTTTTTTCTTATAAAAATGTTGTAAAAATTCCCTTTTCACAACAAAAATTGTAAATGCTTCAAATCCAATACATTTTGTATAAAAACTCTAAAATAACTACAATTACCTAATAAACTTTACTCCTTTGAAAAAGAAATATAATTAATAATTCATCTGCATGAATAAAAATAATTTGTATTCAGTGTCATTATTTCGCAGAAAACATAATGTTTAATTTTATATTTTGCTCAATATATCGATCTCACACAATATCTTTGTCTTGGAAATACATATACTTTCACAAACGAGTGTAATTGATGTCATTGCTTATGTATCAGTACATATTATTCCAATAAAATAAATATTTATTTTGTTATAAAAGTATAAACTATTGTATAATTGTGTTATTATTGACTCTGAAGCTCTTTTCTGAAGTTAACTTGAATAAATCTTCAAAATTTCTTTTGTTTTTTGTATATTTCTTCTATTCTACTTTTTCTGAAAAAAAAAAAAAAAAAAGAAATAAGACAAACAAACTTTTGTGTTGAGTTGAATACGGGGAATTTAGATAACTATGTAGTATTTACGTACTTAATATAATCATGATCCATGGATACTAAATCAAAAATTGTCATAAAACAAATTAATATCGTATTTCATTTTATTTTCGTTCTAGTAATGCCCATAGGTTCTACATATTATATAAAATATTCCCTTGTGGAGCTTTAAAATAGCTTACTATTATGATATTAACAAATGGATAAAGGAAATCAAAAAGTCCCTTAAGAGAAATATTCATAGCATTGAGTTTCTTCAACCAATATATATGTATGTGAATAACTTTTATGCCCTAAACGAAAAAATAAAAACATACAAAAACTTTTCTGAAAAGTTTATTTCATTCAAAATTCAAGTTTTTCTATGAATATAAAAACTCTATATTAAATTTACATATTCATATTTAAAAAATCAAATTTTTCTGTATGTAATAATACAAACAAAGATCCTCTTTAATTACAAGGTAATAACTAAATTAAAAGACAAAATTAGTCCTTACAATCAAATATCATGTCACAATATTCATACATAAAAAATTTTAAAAAAGTATTATAATTATACACTTAATTTTATAAGCATTTGTAAAAATAAAAAATGAGAAGTCGTTTTTGAGTCATTCATTTGGTACTATAGAGAACTATGTAGTAAAACTAATACTTTTACATGTTACAACTTTAATGAGTTAAGAAAGGATTTGACAAAAAAAATAAAAATAATAATAATTTTTTGAAATCAACGCTTCAGCAAATTAGAAACATCAAAGCTTTCTAGACTTGACATACATAGGATACACTGAGTAGATTTTTACATTCTCTTTGCTCTTGGAGGACCGAAAAATCTCAAAATACTTATTTATAGTATTCTCGATTGTAAGTTTCTTAAAAAGCAACCAAATAACTGTTACAATATTGATTTGAACCATGAATTTAATGGGCCCTTATCCAAATATGTAGATGTAACGTTTATTGTAACTACTAAATACTCTTACATAATTTAAAAACGTGACTTCTTTGATGGAAATAATAATAGCTAAAAATAATTATAGCACTGTTCAAAATAATTAATCGCTTTCGATTATAAATAAGAAATAGTGTTTTTGTTGTTTTTTGTTTTTATTCATTTATAATTGTATGTTTTACAACACATATGTGTGCTTATTTTTTTAAGCTTGAAATTACGTCTCATTTTGTTTTTAAATTATTTTTATCAGAGGTTTACGCAAAGAAAATGATTGAATAGGTTTTTCCCTAAAAAAAAATTTGACGATTAACCATACATCTATTTTTTTTTCAGGCTACA
This sequence comes from Lepeophtheirus nordmannii, assembly GCA_963680855.1. NCBI lineage: Eukaryota > Metazoa > Arthropoda > Copepoda > Siphonostomatoida > Caligidae > Lepeophtheirus > Lepeophtheirus nordmannii. The sequence continues at coordinate 31,944,751 of OY804518.1, read as the reverse complement.
ACTTTTATAAGCGCACATATTGTAGGTAGAGTGAATTTACATACTATACAAATATATATATATATATTTAATTTCAAATAACGTAGTTCTATATATATGCATAAATTATATAAGAACAATTTATTAGAAGTCTCATACCAACAAAGGGTATTGTATACTCCTATAAATCTGACGTTTATAATAAATGTTCACTAGAATAATTTCAGTATATTTTTCAAATAAAGCTTCTATTAATCTACGGAGTTAGATTTTTGTAAAAATGATGTTAAAAGTTTTTTATAAAAAAATAAATTGAACATTTTTTTAAGTATATATCAAAACATGGATTAACATTTTAAACACCACATTTATGCATCTACATATACTATAAAACTATGGCTAATTATTATTTTCTACTCTTAGAGTTTGACACATAATTTCAATACTAGGATCTAAGTTATTATTCTATGTATAAATATAATCAAAAATTAATATTGTTTGAATTAATTATGAAAGTAATTAATAAATAATAAATGAATAATAGAGTAGTACATAATCCCATGATCAGAGTTGATTATCACTTTCAAAAAAATTGAATAGAAACCTTAAATTGATCAAAATGCATAGAAATTCAACATTATTTACGTAAAATTCATTAATCCTTAAATATCATTGAATCCTTTTTTGAAAGAAAAAAAAAGATTTGTGACTCTGATTTTCCTATGAATTTAAGCAAGGCAAGATTTTATGGTTATGTATGTCTTTTGAAATGTATTAAAATTTGAACTACATAATTACAAAAATATTTTTTATTTTATTCTCCAAATAATTCATTTACTTGATCTGCAACGATTATAAGTACAATATTTTTGTCGGAGAAAAAGAGTTTTGTAAGAACTATTCATCAAATTTATCATATGAGACTCAACAAATAGTTCAACTCTTAAATAACAATATGATTTGTAGAAATTGAACTGCTAATATATTCTACAAAAAATAAATATAATTATGGATTTATAAATATGATATAGTCGTTAATACTATATAATCAGCTGATATTTTGAGAGCATGTTCGTAATCAGTTATGTTCAATTAAAAATTGGGATAATTTGCTCAAATCTTTGTATGCATCTTTGTAAATGATTGTTTAATCGAAGAAAAAGTAGTGACTAATCATTTGGCTGAAATTATTAGCAAACATACTGCAAATATATCCCTGGAGTTTTTATAATCTCATTAAAACTAATTAATGGGGGAGAGAGAAAGACTTCTACTTCTAGAGTCTTCTTCGAATATTTATTTGTAACCTCTTTTTGTGAATACATCTATTGTCTTCTTTAATGTTAAACGTTGAAAAAATTTAACCAATAGATAATAGCTGAGTGTTTCTCTAACTAACATGAATTTTACAATGAAATGGTTAAGTCGTAATTTACCTGTTATTCATTCCCTTTATTGATTAGATCTTTTTTCAAGAATGAAGTAAAAAAAAAATATCATCAAAGTTACTATTTATTTCATAGTTAAAAATATATACATATGTAAGCGTAGTTTCAATAAATATAAAAAAGCACTTATCAAATAATGGAATTTACTTTGATTGTGTAGGTTGTAAGAACTATTGACACTCCCCCCCCCCCCCAATGAAAATAATTATTTAATGCTATTGTAATACCTGCTTTAATATTTGAGTTAAAGGAATGCATTTGCAGAATGATATTCATTTTATCTATGCATCCTAGGGTGGCAAGCTATATATATGTAGTAATCATTAAATTTGAAAATTTTTGTGGCTCTTACATCTTTTGGTATCGCGTATAACGCACATATTTGTATTATTATGTTTTTTTTTCCTTTTCATTACTCATTGTACTAATGGGCTTGTACAATACCCATCAATAATTTTGATGTAGAGACAGCACACAAAAATAAAATACTGAAAGTACCTACTATTCTCATTTTAAATGTGCACACATTGTTTCTTGTGTATAAATTTTCAAGAATTTTAAGAGCATAATATTAAATATCAAAAGCATTAAATATATATATATATATATATATGCATACAAATTTATTTTTATAAATTAGGTAACCCTGACAATTTGATGAATGTTTGAAAGGAGAGCAGGCTATTAGTCTCTTGTACTTTTACAGGGAAAGACGTTGACATTCTTTGAGAGGGGAGGAAGGAAATAAACACAAATTCATACCTATCAAATGATTATATTATATCCAGGTTTTTATGTTTTCACGATTAGTCATTTATTGATTCATTATTATTTATAGACTTCATTAATGTTACCTGTTCTCCCCTCAAGAATTAAGGAGTAATGAGAACAGTTTTTGAAAATAAAAAATATTGTACGTGGGTAAAAACTTAAAACTATCAACTCTGCCAAGATCATTGCTCTTAAAGTTCTAAAATGGAGTACCATCGAGTTACAACTCATGTTTTACGAATTTCCAAATAACTGATTATCCATATCTACCAATATGTACATAATAATAATCTAGAATTGTCACATAATTTGTTTATTTTTTTAAAAAATACTTCAAAAACAATTATTCTATTGCAGATCATCGTCTTTTTTATTCTATCTCTCAACCTTTTCTACCAAAAGATAGAATTAAAAACTCAATTTCAGTTGGTTGCCAATTCTTTCCAACAATGGAATTATTATTAATTTAATCGCTCACTGTACTTATCAACAGGTAACTCAGAACGTTCAATCAATCAATATTCAGAACACTAATAAGTGTATAAATTTGTATGTAAGTGGACTGAGTATAGCTTGATTGGGCACACAACTCTTTTGGTATTAGTATTTCTTAAATTGTGGTGCTTTTATAATATTTTTATAGATATTGAAAGAATAGATGATAAATTGCATTACTTAAATCAAATCATTGTACATTACATCATAAATGTTCTTTATAACCTTGGGCATGATTTAAGATTAATTGAATTTAATGTTCGACTTTATTTAGGCATATCTATGTGTGTGTACACATAAAATATTTATTTTAGGTATATATTATTTCATAAAATGTCGAGGGAAGAGTATCAATTTCATTCATTTTCTTTTTTTAATAGAATAACACATAACGGAGCTCAATGGATGATATGTAAAAAAATTTCTGAGGGGACTGTAAGTTATACAATTGTATCATTTTAACTGATTGTCCATTAAGTATTTGAGCAGTTTGTCAAGTTTTTGACTCCTGTTCTACCTCATTCCCGCTGTGTTAGAAGTGGCAGGTTTTGTCAATTTCCCTCTCCAGGTGGTGAGAATAGAAGGTTTAAAGTGAGCTATAGAATTTGATAAAAAATTAATTAAATTTTAATGAGAATGTTCAAAAAATAGAGTCCATGGAGAATGCTTTGGTAAAAAGTTTTATCCGGAGGCCGTAGTTGATACTGCTTCGAGGGTTTTTTTTTGAATAAATTATCCTACTTCATGAGTTAGCTTTAGCGAATATAACAGTTTATATCCAGTTGAGTTTATTTTTATTTAATATTTTCCCATAAAATAGTAAAATTACATCCTATGATATTTTTTAAAGATTCTCATAATCATGTTTTTGTTACTTATTGTTTTTTCATTGCTAGCTAAGCAATGACTTTGAATACAAGTCTTTATACAAAAATCTGATTTAAACATTTTGATTGGTGGGCAAGATACAAAATGAACAGCAATGCTGATATGCTTTTTATTTCTAGAAAATTTATGTTTTTGTTTACAATTTTCATCTAACTAAACTCACATTTAATAAGAATTGGCAAGTGCATGGCTATTTCTAGATAGTAAAATATTCAATCAATGGTAAAGTGTTATGTATACATACTTGCACCAATTATATACATAATAAAAGCATTTTAAACTATCCCCTTGTTCAACATTTAAGAAATAATAAAATTGTTTAAGGATGCATTAGATCTTTTCTTCAGGAGGTCTTTATTTCGATAGCAAGTTTTCTTGGGGATACGATTTTCTTCAAGCTTTTGTTTAAGGTGGAACGCCAATTCCCTGTTTCCCACACAACTCGAGCTCTGTCGGATGCATCTATGTAATATTTGGTTATATAAACAACTATACATAGATTTATAGTCTTTTTAAAAAAAAAAAAAAAAAAAATTGATAATCGATTTTAAGTCGTACATTGTATTTTAGTTCTTTGTATTATATGTATATTAAAATATTGATTTTTTTTAGCTTTTTTTAAATATAAAATCACTTGTGTTTAAAGCACTCACACATTGTTTTTGCAGATTATTGATAATGATTAATTTATAATGCATTCATAACATCTCTTAATTATGTATGTGTACATAGGGGAACCCATTAAATATTGATTGGACTTCCTTCCACTCGACAATATAGTTTTCCATCTCAAGAAAGAAAAGATAAAACTTTCTATTTAAGCTATCACCTAAAAACTTATCAACTCTTCTCCCACATTAATCTACCAAAAAAAAATTATTTGCCCTGGGTCTAAATAAAGGATTAACTAAATTGTACTACATCTGTTCGTTATCCATTGAATTTATTTATAGATTAAGTCAAATAGAACATATTAGAATGTCGAGGAGTTGCAAAAGTCATTGGGGATTATTACAACATTTTAAAAAAATTGAGTTTGAGTTACAAATTAAGAAAATTAAACTAAAGTATAGCTTTCAAGTAATAAAAAACAAAGGATTTTCATAAGTTCAGACACTACATATTTCTAAAGGGGTCAGTTTTAGCAAAACTTTTTTCAAGCATTGAATCCTCAAAGCTGCTTTATTGCAGTTTACAATCTCCTAACTGTTATCATATAAAGGATTTTGGAGAAAAAATTTCTTACATACAATAGATGACATCCCTTGAATTTTCATATAACTTTGAAAAAATATTTAAAACAAAAAAATCATCAACCCTGGTTTATATTGACTCTCAAAAATAGTTTTAATGGCATTAAGTTTTGATTTATTTATAATTAAATAAAAGCCATAGTATTTAAAACAGATACAACATTTGTTGCTTGATAATTAAAAAAATGTATGTGAATGCAATAAAAAAACCTCTACCAGCTACTAAAGTTAGTATTTAGCATAAAAACGATTAATAAGTGCCACATTTTTATTTCTATGTTAAAAAAAAGCTGCATGATTTCAAAATATAAACTTTTGACGACAAAACCACGAAAAAAGTTGTCTTCGTTTAATTTTTTTAAATTAAAGAGTTTCGTTAGTTTTAATTTTTATTTTTATTTACACAATTTCATAAATGTTTCTTGATAAAAAAAATTGTTTATTTATTAGACTACTATCTCCAGCTCATAAAAACGTGATGGTTTGACGTAAAATATATTTTATTTGAAAAAAGAAAATTTAATTCTTAGAAAATGAAATACAATATATGTATATGTATATTTAGACATAGAATATTCCTGTTGTGGTCATGTAGGATTTATCTTGGCAACACATTTAATATACTACATATATATGTATGTATATTAATTCTAAAGTTATTTTGCTAATATTAAGCTAGTAACACTTTTGTTTTTCTTCCTTTATTTTAAGTGACAATGTACTTATTTTTTTTACAACACAAAAAATAGAACTACTATCACTAAGATACTCATCTTTTTACTTAAATACATGATATTAGAAGCACTTTCATTGGTTATTCTATCAATCTCATTTCTGAAGTAGAGTTTGTACTTATTGACCCTTTTTTACGTAATTGTAGATGCATTTTTCGATATAAAAAAATTAGCTCATCTTATTTAACATATTTGTTTGAATATTTTCAACGTAGATCTATGTTTGTATTTCTACGGTAATACCTCAAATATCTATTGTTCCTAACATTTTTTTTTAAATGTATATAACTTATTTAGAAGTAGTAATGAAATAGCTTTAAGAGTTTATCAAGACATCAAATCATTCATTCACAGTTTGATATATTTTTTGCGTTCTTGGTGTGTGTTTTGAGAAGGGGTGGTAATTATTTTTATTCAATTAAGATCAGTAAATACAAACATGAAGTATATGTACATAAAGATTGTCTGGAGCAAAGTGAGAGTGCATTCATATTTTATTTGTGTATATGTTGAGCAATTATTATTAAAATTCAAAGTTGAGTAGAAATATTCATTCAAACTTGATAATTGTTATTTTAAAGAAAAAATTAATCAAAGTAGTTATGAATCATTCATGGAGATCAAAAAAACTCACTAATAATAGCATGTTACAAATGTTGTACATATAGAATAATTTTTTTTGTACATAGAGAAATGAATATTATCGAAAAACACAAATAATGGATTAAATATTAAAGTTAATCACCATTTTTTTTTTTCTTTTTTCAAAATATTATATTTCTTTCAGTAGATTTAAAATTGATGTATGTTCTATGAAAATGATATTTAAAAACGATATTTGCGGAAATTAATTAAGATAATATTTCAACTTAAAAAAGAAACTAATAGATTGTAAAAATATATTAACTATCATTTTTGACCACACACACTTAAAAAGTTGATTTCATTAAATATATTAATGATTATAGCTTTAATGTATCATACAAACATAGTGCATTGATATAATTTATAAATAATTTAATGTCATAATGTAATCATTAGAGTTATTAATCATAGTATCATTAAATCTATTTTCAAAAAGTGCCTAACAATAATTACTTTTGTATGACAATTCCTTAACACGTATGATTTTCAATAAATGTTTTCTCACAATAGAAAAGAAAAGTCATTAATTAAGTCCTTTGATTGTAAGCAAACAAAGATTTTTTTCCTTCTCCACCTCTTTCCCTTTGACAGAAATTAGTTGAAGTTGATGACTTACTCAAGTGAGTGAGTGAGACTTCTTAAGGACCCTTACTTAATAATAAGATAAAAAAAGAATTAATATACTGCCACTTTGAGTAAAAAAAATCTTTTGTAAAGAAATAAATAAATAAACAGAAAGTTAATATCATGTGTTAATAGATATAGGAAAATGAAATACATACAATGACTGTGTGTGAATTGAGAAAAGTCTTTGCAATGATATATTAATATGGAATTAGGATGTACTATCCTATACCTCCGATTTTAATTAAAATCATTTGTTTTGTTGCTATAAAAAGAAGTGTGGGAATAGATTAGAACCACGGATATTTTATACAATTACATTAAAAAAATTAGTTTAATTATGTGTTTTGATTATGTATATATTCTAAATAAAGTTAGAAATGTGTTATTTAAGGAGAATTTTCATGTACCAAATTTGCTTACAAAAATACTTTTTGAATAAGTTATTTTATTGCGGTTGTTTAGCTTCTGTTTTTATTTTTATAAAAGAGATCTTTTTAGTAATGCAAATTGAATCATATTGATAATAGTTAAAAGTGTCGTTGTAAAAATAATATTCTATCTTTTTAAATGAATTTTATGTATATCAATCATAAATATGTTATTATTTTGACAAAAAAAAATAGAATAAATGTAGTGTTACAAATTATAATTTAAAAAATAGTTTTAAGAGTATATTTCTGAGAAATAAACGCGTATATGAGTATACATTTGAAGATATCTTTAATTAAATGTATACATAGTATAAATATTCAAAAAAAAATAATTATTTTATTGAATAAAGCCGTGTATCATATTTTAAATATTTAATTAAACTTATTAGTAGTCGAATAAAGAAATTAATACTTATAAAGAACAAAGTAACTATTTATTAAAAGCATATTAATAATTTCTAAAGTATATATATATATATATATGATATATAACCATTCAGAGCGAAAGCTTAGAAAGTGCTATTTTGTATGGTTTTGAGATATCAAAATCAAGATGTGATAGTGTGACAATTTACTAACAAGCTTGTTTGTATTTACGTCAGATATGGGATAAACTCCTTATTAATTCCAGGTCCAAGTAGATTCTAAAGTCTTTGATATCAAATTTTTTTAATCGAGTCTCATGTCTTTAATCTCAAGTTTTGTTAATTTTGATTAAATCGTATTTGCCTACAGTTAAATTCTTTGATCAAGGAATATTGAATAAATAAATGAAATACTCACTCTTTCACCCAACAAAATGGGGAATATGACATAAGTATGAATTCCTTACTTATGTCGTGTCTATAAAAAAAAATTAAAAAAATAATGAAATAAAAAACATGAAAAAATCTATTTGTTTTTTATTGAGATTTTTTGAAAATAAAATAAACGCGGAGCTTTTTATGTCAAACTAAATTGCTTTATTTTTGCGAAATTCTTATTTTTTTAATATATATATATATATAATTATACATATTATGAATAAAACATGAAAAATATATAAATAAAAAGGTCTACTATGAGAAAATAACACTCTTTAGCTTTGGAGGGTTAGATTAGAGCTTATTAAATATTAATATGTTTAAAATTGATGAATAATATATCAATTTTCTCCAAAAGAAGCTACTTATTCATCCTTTACCCTTGTATTTTCAATAATTAGTGTATATTGTAAATACCTATTCTTATACTGGAAAGTAAATAAAGCAACTTATTAATGATATAACAAGGTTTGTTTCATAAATATATTGCTAGAATTGCTATTTTTAAGACAATATGCTACAGTCATTTAATTTTGTTTTATTTTATCGACTTTTTTTTGTGTGTTTGTGTATGATAAAGGATTTCATCTTTTACGAATAGATGTAATTTTTTTCTTTTCTTGAAATAACGTTCATATATTTATTTAAGTTTATTTCAAGTTAAATAAAAAAGCAACAGATATTTTCAATCATTATGTTAGAACTTTTATATATGTTATACATATATATATATCATATATATATATATATATATATATATATATATATATATATAAAGAAAAAAAAAACTTTCTTTCTTAACAAAAAAAAAAGTTTTAATTGGGAGTTTAAATTTAATTATAATAAGATGAAATAGATACATAATGGCAAGTTCACATAATTTTTTTGTAAGTTTAAAAAGTTAATGAGTTATAAATGGGTTGAAGGAAATTATTTAACACGTACATTAGAATAGTATGACATATTATGTTTTAATATATCTTTCAATTAACATAAAGTGTTAAAAAAGGGTATTATTCAACATCATTGAGAAGGAAATATATATAAATAAATAGTGGTCAAAACTATAGGTTTGATTTGTGGTCCAAAAAACTTTTGAAACGAGTTTCATACTCCTTAACATTTATTCTTTTTCCACACTCATTTGAACATGAGGTTCTGGAAGTGGAATCATTGAAACTATAGATGATTCCGAGGGTACACATAACGGGGATAGGTTTACTTTGGATTGATGATCCTTTCTTTGGCTAGTATTATAAGGCATCTAATTATGTTGGCAATTTTCCATTATTCTTAATAACCCTGTTAAGATCGAATCGTCTAAATACACACATTACACATATAACGAAAATTATGGAAAATCTGCTTTTTATTTCCATCAAAATATTCAAAATTTTACAGTCCATGTATACTTGACGTTTAGAGTATCAATTTTCAACAAATCTAATATATATTTAATATATTCATATTTCTCTACTAGGTTAGACTCTGATACAAATATGACAATACGTTTTTTTATCACAAAATCTTTAAAGCTGGATCTTCGTGTTGATTTCACAATGTAATTTTGATTTGATATTAAACTATGGGTTACTTTAAGAGAAGACTCACCTGATTCTACTAGTCCAAACACTAATCTATATTCATCTATGTCTCTATGTGTTTTATGTCAAGATGATGTGACTTTTTACTGACTCTCATTTCAAAGTTAGAATCAATTCAATGCATATTATTTAAATCATTGTCAAGTATTTTAATTTTTTTTTTTTTTTTTGGATAGTTCATAACATGTTTTTAATATCCAACAATTGTTGATGTATGGTCTAGATTTAACATGAAGTAACATTGCGGCTCCACCGGTTGAAAGACCTAATATATTCTTGGAATTATTTTCATCTAGTAATGATCTTATTATATCTATGAAAAGAATTAGTAAAAATAAAGAATTTGACGGATAATGATGCTAATTTCCACCTTTTTTAGAGTTCATTTATGGCCATTTCTAATAAATTGTCTTCCAAGGTTTTCTCACAACATTTATTTTATTTTCCCTGACGTAATAAAGCCAGGCATTTTTTACATAAATATTCTTGTACTATATCACAATAAACTTTCTTTCTTTCTTTTTTTTTTTTTGATTTATTTGAGTATGTCGTACAATTTTACAAGCATAACACACACAATGGTTAGATGATCTCAACTTTTTTTGTAAATAATTATGTATGAAAGATCCAAGGTTGAAGGTAGAATATATGTACATAGAGTATTTTCCTATAGTAATGACAAATTTGAGAAGGAAGTACTTTGTTATTATAATAACACCCATAAAATTTAATATATGTACACTGTACGCATTTAACTTTCTTTTTGAAACAAACAATATACACATCTAAAATATCAATGCTTTTTATCCATTTTGTAAATAATAAATCTTTCAACACAACGATAGATTCTTTATGAATAAATTCAAAAAAAGTATTTTTACATTCTTTGTATTAACTTTACTTTGGAGTACTTTTGTGATTAAACGAAGACATTTGTGATTTCTTTGTTTATAAACAACTATGCAGTTTCATCAACAACACTGCATAAATTGGAGACAATGATCTACTAATACATTTATATGCACTTTATCTAGCAACATTTCATTATTATGGAAACCTTAGAATATTTCTATTAGAAAACTTAAAATTGGGTATTGAATCTAATTTTAAGTAAGATATGAGTTAAATATCCCAAACATTTGTTATCCATCATTTAATAATCCATTTATAAGCCTTAAAACATAGTTTTTGAAAGTAAATTAGCAAATTATATACGTTAATGTCTTATGCGCGGTATATGCGATACATTTTCTTCCTTTCTTCTTAATTTATTTCCATTTTTAACAAAGAAGTACTTATTTTTACGGACAGCTTATAAAACTTTTTTGTAAATATTATTATATTTCATTTTAGTAAAAAACATAAGAATTGGAATCTGTTCTTTGATTTCTTATAACAACATACTTCTTTGCCTACATTTTTTAATTTTCCATCGGGAAGTCAAAAAATTTATTCTCAGATTGCTAATTTTCACTATTTTTTAACATATCTTTAACAGCTAAATAGCTGAGATCTATATGCATTATATCAAAAATAAATTGTAAAGTCACCATTTAATAACAAAATTCATCTTTGAACTTTCTATTAACGTTAGCAAAAACTTGATCAATCAAAATAAAACCCTAATTTTCTCAACAAATACATTAAAAACGTAGAAACTAAATTATACCGTATGAATCTGGTTTCAAAAATTTTGAGACTTCAAATCAAAGTTAAATCCTGGTTTTGATGTATGCTTTATATATATATAGGGGAAACAAAGTTCCCAGTGACTTTAACTGTTTGCAAACGGAGTTGAAGTAATGATCTTACTTTTTGCGTATCGATTTGAATCTTGTATTATAAATATTATCAGTTTCTAGTTTATAATTGATAAACAATATATACTATAATAATAAGGGAGAGAATGCCTCACGAGAGTAAAGAGAGTAAATATATGCACCAGTCTTCAATGTTAACAATACTGAATTCACAAAAAACTCTAGGATTTGATGAAAAATTTATCCAAATCTTGGCAAATGATTCATTTACTTTAATATCTGGAGTAGAAAAAGTTTATACATAGGTGAAATGTATAAAATGGATGAACAAGCACTTGGTAAATGACCCAAAAAATATGAATAAGTGTACGCATTTATTTATTAGATTGAAAGATATTAAAAAATATTTCAGCATGTTGAAATATTTATAAATGACAACAAAAAATTAAGGGGTTAAATCATCATGACCAATCAGCAACTCCTACTAATCAATTTGATTTGTTGACAACTACATTAATAGATGTATGTACTTTTATCAAATTGATTATAAATAGGCAGAGTTGTACTATAAATACATATACTCTCACATGACGTTGCAAATATGCAAAATATCAAGTATCTATGTATGTATAATATACCTACAATATATTTAGAGGGATATCTTTTATTTGCTTCCCCATACAAGAGTGCGTTCATGTTAAGAGCCTTTCCATCATAGAATTTAATGAAAAAAATCAATTTCATAACAAGTTATTTCAGATGTTGAAGCATTATAAGTAAATATATTGTATTGATTTTTAAATGTCTATTTTTTTGGGTTTAGTATTGTACATATCTATGAGTGTACAATGTCTTAAAATAATAAAATACTATAGCATTTTTAGATATAAACATTATGATTTGATTTTGAGAATGATTGAGTTTCTTGTTTCCTTTCTTTTCTTGTCTGATAAGATTATTGAACATTACATACTTTATTGTATACATACAATTACAATGCAAAATTCTAAAGTTTAGTTGATTAGATAGTTTTATTTTATTAGTGAATTATGATTGCAATGTTGATGAAAAAAATGAATACAGATTAAATCAATTTTTATTATTTTGTTGAATGTATTTTTGAACAATTGAACTGAGATAATTACTTTATCATCAATTTATCTTCTTGTGTGTAGATTGCTTTTATGCATTAAAAAAGAATTTGGAGTAAATTTTCTACATTAAATAGATAGAAGGAATTTCAAAGGATTCTCCTCTTTTTAATATAAATAAATATTTATAATAATATGTTTGTATATCTCAATTTTAATAATACCAAACAATGCTAAGTGTACCCTTAAATATGGGTTGTTATGGGTGGCTAACCAGTTACTTCGTCACCTCCCTATTTACCCGTTGGGTTACTTTTTTTAAGGTAAAAAACTCTGGTGAGTTTTTTTTAATTTCTAATAACTTAATTTAGACTAATAAACGTAATGGCAATTCTACCCACATGCGACCACTGCCCCGATTTTTAAGAAAAAAAACAAATGATATAATAAAACTTTTCAAATAGGTAAATATATATGTTTACATTTTATAATGCTTTATCGATTGCCCATGATTTTGATTTCAAGAATAAAGAATGTTGAATTTATATTTACTGATCTTTCAACCATGGGAGTCGTCGATCAAATGAAAACCTATGAAATGGTCTTTCATGAGTACATTCAGGAGACTACCGTTCACAACTGGATAAAATAAATATCCAATTATCCTAAGAGGGAGTTCTTTAGGGTAAGGTTTGTAAGATAGTCATTATAACGAGTCCCTTTCTATTCTTAAAATAGCGTCAATATTCAAAGGGAAATCATAAATAAGCCCATTAGTTTATTGAGTGCTTAAATATACGACTAAAAGTGGATAAACATAATAATACATTTATATGAGCAGTAAAATATTGGGAAATATATTTGTTTTAAGACCCTATCTCGAAGTAACATGAAAAAGATGCATTAGATATGTATAAGAAGAATAAAAACCATTCTATTATTATCTCTTTGGGGTGGATATAGATATGATAATATAGGAATGTTTTGTATGTGGTACATTTGCATATCAAATGAAAATAAACATATATCTACTATTACAAGACAAATGTAGGTGACAAAATGTGGCTTTTTATAAGCTCAACTTCTCCGATACTCATGAATAATTATTTTTTATTAGTGACAACAGTACTCTTGCGAAATCCATATTTATACCTTATTAACACTTCTAAACTTAATTTTGAAAATGCTACGGATTTATTATAAATATGTATGAATCACTAGGGGTTCTCAATTAAGAAATAAAGATATTTTGAGAAAATTGTATATGATTTTCATATATTATACATATATTAAATTAAGGATTGCACACCCTTTTTTGAAGTTATTAATATTATGTTAGTATTAATTATATATTTGTATATTGGGAAAATTTAATATATCTAAATAATGGTTCTAGGAAAACTGCCTGAAGGAAAGTTGCCCAATATTTCGTTAAATCTTTTTGTGGGGAGGGAATATTTGATTTAAAAATAGAATTCAAAACCTCAAAATATTTGCTTTATATGGATTCATTTTCCAATATAAAGATGAAATTCCAACAATAATGTTTTGATACACATATCCCTTTGTTAGTTAGATGCTATCATTAAAAGCCCCTTTAAATGCTTTTCTATAGAAGAAAAGGTGAATTTTTTCAAATTTATATTGTTGTTCACTCATCTTAACATGAATTTTAATGTACACATGATATTGTATGCATAATAATTTAATATTTGTTACAAGCAGCACTATTTAAATTGATAAGAAAAAAAAAAAATCATGTCAAAAATATTGATTGATTACATGATGAATTAAGTAAAAGAAGAACACATTATTGTTGGAATTTCATTTTTATATTGGAAAATGAATCCATGTAAAGCAAATATTTTGAGGTTTTGAATAATTCAACAAGTAATAACGACTTCAGTCTTTTTGCAAAAAATATTAAAAAAGTTAAGGTACGAGTTTATTTAAGAAAACTAAAGAATATCAATCATTTTGTAACTTTGTTACCATGAAGACTGAAGAAACGTTTCTTCTTGACAATTTAATTACTCAGAAGTCATACATGGCCTATATAATTAAAAATGAAGGGTTATTGAATTATTTTTAGCAATACTTTTGGAAAGGTATAATTTATTATGTGTATTTCAATTTGAGGTTCTTATAACAATTGTTAATTTTATTTGAAATACTAAAATTTTTCTACTATTTTTCTAGAATAATCGCAAAGTGAAATCAAAAAGGTAGAATGTCAAGATTTATGAAGATGGCTTTTACTGATACTAGCTAAACCAACCTGTTTCTCTTAAATTTACATACGTACGTCTGAACCATCAGAATGAGCATAAACAATTTTCCCTCGGGCGGATTTTCTATTTAGCTGTTTTTCTAGAATGCTAAATAATAGCACAGTCCAAAATTAAAAAGTTGGCTAACGGAAAAAATCAGAAGTAAGTTCTTTCGTTTGTCACACTTTTTTGTTTCGACTCAACTTTAAACATGCTGTTTTTGAAGTTATGCATAAATGACCATGAATGTCCACAAATGAAATGTATTTTTTTCAATCATTAATTTGCATTAATAATAGCAAAAGACATTATTTAAAAAAAAAAAACTAACTAGCTCCATCTAGTCTAGCAGCCAAGAAGTCAAGAATTTATGTACATAGGAGGAAAATAAATTAAAGTAATTATCTCTAGAGATATGAAAAAAGATCCTGCGATGAGCAAATCAGTAGGCTAAAGACAAACAGTATTATTTTTTTTCGATAATAGGTGCTGTAAATAGAAATCAATTATTTTTGCATAAAATTGATGCCTTTATTGTATCCAACCTTGTTCAAGTGGTTCCAAACGGTTTTTGTGCAATTTTTAGCTCCTGGGTAATCAAAACATGACTGTCAGACTCGACAATTTCTATTATTTAATCGACATTTTCGACAATTATATAACGGATTTATTTGTACTATACATAATATATTGAAATAGTTATCATTTCCGTTAGTTCACATAGAGGTAGCACTTTTTAAATTGATAAGTTTTGACATTACAAATTAGGTAAAATAATGTTAAACTTATAAATGCATTCCTTGCAATATAGAAATCTGTCACAAAATGCACATATTATAACCTTAATTTGTTTTTGCGTGATCTGTTTATATGGGTTAAAGAAAAGATATTCTGAGATGTAAAAACATGTAAAACATAATGAAAAAAAAGAATCTACAATACTATATTTTTAGTTGTTCGTTTCAAACAACAATGAATAGAATACAATTATATAAACAATTACGCGTCCAAAATCTACGATTGTGTAATTTATAATCATATGGCCAAGAAAAAAAATATGTATATTAATTTATCTTTTTACTTCTAATTTATTTCAACCAATTCGGGTTTTTGAAAATATTTACTCAACTGAAAAACTTTTTTTTATCTGACTAGGTAAAGACCAATTTATATTTCTTTTAAAGTCAAATATATTTCTAGGTCGCAATTCCTATATTCTTATAGATAAGGTACATATATTAATAGGTAGTGTTCTTTAAAAAACATACTGTTATAGGCTAATCTGATACAGTTTTATTGGCAATGGGTATATTTTCTAAAAAGTAAATAAGTGTATTAGATATTAATTTTTATAAAAGCTGTTAAATTTTTCTTTTATTTTAAATCCATGGAGATGAAAAAATAAGGTTAACATTAAAGGTGTCCAATGTTGTTTTTTTAGAGCATAAATTCATCTCAAGAGATAGTAAACTTGAATTATTATATGAATTATACACTTGGTAATGATCAAAACTAACTTGATATTCAAATGAAAAAATGTAACACATAATTTAAAATGAACTTGCTATATCTATTTGTGTCGTTACAGTTTCAATAATATAATATTTTGAAAAAGCTAAATTTTAGAATGTCAAATAAAATGTATTTAAATGCAATATTTTTTGATTGATTGAGGCCAATTAATATCATTTGTTTTTGTTGGTTGGTTTTTTTTACAGAAAGAAGTTTGAATTTGTTCCCACTTTTTCTCTTCATTTATAGAAATAAGTGCGGCTCAGGGTCTCATTCCTTCATATATTTTTTTCGTTCAAACGTTCATTTATGGGTAAAAAAAATTGCTTCAGTCATCTGCTTGCATAGAATAATGTTATCCATAATTAAATGAAAAGAAAATCATAGGACTAATTTAATTATCAATCAATTTAAATTTACTATAGTTGCGAGATCCCAAACCATTGTCATTCAATAGGAGCTCGTTCATTAATAACTATTTGTTTTGATTAAACTTAGACTAGAAGATCTTTTTAATCCATCTGTTCAAGGTCGAAAAGAGCAATAAAAAAAGGGAAAGAAATATATATGTATAAATCAAAACCGTATAATTTTTTTTCCTTTATTCCTTTAATTTTTTCTTCCTTTGGTGTTTAAAAATGAACGGACAGTATAAAGAGTGGTCATTCATTTTCACTCTCTCACCTTTTATTGTCGAATCATAGATTGATACCTACCTAGAATTTTTGTATTACATTTGAATTGAGTAAGCAAGAAAATATGTAAATTATAACTAATATTTGATGCTTTGATTAAAAAAATAAAGAGTTGTACATAAAAGATGGTATCTTTTTACAGAACTGATGGATGTAACAATCGTGTATACATATAAGATAACATTATGAATGTAAATCTAATTAGTATATGATATGCATATCTTTATGTTGCTTACATTTGAATTTGAAAACATGGGTTAATAAATCAAGCTTTATGTTAAACGTAATATAAATATGAAAAAAAAAGTTAAATAAATTTGATTTAAAGATCTTACAATTTAATATTTATGTATTATGCCTGATAAGTTTAATAGAAATGCATTTATGCTCATAAAATCTCATTTATGAGAAAACTAAATGATGTAAAATAACAAAAAACACCGCACTAATTGTTTAAAAAGATATTAATAGGTCACTAAATCATAAACAACTATAGGAGCAAGATTTTTAATACTTTTTCAAGTACTAAAGATCTACAAAAATATTAATTTTTTGATAGTATTTTTATGTAAATAAGAAGTTTTATGTTTTAACTTTGTAACAAACTTTGATTTTTATGTTTGTGATCAAAAATAAGTAATTTTTTAGCCATGAAAAAAATGAATTTTTGTCATTTGTTTGTTCTTACAAAGCGTTTTCTCCAAATCAAAATAAGATACAGAAATACAATACATAAAATATTTTATTCTTTAATTTAGACTACTTTTATTAAGTAGAAAAAAATTAAGTAAAAAAATATTTTTCAAAAAATGAGTCTGCAGATTACAAAAAATTTGGGTTATAAAGGTCATTTTTGTGTTTCTAGAGATAAAAGCAATTATAGTCATAAATCATAATACATGTGCAAAAAAAGGTTAAAATTTTGTCGATTAACCCGTTATTACCGATGAATTGTAGCTTTAAATCTTGATGTCATCTTGAATTATTTCTTATCCAAGGGAATCTAAGCATGAATTACTAATGATAAATGATTTAAAAAAGTATAAAACAATAAAATATTAAGGATGAATCGGAGAATGAAGCAAAAATCTTAGAAATTTGATTTCATTCGGAATCCAGACTTAAAAACTAGAGTATACATATGGACTTAATCCCTTGGTTATGGGAATTTTGCGATTTGGTTAAGATCTCTCCACTCGATGCAAAGACTTTGAAGGAACAAAATAAAAAAAAAAAATACCAAGACATTAAGGACTTGAGATCAGAAGAAATAATAAATAAATAGAAATAAAGGATACTAAGGTCTTCAAAAACTGATCTTGAGAGACACATTACTACTTTATAATAGCATAGACAGGACTTGAGCAACACATATCAAACAGTCACAAACTCAAATACGTATTTATGTAAAATTCCATTCAAAAGAATATTAAGAAATAACTTTTAAATTCTATCTCTTATTCCTTACCCCATTGTAAGTCTTTTGATTAAAATTCCCATTTTTGTTTAATAGTGTATCTTTTCATTGAGATACACAAATGTGTATCCATGCATAGTGGATGAATAGATACATATATATATATATATATACGTATATTGATTTCTTATTTCACAAATCTATCATCTGAGTTTGCCGTAAGCTTGATCAGGGGGAAGAAATAGGGAAAAAAATATGTATGTTTAAATATTATGACTAGGAAGTATACATAAAAGAAATGCTTGAAGGCTTTGCAAAATATATAGGAAATGTTCTTTTTTATTACTATTATTGTTATTATTATTATTATTATTATTTGAGTAAATTTTTTTGTTTGTATTGTACATGTTACACAAATGATCATTTGCTACACATACATACAAAAGTATATGGTTGTAAATATGCATTTGTGGGAAAAAACGTCTGACACTTTATTCGAATGGCAACTCTATCAATATTTGAATGGTACATAAGGGTAAATTTCCTCTACCCATAAATAAATGTGTATGATCTATTAAAATACCTACATTTTATTGCATTGACATCAACTGTATGATGACCGTTTCATGACGTCATTCCTTTATACATACATATATGCAACAACTTTATTTAATCAGAGTAAGGCTTTTCTCTATTTCAGTACTCACATTGTGAGCTTTCTCTCTCATTATTTTTTGAATCCTTTTTCTCTTCCTTTTAGTATAATCTAATTTATTTTATGGGCATTGAATTTAGTGCATAATAAATACAATTACCTCGGAGTTATTTGATATTCACAGCATAGTTCACCAAAGCAAAGGAATTTTGTAAACTCAAATACTAAAATTACATACCCCCACCAACCACGTAGGAGTACCAATGGAATTCAAGGAAAACTTAATTAAAACATAATCATATGTAGATAATATTTAGAGCCGGCTTACATTTTACGAGTATGTAGAGTTAAATTTGATGTTGATTTATTTATTAATCTTATTCGAGTCTTGTTCGTTTTGATAGCATCAAAGACATTGATTTGCAAAGCAAAAGCTTTATATATACATAATCTACATGTTTATTAGTAGTACCTCGATCAGTAGGTAAATACAAGCCCCTTTATTTTGCGTCTTGGTATATCAAAAGCTATGAAACAAAGTTGCAATACAACAACCACGTGATGATTTTTTCTTCAAATGTACCAAGAAATGAATTTTTTATCTGTTAGGGGACGCTGAGGATGCACTGAATTGTAAAATAACTACGCAGCCTCATAATGAATTTCCTTTGTTACTTGAATAAAAACAAAGATAAGACAAATATAAAAACTGATGTACTTAGTTGAAATGTGACATCCTGTGGGAGGAAAGGTTGTCTTGTCGGTGTCGCCAAGGGAATTTTTCTAAGCTAACAAGCTTGTTTCCTCACTTTGCTTTTTAGCTTTGTGCGGGTATATCCATGAAAAAGCTTTGAAGAGTTTTAAGAAAACATTCATGAAGTTTCATTTCTTACTTATAAATTGTATGTAGATAATATGTACTCATACGTACATACATAATTTAAATACATGAAGGAAGTTATGGTGGTTCTATTCAGAAAGTCTCTTGATATATAAAGCTTACATAATATGATAGCTCTGCAGGCAGATAGGTAAGTACACCCGTCGGATGTAACTTTTATCAAATTAACATTTTCATACCTTGTACGAAAGTTATATATATGTAAGATGAATATTTCAACAGTGATGTCTACACATACATTTTATATTATATAAACATAAAATATATGTACGTAGATGTGAGACTTTGAGCATAATGAAAATTATACTGTCGTATTTATTTAATAAATTCCTTTGTATATGTATGTATGTATGATATAATACGTGTACCTATATTCATAAATATAAAAAGTATTATTTTTGTGTATCAAAATGTTACAAAAATCTCATAGGTAAACTCATTATTCATTATTATCAAATTTACTCGGGAGACAAATCAAAATATAGTTAATTTATCAAACTAACTCTGTATGTACATTCATCTCATCTTAATGAAAATACATTCATACCAACCTACAATCTACATGTTGTTCGATCAGTGTATACATTAGTCCATTAAAAATGAATAAAGGAATAACCTGTACGTTGGCAATCCTTGTGTTTTGTTTTTTAAATGTAAGACTGGAACAATGTTTGTGGCAAAAAATTGAAACATCACTGGTTTGGGCATCCTAAAAGATTTCCACTTCAAAATATAAACTTATAGATAAACTTTTTGGTCCATATGTATTAAAATTTCTTATGCAGTTAAGTAAAAAAATTAAGAAATATCAAATTTAGTGTTTTATACAGTATTAATATTTTGTTTACAAAATATTTTTTGCCCTTCTTCGCTTCTATGTATAACACTGTTTGAGCACGTCCCCTATTTGTTAAGAAAATGTATTCTTAAATTCAAAGAAATAACATTATGAAAAATGAATGCTTTCTGTTCTATAAGTAGTTCAAGAACGATTGGATGGGTATTCCACAATAAATTAATTTGAACAATTTAATTAGAAGCTCTTATTTTTCTGATGGACAACTTTCGGTATGCTTAGGCCTGTGATATCTAGATAGATAATATGGATAATCAAGAATATTCCTCATGTATGGATGTAAAAAAAAACAAATAATAAACATTCATACGTACATCATTGATCCATAACACCGGATGATTAAAATTAGACCATGATAATTTTGGATTAATTTGATTTAAATATTACTATTTAAAACGTTGATTTTAGCCTACAAAGTAGACTATGAAGACTGAAAACTTTTTTTTGGTAGCATATGGGCATCTTGTTAATTTCAAATTTAGGCCCCTGTTCAAAAAAGATTGGACACCACTTGTTTAATATATATATATACATGTTCTAAGGCATTATGTTCAATATATTTTTACAGAAGCAATGTCAAAACATAATACACAATTCTGTTTTTCTATTACTTTTTTTTAGAAAAACAGAGCATGCTGTCTGAATTAAATACTTTGAAACATTAAAAAAAAAGAATGATTTGGTTCTAAGTTTACCATGATAACACTGAATAGTAGGTTATATTATATATATATATATATATATTATAAGAAAATAGCATCACTACACAAATGATACCCATTAAAAAAAACCTTATAGATAGCTAGTTACAATGTGTTTGTAAGCCTGTAAGTAGTTAATTTAGTTCACAAGGATTTTTTTCTATTTTTAACTTAACACTCACATGCTCACATATATAGGTAGAGTGTTGGAGAAACTTATAGAAGATTTATGGTGGATCATTTATCATTTTTCTTGGAAGAAATGTAATAATAATAATTGGTTGTGTATCCATGTATAAGTAAGTATATTTGTATAAAGTAGTCAGCAATGAATATAAATATGTGCATAGATTTTGTTCATAAATCAAAGAACATGTAAGGGCATTATTGAGAGTTCAAGTAGGCACACATAATCTATTTGAAGTGGAAATAGAATAATCTACAATATCAACATTGTTTAATCTATATGTATATGTATATGAATTCTCACGGCTCATATTTAAGTTTAAGTGTACTACTATGACAATTAAAAAAATACTGATTATTGACAATTTACGCATTTGAAATATGAAAGTTAAGTACAGTCCTTAAGTGTCATTAAAATTCTGAAAAAAAATCACATTATTCCAGAACTGGGAACTTGGAATTGAGTGCGAATTAATTAAAGTCTTTTTTTGCTCGGACTCACCATTCAAAGGTTTGGACATGTGGTCAAAAGAAACTATCGAACAACAGTCAATACTTCAGAATCCATCATTGGATTAATAACTATTATTTATAAATAATGAAAAACTATTTATTTAAGTAATAAAAAAGTTCTGGGGATATAATTTGAGTAGATACTAATTGAGATTGATTGATTCTCTCTTTAAGAAAATCAGATATGGCATAGATTATTGCTTTTATCGTTCTATCTCTAAAACTACCGACTTGACAACAACTCCTATCGAAGATATGAAACTTGATTTAAAACTCGACTCGACAATTTTCCCAACGACTCGGACTTGTGGGAAATTATTTGTGAGCAACTCTGCATCATTATTGTATTTAAAAAATTGACCGATTCATCGGATATCATTTATTTTTTTAGAAGGTTTAAAAAAATTGGTTGAGCTATAGTTATGAGTTATTAAGTAAGGATACTTTGTACTACATAGTAATCTTGATAGCATATCTTACCCTCCATGACCGGAATTCGAATTGTTAGTTAGTTCACACCAAATGTGGTTTTTTATTTTGTGGTAGGGAAACATACATATATAGTTTTATAATGAATAACTATAATTAGAGTTTAGTTCTTATATCAATTGTCAGAAAACTAATAAGAACCATAATCAGAAAGTCAACAGCTTGCAAAAATATATAAGATGCTATCATTGTGATACAAAATATTTTATTTCTTCAAAAATACATTTGAAGAATCCCATTACTGTATCATGAAAAGCTAAATTGTTTTTTTTATTTTATTGAAAAAAGTACCTAGAAAAATATTATGAACTATAAAGAAAATGGCACTTGGATAATTCGTCAAAGGACATCTTGCCCGGCTGACGTTTTGTCGATAAATACAATATAGCATGTATATTGTTTTAATGTCATACATGAGAAAGTGACCTGTGGTGGTGAATAATACTGCTATGAGCAAAAAATACTGGGATCTTTGAATTGTTGTTAAGTTTGCACAACTGTTACTAACATTTATGCCAAATTATACGTCAAAATATTCATTAATGTTTAAAGACACGTCCATTTGTGAACAGCTAAAATCGAATTTTTTGTTTTTTAAAATGTCTGATTAAAAATTGCAAATATTAAATCTAGTGAAAATTCACTCAAATAAAAGTTGTAGATATTATGTGGCTGAGTAATATTGCAAGAAAAAAGTTTGAAAATCCATTCGGCGGTTCATGGTTATAGGTTCGAAGGCGATCAGATACCGCCCTAGTTCTAACCATGGACCACCGAATGGATTTGAAAACTTTTTCTTGCAATATTACTCAATATACAGACTGTTTTGAAAATTTTGGAAAAAAAAACGTTGTCACATGTGCATTGCATCGGGGGGGGGGGGGGGGCTACTTTGAGTGGAAATGATTTTTTGATTTATAAACAAATTACTGATATTTTTTACTCATAGTAGTATATATAATAGTATAATATGTTATATATTTATACAGAATATGTAGGTTGTACATATATGTACATTATAAGAAATGATATTTTAAATGTATATTTTAGCGTAGCAGAATCCTCGAAAAAAATATCTTAGGATGGCAACAAAATATCTATAAATGTTGTTATACAATAATAGTTAAATGGCATGATTAAAATTTAAAATAATTTGAAGAATATCTTATATCGATTATTGTCGATTTATGTATTTTTAAATATGAAAAGTAGGTATTGCCTTTTACTAAGAAAAAAAGTAATCAATAAAATTCTTAAAAATTTTACATTATTGCAGAGCTGCTAACTTGGACTTGAGTTTGAATTAAGTTGGGGTTTTTTTTTAACAATTTCACAGCTCTAACATATCTTTCACTTATTTTTGTGTGTGCTAAAAAGTCATTTATTTTTAAAACAAGAATTAGTCACTTATTTATTTAAATTTCCCAATAAATTAATATTTCATTAATATAAGACACATTTCAATACCATTAATAATAATATTATTTTCTTCTTGTGTATTAGAATATGTATATGCCTGTTTATAGACTTTAAGTATTGGCAAACAAATCTACTTATAAATATTATTTGCTACTAATACTACGTATTGTTTTAGTCAAAATATTTTTCTTAAAACTATCAAAGCATCATATAAAAAGCATTAAATATAACTGCGTTAGATTTAATAAATATAATTAGAATAATACTCCATATAAGACGTTTTATACAAGAAATATATAATATTGCTCAATTTTATAAATGAATAAAGCTAAATGAGTATGAACATCATTTGATATTGCATGAAAATATGCTCATATCAAGAATGTCTTTTGATGAATTATCCACCCACAAAAAACATTTTTGTATTTTTATATAATTATCATGAGATCAAATATATAGTGAACAGTATTAAATACTGTTTTTTCTCTTTCAAAAAAATGAAAAACAAAAAAACACAGCAGATGAGAATAATATTTTTGACTAATATCTTATTTTTAATTGTTCCCAATACTTTCTTTAAAGAATTATGGTTTGAAAGTGAAATTTTACTGATTTAAAAATGAGTATAAATATATTTTATAAGAGACGACTACAAAAATATAAATATTGTCGTCATAAATTAACATCCAAATTCGTTTAAATCCGCACAAATATATATTATGTTATTTTAATGAATTATATTCAAATAACATTTTATTTGAAGAGAAAATTAAATATACAGACATATATTCAAACAAATAAAGGGTGAACACATACGTTAGGATATTGTTGGAGTTCTTTTAGTATACAATTTTTTTTTTAAAGTGAGGGTTTTTTTTTCATCAATAGCACCTGATCAATAATACCAATTGAACATTTGAATATTGATTATTATTTTATAGATAGTTTTAAGAGTTTTTTAACACCCTTAGCTATGGATTTTTTATAATAATGACTTTTTTAATTGAGCTGACTAATTTGGTTGTTTTTCTCTTCTTATTGCTGTTTTGTAACTACCAAAATATGTATATCTATTGATATCAACAGATCAAAAAAGTATGAATACTTATGTTTAAATGTATTCATGTCCTTTTAACAATGTTCAATTGTATTGCCTTAGAAGTGCCATAGTAACTGCATTCTATAGAAAATATAATCTCCAGAACAATTAATTAACACCATATAAAATAAAATGTACACTAATGGGAAGGATTTATTTATTATGTATTTTTGTGATATAGCATATAAATAGAAAATAAATAGTTATGCCAAAAGGCTATTGATGTAGTATAAATCATCAAATCAATATTAAAAATCTTTACATAAATTAGTTTTTTTTCTTCTTTGCTCATCATAAGTACCATCACGTACTTCTTCTCTTGAGGAGCATATCTAAGAAGAAAACTTTTACCCAATTAACTTTTCTAATTAGTATTTTATATATTCAAATATTTATTATATACAAAAATATTAATTTTAATATTTTTTTTGTATAAGAACTATCTTTTTTTCAGTAACTTATAGCCTTTTTTCTGTAATAAAAACTTTACCTTTAAGTGACGTTTTGACTCTATGTTAAGTTATGTTGATAAGTACTTTCATCAGATTTTTGACGAGTCATTTGTTTCAAGTCCATGTCAAATCTTAAGATACGAGCATGTATCAAGTGTTATATGTCTGATATGACTACTACTTAAGTTGTGAGTCTTTGAGCACGAGTCCAAGTTGAGTCATGAGAGACAGCCCCAATTCAAGCCATTTATTTCTGATGAGAACTCAAGTCAAGTATCAAATATCTATAAATGATAATATTTTGATAATTATATAATTTTTCATATTTATCAGTTTGATATAAAAGCATCCAGATACAAACCTATGTTTTGCTATTTCTAGCTGTATGCCCTCACTTAGATTTGTATCTATGCACTTTTCCTGAAACAGTTAGTCAACATAAACAATAATTTCCTAATGTTTATTTTAACATCTTTGATTAATTACATTATGCAACAATTTTTTTTTATTTTTTATTTTTTGTCGTTGAGCTCAAATCCAATTCAACTCTGAATTTCTTAACTTTGAACTCGAGTTGAGCCTGAAGTCGATGTATAATGAGACTTAAATACGACTCAAGCCCCCAACTCTATCAGTAGAGCCAAACAGTTTGTCCTATTTACAAGCAACACGAGAAGGTTGGCCTCAAATGACGCAATTTGGTAAATTTAAATGAATCTATTAACATAATAATTTCCCCTGACAATGACTAATTCTTACATTTTATTTGTTGCTTCTTGAGAATAAAAATGTCATATTTGCTCATTTAAATGAAATATTCAAGCAATTAAATCTCATAATGGTGACCTGAGATAATGTGAAAGCTATTATGAAAATAATAACCTAAAACTTTTTGAGTATCATCAGATTTAATACATTTTTGTCTTATCTGGTATTTTTAATAAATGCTCTTAGTAAAATAAAATAATTTTTGGTATTGATGTGGTTTATTTATAAATTTTAACAACTTATGTAAAAAACATAAACAATATTTAATTTAAGATATGTTTTTCAATCTAACAATTTGTCGAAATATTTTCAATCCTCTTGGAATGAATCGTCAGATATTTCAGTCTTAAATAAGGAATTAATCAATTAAATAAAATGTTTATTTCAAGAAAATTCATTTTAAATAAGCACACCAGGAAATAAACCAAACCAAATAAATAACTATGTTCATAGGAAAACATTACGATTTTAATATGTTATGTTCCTTGTATTGTAATAATTTTAAGAATCAATTTACATATGCAGAAGCAACTGGTATACGAAAATACATAGACAAAATATTTTTTTGTATATAAAAGTACGAAAAGTAGAGATAAAAATATGGATATTAATAGGGCAGCTAAATGTGTGAGTGATTTTTAAAGGTTAAATAGCATTGATCTTGTTTCAAAGCTAGATAAGACGATATTACATTGTGTCGTATTAAATATTAAATCAATATAACATAAATCATAATCTAATATTGCTCGAAAATTATTTTAGAGATTAAAGGTGCATTTGTCATGGTCATGGCACATATTGTACAATATATGTATACAGGATATGCAAATTTGCTACAAAAAAGAGTTTACATACATATATAAATGTACGTAATTTGATTTTTATTGGATTTATTCGTTTAAGTTTCCGCTCATTATGGGATTTTATTATACAATAAATCCATACCTCTATGTAATTTATTTGATTCTATATTAAATGAGTTAAATTCATTATTGATATCTACATACATATATTACTACCTCATAAAACCTACATTATATTATATCTATACAATTTATCAAGAGCTCCATTTCTTTATTCTGTAGAATCCTTTCTCATTTAGTAACTTGACCTACTTTTGATAATAGAACTCATAGATCTCAATTAATCTTACACATTTTAAATATTAACAGTCATTATCAGATCTCATAAGGTAGGAAACTTATGAGGTGGTTCATTAAAATAACGAAGAGTGCATTAAAATATATATATATATATATATATATAGAGAGAGAGAGAGAGAGAGAGACTTTAAATGTTGTTTTTATCAGAAAATTTGTTGATGGGGAGATAAAGAGTATGAGCTAATATTTATAAATCGATTCCTATAAAATAATGATATATTGCAATACACGTCTTTTCTCATAATTTGTTGTTGACAATAGGTAAATTAATATTTGTTCAAAAAGTACAACTTTGACTTAGAATATATAATATTTGTTTCCTTGGAGATAAAAATAGAAGAGTCTATCCATTTCAGAGATTTCCGTTTTAAATGACAACTTTTAAGGACATTCAAGAAGGAAATGTATGCATGTATAAACATGGTTTTTTTTGTTTGTTTTTTTAAATTAAAAATGTAAAACTTTCAAATATAAATAAAGTTATAGCAAATAAAACTTCGTTATCTCTTTTCTACCAGAAGGAAGAAATGCATCTTAAAAACCCATTTACTCTTTAATATTATTTAAGAATGTAAATGTGTATGTAATTAGATTTGAGTTTCAAAAATATATGTATGTACATATAGTACCTATAGTCTAGATTTTACGTTTCCAGATTGTAACTTTTTTTAATGTATATTATTATTATTTTTTAAATCAGGATTTTATTGTGATCCATTGTGTTTTTTTAATAACGTTAAGTAAAATTTTTTTTTTTTTTAAATATTGAAAACTAAAAAACTGATAGTTAATTTTGTAACTTTCCCCGAGGGAAAATTGAAAAATATAGTCAAAGAAGTGGGTTTTTTATAAGAAATCAAAAAACAAACTCAAATTCTTACGTTATACACTAAAATATGATAAACCCATCTCTAAAAGAAATGTCTTATAGATTGTCTATAAAAATAAGTGTCTTTTCGTTAATAATGGAAATAAAAATATTTAGAAGGGAGGAAATGCACCGCGTATAACGTGTATAAAACATTAATCTCTCCCTGCCAATTTTCTTTAGAAAAAGCTTATAATGCGTTATTAAACAATTGATAGCAAATATATAGGATATCTTTCACATACTTTACCTAAAATTAAATGATCTTTGTTTATAATTTTTATTAAAAAAACAAAAAAGCAATTAAAATTACTTGAATTGACTTAGCTAATAAAATTTGACTCAATACCCTGCTTTACATCAATGAAAGTTTTAATTTTGAAGTACAAATTTCCTAAGATTTTCAGCTACGTTACTCCTTATATGCAGTAGACATTAAAGTCCCTTGCGAAGGAGCTATAAATATTTTTAATATTATTGTACATACATTCATTAAGGATGAGAAACAATGGGATATCGTCATAGTGGAAGTCGGTATATCCTAGAGGAAATATACAGATCCTAACTGTATAGGAATATAAACCCTTGTTTTCATTAATTATTATGTTGAAAATAGTGAATTACTGTCTACGTGCATTTGGATGACACAAATAGGACCGATAAAGAAAATAACTTGAAACTTTACGTCTCTCAAAAATCGATCTATTTTTATTATATTTCAGGTCATTCTATGAGGTATTAAAAATATGTTAATGCATCATTATACAATTGCATTTACATGGTGTAGTCAATAAATTAACTAGCACTTTTGCAAAGATTATACGTATATCTCCAATTATTCTACTTTGTTAGTCTCTCGTCTATTGGAGACAAAATTAATTATACAAATTTAGACATTTCAAAGGAATTTTCAGTACAGTACCTATTCATTTAATTTCATTCAAATATCACCCCTTTTCTTTGATATCAAGTTGGATTAATAACATGGTCTTGTCTTCTAAATATTTGATGAATTTTCCTTTAGATTTTTTTGAAATTTGTTCATTTTATTTAATAAATATATAACCAAATGCCCACAATATGGCATTTCTTCAATTTATTATGCCATCCGTGATGTCAATGAAAATGCTTTTTAGTCAACTTCAAGTATAAAAACGATATCGTCATTACAAGAATGTAATTGATGGTAGATGTTTTTGTTGAAAATTTCCTCCTAGTTATAACTTTTTTCTTAGATCCATTTTAATCTAAAGGTACAAATACCAAATAATATAGGAGATGAATTAGGATTTAGTAAAATCAGAAAGTTTTCTTAAAAGTGTGTAATTTAATTCTGTAAGAAAATGAGATTAAAGTTAATTATAATTATCTATACTAGGCAGAGAGGAGTCATTGGGAACTTACCCCCCCCCCCTTCTCCCTGTCCTCAATATTTTAAAGGTAGAGGCATATTTTCCCAAGAAAATAGTACAGTAGCTTATCTGTAGTCAAGGGGTGGTAATATTTACACATGCTGTCCTCCTATAAAATTCAAGCATTACTATACAGGCCTGGACTTAGCGTCTATCCCTGTGACACAGTGTGTTGAACTCGTACACCCTGAGATATTTATCTGAAATCTCTGTGCCTGCCAGGCACACTGTGTGAACGTATTTTTTTTATAATGTCTGGTAAAAAAGAGGGTTTAAGGAGTATACAATTTAAATTTGATGTTTAACAGCATAATTTTTATTAGTATTTAGAAGATATCGTGTTTATGTAACTAATTATTTCATTATTACAAATTCATTTATTTTATATACAATTATTATGAGAATCAGTAAGGATAATAATTATTTTTTTAAGATAAAATAGTTAAATAAACCACTGAATCACAAAATTGATCTTCTTAAAATATTATTTTAAATATTAGTTCTCCTTATGGTGAAGTTTTATTGCAGTGAAGTTTCTCATGGTCAACTTTTCAGATAGTAAATTAAGCACGGTGAACTTTCCATACAGTGAATTGAGTACAGTAAACTTTTTGTAGGTGAGAAAAGTATGATTAACTTTCAAAACAAGGGAAAATAAGGATAGAATCATAGAAAACATAGTAACTCTGTTGAGTGATAACATTTGAGTCGTCAAAATAGGAAGTAATAATAATAAAAATATAAATATTTTGCTACTCGCCAACTTCTTGATAAATTTACACTCCCTGTGATTCCAGCAATTTTCACATCTCTATTCATACTGTAGTAATTAGACATGGGCAAAATGCTGTAATAGAGTTGAATGTATGGAAGACAATAAAAAAATACTACTTGGTACCACTACCTCAATGATCAATATGAACTCAATCTTCCCTGGAAATTACTTGCAATAATTATAAGTAGATCCATTTCTGAATATTATTGGGAAATTATGGCCAAGAGAGTGTGTCTATTCTTCTGGATTTTCGATTATTCAAATTCCCTTAAACCATTTTAATTTTCAACAGTTATTGAGTATTATTTAATATTGTCAAATAATAATCGGCCTTTGAAATAAATGCAGAGGTACCACATAATAATTGCAGGCACGCTCAACAAAATGTCGATCCCTACTAATAATTTATAGTTATATTGTGTTGAACTAAACACATATTTTTATAATACCCTAGTATTCAACAGGGATCGAATTCATAACTTTTCTTCTCCCACAAGACTTTACATACAAAAGATTAAATGTTATTATTAATTACTATTATTGTTCTATAAGTCTGCTGTTTATATTTTAATTAGGTACAATTTATGATAACTATATATGAAAGTATACCTCTTTTTTCAATGAAAAATGGTAATAAGTATATTTATACTTGTATAAGTTAGTTGTCTTCATTTTTTTACTAGAAGAAAATGGTAAAATATATTCAGAGATCTCCATTAGTAATTATATATTAATTAATCCTTCTATTACTAATAGGCTATTAGAGTCTGTCAGTGTCATGAAAGGGTCAAATTGTCAATTACATATCGCATAAAATAATCCTTAAATAATACAAATTCAACCTTGCTGCAGAAAAAAAATGTATTAATGAGCCCAACAGATGTTAAAATTTGCCCCCCCCCCCCCCATTATAGATGGAAATAATCATAAATGTTTTTCTCGAAAAAAACCGGTTATTTTATCATCCAATAGTTTTTAAATCTTAAAACATCGTTTTTACGAAAACATTTCAAGATGGTTGTTATTCTATAAAGGTTTTCCTATATTTTTTCTTAAACAACACTATTCTCAAAAACTTGTTCCCCATTATTATACATAAATATTATACTAAATATACAACAGTTAAAAAAGCTATTTAAATATATTAATGTGTTTCGCTCACCATGAAAATGGTAATTTAATGTTATGCCTTTAAAAAAACCGGACGGAAATGACTAAAACTCTAAAATACTAATAACATAATAAATTTCAAAAGTTTTCAAATTGGGGGCCAGTGAGTTCATTAGGGGTGTCGCCATACCAGAAAAAAATGAATACATAAAAACCGTTAACCAAAAAAGGAACAATAAAAAGATGGGGACACAGTTATTCATTCATAAATTATCTGAGCCTCAGTGGATCGCTCTCCAACACTTTGAAAAACCACGCATTAGAGTGTCCCGTTTGGGGGGGGGGGGGGTAAAAAAATTATACTACTATGACCTTGTCATAGTAGGCTTACGTAAAATCTGCTATTTTCAAAATTTCAGATACCCTCCAAACAATTTTTTGGTATGGTACTGTCACTTTAAAAATGAAATAATAGGCATTTTTGGGTCGAAATAAGCAATTTTCAGAATTTTGTTTCATCTTCATTTTAAAATTGTGGGTCAATTATTTTGTTAGTCTTAAATTAAACTACCAAAAAAAAAGTTGTAACACACCTTTACTATACAAATTAAAAGTGTCTGAGATGCTTTCATTGTTTATGGGGCCTCAAATAATATTAAATTAGAATGTCTATGATGTTTTTATCCACTTTCTACCTTTTATATTTCCATCAAATGAACAGTTTTTAGTCCTTGCTGGGCTTAATAATAAAACTGGGAGATCATTTGCATTAAATCTATCTTATATACCTACATGAATATGTTTTTGCTCTGTTTGGTAGATTAAAACCTACAAAATAATTTAACAACGATAAGAATTTGGCACAGGGCTAATTACTACAAGAATTGTGCATTTGTATTAACTTATTTGTTGAAACCACCTAATATTCCATTTTAATGTTAATGGGGGTTACAATCTCAAAAAGAAAATCTTCATATGAAATTTTTAGTACGCATGAGCTTAAAAAATGGGTAGGAGTGGCTCCTTGTATGAGCCCTTGGGTTCCTACGGTATGCATGTTTTAGACATATTTAGTTTTAAACTATAATTTTCCCTCCATTGAAAAATGCAACTAAGTGCTACTTTGCTTTCTATTATAAGTATAATAGACAAGCCTTAAAACGGCAGCCTGCAGCACACGGTGTTTTTTTTTACTTTTAAAACAGCTTTCAGCAACCTTTGATTACCTTGTAGAGGTCATTTGATCTCACTCGAACCCCCTAAACCAACTATTTTCTAAAACTTTTGAACAGGCAAATTCAAATTTGGCTCCTTAAGCCTTCAGATTGCATTTTGTCCCCAAAATCAGCTTTCAGCGACCTCGAGAAGCCTCAGAGATTGACAGATCATAGCTTATGTTCTTTTTTAGGTTAAATTACTCTTGGTACACCCTGCCCCCCCCCCCTTAGTCATCCTGGCTGTGATAATCGTTTAAACAAACGAACGAACAGAGGGACTCGCAGCTATATATGTGTATAGATAAATTGCACAATGCACACTATTTGATCAATTCATCAGTCTTTAGTATGTAACTAACTGATAAAAAGTTTGCGATTTTAATCTGACAACACTTTTTGTATGTATATTACTTTCATTTAATTTAGGTTAGTATGAAATTGAAAAAGATTAGAGTTAATAAGTTAAATTAAATATGTGTGAATATGAGTATGTTAAGAAACATTTTTTATATAACTTCTTTATTTTCGATCCCTACATGTACATAGAAATAAATAGATACATCATTTATTTATAAGAATTCATTTTAAATTTTAATAATCACGCTTCTAACAAAAATAAATGCTTTTAAAAATCTATAACCTTTTCGTGATGAAGATAATAATATAAAAATTTCTATTTGATTTCAATGTAATTTGCCAAGCGTATAAAAAAATCAAGTTATAAATGTATGTACAGTAAAATTATAATATCAAACAAAACGAATTATAAATGTACAATTTTCCCATACAATATTGAGGATTAGGATATTATAGATACAAAAACATAATCGGTGATAAATATCCTCCTTAACACAGAAAGAAAATGACTTAATCGTGAGGCTGGAATTTCTAATACAAAAGCAAGATTAAATGGGTAAATCAGGAACTCATTACTTAAATGCAAATACAGGCGTATATCAAACTAGTCAGCAACTTTTAAAGAGATAAAAGACTCAATGAAATCGTTTATCAAAATATCATCAATAGCTTTTTCATTGATATCAGAGGGTGAATTGTAAAGTTTGATGATTTTTTCAGGAGAGTTTCCTAAGCAAATGACATTAAAAAAAGACCTAAGACTATTCAAGGATGATATGGATTTCATTGTTAGCAAAGGACTTCCTTTGACTCTTGTAGATGGTTCCACATTTGTCTCCTAGTAAGTAAATAAAATATGACAAATATAATTACGGGCAAAATCATTTATACATAACTTACTGGTGTAATTAGTAATCTGGCCACTCTTACAACATAGGGCACAAAGTCTAAATTGTTACAAATTTCAATTGCATCTTCAGCAGTATTCATGTGTGATGAGACTAATCCCTCTCCGCCTTCACTAATAAAGGCCCATCGATACATTTGAAATTGAGGAACTCGTTGAGCAGGTAGAACCAAAGTTAAGTCAAGTAGTTTGCATGCTGATAGATATAAATCCAACCATGATGGGTTGTTACGAGCTTCAAGGCTGTTAGAACCTGATGTTGTGACCCAACCCGTGTCTAAAAGTGACATTTGCTTAAGATGTGAACTAAAAAAGAATTATAAATTGTTATATATTTATATATTATAATTTGTAATGAAATGAAAACCTTACCTCCATTCTTCAGAGTCAGTAGAAAGTTCATGTTCCATGTACGAAAATATCTGAACCATTTCAGTAATAATAAGTGGCCAGAGGGATGTGAGATGTTGTTGAGACATTCTTAACAAGATGACTCTAAAACATAAAAATACAACTGATTGGATTTCAGGAGAATTGGACACCATCCTCAAACATTCAGCCAATCGTTCCTGAATATCCGGCATGTACCTATAATACTGGTCTGTATCTGCACAAAAAATAACAAAGGCCAGTCGTTTTAGACATAGTGCCTTCTGCTCAATTTCAGCATCTTTATTCGTGAACAAATTCAAAGACCCACTTTGACCGATGGATCCAAGTTTTGCTGCAAAATGTTAAGGAAAAGGTAAATAAAATATCTTTTTTAGGCAGAAGAGAAAAAACATACTCATCAATTCTTTAAAAGTAGTGTTATCATGTGTCATCATATTATCCACAATTGTCTTCCAGTAAGGAAAACATTCGTAATCCATTTGAAAAAATGAGGGTTCCATCAAAAGTTCAAAGACTTCTTTACGCCAAGCTTTCCTCGTATACTGATACTCGCTGAGTCCTGATAAAAGTCTGGAGCAAGCAATAAAGCATTGGCGATTAGCTTGAGTATGATTTCGTGTGTATGGTATAACATTACTCATAACCGTTTGAAGTAGGGGCAAAACCTTTTCTTTTTCATCTGACTGATAAATTACGTCAAGGAAATTGGCCAAAATATCACCAAGCAAGTTTAATGCAGTGACAGCATATTGCTGTAATGCATTTGTAGAATTTGAATCATTCTTATCATTCTCTGTTGACTCAGGGAGAACTTGAACATCTCGCGACATTACAAAATTTCTTTGAAGCCAAGTTTTGGTTTCTAGTCGTGATCCACCAATGGTTGCGCATTGATCAACAATCTTTCCGGCTAAATCTTGAATTTCCTTCACATCTTTTTTCTCACTCATTTTTTTACCCCTTAATACAAACTGATTTAATATGGCTAAAGATAAAAATATTGCTGGTGGATTTAGCCCAAGACACTCCTTTGTTAGGAGTGCCAATTCTGTCCAGGAATCGGAGAGAGCAAGAGCAGAAAATTTGGACATATATGAATAAAAAAATTGTAGAACAAGGACTTGTATGTCATTTTTCCATTTAACCCCAACCACCAGAGGGGGCGATTTAATTATACTACGTAGGGTATTTATAATGTTGGAAATGGGCATCGTATGAACAGATTCGACAAAGTTAATAAGAACTTCATGACCAGGATTTGGTGCCTCAGGAAAGCTTACCACTATCTTTTCAATGCATTTTATTTCTTGCCAAGTGATAGCTACGGCTGACACAAAATGAGAAGCGTAGTGATGAGCTATAGGAGAAAAAAGATCCAAAATACTTTCTTTTATATGCTTAATATCATTGGTAGATTGACAGTTCGTTACAACAGTCCAAATCTTCATGACACAAGCCAACAAAGTCGGTAGATTAGATAAAAGGGATTTTTGTGACTGCTCTATATTGCTTTTTGAATTATTTCCAAGAAAGCCCATTCCTGAATCCTCAATTTTAGAAGAAAAGGCATGAAGTAAATTGTTAAATATAGTCCCAGAATCAATATATTGAGTTGATTTAGTATCAAAAGGTTTTGAATCTGATGATACATCAACAAGACAATAATGAATAATTGCTGTCAAAGCTTCAATTTGATTCACTATGTAATCCGTGGGAAGTTTATCTGGATCGTGCTTCAGTATTATTTCTTCGACATTTGCAATAATTTGCCCCATCACTTCAGATACAATGTAGTTAAGTGATTCTCCAAGGAAAGGAAGACTTGAAATAACAAAGCTTGTCCAGTAAGAATGAATATGACGAATTTTAGATTGACTCAGAGCACTAATAATTGCAGTTAGAAACAATGGTTGTTCTGGAATCGAAAGATCGTTCACATACTTTAGGGATAATAAGGAGACGATTGACCTCTTCCTTTCATCATTTGAATCGATTCCGTTGTTCTCTAGATTTCTTTCTTGAATTATAGATTGTTCTAACATCATAGTGCTGAGGGTTAACTTTAGAATTTGAACTTGAAAAGCTTCATTATAAGTAGCCAAATATAAGTCGAAGGATAAGTTATCACAACCAACAGTGTTAAAATTTAGAATTTCATCTGTAAAATAAGCATTTTGTTTTTTAGAATAACGGTTGGAATCATGAACAGAAGTAAGAAGGGAATGTAAAATTATTTTTTGCACTTTAAAACGATTCAACAAATCATTTACAAAGGATGCATATGCTTTTCCATTAACAGACACAAGATGAATCAATTCAGACATAATCATAACCATTATTTCTACGGATAATAATTGAATGTTTCGATTTCCAACAATTTCCTCTGGTGTTAATCTTGTGTATCCTAGATTTGGATAATAACTCCGAATGAAGTAAAGGCATAAAGACATCATAATTTCTATCAAGGATGCATTTCGATATGTTTTTAAGTCTTCATCAGATATTTGTCCAAAAAAATTATTTCCAAAAATAGACTTTCGATGTTTTGCTAATAAATTTTGAAGGTCATTGTTGCGTAAAGACTTAACAGATGATAGATTAGAAGTAGAGAGAGTGCATACTACAACTCTAGGATTTGTAAGAATTATGTTTTTGACACATTTAAGTGTATATAAGATTAATTTAGAGTCAAAAACTTGAGTGTATATCAAAATATGAGAATGTAATGGATGAACGACAACCGAGTTTGAGAGTGAACTTGTTTCACTTGACGTAGAATTAGTATCTACAACGTCTTCAAGAATTTCATCGATTATATTATCAACTATACAGGAATTTGGCTCATCATGTGCAAATCCAAAAGTATAAGAACTATGATTATTACAAGAATTTGGAACAAGAGCAAAAGGATTTACAAGGATATTTGAAGATAAAGTCGAAAGGTTGAAATTTTCAGTTTTTGAAAAAATATCTTCAGAGCAAGATTTTTTATCCTCAAAGGAAGATAAACATAGAGCATGTTTCATCTTTTTAGACTGATTCAGTTCAGACAGATCTCCAGAAATGTGATACTTTATGTCCCCTTCACGGGGGTGAATGGCATATACGGTGGTATTCTTATACAAATCCTTCCTGTCAAATGTTTTTGACGCCTTTTCAGCATTAATAGTATCAGTGGTATAAATTTTTGCATGTAAAACACTAATCCTTGCAGAATCAGAGTTTAATAATTGAAGAAATAAAGGTTCAAATATCCTGAGAATATCACCATGAGTGATTGCATGTAGAATCCAACATTGAGATTGTGTTTTCAACGGGCCAGTTTCTGCATTCAGATTGTCAAGTAGTTTGTATAAGCAAAAATCAAAAATTTTAGCGACTCTGGAGTCCTGTAGTTTAAGACCAATATCTCTACTTAATCTCCAAAAGAGCGTAAATTTCTTGAAGTAATCTAATTTAAGGCTTTCAGATTCACTGATTTGTGACATGGCTTTTTCCATTAAATCTTCATGAGGAATTGCAATATGAAGCTTATGAAGGAGATCAACACATTGCAGATCGAAGACGCCATTTGATGCGAGACCATTCCAAAGTCTCCACCCAATTATTTGTGAAATCACAGTTTCTTCAGCAATTACTTTTAATTTTGAATCAGGTACGAGTTTCAATGTGATTTTTCTTTTTGAATTAAGAGTTATATCTCCTAGACCTACAATTGATAAAAATGTTTCTATGCAATGAAGTTGAAAACCAAAGAAGCTTTCATCGAGAAAGCAAGAAGATAATATAAGATGCATTAGCCACGATGGAATATTTCCTCTATTGTTGTCTTCCACATCATTACTGTCTATTTCTAAGGGATGGTTTAAAGTCAATGAAGATAAGTCCATTAGAATATTACAAGCAGCAGTCAACACATCTACGTAATCATTCCCATTATTCTTAGTTCTCACACAGGTACATTTGAGCTCTTCAAGTAAATTATCAAAATTTCTGTTCGTCCCTGGGTCTTTAGAAGTAGTAGTCTTTTCATCTTCATCGTAATCCATAGAGTGGTCCAAAAGCATTCCATCTAAATTACTAGCTTGTTGGTTTAATTGTTTAGATATACACAAGCATGTTTTTAAAAATAAAGACTCTAAACGATTGTCGTCAGAAAAAAAATATTCTGAAAATAATACACTGAATAGTTCTCCAAAAGTATTGGAGCAAGAATAAACTAATGACTCAAAACTTGGCTCGTTTTCATCAATGGTAGAAGATGTATCCTCGATGTTTTCACAAACAATAGGGTGAACTTTGGACAGAATCCTTCTACAAGCACTAAAAGTAAGGATAATCTCTTCAGATTTTAAATGCTTGTGTTCCTTTAACAACACCATGATTATCTTTTTAAATAAATTTGGAAGCTCGTAAGAGTGTGTTGTAACATAGGTATCAATAGAAAGAGTTTCCAATAAAAAAATGACTAACTGGCTAATTTCTGCTACAGAAATACTTGAACTTCCAATTTGATTGACAGGTATTATGAGAGAATCGTTTATCCGAAAATCACTTTTAAAAACTTTTTCAAAATAGTCACCACAAAACTTCCAAATAAGTTGCATTTCAAAAGATCCTAAGAGTAAATTTGTCGTCCGAACAAAGTCATCTCTTGATTTTCCCGCTGAAGGAGAACTGGTTACTTCATTGCCTTCATTTTTACAATACTTATTATCAAAATGATAGAGAGTTCTCAGTATTTCAATTATAAGATCATCTAAAATGAATGAACTAATTACTGGCTTTTCAAAGAGAGTCATCAAAAGACGAAATGGTTTCAGGTCCATATTTGAACTCTGAACAGATTTTTTCAAAAATTGAATCAAGGATTCGGTTAAACTTTGTTGAGTGTAGTGTTGAAAGTAGTAAGAATAGTTATCAGAAGATAATTTCATACATTCGTTGGAATTGGTATCCTCATGACCAATGAGCCAACTAAATAACCTTCGATTCAAAGACATATCTCTACGTAAAATGACATACAAGGATGAGGTCATAACATTAATGAGAAGTAAATTATTCAGTTTAGGGTCATGAATGGGAAACATGTGGGTTAGAAGTTCTAAAGTGCTCCTTTGGACGAGGACATTGGTGTCTTGCACAGATTGAGATAGTGCTTCTCCGACAATATCTAGATTTTTTCCAAATAAATCCTCTTGTTTTGAGGAAGTTGAACAATTAACAGTCCGCTGAAACTGATTGAGAATGAAAGATATGGCAGGATAACGTATTGAATAATTTGAGGCTATACATTTCCAAACGGAAGTATAAAACTCTATGGGTCCACAAGCATCACAAATGGATATAAGTAAATTAGTTATTCTATCAAAATGATCAGATCCTTCTTCAAGTCCTGGAAGAATTCCTGTTATGATTCCATTGAGTCCAGGACGTAGTCTGTGTCCAAGAGAAACAAAGTGGGTTTCAAAAATAGTTAATAATTGAGGTCTTACACTCATAGCTGCATTCCCCATAAGGGGAAATAGTCCAGCACTGTATAAAAATAATTCCTGAGCTAACCTGAAATTCAAAGAAAAATGCAGTGCATAAATAATTGACACTAAAGGGACTTCATATTCAAACTTATCCTATTACCTATTAGTTCCCATGGATTTAAAAATAATATCATATGTTTCCAGTGCCTTTAGATGAACTCCAGTTGGCAAAGCGGGATGCATACACTGAGCTAATCGTTTACTGATTAATATTCTTCGAGGAATTATAGGATATTTCATATGAGCAAGTAGCACTTTATTCAACTTCCCTAAAGCAGCAATTAAGTCTGCCCATTCCGTCGTGTAGTCAAAGGCTCTAAGCGCTTTATCAATGGCGAGCATAAAGCTAGAAGACATAATTATAATATTATTAGACTGAATTCAATAATGAGCTTATTTTACAGATTTATACCTTCGATACTTTGAGTCCTTTGTGAGGGTATACTCCTCCATCGCGATCGACGCCATACTTAGACCTATAAATAATTTTAAGTAATAATATCAATTATTATTATCATGATTATCTTATGTGCACATTGGCGTATTTTAAAAATATTGTAGTATAGTCACAATTAGTAATAGGAACATTGAATTTATTTAACTAAACATTGTTAAATACATATTTTTTAAAGAGGAATCAAGTCAAACGAAAGAGCTTCTTCACTCACGAAATAAATTGGGTACTGGAGTCTCCTCATTTTTGAGATATTTGATCCTCATCGTGTAAGATACAATGAGCAACTCACATATAAAGGAGTGCTGCAATTCCAACCCTAAATATGTTTTTAAAATAACTAAATACCTGCTCCTCACCTTATTATTATATTAATTATAGATGTTCAATTTTCGTATCTGTCAAAGTGGAATTCATTTCGTTCTCTTACAAGACTCATTTATTGCGTCATTCACTGGGGTCTTTATTAAAGAATGACGTCATCATTAAATCTACAGCAAACCTACCTCTGGCCTTCCACGATCACCGCTATTCCGCGTCTATACAGATACATATGCTCGAATTGTGGGATAGGTATCTATAATACCTACCTTGATATTACAGCTTGTAACAGTTATAAGTCTTGGTATTTATTCCTTTGTTAGCACCTTGTCATTCTCCTCATTAATTTCTTTCGGCTCAATACATTCCTTCATTAGCAGTCAAAGGATATATCGATTAAGACTCTTAAAGCTAGAAAACTATAGAAAATAGATTGAATTACTTTTCGTGTAACTAATAAGTTGGATGCAAATATGTAGAAATGAGGGTCCGCATTAAATTATAACCCACATAATAATGAATGATACTGTTTAAGTCCCTCTTAATTCATGTAATACATATTATATCAAAAATAAATCTTTTTTTCGGCTGAAGCTAGGGCATCAACATCGTCATTACTGTTGTTCTTTCTACTCTATTTTCATTTGTAATCCAAGAGCCCTCATTGTCATCATATAATATATTTAATTTTAATTTTTAACTCCCTAAAATGACTCATGAAGCATATTTTTTTCACACAAGAAATAAAAAGTAATAGGCTTATTCAGAAATTTAATGTGTTGTTTTATGTGTAGTTATAAGTTACTTCAAAATTAGTATGTACATAGGTACATATTCCAGTAGTAACAAAAAGTATTTCCAAGAAATTTCAATTCTTTAACTAAGAATTAATGAATTGACAAAATATTACATGTATAATTCTTTCAAAGTAGGTATCTTGGGGTCAATAACTTATAGAAAAACAATGGAATTGTCTATATTAATGAGATAAAAATACCCCCAGTTTGTCTAAATTATCAATGCTCTTATTATGTCATTAATAACATCCTGCATTCAAATACATACAGAGAGGGCCAGTTTTACATAAATGACGTCCCATATTAGTGACACAATAATTACACATTGTTTTGCTTTTCTAAAAGTGAAGGATCGGCCAGAATTGTCTTCCCCTGGCTCAAAGTTAATCTATCTATACATTATATATCATGTACCTGAAATTAAATTGTTTACAATAGACAGGAATCGTTGTACATAATTGTAAATTTGAATTATATATATCTGATATAATAGGCATCAAATAAATGCAGTGGCAACTGAGGGGTTTTAAACTATATTGAAATTAGTGTTGCCGAGAGTTCTGACATAATCACAGCACTAATAATGAATTAGAGTTCTAAAGATGGTAAATCTGATGGAAAAACATAGTTTTGAAATACATTCACTTAAATTTGAATTCACAAGAGATATTTCATGTAATTTTTGGATCTTTCTAAAGGTATGTCCACAGATGATGTAGGGATAACAACAACAATTATATTGGTAATATTGATAGCACTGGTCAACAAAATTAAACTTTTTTGATGTTTTGAAATTGAAATAGGCAGAATTTAGTAGAATTTGATCCCCTGATTCCAAAAATGGCAAAGGTCTTCGAGTTTTTAAAGACTCGAAGCTATTTTGGCACATAAAGTTGTAAATAGCGATAAATGATGAATATATGAACCAAAGTCTAATGTCCAAAAATTATAAAACCATGTAGAGAAGGTCTCTATCATGTTTTCTAATTCGAGTGATATTTGTTTGAGTCTGAAAATTAATGTTTTTTTATTTAGAGGCTCATACAACAGTATACAAAAAGATATACAGACATGCACATGTTCAGTTATTTTAAAATGTACTCATAAATTACAGCACATAACTACACATAATATGTATTAATATAAATATGTGCTTATATATATTATTTTACCTATCAAACATATATGTTCAATACCAAATACATCCTGTTTAAAGTTCATTATTCATTCGATATTTATGTATTTGTAACTAAAAAATTACCATTAATGATGGTTTGAATACATGGCTTAAATATTATGTACATTGAATAAAATATACAGAGTTTAATAAGAGTGGGAAAAATAGGAAAGGAAAGTCTGAGGAATTTAATACTTTTTTTCTATAAAAAATAAATATAATATAGGGTCCAATATGATGTGTAAACATACACATTCTCCTAGAAAAATGTTCCTGGCCTGGGCCCCTGGATCAGTTTACGTACAATAATATACATTCATATCATAAGTGATAATCATAGGTCAATGTGTGTCAATAAAGAGATGTTTAGCAATTATCTAATATAAAAGCATGATAATAATTAATTGATACACTTAGACCTATGAAAAACAACTGATAATTTATATGTCAAACTGACAAATATATCTAAGGATGATATAAAATTAGGGTTACCTATTTTGATTTCCAAAAAGAGGGCACTTGGACAGATCACTGTCCGTTTCAGGAGAGGTGGGGATTGATAATATTTTGAAATTAATATATTTTGGATCATTATAGAACTCATAAAGCCAGACATTTTATGATTTGATAGAGCAAAAAAGTATCTGTCCAAGGTGGTCAGACTAATAAATAATAAGTTATTTAGGTTATTTCAAATTGATTAGTTATTTTTTGAATGGTTATGACGTCATATGATGAAATATTTACTTAATAAATATTTTGTAGACTTATTATTATGACGTCACATGTAACATCTATTTCGCGGGTTAAAGTTCGATAAGATTGATTTGAACTGAAGGAAATTGGGTTGAAATTGGTTGAAAGGATGTTGAAAGAGCTTACAAACGATGCCGAGGCATTTTTAGCTTCGCCTGAAAACCACGAGACGGTAATATCAAGGTTTTGATTTATAATTATTCCAAAATTTGTCACTCCTGTTCCAGATACTCCGCTACTTTGAGCGGAAATGTGGCGGGGAAGAAGAGGTTCAGATCCTTGAGGAACTCTTGGAAATGGGTGCAAAGATTAAAGGTTTTAAAGATTTGAAAATTTCCCTCCTGGAGTCACTTCTGTCTCGAGTATTTTTTCATGATGCTCCATCCCGTGTGAAGGAGATCCTTTTGATGGAACTGGATGAACTCTCCGTGGATCAACTCACATCTTTTTCTGAAGTTATCCTTGATAAAATCACGGATCCAGAGCAGGATTTGAAAGAGGGTTGTGTTAATATTGTTGCAAAGCTCTTGTTTCTGATAGGAGAGCGCGTTGAGAATCATTCTCATAAATCCAAATTTATCTCCTCCCTCACCTCCCATTCGTGGAAGCCTTCCAATTCCATCATTTTTACATCCATATTTAGGTCTACTTCACTCAAACTAACGGAGCTTCATCTCATTCTTGATAAAATCACTTCCCTCATCTCATCTCTTTCTCCTGACCAAATACCTCCTTTGGTCCATCAAATTCTACATCTGACACAAACTTCTTCTGAATTAAATGGCCCTTTAATAAAAGCCCTTCAAAAGTTTTATCATAAATCACTCAAAAACGCAACAAATGACTCACAATATTTATCCATCTATCATTCTCGAGATACTGTCATTTTGCATATACTTCAGTCCATTAAAATTGGTCATTCAATATCACAGCACATGCTCAAACTTCTACGTACACTTGACTACCGTTGTTTACATGATCCGTTTGTTCTATTCACCTGCTTATCCATTACATCTATCAAGCATATTCGTAAACAAGTCATCGAAGGTCTTAAAAC
Organism: Lepeophtheirus nordmannii; assembly: GCA_963680855.1. Taxonomy (NCBI): domain Eukaryota; kingdom Metazoa; phylum Arthropoda; class Copepoda; order Siphonostomatoida; family Caligidae; genus Lepeophtheirus; species Lepeophtheirus nordmannii. The sequence goes on along the minus strand of OY804518.1, from coordinate 31,899,988 downwards.
TCTGGTTGTAAAGCATATTGAATTTCAAGTAAAAGCCTTTAATACTGGATGGTTGACTGAATTGAGTGAAAAATATCCGGAATCATTTTTAAAGATAATTCTTAATTTAATTTCGACGTCGATTCGATTTGGAGGTTGGAGTTTTATTCAGAATGGATGTATTGACTTAACCTTTAATTTCTTGGATGTTTCTAATTCAAAAAATGAAGTATATTTGCCTCGCGTTTGGAAAACGGCAACAGAGATTTTAATGAAGATCCTAGATGATTCACCAGATTCAGCTGAAATAGTGATCAAAGAATTATCATCCCGTGTTATAACATCTCAAACATTTCCACAATATACTGTTTCTCTTAGAAGATGTATTAGGAAAAACTTAAACGCTTTCCTTCAGAACACTTCTACTTTGACTTCGTTACTGGACCAAGTTCCACTAATGAGTGTCTATTCTGCAAAAAAAATTATCTCTGCGTTTCGGCCTTTGCTGAAACGATCTCGTCTTCTAAGAGATCAACTCATAATGATATTTAGGAAAGCTCTTTTCTCTTCAAATGTAGATTCTCGTCAAATAGCTATACTGGGGGTTTTGGAATTGATCAAATGTTTTAAACTCAACGTTTCTTCAGATACGTCGCTGTCAGTTCTGAGTCAATCCTCGGGAAGTTTAATGACTCAATCTGTTGTAGACATTCATGCTGGAGTACAATTAAGTAATGAATCAATCTGTATTGAATTATTGAGTGTTTTAAAGCGCGGATTTAGCCAACAAGCTACAATTCGAACTACCATCTATAAGGAACTTTGCCAAGTAATGTTGTTGAATCCAGAAATATGCAGTTCCTGTTTAGATATTTTATATCAACAGTCTATAGTGAACAATATAAAATCAAGTGTTGATATTGGGAAACTTATTGAGAATGATCGAATTTATGAACCTGTGGGTAAGTACATACATTCATAAATTTTCAACATTTAAAAGAATTTGTATACACTCTTTATTACAGGTTGGTTTATACATTGCACTCAATATGCACTCAGTCGAGGACAAGAAATATATAGTAGTACTGAGGAATATGTTGCTTCCTTAGATAAATTAAAGAAGACACTCCAGAATCTATGCGATTTCTACTCGAAAATAGAAGATACAGATCTCCAAATAGAGAGTGGCCAATCTGTTCTTCATGCTGAGATAATGCAAAATATGTATGAGTCATTGATTGAATTTTGCGTCTCGAGTAGAAATATATCTGATTTCAAGCGTTCCATGATACACGCGCTTTTTAAAAAGTACAAATCAATCGATGTACCTACTGAAGTAATTTTTTGAAAATTTATTATTGCATAAATATAACTATGACTGATTTTGTAGGAACCCCCGATGAAAACTAAAAAGACTGGAAAGGAAGGGCCTAAACCAAATCGTTGTCATACTTTGGCTTTGTCATCGAGAGCCATTGTTGTACTTTTGGAGATTTCATTATCGTGAGAATGATATACTTATTCATATCACTACCAAAACTATTACACTTGTTTGAAATAGGTCTGATAGCTCGCAGGAGTTGAGTGATGGACACTTCATTTTGTGGGTTTTAAATCTTGCAAGGAGTAAAATCCTCGAAGTAGAACAATACTTGAAAACTGCTGGTGCTGAGGAAAATGATGCAACTTATAATGAACTATTGATATTCGGATCTGCTTTACTTGAACACTCTACTAAGTCAAGTTCTTTCAAGAATGAGTATGTTCATCTTTTGTGCGAATGTTTGTACACAGTTTTCCAGATGGTGAAAAATAATTACTTGGATTCTATACAAACTTATGTCACAAAAATAGGTATGCAGGTTTGAATATATGTACCTTGTCCTCAGCTTATTCTCAAAAACTACTTTTGTCTTCAGAAAACGTGGAAACGGCGGAATTTTTTAACTGCCTTAGATTATTATGCAAAAAATTTATTGAGCAAACGAATAACTATCTCGAGAAATTAGACGAAGACGATAACGTTCCTAGCATTGTCGTCAACCACTTAAAGATAATTTGGTTTTTATCAGATATTTGTCCAGGGGACAATCGCATTGAGCTCAAATTTATTAACGACTGGGTTAAACACATGGTGAAAGGCTCTGTATGTCCAATTTTCCTTCAAAAGGTAGCATTTGATCTTTTAATTGCCTTAGAACTTAAAATAAAGAGTACTCCTGCAATACTTGTGGAATTAGCAAGAGAAATTCACCTTAAAGTAGGAGATACCAAGGGAAAGTCTGTTGTAAGTTGATGTTTATCGTTCAATTCTATAATAACTGTACATTATTTTGTTAAGGATGTGAGTGGGAAGTATATTGCAGTTACTAAGGATTCGGGGGAAGAGGTTTGTGTTATTGTTGTAAATAATCTAGGGTATGCCTTGGACACCGCCGAACTATTACTTAATAACCTTCAACAAATATCAAATTGGAATACACATGAAAAAAGAGACATGGAAGCTGCCTTGAATTTTGAAGCATCTCTATGTCAATTTTTGGCTCATTTATCCAATGCTTCTAGTGAACTTTCTCAGACTGCATTTCCGAACTGCAGTGCTGTCCATGATCCGACTTATAAACTTTTTACTCGTTTGTATTTTATCCTAGGAAAGATGGCCAAGTACTTTTGTACAGGAGTCACCGGAAAAACCAACTCGTCTATTCATAGTTCAAGATTTGATAAATTGGTGATGATTATTAGCGATAGACTGACTAAAAATATTTATACTCTCATTAACTTTGCAGAGGTATATTTATGATATTAGTAATTATAGAATAACTTAAACAAAAATATTTTCAGGATCTCAGTCAAGAGAAGGTTCAAAATCCATCCACGCGCTCAAAAAGTCGTGCGGCCAAGGATAGCAAAATAATTCCTCAATTGATTTTTAGTATTGCTGAATTTGAGAAAAATTTAATGAAATTAAATTCATATTCAAAAACGGATCTAATCCAGTTATGTAAAATATCAACGGCGCGTGACTTCAGATTCAATGTTGAGGCGTTAGAAAAGTCTGATTAAGTTATAGTCCCATAGTCATCATTATTATTATTATTATTATTATTATTATTGGATGGATAAATAAATAAATATATATATAAAAATTCTTATGAAAATCCGACTATAGTTTTAACATCTTTCATAGTTTGTGAAGCAATCTCTCTTGCAGAATTATTCCCGCTTTCTAAGGTTTTTAATAAATGATCCTGATGATTCATGTAGTAATTATATTTGTCTCTAATGGGTCTGAAATATTCTATTAGTTCATCAGCTAAAACTTTTTTGTAACTCCCTGTGTCACAGTTGGAATATTCTAACACAATCTTTTCTACGGGCTCATTTCTTATCGAACTATGAATAAGGAGTAAATTGGATACACCAGGTCTGTTCTCTGGATCATATGTAAGGGCACTTGTACAGTCTGTTACAGCCTTTTTACATTTTTCTAGTATGGTCTCTGGAGAATCATTGATATAGATACAACTTCTAGTATCCTTATCTGATTTAGACATTTTCTTTGACGGATTACGGAGACTTTTAATTTTGGATGAAGTTCCTGAGAGTATTGGTACGGGTTCAGGGAAATAGTTTTGTTTGTAGATTCGATTAAAAGTGCGACAAAGGGATCGAGCAATTTCAAGATTCTGCAGATTATCTTCACCGATAGGAACCTTTGTGCCCTTGTAGAGGAGAATGTCTGCACATTGAAGAACAGGATATAAAAGTAAACCAAGTGGGGGATCCTTTACTCCTTGTGTCTTGTCTTTAAATTGAGTCATTCTCTGGAGAGCGGGAACAGTACACACTGAGCCAAGGATCCAACAGAGTTCCGTATGTTCATGAACCTGGGACTGTTGGAATAATATACACTTATCTGGATGTAGACCAGAGGCAATAAGTCCTGCTGCGAGACTAAGTATATTGGAACGAAGTTCCTTCGAATCATGGAAACCCGTCAAGGCATGTAAATCCACAATGGAAAAAATATCCGTTGACTTAGAACTTTGTCCATGAACCCATTGCTGTATCGCTCCAAAGTAATTTCCTAAATGAGGAGTTCCACTAGGTTGAATCCCAGAAAAAGTACGTTCAACAACAACGGACGAAGAGAAGCGTCTGGATCCTACAAATGAAGCGAATAGACCACAGGTCCCTCTACTCCGGTACATGATTGGTGATAGCTGATTGATCATGTTTAGATTCCCCTGAGTATTTATTTACATTGATGACGTAATCAACAGCTGCTTTTTGTTTGTTTATATACGTCGCACGGGTACAAGTTACAAAGAAGAAATGAGATATATATAATTTTAAATGAAGAATTTACATTATTATTATTTTGTGATGTATGCATATAAATCTATGTTTCTCATCTGGTGTATCGTGGTATGATGAAGGGCCTTGACTAAAGAGAAAGAATGAAAATACATACTTAAAGGCATTCACAATTTTTAACGTTTAAGCGATCAAAAGTCGTTCGATCTCTATGTAAATTTTGCATGTGGGTAACAGCAAAGTGACTATGGGGAAGTGTGGGTCTTAGTGTAGTATTAATCGTGTCATTTTTCCAATGACCTCGATATGTAATTGCACTGACATATATATGTACTTGTGAAAGGAAGGTTCATCAGCTGTGGAGAATGACGACGAATGTATTAACATTTTTTAATTTGTATTATTCATTATCAACATGTATATAAATTATTATTATTGTTATTATTATTTTTAACTTTAGAATAATCATTTTTTAGGGGGAAGAAGAAATACAAATCCAATGAGGGTCATTGGAAGTTTTCAACTTTCATATTTTATTTTATTTTATTTTTGCTGTCGTTGTAAATTGAAATTCCATTAGATAGTATGTCTAAAACTATTTTCACACAAATGGTAAATCAGTCAGTCAGTCACTCAACCATAATAGTAATAAATTATAGGACAAATACAATTGGAATCAAAACCTTCTACGTATAAAAGACTCGATTTCTACAATATATGTATATTGGCGAATAAAAGTGAAGGAAGAGGTTGTGTGAGTACTTTTTCTTTTTGATGGTGCTAACTCTACTTGTAATGAAATGATATATGTACATACATATATAAAACATAATATGCATAATGGAAAATGTTTTGTTTTCCCCCTTGAATCAGCAGAAAAGGACTACTTGTAGCGCAGTACATATATCTAGAAACATTTCTAGGACTGAGGCTATTATAAGTATGTAATCAAAAGAGATGAGAGAAAATGTGTTTTTCTTATATATAAAAAGAAACTAGGGACCTCTATAGGTTGTCTCTAGACCTAGTCATTACATACATGATGAAATATATTTTTATACTATTAATAAAAGAAAATAGGGAAGGAGTAGACAAGACAATAATTATTGGTGGACGGTTTACGAGAAAAGAAAGAAAAAGAAGGAAGAGTCGAATCAAATAGATAATAATAACTGACGCTTCTTCTTTAGCTCTAGCGACCAATGAAAAAAGAGATATCTAGGAGATAGAAAGAGATAATGTTGGGGAGGTGTCTTCTTTTTTCTTTTTCCTTTTTTTTTATTTTTATTCAAATTAATAAATAACGGAAAGGAAGAAAGAAAAGAGAAGAGAAGAGTGTGTGGAGAGAGAGAGAGAGAGAGAGAGAGAAAGAGAATTTAACGATTTTTTCTTCCCTTCTTTTTATTTTAAAGCCACAAAAAAAAAACACGCAGATCTCTCCTTCTATGTGTGTATGTTTTATATAATAGAATTGATCAGATAGGCGGGTGTGGGAGAAGAAGAAGAAGAAGAAAAAGAAGCTAGGCTCTTCTTCTTCTTCAAGAAAGCAAGTCGTCATGTGATGCTTACTAAAGGATGCGCTTCAAGAAGGAGGAGCAGGAGCACTTATCACTCACTCAGTGTGGAGTGAACGTCATAAGAAGAAGAAGAACTTTTTTTTTTTAGTTAGAATAAGTAACAATAAAGAATAAAAGAAGAGCACCACTTTATATTCTTATTATTCTTATTTTATTATTATTATTATTTGAACTCTCCGCCCACTTTTTTGAGCGCCGGTCTGTGTTTTCTCCCTTTCGCGCTCCGCCGAATTTTTTTTTTTCTTCTTCCTTTTCAAAAAAACAGATCTTTTTTTCTTTTTTTTTTTTTTTTAATAGAAACTATCTATGAGTTGTTGTATTAGAAGAAGAAGAAGAAGAAGAAGAAATAGTTGTAGTAGTAGTAGTACTAGTAGTAGTTTGTCGTTGTCGTCGTCGTCGTCCTCGTCGTGTATCTCTTCTCCTCTTTTCATCGTATTAGTCGTGAGTTGATCATCTTCAATGGAAGAGCTCACTCCTAGGAGACACATCCACATCCACAACAACAACAACAACTAAGAGTTATCATTTGTTGTTATCTGTTACTATTATTACTATTATTACTATTACTATTAGTGTGCTTTGTTGTTTTGTTTTATTAAAAAAGGCAAGAGGAGTGTGGCCCGGTGTGATGCTCACCTTAGGAGATATCAAAGGTAAGAAGAATCCATCTACAGAGTCTTATCTCTGAATTAAATAATAAATAGTAAAAGAAGTTTTACAACCCCATTGATAAGGCTTGACTTATCCAAATAAGTGGTGCAAAGACTCTCAAGTTCTTGATAAGGAGAGCTCTCTGCTCTGTGCTCTTTCAGATCTTTTTCAAAAAGGTTTTTCTTCCTTTCAGAGGTTAGTAACAATGGGGGGTTCTTTGGACCTCAGCATCTATTAGCAGCCTCTGCTGCTGCTGCACAACAACTTCTACAACCTCCAGGATCCCTTAAATTGCAGGAATCATCCGTGGGACGAGGTGAGGGATACTTTAGCTCTTTTGTTTTGAGTCCCTGGCCTAAGTTTGGGCTGCTTTACTTTTCTTAGGGATTGGTATTTGGGCAACGGAGCGGATACCTCCAGGAACACGCTATGGTCCCTTTCTTGGGAAATGGGCGCTTGAGCCAGGGGATCATCGATTTGCTTGGGAGGTAAGGAGATGATTTAATTGTCTTTTTTTTTCTTTTTTTTTTTCCTGGTCAATAAAAAAATAACAAATAGACTGAATACTGCTCTAGTCTGAACATTTTTCTTATTCTTATTCTTATTCTTATTACTATTATATTTTCATCTCATATCTCATATCTGTAAAGCAGATGAACCTCAGAGGATTTGACAAATTTTATATACATATACATATATATATATATATATTGATTTATAAACGAACCATATAATTGGGGTGAGGAACAGATGCAGAGAGTGAATTGTATGTACATAGACATTACATAGAGAGAATGAAAATAAATAAAATAAAAACCGCCCAATGACTTCTTTTTAAAAAAATAATAAAAAATAAAAATATCTCTCTACCTCACTCTTCCCCCCCCCCCCCCAACCGAATATCCCTTCTCGATATGAATAGCATACATATAAGAATACCTACTACATATGTATGTATGTACAAAGCTCTAGCTATGTAATCGGATCTCTTCTCCACATTTATAAATATACACTCAATTAAAGAATAAAAAAACGTCTTTAATTCTCCTTTTATTTTTATTTTTATTTTTTTGCCTTTGCTGCTGACTTGACAAATTAATTTCTGATTATACCTTTACTTTGAATGCATGTTGTTGACTCAACGAAAAGCAAGGGAAAATACAGCTTTGCCCTCTAATGATCCAAGTATTTCTCTTCCTTAGGTCATTATTAGCTCAGCTGGAGTTCGTGGCTTTCTAGACGCAACCCACTACGGAAGCTGGCTCAAAAACCTCCAATCTGTGCCCTCACATCGCCTTGACTACAACGTCAAAAACGTGCTCATTGGAGGTCAAATCTACTATGAGACACTCCGTGACATTTATCCGGGCGAGGAGTTGATTCTCCATCCCAAAGAGCCGATCCTTCTCGACGGAGAACGATCCTCTCTCTCCTCTCCGAGTAGAGGGTCCTCTCATAAGGAGGAAAGTTTCACAGAAGTATCATCATCACGGAGAGGAGGAGCTGTTGCCACTGGGCAGGAGGAAGACATACTCATCACGACAGAGGAAGAGCAGGAGTTGGAAGGGGTCAAGTGTTTGAACTGCGATAAGAACTTTGAGGACATTTATATGTAAGATCCATAATGATTCTCTTTTTCAATGCATGTAATGAATGAATGCTTCATTTCACAGATTGGATGACCACATGAGCGATGCACACGGCTTTGAACGAGACAAATATATCTGTGAGCACTGTCCCAAAAAGTTTTCCTGGAGGCCGAATCTCCTTCGACATAAAATGATTCATGGAGAGTATCGCCGTTTCCCCTGTGAAAATTGCGATAAAGTAAGGACTGACCGTACATAGAGTATAATTCAATTAACCCTCCTTCAAAATTAGGTATTCACGGATCCCAGTAATCTCCAAAGACACATTCGTACAAACCATGTGGGTGCAAGGAGTCATGCCTGCCCTGAATGTGGAAAAACCTTTGCCACAAGCTCTGGCCTCAAGCAACATACCCATATTCACAGCTCTGTGAAACCCTTTCGCTGTGAAGTCTGCTTCAAGAGCTACACTCAGTTTTCAAATCTATGCAGGTAATACATATATGAGTACTATTTATATGTATAATGGTTGGTTGAGTACATATCTTGCTAAAGGATCTAAACAATAACAGTTCTCAGTCAGGAGTATGTATGTAGTCGTCAGAGATGACAGGCCCCTGATAAGATATTTCTACATTTATACACACATTCATATATATATATGTATATATATATATATATATATGTATGTATGTATATTTTAATCAAGGATAACCTGAATAGTGTCGTTAACAAACCAATGCGGTTATAAAAAAAAATAAAAAAAACTTTTTATTTTTATTTTTGTTATTGTTGTTAAAAGCTGTAAATAACAAAGTGTCAGTTTCTCATCAAAGTTATTTTTCCTGTCTCTTTTTTTCTTTTTTTCTTTCTCTCTCTCTCTCTCTCTCTCTCCTTCTTTCCCACAGTTTTTGATAATTACGTCTGATAAGTTGTCATTTATTTATTTATTTATTTACTTACTTACTTTCAGACACAAGCGAATGCACGCCAATTGTCGTATGCAAATCAAATGCACGAAATGCAATCTGGCTTTTAGCACAGTAACGAGCCTCTCCAAACATCGACGCTTCTGCGACTCCAAACCCCAAAATCCTTCCTTTCATCCAGGGGGACCTCTTTGCTCTGAGGACTCTCTTCTTTCCAAAGGGGGTGGTGGAGGTAGCAGCAGTGGTGGTGCACCTGAGGACTCACCCCTCACCCGGTCCCCCTATTCTCATGCTCATCATCCACCCAGTAGCTCATACAGCTCTCTCCTTGGCTCTGGAGTTGGCTCACCTCTCTCCTCTGGAGGTCACCCTCCTCCACCCTTCTCACTCTTCTCCAATCCTCTCTCCTTCCCAACCATGCTCCAAAGACTTGCAGCTGCCCATCAGTTCCAGCAGAGGCTTCAGGAACATCCACTCAACCCCTCTCAGCTCCCCTCACAGAAAATGGAGGAGACGGAGGAAGATCTGGATGAGAATCGAAATGAAAGAGCCTCTCCCGCAGAAGGAGTAGCCAATGCTGCACCACCACGACCCTCTTCTCCACCTCGGTCCACTTCAGTCTCAACGACAACAACAGCCCCCATCACAACAACGACTCCTCTGGATCTGAGTCTTTGGAAAAAGACATGCTCAGAGCAGCAAGAGAACAATTCCGAGAGTGATGAAAGACCTGTATCCCCTCCACGAGGATTCCAGCAAGTCATGGAGGGAAAGCCTTTCATCCCCGTCAAGGATCAGGTCCTTCGACATCCCTTTCTAGAGGCCTTTTATCGACTTCATGCAAACCGTGTTCCCCTCTTTCCCCCGCCTCATCCAGCAAACCTTCCCCCACCCTCTGGGAACAGCAGTGGCTACCCCTACTTTCTGAATGGAAGAGGGAGTAGTAGCAGCAACCCCAACGTGAGCAGTGGAGGAGGAGGAATATCTCCAGCTTCTGGAGGAGATGGAGGCCCCAGTGATCTACTCGGAGGAGGAGGATTCCTGGAAGTCGGAGGTAAAGGCCCCTCTAAAGATCGTTATTCTTGCAAATTTTGTGGTAAAGTATTTCCACGTTCCGCTAATTTGACTCGGCATTTGAGAACCCACACGGGAGAGCAGCCTTATAAGTGTAGATATTGCGAACGGTCTTTCTCCATTAGCTCTAATTTACAAAGACACGTTCGGAATATTCACAACAAGGAAAAGCCATTCAAATGTCCTCTCTGTGATAGGAGCTTCGGACAACAAACGAATCTAGAACGACATCTCAAGAAACATGAGAACTGCGCGGATCCCTCAGCCATTGTGGATTCCCCAGAACCACGAACAGAAGGGGAAGAAGAGGAGGAGGAGGAAGAAGAGGAGGCACTGGAAGAGGAAGAAGAGGAGGATATGGGGGAGGAGGAAGAGGATGGGATCTTGGAGGAGTTTAGGAGCTTTATGGGTAAAGTGCGGGATTTGAGTAGTGCAGCAGCAGCGGCGGCGGCAGCGGCAGCAGCAGCATCTAACAATAACAACAACACTCCTAGTCTTCATCAGGATCTACTCCTTAATTAAGTTTGGATGAGATAGATCCATCTTCTTCTTCTTCTTCCCCTGGTGTTTTTTTTTGTACTACTTACAATAATAATAATAATAACACTTATTATTAAAATATTATCATAATTATCATAATACAACCCATTTTCTAGGAGCACTTTTTCTCTTTCTCTCTCTCTCTCTCTCTCTCTCTCTTAGTCATTTTTATCAATATAATATTATATATATATATATATACATACATACATATTTATATACATAATAATAACTCTATGATCAATCTGTTATGATGTTTTACTTCTATTATTAATATATTATTATTACCATTACCACTATCACTACTACATCTACTACTTGAAATATACAAAAAATCATACTACATACATAGATACATATATATATATATATATATATACAAAAAACACAACACAACAAAATAAGAGTAATAATAATCATATGTATGTGTACATATAATAAATCTTTTCACACTTGTTGAATGCCCTTTCTTTATCATGATCATTCATTATTCTTCCAGGGAATAATATGTACATATTATTAAATGAACGTACATACATACATACATACATATCTGTATAAATGTATTATCCATGACAAGACCCTCCAAGAATCTCTTCATCTTTGATAGATGAATAATGTGTAATAAAGACATGATATGGGATTAAGGGAAGAAAAAGAAAAAAACAAAAAAACCCGGGTCTTATCACTAAATAAATAGTCATAAAATGAAATACTTAATATTATTATTATTATAAAATTCTAATTCTGTTTACCCAAATGATTTGAGAATAGTTTGTTGTTGTCAAACGGTTGTTTGACGACATAGCTTAGCTTAGCCTATAAAGAGATAAATAGCACTAAGAAGCCTTGCTATGTTCCAGTACATATTTGAATGACGTTAGTGTCATGCTCCATGTGCTTAAAATGACGCTCCAATTATGCTCATAATATTGATTGATTCTCTCTATTTTTTGTTGGGGGGGGGGGGGGGGTTGTTTGTCTTCCCTTCCCTTGTCTGCTCTGATGAAGCTCCCTTAAAAAATGGAGCGATTTGAAGAAGAATACATACATAGTCAGAGAGAGATACAATGGATTTTCCTTATTCTATTGTGCGGCTGGCTGGCTTGAAATTGAGATATAAATGTCAGTGAAAAAAAAAAAAAAAAAAAAAAGCTGTCAGTCTTTTCTTCTCCTCTTCCCTTTCATTCAGCAGCAGCCCTACTCCGCCTTCTCTCAACCCCCCCCCCCCCCATTTCTCTTCTCTTTTAATGATTGTGTGTGGACTTTATGTATTCAGTATTTTTATTTTTATTTTTATTTTTATTATTACTTTATGTATTTATATCATGGTAGCTGTTACGTACCGCAGAGGCAAATACTACAATACCTCACTGCAAAAGAGGATCATCATCATCATCCCCGTAATGGAGACATACACATATATAGCTATAAGTCATGTACACAACACACAGTGAGCATTCCTTCATCATTTATCATTGTATGTTGTCAGGCTTTTTAGTCTCCTATGTAAAAAGGAAAAGAAAAGAGATTTCTATTTCATTCTACATGATATTCTATGATCTTACATATGAGGCTACATTTTAATGTCAAGCATAAGCATAATCAAATTTTTCTAATGGTCCCTTTTGGCTATTTGGGTCAATTCGAAGGGGTGCTCAGTCTTGGGATCAAAGACAAAAAACGAAGGGGAGACTTTGAGAATTGTGGACCAAGAGAAAAAAAAAATATCTTGAAAAGGCTTCTTTTTGGTTTTAAATCTTGTTACTTTGGTCTTGGCACTGAGACCTAGACTTGAAGGAGTCGAAACCAAAACAATAGTGTTACTTTACTCCCCCCCCCCCTGCCAAATAATTATTTTTATAATTGACTTGAGAACCTGGAGACAAAAATACTCCTAATAAACATGGTTTTAAGGACACTAACTCTATGAAGGTCTTGTTTATAAATACATATTTTAGGATGTTCTAAACGGTTGACATATAATATAATATCATCAAAAGGTTGACAATTATGCGCTGATAGAAATCCCGAGTAACAAAAACAACAACAACAACAACGTTTTTTTATTATATTCAAAAATCTTTCGCTCTCTTGTTAGCGTTGTTATTATGAAACAGAATCTCTCAGAAGTAGCTTAAACAACCCCCCTAAAAAAAAAAATTCAACACTTCAACAACATAATAGAATGATGAATAAAGACATGAAGGGCAAAAAAAAAAAAAAAAACACCTTTTGAATAGAAGAAGTGTAAGTGATAACGGCTGACTGAAGGTCGACCACCGATTTATTCTTTTTCTGCTTTTAGTTATTATTATTATTATTATTATTATTGCTACTGCTATTATAACAATGATGATTTTGAGAAAAGAAAAACTGTAAGAAACTCAAATATTTTCTCGCCAAAAGAAAGACGAACAAGTAACGAGAAAATAAAATAATACATAAATGTTCATATCTCTTCCTTCTTTTTCTTTTTTTTTTTTTTTTACAGCGCGTTTTACAAAGAAGAAGGAAAAAAAAAATTTTTTTTTAATGTTTTCTTTTCTTTTTTGACGAGCACCCACAAAATTGGGGTTTCAATCAGAAGGAATTCTAACTGAGCGACTCCTGAATTTTCCTTCCCTTTTGTAGTTCGTTCGTTCGTTCGTTCTTTCCTTCCATATTCATACATACATATGTACATTTAATGAAAGAAAATACAAATATTTTTTCGGGGGTAAAGGGCTATTGTCCATCATCATCCATTCCTCAGTATCTATGTGGATTGAATTTTTTGGTCATAAATTTCAAAGGCTTCTTGTTGCTATTGAAAAAAAGAAAAAGAACAGAGTTGTCACACTCAGAGATAGAGAGAGATCCATGTCCAAAAGGGAGTCATTGTTATACATAGATACAATCTAACATAGCTACCTATCTATTTATTACTCAAGAAAAAGAAAAAGTCAAAATTTGTAAGGACAACCGTCAAAATGCATCCATACATATAACATACATTTACGTAACAGCACCTTTAACTTGGTTGGATAAATTAATTATTATTGAACTCTAAGTAAAATGATCCACAGTTTGGACAAAATCCATATTGAAAAGGTGATTAGAAGAGCAGTGTTTATCAACAAGTGTTGCTGATCAAAAATATAAAAATATTATTATTATTATTAAGTGAATCTAATAGAAGTAAAAATTCCAGATGCCAGTGTAACATTACTCGACTTGAATGGCTATGAATCTTAATGCTAAATCAGTTGAGAACTCTAAAGTAAAATTTCATTGGATCTAAATATTTTGATATCATATACTGGGCCTACAGTATGACCCCTATTAATTCTAGTTTCAACTTGTCTGGGTTTCGCTATACTACAGTTTTTTTTGTTTTTTTTCAGGGTCCTTTCAATCAGTAAAATCCTCGTGTACAAATTACAATCTGTTGGCTCATAACATTTCAGGGAAATTGATACATTTCTGTGTTTAAAAGGTTCATTTAAAAAAAAAGAAAGAAAGAAAAAAAAGTCACTAAATTAAACTTTTATTTTACAAAGTTCACTTTTATAAAAAAAAATTACACGCAAACCCCTGTGAAAGTTGAGCCAAGCTGTCAAGGGTATTAATTGAATGAGATAAATTTCCTCATGCTTAAAAATAATATTTTTTTCGGACATATCTGTCCGACATTCATCGCCTTTTAACTCTATGCAAATAGAGTTAGTAAAATATTTTTTTTTTTCAAATAAAGAGGAGTTTAAGAATTTTGTTCAAATATTTGCATAATCTGACGGCTGGAAAATTTGTTAGGAATTTTCAAAAAAAATAATGAATGAAAAGTCGGTACTTAATATGACAACTTTACAATTAATAATAATTTGTTAGCTGATTGAAACATTTGCTCCAATATATACCCATGATCAAAAATATTCCCTTTAATGTAATTGGTGAAACTGTAGAGTTTTTTGTAAAAAAAATTAATATTTTACGTGAAATGAAAGTTTTTTTTTTTTTAGAAAAGAATAAAATATTTAATATAGTAGAAATGTATATATACACTTTCCCCTAAAATATATATATAAGAATGATACTAATCATTGATTAAGAATCATTAAAGTGATTGAATTTACCCCGACGCCCCACCAAGACAATTGTGAAGAGAAAAACAACCTCAATACAGCTGCAAAGACCAGGAAAAATAAAGGATAATAATATGTATGTACATTAATATATTTTCTCCAAAAAAAAAAAAAGTAATAATAATAATTAAGAAACGGTCAATGGTGGTCAAGAGGGGAGGAAAAAGAAATGTCCGTGAGGCACACAAGGGATTTAAATTTCTTTCTTTTTTTTTAATTTGCAAAATTTGTCAAAAAGAATTACATACACATGACGTTTAGAATTTCATTTTTTTTTTGTATTTAAAAAAATGAAGACATTACTTATATATATATATATATATATATATACATGTAGGTAATGAAAATGTCAACTTAGGTCAAAAGTCAATTTAAAAAAAAGAAAGAAGAAGTACAAAAGTAGGCTAGAAATTATATGAAGAAAATTAAAATGAAATATAAATTCGTCAATGATGACGAATTGGTAGGTAAAATACAATGAGTGAGAAAAGACTCCGTGATTTATTGTGTGTCGTTATATCAATACTACTACTACTACTAATTAAAATAAAATATTGTGAAAAAATGGGAATAAATTATATATATTTTACATATAAATAGTTTCATACATTTATTGTTCGTAATATGCAGGAGTACATTCATACATAGGTAGGTAGGCTTGACTGTATGTATGCAGGGGGAGAAGTCAGAAGAAGGAAAAGAGGTAAAAGAGGCATAGAAGATTAAGCATGGAAAATTACAAATCAAAAGTAAATATCACGTTTTTAATGAAGAAGACGAAGAGAAGGAGAAAATCATTTATCATTCATTACGTCATCAATTACAACATTCTATGTACACACACACACACATTAGTTCAATTATTCTTCGCCGTCATATTTAAGACGTCTTTATGGGATTTATTCTACATATAAATATTTATAAAAGATCAAATGCTGAGAAGAATGTTGTCTAGTCTTGTCGTGACGACAAAGCCTATGGCATCACCAAAAGCCTTTACAATACGATACATATGTATGGATACAAAATATCCATTAATTCAAATGAAGAATCAAAGCTAAAAATTAGATACGCCACCTAGGTACCTATGTCCAAATCATTTATTGATTCAAAACCGTTACTCAATACTCAATGGGCTACAAAAAAACAAATGACTCAAAACGAATCATGGAAATTATTTTCTACTCCATATGGTTTGATGTCCCCAAATGGATGGAGCAGGAGTAAACAGTCGAATATGTTCATACTGGCCTATGAGCAGGTTAGGAGGAGTTGTGACGAATTTTATTTTTTATTTTAGGTAATATGAATATGATTTTTAATATTTCCGGTGGTGGCTTGAGAGAAGAAGTCATCATCATTTCCTTTTTGCCTTTATTTTTGATACTTTGCACAGGCACCATCCTTTTGAACCTTAGACTCATTTTATTTTTCTTATTTCTTTTGTATGTACATACAAGTTATTTTTATTTTTTGTTGTTGTGTATGTATGTAGGTTTAAAGATGGAGGCAAAGAAGGGAAGAAGAAGAGAAGTTAAAATTGTTATGAGGGTAAACTCATTAAATGATTTCTAATTTGTATTTCTCCCCATTTTGTTGAAATTCTAGACCTTTTTTTCCCTTCACTTTTTGTATTTTACCCATCGGTTGTAAAAAAAAAAAAAATCCAATGTTTTGTAACATTTTCCAAAGAGTCAAATGAATTTCCTAAGGTCATGGGTTTCATTGTTTATACTGCATAAGGTTTTCTAGCAAATTGATTATGAAACTTGTTTTTTCTTTCATTGAGGGAAGGAGTTATATTGAAATACTGGACTCAAATCTATTGATACAACAACTTGTTTTATAGACAAAGGCTTTACAACTCCCTTCTAAAAACAGGATTTATGCTATTGTGGAAATCAGTTTGAATTTTTAATTATATATTTCTTAATTTCTATTTATTTGAGTTTAAATGTTTGAAGAAAAGAATTTGAGGAGTAACAAGTCAATGATGAGATTGATTTATTAAATTTATTAAATCAGTTACTTTTATTAAAAAGGAATTACTTTAATAAAATACAATCAAGCCAAATTGACTTTTTGAATCGATAATAATTATTGTAGAACTGCACATTATCTTTAAGAAGTATTTTTAATTTTGCTTTGTCAAAGAAATGAAGAAATATCTGCATGATATTAATACTTTGTCAATTTAGGAGTTTATTATATTCAGACAACTCGAGCCAGTCAATTTTCTTCAAGATATGAAAAATTCTACGAAGTAAAGAGAAAAATAAAAACTTATGTAAGTGATTTGTTTCATTGAAGAGTTCCATTTTAGAGAGCCACTTTTCTCAGAATCTTTTCATAATATATTCTTGTGCTTTATTATTTATTATTAAAGATAAAAATAGTTTAGAAACATTGCCCTATGTAGAACGGGATTTCTCAAATGTTGGGTCCCCTTAAGCTGATCAAAAGTGAAAAATATCTTTGATTTTCATCTCCCTGCCACTAATAAAGAAAAAGTATATCTGAACCTCGATTAAAGAGAAAAAATGAAAAATAAATAAGGAACTCACTATTTAAAAATTATCGGGTGATAGGAATTGACGTTTGGAATACAATGTACAAATATCAGGGCTGACTGAAGGTCGATTGATCTCTAAATGAAATATTTTACTTTAAATTGATGTGAAGTACAATCAAAATGGGTCACAGTAACAGTAATATGGAAATCTTATGTTCAAGACCAGTTGGTCAAGAAAACTTACTTGGATCCAAATACTGACTCTTGACAATTCCTGTCATATTGCCAATGAATAATATCACTTATCACATTATTCTTGTAACAAATTAAAGAAAACAAAAATAATTGTAAAAACAATTAAATATTCTCGATTTGAAATAAAGAAATGAGGTCTGATTTTATTATGAAATGATTTATAAAGGATCAAAATTGAAATATTGATAGGACTTTATAAGTTGAAGTCTTAAATTTTTTGCTTTAAAGAGTTGTATTTATTATAATATTGTGTGAAGGTTGAGTGATTGAAAATCGACTTGAGGTTATTTAAATTTATAAAATAACCACACACAATATTTGACTCAAATTAGAAATATCACGAACCAAGTCTAGTTAAACCGAGTTTATATTTTCAGGAGTCGACACTAATTTAAAGTCATTTATTTGACTTAATATTATAAAAGAGTTAAATAAATGAATACAAACAAAACTTTTTGTGTTTGAATGTGAAAATATGGGGATAAAGAACTCAAGACATTCATTTCCTAAGTGGACCACCCTGTTTGTAGCTATACTGAAAGGGATGTTTCTTCTGGTCATGACGTTTCATTCAATTCGTATTTTTAAAGTTGATAATTCATATGTATATATTTCAAAGTAACTTCTCTATGAACTATGTTTATTTTTTTTCCCTTCATAAAGGTAAATATGTAATCATCACCCACCTGCAAAGTAAAGCTCATTATTTTTTATCAGTGATGTAACATGATCTTTCAAATTTCCATACAATAAGTGTAACGCAACGCAACAACGTACATATGTATTCCCTAATTGGAGAAGAAGATCGTTTTCACAGATGGGTGAAAAAAAGTAATTATTAAAAAAAACAAGTAGAGAATAACCCTGGAGAAGGTCAATCCTACATAGCCCAGTATATAAGTACTGCAATTTATGTAACTCCTCCATGAGAAGAATCGACTCAACCATTCTCTTTCTCTCAGGGGAATTCTTAAACATATGTACTCATATATATACATATCTTTTTTTTTCTTTTCTTCATGTCTTGAAAAAGTATGTAGAATTCATAATATGTATTACGAATTCAATTATTTACTTTTGAGACTTCAAAGGAATTGACTCTTTTGAAAGAGTAAAAAAAAAAAAAAAACTTTTTCCTTACATAGTTAAATGGAATATCGAAAAAATTGATAGCCTTTTCTAAAATAAATAAATAAATATTCGGGAAACAACTCTTTGTTCACTACTAAAAAAAAAGAGAAGTACCCGAGTAGTTTCTCTATATTATGTTAGAGTCCTTTCCACTACGTTTAAAAAGTCGTTTTCTTCTTT
The DNA here is from genome assembly GCA_963680855.1 of Lepeophtheirus nordmannii. Classification (NCBI taxonomy): domain Eukaryota; kingdom Metazoa; phylum Arthropoda; class Copepoda; order Siphonostomatoida; family Caligidae; genus Lepeophtheirus; species Lepeophtheirus nordmannii. The sequence goes on along the minus strand of OY804518.1, from coordinate 31,881,127 downwards.
TTTTTTTTTTTTGTTCACACTCCCAAGGGTAGCTCAAATTTCTCTGTATACTGACTATATGGTTTTGTGTCTTTTTTTTTTTTTTTTTAAAAAAAAGAAAATGATAGCAAATGTCAACAATGGGAACTTTATTTTTCCAAACATTATTTGGTTTAACGTCATTTTGTCTAGTTAATATATACATACATACATATTAGAGTTGAAACGGCACTCCACTACGGTAGCACGGTTCGGTACCCTTGCATACCATTCGGTTCAGAGTTGTTTTGACTAATAATGATAAAAAAACGTACACCCCTAACAATATTTTTCTTACATACATACATACATACATACGTGTACCGAACTGCTACCGTCAGTTCCAAACTACGGTTCGTACCGTCTCAGCCCTAATACATAGGTAGAGGGGGGAGGGGATGGATACTCGTGAGATTGAAATAATTAGAAATAATTATTAATTCTAAGTATGGTTTTTCAAAATCTGTGAAATATTTTTTCATCATATGTATGTTTTTGAAAGAAGATTTTAGCATTAGTATTTTATTTATTTATTTATAGAAAGATCTGATCCTTGAATTGCCAATGGAATAGCCAGGGTTCTATGGGTTTTTAATTTGTATTTTATAACCTTTTAATTAAAAGTTTTGTCAAAGCTTAAAGCATAATAATAATAATATTAATTATTATTATTAGTTAATTATAACTTTTTTCTTTCTTTCTTTGAAGATCTTGTTATGAAAATATTTGTGCTTTAATTTTCTTTCTAATATTTTTACGGCCTTTGAATCATTTTTATCTCATTTTTTTGGTTGGAAATATTTTTGTTTTAGAACTGTTGACACAGTTTTTGAGGTTCTTGAAGCTTAAGCCAATTTTATGTAAATAAAATGGTTCATTATGTTAGTTTAGTAGAATTAAAATGCGCCTTCTTCTGAGAGTGAAGTATCATTCTGGCCTATCTAAAGGGTTAAAACCTCAGAGAAGTCCTCTTGCATCTTAAACGACATATATATGCTTCCCTTCCCTCACAAAGACTTTTTACTTGTGGTTTAAAGTGAAACGCGTTGAAGTTATTTTTCTCTTCTTCAAATAGTTATTATTGTTGTTATATTCAACTATAAAACAAAAAAATTAATAAAATAACCAAATAGTTAAACACATTAAACAAATAAAAGAAGGGATTTAACTTTTGTCGACAATAGAACCTCTATTTTAAAGAGAAAAAATAAATGATAGGCATATTAATTTCAGTTTCTACATTCACATCACATCAACTTTTAATTTTTTTAATATTGACGCACTTATTAGAATTCAAAGACATGAACGTCTATTTTATAAATCCTTAAAAAAAATATTTTTCAACAATATTTAGAGAGGTGATTTCAGGTCTCAGGATGAGTACAATGCACTACTTACATATAGTCGGTTATGAGTCTCTATTCATTTTCAGATTCAGTGAATCTTTTAAAATTAAGCAAAATACTTCTTTTTTGTATTGTTTTTGTTGCTGACTTGAGACTCTAAGAAATTGCATTGCATATTCACTTCTGCCCCAAGATTATGTGCTTGCTTCTTCCAATTCTTGCCTGCATAATATTAACAAAGAGAGAGAGAGACGCTCTCAAGTTCTTTATAAATACATAATATAAAATAAAAACACACTGTTTTGAAAGTCATAAAAAAACTTCATATTTACATAAAAACATAAAAGTTAATTATTTACGGGAAAGAATCGTATAATAAAAAGTGAAATTCTCATTTCACGCATTGAAAAATTTAAAAAAAAAATTACATATATGTACATACGTATAGTATAACTACATATATATATGTACTTAAGTACACTTCTTCCTAAAAAAAAAAACACCTTCTAAGATTTTATTTTATTCGTCTTATTTGTTTAATTCACGACATCTAGGAAGAATCCGAAACGAATGAAAGGTGGAAGTCGTTTATTTCATTGATTCTTTCACACTGTGACTTGTATTCAAGTACGTCAAGAACGATGAAGGTGTGGGACCACGACTGATGATTTATAGCTCAACCAAAAAAGAAAAAAAAGGAAGAAAGACGAAGAAGTATTTCCAAGAAAAGGAAAAACATCTCTTAAGAAAACGGTTTTTTTTATTTAATTCAAAAAAATGCATGAAAATTTCATATTTCCTCTCCCGTAAAATTCTTATTAAAAATAGGGGATACTTCCTATGTACATACACTAGGGATGCCATAGGTAGGTAGGTAGGTAGGTAAATGAATGAAAGGGGTCCTCATGGGAGGAGGTCCTCTCACAAAATGCATCCTGCATACTTTGATAAATAATATCCTCTATGACTTTTGAACTCAAAAGTTTCAATAATATTTTTTTGTCAATTGCCGTGTAAAATCAACATTTTTAGTCGCTGTTGTATCATTGAAAAATTAGGTTACGAATGTGGATAGATTCATTCATGTGAGTATGTTTTGAGTATGCTATTTAAGTGTGTTTGAGTTCCTTCAAATGGTTAAAGTAGGACCTTCAAGTCATTGTTACGTCTTATGTAACAAATATGCTTAATATTCCATTTCATTACGACCAACCTACTTCGTATTACTTATGTTATATTTAATAATAATTTGTCAATGGGAGTGTGAAGGCTAATTTTGAGTGTCAGGTCCTATTTTTTTGACAATAAAATATAGGGACATAATTTGAAGGACTCTCTCCGTATTTTGAAATGGGTACAATGATACAAAATCAAAAGTTATTTCCTCAAATGAAAAAAATAATAAAAAGTTTTGTGAGGAAAAAAAGAGTTAATTTATGTTCGGTTTTTTATGATAGTTTAATACAGAATGTATTAAATTAATTATTATCCATACTTGAAAAAAAGCTATTTATTGCCTGAATTGGTGAATTAAATATTATATACATAAATATGTAAGTTCAAAAACTTTAATACAGGACATTAAAAATAGATAAAAATGAGCCTTTAATCAATTTAAATTATTATTTAAAAAAACGAAAAGGATTTATATAGATCAGGGATCATCAAACTAGTGCCTGTGGGCAAAATTTGCTCTGCAATAACCATTCATCCGGTCTGTCGTAGGTACAGGAGTCAATTTATTAAAGCATTTTACTCTTCCATTTTCTATGATATGTATTCACAATTTTCCGAAATGTATTATATATGTATTCCCTTGCATTTTGTACTTTTGATCCCAATCTAAATTAGATGAGGGTGTAACGATAGGATAGGATATAAAAGGAAAACATTTTTTGTTTTTGTTTTATTATTATTATACATTGTTTAGGTCACAAAAATATGTTTCTCTAAGAATGTACTACATGTACAGGTCGGGAATTTGGTACAAGGTGCACCTGCAAGTAAATTACAAGAGATAGAACTGTGAGCCCATGTGAGTTTTCTTATAATGATCGTAAAAGATTCACCCTACAACCAATGTTGTCTTATCATTAAAAAATTTGAGACGGAATATGTATATACCATTGCACAAAAAAGTAGGACAAATATTAATTCGGCCCTTAGTTAGAATTATTTCAATCATTCGGCTCACTCTCCAAAAAGTTTTGTGTCCTATGATTTAGATCAATGCTTCTCAAACTTTTTTGTATCCCAGGGTCCATTAATGATCTAATTAAATTCATATAGATTTTCATTTCATATCTGTATTTTTTTTTTTGCTTTTAGAAAATGCTAGGGAGGTGTTAAGAAGCTTGTAGACACACTGTTTAAGAATCACTGATCTAGGTAGAAAAATAATCTAAATGCGAATAAATCTGTATTGATCACTAAATCGATTGCATTTAAAGACGTATGTCTCTATTTAGGTCAGGGGTGCAGATACAAAGGGTTTTTAAAGGTGGGAGGTGAACCAATATTCAATTTAGTAAATCTGCATAGTGGCGACAATGGAGTAAGGTCCTCCAGAAAAACTTTAGTCCTGTATGAATTGACACCTTCTGAACTACCATGAGGCACTTCATACCTGAGTGATTGCTTCTATTAATCCATTTCATTATATTATGGTTCACCAATATTTATATATGTAAGTACACTACTCAATGATTTGAAGAGAATCACGGACTTCCTCCATCTCTCCATCCATCCCTATTTACTCCCATTAACCCCTCTTTCTCTCTATTTTCTATTATTATTGTTGTTGTTGTTATTATTATTTTCAATAATATCAAAACATTCAACAAATGTTTCACACCCTGTTATTGTGTATATTTTGTTGTTATATATTACCAATTACATGAAAAGAATAGAGAAACATCATCTGTATTTTATCGTCTGTTCCTCCCTATGACATCACCAACAACTCTCACCACTCCTTCTTATGGATGTATGTATGTGTTGTAGCAGCAGCAGCAGCATCATCATCATCCTTCTCCATTGCCACCCCCATTTCTTATCATCTCAGCACGTGTTCTTGATGTCTGCTCTCTCTCTCTCTCTTGTAGTAGAAGTAATAATAATATTCTTCTTCTTCTAAGTCCCCTTTTTTCTTTTTTACAATCTCCCGAAAAACATAAAACAATAATAGTAACTACAACTAAGAGGACAAAATATTATTTAATTATCTTGTAGGGAAATCTTCATTCAATCCAGGACAGTCAAGTCGTCCATGGAAAGCTTCCTTTTTTCTTTTTTTCCTATTTAGCAGCCTTGTACATTACATACATACAAACATAGTATCAGCTAGTCGTGTGTGTATTGTACAACAACATATGTACACATACCTACAATTATACATATGATGATGATTATTAAACTCAATGACTCATCAAAACATATTTGTGTTTTTTTTTTATATTCAGAGTAATGAAATTTAGTATTAGGTGTTATTAGGTATATGTACAGGTAATATGTATGCTTATGTCATTATATTATGCTTTATATATATATATATATATGAGTGAGTGTAAAAAGATATGTGTCATGAATATTCAAGATATGAAAATTAATTTTAATGATGCCTTCGTCAGGATTTTTTTTTCTTTTTTTAAAATATTATTATTATTATTATTTTTATTAACGCTACTATGTATAAGAGGGAGAAAAAGAATATCATTGTCATCATGGTTATATGTATGTACATATACATATTTAGTACATGCATTGAGAAAAGTTATGTCCGTTAGGAAATTATTCGTATCAAGGAATGAGTTATTCTATGTAAGTCATTATATTATTATACGTAAACGGTTGCTCTGAATCATTCCATTTGTGACTCGGTGCTGATACAATCATAATTACAAATATGATCATGTAAAAAGTTTTTAAATGAGTTTGAATGATATTTAAGGAGCAGAGAGCTACTCCATCGACAATACACTTAAAAAATGTTTTATTAATAGAAATCAATAAATAAATTGGAAAGAATCAAAATATAAAAATCCTCAAAAAAGAAACATTTTTATTTCACCATGGTATTATATTTTTTTTTGTCGAAAATACCAGTGGATCTGTAAGGTTATTTGACCTACATACACACTTTTATTTCCAAGAGAATTTTAAGGGCCTCTATTTTCAAACACTTTACTTCAAACTGGAGAAATACTTCCTCTATCGGTCTAATCAACAACAAAGTATTAGACTTAATAGTCAAGCAAAATGGGCCCATTTCGTTGCTTATATGTAGTATATAAGTAAAAAGGAACATTTTGAAGTGAGGTGTTTGAATTTAAAGGCCGTATAAATGTTGTTCGGAACTTATGTATTTACAATAAGAGACCTGACTATTGCAAGATCAAATTCTAAATTTAGATAGAAAAAGGTCATTCAATGGTCAATAAATCTTGTGAGATTTTTTTCCTTCTAGTGGAAATTTTTGCAAAGTAGTAACATAGCAAGTGTCTCTGATAAAGAAAGAAGATTAAATAAGTAGATAAGCAGTACAAATTCAATAGCATTATTTCGCAATAACTTTTTTGCAAAGACTTTTTTTTTGCCCAACTTATTAATATGAGAGTAGTTAGTAAAATGCTGGATAGAAACCAGTTAACAAACCTAGTGAACTCATGTTGAACAATCTTTTTTATCGAAGAATTGCATGGGTTTTGTAGGAGCTCTGAATTGACGTGTTAGAAGAAGAGTTGTAGTAGTTGTACTTTATTCTAATCTCTTTCAAAAAACAACATTTAGAATCTTGAAAACGATAAAAAAAGTAGAGTTGTTTAAAGATATGACAATATTTTTTCGTCAAGGAGAAAATGAAGAAGATATCTTTGAAACGATTTACTTAAGAATCAAATTATTTTTTCGTTAAAAAGCGTGTACAATTGTATTTACATATTATCATGTGGATCCTTAACAAATTAACCAATGGAAGAATGATTATGTAATAATGAAGAGAGAGAGAGAGAGAAAAAAAAAAAGAAGATGAATGTTCCAGATGTTTCCAATGATAGCTAGTTGACTTATCACCTCATAAGAAGATGAACATGAACAATCTGTTCTAGCAAAAATATAATAAAAGGATAATACAACAGATTGTCGAACATATACATATACGTACATATATATACATACACAGAATGTATGTTTAATAATAACATTATAATACATACATAAATCCCAAAACGTGTGCTCTGGATGAGAGAGAGAGAGAGAGAGGTTATGAAACCTTTTTTCCCTTTCTGTTGTTTTATCCTTTATAATAATAATAATAATAAAAAAATGTATGTAAAATTTATTTCTTTTTTTCTTTAATTAAAATCTGTATATTATTTTGTTACTCTAATTAATATTCTCTTTGATAGACGAAAGAAGACTAAGATGATCTCCTATTCATTTACAGAGAGAGGAAGAGAAAAGGTGCATACATACATACATACGTATGTGTGTTTCAAAGCCGTACAAGTTTTAAGTATCTTTTTGATGTTATGATATTAATTCTGAGATAGTTTTAATTTACATTAGTCAATAGACACCATAGAAATAGTAATAATAATAATAATAAAGGACAATGATTCTTTGTGAGCTTTTTTCCTATTGTTAAAGTTGTTTATATTGGCTCCAGGTTGAGAGAGGGGGGAAGATTAGGATTCATCTCAAATAAGAGATCTTTGATCTATTGATTCCATATTGTAAGTATCTATGGATGTGTATATGTATATACATAGAAGGTGATGGAAGTTCCTTTTATCCATGTCAGTGTACAAATCATGTACATATATAAATTGTGGATTCTTTTTAAAAAACCTACATACGTAGAAAAACATCAAGGAATTATGGCCACATTCAAAAAGTTTGATTGGCTCTAAAAACATTTTACGTATTTACAATGATAAAAAATTTTATGAACTTAAAAAGTTAATAAAGCATTTTTGAAAGTTATTTTACTCTTAATTAATATTTAATTTAATTTAAGGTATGTGACATTTATTATGTGACAACTCTCAATTATTATTTAAAAACTTAGTATAAAATGATATCTGTGGCCACATTGGCTATCAATAGAATAAAATAAAGTTCACAATTTACAAGTTATACTATGTAATTTCATCAAAAAATCCTTCCTGATAATTGATGATCTTTGCTCTGGTTATGAGAAAAATTATGCAGGGGCCAAAGTGTCCATAATTGAGTTTTTGCGTACATAGATATTTGTACTGGGATCTCAAATGATAATTTGAAAAATAAAAATAAAAGACCTGATGAATCGGTTTTTTAGCCTCCAAATAATTGATAAAAAATATCGGTCCCAAAAATCTATATCGGTGGAATCCTAATGTAGATTACCTGACTGTTCAGGCTTGATGAATACGTTATAAACATCCATAATGTAGTATCCATAATTTTACCAAATTAAACCATTGTTCTTGGTTCCATCAACACTTCATTTCGTATCAAATGTAGTGATATATGTTACATACATGTAACAGGACAAAAGTTTGAGATCAGTAAATTATAGTATGTGTATATACCTTTAAAACCATTGATTAAAGTTGACTATTAAAAACGTCATATTTTTGAGCACTCAATTCATATTTTTTTTACCTTTCCACTTTTAAATATACAGAAAAAAAACCCGGAAAAATTATTTTTAACTCTAATAGGATATGATGCAACTCTTTAATGCTCAATGGATTATATTCATGGTTTTCTAAAAAAATTGTACTCTCATAATATCCCTGAGCCCTGAAAAAGAATGAATGTAGACGTTCCCTAGTCAAAAATTAACACTGTTGCTTAAAAGTAAAAGTAAAATGTTACTTTAATAAATGCTATTTTATTTTTTTTACACAATAAAAAGCAAAGCAAAACAAAAAAATAGGTTTAAATCCGGATATTTTTAATATAATTTAAATTTAAAGCTTTATTATTAACTGAGAAAAACATCGTAAGGAATTTTTACATAATCATATAGTATGTAACTCATGGAATTATTAATATCAAGTTTTTGTTTTTTTAGTAATAGGGATACAGTGTTATAACGGAACTGAATGTAATCAAGTCTCCTAGTAAAAAAAAATATGCACCGTGAATCATAACTCTGCAACATTCATATCTGAAAAGTGTTTGAAATCCCCTGGAGTTCCAAATTACATAAAAAAGATAAAAAAATCCTAGTTCAAAAATCTCTTATTAATTAATTATTTTATTCTTTGAGAGGGACTCCGGATTTTTAAAGTGCCATAGTCAATCTTTCATTTCAAGAATAGGTCATCCTTTTCAAACAAGTCAAAAAAACAACCATCAATATACGAGAATTTTAACGGTTAATTGAACTTTTAATTTCCTTATCTCTTTATGGAAAACAACAACAATATCAAAATAAAAATAAAAATTTGAACAATCCGTAATTCCTTATCTCTCACTCTACATTTATGTAGGTATAACTTATAATTACCAACAATAAACTACTGGATATTTTCCTATTCTCCTCCAAAGAGTCTGTAATTTCCACCCCCCCCTCCCTTCTTTTTGACATGATGAATGATGTTAGGCAGTAAAATGGCTTTCTCTTTGTGTCTTTTTGTGGGTCTCTAATTAAGAAGGATGAATATGTACGAATCTAGGTACATATGAATGTAATGTACATATCAAATAAAATATGTAGTTCTCACGCAACTTTATTTATAAATAGCACCCATGAGATTACCTCCTTTACTTTAACAACAACGGCAGAGCTGCTGTTTCTCCTATTATTACTATTATGACTAGAGCTAGATAGAAGAAAAAGATAAGCGAAGAAGGAGGAGTAAGGGAAAAAAACGAGAAGGAGAGACGCAGACGAGTTTGTTGCCTTTCCAAAGCAAGTTACAGTAGGTTGTATATACATATATATGTATATCTAGAAATAAAAATAATCAAAAAGAAGAGGCCAAGATAAAAGTTTTCAAAAAAAAAAAAAAAAAACAGCAGAAGGGGGAAGAGAATGACTTTCCACATAAGAAGAAAAAAAATTCTTTCTATTCTATTCTCTTGGCTTTCAAAATAAAAGTTCTTCTTGGAAAGGGGGGGGGGGGAAGAAGAAGCCTTTCCTTCCCCCTTCCCCAAGAAAAAAAGAAGTTTTTCCCCTCTTTTTTTTTTAACCATATAACTTCAAGGAAAGAAGATGCTTTCATAAAAAATCATTATTTTATGTATAAAAGCTATGTTTGTGGGTTTTTTTATGTTTATTTAATATAAAAACATGGGAAATGAATAACACATTTATTAAATAATAATCATAATTATAAAATCAATTTCCAAGTTTTATTAACTTATATGTATATACAATTTTTTGTAGCTAAATGAACCTAATTATGCATTTCCACTTATTCTAACTATTTAAGAGTAAAATAATAAGGTTTGGGAATTTTTTTATTTTTTTCATATTACTATTATTATAAAGAAATTATTTCCCAAGTTGTAACTAGGTATGGTTTGTTCATTCTTGCTATAATGCAGTCTATCAAGGGGGATTGAACAATTACCAAATGTAATTATACATATACCAAAAAACAACTTTTGGTGATTCGATTGAGGCCAATAATTATTTTTATTTTTATCTTTATTTCACTATCTACGCTTGTAGGGGATCCATAGTTCTCGATAAGAGCCTTCAAGAGTCTTGCCCTCTTCGTGAAGACCAAATCAAAGCAATTACATGGATCAACAGGAAAAAAATCAATTGTTTTTTCTCTACGTCTTCTCTATCATTAAAAAGCAGTGACATCAATGGAGGTTTGGTTTCAGATAAGTTAGTAAAATCTGATACTTTATTCTAGGTAACTCTTGCAAAAGGTAGTGTTTTGTAAGTCTAGCCAATTGAAATGAATGATTCTGTATTAGAAGAGGAACAAACTATATAGAACAGAAACAATCTACAATGAATCAAGGCATAAAGGTTCTTTTTTAAAAAAAATACATTTAAGTACATTTTTAAAAACAAAAAACTTCAAAATACAGGAAACTTTTCATTTACTCAACAAAAAAAAATATATCTTCATATGAGAGAAAAAGAGGAACCCTTCAAAAACACATTATGTTCAATCTGATTTTCAATCATATATGTATATTTTGTATTGAATATACATATATGTATTCCTTAAATATTAAATGAAAGTGTCAAAACATCAAAAAAAGATCTCTTTGAATAATCTGAGAGTTGTGTGGATATGTGTTAGACACATAGCACCCTTGTACATACATGTGTAGACGGGTAATTAAAGAGACTAAATTGGTAGGAGTAGCATTATTAATAGTAGGGAATAGTATTGATCTAGTCTCTCTCTCGTGTTGGTCGACCTTTTATTGTTATTATTGTTATTATTATTATTATTTATCTTTTAATCTCATGAGAAACTTTTTTGATAATTTGTCATAATTTTCTCTTTTGCTCTATGTCTCTCTCTCTCTCTGTATGCTTCATTTCTTCATATATTTTTTTCCTGTTTTTTCCCTCTTCTGGTGAGAGTTTCCCTTACCTTTCTCCTATTTTTGACTCTCTCTCTCTCTCTCTCTCTCTCTCAAGTTTTTGTATATAATATACATAGTATAACAAAATATCTCTCTTTACAATCTATTTTATTTTACCTACTACCTACCTAACTAACAAATTAACTAACTCTTCCAGAGAAATGGTAGACACACTCCGTATTATGAGGTTCTTAATAATATGTGTGTATTATTAGTCATGAAATAAAATAAAAAAGATATCATAGATATGTACATTGTACATAATATTAAAAAAAATATCCAATGTGGTTTTCCGCGAATTCTTTTTATTTAGATATACAATCGATGTTGCAATTAAATATTATATTGTTTATTTTATTCCTAATATTGTTGGGAGAATACCAATATTTTTGTAGCAGTTTCAGTTTTAAAATTGCTATCTATACTTTCTATACCTTTCCCTACTCGAAATATAAAATGAAAATGTCGTTAAGGACAATTCATATGCATTTACACGGTGGTCCACAGAATTTGTTTATTTATTTATTATTATTATTTCTTTTTGTGAGAGCGTAAGGGGCTTGCTCAAAAATTGAATGATGGTTTCTTACGTCCACAGTGCATCAAATATTTCAATTTAGAAATTACAGTATGAATTTAGCATAATACTGTTTCAAACGCATCAGTCAGTACTTTGATACCACTAGGCCTCCGTTATAATGCCGAACTACTGCATACACTAGTATGCAGTATTTTAAAGTGTGGAAAAGTGTTTCTCAAACTTTTTTATAAATAAATTTATTTAACACATAAAGTACAATAAGGAGTATAAACTCCACGTAACACTACATTTTTACTTAAATGTACATATTATGTATGTTTGTAAATTGTATAAACATTCTTCTTGGTGCCGTGTTGGTTTATATTCTTTTTCTACGATAAGAAATCTTCATTTGTTTTTCCGAGTTTCTTTTCTTTCTTTTCATATTCATATTTGTTATTATTATTTTTTTAATATTATAATAGTATGTAGATATGGTTCTATGGTGGTTTTTAAACCAAACCACGACGTGAAAAGAAAGAAAAAGAGAGAATATATATTAAAAGAAGAAAGCAAAGTATGTGCCCTACGGTTTTGTGTAGAATTACATGCAATGTAAAGAGTTGTAAAAAAATGCGAAAAAAAATTCAAAATATTCAAATAAGACAAGAAAAAGTTTGAGACATATATATATATATATATATGGTCATGTGTTAAAATTACATGGATCAAATCATAACACATTCAATTATCCCAAAAATCATCTTCAGTGAGAAGAGAAGAAGGGAATGAGAATCCATTAATCTGAAATCCATTTGGTAGAGCCATCATTACTTGCACCCTCTTATGTTGTTGTATATATATATATATATATATATATATATATATATATATATATTACATACATACATACATGTAAAAACGTCAGATGCAGACAACTACTACCGCTATATTACGAGGAATATAAAAATATAGCCTGCAAATCAAAATAATAACATTAATATATTTATAAATAACTTATTAAATTTAAAGGTAAAAGTATCTACATAAATCAAAATATCAAATGAACAATATATAAATTGCTCACAAAATACTCACAAATTTACAATTCATTAACTATTTTAAGAATATTTTTTTTAAATACCTATATTTAATCAACAAAGAATTGAGCTTTAAACTTGGAGACTTAGTTGAATATACAGCTGTCTCCCATGATCATTTCCTCAACCAGAGTTGCAAGAATCCCTTCCAAAGGTTTGATTGATACATACAAACATAAAGTACATATTTTTGAAAAATGATTCTGGTTCACAAAATCAATGGTTTTGATCAAATCCATCTGGAACAGTCCAATTTGACAAGGGAGAATGAATTAATGATCTTTTTTTGTTGTTGTATTCATATTTTTATTATTATTTTTTTATTCTATTTTTTCCATCTCAATTTTGATCTGTTCCTATATTTGTATGTAGTTATTAAAATCTCAATGGATTTTTCCATCTAAATATGTGTAGTGACACCTGGTGATGCATTTGGTGCCTCAACATCAGAATTGAGTTCTACTATCTTAATCTAATATTGTGATTCACTTGACTAAGTAACGTCTAATATGTACATAATCAATCGATAGTACTTTATCTAAAGATTAATAAGTAACATAACTTTATCAAAGGAAGAACTTTTTGTTAAAAAAAGAAATATTTGTTATTTTAAAATGTATTTTATTAATAGAGAAAAAGTATTAAAAATATGTTCTCGTAATTTTTCAGAATGAAATTACTATTCACTATAAATTAAAATAATATGATGAATTTTGATTCTAACTAAGAAATAATTAATGTAACGACACTACTTTTCAATTGACTAGTATGTAATAAATAACAAATTACTTTATTAGGTCATATCCACCAACACTTTGTAACATAGAAACAATCTTGAATAAAAAAATAAAAAAGGAAGAAAATCCCATAAATAAATACATGATATACTAATTCATAGGCATAGTTTGATCAATGATGGGCCTTATAATTCAAATTTCTGTTATGAGATGAATTTCAGTGTTAGCTATATATAGTCTTGAGTCTTTTTAATTTATGACACTTTATTTGACTCAAATATGGCCTTTCTCTCTCTCTTTCTTTCTTTATTTTCATTAATGCTTAGATTGTTTACGACATTCAAGTGCAATTTGCAGTACCTTTAAAGAATTAATCAGAATAATTTATTATCATAAGTGAAGAATAATAATAATTATGTAGTTGAAATTTAGATATAACTCAAATTCATTTTGACCTCATAATATGCATTTGATTTCCTCAGGATTCTAGGCATTAATGACCATTAAAGTCAATTAAACATCCTACAAACTTACATGATATTTACATTGATCAACAATGTTATTTTTCGGTAGTCCTTGTACGTACGTACATACAATGTATCTGTGCTAGCGAGCTCATCTCATTACTGACTTGTAACTGATATATTGTCATTATAGCCCAATGTTCATGCGTCATAAACAATATTTCTCACGATGATCATTGAGATAATTAAAAAAAATTCCTTCTTCGAAACTTGAGAAAAGAGAGCACCTACGCCCTCCTTCCAAAGAAAAATGAGCATGGGCAAGAAATGACCATTGCTCCCATGGGAGACCGTTTTATTTTTATGAGGAGAAGGACTTATGTATGTATAAGAAGTGATACTCACACTTTTTGCTCAAAGTTCTCTCCTCTCCTCCTCATTTCATTAAATGTTGATCACAAATGATGAAGTTTTCTTTATTGTTATTACATGTTTGTTTATTTAATTTGTTAAAGGATTTTTTTCTTCTTCTTCTTCTTCCTCTTGTAGCAAGTGTTGATTTGGGAATATGTATTTGTTTGTTTATGTATGTATGTATGTATGTATGCAGTTTAATAGTGTACAAAATTACGTATAATATGTATGAACAATGTATGTACAATACAAGGTATTGTAAATGAAAATTGAAGAGCTTACCCAAGAGTCCCTAATCTATGTATCCTATCTATCATTCACAGAGTCATATTTAGATTTTATACTTGAAAAAAAAATAAAAATAAAAAAAATATCTTCATCAAGCAGTCATTGTTGGCCTTTTGTGATTTTTTCATATTCGTTAGATTTGTCTCACTTGAATGCATTCTATCTATGATAGTGCTATATCTTCATCTTCTATTTTCCTTCCTATCTTTCAAACAACAACACAACAGAGTGTGTTGCATATATAAAGCGTTAAACCCTTGAAGTGAAGCAAGGCTTCCATTTATGATGATGATGATGTATAAAGTAGTGATACTTCATACTTTAGTTTGTGGTTTGTGAAGTCTACATACTATGTATGTACATAATAGAATGGAATACATAAAGAAGAAGGTGCAACTCTGTGGTTCTAGTGCTAGTGTTCTGGTTAAAATAAAAAAATAAAAAAAAGAAGGAAGGAAGGAAGGAGTTGGAAATGGATTGAGAGCCGCTGGTTAAATGAGTCATTAACTTATTATTAAAACGTTGTTGTGGTTTTGTTGTTTGTTAATTAAAGGGTGAGGGGAAAATCAGTTCTGTCAAACTTGAGTTACTCCTTTCCCTCTCTTCCTATCACTAGCTTTTATTTTCAATTCCATCATCTTTTTAATAAAAATATTTAGAAACGTTCATGCACACACAGGAACGGACGGACGGATGATGGTGTCTCACTATGTATGTAGGTATCACTGAGTCACATACGCATTAGTTATTATTGTACACACATAGAGTCTAACAACACCTCTAATACCCAAGTTTGAAAGGGATTTTGGCGGCTTATGTCAAACACTTTTATTCTGCTTCCATTTTTTTTTTGTTATTCTTCTTTTTATTATTTTCCTTCAAATCATTATTCCGTTTAGAGGGGGTGACAAAACGATGCGGCAGCCCTGATGTTGACTACATGTATGTATGTATGTGATACCACCACTATAACAATAACTCAACAGCTTCAATCCACATAACATATATGGTACATTGGAAAAGTAAAGTATTGAATGACAAAAAAACAACAACCAACCCTAGACTTTTGGGACTTGATGATTTAAATTAATTCAATCATATACAGAATGATTTCATATCAAAAAGTAGATTTGACTTGTACATTGTACGTACTAAAATTTGCCTATGGAGCGGGAGTAATTGAGGTCTTCTCGACGTGATCCGTATCTCCCTTCTCCCCCTAAGGAGTAAGTATGTATATAGCCAGGAACAAATACAAAAATCTCCGACTAATCAGCAAAATAGATTCGCTTCAGAGAAAAGAAGAAAAAAAATCAATTTATTTAAGATCTTTATGTGGAGAAAAATTCCTTCAAAGTCCTCTCACAACAAGCAAGCACACAATGTACATACATATATGTTTTAAAAAAAGTAGTAGTATTTGAATAAACACACATTGTAATCGAGACATGTCAATCACAGTGTGAAGCTGCTCCTCACACAAAAGCATTAAGAACGAACCAACGAACAGAAAAGTCTGTGTTTCTACATACATGATTGCTGTATTTCTTTAGAGTGATGTATGATATTATATATAATGTTAATAATAATAATATGTGAAATGAGAATAGCAAAAGATGCTTGTTTTAAATGATTTTGACTCCTTCATGAATTTAATAAATAGCTTGTCAAATGATGGATCTAATTTCTATATTACATTACCTACTAAAAAACAAAACAAAACAAAACAAAAAAAGACATCAGCTCCCTCTTTTATAAATTATGAGAGAGACATTAATACAGGTATAGTTTACATATATACATAATGTACAAATAAAAAAGTGAAAAATAAGCAAAAAGAAAAAAATGAAAAATAGATTTGACAATTTTCTAATTAAATTTCTGCTGTATCAGCATTGCATTTGAACGTTAATTATCTTGATATTAGCTCTTTTTATTCTCTCTCTCTCTCTCTCTCTCTTCTCCTTCTTCCTCGATCCTATAATATAGAGCAAAATAAATAAATATATATAGAAGTGTAATCACACTAATCATTCATACTATATTGTAGGAACATAATTTGTCAGGTAAAGCGTACACGGCAAATTATATGGATTGAACAAGCCCTGTTTAACAACTCACATAGGCAGCAAAAGTAATAATATCAAATATTATGTATGTATTTACCTATGTTGAAAAAAGTAAAAAAAAAATGCCTTTCAAATAAATATACTTCATTATCTCGCAAGTTTTTACTTTTTTTTAAGGGATTTTATATATATATATATATATATATATATATATAGTCGTCAACGCCGGGTTTTCTTTTTCCTTTAAAATAATTTATCTTTTTGTATGTACTCTGAATGTATGAATACTGACAATACCTACAGTAGTAGACCGTATACATATTATACATATATGAAGTAAAATTGTGTTTAACGTCATGTATGTATGTATGTATGTATCTCCGCCCTTACATAAAGAGAGAGAGAGGGGCAGCAGATGTCTTCATTAGTTGTTTTTTTACACACACTACATCCCCAATTTGGTATTTTATGATGATGAACGAGGTTTAATACTTACTCTCTCTCTCTCTTAGAGATTTTGGTTGTATGTACAATTACATATTTATATCGAAGTATTATAATTCAATTATCACCTTAATATGGGAATTTAGAGAAAAAATATTTTTTTTTTCTTTCTCTCTCTCCACTTATATGTACACAAGTGGAGAGAAGCCTCTTCAAAATACGTGATTCATTTAATCCAAGCAGATTATGATGCATGAATTACTACATGTGAAAATTATGGATTCAAATTTGTATATATATATATATATATATATTATATTGGCGGTACATATCTACCCTAGGAAGGTATTGCAAATCAAAATATTATTCATTTATAGGTAAAAATTAATTTCATGATCATTATGGACTATTAAGAGAGAGAGAGAGAGAGAGAGAGTAATTAATATATTTAATTACTATGGATCTCTTTGATAACATGGATATTTAACTCCTCTATCTAAATGTATTTCATTTGATACAGGTTAACCTCTTCCTCTGAATTGATATATGTATGTATGTATAAATTCTTAGAATACATTTAATATGTATTATATGTACATAAATTGTATGTATTCGTAGATTGAAGAACTGGGAGGAACAGATATAGTATGTAAAGTGTTATTTTTTTTACTACAAATTTGAATAGCCGATTCTGGGCTTTAATGATTAGGGCCGTACATCACAAAAATATTCCAGGTAATAGGAATTAATTAAAGTTGATTTATCGTCGTAACATTTAAAGCCAAATTTGTGCACTCCTTCAAATTAGTAATTGTAAAAGGTTATATATAATAAAGTATTGACTCTTATTTCTTATATGTTTAGTTTTGATTTTATTTATTTATTAATTTTTAATTTAATGATTTTGAGCTAAATTTAGTATTTCAATAACATTCCTCTTACTTTTTATATGAAGTATGTATATACAAACAAAAGACAGATATATAAAAATCCTTCATAACTTCATTTATTCTTGCTTCACATATTAGTACATATATAAATATACATCATCAGATTTGTAGGGGGTCGCAAGAAGAGTTTACACTCTGTTTTAAAATTTTTTGAACTCAATTTAAATTTAATTTTTTGAAGATTCCGATATTAAGTTGACACTACTGTCATTCACACACTTGCGTCCAATTACACGTCAAAGTAGATACGGCTCCTTTTGTGAACAGCTCAAATCGTATTTTTCGGGGGTTTTGTTTAAATGTCTGAAAGTCTGAAAGGTGACTAAAATGAAATTGAAACCAAAAAAGATATGTACAATGAGTATTCTTTTAAAATTTTGAGAATATACGTGGTTTATTTTTTGAGATACATAACCTATTAATCAAGAAACTGATCATCCAATTTTAAATTTGTATAGTATATCTAAACTCAACAGTTATTGTTCTGTAATATTATTGACCTTATAAAATTTTTATTGCTGTTTTGATAATTTGAAAAAAAAAAAAAAAAGTTGATGATTTTGATGATTAAATAAAGATTTTTTGATTCCCGATATTTTTTTCTCAACGTAGTATAATTAGATAATAATTTTACAAAAATATATAAAATAAAAGAATAAAATAAAATAAAATCGCAAGCATAGACATAAAAAAAAGAAGCCAAAAAACAAGAAAAATGTTGTTTAATATTGTTCTTTATGCATAAATGCAAATTAAATACCAGGAATTTCCCTTCTACCTACTACTTGAAGAATTCCAATCCGACATTTTCTTACTTTCAAGGAAGTTTTGCGTGATGAATGTATTTTAGGAAGCTCAATTATCTACTTTCGTACATATGTATCTACATACCCACATGACATGCTGTTGTAAAATTGAGGAGAAAAGGCACAGGGGTACACCCCTAGATAGCAGCACTATTATTATTATTCACTCTGAAAGACGTATTCCAAGAATCAAGTCCATTTTTTATTAATTCATTCAATGTATGTACATACTTACTAAAAACCATAAAGAAAAGAAGTAGGAAAAAAAAATAGAATCACCGTGAACTTCACACCTGTTTATAGAATTAATCATTCAAAAACCTTCATAATAACAGAAAAAAAAATCCTAATTTTCCAGAAAATAATTAAGTTAAAACCTCGTAAAAAATAATATTATTATACGAGTACATACACTCACTCTTTTTTACGACTGCACCTCGCTTTGCCTTGTTGCATTCCAAGACTCATTCATCCAAATTCATCCTCTAAAAGACTTAAGTTTTTTTTTTGTTTTTGTTTTTTTGAAGTAATCATCAACAAACATACAGAAGAAAAGAATGAACCCCTTCAATCAATGAGAGAGTTTTCTCATAACCCCTTCAGTGTATGTACCTATATGTATGGTTGAAGAATCATGACTAGAGCACATTTCTTCTGGTTATATTATAAACGCTACATACCTACATAGAAGAACATTAAACTCTGACAATAAGAAGGGAAAAAAGTAGTTCAAAATTATGGGAAAATAGCATGAAAAGTAAAAAAAAATATAATATAATATAATATGCAGGGATAGGAAGAGATTGCGTGGATTTATGGAGTATATTCTTCCGGTTTCTTCTACATACATCTCCCTACATATTGAATAGTATAAAATTCAATATTTCTCTTCTTTATTTTTTATGGGTTTTCTTTTAGAGATGTACATATGTATATATTATGAGTGAAAGAGAGGCTTTTAATGGGGTGGAAGTAGGCTCCTTCCTTCTCTTAGGATTTAAGGGGAGATGTCATTCATCAATATAATATAATATAATATAATATTACTTTGAACATTTCTTTTTAACAGCCTCCCTCTTTCACATTCTCCACTCTTTTTTCTCTCTCTCTCCCTCTCTTCACGGCTCACTGTTGTTGTAACTTGTAACTGTATCATGAAGAGCCATTTTATTAATGTCGTGTCTATATATAATATCTATTATACATTTTTATTATTATTTTATGTGATTTAATGCAAAGTCCATTAAATATTAAGTGTGCAAATAGGGGGAAGAGGAGTAAGAGAGAGAGAGAGAGAAGTGTAGTCGTAATTATAGCGTTCCTCTTTCTTCTCTGTGTGATCATTAGGTCTTCTATTATATTTATTTATATATATATATTGTACTTGATGGTTTCCAGATGAACTGCACCTTGGGAAGAACATCATATTTTCTCTTCTCTCTCTCTCTCTCTCTCAGTTGTTATTGTTGATGATGTGTTGGGAGGCAAATGAATAAAAGGGGGATGCCATTAGATGATGCGGATTTATTTGTTGCTTTCGTCAAAGGGAAGAGTGATTCTTTGTGTGGAAATAAAAATAAGGGAGAGAACGTCTTGGTTGGATGGTTCCTCCAGAAATCGTAGAGAGTGGGGAAGTTCTTTTATTGAGCACTTGTTGTATTATTATAATATTTATATATATATATTATATGAACTCTTTTTTTAATGATAAATGTTTCTTTATGAGTAAGATTCGTGACACGAGACATTAAATCAGGGCATATCCTTTCTAATCAGGGTTCTTAAAGGATTTCTTACTCTGGGAAAAGGGTTATTTTATGAATTTTTTGGTTATATCCACATATGAATATTAAATATACATATACATATACAGACATATCCCGTATTTGGAGAAATCAGGGAGGGAGCCTTTCAATCATCTTCAAAATTCGCCACACTCTCTACATCTTTGAAAAGATAACAAATTGAATATTTTTATATTTTGTTATATTCAGGGAACAAACAATACTTTATCGATTTCTATGACTAATTTTACAATGAAAAAAAAAGCCCCTCTTTCAAACTCCCTCATAAATGTTTTTTTTTTTCTTCTCTTTTTTCACAGCCAACACAACAGGAACAAGTAAAAGACACGTCTAATTGCAGTAGATATGTCTCCCATGGGATTTTTTTTTTTGAAAAGTAGGTGTGTATATAATGTATAAGTTATGTTTGCTTTATCATTAGTCATTTGACAAGAGCAATGACGACAGTAGAAGCAGTAGTCGAATATTCGTTGAAATAATATATATATATATAAAAGTCATTTGTAAAGGGTTTTTTCTTGCTTACATCATTAACATGATATGTACATTGTACGTATATTATGTCACTATAAAATGATTTAGAATCGAATTTCTACTTGACTTTTGTCTTGTTTTACAACGCTGCATATAACTTATTATTGATGATACCAGAGGGAAAGTAAGACAAATCGATAGATCTCTGCATTTATTAAGTTCATTAAAAAAGAAAAGAAAAAAAAAAGACTAAAATTCACCTTTTACAATAAATAAATAAAAAACATCAAAATTCCCCCCCCCCCTCAAAAAAAATCAATTTATAAAAAATGAGAAATATGAAGGGGCGGCAAATTTTGTATTATCTGCTGTTTAGAGGCGTTCATATCTATACATGCTTCCCCCCTTGTGAAAGTTGAGCCATGTTGCCACTGAATGATGCACCTACATACATATATAGTTGGAATTATGAATAAAATATATTTTTTTACTCCATTAAAACAGTTTTCCTTCAAACGATGTCACAAAATATCTTTTGAAAAAGTTATTTTGTGACATCGTTTGCCTTTTTATCATTGATACTTTAAGACAAAAAAAATGATATTATAATATAATTCTTAATTCATTCTTGAATCTTGTATTAATATTTATAAAACCTTCATCGAAAAAAAATCCCACAAAAAACATTTGCCCTCTATGGTACATAAAATATGGGCTAACTCAACTTTGAAGACCTCTGTTTCTATCATTGCGTAGGTATTAGTGTTGTACTTCGGACTGAAAATCCTAGATTGGTATAAAAATATCCAGGATTTCTTGTCCTAATACCTATTCAACCATATAAATTGAGGTTGTTATAGTTTTTGTTTGACCTAATTAGTTTGATCCTTCGAACGAGTTCTCTTTGGATCGATTCCATTGAATAATTCGCTCTACACCCCGTAAAAAAATCAGAATTGATGAGTCTCATGTAAAAATTCAGTTAAAGCCGAACATTTGAAATAAATGTTTGATGATTTCAAGTATTTCCAAATATTGAACATTTAAAAGTTTAAAGTATTGCATAATATGCTCAACTCGCATGAATGGTAATATTTTGATTAGATATTATTTTACTTAATGTTTTTGATATGAGAGCGAGAAAAAAGTCCTTTGTCTGAGACAATGTTTCCAATAAAAGATTGAACCAATAAAAAATGGTTTCAGAACGAGTCTCAACACCAATAGGTGCATGCATTTAGTAAAAAATCGAGATATTTAGCTCAAAGTAACTAAATTGACTCAATTTCTATTTATGCATATGTAGTTAATGTCTTGGATCAAGACCATAGGCACTGGAAAAGGTGCCTCCTTTTGAAAAGCAATAATAATCAAAAGTGGCATGATGTCATCATTATGGTACGGTTTTTTTTTTTTGTAAAACATACAGGATATGATAGATACATTTAACATGACGTCTAGGTATAAAATAAAATTTAAAAAAATTCTCCTTCAAATAGGGTCATTTTAGCATTATTGGAGTGTAAGTGTCTCCTTTATTCACATGGCTCTGTAAAGTGCCGATCGATTATTCATTTTGGAGCAAATACTGTATGTTCCAAATATCTGAAGACGTGTATTTAAATTGAATTGTTCAAAACACTCAGACTCAAATCTATCTATGACAAATTATGGAATCAATAAGCTACCGAAATAGAAGAAAAAGAATTACATACAATGTATAAATATATGAGTGTATTCATATACATAATATGTAATATATGGAAAAAAGAAAGACGTGTTTTAAGCTCTCAGAGAGATTTTTATCTTTTTTTTTTTCCTTTCTTCCTATATTTTTCTCTAGGAAAGGCCGTAATAATAAAAATCAGTACCATAGCCATGACTTATAACAATTAGATTCGTTAAGAGGGGAAGAGAAGGAGCAAGGAGGGGGGGGGGGGAGATATAAGTATACAGCATAGAGAAACCGATTTATGCGACTAACGATCACATATCTCTATCTTTTATGCATACATAAGTATAATTTGTAGAATGTACATACATATAACACGTTGTTATTGTCCCAGGAATTTTCCCCATCATGCTCCTAGAGACATATCATCAATAAAATATGTAAACTCATTTGTAATACATCCATACATGCAATATATTGAATAAAGGATTTACTCGGGTTTCACTTGGTGTAAAACCTGTTGGCTGGGTCAAAAGGTCACTCTTTGTTCTTTTATATAATTGGAGCTATTACATGGTTGACTAGGTAGGCTCTGAACGCATCATTGGGTTCTTTGAAGAGGAGGGTGAAAGGGAAAAAAGGTTGACTCAAATTCGCTTCCTTCTCTGCGTGTCGCAATTTGACTGTATATATATATATATATATTTATGTATACCAACAGAGTATTGTGATAACATACATAGAAATATGTACTCTAATCATAGAATAGTCGAAATAGAGAGAGAGAGAGAAAAAAAAAAAGATATGAGATAATATCAGTAGTTCATTCGAACATACTCGACATATTTCTCTCTTGCACTGTGTTTTTTCTTTTCTTTTCTTTTTTTGTTATGTTATGTTGTGTTTTTTGAAACCATTATTCATTATGACTCTTCAATGTTTTTTTTTTTTTAATGTATGATATGTTATTGTTCTGACAACGAGGAAGGTAGCAAAAAAAAGCAAATTGTGGACCACTGCAACAAAATGTAGGGGGCGGCGGTGAGCCATATGAATTAATTAATCAGTGACTGAAAAAGGGACAAATATACTAATATATTTTATTAGTAATGTTACTGTTGTTGTTCATGTGAAAATGCGGGTCCTGCTCTGGTATTTACCCTCAGTTTCACCTCCAAACTAGAGAACATACATACACACAACTCTAATCAAAACCCCATTCCTTTGATGTTCAAATTTCAAAACAACGAGATTCATTACGTCGTTTTTTTTTTATTATTTTTAAAATATATATATATATATATATATACATATTAAAAACACGTTCTCAAATGAATTTACATTCTTGTACATGTTATGTGTATGTACATGTAACTCATGAGTTCAGTTGTACATATATTATGTACTCATAATTCATAGAATTCATCCTTAGAACTAATAAATATAATAACTGAAAGGTTGAGTGATTTTATTTTTATTCAAATGTTTTTATTTTTCGTCAATAGGTAGAATGTGTCACATGATCTACATATGTATATCATGTTATATAACATACCTACAAAGAAGTGAGAGGACGAAAATAATCAATTAACCAAGTGAGCCCCTGGGTTTAATTATCTTCTCTTTTTTTTTTTGGTATTTAATTTTGATGTTGCACGCAAGAAGGGGACGAAACGCCACGTGCCCTGGCTAACACATGTACATATATATATAGAGATAATATAATTTTTGTATAAAGACATACATAAAAACGAACTAAGATATTAAAAGGGATATAATATTATGTATATATTTTTAAGAGAGGATTCGTGTTATACCTAAGTACTGGGTATGTATGTATGTATGTATGTTTATAACCCGTTCAGTTATGATGACATGAGTGAAGACAGTTTTTTTTTACTTTTTCTTGAAATTCAACACCTTTTAACCCTATTGACTCCTTCGTATGAAAATTTAATAATTCCCTTAACAACTTTTTAAAAGTTTTATTTTTATTTTTTACCGTCGTTTTCCTATTAAATTAACTTCTTTTCTAAAAAAAAAAAATTAAGTTTCTTTTTTTTTTTCAAAATGTCAGTCAACGACAACATTTCTTTCGGGTACTTTTTTTTTCTTTTTTTTTTTTAATTTATTAGATCACGATGAAGTTGTGTAAGTGAGGGTGGAAGAGAAAAAAAGAAAAAATAAATAAAAATATTGTCAAAGAAGGTTTCATTCCTTGATTAGAATGAGTCAATCCTCAAAAAACAAAAACATATTATAAAAAGGAGTGCTCAATCTTAGCCTGTCATGTATCAAACAATATCAAAAATTCCCTTGACCTAAAAAAGAAATCTTCCAAAAGACGTTTGATCATTGAAGGAGTTAAGCATGTTCCTTTGTTACTAAGTAAACTCAAACTGGGTGTAGTAACTCCAAGGGAGTTTCTGCAAATATCTCTATTAAAAACTGCATCAAAAGTTATTATTAACTACAAAAAAAAAAAAAAAACACAGAAAATGTCCAAATGTTCAAAAAAGGAGGAGCTCTAATGCTGTCAGAGAGGGACAGAACCAAAAGCTTGGGAAGCACTGATTTATTATTATAACAGATAATATACCTTCTGGGTTTATTTCTGACCTTAATATATGACGTGATAATAGTCCTTTTGCACATTAAATAAACAAAGGGGTCACTAATCCAAGATGTAGGTAGGAGAAGACCATATATTAAGAGATATCAAGACTCAAAGAATGAAATAAATCCAATCAACAAACAACTCAAAGAGAACAAAACAAAGATTTCATACATATCTCATAGCAACCTTTTCAAATTAGATTTTTGTTTGAGATACCTAGAAAATATATCGTTGAATGAGTATTTTATAATTATAAACAACACACTTACAATATCGATATACTTGCTCTAAATTGTGTAGTTTTATTAACATATTTTAGTAGAGGCATTTTGAAGGGAATCATAGAGAGAGATAATCTAGCTGTATGATTATTTATTTTCCCTCACTCCTTCCTCTCTCTCTCTCTCTCTCTCTCACTCCCCTCCTCATACCAAAGACATAAACAATTATGGTTCCTAACTATGAACAATTTATTTGTGAGCTTCGTGTCTAACAACAAAGTCACATACATCAAAGACAGAAAGAGAAAGGAACTGTCTTCTTCTTCTTCTGTCATGATAGTCATTGCGTGAGAAACATAATAATATCTACTTACATACATACTTAGTCCTTCTCCTCGAGCCGAATCATCAAAAAAATAATAATAATAAAATAATTACTATCATCATAAATAAATAGGAACATTGTCTTAGCAATCATAAGTAAAAATGGTCCGGGTCCTTTCTTCATTTTTTTTTCTTTTTTTGTAGCCACAAATGAACACTCTGTAAATAAACGAATTTATATTCTAAGAGAAAAAGGGTTTCCTCCATGATATTATGTTTATATTCAATTTTGAGTATATGTGAGTTGTAGTAAGTTCCATATGTTGAAGGTTGTCAGTGGGTTTGATTGATCTAAAGTTTTTGTTGTTGTTTTTCTTCCTTACTATGAAGAAGTGTATAATAGTATTATAATACATATTTATTTTCCTTTCAATAACTCCATGGTCATATGACTGTATTCACTATACGTTTACTGTCGTTATTCTTCTTCATATTTTGGTGTGCATTGATACACAGAGAAAATATCTTTTTTATCAATTATACGTCCTTCTCTGCAGACACATCTATCTTACAGAGAGTTAAGTCTTCCGTAAGGGAATAAATATTTCAAAAATGAGTCTACTTTGACCTACATATGAACCGATTTCTTTTTATTATACATACCAGACTACCTATGTATCAACACATCCTTTATTTCTCCCGGGATCTTGTTGTCTCTCTCGGGGTTTTAACCTTATGATGAAACCCCAGGAAATATTTCTCACATTCGATTATTTTATATTTGACTTCAACTTCCTTTATGATAGTTATTAAATGACCATTTGAGTACATTCTCATGATGAAGGGTTTGCAAATGATGCAGAGTGTGCAGGCACAAAAAAATAATGACCGACATGTAAGCGCTGTTTTAATTGACCAGGAGCCAAACATTATCCCAAAAATCATTTGACAGAAGGCTGAATTCAATCAAACCTTCAATTTCATGCAAAAATAGTGGATTTCATTTTACTTCACCTATTATATTCAAGAGAGTTTTCATTCTTGTATTTGAGACTTAATTTATGTCACATATTTTTATAAATGGAGTTGCCGTTACCTAGATGCTTTACAAATATATATATATATATATTAACTATTTTAATTAATCATATGCCTATAATTGTGATTCTTAGTACAAATATCTGTTCAACTACACTCATTTATATATATATTTTCTCATGACAGTTTATTCAAGCAGGAATGAAGACTTAACATCAAGTGAGCCAAAGGTTG
The DNA here is from genome assembly GCA_963680855.1 of Lepeophtheirus nordmannii. Lineage (NCBI taxonomy): Eukaryota > Metazoa > Arthropoda > Copepoda > Siphonostomatoida > Caligidae > Lepeophtheirus > Lepeophtheirus nordmannii. The sequence goes on along the minus strand of OY804518.1, from coordinate 31,854,034 downwards.
TAAATTTTATCTAAACCCTATATAGGAAGGAACTATATAGGTTCATGTGGCATATGATTGGGAACTATATTTTTTCTTAGATTCATCTCTAAGTACTTCTCTTCTACTCCAGCACTGGATAGTCTCTCTAAGACTATATTTCAAAATTTAATGCTTAGAATATGTATTTATATTCGATATTATTTTTCCGAAAGGTTTTAAGTAGGGGAGGGGGGCATGTTAAAAAAAACTTTAAAAAATAAGTCACAATACTTATTAAAATAACAGTTATTAATAAATTAATTAATTATACTGGCTTATGTTATTTAAAAAAAAAAAGGAAAAAAAAAGATATTTAATTTTTTTTTTTTAGTAGTTAAAAATAGTATTTAAAGAACTTTCCAAGATTTTAATTAAAAAATTATTATGTTCCTATATAAAATACAAAAAATGAATATATGATTCATGATTTCTTGTGTATAAAAAAGACTCATGTACTTACATATGTACATAAATGAAATAAGTCCATTCAAGAATATATATTAAGCCACCATGAATAAAGCAAGAGTCAACTCACACCTCATATTAAATTGGAACATATACTTCAATATTATTCATTTATATCAAGTCATATTGAATTATTGACTATGGTGTAAGAGGCATTCATAATTAATTATTAATACAAATAATAATAATAATAATAATAATATAGTAGAACATTTTAATTTTCTATTCAACGTATTCATCTTTTGACATTTCCCCCTCCACACACACACTCACTTTACTTCAAAAACAGTCCGCATGATTAAATGAAAAGAAAACCTACCAGGAATTCAATCTTTTACTTATCGAGTGCTTTAAATATATGATGCATAAATTAGAAGTCCACCAATTTACTAAATAGTCCGTAAAATCAGTCATTTTTGACAGTTTCAGATTAATTGGTTGAAATTGCAGATTCATACTGATATTTTATATACAAACTTTACAAACAAGTTCCTATTTTTGTATATAAAAAAACCCCGAAATTATCCTTTTTTACCCTGACAATCAATATACATAATTGAAGAATTGCGACCTCACTTTTAACTCTCATCATTTCTTGAAAATGAATTACTTATTGTTTAAAGACTTGAATAAAATCTAACAGCGTGTTGCCTCACGAGCCATCAATAGAAATAAGACATTATGAACTCAATCAAATATCTAAACACTCTTAAAAAATAATTAATTTTTGTAGAAGGATCTCCTTTGCTGTTGAGATACAGTTGCCAAAATGTTCTTCTTAGATCTTTTTTTTTTTTTTTTTTGATAATTTTTTATTAGGATCTCAAATGTACTAGTATAGCTAACTAGGAATTGATATTAACTACATTCATCATTATCAAATCTATGACTTATAGTGATTACAGTCTACTTCTATTGTATATATACATGTATGTATGTAACTGAGCCATATACATGGTACATGTAGGTAAACAAATTTTGTTCAATTAGACAAATATGTTATAGCTTCAGGAGCCTTTTTGCGTGAGTCTGAATTTTTAATTAATTTATTTATATGATATATGTACATACTTACTCAATAATTATTATCAAACTGCGGAATGACCAACATACAGAGCAAACGGTATTTGGATTTTTGTAGTTGTGCAATATTTACTTACATACCATTCATATTATTTTTACAACCAAAAAACTATGTTATGACAAAAACTATATACATAAAAATAAAGTATGTAGTTGTGAATTTATCATATTCCCGGAATTACGTAGAATGATTTAATTGTATAATGTACATATATATGAATATATCACGTAAAGGAGGAGAGAAGATACAAAAAAAAAAAAAAAAAAAAAGCTCCCTTTAATAACAATATGAATGGCTGGTAAAAATGACTAATTTTCTAACAGAAAACAAAATGCATTAAGGAAGAACCCCTTTCATTAAATGAAGTAGAGGGGTCCAGGGGTAGATACCTACATACATATAGAGACAAGAGATTGATTTAATGTAATAATAATAGTCCTGACTGTTTTTCATTTTTCGTTTTGTTTTATCATCCGTCTTTTAACTTCCGGGATTGATGAATGATGATAATAATAATTATTTAATAACGTGAGAAACTTCTTCTTTATTTTTGTTTTTAAAATTAGAAAGGCAGGTGAACACTGATTCTCTCTTCCCTTGCTTTTAGCTTTTGCTCTTTTAGCTTTATTTCATTAGGGTGCTAGATAAATATAAGCACCTGCAAAAACCATGGTTTTATACATAAATATAAAAGCACATTTTAATTCTAGCAAACCCATGTTTGTAATTAAGGATGACTTTTTATCTATTAACGATGGTGCAAAGTGCCTATGTCATACATAGATAATGATAATTAATTAACCAATAATGAGGATACCAAACAATTTGTCGCACATTCCCTAGCATTTCATTTTTTCCAGGGGGATTTTCCCTTATACATAGACTTTTATAATAGATACATATTTTTTTACAAACAAATGTTTATGTATTTGTTTATTATCCTAAATATCTTGTCAAATCGATAATTCAGGGTTTTACAGGGTATATATATATATATACCATACCTATGTATACCCTTCTTCAAACATGCAATTTTGTGTATATATATATATATATGTTAAAGAAGAAAATAAACGGAAGTAAATAATAATTGTGGTTGGCTTCAGAGTCTCTTTGGTACATGGATTATTATAATACATATATTGACGTATGCAGTTATTTTTATTTTTGTGTTTTTTGTCATAGACTTTTATCATATTCTAGCTCCAAATCTAATCTGAGCAATAGCAACTACCAAAAATAAAGTACATACATATGCTTCCAACAAAGTCAAATTGAATTTAAGGCATTCTTCATAGCCCTTTGACATTTCAACCTCTCCTTGCATATGTATGTATGTACATTTAAAGATTCAGGCTAACAATTACCCTCATTAGTTTTTCTGTTTTAGAGTTTAAGTTGTAAAGAAACCAGTGAAGAAATTTATGGACAAGACATTTGACACTTTTATGAGTTCATTCCTCTACACATTTATTTATTTTTTATGTATTTGGTAGAGAGAAAAAAACTGGATTCTGGAGAACAGTTTCAAAATCTACGTAGGCTCTCCGGGATCAAGCTTTTGTTTCTACCTATGTAACTGGTACATATATGTATATGTTTGTAGGTGCAAGTAGATTCTCATCACCTCACGCGTGTCTTTTGGCTTTGTTTCCTGTCTATATCGTATACGTTGATGTATGTATGTATATATTTTGTGATTTCCTTTCATCTGCTTTTTATTATTATTATTATTATTATTCTAGATAATGACTATCATGAAGTGACGAAGTGATGTTGAACTCCATTCTCTTATATCTGGTCTACGCAAAAACACAAACTTACTCTTAGAAAACGCAGTTTGGATTTAGTCTCTCTGGTCTCTCATTGCTTTTGGTTTCACGTGTAAGTATGTATTCATAAAAAGTATTGTATTAATTGTTTTTTTTTGGGGGGTAGCTCCAGATTGAGTTAGGTGATTTATGGTATTGGAGATTTAAGGGTAATAATAATAATAATAATAATAATAAAGAAACTAACTTTCTCAGAAGAAATATTATCTTAAGTCAGTAAAAAAAAAAAAAAAAACAAGGAAAGAATGAAATTCCCTTGGGGAAATAGCTCATTAAAAGAGGGGGGGGGGGAGGATTGGATGGGTCGAAGAATGTCCCTTTTGTCAAAGAAAATAATAATTACTCTTTTTTTTTCTTTTTATAAAATAGTTGTATTAATAAAAGATCAAAGAATTTTAAGAGTAGGAAATTATGTCATTATCATTTTAGAGATAAAATAAAAGAAAATAGAACTCATGAAATGATTGAATCAAATTACGCTTCCATTTTTAAAAGTCTAGGTTTTTTCACTCTTTTCTCTTTAGTTGTGGGTGTTACCCAAGGTTAATAATATATAGCCTTCCAAGTATATATAATGTAATTCTAAGTAATGTCAATCACAAAAATAATTTGTTATTTATTTTTTATTTTTAGCTCATTTCACAGAACGGATCGTAGTCAGGTCTCTTCCATTCCATGAAATGACAAATCAGAATTCGTCAAAGCCTTCAATATGGTCTCCACCATTGGATTTGGAAAACTCCTCTCCAGCCGTTACTAGTCATAAGCCCTCAGCTCCTTCTCTCATATTTTCAAATTACCTCTTTCTTCAACATCTTCTCCAATCCAGCAGCTCTGGTTGGAGTAGAGGGGAAAGAAGTACCAAAAAGAAAGAAGAGATAAACACCAAGGAACGCTCAAAAATATCATCAAAGATTCATACTTGCGAAATCTGTGGAAAAGAATTTCCCCGTAACGCCAATCTAACTCGACATATACGGATCCATACAGGAGAACGTCCTTATTCCTGCTCACTCTGCAATCGCTCCTTCTCCATCTCATCGAATCTTCAAAGACATGTGCGAAATATCCATAAAAATCATTCCATTTGTGACCAAATGCTCAGCTCTCTACATCGTTAATTATAATAGTTCTGTGATTTTGAATTCTACTACTCACTCTCCTTGTTTCTGCCCTTTGTTCGGAGGGGAAGAGTTGGAGTCAAAAGGAGGAAGAGTATCACGTGTGTACCTCTCATGATGATAACATCAGCCCTGATGACTATCGCTGTCACAGGGAGGAGGAAGACTTTTAGTCATATATGTACATATAATATATAAATATGTGCTATTATATTAATGCATCTGATTGTGGTCTTTGAACTTACATATATGTATGTACATATTTATGGATAAATATTGTGAGATGTTTTGAGGATATTAAAAGTCATCTTATCTGCAATTGACCTCCGGCAAATTAATCTTTTCATTAGTAATATGTACGTATATCATTCATTACAACTTTTTTGTGTGTGTATGACATTTTCATTTCTGATTGATATATTATTACTGTTATTATTTTGGTTTATAACATTGTGTCTTATAAAAAAAAATCATAGATCTATGAAATAAAATATATAAAATTTTCTTTATTTAATCCTCACGACTACAATGCATATATGTATGTATGTACATCATAGAGGGCCCAATAATCTTTAAATTGTGATAATCCCCTACTATATGTACACATAGTTATAACTTATACAGCATACTACTGCCCTTAACTCATATTCCTCTCAAGCCCTTGAGGGATTGATACAAAAGAGCAAAAAAAATTTTTAGATTACTTCTCTAGGAAAAACCAATTTTCTTAGAAGCCAGAGGCACAAAAAAAGTGTGTTTCTTAGTAGTAATCTCTATTGAACAAGTTCCTTATTGAATTTGTACTCCATACATGTGAAAATCATGTTCCTGAGAGGAGAAGCTGAGCTTCAGAATAGAATAGTTTATAAATACATACATTGTACACATAGCATCTCTCAGAATTATTCACAGCAATTAAGTTAGATTAGAGGGGTTAATTGACTTCCTGAATGTACACATACATTGTATGTGGAGAGAGGAGCTGCACATGTTGTGGATTAACCCCTAGAAGAAGGAAGGAGCAAAAGAAAGTCTTAGTGGTCATAGAAATTCACTTAATCCTCGAGATCTACATACATGCATACATTGTGTTTATAGTAATTGTGATTTGCACAATTACAACCCCTCCTCCCACACACACACACACACCCCTGTCTTTCAGATACACGCTTCCCTCTTCATTACTTTGTTTTCGTTTACGATATCGCAGAATTCTCGGATTTTGACAGGGGTGAAGGTCTCACTATTGCAAGTCCAAAGTCTTTGGTATTGAGTCTTTTATCATCAGTTCAATTAAAGTTCAAGTCCATAAATATTTACATTGAGTACTCAGATTTCTTTCGAACTCATTTCAAATCTAGTATCTCAGTGAATATCTCATTATAGATGTAAGATCTAAAATGCATCCGAGTTACGCACACACTCCCATACATATAATTTTGAGCTATTCTTTATCCTCTTTTCAGAGGAAAGGTTTATATATACAATAAAGATTGCTAAGTATACACTAACTTCAAAATTTGCTATGAATTTTTTAATCACCTGTTGATTTGTCTACTCTTGCTCATTTAGTCATCATTACTCATTAAGGATGTTCTGAAAGTTGATTTGCTGAACTCGAATTAAATGTTGTGATCCTGTGAATATTTCTACTTTTGAATAAAGAACAGTCCTTATATAATATTATGTAGTATATCAACGTACTCACTATTGGTCCTTTTTTCTTTTTCTTTTTTCGAGGAAAGATTGTGAGATACGTTAAAAATAGCATCATAATTTATGCATTTATATATATGAGAGGTTTTGTTGTGTTCTTTTTACATTTTTCTTCCCTTTTTTACCCTTTCAGTAGAACTCAATTTCTGATTAATTAATCTTTTTGATATCATAAGAAAACAAAAGGACGAATCGTCTAGAATCATTTTGATAAAACGTTTTCATCTAATCCAAAAAAAAAAAAAAAGTTTAAATCTCCTCCGTGAAGAAAAATGGTTATTTCTTTTTGTCAAAGGGAAAAGGAAAATAAATACATACAATAATGATAAAGACTTCTTTTATTCCCCCTTGAAAGTGAAATTGAAATAACATCATCATCACATGAATAAAAGCGATTTTATGTGTATGTGTGTGAGCTTCACAAAGAAAAATACTTAAAAGAGAATCATCTATTTCACTTTTCCTAGAATGATATTGTCCCCTGGTATATGTATGTACATACAGACTAAAACATATGTATTGTCCATTGAAATCTTATTTATGTTTGTTATAGAATAAAAAATAAAAAGTAAATAAATAAATTGAGGATTAAAGACGTTTAATAGAGAGGAATTCAAAAGCGCACATAGATGAAATTCTTGAGCTCCTCCATGACAATAAAGATATTGATGATAGCTCCATAGTTAATTGAATTTAAGGAAAAGAAATTAATAACTTAAATAAGTTACATTTTTCAATAATCACAAGAGAAGTCAATATTTTTCATTTCAGAGGTCAGATTTGGAGCTTATTCGTACGATTTGATCTACAGAACGCCTGTTCAGGTGAGAACCATTTTAAATCTTGTTTGAAGGCTTTGAAGTTTTTAACATACTTTAAAAATTCTTAAAATTGCTATTCTCAAATCAATTAACGAAGAATGCTTTGGGATTTTCAAAATCCCCATATTACACTGGCTCTGTCTTATTGAATTTACAAAAGGAATGAGACATTGTCTTCTACGATTTCTTATACATAACTTATTTCGAGATTTTCTATTCTATTTTTAAAGTTTTTACTGGACTTTGAAACATTTCTAAGTAAAAACAAATTATGAGTCAGAATATATCAGGGAGTTTTGCACTCGATGCAAATATTTTTACGTCGCCCTGTTTTGAAAAACATTAATAATGTCTACAAATATTATAACAGCATCTACATACATAAATATATATATAATCTATTCATTGAGGTTATTTCAAGGATTTGCGACCCTCCAAAAATACAAAAACATTAGCATTATTTATTTTTTGATCAGCAGAGAGAATATTTAATTTTTATACTCACCGGGATTCCATCAATTCTCACATAGTGATAGACTGTCTTTCACTATCAGCCACTATTGACGGGTAATTAAGAATTTCCCTCTTTCTATAAGAGTACTGACAAAAAGTGATGGGCAAATAAAGTATGTAAAGTTTCATCAGTCTTGAAAACTCAGCCAGAATTCACAGTCAGTGAATAACTTATTCTACTATCAACATAAAGATCTATATTAGATTTTCTACCTCCTTTTCCCATATTAGTGTTCTGAATGGTAAATTAACTCCTCTAAAGCTGTAAACAATTATCTACAAATGAAGAATAATTCCATAGTTGCAATGAATTGACACTACCAACTGATTTTGAGCCTTTTAACTGTTGTTTCTCTTTGGAGGCAAGGTTGCGATATTTACATTGGATATAATGTTGCGTGCCCTTTTTTTGAATATTATACAAGTACTCTATGAAGAAATGCATACGATAAAGTCATATAAAATGATCAATTCTTTCTTCATCACCAAATTGGTTACATAACTTACATTAGTCGTTTACTCTGAAAATTGTTCGTAATTAAGGCTCGCTAGTAGCTACTCTTATTGCTAAGTAAATTTCTTGTAATGTTGCAATTGCCTGATTTTATGTCGACATATTTAAAATGTAGAAGGCTCTACAAAACACGCTCATTTTATAAGCTATGGCTTATGTCAATTTGTTTACGTTATCCTTGCTTATAATTGACGACATAATTTTAGATCACCTCTTTTAGTATTTCCTCAAGCTTCCCACCAAAATCAGTTGGTCATAGCAAGAACATCTCTATGCTTCGCATGGACAGTGGATTTAAAAATGAGCACTCCGAAGTGAGGCCTAAAACTGATAAGTTAATAACTGATAGTGCAGTTGACAATGCCTACATATTATAATTATATGCATAAACTCAATTTATTTTTTCTCACCACATACTATATGAAAGATGATATTACATTAAATTTTATTTTTCATCAACAAAGATAAGTTTCATTTGTACCTATATTATAATATGAGAAAGTTTAAGATTACAGAGGATTTATTGAGTGAAATCGATAATTTATATTGGACAGAAAAGACATAATTAAAATAATTTCATTTAATTATCATCTGCTCTAGTATCAACTTTTTTTATTCAACCATTTTATCATCATTTGAAATTATTGTAACTTCAAAAAGTCAAAAGGAATGAGGTCATTTTAATTTTTGAATGATTCGGAAAGAGAGTGTAATTACTAATTAAATTTTCATAAGCAAGTCAAAAAAATAAGTTAAATTGACATGAATTTGAATTGATAACTCGATGACAATGTTCGTTGAAATGGTTAGTATAACAATTTTAAATATTTCAGATATAATTTAAAAAAAAGAAAGAAATATTTTAGAATATTGATTTCATTGTAGTTCGATAAATCATTTTACAGACAATGTCATCTGTTCTGTGATGAAAGACAGCCTTGATGATTGAGCTGGCTCCAAGTCTCGGGATTCTAGAAACAGTTTCATGATGACTTCATACGTCTCAAATGCTCCTTCAATCCTAGATATGTATGTATGTTTCTTGTCAATGTTCTGTGAAATGTACACTACATATTCTTGAATTCTTTGTTCTTGTCTAAATGGTCTCTGGTTTTTTCCTCAACTTTTGATCTTGGTTGGGTCCTCTCTCACTTTGATTGATTCTCTTGATTGAGGCACATTGAAGCCTGAGAATCTATGGAAGCTTATGTAAGAGTTCTTGGGGATATAGTGATAGCCCTGTCGGCATCCCGGGACACAGCACTTCCATTCTATTCAAATTCACGACAATTACGCCCAAGAGTCACGACTTTGTATTCTTTTATATAACTAAAACGTTAAGCCTGGCTTTGGAGCCGTTGTGCGCTTCCCCCTCCCCCCTCTGAGGGTAGTCTAGAGTGAAGCATAGATACGTCCATGGTAATAGTCAGAGATGGGCATTTTGTTGAGGTGAAAGAGCGTTTCCGCAATTACTATCTGGTGTCGCTACATTTTATCTCCTGATTGTTATTTGACAATATTAAACAATACACGATAGCTACTTAATATTGTAGCAAGCGACACAGACAAGGCTGAATCCAAATTGATGTTCAAGGTTAACGTATCAACTGATATTTTTCTTTCCTTCCCTAAATTCAACGTTATCTCAACATTTTGTCCATGTCTATATAGTACTAATTAATTAGTCAATTCTGTTCTACTATGAGCTTTAAAAAACAGCTGATTCGAATCGAACCAGTCAACGATCAGAACACTTATAAGGGGCTAGTCGAGAAATAGAAAATCGACAGCTGACATAAAAACGCATTAGAGTTGTAAACTTAATGTTGTAAAAATTACTCATGTGATAAGTTAAAAATAGGTTACATATAAGTTATACGGCATAACGTTAGTGGCATGAAAAGAATCTTGACGTCACAAAGCATCGAATTTGAATTTATAATGGTTTTGATATTCTAAGCAGAGACTTTATTTTATCTGTTTATTTGTATGTCACACTCAAGGGAGCATTGATTAAAACTAACTCGTTAGATCATGCAGGTTTCCCTATAAAGTAGTGGATATCAAAGAGTGTGCCCGGGTGCACACTGGAGCTTTTTTAGTTGTACTCCGTATCATTCCTAAAAAAATACAAGGATATGATTAACAAATATATACAAGTTACTATATTATTTATATCATTTCTACTAGTAAAAAGAATTTTTTTTTGTTCAGTGGTACCCCCTCATTGAGAAGTACTGCTTTAAATGTTGGAGCTAAAACCTTATTTACACATTATATAACACTATAAAATTGTCTTCTTAAATAAAATTCAGGTTCTTCTAAAAATTGCTAAACTTTATAGAATGTGCATTGTACATATACTCCATTGCATTTAACTTGATCGATATATGAGTTAAAAAACATCTAAATAAAATATAAGACATAAAAGTCTTTGAACTACCATTGAAATCATCAAATTAAGAGTAAAAACAATATTTTGGAAAATGGGCCAAAAAAGCTAAAAAAAGTAGGGTCTCGAGAACTTTAGAACTCTCAAAAAAAAAGAAGCTACAGATTTAAAATTAACGTGCAAAATTGAATAACTTTTATTATACTTAGAATTTTTGACCGTTGTTGGCCATTGTTATTATCAAAAAACGTTAAGTTTGGTAACTTTTGTGATTATAGTACTTAGATTATGAGCTCTAATAAATACATATTTATTGGTTTTTTCTAAAAAAACCCATCTGAGTTAAATAGTTACAATTTGTTAACTGATAATATAATTTATTAATGATTTTAACGCTTACATTAATAATTTCCTTTGATAACTTGCAGGTTAAAATTACCTACGTAATTTAAGTGAACTATAAATATGCAAGTATATATCAGGTACTACCTAAGCCCAAAGTTCAATAAATTGTTTAGAAAAGAAAAAAAATACCCTAAACTTATCTTTAGTTCCATGCATCAATTTATAAGATTTCATTGGAGTATATCAAGGAGAGGTTAAAAGATAAAAAATGTACGTGATGAACCAATGAACTCATTTCCAATAATTTTTATTACATCTGGAGGGGCGCCAGCTAAGTCACGCAACCCATTGTGGTGAAAAATATCATTTTTGATACAAAATTCTATTTGCAATTTAATATGACACTTGTACAATTGTACATCAATAATATTTTGTCGTGGTTGTTACATAATAAGAGTACCACGTGGGTACTTTAAACAATACTTCCATTTTGAAGTCATATTTTATATCCTCCAAAATTGTTTTGAGGCCAATAAAAATATACTTATTGCATATTTTGAACTTAAAAACACAATTTTACCCTCTTTTAAGGGTTTTCTAATGAAAATGCTTAGAAAAGTTATTGAATTTATTACTTAAGCTCATGAATTTGTCTTTTGAAATTAGGTGTCGATATCAATTATTTTATGTACAAGAATATGTAAATACCTAATCTCATCAATTGATCATCATAATGTGTCATAATTAGTTGAAATTTGATTGAATTTATGTATCAAAGAATTAATTCCAGCTTTTTCAATCTTTGGAACAATTTATCTTATTATTATTTTAAAAGATCATTATTAGCATTTAATATTGATATTTTCTTTTGAAGAAACATTTATATATGTATAGCTCTTTTTGTCCAAATACTCTCACTGCATTATATACTTTAACATTTCTGGTTAAGTAAGTTTAGTTGGATATAAAAATACCAATTAATACGTCCATTTCTTAATTATTATTTAAAAGTTATTAGTCTTTTTTAGAAAGAAAATATTTTGAAATTACGGGGAAAAATTAGCGAAATTTCAAAATTACCGAATATCCAAAGATTGTTTATATTTATGCTTTACTGGTAATTGTAAAATAACTTAATTGATCTTCTTGTTATTAGAAATTATACTTTCTTCCTATAGAGAATTATATTTTATAGCCTTAAAAAGCTGTGATTCTCAACCAGTGGCGCAACTAAAACTCCAGCGACCATACGAAAGATTAATCAAAGACCTCCCAGAAAAAAATATTAATAAAATTATTAAATGACTGATAGTTGGAAGCAGTACAGGTTTTAGAATTTTGAACCTTCTTTTGTTACATACCTCCTCCGAATATACTTCAAAGCAACAGAATTCGATGATTCTATATTTATATAGCAACTCAGAAATCATTTTCTACTTATACAATATTCCCTGTTAAACCCTTAAAATACCAGTAGGTCCAATGTAGCCATTTAAAATATTTGTAGCGATGTTTATCTGTACTAGGGACGTAGTAGCTGAGGGAAAGCAGGAGAGGACGCATTGCTACCTTAAATAAGGGGTTTTTTGCCCCCACAAAAAAAAAAAAAAAAAAAAATATTTATTATTCGGGTCCGAGACATAACAAAGGGAGATATACTTTATATAAATGGTAAGGTTTATGTCTTTTTAATTGTCAGTCCTCACTCCCATTGCGTCATCCACCAAATGGACGACAGTAATTCACCATTTAACACAACCTAAAGGAAAAAAGGGTTTCTACTTCTATAAAATTTAGTTGCTTTAAGTAAAAGATTTAAGACCTTTGTTATAAACTAAAACTGTTAAAAAATAATTCGACGCAGTCAAAACTTCATACATAGAAAAAATAAATCAAATTACAAAAAAAAGCTTTATATATTTCAGTTCTTCTTTAGAAATAACATTTTTTCACAAAACAATTACAATCCACATTATAGTGGTAAGACAGTTAGAATAAATTAAGCCCTTATTCATGACCTAAACAAATAAAAAACCCATTTTACTAATATTTAGTTTATTTAAGAATCGAAATTAGGTTAAAATATACTAGTTGCGTCTCAGTACGAATTTACAATTATAAATATTCATTTTAAAAGAGTAACAAAGCACAATAAGAGCAATTACTGTTGCTTATTGGATACAGTAAATGGAGGGATGTACTGGTTTACAAATTGTACATAAAATATGATCATTTCAGTATTGTTCAGCAATATTTTAAAGGTCCCATAATAATACATATGCTTAAAGTGAACTGGAATAATTCGCTGCTCTTCTTATTAGATTTTAGTTGAATCTAAGAGCACGAAAAGTCGTAAAAATATGAGAGTTAGAGTCAATACCAAAGCCTTCATGTTAGCATATTAACATGGCTAAATTAATTATCCGTGGTTAAGGCGCTTTTAAATATATTACTGTAGAATGAAGCATAATAGAAAACGTTTCTTAAGTCTTTTTTTTTTCGTATTTACGCCTATATCACGGATTATTTTTTTTGGATCTCAATGTTGAGCTTCTAATTGATGAATTTACAGGTGTTAACACTCTTTTTGAAGTTGGAGTTTTAAATAAACTTTTCTTTGCAGTAACAACAGGAGATTTTTTAGAATTGAGCTGAACAGCAGATCTAGAACGACGATTTAAAGCTCTTCCTCCAGTTGTAAGGGTTGTTCTTGGTGTACGTTTAATATTGTGGGGCGTCTGAAAAATAAAAAGATTAACCATCACTATGTAACTTCTAGAAGAGGTAAATAAGAAAACGAACAATGCCCCTTTCTGTTAAAACACGTTATCTCTGATAAAAACCTAATATCGTTCAACAATAAGTGGCAGAATAGCTGTATAAATACTCTATAATATAAAAATAAAGAGTTAGACTAATGCAATATTCTTAATTAGGAGTAATAAAACAAATTAATATAAGAATTCTACAACAAAACAGATGGATATTCACCACATTTTTTTTTGTAATTTATCCAAGTTTATGTACCTAAAAAACAATAAGATAATGTATAAAATAGTCTCTCCCAAGTAAATAAATATCACTCAGAATACTAATGCATTTAACTATGTACAGCCAACAAAAATAAATAAATATCCTCTTTTCCATAAAAAATTATATCAAGCATAAGTTAACATCTAAATCGACAATAATTAATACTAAAATATTGACTCACCAGCTCTGTTTGTAGTGTGCTGTTAGCATTTATTGCGCGTGGATTCTATTTTGAAAAAATCAATATAATAACATTTGTAGAATAATTTGATACAAACTCACGAGGAATGGATCTTTATCTCCCAACGAACGAAGTGTCATCTTGAAGTCAGTAGATCCAGTGACAAAAGATGATTGTTGATTGTTAAGGCGTCTTGATCGATTAGACGCTGTCCGTGCTGAGGCGCACCGAGCGGATGTAGATCTAGTTAATGTGGACCGGGTGGACTAAAAAGTATAATTACCCTTAAGTAAATCCATTTAGTAAATTTAAAACAACTTACTGATTTAGTAGAATTGACAGTACCACGAGTAACATCAGATTTGTGTTTTTTAGTCATATTATAATCAACAGTGTTTGGTGCTTTTCTTTTCGTTGAGTTGAGCTTAGCTGGTGTAGATCCATACCTCGACTCTTGAATCAGGAGTTGTTTCTTAGCATTTGCTTTTTCAATTTTTTCCCTTTGTAAACTCTCTTCATGTTCTTTAATTTGAATGTCCATATATGTTTGATAAGGTAATCCTCCAATTAGAAATTCAATTCCGTTTTCTGATTTATACTGTTCCATGGCATCCTCCAAACTCTTTTCAATTTTAGGAAGTTGCTGTAAATATAAATGTACATCATTGTCATAAGTATATGAGAAATATATGACCTTTTAAAACTAAGATAAATAAGGTTTACAAACCTTCTCCACTCGTTTTCGATCCTTCTCTTCTTTAAGAAATTCTGTACTTTTGCAATTAAATCTGTTAGGATCTTTAGCTTTTTTCTCCAACTCCAATTTCTTCTCCCACAGTGTATGCCTCTGTTCAACCATATGAAATAAAGACTCATTAGTGTAGTAGTAGGTTTTAATTTTTTCAATTTCTTGTTCATGTTCCAATAGTAGTTCCTCGGAATAATTTGTCGAATACAAGGGTGAAAAGAGGGATCGCTGTTTGTGATTATAAAAACACTTATCCCACCATTCACATAATTCCTTCCGAGAGGAAACAATAAAACGTTCCATATGCTGAACTTTGAGAAGCTCCAGTTCATCCAATCTAAATTGTAGCTAATGAAAGGATAAAAACAGTAAATATCAGAAGGTACCGCATCAATGTTTGATCTTGAACTTACTTCCTTGAGCTCGTTCGGAGAAAACCCAGAGTATTCGTTGAGAAACTCCGAAATTTCTCTTTCGTCCATTTCAAGCTTTGTACTAATATCTCTTATTCTACTCCTCATTCTCTCTGCCTCTCTCATATTTTGTTGTACTTGTGCTTGCAACCTTTCCAGAGTTTTAGCCACAGAGCGAAGTCTATCCTCGGAGAGAGGGAGAAAAGATTCATCCTCCTCACAGACAATGGCTCTCTCAAAGGAATTAGCCGGCTCCGTGTCTAATTGGTTCATGACGGCAATGATGGATTTCTTGTGAGCCCTCAAGGTAGAAAGACGCTCTTGCCTCAATTCACTCAGCTTTTTCACATGAGCTCTGAGGGAGAGTGCCTCTTCCTTGGAGGGGATGCAGCTCAGCTGAATGCAATGCGCCTCTTCCCCCAGCATCCCAGCCAATTTCACATCTTGCTTCTTTAAAGATGTCAATTCGCTCAGTCGATCCTTCTTCTTCTTTTTCAAGCACTCCACTCTGTCCCGAAGAGCTTTTTCCAAACGAATCAATGATAGATCCGCGGGAGGCTCCTCCAAGGAAATGCTCAACTCCTTGGAGAGTGAATAGAGCCTCTTGTAGTGCTCATCGATGTTGTTGATCAGGGCAGACTTGTGCCCTTCCTCCTCCTCAATCATGGCCTTGAACTTCTCTTCCAGGCAATTGTGCACCACTTCGGATCGGTAGGCCCCGAAGCTACCGCTGCTACATCCCATCTGCACCCACAAATCCCAAAGGCTCTCTCCATACTTCACACTCAAAGAGCTCAAGGACCCAATGAAGCTCTCCTTACTTAGGTCGGAAAAAGAACCACTCGAGTCCAGGACATCCACGTCCAATCCTCTCTTCTTCCCCTCCATCATCACTCTCTTCTTCTTCCAACACAACTAACTGTAGCGGAGTACTCCCTCCCTCCTCGATACCATAGACAATAAATACACTCCCTATACTACTTCTAAGCCTCACTTCCTCTTCTGTCTTCTTTCTTCCTCTTCGTCTCCCCGCCCCTTTTCAAATTTTCAAATTGAATCAGAGCTGAAGGCAAAGGAAAAGAAAAAGGAAAAAAGTATAGCAGAATCCATGGTGGCCATACATTCCTCACACGGCCTTACCTTTACTTTTGCATTCTAAAAAAGTGACATATACCTGCATAGTATATACGATAAAAAGAATTCTTATCGGGACTCATTCCTTTTTTTTCATAAGCAGTTCATCTAAAAAGTTGTAATTGTTCAGAAACACATCATTCCAATTAATTAATATATTCTCTTCACTGGTCAATGTCTCTCCTAATATTAAAAAAACCCTATAAATTTAAATAATTAAAATTATGTGTACTTTCTTGTTATTTTATTTTATGTCCTGAAATGAATATACCGATATACGTTTCGTTATATTCTGTACTTTTGTTTCTATAAGGTTTTGAAGCCATCACCAGATTATTCTTATTGTTTTTCGATAATCTTATATATATATATATATATATTTATGTCTCTGAGATAAATATCCCCACAACCACTACTCTATTCAAATATTACTCTCGGTCTTAGCAAGTTTCTCTTTTATTTGGCCGAAACTCGTTAATTTTATTCAGTTTTGACTCGTCATTCTAACACAGATCATCCCTCTATCTACTGGTTTTCCTTACTTATTTCATCCAAGAACTAACCCAGTAAAAAATAAATACACTTAAATAGTTCTAAAATAGTCATTGGATAATTTATTACAAAAAAATTGAGTAACAAGGATTATTTAACCTTTTTGGCAAAACTTGACTATTAGAAATGTTATTAAGCTTTCATATTCATCACAATTTGATCTTGTTCACTACTTCATAAGTGACATTTTGTCAGTTTCTACTTTTGATCCAGACTATGGTCTAAAACTCGATCCTAAGACACATCTAAGAAAGTATATTTTTATTATAAAGCCAAAGTTCTATACTCAATGAAATGCGAAAATGTTGTTTATAGTGGATATAAAATCCCATTTTTTGATAACTGATGTATATTCTGGATAATCTACACAACAAAATTTACTTATAATTTTCAGAAATTAATCTTGTACGCAAAAATTACATCTCCAAGTTGCAATCATCGGGGTTTTTTAGCATCATTTTACTTATGTGCGAAGTAGTTTATGGAGTAAAACAATGTTGCACTAATCCGGATTTGACTCTATCTCATAGATGAATTCATGTTTTAAGGGCAAAGGAAACTTATGTACAGTTATTTTGCTAGAGTCATGAAGAGCATTTAAAATTTTATGGTGTTATTCAATTAATCTTTCATAACAACACGTCTTTTAAATAAGCAATTGCTCAATACTTATATATTTATGTTAATTGGGGTTGCGAGATAGTTTTTGGATTTATATTTATGTATGATGACGTCATTTAATTGTCAATATGTACTTAGTTATAAAAAAGTTAGTGTGGATCGCCATTATAAATTAATGACAATTGGGCTCCGAAATTTACTTCAAATTAAATTGCATGGAGGTAATTCAAATAACTCTTCTCTGTCGTATGTTTATTTCGATTTGCACCGTATATTGGTGCTACCATTTAATGTTCATATTGGATCTAGAAAGGATCTAAGTGTATGAAGGAATTTTATTTAAAAATTCACTGAATTCATCATTATATTTCATATTTGCCCAAAATTTATAATGAATATAGGGTGATCAATAACCAGTTAAAAAAAGAAGACACTTGGACCAAGGGATCAGTTTTAGGGGGGGGGGGGCGAGTTGGACACATTTTGAAAATAATCAATTTAAGAATCAAATATTAATTTGGATTTTGTTTTATATTAGAAAATACATTTTAAATAATTATTAAAAATTTATCTGGACGCAAAATAAAAAAAGAGGACGGTCAATCACCCTAATAATGTATAAGCTTAAAGTTTATTTAAGCCCTACATCAACAATCCCTTAGACCTAAAAACATTTTTGTTGATAATTTGATCAAATAAGTTGTCAATGAAATGAAAGGCTCTTAAAAATGCTTAATTACGATCTAGTATATTATGTTGATGCTTTTTTTAAACTAATATAAATCATTCCAGGTTTTCTTATGCGTATAATTAAAGAATTAAGCGAATGTTTATTGCAATTCCTACACACAAAAGGTATCAACTTCGACAAGAAAACTAAACTTAACTAAAGTATTGAGTTCTTCATGTTTCTGGACATTTTAATCAAACTTGTAAGGTATGTATTAATGTTCTTTCTAATGTACAAATGTATATTTATATTTTTTGCAATCGTAAGTACGTTATATAAATAGTTAATATTTTATGTGATCAAATGCATATATATATATATATATATATATATGCTAATTGGTCACAATTTTGAAAAAAGAGTAGTCCATTACGGTTGTTTAATTACTAATTTGATAATTGGTCATGTTTTTGATACAACTGAGTTTTAGTATTTTATTGATATCATACTGATTAAGTGTAAAGTAGTTTACCATTACAAGCTTATATACAGCTAAGTATGCGTTACAAAATTAAAATAATTAATCAGCAATATATTTCAAAGTATCACAATTGTAACGGTAAATACAAAAATTACTATTATAACAAAATTATTTTAACTTTTTTACGTATCCCTTGAATAAATTCATAATATATTAACTGCTAAAATAAATAAATCGAACGATCGGAGATATTTCCATCAAAATATTTTTATTCTTTTGGTCAATATATAATTAATTAGTTGTATTATAAATACCATCAATCAAGCGCACTTTTACACCTTTTTTTTTACAACCGGGAAAAATAGTATCAAATTTATAGCTTTTCAGATTATAATGTAAAATTGTTGAATCACATTTGTATTTAAAACAATGGAGATTATTTTTTTTCTACAAGCCTACTCAATTTCATCCATATCAGAGAGTTTAAGGTCGTGAGATCTCCTTGTTAGAAGCAAAAGTAATAATGTTTCTTATATTTTCTCTGATTAATGATATAGAGAATAATTTTGAACTGAAATTTGATCAAATAAAAGCACATCTTTTTAACGATTTTTTTAAAATAAAAGACTATATTAAAACATTTGGACAGCAAGTATTCCTTTTTTGACAAAATTCTTAGTTTTAAAATATATATAATTGTATTACTTACCTTATTACTCTTTTGATAAAGTAATAACATTACCCAAGACTGATTTAATTAGTTAGTTATTTTCACATAGGCATTCCCGCCCCCTCGCTTATCAAGTATATTTAAAAAAATCAAATGCCCTTTGATGGAATCTAAGAGTAAATATGTATTTGAAATGTTGGTTCGAACTATATATTATATATTCAAATAATTTAAAAAGTTGGCATTCTTTTCCCTTTACGTGGAAGCTTTGGTTTTTATCTCATTGGTCATTCTTTAATCAAAACAGTATCGGTTCTAGAAAGACACATATGAGAGGGGATTTAAAAGAAAAATATGTGTCATGTTTTCTTCACTGTATTGATTGTTAGCTAATAACTAAGTGTCGAGCTCTCAACCTTGAAAAGTGGATTTCAAATTTGTCAATTACGCTACTTTAAAGGTTTGTTAAATTTAGGTTTCCAACATTAAGCTAAAAATGTGAAAAAAAAGACTCCAGGCATAGCGAGTACTTCAAAAATGAGTCAGTAAAAATGGGACATTGCCCCCTCTTAGCCCTGCGTATAATCTAACCTTATAGAAAAGTAACAATTCATACTAAATGCCTATCTAGATAATGTTATCTGTTAGTAGGTCCGCCTTTTTTCTTCTATGTATACCACAAATACTTATATAATATAGGCTATACTAAACTCAGATTACTTAGTTACTAATGCTAACGTCTAACAGTGTGCTCATTTATCTCCTGTGAAGGTACCTCACTAAAAATTTCTTCTTTTAATAATTTTATTTATTTACTCAGTCAGAAAATACGTGTTAAAACTGAATATAGTGTTTAATCAGTTATTTAATTTTTTTTTATTTCTTATATCTAGACATAAGTTCCCAAAGACACCAGTAATTTCTACTCACAAACTGTTGAACAAATTGAACTGTAAGGAAAAAGTTTTGTTGATTGATTGTAGATCAAAAGACGAGTTTTCTGTATCGCGTATTCCTGGTGCTATCCATTTGGAATTCAACGCTTCCTCCGATAAGGTAAATATAATTTCAATATAATTTAATTTTTGAATTCTCAGTTAACATTTTTCTCTAGATCAAGGCTCTCCTCAATTTTCATGAAACAAAATCATTGACAGTTCCTTATTGTTCAATTGGGTATCGTTCATCAATTCTCACTAATAGAATTAATTCTTATAAATCAAATCGAGCCTTGAATTTAGAAGGCAGTATATTCAAGTGGGTTAAAGAGGATAAGCCATTAGTTGACTCTAAGAATCAAGTAACTAAATTCGTTCACCCATATAATAATTTTTTTGGGTTGGGCGTTAATTATAGGAATCGGAAGTGGGCTCCATAAATAAAGATATGTTTAGCTTAACTTGGTTTATTGGTGGAGCTGTTACAGCCTTTCTAGTATATTGCAATTTACCTCCTGAATGGTTATTACCTCCTAAAAATGCATCCCTAAATTACCTCAAAAATACTCAACTTCGTAAACTTACTGATAGCTTGCATGGGAAGAAAGGGACTATAGTAAAAGCGGAAGACTTATGGTCGAAAAAAGGCGCCGTAATAATGGTAGTTCGTAGGCCAGGTGAGACAGACGTGATGTCCATATGAACCTTCACTCTAATTTTATTTTTTTGTACAGGTTGCATACTCTGTCGAGAAGAAGCTTTGGAATTCATGAAGATTAAGTCGGATCTTTCAGCCTTAAACATACCGCTAGTAGGAGTTGTTCATGAAGAAGAAGGTGTCGAAGAATTTGCTCGTAATTTTTTCTCCGGCCTCGATGTATATTTCGATATTGATAAAAAATTCTTCGGGCCCAAAGAGCGAAGAATTATGCTGACTGGATTACTTAATATTAGATTTATTCTAAAAACGGTTGGTGCCTGGAGGAAGGGT
The DNA here is from genome assembly GCA_963680855.1 of Lepeophtheirus nordmannii. Lineage (NCBI taxonomy): Eukaryota > Metazoa > Arthropoda > Copepoda > Siphonostomatoida > Caligidae > Lepeophtheirus > Lepeophtheirus nordmannii. The sequence goes on along the minus strand of OY804518.1, from coordinate 31,832,778 downwards.
GTTGCTGGTAACTTGGAAGGTGATGGATCCCTTCTTGGTGGAACTTTTGTGATGGGGCCAGGTAGCGAGGGTGTTATGTATGAACATAGAGAAACTTATTTTGGAGATCATGCCAACATGACAGATGTCCTATCCATTGCTCAATCGCTAAAAAAAACTCAGTAAAAAGTGATTTATTATGACTCGTTTAAATACAAATTTGGAAGTATACATATTTATTGGAACGATATTACTTTTTTAACCTACTGTTATAGGTTGCAAGGTCAATTATAGACCTATATTTATACATACAAATATAATAAGTCAGATTTGATCATTTTTCGACTTAAGCATAATTTTTTATATCTAACAATTCATGTTTGAGCTCACCTATCAAAAATAGTATGTATTTACAAATAATTATTTATTACACCTCCTAGCGCTTCTTCTGGGTAATCAAATATTGTAAAAGATAATAATCATAAGATACAATATTAAAATAGAGTAGCTCAAAATTGAAATCCAGATATCCATAATGTAATATAATTAATATTCATTTCGATAAGATTTTCAAAATAATAGATATTTTAACCACTCGGTTAATAGATTAAACAATTGAACATCGTTCATGAATATTAAATAAATAAATAATTTTTTATTACAACGGAAACAACTCAATTATGCGTTCATCTTTTACTATAAGAAACTCCAGCAGCAATAATGAACTCATGGAAACGCTCCTCAATATTAGGCAACTTCTTTTCAAACATATTGTAAATTAATTTTTCGGCTGAGTGTAACTTTTTTCCAATAAATAGTGGGTGCAAAGAATTACAGTCACTTGTATCAAGGTCTATCGTTTCTGAACTACACGAACTATTTTCAGATTCTAAAACAAACCCATGTTCTTCAAAATCTATTTGAGGATTAAATGAATCAGATATTATCTGCGTGCCCCGATTGATCCAAGAAGACATAATTTGAAATAAGAACTTCTTAGTTAGGTTCGAAACTGTAACCATGAAAGAACGCTTAGACTGAGCTTCAATTCCTCCAATCACCCATAATTTATTGGAATCACTTCTATGTACTTTTGTGACAATCATTTCCACGGTGACACCGGATCCACCAATACGCTGACTTGATCGTTTAAAGAAATCGATGACAACATTCTGACAAGCTTCATACCAATCGCAACTTTGACGTACCTTGACTCGTTGCTTCACCTGAATGGATGGAACTCCTGACACATATAAAAAGCATATCAAAACGATTTTTTTTGCCTTGGCTGTCCCACAATCAAACCATGAATCCTTAAAAGCGGTTTGTGAAAAGCAGACAATATGACGTTTTTTACTTTTAATTGAATTTTGCTTTCGGCATTCAAATCTACCATATTTAATTCTAATTTGATCACCGCAATTTGGACATACCTTCTCTCTCGAAAAGTGCCCGTGAACCTAAAAATAAGTAGATCGTCATATGAATTTCATAAAATTTAGAAAAATATCTCACTTCAAAAAAGTTATACAATGAGTCAAGAGAAATAGCTGGAAGTTGTTGAACGACCCGTATGCAATCTAAACTGCATTTATTACTGTGCTCAAAGGAATTACTAAATGGAGCTTCGAATTCTTCGTCTTCCTTTATATTGCTTGATTCCAGCATTTCATCCTCGATGTCATCGTTTGGAAAAGCTTCAAGGATCGTAGCAATATCATCAGAAGTGACTTTAGAAGGAAAGGAATGTTTATAGGAATAAAATGTTAATAGATTTTCTGATTCTTTGGCTTTGATATTCACAGTGGAGTCCCCTTCGAGTGTTATGACTATTTTGTTATCCGAAATCTCGATATATTCAGTATTAGAAATATTGATGGTGGATTCAACCGGTTTCTTAAATTTAAGACACATTCCATCCTCATCATTGGATTGAGACACAGATGGCGGAAGATCCAGGTGCACTGAAAAAGAGAAGCAGGGCTCATTTATCCAAGTAGTGTCATCGCATTGGAATACCTTTAGGCATATCGAATCACTCATCCATGGGACTCAACCAGACTTAGGCACGATCAATCAATAGTTTTGGCGGGTGCGTAATAGGCAAGAGGTGAAGTGAGGGGATGGGATGAGATGGAATGGGATGGGATGCCTTCTGCCCCCTTCACTCAATTTCAACTCCTTAGGAAACAAAGACAATATCTCTTCCCACTTCTCTCCCTCAATCAACGGAAAGGTCCTTTAGAAGAACCATGAACCAAATTCTAAAGGACCCCCTCAACTCTCAAGAGATCCTATTAATAGCGACTTTTAGTTTCACTGTGACGTCACGACATAACCCAATATCACGCTTACTCATATTATGGGCGAGCAGCTGTAGTACTTTTCTTTTGCGTACAAGAAACATCTTACAATTTTAGTTGAACATATTTCAGTTGTTTTATGACCAACTATCATGAAATTTTCAATATTTTTTAAATATCGTTTGCTTAGCCAAAAAAAAAAAAAAAAAAACAATGCTGAAATCTTCCTTCTTTAATTCTTTAAAAAAATAGAGACCAATCGATTACCCTATACAAACGACATAATATATAATGAAAGCAAAATGAAATAAACGACACTTCGTAGAAGTAAATTAGCTTTTTCTTTCAATAAATAAAGAACCCATTTAATCAATATATCACAGGCAGGAAAATATAAAATGCCAAAACATGATAATGTAATAATAGTAACATTGTTTCCAAAAAACGAGCCAAAAGGATGGAATCTCAACAGTAACTGTATGAATTATACAAAAATTGCAAGGAATAATATTTTTAGTCAAATTTCTTATATGCCACTTCACTATTATCTCGACTTTCTTCTTCAGACAACCATCTTACTTTTTGATTATGACTTTTTAAAGCATCTTGGACATCTTCCATGATCATTTCACGAGTTAAGACACCATCTTCAGAAGCATAACCTGATGCCTGCCATGCAATACCAAGTTTAGCAATTTCTCTTCCACTCATGCCCTTTACAGTTGAGGCAATTTCTGAACAAAGAGCTCCATAATCCATCTCCTCAACTTTGAGTTTTCTACCTCTTTTTGGTCCTTCACCGGCTGCTGGTTGGAGAACATAGGTATCAAAATATAAACGAACCAATCTATCTCTTTCTTCATCACCCGGTAATTGGAACTGAATCACTTCATCCAACCTATCATTAACTGCATAGTCCAACTGTTCAGGAGCGTTGGATGCCATTACTAACATGAATTTGTCACTTTGGGTTCCCGTTCTATACAAAAAAGCATTCAAAGAAGATCTCAAATCTTCACTGATTTTTTCAGAGCTTCTCTTTCTAAGAAATGCATCTGCTTCGTCAACAAATAAAATCAAACCTTTTTTTGACGTTTCTGCCCAATCAAACACCTATAACCAAATAGAAATGAGTAGTAATAGTAAGAAAACAACATTTAGATATTGATATAAACCTTGTGAATAGCAGTGACCCCGTCTCTTCCCATTGGGCTTATATCACCCCCGGTAAGTATGGCATAGTCCATGTTACTATGAGCAGATAACTTTTTGGCAAACATTGTTTTACCAGTTCCAGGAGGGCCATAAAATAACAAATTACGAAACATTCCCTGATTTAATTTTGTGTTCTTAGTAGCAATAGCGACATCTCTCAAACGCGCTTCTAAGTTAGGATTAAGAACCACCCCACTAAGAGCGTCCATGGACTTATCTGCCCAACGTTTTTTCCAGAAGGAAATGGGATGCTTCGCAAATTCAAAAACAGAGAAACGAGAAGTGTCCCGGACCAGAGACGGCTTCCCTAAACGAGCTTGAACATAAGAAGCTGCCACTCCTGTAGCTCGCTTCGAGGTATATACTCCAAATGCAAGTAAAGAAATGCCCGCGGCAGCTGCAGTAACTTTATCCCAATCCTTTAAAAATGCTTGCATACCAGCTCCCAAAACAGAACCAGCAGTTTGTATGCCCTCCATAATTGTAGAGCGAGATTCTTTAGCTTTTAGTCTTATTTGTTCCAGGTATAAATCCTGATTTTCTCTTTCCATTTTCCCACGAGCATCCATTTCAGAGGCAATCCGTTTTTGATCCGCCTTCGCTCTCATTTCCATTTCATGCTCAAGGGTGGCTTTCCTCATAGCTTCTTGCTTAGCAACAGACTCTTCCTCTTTCCGTAAGTTTTCTTCTTTTAATCTTTGTTGCTGGAGTAACTGATCCTCATGTCTTTGTCTAGCCAATTGATCCTTAAAAAGTTAAAGGAATGCAAATACTAGAATCAACTAGAGGTGGTCAATGTATAGAAAAGGGCCATTGTGCCTCTCACTCACTCACTCACTCACCTGATATTCAGCCTTGTGCTTCGCAATTTTGGCCTCTTCTTGAAGCATCTTTTGCCTGTTTTCAGCCTCTACCTTCTTCCCTTCAACCTTCATTTGCTCCACGGCCACTTCATACTCCTTAATCTTCACCATTTGCTCTTTTTGCTTCGTTTCCTCTTGCATCTTGGACAACTCCAGGGCTTGGCTTGAGAACTTGGACTTCTCCAAGTCCTGGGAGAGGAAAAAGGGATGCAGTCAAATACAATGGGTGCATGAGTCATTACCTTTGCCGCCTTTGCAGCTCTTTCCAGTGCCGTGGAATCGAAGGAGTAGGCTTCCGATCGGTAACCCTCCTTTCCGGCTCCATCAGTTCCTCCAGATGATGCTGGGGGCGCATCAGGGGAAACAGGGACCTCTAGGGCATTCCCACGACTACCAAAGAGCCAAGACATGACGTAAAGCTACAAGCTAGGAAAAGATGAACGAAGCGTGGGAAAGACTGAAGAGTTGTTTCAATTGGGTTTGGGCTCAGGCTTACGCTTATCATATGAGTGGTAATGGAATTTCAATCAGGCAAACATGCTTCTAGCTAAGGCCAATGACGTTAAAATAAATTCCAATGACGTCATCCGTGTCAAAGGAAATTTGGGTTTTGTGTCGCAGCCTATTAAATTTAGTAGCTCGAGATTTAAAAATCTATAACTTCTTGGTTCTAGCCCATAGCTATCCTTCCAGCCATTAGCTATAGCCTCTAGACTAGGGCCAGAGGTAGGTACTAGGATTCGTAGATAGTTGTTGATTGATTGTCACTTCCTCCCTAGCCAGCTACACGAATCAAGTAAAATCCCGCGAAATATCCTCAAGTGACTATTCATTGGATTTGACGTTAGCTATTTTCCATTCCCAGGATCCTGAACTCCATGAAGTGAGGTGTGAATTGGATGATTGTGGAGACTGGTCACTCGAGAGTGGGGCGATGTCTTCATCCAATCCGCGATGGTTGGCAACGGGAGGATCTGAATCCTTTTGCATTTGGGACACGAGCAGCAGTAGCACCTGCTATGAGAAGTCCTACAGCCATTGTCCCTCGAATGCCATTATGGCACAGTCCTGGTCCAACGATGGCTCCTGCTTGGCATCACTCCCGAGAGATTCCAATAAAATTTTGATGACCTATTCCGTGAAGAATATGCTCAAGACCTCTGAAGTGTCTCTTCATGGACCTGTCCGAGCCATGTCCTTTCCTAGAACTTCGAACATGAAATCCATTTGGCTCTCCTATGGCTCCAACATCTCTCAAATCAAGATTAAGACTCCTGAAAGTCCGTATAAGGATTTTGGTCTCACTGGTCTGAGTTCTTCGGAATGTGTTTCATCCTTGGCACTAAATGTCCGTGACGACCATGCAGTCTTAGGTACCAACAGAGGGAGACTCAAGTTGGTTAATTTGCTCAGTGGTTATGAGTCTTCTCTTTCCTCTCCAGATGAAATGAATGTCAATGATGTAAGATACAATAATGTAAGACATGCTCTTTTGGGGTTAGCATCAGACTCTGGAGCTGTTTCCTTTTGGGACGTACATGCTCGAAAAAAACTCTCTACTTTTAAAAAACATTCTTCACCTGCTACTGGAATTACTTTCAGCCCTGTGAATGAAATGCTCGTACTGAGTGCTGGCTTAGATAAAAAATGCATTTGCTATGACACAAAGGAAAAGAAACCCGTTACCACGATTAATACAGATTACTCTCTTACTTGTGTCGACTTTCAACACGATGGATTTATTCTTGCATTAGGCACTTCCAGGGGACGGGTTCTTATTTATGATTTAAGGTCCTACGACTCTCCAATACATGATTTTGAAGCTCATGGAACATTTGTTCATTCTATTAAATATGCAATGCATTCAGATAGCAACAGGGGATCCATAGCTAAACTTCCTCTGAAGGATGTCATGACCAAAAACAAAGTTGAGTTATCCCCTATCTTACAAACGAAGGATGATTCTTTCAAAAACGATGACACTCTTGGTAGTGCTCAAGTTTTTTCGCCCCTTCGAAGAGATTATACCTCCTCTCCACTAGACTTATCTTCGAATGAGCGTCATCAACCCATTCCATCTAATAACACCTCTACAGATAGTTTTTTTTCTCCTTATAAAGATGGACTACACTCAAATAACAATACTATGCCATCCATTGCTGATAAAGGAAATTCGTTCAGTTCTCCTTTGGGTCTTATCAAAGAGGAAATTCCTCTAAGCCCCGAAACATCAAAAATGTCAAAATCCAATTCTCGCACCGATCTTTTATCTAAAACCAAAAACATTAAAGATATAGTTGCTAAAACAGCTTCTATTCTTAAGCATGATCTAAAGACATATTCACCGCCTAAACTCAGTAAAGATGAGAATAAGGAAAACGAGAATGATTTAACAACCCAAGTGAAAAATAGCTGTAGGAAGAATGAACAAATTGATGAGGTATTAGTTCAAAGGGAAAGAGCTGAAGATCCTGATATACGTCATGTGTTAACTGCTTTTCCATCCTGTCTATCTATTTCTGATCCTTTGGATAGAATAGAGGAAGCTATAGCCTCTGTTCATGTTCACAACAATAATCCTTCGACTGTGAAATTGCCTTCTCAGTCTGGGGCATTTCAACAAGCATATATTGGAAATATTGTGAAGGAGTCGATGCAAGATTTTTCAAGAGAACTTAGATCACTGATTTGGGCTGCAAGATATGACTCTATAAAAATGTTTTATGAACTAAATGATAAGATTGAGGACACCATTCTAGAAGCCTCTCCCAGCGCCGAACTCATTGAAGAAAACAGAAAACTGAAACAAGAAATTGAGACACTCAAAAGTTTTTATTAAGCAATAATTATTAACTAGTTAAGTATGGCATATCAGTTTAAAATTATCAAACATTCTCATTTGCATTTAAATGTTTAGCGAATTAGTCAATCAAAAATGAATGTAAGTTGAATGAAATACACTGGATTTTATAGTAATTAATATATGATGCATTTAACTTCATGCTGGTACATATTTATTAATTTGGAAAAATCAGTGTTTCCATTTGAGTAGCTCGTATTGTTAATATATAGCGTTGTTAAACTTAAGTGTAATCAAAGGTCTTGCAGTATATGTACCTCAGGGGAATTATTCAACCACATATGATAAAAATGATTATATTGGAATATATGTAGCTTAAAATTGAATGCTTTTTTTTGTAGGAGAAACAGAAGGATGTTGACGCAAATGTGATATTAAGGTAATGGGATCTATATGACCTTGTATTTCCTATGTTCATAAAACTTGTTCCAACTTTTCCATGAGCAATCGAAAATTGGGGAGTCAGTAAATCTTTAGTGTAGGCTCAGTGTATATAAAAAGATGTATATTTGTTAATCAAAATTAATCTAAAATTACAACTAAAAATAGCTATGTTTTGTTACTTTCACAGTATCGTTACCAGGAGTAGCAGAAGTGTGTTGTGATAAGAAAACTTCTGCTACTCTTGAAATTTTGCTTCAGATCAAGCTATTAACATGTCATAATATTTTGGATAATTAATATATCCGAATGAAATCTATTTTATAAATAGTAACAAAATTTATATTAAATATTCCTGGGATAGCCAACTTTTCAGCTATGGAGTATGTGTCACAATGAAAATATTAGATTGAGTCAAATATAATGGTGTAATTTATTATTAGATAAGGATATGAGCCATTTTTGAGCTAAATGTCTAGCTTAAAAAAGTGAGCTCTGAAGATAGTTTTAAAATAAATATTTTGACTACATATCCAGTCTCCCCTATTATTAGTCAAGAGTCCTACCAAGGTTACGTCATTCACTTGTTTCAGTGTTACCAATTTCAAGATGATACTAATGCACCTACGTCCTACCAATCCTCTATTTTCCAAACTTTCCGGTAGAACGTTGCATAATTACTTTTCTATTATTAGAAACATGTCTGAGGTAATTATCTCAATAAATTACTGCTCTTTTTAATATTATTTCTTTAAAAGGCTAAGAACATTTTCGAAAAAATTATTGATCGAGAGATTCCAGCCAGTTTCCTTCACGAGGATGAGGAGTCAGTCGCTTTCAAGGATATTAATCCACAAGCACCCGTCCATTTTCTTGTTGTTCCAAAAAAATGCTACCCCAAACTTGAGGTCATGGATGATCCCGGGGTAAATATGTACATGCTAATTGTTAACTGACAGTTTCCTTTATTTTTTTGTATTTCTCCATTCTTCTTACTTTTTATATAATGAAGAGATTGATTTTATTCCATCTAATTGCTGATATTTACCAATTATATTCAAGCTTAAGCCATGCTATGAAATTATAATGTAATCCTATCTTTGTAGCTATGTTTGTCAGGACAAGTGCAGCAAATTATCATTTCCTCAAATTTGTTAAAATACTTATTGACAACTATTGTGGATCTCTAGTCATAATAGGTGTATTCGTAATATGTTGCGAAAATTTTCAAACATGAGTGTACTTTTTCTTTTTAAACATATTTGAAGGCACTCAGTTAGTATTATTTGTAGTCAATTTACTCAATTTGATTATTCTAATCCATTATATTATTTATGTCTTTAACAGCTTATGGGACGCTTAATGATGGTAGCCAACAAAGTAGCTAAAGAGCAAGGATTGGTAAAAGGATATAGGGTTGTTATCAACAATGGAGATGAAGGTGGTCAAGAGGTACCACACTTGCACATTCATGTACTAGGCGGAAAGCAACTTAAGTGGCCTCCATGTTAAGAGCATTGTATTATTATTCATATACCTTAGAATAAATAATCCAAATTAAATAAAAAATACTTCTATATTTCAATGTTTAGTTTATAACTTTGTCGATTTTGTGGACATACTTATTGCAAAGTTGTTTATGATGGAGTCTAAACAACAAGTTTTCCACACATTTGACTTCTAGCTTTGTCCTAGAGTTTCTCGAATTTGACTGCGTTGGACCTGATGATCTTTTTTTTCTTCTACAAATTGCTCCGCAGTCCTCAATATTGATTGGTTTTGTTTTGCCCTTACACTTAGGAATGTCTTCAAAATCTGAGTATTCATTACAAAACTTTTTCCACGGATAAATCCCGAAGGGATCTGTTCCAAAAACGTTTCCAAGGGGACATCCAGGAACAAACCACCAAACCATGCATCCTGGATGCTTTTCTTTTGCTATGACATTAGAAATCAGGAGGACACAGAGTGTTATTCGTAGTAGTAGAAACATTGTTGAATACTAAGATATTTTTAGAGGTTAAGTTTCTATTTATACCAGAAGTTATGTAGCCAATAATTTTTATAACTCAGAGCGCTCAGATACTATTTCTTTGTTAACTACATAAAATTGGTATTCTTATGTGTTTTAGAAACGATCCATCTACCTTTTTCTATTAGTCTTTAAAAAGGAAAAAAAATTATTGTCATGTTGTCAAATTTGAACGTTAATTGATGAGAGTCTAGTCTGATTTTTCTAACTTAATTATAAACATTGATCCAGTGATGCTGGAACTATAGGGGCATTGCCCCTACCAACTTTTTGAAAAATGAGATTTTGTGATTTATTTTTAGTCATATATAAACTAAAGACGTCATTATTATAAAATTTCATTTACAAATCCATTCTAGCACCGCTACTTTGATCCCACCCTGAGAAAAGTTTCATTTTCTATACATTTTATATAAATCTAATAATTTAAATAATATAATATTGCAAAATGGCTGGCACTTTATTATATTGACAGGTTATCACACAACCTCGATTATTATATTGTTATGAGTTATGCAAAATATTCGGAAACTATCAAAATTAAGCTGCGCGCTTGCTTATGATTAGTTACTAACACGCTTCTTATCATTGCTATGTATGACTAACAAAAAAGTATTCTCGTCAATAATTGTATACATTTATAACATTTCGATCAACATGGGTGATTTGCTTCTTTTGGACCAGAGTTTGCTGGAATATATTCTTTCATTACTTGATTATAAGGATTTGTTGTCCCTTCGAATTACTTGTAAGGGAATTGAGGAGCGGATCAATGAATTTCTCCGTCATTTCACATCAATTATGAGACTAAAGTGCCAAGAGTCGAATGTTTTGAATGAAATACGTCATTGTTGGGAAACTGAATTGTTGGAACAACTTGATAATCCTAATTCAGACATCGTTTTCTATAAATATAAAGATCTGTTGAAGGTATATCAATACGAATATAAAATCATCTTTAAAAGAATCGTCTAAAAATATGGTAAAAATAAAATGAGGGTTTTCATTTTCTCATGAAAATAGCTTTTCAAATATGCCTATTGTGTATCAAAACTATGTCTTTATATGTACATTCTTGATGTTATTATACTTATTTTCATCAATTAGGACACATTTCTCAGAAAATCTGTGTGCAAAGCAGATGACTTTCCTCATTTAGGAAATCCTTCATACATAAAATGCATCACCGATCCACACCTTCAGCGTAGTATTGTTCATCTTTCATCTGTTTGCTTTCTACATTGTTCGATTCATTTTGAGAATGTAGAACCTGGAAGATATAAGCCCTCTGTTGTTCTAAGGCTGCTTCATGGTTCTTTTACATATCCCTTTGGATATCATGAAAGCACTCCTGACATTTTTGTGCAAGTGAAATCTTTGGATAATTCAGATCTCTATAGTGAAGGAAGGATCCCTGTTAAGGATATTCGAAAATGGGTTCATAAAACAGAAAGAACTCAATATCACATGCTTGAAGATGTGCCTCTGTGCAGTTCTTGTCATAATGAAAAAAACAATGGAGGGGACTTGTGGTTTTATTATCATTTACCAGAGTTTAACTTAACACAAACTAAAACCCTGAATTTTATTTTTCATGATATTCAGAATAAGTATTGGAAAAATGGTATTGAATGGGATTTTTTCCAATTAAGAAAAATCAATTAAATATCGCCTATTTGTCATCAATATATAATGAGTTCAACATTAATGCTGTGGCTTTTTAATCAATCTTCAATGAATTTATTTACAAATATACTTAGTATTTATTTTTATCTGTACTTGTTTCTGTTTAGTTAAGATTAAGATTAAAAATTCATTAATCATTTATATAAATCGGTTGATATAACATATATATACATAGGTATGTATTTGTGATTAATATGGAAGGAATATACAATAATTCATAAGAATTATATGTAAATATATTTAGTTTAACAAAATAATTTTATTGTTTTTATAACATCGTGTTTGCTTTTTAGAAATAGAAACTAGCAATTGATAACATCAGGATCTGAGGTATGTTGTGAGTCTTCAACAGGTTGCTTTCGGCGCTGACTAAGTGTGAATGGAGCAAGTAGCAATAATGAAATACCGGCTGATAAAGCTGTTCCACCCCCAATAAAGGATAAAATTGTCCTATAAAACTCTTTAGAGTTTATAAAATTTAGTGGGTCAGGTACGTAGGTTTGTATGGTGACAACGGCAAGGCCATTGCTTAGTTTATCAGTCAAACTCATTGCGCCAAAAACAAAGGCTCCAGATTCTGTGTTTGCACCTATTAGTTCACTGGTGATTGATAAACTTGTAATGAGCAGAACGGATGCTCCACCTCCTATTAATATAGCAACTGCATATATTCCATATTTGATGAAGAAATCTGCACCTCCTCCATCAAAGTAGGCCATAGCGCATCCCACTAATCCTATGATACAACCAATTAAAAATGTAGCTTTCCTCCCAATTCGATTATTTGTGCATTTCATAATAAATGAAACAAAAAATCCAGAAACGAACATAACCAAAGGGATTATGGCAATGTTAACGGCAGGCAAGCTTAGAGTTTCAGATAAATAAAAAGGCATATATGCTTGTGTTAAATTAACAAAGAGACGAGTAAACATATACAATAGTCCAACAATAAAAAAAGTTGGCTCTTTAAACCAATCACGAATACCCATTGATACGAGAGGTGTTTCTTTGACTATTTCGTTCTCATCCTGCTCTGAAACGAATGCTGCATCGTCATTCAAAATCGGCGGGTCTTCACTAAATTTACGAATAAATATATGGAACAATAAGGATGCTATAATCCCTATACTGACAACGACAATGAGTATATCATTAAATGCATCTTTATGAGAAGGATTTAAAGATGAACCGTCTGTTGATATGCCCAAAAATATCCAAGTAATAACTGCCACTGCGATGTTGGAAATGACAGTAGCTCCATAACGAATTGCTGTTAGTCCAGTTCTTTCGTGAATTGATGGAGTTATTTCTGGGATCATTGCTAAATGAGCTATTTGAACAGCTGCCCATCCAAATTGAAAAACGACGACGAAACAGGCATAATATAAAATTTGGGCCCATAGATGATTATCAAAACTTCCAGGGATTGGAAGCCAAATGAATGGGAAAGAAAGAGTAATACATATCGTGCCGATGAGATGCCATGCCCTACGACTTCCAATACGTCTGCAAAGGAAAGAACTATTGTTTCCTCGATCACAAAGAATTCCGACTAGAGGTGTTGAAATCCCATCTGCAACTTGCCCAATCAAGAGTACTACTCCGGCTGAAGTATTATCAAAGAGTAGAACTTTATTGAAGAATACTAGAAGATAAGTAAACCACATTGACGCATAGAGATCATTTTGAACATGTCCTAAACCATAGCTGAGCTTTAGAAGCCATCCCAAGTGGCTCCCTGCGGCAGAAGAAGACATATTCTCTTCCACTTCTCTTCATGGAATGCAAAATTCTAATCCGTATTGAGTGAAGTAACGTCAAATTCTATACGGGAGTGAGAGAACACAGCAACTAAAGCAGTACAATGTATGTATATTCCGCAGATAAGAATGTTGTGAGAGAGAAAATTACACCTTCTATTAATTTTAATAATTAACTACGTCCCGCTAACTACATAGTACTTTCTACACACATCCTTAATTGGATGTCTTTTCCAGCTTATTTATTTTACTACTACAGAGCATAGCAGGTATAAAACATGAAGAATAAATAAGACGATTGCACCATCCGTACTCCAGGGTAGTTGTAAAGCATTCTCTGCTCTATCCACCAAAAATTACTATGGATGTTGGATTCTATGTAAAGAGACGAAAGTTAGGATGACATCGATGACTCATATAACTTTGTTAAAACACTTGTCACCTTAGCAATATTGTATGTATGGTAAACAACTTGCTAACCTCACTCCATTTTAGTAACGATGAAAAGAAAATGACGGAAGTTTATTTCTAATATTATGTTCTCTGCAAAATACTGTGAATTGTGAATATGATATTATTATTTATTCATGACATTTTTGATTCGATCCACCGATTAAAATTGTAAGATCTACTTTGAAGTGAGAACGTTGAGGAAACATACTCAGGGAATCCAGTTCACTATGAATGTAGAAGTGTATATTTTATATTAAATCGTGTAGATAATAAAATTTCTATCCTTTTTTTAACGAGAAATTTACCCAAGAGTAAGCTTCATTCGTTAAGAAGTAACTTATCGCTGTTGATGTGTAGCAATTAGTTTTTGACATCCTCTTTAAGAAATTTTAGCAAAAGTCTTAATTAAAAATAAATAAATCAGGAATCAATAGACACAGGACATTAAACTATGGAATTAAGTAATAGTTTTGACGTAAGAATGACGTACTATATGTACATGAATTCATTTCTTACGTGTTAAAATAAAATATAGAAGGATTTCCTTTTTGATATATTGTCTACTATATAATATATTATTTACAAACTTTATTCGGTAGCATAAAAAATCTCAAAATATGTCCATAAAATTCCTTAAATGACTCTAGAATGTTTCCTACTCTCAAAATATGGGACAAAAAATGGGTAGACATTACGAGGTTGCAATATGTTATTTGAATATTTTTCATGCATAAGACAAAGAGAAATGAGTAAAAGAAAACCGACAAAGGTTTAAAGATATGTAGGCATAATATTTTGAAGCCTTGAAGCTATGTTCAATATCTTTGTTTTACAATCATAAGGCATTTCCACAATAGAAATACTTAGCGTCTTAGTATCTATTAGATTCATGGATGAAAATGAATAATTTACAACATGCTTTTTACGAATGATGAAATAAAGGTTGTAGAGAGGTATTGTTTGATTCCTTGGAATTTGTCCAAACTTTAGTCACTATTTTCAATTTAAATATGTATATTATGATAGAAATTAGTGTTGTAACTATGGGGAACCTTTGGGATCTATGCCTCCCAAAATGATGTGTGTCATCCCAATCACTATCCATCAAAAATGACTATAGATTTTGTATTCTGTAGAAATGTTTTCGAAAAAGTGCGAAAATAGAGCAATGTCACAAAAATAATTTATTAAATTATATATTTATCTAGTATGTTGTGTACAAGTTGAAATTTGTACGTTTCATAAAGTCTTATTTAATTATAAAATGGATCATTTTAGTTATGAACAATATATTGATGCTACCATCGTTATAATTTGATCTATTAATTTTACATTCCATAGAATTTCAGTCATAAGTGCCTACTACTCGCCATTTAAAATTCTTCATTTCATTTTTTTTCATGGCAACTTGTACAAAATTATAATATGCACGCTACATATCGTTAGTTCAAAGTTAAATTGTGCTAAATGACATTTTTGAAAAAGTTGAGATATGAGCAGTTTTATACTTTACTTTAACTATCATATCAGCAGTAGCTCTCGGATATATGAAAGTTGCAGATGTAGATAGAGTCGGGATGATAAAATATCAATTTGGAGATAATCCAACAATGACTGAATTAAAATAACTAAGCGCTAATGTATCATTTAGCACAATCTGACATTGAGCCAACGATATATACCAATTTGTAAATATATTGGTGAAAGACCAGAAGAATCGATTAAAAATTGATACATTTTTTCATTTTTCATTACCTTTTTTCAGTGCTTGTACCGGAGGAGGCACTGTAGACAAGTACTTTCGCCCTGAGCTCTGAAGGTTCATCAAATTAAAAACTGTAACTTGTACCGATATATTTTTTAGATTGTATGAAATAATTAAAGATCCACAATGTTTTTCCACTTCAATAACTTTTCACGAATTAACTGGACATGCATATTCTATGCCAGAAAACTGTCTCTTTTAAATCTAAAAGAGACGTGTTAAGGGTTTACTCATTAATTTATGCTTGTGTACCTTCTCTTGGATTTATGACAGTTCAAATTTACCTCATTCCTCTCAGTTTATATCCACGAGTTTTTTTGTCCACTCGCAATCTCGACTCTTAAAAGAGAAAAGAAAATTTTGGAAAAACATATGATTGCTACCCTTCTGTATTTTTTTTGTTGCCAACTTCTTAATATTGGGTAGAGCTATTATTAAAGTTTACTGTACATCGATAAATTCTACCAATATATTAATCAATCGTCAATTCTTGTGTAATACTCAAAAATTAAAAAAAAAGGACACGGAATCCTTGATTTAATATATTTTTTATATATCAAAATCATAAATAATTACAAAAAAACTCTTTTTGAGTTCATAGTACGTAGAGTTAGTTGCTTTAAATCCGAAGAGTCAACTGATGAAAAACAGTTGAAGGGAGGATACAGTGTGTTTTTGATTATCCCAAAACGCTCGTCGTGATCAGTTATTGAGTACTTTTTATTATAATCAATAATAATTAACCGATGAAATGAAACAGAAGTACCACATAGTAATTCTTGGCACGCTCACTTACCTCAACAAAATGCCAATTCGTCTTATTGTTCACAATAAGTATTTTTTTTATAAACATGCCCTAGAATTTTTTTTTGCCCTCGTTTAGTTTTGAGGCCGATTTAGGCCATCTACTCAAATATGCCATACCTGTTAAGTAACTCAAAGTACTTTGTGTCTCTACCCGAGTTTATTTTAAATTAATGAGTACGAAATGCCCCATTCCATGTCAAGTGAACATCATCATAATAAACTTTAATAATTTTTGGTGGGGGTGTTTAACCCAACGAAAAGGTACCTTGTGTTAAACTTTAGACATTGTGGTGGGGGGGGGGGAGAGAGATCCTGAAGGCTTCTAGGATTATAACAGCTCAGCCCCCTTTTAGAGATCTTCAAACTTGAGTAGACCATATCTTCGTCCAGAGAAAAGGGTTTTAAAATTTTTTTACTTTAAAATATTTGCTGGATGCAATAACCTTAATTTGATTACAACTTAATAATACTTAATAAATATTAAACCTGGCGCCCTAATTTCAATTTCACCTAAATTTAAGGAATTGAACTTACCCATACTTAAATACAAAAAATTGATCTCAATGGAATCATCATAATTAGAAAAGATCAGATTCACCATAATATTATTCCATCTTCATGGAGATGAAAAAACGAGATATCATAAATCTAAGCATGCTGAAAGTTAACAATTGAGAAAATACGAACATCTATGCAATGCTTTTATCCAATCCTGATCATATGGTGTAAAACATTTTTTATGTATTAAAGTAAAGAAAATTTACTACTATCAAGTTTGGTACTTTTACAAATATTAATATTTACTTTAAAAAATATTTTTCTATGACATACCCCTCTCTTCTATTTAGTAATATTACTTTAGATAAATTGTATTATTATTCTACTTCAGGGGTACAGATGGGATTTTTAAACTTGTGGTATACAAAGGATTAAATTTACTTACATTTATTATTATTCGTTTTTTTGAGAAGATTAAATCTTCTTTCCTTTTTATATATAAAAATTATAATCTAATTTTTTTTTGTAATACAAAAAAATTTATCCCCTCTTTATATTTAATTTTTTTTTGTAAAGGAGCAGCAATTTAAAAAAAATATATGTAGTTTATAAGCTATAAAATGGCACAAAATTTGAAACATTGCTACTGGTGCTTGGCTTAGAACCCTTGCACCCTGAAAAATATTTAGTTTCATAAAATGTACGTCTGGGGGCATGTATTTTACATGTCCATCCCCTAACCAAGAGCCAAGTACGCCGTATATCTGCTCACCCTTTTGATCTACTGTTTTATTCATTCACCCTTTATGACAAGCTTTTTGAGGCAAACAAAAGTAACATGCATTCTCCCTTCAGCTGTTTTTCATCATCATTTCATCATTTGTTGACTTTTCTTATTTAACGTGCTATGAACTCAAAAAGGGTATTATTTTTATTATTTATGATTTTGATACATGATATATATTATATTAAATTAAGAATTATGCGCCTTTTTTTGAATTTTTGAATAATATACAAGAATTGACGATTGATTTGTATATTGGTAGAATTTATCAATGTATAATATTAGGTGTAGTAAAAATAAATCAATTATTTTTTCATGAAGTTGAAGGCTTTATTTAGTGTAGTTATAATAATCCAATTTAGGTTAAATATGCACCGTTTTGTTCAATAACTTGTTGCCATTTTCGATGTAATTTCATTATGCCTCTTTCATAGAAACCCTCGTCCCTATTGGCAAGAAACTGGGACTGTCGATTTTCACAAGATTTTCTTGAGGCGACGTTTTTACCATCCAAATCATTTGCCATAGACAGGAACATGTGATAATTACTTGGTGCGAGGTCCGAACTTTAAGGTGGATGCATAAGAACCTCCAAACCAAGCACTTGTAGCTTCTGGCGAGCCACTATCGATGTGTATGGGCTCGTGTTGTCCTAATGAAACACAAGTACTGTCCTGTTGGCCAAAGTTGGGCGCTTCTGGGTTATTGCTTCCTTCAGACGGTCCAATTGTTGACATTACAGGTTTGAATTAAGGGTTTGGACGTAGGGGAGCAGCTCATAGTGGATGATTTCGTGCCAATCCCACCAAACACATAGCAAATCCTTCCTGGCTGTCAATCCTGGCTTGGCCACTGTTTGTGCCGGCTCACTGCCCTTCGACCACGACCGTTTTCACTTGACATTGTCGTAAGTGATCCACTTTTTATCAACAGTCACCATCTGCTTCAGAAATGGGTCGACTTTGTTGCGATTTAACAGCAATTCGCAGGTGGAAATTCGATCCATGAGGGTTTTTTTTCGTAGCACCATATGTTTTTCCAAATTTTTATTTTTCCTTTTGAGAATTGAAGTAGCAAGTGGACAAAAAGCTCGTCGTGCTTAAAGCCATGACTTCCTTATGTTTTTTACTGTTGGATTGGGGGAGGGGGACTAACTAAGAAAAATTTCATTACTAAACCTAATCAACAGCACATAATGACATAGATTGTCTTTTTGAAAAAATATAGCCCCAAAATTAGCCTATATAAATCTCCTTCGGTCTAAGTTTTTTCTGTACTTACAAAAGTTTATAGATAGGGTACTTCTGATATAATTTTAGGAAGAGCTATGTTTAAAATTAGTTGGACTTGATACTGGTAATAAGTTTTATGTAACATCACGTAGGCATTAAATGTAAAAGCCTATTTTTCAACATCACAGCTGAAAAATAGAATTCAACTTCATGATGAATTTAGTACCATAGCCAAAACAAATATTGATTTTGCTGTCGTATTTTTGATATTTATGATTGAAAAAAACATATACAATTATGAACCTTCTTCATATCTCTTACATCTTCTTTCATTTATTGATAATTTTACATTACATTATAAATCATAATTAATTATTTACTGAAATCCTACGCTGATTGATAAATTTTGTGTGGCTAAGTATAATCATAGACCAGGGAAGACTTTAAATTTTATTAGAATGGTTTATGGGTGTGTATGTGGAGGGGAAGTGCAGGGGAGCCGGAATCACATCATAAGTCTCCACAATTTTTTAAAATGATCTATTTTTCATGACTGCTATGTACAACTGCCGATATTTAAAAGTAATAAATTGCTTTGTTCCAATATCTATAGTAACTTTTTAAACAAAATTATAAAGACCCTTTATTCAAACTTTTGTTCAACAGTCGAAACGCCCTCTCCCCAAGTATGTTACTAATTTCAAACTTATTGTAATTTGTATAAAAAAGTGGGGGATCCACGACCTCACTAGTCTTCCATGTTGCTCATATATTGTTCTTTCAATTAACCGGAACGTACTTTTGACAAATATAGATAACTTTGAAATATGAATTTACATCAAAAAATAAAACATCAATAATAACAATAAATAACTACTGTGATTGAGGACACACCCAGTCCGAGTACGGTAATACAGGTAGTCATACTGCTAATAATTTTGCTATACAAGTCAGATGTGAACTTATTCTCCTTCACGTCACATCCGTAACCAACAAAACTCATGAAAATTTTGAAGCTCAAATAATAAAGAGGTAAATTCTACACGAAAACTTATAAATACATGTCTCATTAAAACATACACACCCACCGGAACAGGGAAGGAGTCATAGCCCCAAACTTTTAGAAAAATATTAATTATGAAAAATTGCGTCATCAATGTATGACATCATTTTTATGAAGCTGCCCCCACTTATAAATTGATTCTGGTGCCCTTACCTTAAAGCACAACATAATATATGTAGATAAAAAGATCAATTGCAAAGTCTCCTTTAAACTTTTCATTGCTGTATGCACACTCAAATAATCTCACGCGTTTATTTTCAAGAAACTAACTACTAGCTTTTAATTAGTGAGCCAAAGCATTTCCCTACTCAAATGAAAGTTTTTATTAAACCGAACTCAAGCTCAAGCTTAAATTTGTTTACAACACTGGTCTGTGATCAGTGGTACTTTTACGGGGTAAAAATATGATGTGGACCAAAAAAAAGTTGGAAAACTGTGATTAAAGCAGTTACAAGTATTGAGTTAATGTTTGTTTTATTAAGTAATATTTATTGTTATGAAGAAGGATGGCAAATTCAATGCCCGCTCTGGGCTCTATTCATGCTTGCTACAAGACTATCGGTGACTTGATTGAACAATGCTATTGAATGCTATCTAATTTTATCCATTAAAGGATGAATGATGAGTACGACTCAAAACAAGGTGAATGGGTGTGTCTTATATATTTATTAAAAATAGGGGAGACTGGGATATGTTGTATCCTGGCTTATAATAGGATTTATTCTATAACATGGATTTTATACTCGAAATTTCCAGGTCATTACAGTAAAGTTCAAATTTCGATTCCCAATTCCGCCTGTGAGTTCCACAATAAAGAAAAAAATATTTCCCTAGACCAATGTAAATTTTAAATATTTGAGTAATCTTAAAATGAACAGATTCATAATGTTATTATTGAGTTCATATCTTAGTTTATAATCCTTAATTTTCTTTAATCATTTTTTGCACATATCTAGTGTTACCAAATTTGCATTAGTTGTCAGTCATTTTGAGAGATACAGAGATGAGGTTGGTCGTCACACTGAAGAAAAAACAGGTATTATTAAGACAGCCAACCCCATGACCAGGCCAGGTGGTCAAATTTGAAAGCAAGAAAACAAAAACAAAACATAATGATCACAATCATAAAAAACATAAAAATCTGACAACTTCTCCCAATCTCCTATGCATACGTTTATCCATCCAATATCAAACATATGGAAAGGTCCAATATTCTTTGAATAATAAGTATTAAGATTGAAAGCTTCTTGAATATCCTTGACTGTTAATTCAATGTTGAGTCCTTTTTTAATGTATCCCCAGAGTTATTTTGTCTAATGTATGTATAGTAAATGCCAGGAATGTACCAAGAAATGATTATAAATATCAATACAATATTTACTAGCAAAAACAATTATATCTATATTTAGATGTTTTTTCTGAACTGCTATAAATGTTTAAAATAATAATTACTCGATTGAGCACAAAAGGACGAAATAGTATGAAATATTTCAACCTGTTCCTTGAAATGGAAAATTCCACAAACCACATAAAATTTATTATTGATTGACGCCATATTGAGAATTGTGAAGGTTGCGTGATCAATATTAGTCATACGTTAAATAGGGGCATGGATCATTCACAACATTATGAGCCACTTATTTGTGTTTTGAATGTCGATCTGTTCTACCTAATTTTAAAAGTATTTGACATGCTAAATACAAATCTGTAATCATTCTTTTCTTATCATGAAAGTATGGATGTTTTGTTATATTTTGGTGCATCTAATTCAATCCTGCTCCCAAGAATTGAGCCAAAACTAAAAAGTTCTGCAACTGTCCCCAGTCTCCCTTACTTTTTTTTATTGAGTTTTAGATCACTTTGGATAAGAGCATCATTTACAAATGCTGCAGAGTCCTTGCTTTAAATTTAAAAATAAATAAATCACTATTCTATTATTTTGTATCATTATCTAATCACCCATTTACATATAATGTATTTTTCTCATTGACTTTGTATTCAAGAACAAATATTTGTTTGATACGTAGCTAAGTTATTTGAATTGAACTCATCCGAAGTTTAATAGTTTGGCTAAAATAGACTCATTATTTGATAAATGAAACATTTACATATAAATTCACAGCAATTTTATAAAGGTAAGTTTTCTTGTTTTTTATTTTCAAAAATAATTTAATATACATTTTTTTATATTATTTGACAAAATATGAATTCAAAGTACTAAAGATCTATTCACAAAATACACGTAATCATTACTAAGCTTATTTGAAAAAAAAAATCATTTCTTTTCTTCAATCAGAGATACAAAAAATAAAAATGACATTCCTCAGGTACAACGGAAAAGACAAAATAGATCATAGTAAGAATAACAAAACAATGGTATGAATTGAATAATTTATGCTTCCCTTGAAACAACAGATCTTTTCTTAAGCATGGTGATTTTGTTGATTGAGCTCTCATTTTTCTTCATTGTAATTCCTTCATCATCTGATACTTCAGATTGTCTGTCGAATTCATCCATTTCTGGTTCATAGAAAGATGACATGGAAACAGCTGAGTCAAATCCTCTATTGAAATCCATCTTTAATGGTGGTGAACTGACTCTATGACGATTGCAGAATTGTTCTAGTCTCTCAAATGCCTTTTCAAACATAGGTGTAGGGGTTGTGAGGACAATACGGAAAAAGTTGGGACAGTTGAAGCATTTACCAGGGAGAGGGAAAACGGACTCTTCCTCAATGAGTTTATTAACAAATTCCATGTCTGAGGATAATTGGGGAAAGTATTTAGTGTCGATTTGGACCATCATATACATAGCTCCACTTGGCATAATTGGATTGAGACCCTTAATACCCTCCAATTTACTGAAAGCCATCTTTGCTGTACTTTTCACAACATCAATAGTCTCTGAATAGAAATGCTTTGGAGTTTCTTTGAGGATGGCTGGAAGAGCTCCTTGAACAACAGTATTGGGTCCAATTTGTCTTTGTGTCAATCTTTCCAGAGCATTTGTTATCCCAGAGTTAAGGAAAAGGTTATTTTTATCATAAATGATGAGCCATCCTAGTCTCCAACCAGGGACAAGGAATCTCTTAGTCAATCCTCCACAGCTGAGAATAGGGACTTCAGAAGTAAGACTTGCTATAGGCACAAATTCAAAATCGTCAGAGAAGGTAAAATAATCATAGATTTCATCAGCAATTATAGGAATTTTATACAACTCTGCTATTCTAATAATATCCTTTAGATGTTTGGGACTAAAAGCTGCTCCACAAGGGTTTGATGGGTTATTCACCACAATTGCAGCAGTGTTTTCATCAATTGTATTTTCAAGACTCTGTAAGTCGATTTCCCAGTTTTTTTCAGGGATGCATGAATACTCCTTTGATTCAATTCCAAATCCATCAGCAAGTGTCTTATAAAGAGGAAATGCAGGTCTTGGAACTAGAATATTCTGTCCTTTTCCAGCCAATACAGAAATGCAATGATCTAAAGCAGTTGAGCAACCAGATGTCAATATAACATTCTCTGCTGTGACTTCAGCTCCAGGGATGGACACATGCTCTGCTACAGCCTTTCGGGCGACTAAGTGTCCTGTTGAAGGTCCATATCCGTTGTATTTCCCCGAGCGAAGTGAGTCCTCAAAGGCTTTGATAATATTCTCATGAGGTTTAAGATTACCAAAGACTGTTGGATCACCAAGAGATAAGTCAATCAGGTCCTTGGATGGATTAGCATTTCCTTTCAAGGTTTTGAGAAGACTTCGAATTGGATTGTATGTATTTCTAGCAAAGTCCGACTCTTGGATTTTCCACTCTTTTTCCATAGATTTAGATGCAATTAGATTTGATGAAATGGGTGACATCTTTATATCTTCAAAAAGTTAAAAAAATTACGGGTTTGAATGTAAATAGGTTATTATTTTATATTAAAAATCAAAAATAATGTGTGTTGATATTTTGTCTCTAGTGTAGGTACAAATGGTATTTCTTGAACATTCAGTTTAATTCTGATACCAAGACTTCCTGCGAGTCTCATATTTATACTTTTGCTGTCTTATTATTAAAAATAATCTGAGGGACTATGAAAAATAGGTATGACCATCGAGCCTCCTTTTTCTGATTGGTTGAAATAGGGGGATATGTTTGTTCATACAAAGCTTCTGATTCGTTGAGTAAAGAGGCTTGTGATAATGAGGGGTCGTTAAAAAAATAAACAATAATAAAAAGTAAAATAAAACCAGTCTCACATCTCATGATTTTGTAACCATTTTTTGAGAATAACTTGTTTTGCTGTATTTTTTTTAAAGTGAAAATAGTTTGGACAGAAGTAAGAAGAGAAAAAATATCATGTGACGGATCTTTTCTTGAAAAAAAAATAAAATGATGATGATTAAAAAAATAAATTAAATTATGCGAAATAACATTTAATAGTTTTTTTTTCTTACAACGTATACAAGATCAACACAAAAAGTTGTTTTCTATTTGTTAGCTCTAATTTGCTTGTGTCACAGGTGAAAATCTGTGTATATAGATTACAAACATTAAAAATACAAAAAAATACAACAATGTTTTAATGATTCAAATTCAAATTCCTGGATAATCATGGTATTATTTCAGTATCAACTATTGAATTGTATACATCCTAAATCGGGGTACCCCTACACCCTTGATGAATTTAACTTCTTTTATTTATTTTTATTTATTTTTTTGTAAAAAAAACTCCCTTAAACCAGTTCATGGTTTACTTTGGTTTGCATTGTGCATTTACATGTAAAATACAAATTTGAAGGTTTTTTTTGCTATATACTCTCAAATAACAAAATAATAGTTATTACACTTTCCTTTGAAAATAATCACATTCATGATGAGCTCAATTTTACTATGTAACAGTTCCTATATATTACATCACATTGGCTAGACTCTCCAATTTCTTTCATGAGAGTCAAGGATGATACGTAGACACTTTTATCTACCGAGATTCATTATATCCTTTAATGTATCAAGTGATATCACATGAATTAATGTCTTAATGCTCACTATATACAATATATACAAAATGACTATGAGAACACACATGTACAAACTATATGGGGCCCAATTTTAAAATAACTTCTAAAGGAGCAACTCTTACAACAATCCTGTCTATAAAACAAATGCTTGTAAACTGAAAAAAAATGTTCAACTTCTATTCAAATATTTGTTGTTTAGAAACAAAAATAAAAATAGGGATGAAAAGTGGCTTTCAAACATTTAAAAAAAATATATTATACATCTACACATTAACTAGCTATTTGTCTCTTCCTAACCCTTCATATGGGCAAAAATATATATTATAATAAGTGACATTTTTTATTTTCTAAATAGCTATAAATTATATCTTCTTCAAGATTGACCTAAAGTTAATAATTATATTAAATGATATTTTTCAAAATAAGAAAAAATATTTTGTCAAATGAATCTACTGAACGATAAATACACTTAAATTGCTAAGAGTACCTTTTTGTTCATTTCTTTAAGAGAATATTTTTAGATTCTTATTATAGGAGAATGATACACTATGTAGCATATATGTACAACAACAAAAAAATCATTTACAAATGAGATATTTAGCAAATTGTAGCTTTGTCAATTTAAAATTATTGAGAGAATCTTCTCCATTTAAAGGGTGTCATTACAGATATAAACCCTTTTGAATAGGTTGATCTTTATTTATTCACTAAATATAATCCTTAGTGTTTAAAATTTCATGACATGCGAGTACATACATATGTCTTGTTTAAGCTTAAAAGTAAACTGTACATATCATATTCGGATCAAGTAGGGCTTTTTATCTACTGGTACAAATTAAGATTCCTTTGTTTGAAATAACGATAATCGATCAGCATTTTGACAAAATTGACGAAGTGTTGAAAAGTTTATATTTAGGTATATGAGATTTTAAAGTTATTTGATGATTTTATTTAGTATCCAATAGGAACAAAACACAAAACAAAGAAGGCTCATCAAATCTCCCCCCCCCCGCCCCATTTAGAACAATTATAATTAACTAATTAGGTCAAACGCTTTTAATTCAAATAATATCAATAACTATCATTTCACAACATGTTTTTTTTCTTCAAATAACAATTAAATAGTATAAGATCTTAATCAATTTCCACTTACCTTTAGATCCAAAAAGATCTTCTTGATTCTCAGTATCAAATTGGATTTAGGTGCCTTCAAGCATTGATTATTTATATGTATGTACTTTAAATTCTGTTTCTTGGTTGTTATTCCATGATACAAAAAACAAACTTACGCGTAATGTGTGAGAATAATGACAATACCATGGCATTATATACACTGTAAAACCAATCAAGAATAACAAATGAAGCAAGCAATGTATTATATGTATATTATTAAACACAATAGTTGAGTACAAATTCATACATTTAAACTTTCATTGTTTGGATACTTTGGGGTTTGTAAATGAGATTTAATCTATGTTCAATACATATTATATAGATCCTTATTTACTATCATCATGCAAAGATGTTATTTTTTTACAGTGTTTAATGAGACTTTGAATGCCAAATTTATCTATATAAATATATATATATGTATGTATGTATGTATGTCCGCTAATGTTTACAATGTATTTTTAAAGCGTAATATAAACATCGTAGATTAAGCTTATATAAGTTATTTTATTATAAAATCCAGAGCATTAAAGACAGTTTTCCATTTCATAACTAAGATAGGAGTTTCTTAAAATTTGTCTCTAAATATATGTATAATATATGTATAAAAATACGTACTTTTTAATATTGGAAAAGGATGTTACAACAAAGTATGTACATCCTACTTATATCTAGAACATTCATACTAGTGTATTCAATCCTAACAAGATTTCAACACGGAACACATCATGGATGATGATCTCACAGTTAAATTTGTTGTTTCATGATACGTGATCATTCAAAGTGATTTAAATATCAATGGTCATCATCATAGTGGGAATGGAATTCACGTACCCTTCAATTTAGCTGTACAACTATTCATATTATACGGACTTATGAGCATAAAAGGATGGACTAAATTAATTAATTATTATTTATTTTTTCATTAAAATATTTTTAAAGTTTAATGATTTATGGATTCAAATACTGCTTAAAATTATATACGTGCAGTTAAACCATCTGAATAAAAGAAGAAATTAAATATATGAAATTCATACCTTGATGGCACTGTGAAGCTAACTGGAAGAGATAATATTTCATTAAACTCAATTATACATATGTACACCTCAATAAGTGAAGTTCAAATTATATTGAATGCATGATACGTTAATAATAATAGTTAAATAAATTATTAAAATGCTCATGAAAATCGAGACACTTTGGCTATATTCAACTGAGGCCCTTTTGTCTACACGCAAGTGGAAACATAATTTGTAAATGTTTATGAACTAGCCCTGAAAAGGAGTAAATCCAATAATATAATAAAAGATACTTATATGGATAGATAATTTGATGTATTTTTGTTTATCCTGACAATAAACAGTTTCTTTACTACCCTGAATTGTTATCAATCATAATTTAATTCACTAGACATGCATCGAATATCTAAAAAATGCAAAGATCTACATTTGCGAATGTAAGTATATCTAAACGTTATAGAAATTGATGGTTAGGAATAATTCAAAATGAAGAAAAAATAAAATTAGTAGTTCATACATCCGTAGAAGACGGATAAAATATAGATAAAAAGATATGTATGTGATAGAGCTCATTAATTACAAATCCATTTGCATAAGTTATGCATAACTACATACATATATGTATTAGATATGAAAGTTGTCTCCATATATATATTTATCAGTCAAATAACAGATGTTATGCAGTGCTCAGTCTTCGTAATAATTTTAATCGTATTATACAATATACGTGATAACTAGGTGTACATATATCTATCTACATATACTAGTTTCTAACTTTTAAAATAATTATTTTTACATTCACATATGTATATGTAAAATGGTATAAACATCAATACCAGTGGCAGGCATCATCATATTTATATTGCATGATTGGTTTATTTCCACAAAGTAGTTTTACGATTTAATCTCTTGTCTATTTCATCTCAGATATAAAAATACATTTATTCTCATTCATAAAAATTGGTGAATAAAAGACAAACATAATTGTTTCAATTTGAGCAATTTTCGTATCAACTCACAATCATTTATAGCATGAAAAGGACAAATAAAAAAGCAAGTGTACTAAAATCTTATTTCAATACGTATTTGAATGTGTATTATTGTTATTGAAGTGGCTTACATATATGTATGTGAATAGAATTTGTTAATGGAAAAACCTGGTACCCCTGTACATGATTACCAAATATATAAATTTTACACATTGAAACAGAATCCAATCATGGTTTATGGTATAATATTGTACTTATTTATATGTAAACATTTTTATAATCTTGTAAATGGCATATAAATAACAATATATGTATAACTGGTAGTTCTTATTTTTGATTAAGAAATTATTCTGAGATTTTAAAACAAAAATCAAAATAATAATATGCGATATGAATATTATACTCGACAAAGGTCTATAGCTGACTCCTTAAGTTAGAAAAAATAAGAATGAGGAATTGGAACTTGTAAAAAACTCATTTTGACATCAAATTTGATGAAAATTATCTTAGATTGGACAAAATATATTCTTGTTCTTTATAGCAGAGCATTTTGACACTTCCTTTATTTTTATGACGTCTGTTTTTGTTTTTTTAGACAAGACCTTTCTTTCAAATAAATTTACTTGTTTTCCTTTTGTTACTTTCATTTTGACAATAGATAATTTTGAAAAACAATAGTTTATATGAATCATTATTCCTTTTAAACCATAATAAACAGGAATTGATTTACATTCTAGTCTCTTGTCACGAAATGAGGCTTCACTTAAATGTCTCATGATCAATATTTCAGCCTAGAGATAAATACAAGTTGTCATATAGATCAGTGTTTCTCAAACTTTTAGACTTGTCATGACTAAAGCAGCATTTTAGTATTTAATGCACCCCTCCTAGAGTTGCTATATAGTTTCCATATAGGGCAACCAGGGGGGGGCCCTCCCTCCCCCAAAACTTTAATGTAAATGAAGTTGCTACATTGATATATTTTACATCATAAACGTACAGTTTAATAAATTATTATTAATAATAATAATTTATTCCGTTTATTTCAGTGTTGCATACAAAAATTCACGCTTCCAAAGAATAGTGTCTAGGATACAAGTACAAGTAGTATAGATATAAAATATAAAGTACTCAATGAATTAAATATTATTAGCTCAGGTAAAACAGTTTACATATATCCTTCACAAAATAATTACAGAAGGTACGGATTTGATACGCTGATATACATATTATGTATTTAGGATCCTTGAATTGCCTTCTTCAGCTTAAAACGGTATGAGTAAAAAAAAGGGTCTTTTCCTCTGTGATAGCTGGGTATAATAATAGCCAATAGGATTGTAGCATGTATTTGTTACTAAAGATCAAATTAAATAAATGAATAAATTTATGTGAGCATTATCAAAAACAATATCCTATTTCATTTTCCAAAGAAGTAGTAGTCTCAAATAAATGTTATTAGTAAAAGAATTTGAAAATTAAACTTAATTTTCAAACTTGAATAATTATAATTAACATATTTACCTTCAGACTAATGAACACTTAAGTTTTATTCTCTAATCATGTTAGGGAAACTGAAAAATAACCTTTATTTATTATTACATAGTTGATGTCCTTTGTTGGATTAGTTTTCTTTGTATAAAATAAGACTCATCTTTGAATTAATGTCATTGTTCTGCGAGCAAGGTGTAATCTTGGATCCCTTTGTGCTCCATAAATGATTGCATACTGCAATACCAGTTGATTAATGAATTCAGTGCAGTTCACCTACGCCCAAAGTTACAAAGAACTTTAAATACACAATGATACATTTGTGCTTTATCTTTCATGTAGTTAGACAAAAATTGTGCGTATTACCGATGTAAAACTCCTTGTGAGCTCATCTTGGCGACTTTTTCATATAATAGGAATTGTACGATAAGATCAATAACTTCATCATTATGTAGATATAACCAAACCTTTCAGAAACGGTATTTTTCTTTTCTTTGGGTCTTCATTGTCGTTGATGGATTAGTCATCTCTCTCAGATTGGATTAAAACCAAAGTTTAAATCCCTGAAACCTACATAGCAGTATCATGTGCGTCTTTCAAGACCGCAATCTTGAATTTAGAGATATTTACTTATTCATTCATGTTCATTGGACGCTTTCCCAACTGTATAATCCATTCTTAATGTATTAATAAAACATTTTTTTGCATTCTACTCTAGTGAATCAAAGCGAATCACTTGTTTCTCAAATCATTGGGAGAAGCAAAAAAGAGAGGTTTAGTTATGTCTAATAAAAAAGTCAGTGATCGTTTGTAGACGTGATGACATGAAACACTTGCTGAAAAGAATACATACTGCAGAGGGGCCCTAAAAATGAATTCATGTCTTTCTAATTAATTGAAAATAGTTAAATAGCCCAAGTAATAATTATGGCAAATTAGGAAACTATATGAATAAGAGGCAAAATGGTGAAGGGTTAAATGAAAAAAAAAAAAAAAGTTATACTTCCAATCCTATTTTGTTGCAATTTATGGTTTCATAATTCGAGACAATGAAAATAATTTCCATATTTGTTATATGTAAAATATATTTCATTTTTTTTATCTGAAGGAGAACAGAATATTTTTTTAACTTCATCAGAAAATGTATATAATAGATAATACTATATCACAATACTCTTTGAGACAAAGATATATTTCACAAAAGTCATTTTAATAATGGGTATGTCTGAAAAATCTTTAATGTCAAATATACTTATTTCTATTTTTTCAAAGTACTAAAGAGTCTTTTGTGTATATGATAAAATAAAAAATAATATATAATTTAAGTGAATTGAGATAAGATAAAGAAGAAAAAATGGTTCAAAAACTTATTTTCAACTCATAATTTTCTCATTAAAATAGAGTACTAATAATTAAGAAGTAAGGAAAAATGATTTACTCATATAATAATGCCTATTCAGTTTATAAATGATACTTTTCTTCCTTAACACAGAGTAGGGCGTGTTTCGCATCAATGTTAATTTATATTATAGATATGGTACCTTATGAATATAACATATATTTTACACGTTGATAAGGAGCGATAACATTGAATCATTAGTTACTTACCAAAAGAGGAAATAAAAAAAGTTTTGGAATGATACAAAAAACAGCAGTATTTATATTTTAGTGAATTTTGTCATCCATTAAACAATAAATGATATAACTTATTAAACATGTAACAATGAATTCTTTTCCCCCTGCATTTACACTTATTGGTATACATATGTAGATATTTAACATACATGGTGTACGATTTAAATGTCAAGGTCTTTGGGTTAAATCTGTATTGACACTTTGTGTTCATACATGTATGTATATTTCAATTTATGTGCGGTATAAACAGTGATAGACGGTATTGACGTCATCAGCATATTTCATGACATCATTGGGGGTCTCTGACGGTGTCATTCACGCAGAGTAACTCATCGTCAGAAGTACTTTAGATACCCACTACTAGGGTAGTTGGACCCTAACAATTATGTAGCTTCTAGTTAGTTAGAGTCAAAAAATCAAAAAAAAAAAGAGCAAGAATTTTGGATCATATTCCACCTCCCTGCAATTTATTGTTTGAAATGCAATTTGTCATTAACAAAATTATTCAAATCAATGATGTTGTGTAGAACTCTCTAAATGATATGGGTTGTGCTTAATATACTCATGATGTGGGATTATTAATAATAGTCTATTATTAATAGAACGTGTGTTGCTAAAGTACAGAACTCCATTCTGAAAATTCAAGTAATAAATTACGAATTTGGAGCTGTGTTTAAAAGCTAGTATGAGTAGATTTCAATTTTGATTCCAAGTACATTAAATTTTTAAGATATTGAGAATTGTTCTAAAGCAGGGGTCACTGAACTACAGCCAAATTTGGATGCAATAACAATTCATCCAGCCACCAATATTATATATGTTCACAATTTTCAGAAATCCAATAAATCCTTCCTTGCACTTTGTACTTTTGATCTTATCGAACATTTGATGGCATTTTGAATCAAGTAATGAGTCTCATCACAAGAAATGGGAAAAAAAAGATTTTTTTTTGAAGGATTATAAGTTTGATTCAAATAAAGTTTCTACATTTGAATATATTTAACTATAAATTAATAAGAATTAACTGTTTTGCTATAATATAATAGAAAATAGATTGTTTCAATTCTAAATAAATGTATCTTTTTGAATGCAACCCTTTTAGTTATGCGATTTTCTAATCATGGTTTCTATACTAGGAATAAGTTTGCATACCCCATGTACTATAGTCAAACTTAAACTTTTTTTATAATTTAGAAAATATTTTAATTTTCTAAAACATTTTGAATGTCCAAAAATGTGAAAACTTGTACATTTAAATAATAATTTAAAAACAGATCTTTCACGTAAAATAAAATTCTTAGTATAATATAAAATTAAGGTTGTACTCAAAAATGAATATGAGAATGGAACAATAAAATGAGTATGATGTAAGTATTGCAAAAAAACAAAAAAAAACAGCGTTATATAATATATTTGTAGAAAAAACAAACAATCAGCGAAGATATTTAGTAAGTTCTCTTTGTGTTTCTAGTGACTTTTTGTTGTTTTTAACTTAAATTGCATGGATTTAATAAACAATTCATTACATTTGAGTCACTTAAATGAATAAACATGGGTGGAGTAAGTTAGCATTACAAAGAATCCTTTAAATTTAATATTTGAAGAGATATTGAAATATCAATGAATTATATAATCTGTAATCTATGTATAGTATTTTCTTCATTGGTGCCTTTGGCTTTGATTAATTTGGATGTATTTAAGTAACAATTAAATTGAAATTTATTAATTTAATTTCCAATGCAAATGTATTAAAATAAAAGTACTTCTAATAATTGCACTTATCATTCAGTGCATGAAACTCTTTAAACCATTTTTTTATAAAATAATAGTTTTACCCCCATAAATGAGCAATAAAACATTTCCTCTAGGTTTTCGTAAGTACTATTAAATTATTTCTGAATCTTGACATATTGCACATAATCAATATAAGTTTCATACAATAATATTTCATTTTTTGGGCCAGATGCATCTAAATAGTGTCATCAGGGGTAGCTATCAATAGAGTCATCGACAATCTGTCTCAGCTGTACTAGAGGATTGAATGTATAACGTAGTGCTCAACTGATATTTTGGTGAACATTTTAAATTAATCAGTAATCTGACAAAATATTTTATTGTCATAAAAAAAACGTGATTAAAAGTGTTTAATTATATAAACATTAAACACTCAAAAGTGGCCAGTGTAGTCATTAATAAAAGTTATTTCATCCATAAATTAATAATATTGACCCTGACAATCAATGTTGTTTAAGGTATGTGATACATCACTTTTAACCGTCATTTAATTTTAAAAGACTGATGCTAATTTTCAGATAAAAAATATTCAGATTTAATTTCTCAATATCTTAGTTGATGATCCTTCTGCTTTACTATGGTGATGATCAGAATTATTCAGTGGGTTTTAAGTGTTTATTTTTCTTGGATCTCGAAGGTTAATTAAAAAAGAAAGAAAAAAGAATCAGTTGATTAATTGGTTATCATTTTTTCGAACTCTCAAATAATCGACAAATCCATATTATTCGAGTCCTTGTTACATACATCACATTTTTAATTGAATAGTAAATTGAGCCTATATTAAAAGAAATAAAAAAAACCACTATCGGGCATAAAAGATATTTTAAGTTTTACTAAACGAATTGAATTAGTAAAATGAAGTGCATTACTATAGTATTAGTAAGAATGATATCTTGTAGAAGAGTGTTTAAAATTGGGGACATTTTTCAAGTACCAAAACAGTCAAGTTTCATATTAAGGAGAGTCACAATCCTAAGAAAAGCCTCTATGACACATAAAGAATTATCTCATGATTTTTTGTTTTAGAAGCTAAAAAGGATGTATTTAGAATTAATTTTGATTCCGACTCTAGACTTGTTATCAACGTTCCTAAAAAGATAATTAATTAAATCCATATTTTACGCGAATACTGTTTGTTTCTACTTAATCAAATTCCATGAGTTATTTAATGAAGATGTTTCAATGTTGATCCAAAATTGTTGTTGATATATGTTATTGTAGATACTGAAAATGAATAAAACGGTTTCAATTATGTGAAAGTTTTTAAGATGCAATATAAATAGAATAATAAAATCAATTGTATATGTAAGTACATAAATAATGAATGTATGTCTGGTGTTGTTTGATTTCTATTTTATCCAAGGCTATTGTGTAGTTAAAGTAGAGTATGTAATTATAAAAGCGATAAGGAGTGATCAAAGTGTCAATTACATGCGAGAAGAATTTATGTGGACATGTAATTTACATGATCAAGAAAGAAAATATTTAGAATACGTACTTATATAATCGTAAACTACTAATCAAGCTATACTCCTACAATATTTTAGGATTAAATATTTGCAAACTTTTCAAAGTTGCTATTGTTAGAACAATATAACTTATTGCCCATTGTACAAATTGAAATTGACTATAAATGAATACAAAATATTATGGTAAATTTATTCCCTTTCCTCAGGTACAGAGACTAACAATTATTCATTGATTTTATAATAGCTACTTTCACTAATTGCTCATCTAATAAAGGAAAAATATTCATTTATAAAAAGAATCTTTTTTTTTGTTATATCATATAAAAACAAACATTCATTATTTAAAATCACAATTATTTAAAGGTAATACAAATGTGAAAATGTGGGCCTCAGTTCAATGCCAGTTGAGAAGTACGTAATATAGTTAGTCATTTGGAAATATTGTTCGTTATATCCAAGATTTCACTTGACTAGCATCCTCTTTTCCCATTTTATTTCTACTGTCAATATATCAAACATAATTATTCTTTTCCAGTACTAGTATATAAATGATTTAGATATTTGAAAACAGCTGTAATTTGATTACTCCAATTACGTACAAATAGTATTATTATTTATTTTTTTTGAATACTTATATGACTCTAATATGACTATCATGCCAATGAACCTTATTTGCATAGTCAAGATATAAAGCAGCTTTAATGGAGTATTTTAAGATAAAAGAACTGACTTATTAAATCTACTTATATGTATCAGAGATACTTTGTACTACATAAAAGTTGTTATGAATGTACATTTTTTTAACGAATTATGAGAGAGATGTAAAGGAACCATAATATTTTCAAACGGGGGCTCGTCCATTATATTGGAGGCAAGGCCTTTTTTTTACAGAGATTAAAGACGTCTTATGACTCGTTTCATCAGTACAGGTTTCATGATAAATTATGGACTAATAATCCCCTCACACCATTACCATAATGAGTCAAGAAACAAGGAATACTTTATATGTTATAAAGTAGTCAAAACAACAAATTAAGTTTCATTTGGGATTCCAAAACTTTTGAAACCGGTTTTGTATTCCCTATTGTCTGGATTTTACCCTCACTTTTGATTGAGGAATTTAGTTTCATTTTGTTTTGTGTACAAAGTCTTCAACATGAATCAAAGTGCCCTCCAAACTATACAAATTATTTTAACTCAAGGGATTTCAAACAATATAGAGGTCGATATTTTTTAATACGTATACACATGTATACATACAGTAGTTAAAATATTATATAGCTGTTTTTCATAATATGTTTCTTCTCTATTTGAAGGGGAATGGGGCTCAGGAATTCATATGATATTGTGTAAGAGTGTAACTACTTCTTAGAGTAAGAAGGCATTGTTTAAAAACAGCTCAGTATATGCGCATCTAACAAAAATTAGACTTATCATACTTTTCAATATTTTTTCTCATGAAAATACGTTTCAAGAAAGGAATGTTAATAGTTTTGTATGATTGGTTTGGCTTAGAATCTGATAGCTTTACAAGAAAAGCAAAACACATATGAACTACTTACTAACTGCATTTAAAATGAAAATAAATGAGTAAAAACCTATTTAAAGTTTAAATTTTCATATCCAATATGTGCATACGTGGATGAACTCAAAAACCCTTTTGAGTTAACCGTTTCAAATTATAGACATATGTATACATCTATTATATGTATATCTAGATCAATTAAGGTTAGTAACAGGTTTCCTCAGGATAAATTAACCATAAGTAAAAAATACTTCCTATATCTAAAAAAAGTATGAATCCTTTACATAGAGTGAGGATTGATGTTTAAGCAAAATTCAATTCTAACATTACTCTACTATGAAAAAGCTTTTAGCTAATATATTTTGGATATGTTTTACATATATACATTTAGGTAGACAAGTCTTACTACTAGGTTAAGCAAATATTTTCAATAAAATTCATATAATTAAAACATTCATATTCGTCAGGGTTAAGAACTTGAGTTATTTGAAATTCAAGTTAAATAAAAATTTATTTTTCTCAAAAGTTGTAATTTATTTCGAAGTTCTAGCATCACTGGACTACCATTTAAGAAATGACGTAAATAAAATTTTTGAAGAAAAATATAAACGCAATTTAAAACCTTTTATCTTTCTACACAATGTTTTTTTTAAAGCACAAATTGGAAAATTTGGGTCGAGTCTTTATTTGTTTTCCTCCGAATATCAAATACGTAGTACATATATTGATTGCACAGTAAATCAGAAATGCGTATTTAAACCTTGTTAATACAATAAATAGACTTTTAGACGTTATTTATTACTCAAAGGAGGTCTCAAAGCATTAAACCCTCGTTTTTATTTATACCATATAGTTCATTCCTACAATTTAACTCAAGTTATGAGTCCGACATATTTTTCTATACATTTCTCCATCTTTTCAAGAGTTTTTTTTGAGTAAAAACAACAACAACGATTGAGCTTAGTTGTAAGAGAATTTTACTGTTAGCTCCATTGAGCTTTCTTCCCATTTCTCTTCCCTACAAATAGGTAGACATTTCTTCTAATTTTATAAATCATGTGAAGTTTACATATTACTATATATATGTACATATGTATGTAGAGGTAGGTATAAGGGGATACAAAAATGCTTCCAAGGTTAGAATGGCTCCTTTCGAACTTCAAACATTTGTTATCTATCTTAGGTCAAAGTTAAAAAACTTGTTTTTTTGTACTCCATCAATAAGTAAAAAAAAAAAAAAGTAATGCTTCTAACAATTTCAAGTTGATTTTCTTTTTGTTTCCTTTAATTGATCCACAGGTACACGCTTATACATATTCCAGGTAGGACCTTATTGTACATGAAATTTATAACGGAAGATATTTAACTCGTGATCCATCCGTTTTTGTTTATAAAAATTAATGCATTTTCAGGTATCTATTAAGAAACTAGAACGTGTCCATCTACCTATTTTTTTTGATCTATCTATGATTTTAAATGTAAAAGTTTTTGTGACTGCTTTTGAAGAAAATGCTTCTTTGTTCCATTTAAAAAAAAATATTATTATAAAAGATGGTGATACATTTAGACCACATAAATGCTTGTTATAACTAATGCGTTTAGGCGTCCAATAAAAAAATTAATTTTTTTAAATGGTCTAAAATACATCTATAAAACTCTATTCATTATATAAAATGAACTCTATGATAGTGTTGTGTATGAAATCCCTTCCACAGAGACTAAAGCAAGTACCAAGACGACTTCAATGAAAATAAATTGTAATTTTTTAATTTAATTGCTTAAGTTTTGATATTGGTCCAGGGACCAAGACTTTGAGGTGTCGAAACTGAGACAGACTATCTCAAAAATCCTTATTCCTACTTTAAATACCGTATATTTTCATTAAAATCACCTTAGTACTCGACATATTCAAAGTTCGGTACAACACTTGTCAATAAGAATTTGCCTCTGAGCTCGAGCACATGAGGTATGTTTCGGATTCTGAAGTTATGTCAGAATCCGTGGCATAACTCATGTTGTTTTGTATACAAAATACAATTTGTGGTTCAGTCATATGTTGCTAGTTGTCATAGATATGGAACTCGATTGCATCGTTTCTTCACGCTCCATCCGGAACAAATTAGCGTCATGTATTATATATGTGGGTATTACAGCAGCAAATTGCACACATTTAGACTCGAATAAGGGAATCTGTCAAAAAATATTGTCTAATAACCTTATTTCACAAATTGTACAAATATTACTCGTTTTCATTATAAAAAAAGTGACATAACAAAGGAATATATGTGCATATGTATGTATAGATTAATGTTTGATCAAAGTATATTAATACTTCATTCTACCAAATAAGGTTTTTTTTCTCTCCATAAAAAGTTATTAGTCTATGGAAGTCGGTAATGAGTGTCAATCAGACGATATTATTATGTATCCATAATTTTTTTGTGTACTTTCCTGGCTAAAATAATGTAAGATGCTTTTATCGACTTCTTGCTTAGCTATGGACATTGATTGTATTTCTTTTAACATAGAGACAATTTATCTGAATATTTGATCAATTTAATTCTAATTGGTATCTTCTTCTATTTTATTACAAAAAGAGGAGAAAGAAAGAACAATTTACTAGTTTTTTCCAAGTCACACTGGACGTTCTGTAAAAATAATAATAAAAAAAAAAAACATGTTTTAGCCATTTTGGAATTAAAAAAAATCATTTTTATAAATGTAGATCCTCTTATTTTTTCAACTTTGTTAAATATCTTCCAGAAACTACGTTATAAGTTATAACAAATACGATTCTTAATGAGTATCTAAGTTATCGTCTGTAAAAACGTTTTTTTTTCCTGTAAAACCAACATCAGATATATTTGACCTCACATTTGTTTTTTTTACTTTTTGATATGGAATTTTCCATTAAATCAAACGCATCAAATAGGGAAAAGAGAGAGAAAAAAAAGTACAACAACGTTCCAACATCGAAAGAAAAAAAAATCGTTTCTTACCCATTTTATTTATCATGAATTTATACAATGCATTTCATAACTTTTTCAACCGGGGGGTGGGGGGTGGGTGGCTAAGAGGCTTATAATATCCCCCCCCCCAATTTGTAAGAAATGAACTTTATGAGTTAGCCCTCCCCCCCCCCCCCCCCCACCCCCCAAAAAAAAGAAGAAATTTCCCAGATAGCCAAATAAAATAAACTTGTCTCAATGTCAAGACCAAAAATAAAGCAATTTTCTTTAATATAAAGAAGACAATTTTCCTCCTGATCCCTCAAAGTCTCGGTATTGTATTGATCTTGCTCCCTATAAGTCCTGGTATCATCTTCAGTCTTGGGTGATGTGGAATAGATGGACCACAATTCTGCTTTAGTGCCCCCCCCCCCCCTCCCCAATAAAATAACTAAAAAAATTCTAATTACATTTATAAATGATTGAACTTATTAACCTAAAGACAAATGAGTCATACGTGATATACTCTCAACTTTCACCATTTTATAAGATAATTATAAGGCATTAATCAAAGTATCAATAATTTGTATACTGATAATAGGCATATTAAGTTACCTCAATTTTTTTCCTGCATCATCTGACATTGCTGTTGTACAAGATTTTTTCTTAAAACGGCTATAAGGGATTTTTAGCAAAATGTTTGCAGATAAAACGAGCGCTCGAATAGGTTTATATACCTACTTTATTGATGTGCTTTGAGGCTCTCATTTATTATTTTTATTACTATTATTATTTTGAGCAGGTCACGAGTTTTTCTTTCAGTTTAGTTGTGCCTTGTTTATCATTTATATGTACATATGTATGTATATGTTCATTATATTATTTTTTGATGAAAATGTTCAAGCCAACTTCCTGTGCAATGAGCTATTGTGCGTAATTCAGTTAAGGATCATGAAAATTTAAAACTTTGTTTTCATTTCATTTTTTAAAATTATTTTCCCGCTCAAAGTTTTTTCAGTCAGTTTGATTCAAAAGAAATTTCATTTATTCAAATTGCACGGACTTTAACCCATGTTATGCATTCATGTTAATCTCTAAATAACTTCATAATTTAAAATAATTGTCAGAATGTTAAAGATATCTTTATTGATTTAATAACATATTAACCTACGTTTCGTAGATGTTTTACCAAGAAAACTTCTGTAAATATATGATGAACAATGATCAACTTGACTCAAGTATTCAAAAGTAAATCTTAAAACTTTATCAATTAATAGATAATAAGGTCATTCAATTCATGTTGTACATTCCTCTATACTCTAATCTACTACAAGTCTTGCCATCATAATTCTCTGTCCTTTTGATCAGAAATAATTATATTTATATTTCCTTGTTTTTTTATTTTTATGTATATTTATATTTATATACATATTTTATTGAAGACCCTGTCAATTATTTTCAAAATGACCATAATTTAAAGGTAAAACACTCAATAAAATATGCAGTTATACAAATATTACAATGGATAGTATTATATTAAATATGAATATTTGCATTAATATTCTGTTAGGATGCAGTTAGAACAATAAAAAGTCGTTATATATACGTATACACATATGTATATAATACACAAGAAATATTAAAAAAAACACAACTTATTGCCTCATCTATTTGTAAATAGTTATACACATATCTAGGTATGAAGGTATAATTTGATGTAAGTAACAACATCATCTACCAAGGAACTTTAATTTTAGAAATACATAATTTTACTTTAGAGAATTTGATCCATTTATCTATTTCTTTACACGCATAAAATGTATTTATTTTTAGCATAAAATATACATTCAATGTTCATTGTGTCTAGATACTTGATTTTATGATTTAACGTGAATACATATCAGTAACTTGATCCAATTAAATCATTTTTCTAAAATTATGAATGACTACATGGGTACATTCTTCTATAATATGTAATTTAAAATAGTTAAATAAATAAAAAGTACGGAACTTTCAAATATGTATCTCGAAACCTTTTCATAGTTATAAATTCATTATCGTAAATAGCCAATAGCCAATAATGACGTAGATAGATTTAAAAATTCAATAACGGTAATTAGGTACATAATATGTAAATATTGACGATATATAAAGTATATTTTGGATTTTATTATATATTATTATGTTACTTTTTTTAATATCATTTTAAAGATGTTACAAAAGTCAATGAATGGGGTTTCAAAGAGATATTTAATTAATAAATATACATATACATATATATATTAGCAATGTTTCAAAGTTTTTTTTCTTCTTATTTTCTAATTATATATATTATTTAATTATGTTTTTTTAAATTAATTAAGAGAAATTCGTTGTATTATAAACTTTTTCACTATATAACCAAGTTTTTTCTATGAGATTGATAAAGGAGAAAAGTAATTAAATAATATAATAGTTTCTTGGGAAGAGAAAAAGGGAAAAAAAGTTTATAAAATTCAAGTTAATGTATAAAGTTTTATTATTTTTCTCTAGAAAGTCAAACTTCATATATATATATATATATATACATATTAACATATGTATGATTATTTATATACATATATAAAAGATGGAAAGTATAAGTATACAATTTTTCAAAAAAAGAAAAAAAAAGTGAGAAATAGCAAGAGGTGAGAGTTTAATCCTGGGTAATATACAGCAAAAAATAGTTAATGTTATATAAAAAATACTTCAAATTTGTATTTTTTAAACTATTTCCAAAATACTCTAATTAGATGAATTAATCACGGCGTCAGCTAGTTCCTTATATGAAAATTTACAAAATTTACCTATTGTATTGTATTACCTATTTAATGTTTATCATTTTTTTCAACTACTGACTATTGTCTTTGAACGTTATTAATTGTTGGAGCTTGAATAATTAATTGTATCCTTTTTAAATGAAATACAATTTTAGCATGGACCTATCAAAACAAGGATTACACATATTTCATCATATAAATCATGGGATTAGATAAATTAAAAGCCTTTTACGTAGTGTGTTAAAATAAATAGTTAAAAGTATGACAAGTTGCATCATA
Source organism: Lepeophtheirus nordmannii (assembly GCA_963680855.1). Taxonomy (NCBI): domain Eukaryota; kingdom Metazoa; phylum Arthropoda; class Copepoda; order Siphonostomatoida; family Caligidae; genus Lepeophtheirus; species Lepeophtheirus nordmannii. The sequence continues at coordinate 31,790,969 of OY804518.1, read as the reverse complement.
TGTATATGCTAAAAGATAAAATGTCTTTTCAAAAGTAGAACGAAAATAATTACTAATTACATTACAATGTTTGTCAAGGGATATTTATCTGTTTCATGCTTTATTGAAACATATTTTTTTTCCAAGAAAAATGCACAGATAACATTTATTCTGAGAGCATACAATTACGTACCTATTCAAATCAAATAACAATTGTATCAGTTTTGATAATTAATCTTTGCTCTAACAATAAGGAAAAACATAGGTATTTATCAAGTGTGTCCTTTTACTTAAGGACAGATAAGACTCTCAAGTGCTTTTTAACTTTATATTTACAAAAAGTAAAGGAAAAAATAACTTCAACACAACGTTCATTATTCCCCTTATTTTAATTCTAAATTTAATTATGATTCGAAATAAGATGATTTAAAAAAATACAATGCTCCATATACCTAACATGTAGATACGTCATATATATTTATATTGCGTCAAAGTTCATCTAAAGCAGTAATCATTATATCAAAGAGAAAAATAATTAAATTTATCCTATATACACAATATATGTATACATACATTCATGTTTACCAACATAAAGCCAGAAAAAAAAACCTTGGTTCTTAATTTTAAATATTACATCTAATAAACTTGTCACATTTGCAAGGAAATGTAAATGTGCACTCATGCATAGATAATCACGAATACACTCCTAAATATCTCTGTAGAGTTGCAAAAAAAGAAAAAAAGAATCCTCCCATTTGGCGAGCGTTTTTTTACTTCAAAATTGATTCAATTGACAACCTGTATTACGCATTTGTTTGGTTTATAATGATGTCATCATTCTTTTTTTAACTATCCTAGAAGACATAACATCTATTAAATAAAAAAGTTTTAACTTAATAAAGGAGTTAAAAATGCCTACGTATATGTACTCAAATGAATTGAATAAAAGCTGCTTTGGGATAGAGCAGCGAAATAATTATAGCTTCGTCATTCCCTCACTCCCTTATAAAAAAGTTGATGATGGCATATCAGCTGACATGATGTCTCTCAGTGTTACCATAAGTTTTATGATGTCATTTTAAGCCCGATTTTTACACTCACTGGAGGGGCTCTTTTTTTAACACTATCCATGAGTGATGCTTTTGTAGAGTACAAGGAAAAGGTAGGAGCAAGACTTATGGTATTATTTAATTCAGCTAATTTTAATATATGTATAAGTTGCCTTTTGAATTACTTTGGAGGGAGCAAAAAAAAATGTTATATAATTTTATAATATTATAACAATTATACCTTAACTATGTTATAAATTTATTAATAATTTTTAACAAAATCTACAACAAATATAGGCGTTAATTCTTTTATTCTTTTTTTTAGAAGGAGAAGTTAGTCCTCTCTCAACGATCTAAATAATAAAGAAAAGAACAATAATACCAAGTGTTTTTCCTTATCCAGTAATGAAAATGCTCTTTTTCTCAACAAAAGTCACATTCCTAAACATAAGTATATATATTTCTTAGGTAGTTGCCGTACCTTGGTATTGTAATAAACATATGTAGGAATATAAGTATAAAAACAAAAGAACTCTAAATTAAAATGAAAACTATACATTAATTAATTAATTATTATCAATAATAAAGAAATGAATTGCCTACTTCATTTCAAAGATTTGGCATAAGCGTTAATTTATGTAATTAAAAACTAAGTTGCAGCAAAAACATTAAAATAGTTATGAGTTTTATTTTCTATTTAATTATATGTAGACCATAAATTTATTATACAATATATTTTATTTAAATGAACTTAACTGCAGTAGCTTTTTTCTTCTGAAAAATAAAGAAAATCTGAAAATTATTTTTAGAAAGGAGTGTGGAGGATTATAAGTGCAACATTACATACATATATGTATATTTTTTTGATTCATGAGGGTCATATGTATAAATATACACTAAAATACCTGAGTAAATCTAATCAATTGACGTTCTTTTTTTTGTAAGACAACGATAGAATGCATAATATATGTACATTTCTTTTTCATTGTCAAGTTATTATTTTTTACAAATTCAAATTGTGTCAATTTTGATTTCTTTGTATTTTTGTTACATCAAGATCTTTTACTTGTTTTACTTGAGTCCATTCACACATTACCATAAACGTCACTTTAAAAAAAAATCATTTAAACTGTTAAATTATGTTAAATATTCTTCTTAGTTTGGCTAATGACAATGTTCATTGCTATATATCTCGTAACATTCTATTACTTTGATTTTGAGAAAATGAGTAGATTATGTATTGATAAACATGAAATTTAAACAGAGCATTATAAAATATTTTAAAATATACATAATTCGGAATATTTCACCAATATATGTATGTATGTACTATATCTCTTTTTTGTATAATTGTGATTATCTATACCATTTCCTATTTGAAAGGATAAGAGTCAAAATCTAAATGAGAATAGTAAAATTCAAAGTAGAATATTTAAATTCAAATTAAAGATGTGTCAAATATACACAGAATATTTATAAATATAATTGAAAATAATGTTTGTAATCAAGATACAATGCTTCAAAGACTCTAAGTTTAACTAAGAGTTAAAACCTGACTCAAATGGTATAAGTTTCTGAAGTAAGAGTTTACGACCCATTTTTGACGCTCAACTCAATTTCTTTTTGTCTGGGCTCTTGAATCAAAGAAGGGTGTGTTTAAATGAACGAGATTTCCATTTAAATTGAGCTGAACATAGAACAATAAGGGCTCAACCTAAGGAAATTCCCTTCTTAAGTGAGTGTTTTCCTCTTTTGAATGGAATTTCAATTGTTTTTTGAAAAACACGAGATTCTAATTTCTTTCTAGTAGAGCTGATCTATTCATTTGTAAAATATATCTAATTATATCTAGTAATAAACTATTTAAGTTTTATTTTGAATTTGATACTGCACATTTTCAAATTAATTAATCTCATATCCTTCAATGGAAGTTAAAAAAATACGTATCTATTTTTATTTAAAGATGAGAATGACCCTCCACATTTGGACCATTTTCTATAAGAAATTAATTTATTAATTCCAGGTATATTTTACCCCCCCCCCTCCCATACTAAAAAAAAGTCAAGAATAACTTAGTAGTATCTTTCAGGCATAATCTATGGGACAAATATACTTTATTGGAAGATCTAACCACATCCCATGACTTGCGTTTTAACACAAAACCTTGATATAACAGGTTAAATTGTTAAATTTTCGTATTAGATGAAAAAGAATACATTTTTGAAATATATAAATAAAAGCGTATATAAGCTATAAAATACATTCTTAAGGCTTCTTTCGAAGAGTATCACATATATGTATAGTTATATATTCATTCAATACTGTCCAATCAATCAATATCAAAATATTTATACGTATTTAACTGAATTTGGGAAAGGTTTATAAAGCTAAATGCCTTAAGATCTGTTTGTATATAAAAAACTACTATTTTGATCCAAAAGAACTTTCTTTCCATTTTGTAAATTAAAAATTCATTGTAGAAAAAAACAAACCATTTTTAACTATTAATGCAATGTGCATTCATTTAATGAATTACATTACATATATTTGAACTACTTATATACGAGATTTTCTCTTTCGGTGTTAAACCCCGAGAAATCCTGCTATCTCATTCCAACTAATTACGATAATTTTAATAATATTTTAGAGTAATGATAGCTCTAATAACTCTGCTGACAATGAAAAATGAGAATCAAACTACGCAGAATAATTACATTTATAAAAAAATTGTTCTACAGATTGAGAAAATTTTTGACTAAATTTTCAAACTAAAGAAAAAGTTTACCCGTATTTTGAAAACATTTTATTTTATTAAAATTTGAAGAATTGGGTGTGAATAGTGAAATTTGATATATGTAAACTTCTTTCATTGGAAGCATACACATATTTCGAGAATTGAATTTATTTTCTTACAAATCTTCTCAAGTTCAAGTCAAATCTTAAGTCCTTCAACAAGATTGGCAAATGGAGTCACCAATCAAGAGACTCGAGTTCATTTTAACCATGAATCTATATATGGATTTGATATTAATAAAATAATTGAACAAAACACTTCTTTTTGATAGCTCATATGAATACAGCATATACAAATCTTTTTAAAGGAAGTTCTAATTCATTCTTTTGATATTCCAGTAGAAATGATGACCTTTTAGCGTTAAAAAAACCATTATGAAAATAATATTGAACTCCATAATTATTTATACATACACGTAAATATGTATAAATATGTCTCATTATTTAAAAAAGATGCTACTAAATTAAGTATGAACGGAAAATCAAATACCCTTTTGTATCACGGTATACTCTAAAAATGACATATAATAAAGCAAGCAATGCACATACTCTTGCAAAAATTACATTTTTGCACAAAAAATATATGTATTCGCAGAAAAAACAAAAACATTTTCTTTACTCGGAAAGGTAGATTGAGTATTTAATTTATACTATAAATCATATCAACACAAGTCGAATTATAAGGGGATAAGGAATAACGACATGTGTACAAATATCCTAATTAATTTCAAATAATGAGATTTGGCAAGATTTTGGATTTTTTTTAATGAAGTATCAAGGGAAGGAAAAGAGGATAAAGCAAGTGAACAACATTATGCCTTACTTCATTAAGATGAAACTGGTTGGATTACCCCCCCCCCCCCTCTCCGTCCTTATCAAATAAATTGGCAGTTTTCACTACCACAATTAAAGATTTTTTTTGTTTTGGTTTCACTTCATTGATGAAATCATTATTAATATACATTTTTGAATAGAGAAATAATGAGAAACAAGTGAAGTGGAATGAATTGAGAGAAGAATATAAAAAAAGTGTAACAATGTGAAGGAGGAACAAAATAAAAATAAAAAACCCGTAGAAATCAAGATTGGAATTCTCTGATTACTTTATTGAATTTTGTTGGAGAAAATGTTCGGGCAAATGAAGCTTTTGTTTCTTTATTTATAAAAGAAAAATGTAGCTTTAGTAATATTAATTTCCAAAGTTTTAGGCCTTCAAGGTTTTTACCAATTTTATTACTTTTTTTATTACATATGTATCACAACTTTTCCTCCCCAAAAAAGTACAAAATCCATTGCTAACTGAGAAATTATTCTTCATTTAATAGTAAGGAATTGTTCACAGTAGAACTAAAGTTGATTCAAGTTTATCCAATCAAAGTTCGCTTCACTAATTCGTGAAAGAGAAGTAGAAAAATTGTAAACCAACATCAAAATACAGTAAAGTGAAGCTTATTTTTATACAATTATATACAATATATTTTTGATTATAATATCATCTATATACTATTTATTACAAATTTTTGATAGAAATAATACATTTACATGAGTTAATTTTCTATAAAAAATATTTTATAAGTTAAAAAAAAAGTCAAATTATTATGACCTAGACCTTGGTGACTTATTCCTGACCTTTTCCTGACCTTTACTCAATAGAAAAGTCTATACAACTAAATTTTATACTGAAAAAAGGTCACCCAGGTTATCATAGTTTGATTTTTTTTTTTACAAATTATAATAAAATCTAAGTATTTGCAATTTTTGAAATCAGTAGAATGATTTGACAATTATATACAAACAAAGAAATAAATGAACGGTTAGCAAAAATTCATTTTGTCTCTAATAGTTATCATAACTTTGGACAGGTAAAAACAAAATGCTCATAGGAACTTATAAAATATTTTTCATAGCAAATTAACTCATATTAATTTAAAAAAAAATGTTTTTAGATCAAAAGGAACAATTTGAGACCTTACGATCTTAACATTTCTCAAATTTCAATGCTAAGCTCCTTCCTTAAAATAGAGTGTAAATTTTTCTGCTAGACATATGTGTAAAGATATATGTACATATTATATATCATGTAATGGATGAAAATATGTATATGTACAGAAGGTGCACAATTCTTTACCAAAGTGAGTGTTTTTGTATTGTATAAATAATTAAATAAATAAAGAAATATATGCTTACCAACAAAGTTATGTATGTATATTTCTCCCAGGGGTAACATTTGCCAATTTGCTTATATTTTATAATTTTATTATTTTCACCATGTAGGGTAATTTAGATATTAAATGTAAAGTAAAGTAACAATAAACTAAACTAAGAAATCCAAATAAAAAATAAAATCGACAGTGATACTTCATAATTTATTACAAAATCTCTTTTCAAACTTCATAAAATTATATAAATCTGCAGAAACAAGTCTAATACTATGAAATTTTTCTTACTAAAACAGGGGTTGCCAATCGGTGGATTATGAAGCGAATATTACCCAAATTTCTAAGATGCCTCTCCTTGAGAGAAAATTACAGGGCAATAAAGCTGTTAATAAGAAAAAATAATTAGTGGGAAGTTCCTTGGACTTTAGACTTTTAGAAAAGGAGTGGGGAGGGGGGGGGGAGGGTCAAAAGGTTGGGAGCAACTGTACTAAGAAAAATTCGACAAAAAGCCATAAAAAAACTATTTAGTGAATGGTTATAAGTGATTTTTTAAACGGTTTCAAAATAAGTCAATACTCAATTTATTTTCTCATAACTTTTTCATTTGTATTCAAGTGGCCTTATTGTTGATAAATGGTTAGGTATACTATATATTAGAGTGTCTGCTATTTGGAAAAGTTAATCAAATCAAAAATTATCATGGATGACTAGTTGTAGTTTGGTATTGCTAAGAATCCTTTTAAATATTTTTTCTGGGCCATCAAAAACCGTTACCTGCCATCCGTTCAAAGTTCTGGTATGGATTGGAAGTACTTTAAAAGGGTGTTCCAAATATTGACTAAGATTTTTACGAAAGTAAATAAGAGATAAAAGATATTTATAATTCATATAATTTACTCCACCTAAAGAATTTTTGAATTTAAATCTTGAAAGTTTTATAGATTTGGTTAACTTAAGCACAACCCCTTCCTAAATATAAGACCAAATCAGTTATTAAAATGTACACAAGGAAAAGATATCACCCTTCCAGATATCCAGGGTCATTCCCAAAGCAAAGAATGATATGTTGCTTCAAAAATCAAAGAATCAATGAGAAGTTCTGACCAAAAAGAAAAACATCAAAAATTAATTGTAACTCATCATTAGAGAGCAAAATTAACAAAAAAATTTGAAATCATTCTGTAACCTGTTCAAGAATTAGAAATTTAATTACATGTTCTGAAAATGAGCAAATATATACATGAAACTGAACTTTTTGAAAACTTTTTTTTTCCTGGGCTGTACGTAAAGATATAAAAACTAAATTGAACATGAAAAAAGTAAACCGAAAAATAAAAAAATAAGATTTTATGTAAAAATGTGCGTGTTGTTAAGTATTATTTATTGAACTATGTACTTACAGAATCAATAACTAATCAAATCGGTTTTTTTATTTTCATAGAAGACTTATGTAATATTTTTTTCTTCTTAATTACATACATTTGATGCTATTTTAACACTTGAACAGCCAACATTCAACACTTACCTCTAAACAGCCAAGCTGTCATTTTGACGATGTCGAATGGACTATTTAATTTACTTGATGTTACAATTTATTTAAATATATTATAATTATTTAATATAGAGTTCACAAAATATCATCAAAATATTCTGGCTTATTTATATTTTCAAATGATCAGTCAACTCTTCTGCCAATCCAAGGTTAAAATTATAGCGGCTAATTTTTTTCCCTATTACTTCTGTATATAATATTCAAGCATTAATACTCGCAAAGTCCAATATGTTATAAAATACATGCATAGGTTATGTGTATCTTGTTGTAAATCCACCCCAAATTTTGTTTCATTATAATATTTTACTGTTTCTGGCTTCTTCTTATGTCCACTTCCGATTTCAACCGTGCGGTGAAGTGAGCTGATAATAAATACCGACATATTTTTCTTGGATTAGTAGATTGTCAATACTGCATTTTCATTTTTAAGACAATTGGTTTCATAAAGTCGGCCTTTTCAAGATTTCATTTGAGGTTGAACTTATCTACGGACTCTATTCATCGCACCAGTAATACTTGTGTTTTTTTATTTCAAGTGTTGGGCTGTGAAAAGATTGTCCAACTTCACGTTTCTGTCTTTATTCCATAAAATTTGAGAACAACATATTCAGCATACATATACCTTGTTTCTGCATCAGTAGCAATCCAAAATTTTAATCCAAATTTGTCATGTTTATTCCCCATACATATATTTTTCAAATGGATATCTGCATTTTGAGGGAAAAAATAGTTTATCAACAGTCATGTTCTGATTTGACTTATACGAAGCAATACAATTATCAATAAATCTGTCCCACACTTCAGATATATGAGCAAATTAGTCGCTACGTAAACGTTCAGACCTCATCCTATTTTAAGTCAAATCTCTAGAACTATAGCATTATCATGAATTTTTTACGAGGCATTGTAACTCAGGCTGGGCCCATTTTTTTGACCAATCAATTGACTGATTCCTCCTCAATATTTCACGAGCATACATCAGTCCTATCAATGCTAAAATTTCTACTTGATGGACTTTGAAATCATTTTTCTTTCAAAAAACATCTAACTTGAGCTTTTCTGCACTTTCTCATATGTTGAATTATTAAATCACATATTACTACTCCACAGGCACTCACAAAGCTGCCCTTTTGTATATTACGTTTTGCAAATGAGATAGGACCCGGAATTTCTCTCAATATATTGTCCCGAGAAAATCTTCTATGATCTGCCATACTATTCTGAGAATGACTTTCTCAGTTAATAAATAAGTAACTATAATGAAAAATAAAGTTACTGTATGTTTTTGCAAGAGGTGTGTTAGGAAAAGACAAATACCAAAATAAAATATAAAAAGAGATGAATAAAATATAACTTTTATCAAATTGTTTAATTTTAGAGTCATCAATATCCTCAAAATCAATTATTTCATTCCCAGAACTTGACTCTTCCCTCGTTTCAATGTTCTTATTTTCATACATTTTTACTACTTTTTCCGTCGGAATATGAATCTTTCAATAATTTATCCGATATTTCTTTTTCAGCTAGAGTATCCGAGCCATATTTACTTTTTGAATACAAAAATAAAGCTAAAAAGTGTTTATTTTGATGAAATTGAACAAATATGCAGATAAATAAACATGCTGGTGGCTAGTAAATCGACCAGTCAAAATAACCGTTTTGGGTAGTTTTTTGTCGAATCTTATTAAATGATATTTCTTACTACGAACGAAATATTTAAGTTAAATACACATTGAACTATTATGAATATTATGTCAAGATGTATCAACTAATTGTCGCTGTTATGTAATCAGCTACAAGTATTTTAATTTCCAAAAGTAGTCAAAATGACTGTTTGGTTGTTTTAGCCTTAAAGTACCTCGGATTCATACTTTTTTCTGGAGCACCAATGTTCTTTAAGCGAGTAGAAGCAGAAGTAAATGGGTGCAAAAGAAGTACATGCATGGGTTTGAATACATATCTGTATTGTATAACCTTTCTGCTTCTTTTTTTGTACTCCTTGGAGTTTTTCAGAGCCAAGTTGATGAAGAAAATAAAGAAAAAGAAATAAATGTGAGAGATGATGAAAGCTCTATTTCAAATATGTAATCTGCCTTGAGCATTATTTTATTATTATTTTGAAATATATATTTAATAATATAGAATAAGGTTGATGATGATAGTATACTATTAGAAGGCTGTATCGATCGAATAAGAGATAAAAGGTAGAAGAATTATGTATAACAAAAAAGAAGGTATTTTATTTATGTATATCTTTTAATAAATATGTTTATATGCAGAACAAAAATAAAAATAAAAAAAAAACCTTTATAATAATTTTATCAATATTCCTCATTCTCTGATTATAATTCACTACCTCTTTCCCCCACGTGGGACTTGGTTGTTATATCTCCTATATCTTCATTTGTAAAAGCTGTTGGTAGATTGGCTTGTGCGCAAGTCTTTGTGTTTTTGGTTGTAGTATTCATAAAAACTCATTCATAACAAAATATGAGACTTTAGATATTGTTTATTTCTTTCTCTTTGGGCTACATACATATTTAAGAGAGGAGCACATATGTTCGAAATGAGGATGAAAAGTTCGTGTTACTTTTATTATTTTTGGTACTTTATTTAAGGTATAAATTTGCAGATAAATGAGGTATGTATGTATACATCTATGAAGATATCTGCCTATGAATAATAATAATAATGAAAAAAAAAAAAACAGTTTCTTGCTTAATTTAAAAACATCATTTTTTTTTAATAGATATAGATTGAGTTACAAATATAAAGTAACTTTTTAATATACTATTCATTTTTGAAGTAGTTTTGGACCCACTAAGTGAGTTTTTTCTTAATACATGATGGGAAAACCCCCTTCTTAAAAGTTTTTTTGAGACATGTTTGATATATTCGTGCCAACATAAACCATCCTCTATCCTTACATTAACCTGATTCTGGAATAATATAGAATGACGTTTTTTTCCCCTGTATAATAAATATATCTATACACATATATGTCAATTATTCATATGTCAATGCTTACTCCTAGTTTTTCATTGATTTTACAAAATTTCGTTCTAAAAGTAACTATATTTAAAAATTGAAAAACTAATTGATTAGCCTTTTTATGGCATCTGTAATAAAAGACAACAACATAGTTGATTTTTTTTGAAAAAATGAGGTTTTGTATATGAACAAAAGTTAATTGCTAATGAAATAAAATCAATACGAACCGAGAGAAAATGTTAGAAACACATTACAAGCAAAAGTCAACAAAATTTAACATTTTAAAGAATCTTTGAGGTTTCATATCTAATTCTAGTATGTATTTGAAAAAGTTAAAAGCAAATCAATACTGAGATAAACCATTTAGAAGCAAATTCACATTTTTGTAGTTCATAGACCAATTATTCACGCTTCAAAGAAACTCCATTTGCTTTAAAAATAAAAAAACAACTGAGGTCGTATTAAACTAAGGACAAAATCCACTAAAAAAAGATTTTTTCGCCTTTATATTGTATTTGCTCAGGAATATTTTTGGAATTAACTTTATATTTTGCAAGGACTAAGGATTTTGTCACGTAAACTATCAATTTTTTTTTTGCTCTAAGGTTGGTTGAGCTCAAATTTATAAGAAAAATACAAATATTGAAAAGATTTAAATTGAAAATTTTCATAAGCCCGATTTGATGCACAAAAAACAAATAGAGATTCTTGATCATATTCCATGAGTACATATAGAGTTTAGTCTGCTAAAATTTAATCACCTTGTTTTTTCATGAATTAGAGCTTTTGTGTCAAAAATGATGTACTTCTATGATTTTCAAGTCCTATGCTACTCCCAATATTTATATTGTCTTATTAACAAAGCAATAGTGCTTTCTCTTCGACTATGTTTATACTTGTGTACTATACGATGATAAAAAACTTTTTAATTAAGAAGAGAAATAATGTTTATTTTTATCCTTACATCCAAATCATTGTAGTTTATACAAACATTTATATACGAAAAATGAAAGTTTTTTCATTTTTAAAAAAGATTGATCAATCTATTTTTTTATCTTTTCAACAATTGTTGTATGAATATATATGAAACATTTAAAGTTGTCAAAATTGTTTTTTCGTTTATTTTCATTTTTTCTTTTTTTTTGGCAAATGTAAGTATGTCTAAGAGTTTTCAAATAAAACATTTAAATTTAATATATGTATGTATGTATGTAATATTCGGCATTCTTTTCGAGGCAGAGATTTTGCTCTTCAATTTAAATAAAAAGTTTGTTTGATATAGAGATACAAACATTTTCTGAAGAAAGTATTATTCATATTATGGATTTGTTATATAAATTATATGTCAACTTATAGTATACTCATTGAAACACGTGCTTTTTTACAAATTGATAAAAGAAAAACACTTTATTTATAATTTGCATACTATTGGTTTATTCTGAGAACAACTCTATAAAATTATTATAGAATGCACTTTCATGGATAGAGCACTCAATAAGGATAAAATAAATTTCATATGTAAGTCAACTCAATAAATGGATGGACACAATATAATTGTGTAGTGTTTGAATAAAATTTTTATATTTATTAGATCCATTTTTCGAGCACAAATTTTGACATATCATAATTAACTTTAAAATAACAGTTTATAACATGTGCAAGCAGGTCAAAGAAATTTGACCTGTATATTTGCTTATGTATGATAAATAATTGTACAAATTATGGAAAGAACATTCAAAAGTTTGAAAAATATAGAATTTACATCTTTTGACATAAATGAGAAACTTTTTTTTATAAAAGTGTGGACTTTTTGAATTTATTTTTATTTAATTAATTTATAAAAAAATAATCTTGCAAAATCTTAATAGAGTGTTAAAAAAGAGACAAAGTTCAAATAATAGACTAGATGTATTTGCTGAGGGTCCTTCGTTGTAGTAATTTTTTAATCAATTCATGCATATTTGACCAATACCTAAATGCTTGAAAAATACTTGAATTAAGGAAAAAAGTGCCTCCAACGGAGATAATATTTTGATTTTAAATACATATCAATTTAGTTTTTTTTTTATTTACTATGTAAGAAAAATTCCATCGATTATTTGAATGTTTGATTACAAATGTAATCAATTAATAATCACAAATATCCAAATATTTATTTAATTTAATAAAAGATCAATATTTATATATTTTTCGATAATGATATTTGCATATGTTGTATTGATGTACAATGGCGTTTTTTATCTTTTATGGAACATATATATATATATATATATATATATATTACATCAAATCAAATAACTTTGTTTTTTCCTTATATACATTTATAGAATAGTAAATAAAAACAAACACAAAAAAAACCAGACAGCGTTTGTTATTCTAAAATCGTCTCAATGGCAAGTTGTATTATGTATTTGTTTCTAACCTGTCATCATTCTTTTTTTAATTATCCTAGAAGACAGAATATTTATTAAATAGATAAGATAATATTTGACATAATAAAGGCGTTAAAAATGTTTAAACGTGTCCAAATGGAATATATAAAAGCTGCTTTGGGATAGAACAGTAAAATAATAAAGGCTTTCTTCCTTATAAAATAGTTAATGATGCCATATCAGCTGACATGATGTTCTATTCCAAAATGTGTTTTCTCTTGGTAAATTAACAAAATTTTCCTTTACCCATATTTATTTCTTCAAATAACTTTCCTTATATAATAATACCTTTTAAAATGAAAATATAACATTTATAATAGATGTTTTTTTAGTTAGGTATTTAAATTTATAAATGCTATTTTAAAATGAATTAACATTTAACATTACGTCAAAAAATAAAAAGTATCTAAAAATAAATTTGACATTTCATTCATGTAAATGCTTCAAAAGCGTTTATAAAATACTTTCCTTCATTTCGTATATTTAATTATCTGTTTTTTTGAAAATATATTTGTTTAATTGTATTTTACTATTAAAAAGACCCTATAAATAATAATATTCTTTTTCCTCCCATCATCAATAAACAAATACAAACATATATATGTACATAATTTTAGTTGACATCAATGTATATTTTCTATCTTTTTTTTGAAGAAAAATTGTTGACGAGGATAATAATCCCTAATTAATATTTTGATAAAAGTCATATTAGTTTAGGATTTATATTTCCAATGTAAGTCATTTAAATGAGCACCTCTCCTAACGTCGTATTTTAAACTAACTCACCTCAAGACTCTTAAATCTGAACTGGTATGTTTATGTTTGCGAGTAATGTATTACAATACATATAAACATATAAGCTCATACCGGGGCATGCAAAAGTTTTGAGACTGTTTTTAACAGGTTATTACTCAGCTCATGCTAAAACAATTTGATTTTATCTCTCTATTACAGAATGTCAAGAGCCTCTTTTTTTAGTTTATATTAAATTCAAAACATCTGAGTTTATGCTCATGGTACAAGAACAACAGTGGTGAAAGATTGCAACTTTGAATGACCCCAGAATGTTGTAATTGTGGTCAGATTTGACTCAAAGGCATCCGTTTACCATGTCTAGGAGCATGTAAATAGGGGTGAGGGTCTTTGGGAAGATGAGAAAAATAACTACTGATGTGGCTGCGAATGCCCCATGAAGGAGATGGCCATGGACGTACAAGTGTTTCAATGTTCACCTTTTCAAGGTTAATCAAAACGACTAGTGATGCCTCAATACTGGCCCAACAGATGCCGCTACCGACAGCAAGGATGGCGAAATAGAGCCTGGACCGTGATAAATACCTCCTTACACTGTACAGCTTGCAAGGTCACAATTAGGTTCTTATGAATCGTGATGGTACTTGATGTATGTATGGTAGTTTGATGCACAACAGGGAGTGGGGAAGATGGTTCGGTAGCTCATATTATATGTATGATTTTGAAACATGAATTCAACACTCATTAGTAACCTTAAACAATGTTACATTTATTAACTCTTCGGATTGTAATAATAACATATAATCTATCATTTATCAATATTATTTAATACTATTAAATGCTAAAAAAAATAACATCCAACAAAAAAATGAAATAAACTTTCTTCAAAACTATTTTTTTTTCTATTAATCTATAAATAGTCAAACAAGTAGAAGTAAATTAGTACAAATATATGCAATAATTCTAATTATATATGGACAATTAAGTTTCGTTTTTAAGTTTTTAATGAAAAAAAAAAGTAATATTTTTTTTTTGCACTTGGAAACCATTAATATTTCATAAGTGAAAGAGTTTTTGTACGTAGTGGTACATAGAATGTAAAAGTATTTCATTTTAAGGGATGTACCCTCTACCCATTATATGTATTATTATTATTATTATTATGCTGTTAAGAAGTGTTTTTGAAATGTAATCAATTAAAAAAATATAACAATGTATTTTGAAAGCAAGTTTTGAGTAATTGAAATATTTTAAAGTGCCTTTGTTATAATGTATGGATGTAATATTTAGTAAATAACACTAAATCTAGCATATGTTTATGCTCCTTTGGGGTCGATTAATCTTTTCAATAAATCTATGTAGTATGTATAGACATTCAAATAAACTTTTTGATATCTTTTCTCCAAGTAAAGTTTTTATCTCGTAGATTACATTCATACATACATATGAGATAATTTGTTTCTTCGAATTGCCGCTCTACTGACTTGAATTATGTAGCGCCTTTTCTCTACATCAAGAACAAAGAAAGACTTTATTTTATTAATAAATTAATTGTCATCTCATTTGGGAAAAGTATTGCGAGAAAAGCAGTTTATATATATATATATAACCATACAACTAATGTTCATACTCTACTACCTATGAGTAGTACATTTTTAGCACTGGGAGCAGAGTACATAATATTTTTGAACTTCATATTTATGCTATCATGGGTCACACCAGTGTTAAACGCTATGTATGCTTCAATCACAATAATTAGTTTAGAATTGAAAAAAAAAATGACAATAATAATTAGTTTAGAATTGAAAAAAAATGCCCTCTCAGCGATCGTTTTTTACTCCAAAATTGTCTTAGTTGAAAGGTTATACTATATTTTTATTTATTTTTTGAAGCGGTCATCCTTGTTTCATAACTCTTGTTGAAGCCTCAATATCCATTAATATTACAAATGAATTAAGCCCTTTGCAATTAAAATGTGCCTCAAAATACATCTTTTAAGGGAGCTCTATTTTTGTTGTCATTTGCTCAATATGAGTAAATAAAATCTATTTTGGGAGAAATGAGAGCAAAATAATAACAGTTTCTTTACTCTTCCCCTCACTTATCGAGAAATCAATAACATATCAGCTAACATTATGTTTCTCAGTGTTACTATGTATATATTTTATGACGTTATCTCAGGCCTTGCTTTAAGCTTCCTAGGGCAGTTCTTTTTTTTTACAATTCCAAGTTCATCATTATCTTTCTGTTTGTCAATTGTCCATGGAGGAACATTTTCATAATGTAAGTATTTTTACATTGTATAGGAGTTTCGGGTCAATATGGGTTATTTGGACAAAAACAGCGACTTTGGATGAATCGGTTGATTTTTTCCCTTCAAATTAAACCTCTATGAGGCAGTGTTGCAGAAATATTTTTCAAAAGTTGATGCATTAAATTGTAATCTGACTATGGTTATTCATGCAAATCTTAGTGATGTACAAAAAATAATGAGCAAAATTAAAAAGTTAAAATATCATTTTGGATAATAACTTGATTATTCCACTTCATATTACGTTTTTGTATTTTTTAAACACATCAAAGCACTCATTAAAAATATTTGACGATGCATGATTTAGTTTGAGTCAGTACTTCTTTTTTGTTGTAGCCAGTAGCATAAATTTTCCAGGAACTATATTTATATTTAATTTATTTTAGTTTTGAATTGAAATAATATGTTGCAAAATAAAATTCAATATCACGATAAGGTAAAAATCTGAAATTAAATTCATAAATAGTTTTATCAAGATATTTGTTCCTCATTGAAAGTGGAATATCTAAAATAAGTTTTTTTATGAGGATAACTTTTTTTCAATGGAGAATGAAGAATATTACAACTCGGGATTTATAGAGTGTGCTCAAACTTTTTATCACTAATCTTTAAATTCATATTTAAACAAACGTTTTTAATTCCTTAAAAAGTAACTGTCAACATTTCTTTTAATCAAAAATAGTTGAAACTCAATTTATCATTTGCTCCCACAATACATCATTATAATAAGTATGTTCATTAATTTATTTTTGTTAAAGAATATACTATCACCAAATTTTGCCGCAAATAATCAGATTTTGAAATTAGTTGGTTAGAATCTTCAACAAATGTTTCAAACATAAAAATATATTAATAATAAAAGTATATACAACACAATTAATGGTATAGGTACTTAAATTCTCGTTGGAGAAGACGTTACATAGCGAAGACGGTTTCACGAGAGCCAAAATGAATATTTACAAATTTAATACCTGTGGCATCAAGAAAAAAAGTAGTCAGTACTTACAGATAATAAAATAAAAAGTTATATGAAGAATGACACATCATCACACATTGCATCTGAAACCCCATTTGTGCATCAAAAGAGACGTATCTAATCTCTGGAACTATACCATACGAACCAATTTCTAAGATATGGAGGTAAAAAGGCCTATCCTGGTAATCATGGACAAGATAAAAAAAGACTATTGGAATAGTTCCCACAAATGATGAAATTCCTCTTGGTTTCGAAGTTAGTGATAGAAAATTCAGACTCATCTTCAATGATATTACAGGGTAAGGGTAAAGGCAAATAGAAAAAAATTCGTTTTAAAAAACATCAAAATACATTAAGTACTAACAAGGATTGCATTAAGAGAACGTCATTTTAGTTTTTACACTCATAGATGTTTTTAAGTTTTGAAGAAGCTTTTTCTTTTGTTTTACTCTACAGATTTTTATTGCATAATTTAAAAATAAATATTAAAAATTCTAGTACTTTAATATTCTAAGTCCTTGCATTAATTAGAACTCGTTTGAGAATAAATAAATAAGAGTAGATAACTTTTTGGTTTGACATTGTACATTTTAAGTCCAATGAACTATGTATATCATCATATGTATGTATAAATGTAAGAATAAAGACTAAGTCCCTTTCAGATATAGGGGATTAAAAGTTGCACATCCGATCTGCATGTTGTATCTAGAATCTACAAGTACATATATTTGGACTCATCCGATTTTGATGCTTTAAGGAACTCTATATAAAAATAAATAATAAAAAGCATAAAAGAAGTACGTCTTAATATAAAATGAATATAAATAGTACTTTAACCTTGTATATTATATAGTATGAATAATAATATCACACCAAAACATCAATGATCCGATTAAATCCATTTTTCGCAGTTTTAAATGAATCGGTAATCAACCGAAGTTACGGTTTATGACCAATATTTTTAACATAAAAAATTTATGCAAAGGCATATTGTCGCTTTTGTGAGATTATTTTTTACTGGGATCTGAAAGGTTAATTGGAAACACAAGTACGGTGGATTAATCGATTAGACTAATCAATAGCATTGTTGGTCACGGATTTTAATGACGTGGTCATGATACCTTTTATACATAAAAACACAAAAATCGAAAATTAGACTAAATAGTTTTATTTTTGTGACCACAGGATCATTTTTACTAAATATTGATTTTCATTTGATAACATCCATTCAAACTAAAATTATAAGATAGCAAAGTAAATTCCTTTACAAAAGTATTAAAACTTATGTGGATAAATATCTTGAAATTTTATAAAAAGTAATGAAAATTTTTGTACCTCTTTTCAAATTTGAGAAAATTCATATTGAATGCTGAAATTCAAGAAAAAATGGTTAATCTCTTTAGAACTTTTTTTTTTTTTTTTATTTTTGACGCTAAAAATAAACAATTTGTGTTAAATGGAAGAAAACGTATACATCTGAAATAAATAAAAGAGAACTTCTTTCAAAAACCTCTTATTTTAAAAAATATTAAAGATTTAATATAAGTTAAAGAAATATAAAGTATTATAATTATGTTGAGGTTTTGTGATATTTATTCATACAAAACTCAGATAATAAATGTTTCAATTGATGCATATGCATATATGTATTAACCAAATAATAAGGTTATAATAAATAAAATATAATTTATCAGTAAATTGTCATCGGACAAAAATTACGATTAAGTAAAAATGATGCTGTTATCACAAAAATAAAATGATTAAGCTAAATTTTCAATTTTTGTGCTTTTAAGCAAAAAAGAAATCATGATCACAGCATCAAAACCCGTGACTAAAAAACATTGAAATTTTGTCACCTAATCTTATCAGCTTTTAGTACCCAAATAATCGGTACTGATCCCAATTGAGTTCTAAAATATATATTGTGGCCATTTTTTTTTTTCAAAAATTAAATTTATGAGATTAACTCAATACTCCTACAGTTTTATATTAAAGAAATAAATTAATTTCATAATAGTTTATAATTTTTCCTCAATATTTATACAACAAAGCAAATATATTTCTTTGGAACATAAATGCATAGATATAATCATTTCTTTAAATGATTGAAGAACAAACACAATAGTAGCAGCTACTGCAAATAAGCAATAAATTAATTTGTTTTCGGAAGGATTTATTATGTTTATTTATCTAATTCTGCATATATACTTATATTCGTGTTCTTTTCTGTGTACATATATTTGTAATATTTTATCTTTTCATATACATATCGTTTATTTTGCATTTTAGTCACTTAAACATGAAAACAACCAAAAAATAATCCAAAAAAATAAATAAAAAAAATATGTTCTTCAAGGATGTCTTTTACTTTAAAAATCTGTAAAATGCATGAATTTTAGTTGTTCTTTCCTTAAAATTATGGAATTGAATCGAGATACAAGAATTTTATGAAATTAAATATATTAGATTAGAAGTATATTTTTCAACATTATTAGTATTATATTGCTTTAACTTGTCTGATAAGACTTCTACACAAGCCACAACTAAATAAAACAACATCTTTTGGTACTAATATAACGTGCATTGTATTTGTAATTT
Organism: Lepeophtheirus nordmannii; assembly: GCA_963680855.1. Taxonomy (NCBI): domain Eukaryota; kingdom Metazoa; phylum Arthropoda; class Copepoda; order Siphonostomatoida; family Caligidae; genus Lepeophtheirus; species Lepeophtheirus nordmannii. The sequence continues at coordinate 31,771,376 of OY804518.1, read as the reverse complement.
TCCTTCATTTTTCATTTTTTTATACCAAATATGTATAATATATTATTAATCAATATACTACCATTACTTATTTAAGACACACAATGAACACTTTCATTTTTATTTATCATTTTAGACAGTAAAAAAGGTCTATTAAACTTTTACTGTTAGGATTTATTTATGATTTGTTTAATTTTTTAAAATGGTTTAAATAATTGTTTAAATAATACGTATATGATAATTTTGTTGCAAATTTTGAGTATGAGCAATCGTAGCCTTAAAAAGTATTTTTTTATAACTATTGCATTATTATTATTTATATGTTGTCAAAACTTTTGTTAGAAGTAAAAGTTAAACATGTAAATATTCTAAAAATTACGTAATCAATCTGGATGAAATAATGAAGATAATTTTTATTTACTCATAATTGAAATTGAAAACATCATACATCTACCATTATTAGATCCCTTGGTCATTTTTCTGAATTACCTAAATCGGATTTGGTAACTCTTTGAGACATTTTGAAATGCTACTAGCTTCTTCAAGAACATCATATTGGGCCATTAAATAACTATGACGTCTGAGGTCCTTCCACTTTGCTAACTATATGAAAATGAGCAAATGATAACCTTATTATGATCCTTATTTGCATAATATGGTAATAATAATGTTAAAAGATGTGTTTCTAATCTAATATATTTAATTTCATAACAGTATTGTAATTCATATTTTTCTATATAAATCCAATTTTCAAATCAACATGTGTCCATGAAGAACCTTTCTCTTATAAACAGTTAATGGTTATTTTCATTCTAAAGGGACTAAATTGCAAAATACAAAACATCTTGTAATATCAAAATCCAAAATTTTTTCATTTCAGTACACTCTAATATAAATAATCACGAATCATACAAGTGAAGTGAACCAAACCACCGAGCTCCTGGGGCTCGATCAAACCCTGATAAAAACTAATCAAATATATTTAGTATTTTACTTTTATTCTAATTTACGAGATTTAATTACGAGATTCATTATTCAGAAAATTCACTCGTTTTACCTTCAAAAAATACAAAAATAACCTTTATAAACTGAAACTTCTGCTTTTGTGCCCTTACAAACTGATTGGTTGAATACTATTTGTACAATATCTTCTACATTTATTTATCTATTTAGTGTTATATTTTGGTAAGAAGGATATAAATAAAAAATTAAATCATTGTATTTATATAATTTAAAAAAATATGTTTCATAGTCCTAACAATATTTCAAACTTTACCTTAAAGAACGATATTATTACTATTTCCATAATATGAGCCTGTTTATATTATTAAATTTTAGAAAATATTACTAAATTACGTATTAATTTAGATTTTTACAATATTTTAAATATTTTTCCAAGTACTAAATCTTAAATGTCTTTGAACATATTAATTTTTTGGATGCATTCTCTTTAAAAAAATGGATTTTTATGTTTTAATCTCACAACAATCTAAAATTCTTATGATTTTGAAAACTTAAACTTATAAATTTTAAAACAAAAATAAACATTTCGTCATTTGTTCATGCTCCAAACCATTTTTCATTTTGAAAATAAGATCAAGTAATGATAGTATAAAAAAAACCTTGAAACAAATTGTATTCTTTTATTTCGATATAATGCTATATCATGTAGAGTATGGTGTGAAATTAAAAAAAATATATATGTTAGACCACAAAAGCAGAAATTTCAGGTTTTAAAGGGCATAGTTTTTCTCGAGGTAAAAACAATCATAGACACACCATTTCAATTTATGAGCCTAATCTAACTTGAAACTTTGTCAACTAAAGTCTGCAATACTTGTGAATTATTTAAATTTAAAAAACGCTTTAGAACTGGGCTTTTCAAGATGTGCCCCCCTCAAATATTTGATGCACCTCCCTCCATATCTTTTTCTTTTGCTGATCAATGGTGTTTATATTTACAATTATTTTTTTTTGGCTTGGAATCCCCCTCCCCTATATGGAGAACTCTCACATCCTCATTTTGTAAACAGATGCTTCAGAGTAAATACTAAAAACAATTAAAGCTTATGAAAAAATGACAGCCCGATATTTTTTTGAATAAATTAATTGATCATTGTCTTCTCTAGCTATAAATATTTAATATTTGTTTCAAAACATATATTTATATATGTAAATTTTATATAGACTTTTTATTTACCAAATATCTTATAAAGAATGAAGAAAGGGAGTTACACGATATTTAGCCTATAAAACGTAAATTTTTATATAATTTATGAGAAGATTAATTGTGCTAATCCAATTATTTATTTACGAGCCAACAGGACTTTTAATCAAATGCACCTGAGGTTAACTTTCTACTTCTCCTTGTTTTCCCCCTCTTTTTCTCTACATTTTCTCTATGTATAATTTTTTTATTAATGTGCCTGTGTGTGCTATAAAGAAAAGTATGCAGCCAAAAATGTACTCATAAAAAAAGGCCACATAAATTATGTTCTTATTTATGTTTGAAAGTGACATATTCATACAGATGCTTAAAAAAAAGAATTATCATTTTTTAAAACAAGAATAAAAGCATATCTGAGCTGTATATTTTTTTAAATATTTTAACCTCTATGTTTCATGTTAAGTTAATCCAAAATGGGCAAAATTATCAAGTTATTACAATTTTGATTTAATAAGTTCGAAACATTTTGAATACTTACTCAACAAAACCTCTGTCTATGTACTATATACTTTTTTCTATTAGCCATAGTTGCAATTTGTATAAAATTGTTTAATTATTTTTGTATTATATTCTTATGAGAGATGAAAATGTTGTCTATTTAATTTTTAAACGCCCTATAAACGTTTGCAAAACTTGTAAGTATCATTACTACACTAATGCATCGAATAGTACTGTGTCGAGTCAAAAAATTAACAACTCAATTAGACTTGACTTGATTCGTTAATTTTTTGACTCGATTTAAATTGTAAGTCAATTTTCATATCTAAATAACACTAAGTTTATTTACTGGAAAAGTCAATTCAGTTTTCATCTACCCAACCCATTATATTATTAATAATAATGACTCAACATAAGTCTATGTTTTTTTCTGATCCTTTAAAAATAATTTAATATTAAGATCAGACTTGATTTCATTTGTTGAATTGTGATTTTTAATTCTTATTCCTTATCCAGTAATTATTACCTTATTACATGATGTACAATGAGATAAATAATAATATGCATTGGCAATGTAATAAAAAATATCTAGAGTAAGTCTTTGGCTTTGGCAAGGTTCCTAAACCATGGATCTGATTTTTATTTGTGATGATATTAAAGTAATATGTTATGAAAGGTTTCCGAGAAAAGTGGTTCATGGAAATCTGTGGAGTATAAAATATAATAATGCAAAAGTTCCATGTTTCCAAAGTTGAAAAAATATACTTTTAATCTTTCGAGTAACATAAGTATATACGTATTTGTTATTTATATTTATTTCTAAATAATGAAATTGTTCAGCTACTTCATGTCACTTTAATTTTGTAGAGAAAATGTTTTTACAAATTCAATATATCATTTTTTGAAGGAGTTATAATTAAGTTCTAGGATGAAATTTATTTATAAATATATTCAATATATAAGATTATGATTTTAGCTGTTTTTCTTCATCCCCGAATCATAAATTCATCAAGCGGTCATTAAAAGCTCAATTCAAGCGTAATTTTGCTATTTTACGTATGAATATTGAAGGTATACAAACATATCTGTATCTACGTACTTTTATGGACTGAATTTTGTGAAAACAAGAAGTAAACCCATTAGTCATTATAAATTGTATTAAATTAAATGAATGATTATGTAATTGGTAACTTTGAATTCATTCATTAAAAATTTAATGTTTACATCCCTATACTTAAATTCTGAAAAACGATTGCTCACTAACTACTTAAATCTCATATAAATTTTATTTTAGAACGAAGTATTTAGATACATTATTTACTCAAATGAATTTTTTAACTAGGTATTTAATATACTGGAAAAATTGATGACTAAAATTTCAGGCGACAGTCTTAATTAGTATTTCATAGGATCTCCAAGGGGTAATAAATCAATATGCTTTTAGTATCAAAATTAACATTTTTCTCAAGAATTCTTGGTGAAAATAAGCTTGTAGTCGATTTGAATCATATTTTGAGGTGTAGGTATGGCAAGAATCGAGACGTATAAGAAAAGCTTGTTTTTGGTGTGAGGTCAAGTATTTACAAATATTCACTTCATTAAATAAAACTCACGATGACATGGCGTTAATATCTTATTTTCTTGAGATCTGATCAAAGATATAGATGATCTTTATATTCAACCATATAAAATAGTTACGAATTGCCAAATTCAGCTTAGTTTAATAAACTTATAATTTTGGGAGTAAATTTGCTGTGGAGGAAATTAGTGATGAGAAAAATGCAGCCGCACGTAAATCATAGCCAGAATAAAAAGAAGAGTACAAATTACTGATCATGCAAGATCTTATCTGTTTTTAACTTTACTTTAATGATCGCATCCATATAAATTTCATGTTTACAATAGCTCAAAATATGTTCAGTTCACATGATCAAATTAACATTTTTAAATCAAAAAGTTTTTTATCAGAGTCTCCCCATTCATTAATTATTATTAATCATTTATGTTGTTGCTGAGTGTATCTACTTAGTTTTAAAACATTGATACTTCCTTCGTTTCTAAATGTATCAATCAATTTGGTCTTGGACGACGATTAAAAGTAAAAGTAAGTGTATTTAAAATATAAAGCTTGTTTTTTTTATAGAAATTATGACTGATTTTAATGTTTGAGGACTTCAATGTAGATGTCGTCTCATCAATCGTAAAATATATTCGGTTGAGTAAAAGTACTTCAATTTATGTCAAAGAGGCTTTCATATGATTGAAAAATAATATTTTTTTCCATATTTAATACTACTTTTTTTATTCAGGTTCAATGTGTTGTTAAAAAAAATATTAAGAACCGTTTCGTTTTATTTTTCCTGTCATTTAACTTTAACATTCATTGATATTCTGCATAACTTTTGCTAGTTTCTTCATAAAACACCATATACATATATAAACTTCATAATTAGCAGTAAAATTTTTCATTGTTCAAAAAATAAAAGCATTAATCGGTTTTGAATAATTTCAGGATTTCTACAAGAGTTAAGATCACGTAAGAGGAAGGCAATGTACAAGACATAAAAAATCCAATGGATAAAAAAAATTGCAGAGATACAAAGGAAATAAAAGTTTAACTCTTAAATCAAAAGTTACCAATCAAATCAAATTTCTATGATTTTGGTTCAATTTTCCAATCAATTCTTTTAAATTTTTGCTATAATTCTTTATTTATCATTAATAAATGTGTTGGTATTCATGTTTAGATACACTTACATTGCTAGAAAATTATTAAGGACATCTATACAAATGCAAAGCTATACATAACTTTTATCTCAAGAAACTCTAAGCAGGAATTCTAAAATACTAATAATAGAGGTAACTAAAGAAAGAATTGAAATAAATATATGAATATTAACTACCTATATAGTTTCTATTCGGTCTGTTTATTTAATATTTCAGCATTCTACTAATATTTTTCTTCAAAAGCTCAATTTGTAATAGTCCTTGTACTCTCAGATTTGTATTTATGATACATATGATATAATAAAATAGCTAGACTGATTTACAACTCTTAAATAAATAATCAATAAACAGTATCTAGTATGTATATACAGGGTGTCCCAAAAAAATGTATACACATTAAAAATAAAATTAAAATAAAAGTTTAAGAATATTTACAAGTATCATTTTTTGTTTTTTTCGTACATTTTGACTACATTATTTCATATAATTGTAAATAGCTAATATATCAACTTTACGTGTTGTTTTTATAGACTCAATCCCTCAAGACAGGAATGACAGCCAGTTTGAGAACAAGCAGTGAAATCTTACACTTTGATTTTTATTTTATTTTATTTTAATATGTATACATTTTTTTGGGACACCCTGTATATATATATATATATTAAAAAATATGTATTGTAAGTCCATTTTTTAAGATTTCTTCTTACGTAATTTGACCTTTTAATAAAAGATATCTACATTGGAAACCAAAATTTGCATATATATATATTGTTTTTGTTCCATCTTATATAACTTATTTACTTAAGGAAAATGACTATAACCCAATAAAAAGTTACAAAAAAATGCACACTTTTTTGTAGAAATAATATATTCTTAGGAAACTTGTTTTATATTATAGCTTGAACACGTCGAGCTTTTTTGTCCCCTCACAACCTCGTCTCTCAAAGAGGAAAGGAAAAATTTGGAAAAACATATGGTAGCTACTCTTTTGTATTTTCCTTGTTGCCAACTTTTTAATATTGGGCAGAGTTATTATTTAGGTATGCTATATATTGATCTATTCTACCAATATACAAATCAATCATTAATACTTGTATAATATTCACAAATTCAAAAAATAGGCGCACAATCCTTGATTTAATATCATTTTTATATATCAAAATTATAAACAATAATAATAATGGGTTCATAACATGTAGAGTCAACTGCTATGAATCAAAAGAGTCAACTGATGAAAAACAGCCTAAGGGAGAATACATAGTATTTTAGTAAAGCTCGTCGTGACATTAACTGAAAAATTGGAAGTTTTTATCTCAAAGTAATATTTATAACAACCACTATGTCAAATGACGATTTTTATCCTATGTGTGAGCCTCGAGGGGTTTTAATCCACAGATGATCTTCTCCACCGATGTTTCTTGTGTGTCTTATAATCATATTTAAAACGGGATATTTAGGTAATTTGATATTTGATAATTTGACTACTGTGTGCTCCACTCAATGTAAAGTTATGCTTTTAATGGCAACAATTTAAGTTTTTACCATCAAAGTTCAAGATATAAATATTCAATGACTTTCTAAAAAGTTATATAAATACCCTTATTTATAGAGACATATGTTTATATATTCTATACTTTTTTGAAAAATAAAAAGAAATAAATAAATAAGTTAAATTTAGTGGCATCAAATATATATGTATGTTTTTTAAGTTATATATGTTCAAGGTATTTATGCAATATATTACTAAAAGTGTGTTGTATATATATACATGCATGAGAAAGTATATTTATGCATTTACAAAGTACATGCAATGCATCGTTTTAATTCTTTAGAAAAAACTTTGCATTTAATTTCAAAAAAAATAAAAATGAAATTCAATATAATTCAAAATAAATTTGTACTTACACAAATCTCAATGAATTTAGTTTGAATGGGAGAAACCTACTGCTAATATTGATTTAAATCCCTTAAAAATACTGCAACAAAATCGATTTGATCAACAAGAAAGTTAATAGAATATAATCGAAAGTTTTCCTCTTTTTTTTTTGCTTATACCAAATATGATACAGTCCGTTCTAATATTTATTAAGAACAGTCTTGTATATGTAAAAAATCAGATTGTATATAGTATGAATTTATACTAAAATGAGGATCATGCTATAATATCATTATTATAAAAATACAATTAACACAAAGTCTCGAGTAGAAATTATCGATTTATACGGACTCACACTTTTAAGGTACTTTTCAATCTGTTTTCAGCTTAAGCCACAGTCCCTAATTGCTTCCTTTTTTTATGTACATCTTTTCACGTACAATATGTTTAAAATAATTACTTTAAGCATAAAGTTTTTTATCCCTTAATAATATCAACTATAATACTTTATTGAAAACAACGTTATCAGAACATTTTAAAATAAGTTACCTTTCCAGTTCAATAAATAACTTTTATACATTTTTTTATCAAATATCATGCATTTTGTAATTTTTTAGCATATAATATAAAACAAATGAGTTTCTGAGGAACAATATCCAAGTTTTTTTTACTTTATAACTATTCGACTTTTACTTTCATTTATATATAAAAGCCAGCTATGCCAATTATGCCCTGTATTAGCAGCTTTGCTTCACAAGGCCGAACTTACATCTGTTTCTCGAATAAAAAAAATATGTATTATCCAAAAAACTTTTCAGATATTTTTCCTATTCCAATTCTTGTATACAATTAGGCCATATATTTTTGCTTGCTCTATTTTTTTTTTTTTTTTTTTTTTTGGTTAAGATGTTTATTTATTAGCTAAAATCCATACAGTGTAAAAATATAAGAATACACTAGAAAATAGGAGATAAAAAAACACAATCTTAAGACAGTTACGTAAAAAACAAAACATAAATGAACATTATAATTCAAAATTACTGTCTAAAGATAAAACCATAATATAAAATGACTTATTAAAAATTATATCTTATTCAATATAAAACGTTGATGTCGTCTTATTGTCGATTTGATGAGTTTGAGGTATTCGAGAGAATTTGAAGGAATAAATTTAATCAAATCTCCGGCCCATGTCCATGACGTCGCAGATGAATTGGGAATTTTTATTGAGAGGGCTGAATAACGTGCAGCTGCCCCAATCATAATTGCTCTAAGGTCTTCGATTCGAATATAAGAGTTATTTGTCAGTCTCTTCGCAATTAATGATTTCATGTTGAGCAGTGCAAATTCAACAGCCTTTTGATGAGGAGAGATCTTGTTTCTTCTTCTGAATGCGCCAAAAAGAATTGTAGCTCTAATCACGTTCGAATTTAAGTCCATATTACCACAAACGTTTAGATGAGTAAAGTGCTTGATCGTCTTCAGAAGAGGACAATCCACGAAAGCGTGTAATGTATTATTAAATAAAAAACCACAGTTATTGCAAGGATAATAAAATTTGATGAGGTCTGCTGAGATTTGGAATTGAGCTGTGAATTTGGACCCGTCAGCGATTCCACAAGTTGAATTAAAAATTCTTTTTTCCCATGACGGAGGAAGACTTAGAAGATTTAAAAACTTTCCCGCTATTATGCGTACTTCATTCAATGTTTGCTTGTCAAAAATTAGTTTTGAAAACCACGGCATAGAAGGGCATAAGGTTTTTACTGATCTCTGAAGTGGAAACCGAAACCTTCCTCCGCCAAAAGTGGAATCCGATCTCAGGTCATGATAAGTAAAAATTCCATTCAACAGAGCGGTTTCTTCTAAACGAGAAGGGTCGCCAAATCTATTAATAAAAGGTTTGACATTTCTGTTTTGGTATATTATGTCTACCGAAGTGTCAGAGTGGTATACAGGTTTGGCTTTCCATAAAATTCTTTGCATCGACGCAAGAAGAGGAGAGAATTTTTCAAGTCTCGCATTTGTTAAAAGCGTACCCATATGCAACCAAGTATAGTATTTGGAAGACGTATAAACAAGTCGCCATTCTTTATTTGGATGAGCACCCAAATCCTCTATTATTTTTTTATAGCACTTTGGAAGTATAGAAGCGAGTAGACATAATCCACCACCAATCCTATTCTTAGGTCGCTTGAGAGAAGGGATATAGTTTCTGTGGAAGAGGCGTTGCAGCCAAGCATCTTCTTCCGCTATTGCAGACTCAGCCAAGGAGGGAATTGAAGTTGCTTTATACAGAACAAGAGGAATTATACGACTATTATAAAGATCGATGCGTTTTTGTAAAGAAAAACTGCGCCATTGTTGTATCTGTTTATAAATCATTACATTCAACTTTGTCCAGACATTTTGCGATGCTCCTTCTTTCATCCATTCTATCCCTAGAACATTAACTGATTTAACAACTTTACATCCACCGATAGTAATGTGCAGTTCGGGAGACCAGGATCCCAAGGGTAATATGGCTGTTTTAGCATGGTTTATGGTTAGGCCTGATTTAATAGAGAACTTTTTAAAAGCAGACAGTAAAACATTAATTCGACTAATAAGTTGACTTTCAGAAGTAGCTTGGACCATTAACGTGATATCATCTGCGTAGAGATCTATTAGATGTTTTCCTTCATTGAAGGAGATTCCAAACCCATTGTATTTTCTTGTTAGGGTTCGTGTAAGTTCATCTATTGCAGCGATGAAAAGAAGAGGGGCTACAGGACACCCCTGTCTGCAACTTTTCTTGAGTAAAATTGGAGTACTGAATTTGCCATCCAAAGAGATAATCGAAGAGCCGTTAACTAACAGAGCTCTTATGGGGTTAAAATAATGTTTAGGTAAAAGTCTTTTTATCGATTTTAAAATGTGATTATGATGAACCGAATCGAAAGCCTTACTAAAATCAACAGCTATCAATGCACCAAATTTATTACTTTTGTGAAGTGATTCTATAGCTGCATTAATGTTTCGTGATATATCCGTTATTTTTCTCTTTTTGAGGAAACCCTTCTGTTCATCCTTTATGTTTATATTTAAAATTGGCTCAATTTGCTTGGCTAAAACTCCTGATAAAATTCTATAAGCTTCATTTAAAACAGTGATAGGCCTCCAATGATTAAAATCGGTCCCATCTCCTTTCTTCGGAATAAGCGCAATTCTTCCTTTAGAGAGAGAGCGCGGCATCGTTCCCCGTTTTTCCATTTGTTCACCAATAGCAAACAGATAAGGAGCCATTTCCTTAGGAAGAAGAGAGAATGTACGCCCTCCTAATCCATCGGGACCCGATGATTTTTTATCCTTGAAGTCATATTGTATATATTTTTCAATATTCTGAAGAGTAAATATACTAGATTTTGACCGTTTTTTTGATTTAGGGAGATTTGATCTCTGTCCGCCTAAAATATCAGAAAATCTCCTATGAAAATAGTCTAATATTTCAGAGGATTTGGAGATAGTTTTATTATCAACAACTATTTTTTTTATGATTGAGGCAGAACCATTATCCCTTTGAGGTAAGCACTTCATTCTCAGAACAGGGTTTGATTCATATTCCTTCTTCTTTTGCATTTCCGTTTCTGCCATGTCAAATACTCTATAAGAATTTAAAATGTCCATGGAGTATTGTTTAATAAAAATAGACGAGCTATTCAAAAGACTTTCTATATCCTCCTGCATTTTTGAAGATTTTTTCTTATGGGATTGAATAAACTTCTTGACTGTACTAGTAACAGTTTGGGTGAGTAGTGAGTATGCATTTTTATAAGTGATCTTACTCATATTTCTCGAAAGGTTATAACTTAATTTATTCTTAAATTCATTCTGATCATATATCCATTTTGGAACCCTAAATTGGGATTTTTTAGGCAGATAGTGTAAGGTAATATCAATTATTTTATGATCAGAAGATGGTTCTGGTCTATAGGAAGCGTTCTTTATGTTTCTGACTAAGACACTAGAAATAAGGGCTAAATCAATTCTAGAAGATCTGTTACCATTAGACCAGGAAATATTATCTTCAGGATTGAATTTTCTTGTCAAGTCTACAAGCCGAAGTCGATTAATGAGTTTAAAAAGTATTGGAGAATTTGGGTAAAGATGTGAGGGCTTGTCAATATCCACATTCATATCACCAATCAGTAACATAGGAAGATGATCATTATTTTGAGTGTTTATTATGGATTGAAAAAAATTTGAAGACAGTGAGTTAGGTCCGTAGACATTGAAGAGAGAGAATGTACAACCCGAAGTGTGAATGACCATTTTGTGCCAGTCACTTTCATTGATGTATTCCTTGACAAATAAAGGCTTCGAAAGTCTTTTTGTGATGAATGTCAAAACTCCTCTCTTACCCGATCCAGAAAAAAAGTGGTGAAATATATTCGGAAGACATTTGTTGCAATTCTTAAAGCATGTTGAAGAGGTAACTGTTTTAATGTCCTGAAGACATAAAATATCAGGTTTTAATGTTAATAAATGCTTCATCAGAGCATGTCTTACACGACGATCTCTTCCACCTCTGACATTTAGGGATATTATTTTGGACATGCCCATATTAGAACAAAGTTCATTCGGTAACGTCGATGGAAAAAAATCAGTTATCTTTGATTGATTCAGAGTCATTACGAGTTTTTTTGTTTTGATTAGAAGTCGAATCACTTATGTCTTGAGCGTTTTGGGAATCCCGTCTGTTTCTTTTACTAAGCGATTGCGACCTTGTCCGGCCTATCATAATTGCTTTGTTAGTCAAGAGAGGTTTCTTAGGTTTCTTATTGACTTCTAGGTTACCTAACGAGTTTGTTATTTCAACATTCAGATTAGAGTTAATCATTCTATCAGTTGCAATCATGCTATTACTCATTTCCTCAGTATCAGTTGTATGAGAACTGTTGTCGATATATTTATTTGATTGTGGCTCAATAGGATCATTTTGAGGGGATTCAGGCGTCATTTGTGATTTGCTTCGATCCACTTGATTCTCTGGACCATTATCTAAAAGGATTAAGTCATCAATTTTTGTAAAGAACGGCAGTTCTTTATTTTGTACTTTTTTAATTCTCTCCATCATCCAAGTCTTATAGAAATTTACAGATTTGGTTTTTTCTTTACAAGTGGACCGATAATGTCCAAACATAAAACAATTACCGCATTGTCGTGATTGCCGAAGGAACTCCAAACTTTCAATTTCTTCACCAAAGGGGATCAGTGAAGGTATGTTTTTGGCATTTCCAGTAACATTAATCACTAAATCTGATCCTTTTGTGTTCCAGTGAAGATAATTAGGATCATTAAAGATAGAGAACTTTTTCAAAAAAGTCTTATCAGATGTTGATGCCCTTCCAATTTGAAAGGAATTTACTTTACAGAATGGTTCTAGCATAGATTTTAAAGCCTGTTCGCAGATTTTTCCATATCCATATTTTAATGTAATATCAAAAGTATGATCGCCATCCCTTGCAAGCATAAGCTTGCGACAATCAATCATGACCTTGAAGGAATTGTTTTCCTCATCTTTCAAATCAACCTCGACAGGAAGAGTAATTTCTTTGGAAATTCTATCCATTGAGATTTTTTGACGAGTAATAATAAGGGGACGATGGGGTCTATCCCAATTTATACTATGTACTTCACTAGGGTTTAACTTAAGGATGTCAGTAGCAATCAGAGCAAGATTGCCGGGATGCATTTGGCTTTTATTCAGGGGGCTGCGTTTATCTATTCTTTGCGCAAATAGACAGAAATTTTTCCATCCATTTGAGTCGTTAACAGTTCCATCAGAAATAAATTTAAATGAATTTTTTTTCAAGGATGAATGAACAGCTCCGCTGTAGGACATTTGTTTACATGTTTTTGACGTTTCTTTTCCTCTTAAGGTATCAGAGGTTTCTTTTGATGAACAGGATCCAAGGGTATTAGAGTCTTTAGCATGAGAAGAAGTTTTAGTTGATCGGAGAAGAACCGCGTTCTCAGAAACAACAGAGCATAAATCTTCATTCTCAGATGAACGAGAAGAACTCAAAGTATTTTCATCTGGCGGTTTAGGCTCTTCTTGCATCTTGATTTAAGATGAAGTTGACAGATAAGAGGAAAATAAAAAAGCGCTCACCCTCCAAAGGGAGAAAAGAAGATAAAATACGAAGATGCAATATCAACGCAAGTTAAGCAGTTACGCAGGTATTTAGGCGATAAAAGGAAGACGAGCACTCTTTCTGAGATCCCTCAGACCAGGGAAGACCTCCGAGTACGAAGTTGTCGCGATCAGGTCCCTTCCGAAGTCCAAGAAGTTTCTTCAAAGGGTGAGGACACAAGTGTTATTGATAAAAGATCACAGAGATATTCCGATCTCAAGATAATAACACAAAAAGAAAAGAGCACATTGAAGGCACGTCTGCACGCAACAACAGATCTCGAATCTCCTATATTTTTGCTTGCTCTATTCTCAAGTTTTTTAAGGCAGAAAAACTATGAATCACAGTCTTTGATCAAAAGTAGCTTTATTGGGCATTTTTGGATCAACAAAGGGAACTCGTTGAATGTGTAATTACATACCCCTTCATCCTTAACATAATATTTTTTTGTGGTTTATTATTAAAAAAGAAACTGAATGTTCAGACATTCCACCTCATGAAATCGAGTTTGTATATTGTATAAAAGACTATAACATTAACTTCCTTATTTGGTAACTGAACCTTTCATTTGTCTTCATTTCATAGTCTTATCTGTGTATAGAAGTATTTGTAATTATACAAATTATGAAACAGTATAATTTATACAAACATATTTGTGATGTATAAAATATCTAAAAATGCAATTAGGAATATCCAAATTTGATATTATTATGTATACTCTTCTCTTATTTGGTATAGTAGCATATGTACATGCGTAGGTATATTAAAAAAAAATTAATAATAAAAATTTGAGAAAAATTATTATTAAAAAATAAGTTTATTCTAAATATAAAAAGGTTGAGTATATTTAAAACCCTATTTTATCTGTTACAATTTTAAAAACTACAAATTTTGCATAGTATATCTGATTAATTCTTTGGCGAGCTGTATCTCAGGTTTATTTATTCATACCAAAATAGTCATACACAATTTACATACATTTTGTATAACAGCAAAGAAGTCATAGCTTTAAATTGTTGATGTATTTGTGGTTGAGACATACTAAGTTATAGAGGAGAATCAAGATATGCACACAGCTTTTTAGCGACCCCTAAGGAGGATATCTAAAACAATTTTGTCAAATAAACGTATTTTATAAAAAGACAAACATAGAAAAAAACAACAACTCTACTTAAAACTATATAATCATTGCAACTGACATTTCTTCATAAAAATGTATCTACAATATATGCAAATAGAACTACCTACATTAATTGCATTAAGTAACTGAGTAAATGGCTATATGCATGTACTTGTTATTTAGATGTAATTAAGTTACATATGTACACATTTATTTACACCGTTGTATATTTAAATATTGATATTTTTTTTCTCCAACATAAATTAAAATTACTTTCTAGTGAATTTCTATATAAATTTGTATATGTATTTATAGGTATATCAAAGAGTTGTTGATGATTTGAAATATTTAAACTACTTAATTGAAATATATAACAGACTTCACTATTAATATATATATATATATATATATATATATATATATGAATGAAATATAAATTAATTTGCTAAAGAAAAAAAATCCAATACATTCTTCAAAAGAAAGTATTTTTAGCTTATTTAAAGTTTATCAGTATTGATAAATGAGAATATGAAGACAAAAATATAAAATGCAAATATATTACAAAACTCCATTATTCTACATTTTTTAAATTTAATTGCAGCTAAATATAAAAAACTTTAAATGTATAAAGCATTTACTAATTAACATATTATATTAAGTAATTCATGTACACGGATAATTAAGACATATTGCATGAGTAAAGAACATTGAAAGTGTGAATATATTTGAATCCATGTGAGTATGTATTTTTGAAAAAAGAATCCAAAGGGAGATTAAAGTGCTCAAAAAGGAGATCTAAGAAAAGCTCAAACTGCTATTGGGTGTGCCACAAGTACTTCAGAAAATTTGTCAAATCAATTAAACATTGACAACTTGAATAGTTATAAACTAAGTATAAAATTATTGAGACAGCATCAGAAAGGTGGCTCAAGTTCTCCAATAGAAATGAAAGTACTATTGCAAAGAGCTTAGTAGATGTTCGTCAAAAGTTTTTAAAAGTAATTGAAAGGGCTACTAATGAAGACGAATCTCACATGCCAGAACATCATAGGTGAGCAATGTAAATGAGTAATTAAAGTCTTTATGTATTCAATAAGAAGGATGAGCTCCATGGAATGAGAAAGCGGTTGAAACGATTTAATTCATATTATTCTGCGAGTAAAATAGAGATATTTTCATAAATTCTTTATTTGCTTGACCCTATAATTAATTCAACTTATTTCTCCTAATTTGCTAGATGACACAAGGATATTTAATGAGGATTCAGAGAATGATAGTGAAATTATTGATAAAAAACTTTTAATCGAAGAACTCAAGCAAAATTACTCTCTATTCACCCGGAAGAGGAAATTACTTATAGAAGCCTTTCAATTGTTTTTTCTGATTAAACTCAACACTTGAAAAAAGAACCAGAAACAATGGAAGGTATAAAAAGTATTACTCTATAGGTTTTATATATATATTTATAATGGTTTATGATAGTAGACATCAAGACTTGACAAATTACTCAAGTTGGGAAATGATGCAACTAAGGAACTTAATCAAAAAGTATGAAACTCGTTTAAGAACCCACAAGGTTATGAAAGGAGCATTGAAAGTCTGACCCTCTAAGATAAGGAAGTTGTCATATCACTTCAAGAGTCAGAATTTATCAAAGCATATGTAACTTGTCGTAGAGGGGCTAAACCTACTCCAAAAGTTAAAGTCAGGGTACATAGTCAGGGAATAGGATTACACAATTTATCGATCATTTTATTGGATTTGGTTAAGAAATATGAAATTATATATGATATGTCATAATATCATATGTTTACGACGATTGTTGGTCCATATATATATATATATATATATATATATGCCTTTTGAGAATATTATCTTCAATTCAGGGATATTTATTCATTATTGTCCTATCCTGTTGGTATAACCCATTCTCAATTTAACGTTTTGTATTTTGATAAAATAATGCATCATGCACTCGTAAAATATAATTGCTCGTATCTTAAATCATGACGAATATTATTGAATAAAAAATAATTAGATTAGGTTTTCAAAGTTTTAAGAGTTTAAGATTTAGTCATGTCCAAATATTTTCTCAGGATGTTTCCATCTTTTATACAGATTGATGATTCTATGTACCCAGGTATTAACTCATGAAGACGTGTTAGAAATTCGAAGGAGGCATAGATTTAGAATATAATATTTTAATGCTTATTAATCTTTGGCCAAAATATTTTTTTCATTAATCAAATGTAGAAGAATGCCAAAGATTTCCCCATTCTATAATTTTTATCAATCATTGTTATTGAAAACTGACCGAAATGAATGAAACTTCTCAGCATTTTAAGTGCTAAGAAAAAATACATGATTCTAATCCTTTATTATGTATTTACATTTATTCTCCATGACCATTTTATTATTACTTAGTTTAAAATTTGACATGATAGATAAATTGGGAGATCAGTATTGAACTCCCACATCAAAAAATGTATCCCAAACTTTATTGAAAACTTTTAAGTAGTAAAATGATTAACAAATTATATGAATATATTGTTAACAAGTAGAACGTGTTTTATTAGAAACTCAACTGTAACAATTATAATAGTCATCCTTCGAGTCTCTTCCGTGTACAAAAATTATATTGTTATAAAAATGAAATTTATCAAAAGCTATCGAGGAGCTAATCATCTTTGCTTCCAAGGCAATGGCTATAGGTTAGACAGAAAAAACTTAAATAGTGTAAATTGGAGATGTACAGAAAAAGGTTGTAAAGGAAGAGTTAAAAAATGCTTTATTTATATGACACACTAAAAATCACTCAAAATAGAGAATGATAATCTTCAGAATAGAACATAAATAGGTTCTTCAATATATCAAAGAGATATCCATCAATAGAGACATATTTAATTTCGTCCTCTACGAAGGATGAAGCAGGTATAAGGGAGCTCCCAAAAAGACCTGTCCCGGGACGTGGCCTCCTAGAAAGAACAAAATACATTTAATTATTAACAAAATCAAAAATGACTCATGAATCCATGGTTTACAATCCATAATATAAACATTAACAAGGAGAACATGTAATGGTACAATCTTTTTTCAACCATTTGTGCAGGTAAAGGTCTAGAGAAGAGACATATCCTGCTCCACAGGAATGCATCTGCTGAAGTGCTGAATACCATCACACTTAACAAGTAATGTAAATTCTTCCGGTCACATAAGGTAACGTCCAAATAAATACTCACTCGAATGTATACACGCCGCAAGAATTCATAATTACGAAATTCAAAACATTTTGCTAAGAAGCATATCAGAATATAGTCACCATATTCAATTCAATAGGATATTCCAACAAATCTTAAATCATGATATTTTTTTTTTGAAAATACAGTCGCGATTTGTTGAAATATTTAGCCTTTCATTCTTTCTACCTCAATGTATATGTGTATGATAGATAATTATTTAAGTATTTTAAGCTTACTACTTTATAATGAAATATAAAATTTATTCAATTTTTTTATCCAATGATTAAAATTAAAAAGATTTTTCTATGTGAGCCCTATTCTTAAAATGATTTTTTATTTTTTTTGAAAAGTGAAATCCCTAATCCAACCCATCCTAATTCACCGTGTATAAATATATTTTGCTCACACTTTCAGTTTAATTAGTTTTTCCCCCCCACACATCTCAATTTAAAATACGGAGATTTTGAATTTATTCTTAATCAGATAAAATTAAATTAAATTTGATCATTTTTTTTTTAAGTAAGACAAAAAATTTACATATACTTATCTTACAAGAAAACAAAGGATTTATTAGTTAATTTTTTTAGTTTCGATATTGAGCAGTTTATTATCCTCAAAGTAAATACATGAAATTAACAGAATTATTCTTTAAAATAAGCACAAGACATGATACAAATTTTAGTGATTGGGTATTAGCACTCATTAATTATGACAGCCAATAAATATTCCCATTATGAACCATTCTAAACATTTCTGGAGGTCTAATTCTACTATTCTGTGATTAAGGGTACTTCTGAAATTTGTAAGTAAATATAATTTTCATTTTCTTCCTCACACAGCCTGAAGATACTTCTTTATTTAATCCTTTATTTAATTTAATTGTTCTACTCTTTTGCCATGTTATTCCAAGAACATTTTTTTTAAATAAAGGAAGATAGACATCTTACTTTTTAAAAGAATTATGAGTATTACATTCATAAGTTAGAGTGTCATGTAAGACGTTAATCATTTAAACATAAATTCAATAGTGTAAAAAATAGTAATTACCAAAAAGGTAATGTTGGAGCATTCCTTAAAATAAATACATTTTGCTTAAATACGAGTGCAATAAAAGTACGTTAAGAGAAAGTGAAGTCTAGACATGATAGCGTTGATTCAACACTAAGTTTGAGCCACAAACGATAATTAATCTTAATTTTCGTACTATTCACAAGCAACATGAATAAATTGAATACTTTATTTAACACTTTCGTAAATTTTAATCTAGACATGTCCAATGCACTTATGTAGGTACATAGAAAGGAAATCTTTTTAAATTTCATAAAAATGAATAAAGAGTTTATATATATTTGAATAGGAAATTTATTGAAATTAGTGAGGATTTCTTTTTAATATCTTTTTTTCAATTTTTATCATCAAGGATGAGATAAATAATTTGTATTAGCTACTAGAACACTATCAAAATATTGTCATAGATACTTAAACTTTCATAATTAAATAAATCAGTGCCAAAAAATAACTGAAAAAAAGTGAGTATAAAAAATCAACTCGTCCATCAAGTGATAAGACTATTTTTTAAGATTAAAAGTTTCCTAATCATTACGAATAACATATGTGTACTCATATATATATATATTTGTAGTTAAAGTTTCTAAAACATTTTGGAGTAAGTGTGTCAAAAACTAGAAAGAAAAAAAGAAAAGCAAAAAGAATTACTTCTAATGAGATGTCATGAATCATTTATGTATTATAAGCTTTGTAATTTGTATCTATTATTTTCTATACATGTTGAAATAAAATTAACTTTGGGGTCAAATCTACGAAAAATATGCATCACCCAGAGATTACAAAATTGTTTTTTGTAAGAACTTCAAGCTATATATATATGTATATTCTTTTTTGGTTATACATAAGAGAAAATAAAATTGATATACTCTCTTTCACAATATGGTCCAAATTTATGTAGAGTTATCTATCAATACTTATGTAGGATGCTGAATAACTTTCATTAAGGTTACGAGAAAGATTGAGATAAATGTAGCAAAGATTAGTTTTAAAATTGACTCCTCTGACTTTTGTTTTTTTTCAATCATGTTTTTCTGAAACTGAAAATAATTCCCTGGGAGGAAAAGAGGAAGAAGAAGATCATCACACTCTGCAAAAATGAGCGACAATTGACAAATTATTTGGTAAAAATCAATTGATAAAGTTCATAGTCTCTCTCTAGGCTTCCTCTGAACGAATGTTTTCAATGTGAAGAGTAGTTTTGAGACGGTAGATATCTTTCAGGATCACCCCAGCTTTTTGAAGTGTCAGCTCAGAGAGGAGTGTTTGTTTGTTAAGTTCTATGTCCATCGTTCATCTGTGATCTATACAAATAAAGTAATAAAAGCCTCACTTCAATATTAAAAGAGTTACCTTATTTTTCACAATGTCTGAAAAAGTCCAAGCACATTGATTATTCCCAATATGTATCTACTTACATCATTCTGTTTTAAAAATGCATCATGTAAATACACCATTTTCTGGTTAGTTATACTTTAAATAAGGACTTTCACATTATTAATTTTCATTTGGTTGTATTTTCACTGAGCACCACTGGACCTATACATATTTTGAATTATCTCTCTTCATTCATACTCCTTTCCGTCGTATATTTTACATATTTCTATAAATTTTTAGACCTGTCACATTTGTCCTTATTAATTTCATTAAAGAAACCTTTTTTAGTTTAAAATTTAGTAATTTTCGTGATAGGGCCTAAAATTACCTAAACATATTACCCAGGTTTAGCAAGCTTAGTAAAATAATTACACTTTTCAGAAATATTTTTTAACTTCTTGAGAATAAATTGACTCAATAAATGACGAAATGCTTATATCAATAACAATTATTGAGACCAGGATGTTACCTAGACTTTAACAGATTGAACCAAAGGGAAATATATGGGTATACATATTATCACAGGAAGTTTGTTACTTTGGTTTTGACACGAAGACCAAGACATTGAAGGGATTCAAGACCCAAACCAACATCAAGTACATACTTTGTAGTGAAAAGCCACTACAAAGTTAATTTATAAAGTTTATAAGGATTTTGTGAGAGTTGATATTTAAAAGAGTATTCCTTCTAAGGATATAATTACGAGGGAGATGTCTTACGCATGTATGTGTATATTCAATCGGGGCTTACTTTGATTTAATTGTCAAACAATTTGTGTAAATAAGACTCTTGATGCATTTATTATACACTAAACATCTATATTTACGTACAGTTCCTTACAATTGTATTCCCCAATTGTAGATCGAATAGTAATAAAAATGGCGCGGACAATGCGCTTGATATTTATACGGCTTGGGTTGAGCAATAGCTTTCTTACTCTTTCTAGATATTTTTCATCAAGTGATATATCACATGATGTCATGACCTTATTACTTAACACTCAACCAGCCCCTTTACATCATAAATCATACATATCTACAATAACAAATCTACACCGTAATATGATCCTTGCGCGTAATAGCCGATAGCAAAATAAATAACAAACACCAGAATCAGTACAAAGTTCATAAAAATAAATATATTAATTAGTAAATTCGATGATACTATACTGTTCTGGTAGTATTTGGGAAAATTATGTATCAATTTTTTTTAAAATTTATAATAATTTTGGAGGTTTTTTTTATTACTTAATTTATAGAGTTTTCACCATTCTAAAAAGGTCAGGTTGGTAGAAGTGAGAGATTAGAAACCAACAATTAGAAAAAATTAATTGCTGAATGACATACATTCTAAATGTACTAATTGATTTTTTTTTGTATTTTTAGCGATCGGATATGAAATAGTTCTATATATTGTTATGATTTTTCTTCTTGTCACTAAAGTTATTGGTCTTATATATATTTTGTAGGTATATAACTCTTATGCTATCCACATTTCTAACATTATGCTCTTTTGGTTTCTTTCCATCAAT
The DNA here is from genome assembly GCA_963680855.1 of Lepeophtheirus nordmannii. Taxonomy (NCBI): domain Eukaryota; kingdom Metazoa; phylum Arthropoda; class Copepoda; order Siphonostomatoida; family Caligidae; genus Lepeophtheirus; species Lepeophtheirus nordmannii. Next base: position 31,749,621 of record OY804518.1, on the reverse strand, counting down.
AATAATAAGGTATTTTTATCTATTTTTTTCAATGCATATCTTTTGTGATTGTAACAATATCATTGGTTATTGTGAATGCCTTCTGTTTTGATTTGGTTGTTCCATATTGTACATACAAAATGTTTTATATGATTTATAAAATAGACGGAGGGCATAAAACTACATGTATAGGTATATTTGATGAAATAGAGAAAAGTATCACTCTTATAATACATTAACATATATATAAATATATATTTATCTTTTATTTGCCTCAAGTAAACAAAAGAAAGTGCTCATCCATCCGTTTACTTATCGAGGTATACATATCTATGTTTATGTGTACCTACATGGATACACATATACATATATGCCTGATGATAATGTTGAAAATTATATACCTATCTATGAATGTATGTACACACAAATACTCTCGTCTTTTTTATCTTTCTTCGTCTATCTTTATGAATGGAAAAGTTAATACGTTCTTCCATTATTCTGTGCATTCATTTATTCAGTCTTCATTTGGTGAAATAGGAAAGTAACAAGTCAATGATGAAATCTATTAATTTTTTATAACGGAAGTACGATGCCACTCTTGTTGTTGCTTCAATTTTTATTTCTGTTTAACATACTCTCTCTAAAAATTAAGGAGCTATATCACAACCATTGGTGGAGACACATCTTGGAAAAAGTAATTAATAGCTCATTGCTTTCTCAAAAAGAACCCGTAATATTACACATAAATGTAACGTTACTTTAATAAATGTTATTTCATTTTCTACACAATCAAAACAAAACAGAAAAATACATTTGACTATGAACCTTTCAAATAAGAGTTAACATACGCTAAATTAAAAAGTTTTATTATTTACATGGTAATGAGGTGATGACATTCAGGGGTAAGACCCATGGAAATATTAAAATTCAATTTGTTTAGTAACAGTATTTAGTATTTTTATTATTATATTTTTTTTGCATAACAGCGTTATAACAAAAGGAAAAGTAATCAAATAAGTTACTCCATGACTCAAAAAAGTAACAACGTTACTAACTTGGATTATTTTTGAATATTTTGAGTATGAGTCATCCAAGAAGGGTTGTCCAAAAATCTTTTTTTTTAATAATTATATCCAAAATGGTTTAAAAGACTTACTAGTAGAGAACACAAGGATTACGACAGTACAAAAAATGCAATCTCAGTGCAAGGGATGTAGAATACAACAACGAATTTAAAATATGGAATTAAGTTTTGAAATAGACTGATGAAACTCTAAAAATATTTAATTATTGTATTTGTGTTACAATAAAGCTTCTTTATTTAATATTATAAAACCTTGCATTGAGATGCTATGTAGATGGTGTTTCTAAAGGAGGAACTCTAAAATGGAATGTTTAAAACTATTTTTTGGGGCCATGGGAAGTTTGATACACAACAATGACTACATACACACTCGAACCTTGCAATTTTCTAGAGTTATGAGGAGATGTTTTTTTTGTCATGAGGAGTCCCTAACCTTACTCAAGAAGTTTTATACGCACACCCAGATGTAAGCAAGATATCTCTTTATTTCTTACCTTAGCACCTTTGCTTCTGCATTCATGCTCACTGAAATTCCAACTTTTTTCATTTTTCTAGAGTCTAGGTACAGTTTATAGACTCTCAGGTACTGGTGATGCTATGTGAAGAAATAAATACAAATGTACATAGAAATATCCATAAATATATAAATTATATAAAAGTCTTTTGTTTTACATACATTATCAATATACAGGAATTCTAGTACACAATTTATATCCTGAGAATAAATATTTGCTTATATGTGTATACGTAGATACAATTACTTAAAAACAATTTGCTCCAATGGTTTTAGGGAATACCATATTATTTTAATGAAAATAGGTAAGATTATATGTATAGTATCAATGAAACTTTTGATCGTTAATGATACCACATTTTTAGTAGAAATACTACTCCTTGAATTTTATCAAGCAATTATGAATAATTTTCTCACATGATGTGCTTAAACATAAAAATTAAAAATAGTAGTAGAAAAGATATTACTATATTACGTTATGTCAATTATAGTTGGTATATTTATGCATGCTAAAAAGTCTCTGTTTAATCTAAATACCATATTTTATGAGTCTTAAATCCCTAAAAATATATTTTTTAAATAACTAAATAGAAGAAATTAGATTATTACACAAGTCAATAAAAAATAAAATCTCTTAGGTTCTATATTTGCTTCTGGTAGTACTTGATACGTTTATTACGAGTCTGTAACTAGTTTTTTTTTTGTATCAATTCTAGTTGAGTATTTTTACCCTCTTTATAAGTTTGAGGTAACTTTTGAGCAAGAAAAAAAATCGATAATCTAATGAAAAAAAAAGTCCTTGCTAAATTTAATGTTAGTTCCAAGCATGGGTTTATATTTTATGTAGACATATCCAACCTTGAGAAAGTGCAATGTAATTGTCATCTTTTTTTAGGACCTTGTTCGAGGTAGACTAACGCCTCATTTTTTCATAAATTTAAAAGCAAACCGAATCAAAAGTTTAGTTTAATAGTGTGGATATTATGGTAAGGAGATAAATAAAGCTGGAATCTTTTATTAATCAAAAATGACAATAAAACTAAAACTCAGTTTTCACAAAATAAGTTATAAGTTCAAGAAAATACTTGAACAAACTAATAATTATATGATCACATGAGGAGCATAAATATTAATTATTTTATCCTGTACAAAAGAAAATTTGTTTCTCAATTGTATGATTCAGCAAAAATATTAATTGGATTTCATTTTTTTTAGCAGAAATTGCTTGATATTAAATACTGAATTTTTTAAAATTTTGTGATACTGAATGATTTTGTATTAGAAAAGTAAAGTAAATGAATACAATTATAAATTGATCAACAACAAAATTCCTATACATCTTATCTTAATCTCGAGTGAAGATAAAACATTTAAAAAAAAAATAAAGCTTTGGTTAATTTGTTTAATTTATATGTTTTTTCATATCATTGTTTTTATTTTATGAAGTTTAGGGTGCTCAAAGTTTTAAACTGTTGATGCATAAATCTCATAAGCTATGTGCATGAAAATCTTTCATTAGCAAAATACCAAACCCTTAGAAAATTCCATTATCTTATTAGTCTTGCATTTTGTATGAGAGTATATTACAGTTTTGCACCTCATAAATTCATTGCAGTTATTTCTTGGTTGTAAATTTTCCATTGCAAATTTTGAAGAAAACTCTACATAAATGAAAAAGAAATATAGATATATTTATTAAAGAAAATGGCAAAATCATAAGGAAATAAATATCCTTCCAGTTATGTATGAGAGAAAGCAATGCTTTTGCTCTTATAACTTCAATTACAATAACACTTAGAGTTAATGGATATATTATTACTATTGACACCGGCTTAAATCTTTTTTTAATTATCAATGGACAACTTAAAATGTAGTTATAATTTAATTCACTATTATAAAGAGTACATTCAACTCAAAAGAACCATTAGACTATAACTGTATGCATAAAATTCTTAATTTTTTGTGTAATCCATTATATAAAGAAATAAAAAAAACTTCGATAAAATCAACTCAACATTACTTTTTTTCTTTAGAAGTTTATGTACATACACACCCTGTATTCTTTAAAACAATGTTTCTCAACCGGTGGTTTGCAAAAAATTGATCAAATATGGAAATAGTTGGTTTGATATCTGTTCATAAAAAAAAACTAAGAATGAAATTTTCTTATATGTATATATAAAAGTCATAGATTTTTCATCCAATTCTTGAAAGGCATTCATTTTTTTAAATCACACAAAAAACATTTTTTCTAGTCATATTGAAGTTCAAATATACATTAGATCTTAATTTAAAAAACCCATTTTTATTGCAAACTATGTTCACATTTCAAAATATATGTGTGTTTTTAGCTATTTTTTATAAAAATCCTTTTTTAACAAAATCTGAACGTTGAAGCTATTGAGCAGTGTCTCTCCACCTTTTTTGTAAGGGACGACAAATTTTCATTGATTAAGTTCTGTCACAAGCACACGAGCAAGTTCCACATCTAGAACTTACTCTAAAGACGGTTTTATATTTCGTCATATAAATAGTAGCCATAGATTCTCAATATTTATGAGGCCTCAATTGCAATATTGCTCCTTCTTGAACATTCATTTGTATTTTTGTATTTTTTTCATATTAGAACAAATTTGGCAGAGTTTTGATACTTAATATATATATATATTGTTACATGAATAAATTAGAAAATAACAAAAACAATTTGATGAACTAATTATACATATATCAACTAGTATCACTTTTAGGTATGTACATATATTGTACTTTGACTAATAAAAGCCCTCTTTTTGAACTAACTTTCCAGTATGTAATGACTTAGATATGAGTACATAAATAAATTACTAAAAAACTCTTAGATAGTATAAATGTACATACATCAAAAATATAAAATGAATAATAGCTCTTTTTTACGCTATGTATACATACATACATATGTTTATGAAAGATAAAATAATTTTATTGTAATTCTCTAAATTCACAATAATATCTAATAAAGTTTTACATCGAAAAAGTTCTTTATATTTTGGATGTGGATCAAACGCTTATATATATATAATATTCTTTTTTGTTTGCTTATAACTTTTTTATAACATGAAAATGGGACTTTGATCGAATTGAATTAAAAAAAAACAAAAAAAAAAAACGAGGGAGCTGAAGGATAAATAGAATAAGGAAATTAGATTAAGTTTATATTTATATGAACAAAAATGGTCGAAACATAAAAGAACGAAAAAGGAAATACAGATAAATGAATAAAAAATATGAAAAGGACAAATCTCTATGTACATACATATGTCGAAAGAAAAAAAGGTGACATCCATTGATTTATTTATCTTTCAAAGAAAAACAACAAAATAATAAAATATACGAACAGATAATAATTTTTATAACTAACTAAGTAAGTACTTACCTACCTAAGTATATATATATATATATATATATATATATATATATATATATATATATATAGACACAGATATACTCGTGTTTGTACTCTGCTCTAGGGCAATTTTGTCCTTTCTTTGATATCCCTTTGTTTAAAAAAAAGGTAATTTATTTAAGGGATAGATTGAAAGACGTGACATATTATAGATGGATTATTTTCTTTTAACAGTGTTTTTAGCTATTTAGGTATCCATTAGTTAATGACATCTCAAAAACAAACATTTTCTACAATAAATATATATATATATATATAAAATGATTTTCAAAAATATATTTATTTGGATATTTTCCAAAACTCTAAAGGAGGAGTTTCATATTATCCAAAAGGCTCGATTTATATAATCCATAATGGATATTATTGAATCAAATTTCTACAAATACCATTTATATATATATATGTATGTACATGGTATATTATGTAAAGTTAAATGTATAATAAAATATTGACCACAAAAAAAATATTCATTCTATAAGTTCTATCGATTTCTATGAGATCAACTTTATTTTCATAAGACTATATATTTTTTTTACATATAGACTAATACTTGCCAAATAAATCTGTTAAAGTATTAGCTAAAATAGGACGAAACAAATCGTTCAGTAATTCTTTGGATTGGTAATAATTAATTACAAAAGATAATTTTATCTTAAAGGATTTGTTGCTTTTTTTTTCTCTTCTCTATTTCTTCAAACTACGATCAGGTGTTTAATGACAAAATAAATAAAAGGACTATTAATTAATTACTGCAAACTTTTTATACAAACAATAATTAATTGAATGGCTTTGTTTTCAATAAGTTTATTAAAAAGGTGTATGGTATGACAGTGGAGAATTTTTTGAAAGCTGTGGATTGATATGTAGGGAGACTGTTGCATCACTTTTTACAATTTGTATAACCCTTCAAAGATAATTAAGATTAAACGTACCAAAACTGAACAAATTAAATATTTTTACTTTACATAAGTCAATTTTGAGACATCTAAAATCAATTGCAAGATTGAGTAGAAGATGACGTATAAAATGTTGCAACTCTCCCTGGTATTAAATAGATATAAATATTTGGTAACATAATATTAACAAAATTTAATACAACAATTTCAACGAGCTTAGTGAGAGGTCGGTGTATGCAGATACACGCTTTATATTTTTTTAATTTTTACAATAGTTTTTAATACATATTTAAAAATCATGAAAAAAATATTTCCCCGTACTAAACAAATTATGTTAGATAGCATATTTTCCTTTTTCCCCCCTTAAATCTACAGTCTAATTAATAATTATCAGAGTTCATATGAAAAAATACATTTTCTTTTGTATCTCGCTTAAAATGTATTTACGAATTTGATATTTATATACTAGAATGGTAATCCAATTTTATGGCTGTATCTTACTTTTGACTCAAGAAAAATGACATGTTGCAACTGTAACCCGTCTCTCTTACTTTATGACTGATAATTTTTATAGACAACGGTCTGAATTATAATATGTTCTTAAAACTTATATCTAAAAATTATTTTATCATTTAAAAAATCATTTCTAGATCTGTATTGAGTGATATTGATAGTCGATGTCAAATGTTAAGAAAAGCTAATTACTGACAAGTATATCCATTGGATGAATTAAAGATTGGTATGTGTATATAAAAAATATAACTTTTATATAGGAACAAATGGAGGGGGGAATCTTTGACAAGCAGTATTTGCATCGTATCGAAGGCTGTATTACTCTATAAATAATTTTACATAAAAATAACACAAAAGTGGAAATAGAATCGATAAATTACAAGCTTTTCTTACGAGTTTCATGTATATATAGATCCAATATAATTGAAGTAGTTGAGAATCATGATTCATAAGGAGGACTTATTAATGTTATGTAAAACAATCAATGATGACCTGGCTGCTTGCACTCCAAAACCTAAACTCTGTAAATAGTGATAACCCATACATTCCAAGGTTTTCCTCCAAGAAAAATTCATCATACAACCACAAGGTAATAGCAACTATCTCCAATGTAGCTTATAATATAGTTGTATAATCAAAATTCAAATTACTCAGATACTATTTTTTTTTTGGAGGATGAGGGGAGGTCAAATGAGTTCTTTTTTGATGTCAAGGAACTTAGCCTCTCATATACTCCCTCATTTATATCTCTGTTATGAGAAATTGACAGGTTTTGATCCTCTTTACCACTAGTCGTTCAAGTAGTAAAGTATCTATAATATTTTAAAAAAATATATGAAAAAAAAAATCAATCACTAACCAACATCTGTCATCAACTGCTTGCTAAGTAAATGAAAAAGTTCCCTTAAATTTTAGATCACCCTAATAGGCAACTGAAAGAATTTAGATATTTATAAGAAAAATTTGATTAAAACTTGAAACAAACGAAATGATTCGATTAATTAAAAAAACAGGTATACGTAATAGTGTTTAGGAAATTTCCAATAATTTTAATGTTAGTAAAATTCTCACCGACAATTTCCCTTTAATTAAGCACTTTTTTCCACGTTTCTATAAACTCAAATACTACGATTTGAAGTATACTGATTAAAAAAGTATATGAAAAGTTGAATATCCTTCAATTTGTATGGTATCCTAAATTGAATAAATTCCCTTTTTTTCTAAATCATCGGTAAATATCTTATTAGGATGTCAGAGCCATAATGATAATTATATGATGACATATTAGAGATGAAATCTTATTGAAAAAGAATGGATATCCAATATATGTATACATATATATATAAATCTCATAATATCACTATTATATATATATATATATATGTATATATTATCTACGTATATTCAAAAGTTACACTAAATATGGATATGTCTGGATACATTTTTTGGAGAAAAATAAAAAGTATTTGAAGTTTTCATATCATTGACTTTTTTTTGTATTGTACATATATTTCATAAATAAAACGAAGCTATAAAATAACCAAAAAAATATTGTTTCAGTGCTACAAAACATTTGCAACATTACTCTGCCTGCAGCCTATTCAAATAAACCCCATAATGCCACATACCTACGTATAAGTCTATATAAGCTTTCTAATGTGATTACTTATAAATTTAACAGTGCCATATCTCGGTAAATGCATACGTACAAGAGTCACCCGGGTTTAAAATTTTTATTTTAGTATAAAACTCTGAAAAAGTCATTGGGAACTGAACAGTACTATGTAATAAATTATATAAATTTAATGTAGATATTTGCTAGAAAATATTTCTTCAGAGTTGTAGGATAATTCCAAAACTATTTGTTGTATCTTTTTATTTAAATTTATTGCAACCTTTTTACTTATCTTTGCAAAAATATTAAAACTTGATCTCGCGATTCTAAGTTTTTACTCTCTGACTTTTGGCCTAAAAATAATATTACTTAACAAAATGACATAAAAGTTACATCTCCGTTTACATACAATTAAATATTAATTTCGCATAATTATAATATGACTAAATAATTTATTCAATTTATCAAAACGCTTCATGTTCATATAATTAGATTGCTTTGATAAATTAGGTGAAAAAAAAAGTATGCATAGTCTTATCCCACATATTATGCATCTCAACAAACAATTCTTTGGCATCTATATGCCAGTGTTATTTAGTCATTAGCATATATATAGTTTGAAGTTTTATGCTTAGTATTAAAACACTTGCTAATATGTAAATATCATAAACTACCTTTCAAAAGCTCGACATTTTTTAATTGGCTATACACTAGCACTTAGAATTAAAATATTTGCTGAGATACTTATATATTTTGATTTATCTTTTAAATTCAACTAATATGATGATACATGAGTCATTTTGAAATATATGCTTAATGTATTTAATATACCATTTCATCCTACTGAAATAACATTGTTTAACTATCATATAACTAAGTCATTTCAGTGCAATATTTTGATTTAACAATTTTCATAAGCACATCGTAATGAAATTATAACAATCCATTCTAATAATTTTATTCCTGATTATTTCTACAAATATAATAAATATATAAAAAATACTTTCATGAAGTAGCCTATTTCTTTTACAAGCATTTCTGAATGCATCAAGAGTGTATGATACGTTGAGATGTGAATAAAGAGTACTCCGGGAGAGTGTAAAAATTAGGCAAGAGATGACGTCATAAAACTATAATAATAATAATTATTATTACTTGTAGTATGATCAAGATAATAATATGAAGTCTTTTCGAATTCTCATTGGGAGATTGCAAAAACAAAATCTTATTATTAAGTAATTTTTGCAAATACTGTTGACTTTCGACGCTGCGCCAAGCTGACAAATACACAATGACGTATTTAGAAGGATGAGTAAAGTTTAGTAAAGAAATACAATCGATGGACAATATTTTCACTTTTATGTTACTTTATTCCTGGTATATGAAAAAAGTTTTACTAGTAGTCTCAAGACCCTTTAATACTTTTTTTAGAATAAAAAAAGATTAAAAGGCTTAATTATACTTTATCATTTAAGTCAGGATTGCTACAAATGAATTTTTTGATTTCTAAAATAGATATTTATTGTTAAAAGAATGATATCCCTTTTTCTCTTATTCCTAAAATTCCTTTTTAGAAATTCCATCTTATCATAAATTTATGGATTACAATTATAGTTCCACAAGTATAATATTTAATCCAGGCAAAGACTGGCTATATACCAGTTTAATCTTGAACAAAAAGAAATAAATAATTATAGTCTAAATATATATATTAAAGATTGAAATCTTTTCAACATGAAGATTCATTTCTTTGTCAAATTATCAAAATTTGTACATAAATAGTCATAGTAGGTATGAGTGCTTATTTTTACAAAAATAAATGTATATTTTTTTAAATGTTTCAGAATACTAAATATTATTTTTTTATACGAACAAAACCAGGCAGAAACATATACTTATATATATATATATATATATACAATATTTGAAGTCTTTGTTGAATATGTTTATTTATACATTCAAATATTTCAAAAGTTATTTACTTTTTCTTTGAAAACAAACAAAAACAAAACAAAACCTCTTACAAAGTTTTCTTAATGATTTTGAAGTGTTTTTCTACTTTTTTATTTTCTGGTTGAAGGTAAAGTTTAAAAAACAAGAGAAGAAATGGAAAAACATCTTAAAATAAATAAAAGTATCATAGAAATTAAATGCTCTACAAAACGATATTCAAAATAACATTATTATCCCTTTTTAACAAATCAACGAAGATTCTATCTCTAATACCTGATGTAATATATTAATATTTCTTTTTTTTTCTTCTTGAAGAAAATAAACGATTATATTGCTTAATTATGTAATCCCAATCTTCTAAAAATTATTACTCCTTCCTTGTAAGTCCTACTTATTCCAAATGATAAAATGTTTATCCTATTATTTGTACTCACCACTCAATTGCTTCACTTGTGATTAATATTATATTATTATCATTTTAATACAGAACCTCTAGTAGAGAATTGATTCATCAGATGTGATTCACTTTATATTATTTATTAAAATTATGTTTGTATATAGTTAAATTAGACTTTATGTGATGTTTCAAATCAATATATATTTTGTACACAAATAAGATAAATACAATTAAAAAATTGATATACTTTTGAACTTGATCAAAAAAAAAATCCTTCTGTGAATGCAACCTCACTTCTAACTTGATTAAGACCTTTGTCATTCTCTATATATAAAGTCGTTAAATTAATTATATTGGATCTTTTTTTTTTTTTTTAATAAAAATTGTAAAAATGTTGATATAATATTATTTATGAGTCAGAATCGTCTCCTTTACGTTTTTTATTTCTTAGAAAATAATCAACTATAACTGTGCTTCATATTGAACTTGAAAGGGTATAAAAATGAAACCTTATTAATTCCTATCAGAGTACCATCAAAAATGAGAATTTTTTTTACCTCTTTGAGAAAATTAACTAATTATATGTATATCAACTTTTAAACTATGTTAGAGATCTTCAACTAAAATTTACAGACATACATACATTATATTTATTTTATGTATTTTTAATCAAATTGAATGTTTTAAAAATTGCAGTCAGCATTTCTGAATGTGTTAAAATTTGGTGTTAAATAAAGTTATAAAAAACTGTATAATTTAAGAAATATTGGTAAGCTTTCACAATTTAAACATGACATACAAATTACAAAAATAATATCTCAGCCTTGTAAATTACTATATGGAACTAGTTATATCTCTCATTTGGAAATAATTTCTTAATCCTCAATTGATATTCTCATAATTCTAAAGAGATATTGATAGTTAACAGGGGAAAACCAGTTCATTATTAATAAAAAACTGAATAAATTTGCTTTTCCAATAAACTATGAAAAGTGATTACACGTCATTTTATAATTCATTTCCTTGTCTATAATTAAATTTATGGTGGTGAATTCTTAGTAAAAAAAAAAACTAGCATTCGTTTAATCCGTGTACAAGATTAATCATGGATTATCTTTGAAAAAAATCCTCAAGTTTTTAAAATAAAACTTTAAGAGTCTTTAGATTAAGAAAAGTTGATAAAAAAATATAAATAATATTCCTTTTTCAACTTGCTCGAAAAAGTGACAATTCAAAAAACCAGGTATTCGTAATTTTTTGAAATTTTGATAATTATAAATTTATTTAGTTTTAATTTGGCAAATGAATGATAGTTCCTAGAATATACTTAGAACACAGTTTTATTGGTTTTTTTTATTTGAATCAGAGTGCACACAAAATTTAAAGTGTCCATATCCCCTAAACCAGTGTTTCATATCTGAAAATTTCTTTGAAAATTACTAATGAGTAGAATTTTTAAAAATTTTGCTCTTTATTTAACACCAAGAAATTGTAGTTACTTTTGTCTTTGACTTTAAATTTGACCAAAAAGAACAAAACTTATTTTCAACATATTAAACCAAGTTTTAGCCAAACATTTTAATGACCTTTTTTTGTGGATTTCTATGTTTTTTTAGAAATATTTTATTCTAAAAATGGATCAAAACAGCAAAATTCAAAAGGTACTTGTTGAAATATTTTTGTTTTTGTTTTTTTGTTGAATTTTGAATACTTCAAAACCGTTGAGTGGTAAAACCCAATTCTTTATAAATATATTACAAAGAAGTTATAGAAAAAGGCTGTGGCTGTAAGGTATCTCATATCAAGAATCTTGGTGGAGATTAGAGTGAAGATGAACAATAGAAAATACAAATTTTTGATGTTGACATGAAATATTAAATCTTTACTTCGCATTCTAATCTCATAACTACTTTGTACTTTTTTTGCAGCATTTTATATTATTGAAGTTGATGATTAAGATAAATAATTCGTACCCTGTACATAATATGTTTTTATATGTATATATCTAATTTTAAACTATATTTCTTAATTTAAGAATTCAAATTCCATCCTACAAAGAGAGGGAAAACGAATTTATTGAGTAATCATACATTTTTTTCAGACTATACATTTTTTTGTTTTTTAGAAAATAAAGATTTATATTTTCAGATTATACATAATATTTATTACTATAATAAATCTGTGAAATCTCATTTAAATTATCCTTTTTAATTATTTCACTTTGGTTGTCTCTAAACAACACAATCGTATCTTTTAAACATCAACCGTTTCTATGTATTTTTTATGTCTATTTTTTAATTTTTTTGCCTCGTAAAAATGTTTTAAATATTGATTGATTTAGCTCGAATCAGTTGTTGTTATGCTGTGAACAATTACCTACTATAAAATGAAGAGCTGACAAACTACCAATTGACTTCATGTCTGTTTTCTTTTCTTTCTCTGTTAAGAAAAAAGGTTGAGAGATATGTACAAAGAGAAGCAATTCAATTCCATTCATAAAAACAAACAACATTTTATTATTATATAATTATAAGGTATGGAGTGACGTAGTCGACCCTTAGTAAAAGGTACTGTAGCTTATATAATAAATAATTACCGTTCTAACTCATATAATACTTTACTTTATAATTTGTTATAAAAAAAGATGACGTGGATTTATTTATAGCAAATATGGATAATGACTACTTTTTGGACAAAATAAATTTCTTATTATAGCAATAGTAATAATATTGAGTTCATTGAACTTTGGAAGCCAAACATATGAACCCGTTGGGGAAATGGTGAAAAACATATCATTATACGCATACACTTTTTGTTGAGATATTTATTTTATAATCAAGGGCATTAATATTAATGATGGTGATACCCTCAGAATGATACTAAATCTTTATTGTTTTTATCACAACTTACATATATAAAAGAAAAAGTTTGTTTCTTTTGGGGGATAAGGCCATGGCTCTGTTGTTTTACATATTGCTATTCAATTCAAAATTATTTTGGAAACGACGTGTTGTTTTGGATTAGAAAATACTCCATTTGTATTCATTGTAATTCATGTAAGATAAAGTAAATTTCATTACACTGATTCCATTTTATAGACTTTAAACAGATAAAAATATGTTCATTCAACTCATAGCATGGGTGCCAGTCCCCACTTTTTTGAAAAACTTAAATAATTACATAGAAAAGTTAGATTATTATAATAAGTGACATCAGTTTTATAGAACGACTCCACTCCACACTTATGCATATATTAATTCCAGCGATAGCAACAGAGAATTATCCTGAAATTTCAAAATTAATTCGAAAGTGGTATATTTTAATTGAAAATAGGTGGATAATGACTTATTCTTTGGGTGATTGAGCTGAAAAAAGATAATTGATTTATAGATATTTGTTTGCCAAAAAAAAATTATTGACTTATCTTTTCATTACTTCATTAATTATGTTAATGTATGGATATACTACGTTTATGATGGTAACCTCAAAACTATTGAATTAATTTATAAGTTAAACTTTTATTTGCTTGTATGATGAGGACAAAATCTCTTCAAGGACAATTATGTGAATGAAATTTGAAGCATGATGTTTTAAATTTAATGTATATTAAAATTCTCAGATAGAATGTGAAATCAATTTCAACTTTACAAAAATCTACGATTATGCAATGGGTATATTTGTAATTATACATGTATGATTCACATCAAACTATATTACGTACATAGGTATTTATTTTTTAATTTAAATATACATATAACGTCTCATAAGTGCCCTTTAATTACATAAATTGATTATGAGCTATATCATTTGTATATGTTCTAATAAAACATATTTTAATAGTAGTTGAAATTGTAAAATTTTTAGTGGTTTGCTATTCAAAAAATAAAAATAAAATATTCATTATCAAATCTGTATCTCCAAATTCAATATTACCCTAATATACAAAAAAATTAGCGAAATATACTTTTATGTATTTCATCACTCTATTTTTATATCATTCTAGTGATATACTGATGTCAATTTATTTGACTTTATTAGATAATGCGTATTAATTACCGTCGAGTATGTAAAGAGCATTTAGTGTATTACTTCTTAAAATAAAATAAAGTAACTTTTTTTATTGATCCCACATTTTTTATGTACATAAATCTGTTTGCTTCATGTTAATTTATATCTATAAATTTACTAATATTTTAATATGTGTACAAATGTAATCAAATTTTTAAATTTTAATGATAAAAATATCATCATTTTTTTGTGTTACTTATCAAAAGGACATTATTTTTTGTATCCTTAAAACTTTTCTAAAAAGAGGAGGAAAAAACGGACTCAAGATTATATTTAAAGTATGTAAAAAGCTATTTACAATTATTTTTTTCAAATGTTGGCCAATTTTTTATTTATTAATCTGCCTATTTATAAAATAAGCCAAATTTAATTCGAGTTTAATAGACTCACGTTCAAAACATCAATACATAATAGAAGTAATAACAGAAACAGTTTATGGAAGGAAACTTTCTTGCTCGTGGAATTAAGCTGTGTTGTAGATATAAACATATTTTAATATATGTCTACCAAAAAACAAGGCTATATTTTATACGAAATACACAAAAAAAATCATGTATTTAAAAAAAATTATATTCAACCTATTAGAATATCAAACTAACCATCTAAATTTAAGAGAAAATTCAATTCATAAAATACGCAACAGCTAAAAAACTTACTCTATTATCTATATTCTTAGATATTCTTAAAATATGTACGCATATATCCATTGATTTACGTATTTAACTGTATCTTAAAGAAAACCTATAAAGAAAGCTATAAATTACTATTTTAAACCCAGATAACATAAAATGAAGATTAAACTGTTTAAAAAAATCATTAATTTGAAGTACCTCAAGCTCAACGAATTTTAAGATCATTTTATTACTCATTTGCTATGCCTTTATCAAATATATTCCCGTAAATGTATGTATGAGGTTATTGTACCTAATGAATGATCTAAAATACAATTAGGATCCTTGTACTTGATAAAGCTTATCGTAAATGATTTTTCTCATGTCTGTTATTTTTACTGAACAAGATTTATTATATTCTTATACATTCATACATAACAAAGTACACATACATACATATGTTGGTATGTAACCATCACAATGGAAGAAAAAAAGAAGAAGAGTAGTCAAACATCATGTAAGTGAGTAAATGTATGACTGACTGATTCAGTTGCCTGCTTTCTATTCCTGTACTACATACAATTCTCTAAATACGCAAAATGAGAAACATCTTTTAACATTTTTTATTACCACATATAAACTTTATTTCTCAAAATATATATTGTATTAGAGTATTTATATAAATTAGAAAAAAGTATGTAGCTATTTTATACTATTTTATAAAGACTTTTTTTATAGTTGATACTAAAAATAATTTAAGAATTTCTTCATCTTTAGACGAATAAATACATAATAACTTTTTTGATAAGAAAGATCCACTCCATGTAATATGTACAATGTGCATACTATGTGTATTAAAATATCAGTTTTACTAATTTGTATCTCTTTTGGTTTTTCAAGTTTTTTTGAATAGTTGAAAAATAATTCCATATAAATAGTAATCTTAAAAAATAAAATACGAACCGTGGTTCAGCACTAACGGTTCACAGTTCAGTACGCGAAAATTTGAAAAAATAAATATAAAGGAAGGTAATCTCAGAAATTTATAGTTTGAATGACCTTTTTTATATACAAAAAGACAATTCCTTTAATAAATATAAAGCTCAAGCAGAACCAAAAGTTCCATATCGTTTGATAGTTTGGTATTGAACCGGTCTACTTCTAATAGATACATATATAATCATGTTTATTTATATTTATTGAATATATGGACTTATTTTAATTGTCATTTTATATCAATAATAATAATAATAACATATATTACTATCATATATTTTATCACTAAATACATTTGATTTTTTTTATAAAATTACTTTTTCTCGCCACACCCTTTATAAATAATGCAAAAACAATTCGTCAAATTTCAAAAACTTTTGAAGGGACTTTATTTGTAACCGAAAGCTTTAACTGGAAGTAGATCATCGAATTCTTACTTAAAATATTTCGCAGATATTCTTACCAAACCTCAAGTGATGAATTTTGATTTAGATTTAACTTAAGCTGATTTCATAGCTCACACTCTATTATGTGACAATGTATTGCTAATGTGATTCTAATAGGATTTAATTCTCTCATATATGTCAAAATGTATTGAAATGTTGAATAAGATTTGATTATCTTATATAAATGTTAAATGAGAGTAAACTTACATTTTGAACACATTTATATGTCGCCAAAATGGATGATCCAATTTTTGAGACATTTTATTCAGAGTTTTCTAAATTATTTTGCTTGAATACCAACATGTGTGAATAAAAAAAATACTAAATGCAAATTTCCCTTAACGAAAATGCTCCATTTTTTTACCCCTATTAAATCCTCTTAGTTATTATATTTATGGAAAAATATGGTCAGCGAAAAATCTCACAACAGCACAATTACATTCAATTCCAAAGTTTTAACTCTACTATTACAGCTGATGAAACTGTAAAAGCTTGTCAGCTTTTCCGTGGCCACCAACCTTCAAGAGATTATAAGGGATATGAGAAAATATCGAATAACATAGAATCTTTATACTTGATAAAATTATTTAATTAATCCTCTAAGTCAAAATTGTTGCTCGGTTTTATTTTAGAAATATGTGTAATAACGTAAAACTCATTTTCACCAAAATCTACATCAAAATTCCAGAAAAAACTTGCACAGTTGAAATTGACCTTCAGGCTTTTCTCTCAATCCAATTCAAACTACATTGATCTACTTACTTCTTTTAAAAAGATAGACTCCAAATATGACCAAAAAAAGTGAAATTCAAATTTCCGTTGACGTTTTAACCTCTTGTGTAAATTCATGATACTATAAACATATCAAATAAATGAACATAATTCTTTTTTTTTTTACTTGTCAGAATACAGTCACATTTTTTTTAAAGCTATGAAGAGATATTTTTAGTGCTCAAGGGATATATGTACATACATACACATGGAAAATTTAAACAAAAACTTTCTGGAGTAAGTAACAGAAACATATTTATCAGCAGAACTAGTTCATTATAAATGAAATTTTTCTGTTTTCAAAGAAGTAAGAACAACTGGTGTTTTTTCCTATATTTTGCTTGATTTTCAAGATAGCTCACCAACAAAATCATGTGCACAGGTCTAATTTATAGTGGAAATTTTTTTAACGAAACTATCATTCATAAAATATAGCTAAATTAACTTAATATATTATCAATCTCAAACAGGGGTTAAAATTTCTACATGATTTATTCCTTATTCACTAATAAACATCTTTTTCCCTATTTTTTATTATTATTGTGAAAAAATAAGAAAGAATCTCAGATAGCCCAAAATAAAAAATTATAGAAGTATGGATAAATTATTTCTATTAAAAAAAAGACGAAAGCTTTTAAATTACAATATATATGTATATATCCAATTCTTATTGTTGAATACTCATCTATAAAACATCCATGAATAATTAACAAAAGAGAGGGATAACTTTCAAAATAATTCTTCCTCTACCTGATTCAAAGGGTTTCATAAAATGAATACAAGTTCGTTGAATACAACAAACTTTTCTTTTTCAAGATTTACACTAAACCCTCATCATAATAATTTTTATGTATAAGTTGTATTATAATATTTAGTTCAAAGAGATCCATAAATTTTAAAGTGAATGAAAGGAATGAAAGTTGATTGTTTGGTCCTTAGAAAACTTTTTATTATTTTAATATTTGGTAAAAAAAAAGTTTGAATGGGTCAAACTTTTATATTAATGTATAAATAGATTATAATGATTATTTTTTGAAAGGCTATTGGAAAATAAATGGATAAATAATTATATTATTATTATTGTTTCCTTAAAATCTACTTAAATGGATCATTTGCGTCCTTAAACTGAAAAAACAGAATCTCATACTTCCATAAAATATTGACAAAAACGTATTTTTTAAACTAATCCTACCTAGAGAGATTTTATAGGAACATAAGAAATAAGCTACGAGGATGATTCATCATAATCAATTGCCAATCTTTTTTCATATGTATTTTCAATATAAAGAATATTTCAATATTAGCAATACATAAAGAAATATATACATGTATTTTTTATTTCAATATATGTATCTATTTTTAATCTACTAATTGAATACGATCCGCTCTTATGTTGTGCTTATACTAGGGACTGGTTGTAGGTACATTACTTATGCAAGTACATATTTACATATTTTGTTTTAAAATAATAAACTTTTTAGTTATATAGTGTGCATATGACAAAATGTACTTGAATGCATTACAGGGATATGCATTCCCAATCCAAATACACTATATGTGTATGTACAAAATACTAATTTCTCTCTTGGATTTGTATTTACATATATGTATTATGAATAAAAAAAATAAAAATGAACTTAATGTTCTGACAAGGAAAGAGATCTCAATTAATTGGACCTCCCTTCATGTAACTAGTAAATATTTCTTTATACATACAAGGTAGAATAAATAAACATTTGCTTATGTTTTAATTAAATTTATTCGTTTGTAACATACAAATGTACATTCTAAATACAAGGAGAGTTCACAAGAAGTAATGAAGCATTGACTTCAAAGAAAAATATAAAACGTCCTTTTGCCTGCTACATACGAAACAACTAAATAATTTTCCATGATTTTTGGCACATAACACATTCTTGGGTCACTGCAATGAACATGAGTCCTTTTTTCTCTTCCTCAAAAACTAATTTTATGTCTTCTTTGCTCATTAGTTTTGATATAAAAACTTATTTTATACAAAAACCTTGGCTATATAGCAGTAGGCTCTTGTCCTAAATTTGAGATGTTTAGTTTGGAAAATAAAATCTCTCTAAACCTTAATAAGTTATTATTAATATCATTTTTGGACAGGAATTTAAACCAAGATAGAGTTGTAGGATTTCATTATAAAGTAAAAGTTGTTGGATATAAAATAGTATCATACAGCATAGGCCTCTATTATTTTATACAACTAAATTTATCAACAGCCCCAAAATTCCATAACTTGGGATGGAAAAATGAATTCTATTTCTAATATAAAAAGTTTTTAATTTTTGTAATATTAAATAATAACATATAGCTTGAATACCTAATTCATATATTATGTAGAGTCAAAATCGAGAACAATTATGTTCATTTTTTAAAAATAATAATTGTATTTGAAATATTGTATAGAGAAATTAATTATCAATATTAAACAATGAACATTCTTTAATATCGTTTTATTCACTGTTTTTGATGTTTGTTTGTTATTCAAAGTAATTATTTTATTCCAGAGAAATAAGAACATAAACTCTTTAAATATAAAAAAAATAATAATAAACATACACAGTATAGTTAATAATTAATTAAATGATCATAAATTGTGTTTTAAAAATTGAAATTCACATAGAGCAATAAACACAATATTGCTGTGAAATGTTTTCTATTTTCCCCTTGTAATCATATTTTGCAATTTTGTTATTGCTTTTGATCCAATTCTAAATGAAAGATCCGTGTCGTTATATTCATATATTTTTTCTACATGGGTTGAGTCTCTCCCTTGATAGTTCCCAATACCCTGACTCATGATTATCCACATTTCTTGTAATTATTTACAGTTGCAAAAATATGTGTGATATTCTGTATGTTTTGTGCTTTTTGTAACGGGAATGGTTCCCAGGTGGGCTTAAAATCTTGAAGGAAAAATTTGCGTAGCATACAACCGACGAAAGATGTTATATTCTCTTTTGGTAAGAGCATAATTAATGATAAGAAAATGCAACTCTGCTCCTACCTTCCTGGGAAGATTAACTTTTACCTCTGTGCTTCATACTATTGCTTTCATTTCCAAAATTTAAGATTTGAAAAATAGGCTTAAATAACCATTGATGAACAAACGCGATATCAAGACACATTTTCATGAAAAAAAAAATGAATAAACATTGATACATATAAATTCTGTTGAATTAAATTCTTTGATTATAGTGTTTCTGAGAGAAAGGGGAAAAAAATAAAATACAAAGTGCAAAATATATTATCCCATTCAAGAGATTATTTTAAATCTTTTTTGAAAAATATATACATATATACATTTACTATTTATTTTAATGTATTGAAAAATGTATATAATCCAAGCTTAGACAAATCTTTGTTTAATTTTTTTTCGCAGTATTCTAATTACATGTTTTATATGTATTTCAACTCTAACAGTTTTATTGTTGAGATCCTATTAAGGAAAATCATTGATATCAAAAAATATTTGAATTAATATTTTGGTTAACTTCTTAAGCTAAAAACAACAAAAAATCTTTTATATATTATTTAAAAAACTATAATGAGAAAGAATTTTTAGATAATCTTAAAATTACTTTAGCTTATTAAGATATGAAATCAAAATATTTTCTATTGAAAAAACTATTTTTTTCTTTTTTGGAGGTACACCTTTATAAAATTTACATAAGTTTATGGGTAAGTATTGTCGTTATTATTGTAATGTATTTGACGTAGATACAAAATAAATGTGAATGTATACTGTTTTTAATAAGCTTTTCTTGGAGTAATCGATGATTTTTTTTACTAAAAAAAGATATTTATATCCAAGTATATTTATATATTGAATAAAGTGAAATAAAGAATTTTGAGTTATTTATATTTAAATGACTTTTCCATGTAAAAGTTACAATGAAATAACTATTAAGCTGTAACTTCTAAAAACTTATACTTAAAAATAAATAAATCATCAATAATACTTATTTATACTTTCAATGAGAAGTTTCAACTTATAAATAAATGAATAACTGAGGTGCTATTCAATCATTCATCATCTCTACAAAAATAAGTACAAACAACAAACGTAAGCCCTATTTTGAATCGTAAAATACATTTTTTAAGAATACTAACCTCTCATCAAATAAATTAAATAAATTCAAAAAACTTTCTTTTAGATTCGAAATAACAATAATTTGTTTCAAAACAATAACAAAATCATCAAATATTTATCGAAAATCCTCAAAAACCAGAAGGAAAATAACTAAAGTGTCAAAATTGGATGGAACAAAAGAAGCAAAATAGTCATCAATAGAGAATTAACTGCACTTCATAATATTTATTTTTGTAACATGCATTACATATATAGGATAAACGGATGTTTTGACAGTCCCTGTCATAAGTCAATTATTGAGTCATGCATTAAACTGAAAAAAAAGAAATATTGTTTGTAAACCAAAATAAATAAAAACACATTTGATTTTCATTCTCTTCTATTGAAATAAAAATATATTAAATATATTAAAAAAATGTAGATCATGATACTTAGTTATGTGATTTTCTCAAGGTTTTTAGACTTTAAATACACAGTAAGTTCAATTGTTATGATAAATATTTATTAAAAACCTTATTTGACAGATGTGGTTCTCAGAAAATAGGAAGTATAAAATATAAAATAAAATTTTCACTAAAAAAGTGCTATTTTCAGATAGTATCGAGTGTTTTTTTAATATTAATTTCAATTATGTAGATGTTTTTATTTTTATTATGAAAGTTGTATATTTGGCTTTAAATAATAGTAATAAAAAATCAAAGTTTAACTTTTATCACCATTGTAAAAATCATCTTTTGATGTAGATATTCTAGGATGGGCAAAATATAACGGGAAATTTGAATATATATATATATATATATATATTTGGAATTCAATTAGAGATAAATGTTTTCGTTTTGAAGGTGGCACTATTGTCACTGACATTTGTGTTAAATTATATGTCAAAATATTTATTAGTGTTAAAATAAATTTTTTCGTTTTTTTAAATGCCTCATTAGAAATTACAAATATTAGGTCTAGAGAAAGTTCATTGAAATTAAAATTGTAATTATTATGTCACTGAGTAATATTGCACAAAAAAGCTTTCAAACTCATTTAGTAGTTCATGTTTATAAGTTCAAAGACAATCAGATGTATATATAAAAAAACAACGTAGGGCACATGTGCATTGCATCGTGGGGGGGGGGGGAAAGGGGGCTACTCTAAGAGGAAATGATGAATAAATAAAGATTTTTTGATTTATAAACAAATTCTCGATATTTTTTGCAAATAGTAGTATGTAAGTTAGTGCTTTAACAATAAAAATTGCCTATAAATTATGTATTCTTTGCTTTTTTTACTTTCATACATAATCCAATATTATTAATCCTTCACTAACTTAAATACAGACAATATTTTTTCTTCATCTTCTTCAGTTGCAGTAGTAAATTGTGTTCAGTAATTTAGATCCTTAAGTTGTATAATTATCCATTTATTATTGATCACTCAAATTTATACGAGGTTTTTTTTTCCAAGGCGCCATGTTCTCAAACTTTATTTATTTTTCCTTAACATTATGTGTATTTTTATTTTCAAAGTATGCATTAATGCATTAATTCATGCATTCATGAAGTAATAAATTATATGATACATTATTTAATCTTTTTACTTGTATTACAAAAAAAAATACGGAAAGATAATTTTTTAAACTATCGATTAACCTGTTGTATCAAAGAACATAATGAAATCAAAAGGTTGAAAACAATGGGGTCTCTCAAAAGTGGGGTATGTAGATACCTAGGAGATTTGAGATAAGCACTACTTTTTTTTTTCTTTTTCTTTTAAAAAAAAATATTGTGTGTCGTTATAAAGGTAATTATTTTTGGCTAAAAAAATGTCATGATCTAATGCAGGTTCAATAATTTTTTCAGAGAGGTTCCAATTTTGATTCATTTTTTATTACAATAACATTTTTGATCAATAGTAAAAAAAATGTTATCTTGATCTTAAACTTGTACACCATTGGTGGAATAGATGAATAAGCATGATAAAACATATTTTGATGGTTCCCTATACAGGTAGGCAAAAATCTCTGTTGGACACAAGCTCTTAGCTAGTAGAAGGGAATGTGCTAGACAGTTTTACAAAATCTCAATATTATGCAAAGAACTAACCCAAAAATCCCATGTAATATCACCCTATACGTTTTTAACTGTGGGTCCTGAGAATGAAAAAAAAACCACTACCGACAGTTTAATAATCCCAAAAAAATCCTCTGACTTTACTCATGGCCAGAATTGTAAATCTTATGCAGTGCCAATATATAAAAAAAAGAAAGATAAACTTAAGATATTAAGCTTGACAAGTTATTGAATGGCTGAGAGGAGAGCAGCTTCAGCTGTCATGACGTTTTACTATATTAGCTACAAGCAGCTCTTCTTCATTATATTTACAGATGAAGACATAGATCATAGATGAGAGACTAAGATGATGGAAGAAATTGAACTCAAATTTATGTTAGAAAATTATATATTTTTAGCTAATAAGTCGTAAATTAATGACTATTACGGATAACTGGACTTGAACTCTTCTTTGTTAATATTGTATTTGTTTCATTAACTAAAATAACAAATACTAGATTGAAACAATATAATGGGATGTGATTAAGAAACATACCTTCCCCTTAAAACTTTTCATGAATTCAAAACTAAATATAAGCTTAAGTTATAACAAATATATGTGTAGAAACTCAATTTAGCACGATCTACTTTCAACTCAAAATAAGATCAAAGCTCAAATATATATGTCGTCAAGGATGCCGAAACATATATGTAATATTAATTTTTCATGGTCAATAAATTATCTAATCGAGTTAACGTAAAATCCTTGATCTTTGATAATGGAGATGAAATTTTTTAAAGTGACAACGAGAATTCCAGGTACAACTTGTACTTTATCAAAATTGGCAATTTACAATGGCCATTGTGAAATGATTTAATAAGTGGAGGAATCCAAGGATATCCCAAAGAGCATAATTCCTGGAATTGATATCTATTTTGTAATCGTTGCTTTAGTTACTAACACTTTATACTTATTAATTAATATAGTTTAAGTTTGCAATTAGAGCATTCGTAACCTCTTTGCAGGACGATAGATTTTGTGAAGTTCATAGATTCAATGACAGCTCTGATGAACGAAGGTTTCGTCATTGGAGTCATTGCAAATTTATCGTAGAAACGAGGGATTTTAAGTAGTCCATTGATATCGAACTCTTTGATGAATGGAGAATTACTTGGAATCCTTCAGCATTTCCCGCTCCATTATCGACGATCAAGGATTTTTAGTCAGCTCCATCAGACATTTTATTGAAGTAGTTGTTAAATATAATGTTATTGAAGGGTTACGTCTTATATGTACAGATCATATGATTAAAAATGATAACAGCATTGGAAAACAAAAAATACTGTTCAGAGTGACAACTACCAAAAATCTCGCACGCAAAAACTGCATAAAATTTACAAACCTATCCATGAGTTAAGATGGACATTTTATCGAGATGAGAAAGTGTACCCGCAATTACTATCTGGTGCCTCTGCTGATAGTTATTTGAAAATATTCAATAATACATAATAGCTACTAATAATTATAGCAGATTATCACCTCAACGATACTGAGAAGACTGAATCCTAATTGATTATCAAGGTTGTGGTACCAACTGATGTTGCTCTTTCCTTCCTTAAACTCAAGGCTATCTCAACATTTTGTACATGTCTACCCATGACATCAGATATTCCCTGAGGAGGAAAAAATGAACTGCCAACACTTCAATAGCCCTAAAGGTATATTTTACAATCTCCTTCGGAGTAGGTGTGTGATGATTGATTTTTTTCACTCAGCTAATTGTGGAAAACAATGCCACGGGAGATGCCAAAGCCATATTAAATGTATGTTTCATTTAATTTCTTCTTTATTTATTATTCAGGTTTTTAACTAACTTCTAAGACTAAGCTAACATGGTATTCGTGCTTTAATTTTGAACGAGTCACTAAAATTGTACTGCAGAAATATTACAGCACTCTATAATTTTAATCATCCGTGGATCATTAATTTAGCCTTTTTATGGTTTTATATTTAGGATAAGATCAAAAGCCCGTGTAAGCAAGTTTTAATTCCTCATCGTAGATGAATTTGATTAATTCAACTTGAATGCC
The DNA here is from genome assembly GCA_963680855.1 of Lepeophtheirus nordmannii. Classification (NCBI taxonomy): domain Eukaryota; kingdom Metazoa; phylum Arthropoda; class Copepoda; order Siphonostomatoida; family Caligidae; genus Lepeophtheirus; species Lepeophtheirus nordmannii. The sequence continues at coordinate 31,724,086 of OY804518.1, read as the reverse complement.
TAAGTTCTTCAGCCGATTTGATTTAACAAGCATTATAATGGATAATTTTTCACCATTCTTTATTTAATAATATATCTACATACGCTTGCAAAATAGGTAAACATATACATCAACTTTCAAGAACTTTTGCAGATAAAAAAATATACTAACGATAAAAATGATTGTATAGCTTATCTCATATTTCACTTATATTAACTTATAATCAAGTTGACTCTATAAATTGATATGAGAAAATTTAATGGTGCATAAAATTATATTGTATGTGTCTGTATTTTCCTTGTCAATTCAGTTTTTATCTATAGAGTGGTAAATATTTTTATATTTATCACTTCTAAGATAAAGTTTCTAGTTCCAAAAAATGTTATATTGCACCTCAGCCTTTCAAGATTTTACAATAAAATTTGGTATATATTGTATATATAAGTTTTTATATGTAAACATTTTTTTTCTTGTGTAATTAGACAACTGAGGGGATAAAAAGTCCCCCCAATTCGAGATAAAATCTGAATGAACTAAGACATGCCCATGTATTTGGAATATGTGAGTACATACTATATAAACTAATACGAGCAAAGGATACAGGAAAATTTTAATTTAACTTTTTGGAGATCCAGATAGGGATGATTGTTTTTGTTTTTCAATTGGCACCACTATCACTGACATTTTTGTCAAATTACACGTCGAAATATGCATTAGTGTATGAGATATGTGAAGTACAAAAACCGAATTTTTCGTTTCTTTAAAATGTCTGAAAGATGATGACTAAAATGCAATTGTGAGAAAGTTTGTTGCAAAAACAAAAAAGTTACAATGAATATTCCAGACAGAAATTAAACACAAAATATATCAGTATAAAGTAATTACTAGTTTAAAGACTAAGTAAGTGATAGTTGTGTTGGTGTTCTACAACATTTACAAAGGTTAATGTCTTGATATAGTCAGACAAATGAGTAATAATGATCAAATATTCGAAATGATAGCAAAAACAAACTTCCTTTATAATGCATCTCCTATTATGCAGCACAAAACAATATTACTTTAAATATCTTTACCTTTAAGCCAAATTTAGGAACACAATTTTTATATGATGGGAATAGGAGCCAATGGAAAAAAAATTTGGTGATTTCTATTTACCATAAGAGTAAATGGGATTTGAATGAGTCAAAATTGAATAAGAACTCTTTTCAACTAGACCTTCCGTATTTTGATTAGTTTTATCATAACTACTTTCCTTGAAAAACATGACTTTTTCTTATACACCCAAAAGACCAGTCCAACCTGTTGGAAAGGGCTTTTAATTATATGTAATTATGAAATTGGACTTGCATCTAAACTTGTGTACATCCTTAATTTCATCAAATTGAAACTAAGATAGTTGATTGAGGAATAATTACTTGACTCTATTTTTTAATTTTATAAATGCAATACCAAATAAACTATTCCATTCAAGAACAAAAGGGTTTGGGTTTATTCATAGTACACTTCCGTAGCAACTTGGCTTGATTCCAACTAAGAACCATATTGTATAAGCTTGCCACCCCTAGTACCCTCATCAAAACAGAAAACCATTTTTTTTCCTTCAAAAAAAAATAAAAATAAAAAATAAGGCAATCAAACTTAATTGACTTTCTTCCAAATCATATTTGTTTGAATAAAAATAACAATCAACTTTATAAAGATGAAAGGCATTTATATAAGTGTGTATAAAGAAAGAGTGTGTGAGAGAAAAGAAAAACTTTTTTTCCCTAAAAAAATGAAAAATAATATTTTGTTACATGATTGTAATAACATTACTTACATTTTGTGTTTATTCAATCTCACCCTTTTTTCTTTTTTCCTCCCTCTTTTCTCCTAAATAATTTTATAAAATGCTTGCACTTTATACCTCTTCTTTCTATACATGTATGTTTATATATATATATATATATATATATATATATATAAAATATTCACCCTCTAATTGGTTTTACCTCTCAAGAAGTTATTTAACCTGTTGGTGGCTTTTTATACACACAAAACCCCTCCCTTTATTAAACTTTATAATGTTCATACTTTGATATGTATGCGTATTAGTGTATAAGCAGTGTTGCCTCATGGGTCGATTTCCAGCTAGATTCAACTAAACTTTTATGTGTCTTGCCGAAAAATGTATCATGAAGTTGATATTTTTTCCCCATAAATAAACTAAATCTTAAACAATTTTTAGTCATTTGAATTCTGATCATTGATTATAACTAGTTATTATTAGTGGATCATGCTATTGATATTAGTAACAATTTGGGTATGAAATGAGGTAAAAATATGAGTTTTAAATACACATTAGTTGTTTAAACGTTTAAAATATTTCGGGATCAAATTCAAAGAAAAAAGACAAAATAGGTAGAAAAATTCAGCATGATATACGCACAAATCTATTTTAGAATAAATTTAACGGTATTGTAGCCATTCACTGATCAGACTAGCTGATTTTTAGACGTTTTCAAAACCATTTATAACTGATTTTTACACTAATCTTCTGGTAACACAGTGTAACGGATTGACCAGTTAATACAACTTGGGCTTTTCCTTTATAAATGTTAGTATACATATTTAAATAGAATGAATGCAAGAGATATTGTTCATTTGCTAAAAAATATTACTTGGTAAAGTAATAAGTTACTTATTATATATATAACTCCATTCAAAAGTAAATTAGTTAATTAACTTATTTCTTAGAATGTAAAATAATAAATTACTCCATTTTTATTTTATTGCTACAATAATAAGTGTATAATTTCAAATTTAAAAATTGGGGGTAAAAAAATCGACTTTTTTTTTAAGAAACAAGGGTAAAATAATGCTTGAATAATAAAAATCATCTGTCATAATTAAACCTCCTAGCCTTGTTTATTAGTTTATTTAACTTTTATATTTACATTTACATGTGTGTATCGTTTTTGTATAAGTATTTATTTGTAAATTAGAATTTCCTTGATTTTGAATTCGAGCTTTTTATTCTAAAAAATTACATTACACATGCTAATAGATAAAATTCAAGTGCTTTTTTATGTAAGCCAGACTTTCTAAATATGTATAATTCAAATAACATATTGAGAGGGCACCATTTTTTGGTTAAGTATTAACCCTTACTTAGTTAATAGGAAAATCAGTTTGCGGTATAATACCAAACTTGTAGAAGGGATTTAAATCTTAAAGTTTCAAATGTTGTTCTCTTCTCACAACAAATTAAAAAAGAAAATATTGCTTCCTCTCTGCCCTTTTTTTATGTGTCAGCTCTCTCAATTAGCACACATCAACTCTTTGAATTCAAACACGAATATCTTATTAAAAACATAGTCGATTAACGACATTTAAATCTTAAATTTACGAGAAATAGTAATATTTTTACAAAATAAAAAGAGAACAAACTGTAAGTTATTACTAGTGAAGAATTCAATAATCTATTCTGAAGGTGACACGTATTAGGATTGGTGGAAGTGCTCTCAACTATTAATGATCTATGACTAATGCAATACTAATAGATTATACATAACTCATAGAAACATAATAGAAAATTGAAGTGTATCAGCTTACCTGAGTGTCGACTATACCCCTCCCCTCCCGATATTAGGGTTGTGTGCTAAAATCAAATTCAACTTTAGTCCTAATTTTAATATGCAAGAGAATATTCTAAGTACTCAAGAAAAACTAAGAAATAATTCAAATTTACAATTATAGAGTCATTTCAATCTTGTAAATATCAGAGCAAAATTACTTTAGCTGTTAGTAGTGTTATAAATGAACATTCTGGTATAATTGGAAAAGTCATACAAAACAGCATACCCACCTAATAATATGAAACAGGAAGGAAATGACCTTAAAACATGCTTTCTCAATTATGTAGAAGTATTTTATAACTATCGCTTTTATTATAAAAGGTCATTATTGGTCTCAACATATTCAAATTTTTCCATTTTTCTTTGAAAAATAGATAAAAACAAGTGTTTTCAAGGGTTTAAAATATAACTTTTGAAATAGAAGGGTTTTTTTGGGACCGATTTGCAAGAAAATTTCGCTAAAATGCTTTTAAGGCATAAAATCATAAGGAAAGTTGAGCTAAAATGGAAAATCATAACTTTCATAAAATATTTTGAATTATTTATATTCATTCCCATCTGTTTCTGTCGCAAATGCTACTTATTTTTTGCAAGACATTTATGTGCTTACTCATTTATCTTTACTTATTTTACCAACAAAACCTTTCTTATTTTATTATTTAGTTTCTGATTTGATAATTGATTTTCGTGATAGAAGATGATAAAAAAAACTATTTTCTATTATTGTTCTTTTTCGTTTGAGCAATTTGGTTGCTAACGATGATATTATGTTTAACAAGTATTCAGTATTGACTGACTGGTTTTGTTATTAACCCACAATTTATAATATGTATGCAAAATTATCTTAAGTCACCCACTTACATATATTTTTACATATGATACAAAAATAATGGTTGACTGATAGGGTCATAATTCTTCATCATTAGACTAAATTATTATATTGTTATGTTAGTAAATAATTTCAATTTTCAAGTGACAAAACGCACAATTGTATTTATTAATAAAACAATAAAAATTACAAATGAATAAATATTATATTTATTGGTATAGTTTATATTGCAATAAATAGTTTTGATATTCAAATGTATAAAAAAATCAATTAGCATTTAATAAAAAATAAACAAAGGATTCCAAATTCCATCTACAAATATTTTTCAATAATTTATATCAATAGTTTCTTCATTTGCTATTTTTCTTAAAGTTGAAAAAGGTGTCTGAATCCTTGATATGTAAGGAGAAACGATTTTTCAAAAAGCATTCTAGAATTTAGAAGATTAGACTTTTATGGGCAATGAAAAGCAAATATCAGTTAATTATCAAAATTGAGACAGAAAAGAAATGCCCAAATTTAATTGCATAGTGTTATCAATGAATTAAAGCTATACATTGTCTTAATAGATTTAGACAATTTCAAAAATAGCTTAGAGAAAATTCATCAAATGACTTAAAAACTGAAAAAGAATATTTAAAAACTGTATTGAGTACAACTTTATGACATAGAGAAGTAGTGATACTTGAGTCAAATCAAATTAATGGTTACTAAAAATCCCTTACTATATGGCTAAATAACTATTTATGTTTTGTATCAATTAGGGGACAGTAAAGTAGGATATTGGAGAAAAATGTTCGATCCTGGTCCATAAAGTAATAGTTAATTTATTAACTGCACCCTGTAAATTTGATGTATAATGATGTAATTTGTATTTTTAATACATATAATTTGGGTCTGATGTATAATGACTATATATTTTTGATCGAGGATAAAGATTTAAGTCTTTATATTTGTTGGTCCCATTGCGGCATTCAAATCCATATCAATAATTGCTTATTTTCTTAAATCTGAAAGAAAACAGATTTTTATTCATATGCTCTCAAGATGGGCAATTTCCACAATGATGACGTCATGTGAAACCGCTCTATACATACATTGCTTATTATATGATAGATACTAATATTAAGTTTGCCATAATTATAATAGATATGATTTATCAACAAAATAATATACAACTCAAAGGAAAAGGATGAATCGTAAGATAAAAGTGATGTTGGTTGCTTCATTTATTCATCTAATTTATTCCACCCATTTATTCATTTATGTGCATTTGATTTGATTGCTTTGCCTTACATATATGTATGTACATATGTAATTTTAACATTAAAAGGCATATTTGCATTCATCAAATGTGTACATACATATGAATGCATGTGTTCATATGAAAATTCGTAATTTGCAAAAGAAAGAAAACAAAAAAAATAATACTTATCAGCATTTATACAGAATAATCATGTATGCATCTTTGACAAACAAATAAATGTTAGCTTAAAAATAAGAAGAAGTAACTGTTAGGATGGACTTAGAGTGGAAGGAAATGTCGTATACCACATTTTATTGCATTATGTTATAAGCATTTTCGTTAGCATATAATTAATTTGTATATCAAATACATATCACATAAATACATAATACAATAACAATGTTATGAGTTTGCTTTTGATATAATATAATACTGCGATTTTTAAAAGCGTAGAAACTCATTTTCAGTTAGAGCTCAACACATTAATCGATAGATCGATTATTGCCGACATATTTAGAAATAAACTTCAGATATTTAAGAGCTGGCTTTACTTTGAAAGTATTATTTTTTCCCTAGGTCAGTATTTTTTAGCCTTTTTTAAGGCATTTTTCAAATAAAAAAATTCTGCAGAACTTCAGAAAATAATAATTATTTTTTTGGCATAAGTTTGAGAGTCTTGTTTTTCGTTTTGTTCCACGTTTTCTACTTTTCCACGATACACCAGACAGTTTTTTATGACATAATTGTGTTCTGTAGAATACTGGACAAAAAACACTGAGGAATGAATTAATTGATTTTTGACTTGTTAGTACAATAGAATATACTTGTATATTATTGTATTTTATTATTATTAAAAAGTAATTGTTCCTTAGTGCAGAAATAGTGTTGTACAGTTATATTACTAATCGCCTCAGGAATTAAATTTGCTAAAAGTTACATTGTTTATGCCTAGAAATATTTTAAAAATGTGAAAAAACCCTCAAAAGTAGTCATTTTTTCCAAAAAGGTAAGATATTTTGCAGATATGCTACTTCATAAAGGGGTTCTCGACTGGTCTTGAACGGAAGCCCACGTGGTCATTTTGCTGTAATTTATTTAAACTACACATCAAGTTAAGCACAAGTAAATTATTTTATTTAGAATCCGACCAACTTTCGATCGGTGTCACTAGTTAAAAAAAGTTATTTAGTGTGATTTTAAATATTGAATGACCTCATTTTCTTTTTCATCTCTTTAACCAATTTTGGGATATTTTTTCATGATTGTCACGATCGGTGGCGGAGTGAAACATATATTTCTTGGGAGTCCTAATTCAAAACTCACAGTTGAGCAGCGAACCACGAGTTGAGAAACATTGACTTAATTTGTAAAAAAAGTCTTTACTGTATCACAAAAATTGGTCGCTTAATCGATTATCGCCTTTATTTTCTCCAAATATTAACTGGTATTGATTTCAAAAATATATATCAGTCTTTCAATATATATCAAATGGTAAGAACCCTCAAGGGCCAAACTGTTATAAATTTGATATATAAAATTTGTCAAATCTGAAATATTTGTGATGGATTTTCAACCTCAAATACTTTTTGACATTACGGTTTCACAATAACTTGATTATATTAAGAAAAGAGAAAAAAAGCCTCATTGGTGATAACATGCCTGTAGTTTTGAAGATATATAAAGAAGTAGAACTTATTTTTACGTATGGAATTTATGCATTTAAATTTGTGCAATCTCATTTTCTTTTTTCTTTATTCACATGTCATAAATAATAGGCTATTTTTCTCTCTTTCTCCTGTAGAGTCATAAACTATACCTTTTTTTTTCATTTAATATTGTAGAAGTCTTTTTCTATCTATACGATAGCATTATATTTAGATTAAAGTTAAAATATTGTAAGTGATTTTATGGAACGTTAAACAGACTTTGTCCTTTCCAATTACGTTTAGTCATGTTTTGGTCTTTGTACGATATTTCCATTATTTATAGGAGGAAAAAAAATAGGAGTGCATTTTTATGCTTCAAGGCATTTTAATGAGAAAAATGGTGTGACTTATAGAACAAAAAAACCATACATCAACACTAAAAATAAAAATACACAAAATAAGCATAAAAATATTTTCGTGATGTTTATTTGAAATTGACAAAAAATTTAAGCAACTCTTTGACTTTGAAGTTTAATTTAACAAAAAATAATTATAAATGATATAGCTAAATTAGATTTTAGCCATATTATTGTATATAAAAAAAGGTTTTTAGTAACTAATTGATAAGTTAAAAAATTCTATAGAACTTTGGTTTAACTCTTAGAATTAGTCTTTTCATTTTTTTTTAAAAAGATTTTTTTAAAATGTAATTTATTTATTATTTCAAGATAATTTCAAAATACGGTTTTACTAAAAATGCGTAAAATTTTTTCGAATAGATAAATAAATTATTTAAAAATATTAAATATACAAAAACTCTAAAAGGAACTCTGTATAATCTAACAAATTGTCTTTAATCGATTGATAGTGCTTCACCAATTTTGATTATATATATATATATATATATATACATATGAATTGATATAATCATGTCATAACTTAAAAAACAATAACTTTATAAATTTAAGTTTGATGCTTTGTGACGTTGAAAAATCTTCCACTGTGTCATGCAATTCAAAATAACAGAATGGAGTAGGTCAGCGGTCACCAATCATTAGAACTCCATGGACCACTAAATGTATATATAGTTTTAAATTTGACAGACCACTAATATGAATTTAGAAATAAACGGTAAATATGTATATTAATTTAGTATTAAACAGAAAACTTTTATATTACTAATATGAAATGCACCCGTTAAAAATAGTGCATTTAAATGGTGTAGTTATTTTATTTTTTTTAATAAAAATTTGAGGTTTATTAACTTACTACTCATTTTTAGTGTGATATTTGTTCCTGTTTGTTTGACATCAGTATATAAATGTTTGGTTCCAGTGATAAACTAACCGGATGGAAAGCCTCATTTACTTCAAGATGAGACTAATACCAAGTTTTAATTGCATTAAACAATGAAAATGTTTTTTATTTCTGACAAATCGATTACTAAAAATTGAATCAAATTTTCACCGATTTTTCACTCAATGATGAGTATCATTTTTTATATCGAGCATAAATATGTGTTTTATGAAGATGACAGGGGCTTAGCATTTAGACTGTCATCCTAAGAAAATTCGATGAGGCTAGATTTTTCATTTATACTTAAATTGAAATTTTCAATATTTTCTTCAATCAACATATTTAAGTGCCGAAGATCTTCCACCTTTTGTTAATATAATCCAATGATCATGATAGTGACTATTAGAGCTGCTAAACAAAAGATATCACTTGCCTATTGACATCCCTATGTTCTTTAATATTCATTAAAATTATTAATATTCGTAGATCTCCTTCAGCCAGCAAGGTTTGCCATAGCGATATTTTCTTTTGAAAATCATCTACCTACGAGTATTTTACCTGTTGTTGTAAAAATATCCTTAAGTTGTCCTTGCAAAGGCATGAAAAGTTTATTTAAAAGTCGAAAAAACCAGCCAGGTAGCAACCCACTCATCGTTGGAGAAGAGTTCTTGAAATCTAAGACTAATTTGATGTTGAAAAAGTAATTCAATTTCGTTGTGCAAGGCAAATGATTGGGTTAGTATCTTACTCTTCGAAATCCATTTTATCTCAGTAGAAAGCAGATATATTCCAGATTTGAGTGCTTTGTGTCGAGTTTCATTTATAAGCTTTTATATTTAATAATAATTTGTATTCAATTTTATCACTACCATAGTAACGTATTAACATGTATACTTATAAATACGACAAAACCCGACAACAAAACGGTTTGTATGCACTCGATAATGACAGTTTACCCTCAAGTAACGATTCACATTTTCATACCTATGAAAAGGTTATCAAAATCACTATGTTTCATTTTATGACGATCATCATTTGTAAATGTGTTGAAAAATATAAGTTAAATAAAGAAAAGTATATTTATTTGAGCTGTTACATATATTAGTTTATCTCAAAGGCTGAAAACTATTTTTAAGAATTAATTATGTATATTTTTTAATTAATAAAATGATAAAAATGATATGCATCTTTTATTCTCTCTACGATACTTCATGATTGATTATTGAACATTTAATATACAGTATTTCCGAACCTGGGTATAAGTCGCAAAAAATAAGGAAAATATAAAAAAGGCTTTTTTTCATGAATATATATCTTCAATTTCATCATTTTGGTACAGCTGTTCAGAATCCTTATTTGAATAATAAAGAATTAATTCGGCCTTTTTGAGTCCAAAGAGTATGGTTTCTTTTTTGAATGAATTCTAGCTTCAGTGATCCAATCAGCTAAAATAGTTCTTGGAGGGATGTGTAACGCATTATTCCACATGAAATGAAGCTATGTTCACTAGGCTGCCAATCTATATGTAATGAATATTGAATTTTAAATTTTTTGAAGGTCTTATTCCCTATTTTTTTTATATTTATTTTGACGTGTACATTAATGTACCATTTGAAAAACAGATTTTTCTAAAGATTTACTGGTTGTTCAATGCCCTCAAAGTCAAGAAAATCTATATTTTGATTGGCTGTGATAGCTATAGGAATAAACTTTATTTTGGGAATAGTTAAACTTTTGAAAAAAACCGAAGGAGCCATTTTTGTTCCATCACCACAACATGTATGTAATTACAACTGTAAAATATGACTTCGTATGCCCTATTGTCAAGATATCAAAGCTTTCTCTCCTTTCTCTTCAACAATACCACTCATTGAAATGTTGAAGGTCAGGAGTACTTCGTCTACGAGTATGATATCTGTGGTCATGGTATACTCTTAAAGTTGAAAAGGTTGATGGAATGTCGGAACTTTCTCAACAAAATCATTTGACATTTTTTGGAATATTATTGTTATAGATCAATTAGACAAATGATTAAAAAATTATTGCATAAAACGACTACATCATGAGGAACCTCCACCAAAGTCAGTGTTATTCATTTCTTTGGTAAATCCACGAATGTACAGACGTAATGAGACTGTTGACAAACCTTGTCTAGTTGAAGGATCCATTTAACAACCTTTTTCTTCAAATTTGACAAGCCTACTTTTCAAACACGATTAAGTTTTTTGGTCCTTTTCATGGCTCTTATTGCTTCTAGTTTTTTTTATATCTTACGACTAATGGGTTAATACACTTACTGCAGATAAATGTATATTTGTTTTTCATCAATGCATGCGTCTGTTATAAAAAAATATATTTATAAAAGTAGCTCATTAGTATCTCATTAACATCTTCCTTAAAGCAACAAATATATTATACAATTTAAAATTAGCTGGTTCGAACTTCTTGCAAAAAAAAACAAAACATGAATAATTTGTAACAATATGTAATTTATTTTATATTAGCATATATATATAAATATATATATATATATATACATAATATGTATTATATACCACAAGAGCTTTGTTAGCAATACTATACTTTGAGCATAAGCTCAGAAGAAGAGCATTCCTCGAGTACTCTTATAAATAACAACTTTATATTGCAAAACATGTTGCAATGTAATGTATCATTATTTGAAATAAATGAGTTCTGGGACAAGAAAGAACTTTGAGGATTTTAAGTGAATACTTTTTGTATAGAACATTACATTACAATAGTAACTCAATTTTGCTGTACCGTATTGAAAGTAACAGCTAAAAACGTATTTTTACTTAAAGTAACTCCTTTGGGATTTTCTCAATCTAAAGTAAACATTTGTGATCACCCCAATTCCCATTTATTTAGGTGTACATATAAATAATTAAGAATAAAATGTGAACTATGTCGTAATAAGGAATTGTAAAATAAATTATAGGGAATGTATGAGCATATAAAACAGGACTAGGTTCGAGAAGTTTGACTAGAAGACCTTTATGTTGAATAATGGTGGGGTAATTATTCTTCAAAAATTGATTAACTGATGCAAAAGAGAAATGATTCAGGTATTCACTTGCAACATCAAGTCTTTCTTCTCACAAATCTTTGATGAGTACATGAGATAGAATCCACACAGCTCACCTCCTTCTCGAATGAGAGAATTGAAAAGGTTGGGAAAAAAATTATTAGAAGGAATTTTAAATAAGGCTGTAGGGGAAGGATTGGCCTCTAACTTGCTGAAATCATACTTCTCCATGTACTTTCCAATACTTAATAAATAGGGAGCAACCTCATTTGTTCTAATCCCAAAAAAGGGGGACGGTAGTCATTTTAATCATTGGAGGCCCATAACTATTTTAAATTTCACATATAGAATTTTAGCAGGTGTTTTAACAAAACAAATTGAACCTATTTTAAATGATCAAATTCAAATTGAACAGAAGGGCTTTCTTAAGAAACGAAAGATTACGGATATATCCAGAAATATTCTCACTGCAGTTGAGTCTTTAAATAAAAGGGACCGATACAGAGCTTTAATAGCTATCGATTTTAGTAAAGCCTTTGACTCAATTCAGCATGATCATGTTTTAAAGTCTATTAAAAAGCTTCTTCCCCAAAAGTTTTTTAACCCCATCAGGTCATTATTATTTAATGGTTCTTCAGTTTTAACGTTAGATGGATTAAATAGTGCCCCCATTTTACTCAAAAGGAGTTGCAGACAGGGTTGCCCCATTGCTCCTCTTCTGTTTGTATCTGCGCTACATGACCTCACAAGAACGTTAATGAGAAAGTATATAGGTTTTGGTGTATCTTTTAATAATGGGAGACATTTGATTGATTTATATGCCGATGATGTAACTCTGATGATCGAAGCCAATTCCGAAGCTCAACTCATCAAGAGAATTGAAATTATATTGTCCTTCTTTAAAAAATTCGAACTGAAGTCCGGTCTTGGAATGAATACTAAAAAAACAGGCATACTGCCATTAGCATCGTGGAATCCAGACCCCTCTGTTACGATCTCTAGTTGTAAAGTTGTACAGTCAGTGAACATTCTTGGTATTGAGTGGATGAAAAATGGTGTGTCGATGTCTAACTGGTTGGAAATGAATTTAAAAATTTATAGATCTTTGAAACACTGGCGCCATCTCTCATTAATGAAAAGGATCGATCTTTATAATACACGTGTGGTGCCTGTTGTTTTGTATAGGGCGACTTCGATTCCTTCACTTGCCGAGTATGCAATCAAAGAAGAAGAGTCTTGGTTGACCTCTCTTTTTCACAAATCTTATCTTCCCGCCCTCAAACGTCCCAAAAAATTTATAGGGGGAGGCTTGTGTCTCTTAAATGATATTCTTCCAACCTACTATCGTAAAATAGTTGAAAAAATGGGCGTGTATCATGAACAAGACTGGAGAAGGTACTTCACTTCCACGGAATTTTATAATTGGATTCACATGGGCACCATTTTAACAAATTCAGATCTGGAAATGTTTTCTCCCTTTTTAGCATCGATTCAGAGGATATTATGGAGATCCCATCCTGTTTATTTATCGGATACAACAATCGATATTATATACCAAAACAAGGACAAAAAACCGTTTATCAAAAGATTTGGAGATCCTGTTGTTCTCGAGAGAACTGCTCTTAACCAAAATAAATTTACAGCACATGACTTAGATAGGTCAAATTTTAACAGTGGGAGGTTCCGCTTTCCACTTGAACGTTCATTTATTGATTTTAATCCTTCAAAGCCGTGGTTTTTAAAATTTGCACTTAAAAGACCTAGATATGATGGAGCGATTTCAATATCGGAAAGATTTCAAAGTTTGTTGGGCCTCTCGTTGTCCTGGAAGAGAAGAATTCTGAAATCTACGGGTAGTATTGCCGATGGTGCAAAATTTACTGCACAATTACAAATTTCAGGACAAATCCTCAAATTTCTGTTTCCATGCATGAACTGTGGGTTTTTATTAAACAATATCTTCCATGCATTTGTAGACTGTCCAATCCTAAAGGTGTTTAAGCTATTCGTAAAGCTTAACGTTTGTGAGAATGAAGACGATTCCTCAAATATTTTAAAAGCCTATGTTCTTTTTGGTGTCTTTAATCTTAAAAACAAATCTCCCCCCAGTCACAAAGCAATTGAATCTGCAATACAAAATGTCAAATCTTTAATTGCACAAAAACTTACTACTAACAAGTACATTTTAGAAAAAGACCTAAGACCTATCCTCATTGGTGCTGCCGCCCGCCACTCTGCTTTTGAGGTCAAAATTCCTGATTTGGGAGCGTCAACATGGAAATGGGCTGGAGATCTCATTAAATTTTATCCAAACAGTTCAAAATTCTATTGGAACGACATCAGAAGGATTTTAAGAATGCATCGCCGTTTTGTATTGAATACAAATTAGGTTTATCAATTGTTGTTTTATATATATGGTTTTTTTTATCTGGTCGGTAATTTTGAACTATAATGTTCATTGATGTTTTTATTACGTAACTGTCCAGATTTTATTTTATTTCTTATGTTATCTGTATGTTTTTAGTGTATTTTTCTTGTTACACTGTATTCTTTTTTGCAGTAACAGAATAAAATTATTTTAACCAAAAAAAAAAAAAAAAAAAAATCATAGAAGTTTTAGTTATCTAACTCAAATAAGTTAAATTGGGGATGTTCACCTATTGGTTAAATACTGGTTGTACCTGTGTTTCACTCTTTGAAAATGTTGTTTAGTTGCTTACATTTGAATACATTATCAAGAAATTTTGCTATTTTTATTCGATTTTTTTCCCTTGTAAAACTTACAACTTTTTATTTAGTCCCTTTTATATTTGCTTTCAAATAGCTTTAATACTCGCATTATAATTATAATTTTGCTATATGAATACTCTATTTTACATATGTAGATAATAATTATTATGAGTAAAAAAAAGCCTAGCAACAACAATGTAGTTATACATTTATTATTTATTGATTAATATGGAGACATACCTCGTAATGAATGTTAAATGTACTTATTTTGATATAAAAATGGATAAAGTAATATTTTTTAATATAATTTTTGTACAAATATATTTCTAATCTTGTATCCTTCCTATCTATTCTACAAAATACAAACCAGCTATTATTATACATAGTTCTATTTATTATAATGTATAAAAAATATTTATTTATTTATTTCAAATGATGATTATATAAGGACTTTACTTTATATATGTACATAATTTGAAAGAAGAAGCGAAAAAAGTTTCAAATTGAATAATTTTGCTGAGCCAGTGTTTTTTGATTTTTCCATAGGTATATAAAAAATATTCATTTTTAATATTATTTTTTTCCATTTTTTGTGCTTTTATGAAAATAAAATGAAATAAATAGGCATACACTTGCATTTTCACTGTTTAACCTCTATAAATAAATATATAAGTAAATAAGTGTATATAAACGAAATATTGTAAATATTCAAAGTAAATTAATGATTACAATTATTGATTTGAAATTATCTTATAGGATGAGGTATTTTAAGCTAAATATGAACATTGTAACTATGAATATCAATGTTTCAAAACTAATTAATCAAGAATTAAGTAAAATTAGGCAATTTGTAGTTGTTTTAACTCATTGAAGTAACTCCGTCGCGTAATATTATACTTTTTTATAGTGATAACAGCATTTGAAACAATAACATTCAAATGTATATAAACATGCTTAAATTCTAATAATTCAATATTAAAATTTATTCAACAAAATCAAATTACGTTCTTACACCTACTTACCTGAATACATATTATCAATACATCATTAAATTAAAATAAACTAATATTATTGTGTATACTTTCAACTGAGGAACAATAGTGTCTTTTCTTCTATATATAAATAAATAACAACACATTTCATTAAATTATTTTTTTGTTGGTTATTCATTTAAAGTTAAAATTTACAAAAAACTGTTCTGTATTAACAAAAGAAGACTTAAATATTATTAATGAGGAACAAACTTTAAATATATGTACGTCTGTATAATTTTAAATATATTGATTTCTGTTACTACCTAATAAATATGAGAATTTTTTGTATTTAGTCAGTGTTTTTTTATCTTTTTGACTTGTGTCTCTCCAGAAATATTTAGTATTTGAACATATTTCTCATTTTAATTCAAGTAGCTTGTATGTATTTGTTGAAAATCTTGTCAGGGCCTTCCTTAAGTTGCTCTATGCCCCTCTTAAAGGAGGGGGGGGGGAGGGCACAACTTAAGAAGTGTTGGCATAATATATGAAGTGATTCCAATTTAAGACATTTGAAATAGCTACCAAGATTAGTTTACTAATGATTTATTTTTATAAAGTAGATATGTACAAAGTGTGAGGGGTTACTGCCTATTTTATTTTCGTTATTAATTAATTTATATAGATAGATACATATGTAAATCCTTATAAACTGCCCTGATTAAATATAGACATACATATTTAATTTTGCAATAAGTTTATTGGAATAATTATTTCATCATTACATTTTTGTTATTATATGTTTAATATTATGATATTTTTTTAATTTTGTAGAACTTGTTATTAAAAATATATAGTTTATAATAAATTCAAACACATATTAGACAAATTACAAGAGCACTAGTTTCTTTATTTATATATATCTAATAATCCCTAAGTTCAATTTATTAAGGTTTAGCCTCTAGCAGTCGATTTTATTTTATGTCAAGCATCTACCGTAAAGCCAATAAATTGGAAATTGAAAATAAATTATTGTAAGTTCTATATACATATATGTTTAACATGTTATTCAATAAAGAAGAGCAATTTCTGGGAATTTTTTTAATTTACTGGTCAATAGAGTCTCTTTTTGGACTTATAAAACAATTGTAATAGCTCCAATGAATCAATGTCTCTATCTTTAATATGGGTACACCCAGGTTTACGATATTGTCGTGTCTTCATTGAATTTAAAATCTATTTTGACTCGTTAAATCTTTTACAAGTTTTCAAAAAGCCAATAGTCGCTGGGGATGCAAATCCAGAGAATGATCTGTGCATCAAATTGAGGCAGGCTATATCGATCAATTTCGAACAGATATTATAAATATCGATTTCCACCTGATCGAAGTTGTATTTTGTTTTATCAGTATTGGTAACATGCAGACTATTGATTCAGTAACCTCTTGTACTGAAGTAATGGAAGTCTTGTTGTCAAATACACAAAGTTTACCATTTTTCTATTGTATATTTTGAAATACTTGATGTTTGATACAAATTTTGACATGAAACGAACCCACAGTGTAGATATATCATATTTAAAAAAAATAACTATAAAAAATTGTACTCTAAACTTATGGTAGTATAAAAACTGTATATGCAATATACAATATATGCAATATATGCAAAATGATAATATTCCCATTTTCCATGATCAAAACTAACAAACTATTTATTTGGATGTTGGAATGTGATTATGCCAGTCTCAAGAGCCACATAGTTTTATTGTTGAGGTTGGTACAAAATTATGGATATTATGTACTGATGTTCTCTTTATTTTTATATTTGAATTTTTATTAATTTATTTTATCGATATTCTCCTGTTTGACCTCCTTTGTGAGTAGCCAGTTTTTTTAAAATAATATACCATAATAAAAGCAATAGATTGAAAGTAATGAATGAATAAAAAATCTCTCTATAAAATCTATAAAATTTGCTGTAAAGATCAAAATCTATGCATTTATCTATGTAATTACAAAGAGGATACTCATAGATTATGGTAAGAGAAATAATAATAATAATATTTTCATCTTTTATTTTCAGTACTAATCTAATGCATTTTTCTTTCTTTTACCTACCTATTTTCTTCCTTAATAAAAAAAAATGAAATACTCAGTTCGTTTAAAAAACATTCTTCTAATTTTATTTTTTTATTACAATATTTAATTTAGAAAGCTTCGTTATTATCCTATGTATAAAATAAGGTCTTTGTTATATATATATATATATTCTTAACTTTTTTAATACATACATATATATCTTATAGTCATAATAATAATAATAATTTATCCAATAGATAAGAATAAGTACTTTGTGCGCCACTTAATTGAATAATGTATGTACAATATATATATATATATATATACATATATAGTCAATTTTTTATATCTTTTCTGATATATTGTTACACATATATGTGTACATAAATGTTTATAATATACATACATACATTGCATGTTTGTTAACAAAGGCTAAAACATTTTTCCTTGTAGATAAGGTTATACTATGCTCTATATGTTATACTCTCAGATATTTTTTTTTTCGTTATTACTATATGTATATACACATGATGTCAAGTTTATACATTACTTGTCAACAACTTGATTGGCTTATATTTATTAAATTTCTTATATGTGATTCTTGGAAAGTGTTTTTTTTTTTTTTGCTGTTGTGAAGGAATCATTCAAAAAAAAAAAAAAATATCAAGATTATGTACTTTTATATTATAGCTTTGAAATGATACTTTTTTCTATGTGTAATAATGATAAGCGCCTATATACATATATGCACAGTCCAGAGTTAGAAGTCACTTCATAAACTTTTGAACTTACACAATTATACTCAAATAATTAATTATTCATATTAATTATTCATAGGAACGATAAGGTTTTCTCTATGCTAAAATCTATGTTACAAAAATGTCACATATGATTACAAAGTTATGCATATCTTAATTTGGAAAACTTTCATTACCGATATCTCAAAACAATAATATTGAATTTCTTATACTTTGGCTCTAGACCGATATTATTCGTTACTTTAAGTATAGTAACGGATTTGTTACTTGTATGAGAAACTACTATCACATTTACTCTTTAGCAACATGGTGTAAAGGTGGAGCTCATTGGATAAGTAAATAGTGACGAGATATACTTTCCATGTAACGTGCCCAAAACTGATTCCTGATATTACAAAGTTTTATTGCATTAAAATGTCTATAGTCTACAAACCAATATAGTACTATATTGTTTGTTTTTACTTCAACCACAAGTACCATGTTATTCAAAAGTATAAAAAGATACCATCCCATTTTTTACTCTGTAAAATAACTTTTCAAATAATGTTAATTTAGTGTTTAAAATACTGCAATATTTTATTCTTTTTGCAGAGCATAAAAAAATGGAATAAACATTTTGATTTATTGTTGCAATGGCATCACTAATTGTGATTTTTTACCTTTGAATTTTAAATTAAGTTATGATATTTTAGGGTATTGTCTTAGTTGGTATAATTTTATTTCTTGAGACAACAACTATGGAGAGAAAACCGGGATAGATTTAAATCTTTTTGATTTTGGCTTAATTTATAGAGCTGGTTTAATTTAGATGCACTTAACACAGCATATCTGCCTCTTATCGGTTGAGTTAATTTATATATTATACTAGTCAATAGTAACATCAACCATCAGATATTATAAGAAAACAATTATAAAAGTGGTTGAGAACAGTTGTAACAGTTCAAGCAAACTGATATTGAGTTCAAAATGTAGAAAATATCTTTTGAGAAATAAAAAAATAAAATTTTCAGTGTGTTGAATTATTTATTAATTTCAATATAATATTTCATGTTAAGATATTATAAGATTTTTACTATTTTTACATTATATAAACAGTTTGTGGACAATTATAGCACTTGTTGTAACTATCTTGTTCTCAAATATCCCTTCAATGAGTAAGATTTGAATTTTAATAAAATACATTAAGTTGTCATATTTTATAAAACATCATTAAGAAATCTATCAAAAATGTCTACATATTTTGTTCATCAATAATCTTTTATTATATTACGTATAATTGTAGTGGGGATATTATGACTTGGCTATATCCCTTTTGATGTTTTCTTCTCGACGAGATTTTTATAATAAAGACTGTAAGATAAGAATAAAAACTTTGTACTTGATAAAATCGAACCGTTTATATTAATTTTTATCTTCTTTGTTTCTCCCATTCATTTTAGAAACAAGTGATTATTTTTTATTCACACAGATGTGCAAAATGTCTGTATTCCAAATAAATTTAGCAAGGATTTCGGCGTTGGAACTTTGGGTTTAATGCAATGTCAGAGAGATGACCAATCTATCAGAAACAAATATTATGACTTTGTTTTCTCAAAGAGATGAAAAAATTATTTATGGAAGGTTTGGTTGTATCTAATAACTAAGTGATGGATCTGATCTTTAAAACTTATTGTATGAAAAAGTTTCTAAAATCAAGGTGCATGGAAAAGAAGCTGAATGTTGATGAAATTAGGTTTGTTGAAAAGAAACTCGCAGAAATGAGAGGACAGAGTATAACATAACAAAAAGGATGAGTTTAATTCTAAATACTTTTGTATATACATACAAATGTAATATTAAAAAATTGCTACCTGGATAATATGTATGTAGGACTGTATATGCTCTCCTATTATGTAATATAATAAATATTTAAAACAGAAAAAGTTGGAAGTACTCTACAATTTTCTCATCTAAAAACTATATTCTATTAATAAAAATTTAATTCCAGGGATGTACACCAATATTGTATATTCCATCCATTGCTTGTCTGACTTTTCTTTTTTGCAGTGATGAATAGTTAAAATTCTAATAATAACTACACTAAGCTCTTCAGTATAAATGATTACAAATACTCTCATATTAAATTCTAAAAAAAGAAAAGAAAAGAAGTACAAAACCTGTTCTCATATGATAAACTAAAATTCCATTTTAAAGTACAAGAAAAACGGTAAATTTTTATTATATCTATAAAATGAAATATATATTAATGACAGCAAAATTTTGTACAATTTTGTATCTTTCTCTTAATGTTAGGACCATCAGTTACATTCACGCTATTATTGACAAAATAATAAGATTATAACATTGCATCACGTACAATAATTAAGTAAGTTGATAAAAATATGATACTTTGATAAAATATTGTATTTATAAATGATATTTATATTTATTATAATCGGTAGATTTATTTAATCTAAATATATGTAAGAAAGTTTAAGGGTGCTAACGAATCTTGGACTCATATTTCATCTTGGTATAATGAGATCCACCCAATTTCCACCCCCATATTAATGAGTATCTTATGTGTTATATACACATACCAAACACTTTATAGTTGCATTTCTGCTCTCACAACCTATATGTACTGTCTATCCTTAATTAGTATAAATTCTTAATTTAGACTTACATGATTAATGGTAACTTTGGATAACTTTGTTCGTATAAAAATCATATTGATATCAAAATGTGAAATACAATATTTGTGATAATGACTGAAACTCATTATATTATGCTCATAAATTGTAAATAGCAATTCTTTTATTCACTGCCATTGTTTGAAAATGTTCTATATAGCTTGTAAACACCAAATAAAAATTTGAGTTTCGTGAAACTGTAAGTCTTTAACTAGCTGAAATTTATATACTGATTCCATGATCATTTCAAAACACATTTTGCAAAATGATCTATCTGGTTTTGTATCAACAATTAATTAATCGACGTATCATGTTTGAGTTCATAACATTTATTTAAATTATTGACTTATTATATCAGGCAATTAAACAATATATAACTTTTGAAATGGAAGATCATAGTAGTTTCATGTCATTATAAGAAAGGAGGGAAGTCTTATTTAGATATAATAACTAAGAATTAATTATAACTAATGAGTATATATAATTTAATGTCATCAAAAATATATAAATTGTCTTTTAAAAGGGCACAATATGAATTAAGTTCATATCATGTTGGTATAACTAAAATTCAAAATGTTACAAATGATGAGAGTTAGCTTGAAGTAATTCAAACTTTGTATTTAATTGATATATCCTATATGTGATTCCAAAACCTTATGTTTTTTTTAAAAAATATGTTGCTTTTATATTCAGAGTATTTTAATTTTATAAATTTCACATAGTATATATACATTATGCTAGTTAATTTAAAAATGAAATATCATAAGATTTAAATAAAATATGAGATGAATGATAAATAAAAAATGAGGCAATAACTAGAGATATGGAAAAATCCATTCCCGGTGAATTTAAAAACTATTTTGAGAGTAAAGGTTTCGAGTGCACAAAAAAGTTATTCATTCTTAAATAACTTTTATTTAATTTATTTGGACACATCGCTACAAAAGCAATAAAATAAGTCGTTTCCCATAGAATTTGTATTTTGTGACATATTTTCATTAGAAAAGATGTGATTTAGGGATCCATTTATTATGTTAGTAAACCCATCTCTATAATAATTAAGATTGAATTACTTCTACAAAAAAATAAAAATATAATACAGCTCACTCGATTTTAGAGGGATTAACACTCGATGGAAAGGGCTCTTTTTTTTGCATCTCTTACAATAACCTATCTGAGTTTGTATATCAAAATAACAAAACTCAATTACTTGTCAAGGCTGCAAAAATTGGTTTAATTAAATTTCACTAAAATATCTTTATTAAAATAATGAATAAGTACATATACGCAGACAAAAAATTTGAAGGCAGTAACCAGTACAATCCAAAAACGACTGTACAAAAAATTATAGATATGTATCCAAGAGGGTTATTCGTAATATACCGGAGTAATTTTTTAGTATATCCAACATGTCATTCTTATAAGGTGAGTTGTCGAAACGAAAAATCATTCCGAATTCACTAAAGGTTTCAGCTGTTCAAAATTAATTTTGACTTTTTATTCATATATGTATAAATATTGTTCATACTGTAGACTATGGATGGGCAACTTTTGTTCACTTGTGGGCCAAATTATGTTTTCCAAAAATATGTATGCTTACATAGTTTTACTTATTTTATAATATTTAAAAAAATATATATATAATAATTATAGATTTCAAAGGTCTACGCGGGCCAGATTTGGCCATGCATGCTGTAGACCTATTTAAAAAAAGAGCATTCAACAAATCAATAATTTATTTATTATTGAATAAAGACCTTGGAATAATATAATAAAATTTAAATAATTGTAACTATAATTTTTTTTCCCAACAGCAAGGTCTTTATTTGATAAAATAATACTTACAAATTTAAATGATGTATATGTATATAAAAGGAAATTTGCGTTTCATAAAAAAACATAAATAAACATTTTAGTTTAAATTAATTTCCTTTTTGAGACCTCAACACTCTAAAACCATTAAACAAAAAATTAAAATTAGTATTTAGTTCTCATTGTAAAGACTGTGGCAAATTATATAATAATACCATACATGCATTTGTAGATTGCCCAGCTATATCTATTCTAAAAAGATTAATTGAAATTAATGTAAAAGGAATGGACAAGGCCAATGAAGGCATAATTAAAGCTGTGGTCCTCTTTGGACTTTCCAAACGGAAGAATAATCGATCTAACATCTCCAAGGCAATCGATTTTGCAGTTTTAAATGCTAAGGCAAGAATTGCGAGCAAATTAACTTCGACTGAGCTTATGAGTCCCCGGGATCTCCGTGGAATTATCTTAGCAGCCACCGCCAGATATGGAGCTCTCACTCTCAAAATCCCCTCCGCAACCGACAACTCGTGGACTCTCGCTTCGAGGGAAATCAAGTATTTCCCAACCAAGTCTCTCAGCCATTTTAAGATATTTAAGAAGTTATTAAAATTTTATTAGCTATATGCTTTTTTATGTCTGCTTTAGTCTCTTAATTCAACACTAAGCCTCATTATTATTTGCTAATTTTAGTATGTTCTATATATAAGTTTGTTATACCTTTGTGATATTATTGTATTTATTTATTCTAATTTGTTTTATTTTGTTTGTTCTTTTGTCGTTGTATTAATTTAAGACTAAAATGTCTTCTTATGTATTTTATACGCAACTACTTCGACTTTTATATAAGAACTGAAATACAGGAAAATACCTAAAAAAACAAAACATATAACCAATAAAGTACTAACAATACTCTTTAAAATTTGACTTAAAAACACACAAAAAAAAAACACAACAAAAATGAGGCCCAATAAAAACATCGAAAAATGAAAAACGAAATCAGTCCGTAGTATTATTTTTGTACTTCTTGTATTGTTTGATGATTAGTTCAAGCGACTTTGCAAAGACAGTAACTATAATTTGTTAAACATGATTTCTGAATTAAAATTTAAATTCGTTAATACTTTCTTTGTTTTTATTATTAGTATTAATTTGTAGCTCAATTCTGTAAAAGTAAATAAATTAAAAAATAGTAAGACGTAAGTTTTTGTACAATGCTTAAAAAATCTTTAGTGGATTTAAAAAGGAACAAATGTGTATTATTTAAATATATTTAGATTTAAAAAATTTAAAAACGTAAATTTTTTAGTTTGAAACTTTCCTTACTATGAATAGTAACGATCATTTTATAAAACTCCTACCAATGAGTACAGAGTGAAATCCCAAGAGGATTAATAAATCTCAGAGCTCAAATGTGTACACCGTATCAATGTTCATATTAAAATTTTTATCACGACCACTGAAATACATTTAAAGGAAGTTATATGTAAATGATGATAGCCCGACATGTTGATTCCTTTCTTTCCCATAGTCTTGAAATAAAAACTTTCCAAGTTTATGAATAAATTTACATAAATATGTCTGTAACATATATATATATATAAATATATATATATTGTTAAAATAATGAGGAACAGACAAGAGTCAAAGGATTTAAAAATAAATGAAAATTACTATTAATTAAAAAAATACAATCTTATTCAGTAACAAAATAATGTATGTACATATGTTCTTATTTTTTTACTCAATGGTATGATATAAATGAATACAAATTTAACTATAGTCTATGTAATGTTTGTATAAAGTATTTTTGATAGTACATTTTTATTTTTCATTTGAATAAAGACCCTTACATGAAACACGGAATTAAACCTACACTATAATTGCTTACTACTTGTTTTACAATATAAGTTGTAGATATGACTATTCTTAAAGTTCCCTCATAATATGTGGAATAGAATAAAAAGTTTATCTCTTCATAAAATTACATACATTGCTCTACTTTCTTTATAAATGTACATATGTTTAGTATCACTATATATTCCCCTTATAAGGTAGGTATAATATGGAAATATATATATATATATATATATATATATATATATGTATATATTGACCTCAAATCTCCATCTGAAATATGTGACAAGGGATGGCCATATTTGAAACAACGATAACTCCTACAAAAATAAAAACAAACAGTATTTGACAAGATATATAAATTTTTAATGCTCTGAAGCGCATAATATTTTCCCAATAATTTCCACAATTAGAGCATGAGCTTTTACAACGTTACATAGCATGCACATACATTCAAATTTTTACTGATATATTAATGTATTTAGTACTAAAATAATAATTTACTATTAAAAAAATGACTACAAACCCTTGATTGACATTTCAATTAGGATTAATCATTATATTTGACTCATACAAAACTAGGTCATAATATATTAAACATAATAATAATTTTAAAGTTTATATCCAACCAGGCATTTAATAATAATAATGTGCATATGTGTACAACCCTAGCTTTAATATCTAAATTATATGTTATTCTCTTGACTTAATGTACATATAACTATTATTACTTGTATGCGTACATGATCAAATGAAACTTTTGTATTTGACAAAGTGATGAATTTACATACAAATAAAGTATATGTGAACCAATGCATTAAACATATTGAATGACAAAATATGAAGACTAATTTATTTGATTTTAATTATAGAATATAATCAATTATTTAACGTATTGAACACAAACATGAAAAGTTAACGAACATGTATTGTCAAATTTATAATAATAATAATAATAAAAATTTCAGTTAATCCCTTGATTGACACGCATTTAAATTCTTTAAAATCGTTAATAACTTTTTCTAGCTATTATTTTAAAGGAGTGTTAAGAAATTGCTATTTTTAAACTCAAATGAAAGGTTTCCATAGATGATTCATTTCCATATGTGAATTAACAACAAAACATGTATATTTATAAAATTAGATAGTCAATTGATTAACTATAGTTTTAATTTATGGAATAAAAGCACAAATATTTTCTATGGGTCCTTTTACACAAATATAAAAAGACTACAATAAAGCACGGTTAGTCCAAAGTGAGCCTTAACAAACGTCATTGAATAAGAAGTCAGTAAAATTCATTAATTTCCAGCTACTTGCCTGTATTTACGATACTAAGATCAGGGCAATTTATAGCCATTCTTATCCTATTTATTTTAATATGTAGATTAAACTAGAAAAGTCATCTATTCAATTTGGAATCTGTTAATTTATAGTTTTTTAATATGTAGAATAATTGCTTTTACCTTTTTTAAATATTAGTTACGCCTACATAATAAATTTATGCACAAACATTGGTATATGTATATATTTTATTTGATATAACTAATTATCTATGTACCTTTCTATTCTATTTACTCAATGGTTAAAAGTTTACTACTCTTTAATGTGCATTCAATAGATTAGTGTTATTAGATTTTTTTAAAACATATTAATAATTTTTTTTGAAATGAAGTATGTACAAAAACCTGGAAGTAAGTATTTATCAAAAATCAAAAATAATATATAATTGCATAAGTTCCTCATTCATCTTGAGAAAAAATATTTTGATCATTTTTTGTTAAAACTGAAAGAAAAAAAAAACTAATTTAGATGTTTGTAAAGGTATAAAAAAGTAAGTTTAAATAAGATATTTTCTTGCACTAATTATAAAAATGTTATTATACAATAGTATTAAATTAAACATTTAATATCCGTGTGATTTTTTTTGCCTTCTTCATGATAAACTTATTAAGTAATACAAGAATTTGAAAAAAAAAAATATAATTTTTGTATTCAAGGAATGCAAATTGTAATAGCCATAACCATACATATCTCATTTATTATTAATATATGTAAAATCAATATGGCTGCCAATAATTTAATGAAAAATGTTGTAGAAACTCGTTGATTATTCCTCTAAAACTTTGGCAATGTCTTATGCAAATAACTTAATTGATAATAAATCATTTTGATGACACGTATAAGTAAAGACTTTTTTTATTTCTTTTGTTCACTTTGGTCCATTCTACATAAATGTATAATTTCATACTAAAAAAATTGCTTTTACATTTATACTAAATAGAATAAATAGCTTCATCAATCAAAACTACGCCAAAGTACTAATAAATAATTTGATTTAGGTACTTTGTCACCAATAGTACTGATTTTATAAGAATAAATCCTCCTTATTCAGTGCTCTATAAATAAAAAACTCAATTAATATTTATGTAAGTAGGAAAGGGTCATTTTTAAGGTGTTAAAATAAATGTAAAATCATTCAGAGTGATTTCAATACAAGCATAATAATTTCAAATTCAATGCAAGATTATAATATATAAAATCATATCAAAGTTAATCTTAATTATAATTAGTGTATAAGAAGTGTGTTAATTGAGATCTTCTTTAACGGAGTTCAATGTCTCACCTCTACGATAGAGGGCGCTCATATACATTCGTATTTTAATACCTTAAGGCTTGACATTTTGAAGGATGAGTGTTGAGTTTTGTATATATTCCTTTCGCTTTTTGACGCGTTGATATTGCGCCACCAAATTAATTCAAAATATTAATGCCACAAAGGTATTAATGGTTCATATCAAACAAAAAGTGTCAAAAATAGACTATTGTTGTACATACAATAGTTTGCAAGGCTGAAAG
This sequence comes from Lepeophtheirus nordmannii, assembly GCA_963680855.1. Classification (NCBI taxonomy): domain Eukaryota; kingdom Metazoa; phylum Arthropoda; class Copepoda; order Siphonostomatoida; family Caligidae; genus Lepeophtheirus; species Lepeophtheirus nordmannii. The sequence continues at coordinate 31,696,690 of OY804518.1, read as the reverse complement.
TAGAGGAAATAGTAGTAATTAAATAAAAAATAATTGAATCCAAAATAATTTATAACTATCTAAATAATTATTTATGATTTTGTAATAATCTTATTTCTATACACCTAAAATCTCGTGTCTTACACTTTCTCCAAAAAAAGTTTTTGTCAATTTCAAACAAAAATGTTTTTATTAGTTTCATCACATCAATTAAATCATTCAATAAAAACTACACAAAATTTGATTTAATCATTGAAAGTATATAAATCAAAAATATAATTAAATACTCATATAAAATACATATTATGAATCGTTATTTTGTAATTTTAACAATGATGTTGTTATAATGGTTGAAAATAAAGCTTCCTTTCACTCATATTTTATGGATATACAAAAAAAAATACAATATACTTGAGTTTGCACTTTTTTTGTAACGATAGTTCTTAATACAAATATCTTCAAAGTATCATCTAATACAACTTCTTTTACAAAAAGTAAAAATTACCTTGATAGAAAATATTAAATATTTATATATTTATTTTTATGTAACGCTTTGCCTTATATTTAAAATTTATATATATATATATGCCTTATCAAATTATAAATAATTAATAAATAAGTAGAAATCTGCTGTTAAAGAAGGAACTTTTTTGCAGTATACATCCTAACTATGTATGTACTAGTATTAAAAAAACAATTGAAAGAAAATAATATTCTAGTATTAAAAACAAACAAACACTTTTTTTATATGATTTTAGCTTATGAGGATATTCTTTGTTTCTTTTTGGTTAAGTATATTTAGGTATACATATGTTTATTTAAAGAAAAAAAATAAAATAAACCTTTTGAATAAAAAACATATTCAGGTCGAAATTAGATATAATCTAGCGATTGTTTAAAATAAAACAAGACATAGTTAGAGATTTGAATAAGAGTTTTTCAGGGCAGGTGTTAATTACTCCAAAATCGTGGCTGTTGGTAAGGTGGGTTATGTTACCTTTTTTTTATTATATATGTCATTATTCTTTCTTAATTCTCATAAAGGACAAAATATATATTGAATAGATTTGTTTTGACGTATTACATGAGTTGAAAATGCCTAAATCATTCCGGTTTGTAAAGAAAAGATGCCACAAAATGCCCATTTTATGGTGAATTACTTCGTTTTCTGTTTTCGTTTTCGCCATGTCCTCAATAGAGTAAAATAAAAGCTACCTAAAGATTAAATAGCAAAATAATAACAATTCCTTCATTCCTTTCCTTATATATCGAAGACTTGACAGCAAATTAGCTGATATCTTACTTTTTGTTTTACGAGGTCTTCTAAGGCTTGGTTTTATACTAACCAGGAATTGCTCTTTTTTAACACAACTAGTTATAATTTCTTATAATAATTATCTGTATAATTTTTGAAATATAATTCAATTATGTACATAGGTATTTATTATTGTATTTTCTGGATTATACAAAAATAAGATTTGTTTTATTATAGTTTGCCGGAGATGCAACTTGTATTAGTGTTGTATCGACTCAAGAAATTATTAACTCAGTTCTACCTGACTTGAGTCGTTAGTTCTAAAAAAAAAAAGATAAAAACAAACAATTATTGATCATTCAACATCAACAAGTTGCAATAATGACTCATCATAAATTGAAGTCCTAAAATTTTATCTTCTATGTCTTAACAATATTTTATTTTCTGATCCTTTATAAATCACTTAAATTCACGTTTCCTTAATTTTATACTTATTCATTACATATTTAATATGATACTATGTATTGTCAATATAATGTTAAGTGTAAGCCATTGGCATAATAAAAAAGAAGTTTATAGACTATAGTTCTTTATCTAATTTTCATTCGTAATTATAATAAAGCATAAGATTATAATATCAAAAGAGTTCGATAAAAGTGGTTCTTCAAAATAAAATTCTTCAAACATTGAATCAAAAGACTATTCCTAGGTATTTTAAATCCAATTAAATATATGTATACATATAAATCACAATGTGTGGCCGCTTAATCTGTTTCTTTTATAAATTTATCCATTTTAGTCGATCTTTAACATCACCACTTAAGTCGACACAAGACACCTTATAGTGTTTCACTTGCTTATAGGTTTTATAGCTCTCATTTTTACATATTTCTGCATCTTAAGCTTAATTTAGTAACATAATTTGTAAGGACTCCCGTACATTCTAATCATTAAATCTATTATTTTTGAAAGAGAAAAGTTGTAGGTTAAATATACTCTAAACAGGTAGTGACAACGACAAGATAGATACATATTTTGAGTATATTTAACCTACAACTTTCAAACTCCTTCAAATCATGAACGGATGGAGAAATTATCAATTACTTAAAAATACACATGCACATATTTTATCTTCTAAAAATACATTTTTGTACTTATATGTAACTTATAGAGTTTATTTAATATAAATTTGTAAAATTGATTCTTGGAACTTTATTTCCAATACCTACATATATTTTTTTTTGCATGATATAAATTCAAATTTATGTTTTATACTTCTCATCCTCCATTTTCTTCATAAATCTTGACAAAAAATCAACATGTTTGTAAAACAGTTTTCTTTATATTTTAATCAGTAAAGTTTACATTTTGTTATCCTGCATGATATGTATGGAGTAGACAGAATACTTGTATTTAAAATATTTTAAGATACGTATACTATGGGTGCATTAAACTAAATATGATAAAAAAGGCTTTTGTGTATGGGTTTATAAATATTTGATATCAAGGGCTCATACCCATTAATAAAAAGCTATCAAAAATACAATATTTTTACTTCATCTTTCTTTTTTATTTTTAAATTTGTACGGCAAAATAATGTATGTAGCTAAGTATGCAGCTGTAATGATCAAATCAGGTATGGATAAATAACTCAATAAATAAATATTAATAGAAGAAGGAATGGACATTATAAAAAAATTGTACTATAATGTATTTTCTTCTATTCATATGGACTAGAAAGAACTCTTCTCACTTGTTTCATTATATATTTACGTACAAATAAAATATCAAACTTTTCCACACATAACTAATGATAGAAATGAGCACAGTTCTTATGTTTTGGGCTCTACCTTTTGATTAAGGAAAACCACATTCTTTTTACTAACTTGTTTTTGAAAGCTTAATATGATTGAATAGAGGGAATATTGATTTTAATGCACTTTTTGGTCAAATTATAAAAAATAGTTATAATATACATTTACATTAAAACTTTTGGAAAATTATTATTTACATATATTACATACTATATGTATATTGATTGAATTAAACACTTTTAGAGGACAGTATGAGTGTAAATATTAAGGAATAATTATATGGCACATACATCATTACAGAATAATCCATAAAAATTGTTAATAAACAAATACCATTATTGTATTAAAATACTCAATTTTATAAGCCTACTTTTCCTTGTTTACTAAATAATAATATTTGTGTTATACTAAATTCATTAAACCATCCATTCAAATTTAGTTCCCTATAAAAAGGTAATATGGAGCAACTTTAATGCAAAACTATATTGCTCAGTTGCTGTATCTATATAATTTACGTGCCTTAGTACGTATAAATATCTAATTTATAAAATATGGAAAGTAATATATCAAATCAATGTAAATTAAAAGGCTCTAAACATTGCTATTAACAATATCAAAGCTTACATTGCGCAGAAGCTTACGGAGGGAAACTTAATTGTTGAAACTGACCTATTTGAATTATGGTATCTGCAGCTACAAGATATTCTGTCTTCACTATAAAAATTCCTCCCTTTGGAAGCTCTTTGTGGGATTCTGCCGGTGATTTGGCGAAATATTTATTACAAAACAGTTTAAGAGCCACATTAAGAAGAAGAAGAAACTGGATGTTTGCATGTAATTATCTTACCTACTTACATTATGTTAGTCATTAGTTTTTAATTTTTGAAATATGAAATTTCTTTGAGATTTAAATCTATTTTAAATCTTATATAGTTTAGATTTTTTAGACTTTGAAATTTAGGTCTTTAAGAGGATAATAATTTTAAACTATAATGTTGATTGATGTTTCGTGTAACATAAATCTTCTTTTATTTATTATATATAGATATTTATATGCAAATAAAGACCTTGCACTTTAGAAAAAAAAAGAGTATTTGGATGACTGGTCTCTATGATCTTTTTTCTTAACTTTACTTGAAAAAAAAACAACAAAAACTATGTAACCAATTTTTATTGTTAAATCAAAAATTTATTAAACAAAAACGTTTTTTATTGAAAAAAGTTAGTATGAACTACTATTATAAAAAAACCTACTTTTGAGGTCATTTGAGGTGAATGCAACGATCAATTTAACGATATTAATTAATTAATTTTGTTTATATAAAGTAATATCACATTGTGGCAAATTGTTGTGGATTTAGTTATTTAAGACCAAATTAAAAGTATATCAGTATATTCTTTTGAGCTTAACAAGCATCTTCATCCATGTTTAAGACATTTAAAACTATTTCATTTCAAAAGAAGTTTTTTTATCTCATAGTCTAAATCGCAGTTAGGACATGTTTTACGCATACATAATTATCAAGGTCTCATAATTTTTGACTAGAAAATATATGGTAACAAGCATTCTGTAAATAAGGAAAAAAATTAGAAAGAGAAACATCCGGACTGGCTAACGGAATCGTGAAACTTCATCAATTTCATAAATTTCACCAATATTTGATTCGTAGTTTGTTTTTCTCTTTAGATTTTAATCGTGCTGAGCCTTTTGTTGTCTAAATATCTTTTTTATTTTGATATTCAAGCCTTTTTGTCCCTTAATATCCCATCATCACCTCTAATCGCCTTTGTAGTGAGGTATTCGTGGCCTCTTTGTATTACTCATATATAAAAATACATGTCACAAAATTATCCTCGTTAAACTGATTAATTAGCTTGATATCCGTTTATTTCATTTGGCTCCAGATATAAAGATGGGATTCTCGAATAGTGAGACTACATTAATTTCCTCTATATGATTTAGAGACCAACAACTCTTACTCCTTGTTATCTATCTATTATTTCCTCAGTCTAAATAGAGTATATTTTACATTTAATACTTTTTGATTAATTGATATGCATATTCTAATTTTCTTGCACCTGTTTTTATAGGTAATTATATTTATTATATGAAAACTTTGTTTAGATTGCATATGTTATATTAGTATTAATTAATGGAATAATATTTACTTTCTTTAGATTATTTATTTTGACATCCAAAAATTACTAGAATTATATGTACATATATCTATGTCTCAACATACATATGTTAAAATTCAAATATCTATGAAAATATAAACTTTAATTGAGCAATACGTATGTATATGATTCAAATATGAAAAATCGTCATCTCTATATATGAGAACTTACAATCCATCCTTTTAAGATATTTATTTAGGATTCGTAATGTCCTAATGTAGATCAAAAAATTAGTGCATTGGTTTCTTTCTAACTTGAAATTCTAAATATATACGGATAATATGCAACCTCTGAAAGACTAAATTAACTCACAAATTACTCCATAGCATCTCTTTACCCTCTTTAACAGCGTATTTAATTCCACCCATTACAAATCTGTAATCAAGTTTCACAGCTCATTCATTCATTAAATGATATGTAGTATATATAAACATAGCTACGAATTTGAACGAGGAAAAATCAGTATTTTTTAAGCTAAAATTATACTATGTACATATGCAAAGTATTATTGAAGACTAATAGAATTCATGCAAATTTGTGTCCAAATGAGTTTAAGTTCGTGTCCAAATGTTTGAGTCCTTGACATAAATAGCTAAGTAAAGACCCGAGTATTACTGCTTTACAAAAAAAACCTCAGATAATTAAAGTTCGTCGTTAGAAAGCTCATAATTCTGCGACATGTTGAGTTTGGACACATCAGAGAGACCCCACAGGATCCATTGACAAGAGTCGGAATCTAGAGAGAGAAATGAACTATAAATCAGATTGATAACATATCACGGCATCGGTTAGATTTGATTCCTTCCCGAAGTGGAGTCAGGAGCACGGATATGAATCCCTTGATTAGTGTTCCCTAGTTCCTTTATTTGTAGGAGAGACACTGGGTCAAAAATTATGCTTCTAGAATTTCTGACTTGGAGTCTGACGTCCGATAGATGTAAAAATTTATCTTAATACTTTGAAAGAGTACTACAAAACAAACACATCAGCGTAAGCATGTTATTCATTTGTATTTGAAGGAAATGTTTTCAAATGGAGATTGCAAGGTATTTGTGGAAAAAATTTGTTTCTTAATTATGTCTATCACTACGTATATAAGCATTTCCATGTCTGGTGATACATGCATTTATTCATTACATTTTAATCCTAATTTATGATAATTGAAACTCATATCAAGTGTGAAATAGTGTTGGTTCATTCTGCATACCTATTTACATAGATATGAGATATGTCTTTCCTGCATTTACTATTATTTGCATCGAATAAGATTTACGATAGAGCTATTCATACCTCGCCTTCATTTTTTTTTCACAATCATGAATCTTTCATTAGTGAATTTTTTGTATCAATTCAGTTAAATAAAATTTAAAGCAATGATAGCTTAAAAGAGTAAAATCTTCATATATGTAAACCATTTTTGTTAATATATCAATGCACATACATAGATACAAAGATACTCTAAAAGAATTTATCATTTTTCAATCTATGGATAAAAATTTTAATTATGAATATGCATTGAAGTATGTATGTAGATTTATGTTAATGTAAATATACTAAAAGCAAATTGTTTTTATCAAATTGATGAGAAAATATGCATGAACAGAAAAAAACCCATTTCCTATACTGCCATTCTTTTTTTCAAATAACTTTGTTATGATTTAACAAAATATTTCAAAAATTGATGTTAAATGACAGTAATTTGATAAAATCTTGATTGACTTATTCATTCTTTTTCAATTAATTAAAATTGAAATAAACATATCACTTTAGTGTATTGGATTTATATAAAGATTGCTTACATGCTATAAAGAGCCTTCTTTAACATTTTAAATTAGATTTAAAGTCTAAAAATATATAAATAATTTTATTGACGTCATTGATTACAAAATAAATAGAAATCAACGCCATAAACAAGACACATACTAATATGCTCATATAATAATCAAACAAATTGAACGATTAAATATCATTAAAATATACCAGAATATTTTCAGAAAACTTTAAAAAAAAAATCAACTAATTTGTTTGTTTAATCTCCAAGATAGCCCACTTCTAGAATGATGATGTCACATCTAAACACTCTATTCTTCCGTAATTGTGTGTAACAGGATTTATAACATTGAAAAGCTGTGACATAATTAAATTTTTTGACCCAGTAAATATTGATCTATTCACATTCCTTAAAATCTGGTTTTTCATTTTTTTCGAGAGACTTAGAAACCTCAAACTCATACCCCAAATTTATCCAAGTCTTTTATATACATAAATAAATAATAATGAATGTACAACAGTGGAGTGTAATTCTATTATTTTTTTTAAATTATGGGTTTAAAGGTATACATATACCAATGTCTGCGTGAAAAAATCAAAGCCTAGAATTATAAAAAGGAATAATTATATAAACCCTTTACTTTGGGAGAGTTGATACAATTGCCAATTGTTTTTAAAGCCTTTATCTTGCACACTTTTTATTCAACTACATCAAAAGTGAATCAACTCTCCCTCCTCTTTCTCTACGAAAACTCAACTCATTCATAAGCTTTTGCATAAAATAAAAAATAAACACAACTACCTTAGACTTTGGGTTCTCCCCACGACAAGTTTGCTGAGGAAGTATATCATAATTAAGGAAAATTCCTGACTGTACGAGTTTGAATTGAATTTGTATATAAAAATACTATACATGTATGAAATGAAAATAATCTTATGTTCAAATGATGTTGTTATTTTTTGCTCTGAAGCCTGGGAAAGAGAGGATGATTCAGCTATATATGTACCGTTCTCCCCCCCCCCCCCCCTCCATTTCTTCACTCTCTACACACCTGTTAAAATGCAAAGAACTGGGTTAAAATAATTACTGAACTCAATCACAGTTAAAAAAATTTTTTATGATAAATATTCTTATTTACCATTTAATGCAACTCGCCATTGACGGCGCCTTCGGCGCCTTTGGCGAGGCCTCCGGCGGGTTCACTGATGTCCGGTACGTAAACTTTCGTCTTTCCTTCTTTACATTCTTTATACGGTAATAGCGTATCATAAAATCGCGAAAAAAAAATCCTAAACAAAAATTGAAAGGCCGAAAATTTTTTCGCCAAAAAATTTGGAGCGACAAAATTTTTTGAAAAAAAAAAAATCGCGAATTTTTTTTTTTTCGATTTCTCGAAATTTTTTTCCGTAGAAATCTTTCATATGACGTGTAGATTACGCATTCAAAATTTCATGACCATAGGGTAAGGGGTTCCGGAGATACGAGGGGTTACGGACACACAGACAAACTTGAGAATTTATTATATAGAAGCATATTTTAATTACCTAACTTTGTTAGTTGATGCATTTTTTTGATGTATCTACGTTTTTAAAACCTGTGTAAAAAAAACAGATTTCCTTAATCTCCAATAATATTTTTTTACAGTGCTTTTATACATTGTGTTTAAAAGCAAATATTGACAGTGATGCAAAATAGCTTTTTTCATTACCCAAAATATGCATATAAGTATATAGGTACATAAAGATATATATGTATGTATATGCATGTATGTATTTATAGTAAACAAAGATAGGATAAGACATTTTTATTTTTTCATTAGTAATCTTTGTATTATGCATGATCTTCTAATCAACGGGGGGGGGGGGGGAGAAACATACAAGGCTTCAGAGTTATAAACAGCAAAATAATTTGATCATATATAAGTTGATATTACCATGATTTTATCTGAATTATATATATGGCGTCTTTTAATTAAATCTTTACATACGAATTCAAATTTGGTAACATAAAATCAGACATTTTCCTTCGTTAGAAATAATCATTTTATAAGTAAATCTATTGTGTGATAAACTCAAAAGTTCAAGCAAATTTTTCATTATTTAAAAAAGTTTTTAAATGATGTAATTATTTTATAAAAAGAGTGATAATAAGCCTAAGTGGAATTATAGGCTTTAATTTTTTTTATAAAATGTATATTTATGTATACTTTTAAAGACACATCCTGAAAAAATGTATAGTTCTCAAACTCAGCTGAGGGTGTGATTTTGAGATTCCAATGTCTCTAAGAAACAACAAAAACTGCCTGAAAATTTAAATACGCCAATAACTGTTAAACATTATTCGAAATATTTAGAGTTTTACATCTTTCATCCATAGCCTCACCTTCACTGAAATACATTTTGGAATTATGAATGTCATGATTTACTCCCTCATATCATTCTCCTTCCTTAATTAATATCACATCCCTTATGTACTTTCATGTTTTCAATTCCGTTACTCTTCATCATTCCAAAGGCTTTCACAACACCAACATTCATATATTTTTTTCTGACTTCACGGTAATTACTATTATTATGGTTACTAATGAAGTTTGTAATGTACTAAGGGAAGAAAGATATAATTCAAAAGTTTTTCTACCCTTCCCTCTTTTGTTCTATTTTTGTCAAAAAAATATCAAATATTTTCTGGATCTACGTCCCGAAAGAATAGATGTCAAAATAGAAAAAAAAAAGTTTTGTTTTCTCCTAATGTGTTTATGTAAGCCTCAATTCCCTTTTTTTCTGGCTAATGCCATCCTATATGCGTACACAAGCATGATTATCTCTTATTTCATTTCCTTTAGCTAAAATTTCTTTGTTATATAATAAAAAGCTATTCAAAATTAAACAAATTATAAGAGATATATTTCCATTGACTAGCCATTCAATCACTTCATCATTGTCCTACGTTTTCTATATGTACAAAAATAATAATTTTTAAGTTTCATTGTGAGATACATTTTTTTTGAACAAATGTAAGGATATTTTAACGAATTGTATAATTTGCATCTCATAGATTCATGTGAATTCAATATTTGTTTTACATAATATGTATGTTTTTGATACTCTTCAACAAATTTACAGTTTGAAAATCCCTAGAAAATAAAGTCCATTATTTTTTCTAAAAGATAACTTTTCAACGTACATCTTGCATTGTATAAGTGCAATCGGTTTACGCTATATCGTATTAGAAATAAGTATAAAATTTTTAACTAAAAAAAATTCAGGGGTAGTGGTGCTTGACTCAATATTGTTTAAACACACGTCATTGCTTTCAAAATGACAACCCGTCATTTAACATAACAGTGCATACTTGAACTAAATAAATAATAATTTCATATTTAAAAATAAAAAAAACCGATTTCTGTCCACTACAAGTCTACCTACCCATATATTGTTATTTTTGCTGATATAAGCTAAAGTTATTCAAATTGTCTTTAAATATAAATTCCACAAATTCAAGTACCTACTTATAATTGTATTTATGTATGTGTTTGGAAACAAAAAAACCCGAGATACTTTTAATTTAGACATCCTTACGTTGCCAGGATGTCTATGTGTGTGTAAAAGAATGTTACTCATAATAATCCATTCATAACACCACATAAGAAAGGCAAAAAAACACACAATATTCTTTCAACGTACTCCTCTTTATTAGTGAATACATATTTACTACAGATCAGGGGAGGAACACCACAAACATTTAACAGCCATTCCACTCTGGTTAATGTTAATATTAGAAAAAGTACTACAGTTATTTTTTTTTTACTTGACTACATAAGAAAAGCAACTTTTATTTCATACTTTTCTATCAAAACAGAGGGATCGTTTGTATTTTGTCATTGGCAACATGTGATATCTTGGGGTTTTCCCTAACTCCTACATACATATATGTAGGATACTTTAGTAAACTCAACCTCACACATTACTAGGACCTACCTCATAAATAACCCATAATGCTTCTTTTTTTTTTAACTCAATCAAAACAATAATGATAAACCTCTTAAATATAAATGCCATCCACAGTTATGTAGTTGCTTATCAATCAAACTGATAGCATGCTTTGAACATATTCGTGTACTTTATTTTTGTATATATTCTGGATGTATTTGAGCGTAATGGATCGCATTTTTACCAAGGATTTTTAACCCTTCCGTTTATTCTTTGACAAGATTGATTTGAATGCAAATAACTTGATATAATAATAATTTATGTATGTGTGTATACATACTTATATTGAATTAGAAGGAAAGTTATTTTTTTTAGTAATATATTCATGTTCTACATCAATAAGAAGTGAATACTTGACCCTTAGATGAGTAATATATGTATGTTGTATGTATACCTTTATGTATAATGTATGTACATAAGTACAAACCTTTTTCAAGCTCTTTTGAGAGATATATTTCTATGGTTGTGGGTATATATATATATATATATATATATATAAATAGATTATTTAATAGAGTCTTTATATTCTTATAAATATCAATTAATTTCAGTTGAGTAAGCATAAATAAAATTATAAGGTATTTTTTATCCTTTTATGAAAAAAAGTACTTACATATATATGTATGTATATATGAAATTTTTTCTACTTCACTCTCTCCAAATAAGAACTTCCTTTATATATGTAGGTACATTATGATCATATACGAAACAAAATAAAAAGTTTTTTTCTTTATTTCCCTACTGATGTATTTCGATCTACATATGTATGTAATTAAGCTAGTAGATATTTTATTAAAAAAAAAGTAAAAAAGGTCACATTTTATTCCAATTGAAAGGTTTATAGATACATCATCACAAGTTAGCTTGCCAACATTGATTAAAAACAATCAATTTAAGCAAATTAGAATTAAATGATATATGGGATAAGTATGTAAAATTTTAAATTAGACTTGTGTCTTTTTTGAGCTATACACTATGAACTATAAATACATATAAAAAAGTTTTTTGACTAGATGTACCCTATGGAGTTTTTCAAAGCGAAGGATACTTATTCAAAAAGGTGAATATTGAAGTGCCATATCAGTACACAATTTTGCATACAAAGCATGAATACGCCATTGTAAGTATATTTGTTCTCTATGTGATAGAATCTTTATTTAAAAAATATTATATTACATATTATTTAAGTAGCGATGTCATGTCAAACATCATATCTATAGTGCAATAATTTTAAATTCAAAAATTCTTTTCTTCATCAGATCCCAAGTTTTTAAAACTATTATAATTATATTTAGACATGGGGAAATGTTGAGATAGGTAGTGTTGACTTTAAGGAAGGAAAGGAAAATAAAAGCTGGAAGAACTATATTTATTATCAATTTGAATTAAGTCTTTTCTGCATTATTGAAGTGAGAAATTGCTTCAACTATAAGTAGTTAGTCTCCGATTATTAAGAAATCATTCATGAAAGAAAGTGTGCCCCTCAACCCCTTCAAATTCGTATCAGTCCTCATCGAGTTTCTATCAGTTATTCAATATCTCCAATAACGGGGATCTCATAAAATGGAACAAAAGTACCAGACTGTAATTGCAGACACGCTCACTCACCTCAACAAAATCCCAATCCCTAACTATTACTCACTTATATAAAATATGATGAAAAAGGATGAGTAAAAAATTTATATTCTTTTATTTACTTATGACGTCAATTAAAATATGAATATGATTAGTTAATCACTGAGTTTAAATAAGTTAATTCAAATAAGCAACGTTGAAAGGGGATGAATCACAAAGGCTAGAGATATATATATTTTTTTCTTAACTAAATGTGACCTTAATTCACGATGCTTGACAAAGTATCGTAGGGAATCAGAGAGTCCTATATTATCGTACATACTAGGCTTTTTTAACTTGGTTGTTCCTTTATGAATTTATCATCTAGATATATCAGAAAATATGCATAAATATTACTTTTGACAATTTTTCTCCCTTTTTGATACCCATCAGATCTAGTTATTCTTCCAACACATCCATAAATACATAGATACCAACAAAATGAAGGGAGATTGTATTTTTTATCGACGTTAATAAATTAAACGAGTACATATATTTACATTTTTTCTTATCTGTTTCCTCTTTTATTTCTATTATGAAAGAAAATAATGTATTAGTGCTAATTTAAAAAAATAAAAAATACAGGATTGATTGAGCGAGTATAAAAAATAGTCTGTTTTTTACAAACTATTAACAAAACTACGATAAAAATGCTAATCGACGTGTCAATCATAAATTATGTCATTAATAATAAAATGTACATATAGTTGATTACACTTGGTGTTACCCCAAATTCCAACCCACTTAATCAATGTAGGTATATAAACCTACATATGAATCTTTTAACAAAGATATCTAATGTTATAAATCAATCATTTTGATATTCATATATTGTACATTAATTTCATTTTACATTGTTGAAAGCAAACTGGTTTAAAGTATAGAAATTGAGAGATATTGATTAGATGTATCCTATTGTTGGTAATCTCTTAGATGAAAAAAAAAAATTAATTTGTCAATGTAAATTGGTCATTATTATTACGCTCTTATAGCTATTGTATTTCGCGACCTTTTTTCCCAAACAAAATATAAAGGAAGGCCCAAAATCAGTTTGTAAAGAAACAAATTATCCCAACTTTGTAATCATTCTTCATTTAAACGTAGGTTAAGAAGAGGTAATTTGAGTTCAACTAATCAAACTTCAGAATACTAATAAGGGAAATACAAAATATAGGTTACATTTTTATGTTAGTGTAGTGATATAATACAAAATTCAACTTTTATTTATACACTTTTAAACAACGACTGCAAAAACAAAAAAAAATATATTAAAATATAATTTGTACTAATGTTTCTATAAGTTTATAAGTTCTCAATTAAAATTCTGCAAAAAAATCCCTTCTAAATATATCCTTAAATTATCAAATATTTTTATCATGATCCTAGAGAAACATTTGCACATTTTATTGCCTTTATTTGAATAAATAATGATTGTATTGTTTTATCGAGTCTCACATTGGTGTTTAAGAGACTTTTTATTGCATTGAAAGTTTATTAGGATACTTAAACTATATTTTCTCACATTAAAACAAAATAAAAAAAGGCGTTCGAATGTAAAGTAAATACATTTTCAATTCAACAAAAAGTCGAATTTCATTATCTTATGGTTTGTATACAGGGTGTATACAGTATATATATATATATAGCTCAAAATAACAACAACTCATTACTGTTTTTACTTTAATACTTATATGTAAATACACTTTTTGATATGAAATTTCTTGAGTGTCCAAAAGTAGTAATCATTTTTGGACTCAAACAGTATATTTTTCTATTATTTAGTGTAATTTTAACTTTAACTAAAAGGATTTTTGTACTAAACTCACCTGTGGAAAAATTCACCGTTGTAAAAACAACAGCTTTGAATAAAATATTCATTTGATTAATTTTATAGTATTGTATCTACAAGAAAATTTAGTAGCTAACCTTAATGTTTTATCTGCTATAAAGAATATTAATTATTTATGATATACAACTTTTTAAATATACTACAAAATATGCAAATTTCTTTAAGAAGTCAATAAGTATCATAACCAATGTATCACTTTTAACTCTTTTAGCAATTATTGAGAAATTTTTTTTAGTAACCACTACTTAATACTAATAATAATCATTTACATAATTGAAATGAAACGTTCCAAAATCTAGTAATTAATGTATTCTCCCAATTAATTTCTCTTTTCTATGACTATAATTTTATTCATTTCGGCTAAATCACTTCTTTTCTGCAACAATCAATTTACAGAATATTAATTATCACACTTTTACGCAATAAATTATATTTAGAAAAGAGATAAAATACCAAACAAAGTCAAATTTTTACAAACTTATTTTTAAAATTGTATTTTAAATATGTTTTTATGATCAATTTATCACTTATTTTGAGCATAAATATAAGTGTATAATGAGAGCAAGGCCAGAGTAATTAAAAAAAAATGAAAGATATAAATATTATATTATTGTTATAGAGTTTTGTTTTCTGCAAATAATGGACTCAAACATTTTTGTGGGTTTTTATTTCACTGTATAAATTATTATTTTTTGCAAATACTACATACATAATTGTATTTTATAAAAAGTGGTTCATTTTTTTTAGTTTTATTGATTGCAACATAGGCTTATAGTAAGTATAATATTTATTTCGTACTAAAAATAATTTTTAATATATTTGTATGCAATTAATAATGAAATATATCTATATATAGTAATAAATGTGATGACTTCCATAGCCCTTTAAAAATATATATCATGAAGTTGTAATTAGGTCGCTCTTTTTTATAGATCGAAATTAATTTAGTTTCAAATAGTAGCTTTGCAATTATGTATGTGTTCTACACAAGCATAGTTTTTAAAAGATTCCAAAGTCTGTCTAGCAGTTTGTTCGTTACAATTTATACAAAAAATCTTATTAAAACTAAAAATGGTGTTCTTCAAAGTTATTTCTATAATTTTAGATATATGTATTTATATTTTTATTCGCAGCTTCTAGAGCAAAACTACCTTTTTTGTTACTTTCAAATACATCAATGAACAATCTGACAATTGTAAAAATATCAAGTTTGCTATAATTAAAATCATGTGTCATGTCCAGAGAATGCCAGAAATGTGAAGGTCGGTACAAATATTTATGTACATATATCCTCATCATTGATGGTATAGAATAGAGTATATTAAAGGAAAATAAGAGTAAATAATAAAAACTGATTGATATTTTTTGATGGTAAAGTTAATGCATTTCTTCACTAGTTTAAATTATTCATAGGATTTTTTTTCCATTATGATATAAAAAAAATTTTTTTTTTGAACATGTGTACCCTTGAGTTAATATTCTTTTTTTAACTATTATGTTTTACATTTGTAGTTTAATCAAACTACACTTATCATATACTTACATATATTAGATACATTTAATAAACTCATTGAATTAATTTTTGTAATTGGGATAGCACATTCATAGCAAAGTTGTTGATATCTTTCTCATCAATATTTTTATAATAGTCATTATTTAGGCATTAAAAAGCCATTAATTGTAGAGATGTATCATTAGAAATATGTACTTAGGTTTGGGGTCACCAACTTTGATTGCAATGCTTCATTAGGAGGGATGCATTGCAGCTATATGATGACCAAGAGTCATTTTACCTTGGATATATTTTTGTGTAATAGGGAGTATAATTTGATACAGCTCTGTAATAAGTTGATGCAGATAAATGATGAATAATAACAGAAAGTATAGTGTTTATCTGTACAACTTAAAAAAACATTCAGCTTTTATTGGCGCTTTTCACTTGCCTTTAACAAGCACAAAAAATAAAGTAGCAGTAATAATATTTTCCTATTCTTATTTGATTTCATATACTATATATCTCACTGTACACTTCAATCTTAAATTATTAATGAATAATTATATTTTGATAAAATAAAAAAGGGTTTAAAAATGTTCGTTGATATTTGAATGTCAGAAAAAAATAATTAATCTGAAAATAGTTACTTCTAGTTTGTGAATTTAGAAAAGGAGTCACAACTCGTAGAAAATTGAAATACATCAACTTACCTGCAATTCAAATAGCTCCACTCACCTTTAAATGTAAATACAAATTAATTTACACATTACATATGTGTACAAACCTATTTTTACAAAGAAACATAAAGATTCATTATTATGTCTAATTAAAAATAATGTCACATAAAAGTACTTTTTGTTAGATTTAAGTTAAAAAACAAAACCATGTCGCACAATAACAAACAACACTGATTATCGAATAAAGAAAAAAAAATTGAAGGTAGGGTAGTAACATCTACAGATAAAAAAACTAAAATTTTGATATATTAATGACAGTTAGTTAGTTATATCATTATGGAATGCCATAGGAAGACAATTCTCCGAAAGACATCTTACCCAAAAATTTTAGTGCTATCTAAAATGTTGTTTTGATAAATATTGCTCAATTAGATTTATGAAAGAGCAATATCATATTTTTATTCTTACTTTAATAAGTGTTTTTGATGAAGTAATATTTAGATAATATTAATTATAACACGGTAAAATGTAATTTGAATCGTGTTACTACATATGTGAGTAATTTTGTAAATAGGGAGGATACAAGATTGGCCAGGAGTTATTAGCCTTTATTATCTTATTTACTCCTTAGACTATAAAAAATGGACAGCAAACTTGATCAGGATCCAAAAGGTATATATATAAATAATATATATATCCCATTTTACGTTCTCATATTTGAAATTATAATGATATTGCTTATATATTTCGGCAAAATGTTCGTTCGACAAAAATGTGTTTCCAAGGAATTGCACTAAAGCCATGTAGGTATATTGTCTACATTTGTATCTTACATCAATGCATATAGATATAATGACTTTCATTTAAATGAATATTATCACTTCAATGGTTTGATGTAGTTATTCTGAAGTCATGTGTATCCTTTCACCACCCTCTAAAAATACTAAATCTAATATGTAAAAGGCAATTTTGATGAATTTTTTGAATGAAAATGTATAGTACTATAAATAACAATGTATTTGCTACAAATTAATAAAATTGATCAGAATGTGTCATTATCTATAAATGCATATAATTACCAGTACTTTCAAGAGAAAAAATATACATAAATCAATTTTATTCAATTTAGTATTATCTATCATAATTGGAGTACATATTTGAAGTGGATTTACAGATTTCTTGCATTTGTGACTATCATTAATATTTTAATACACTAATCTAGGATTTCCTTTCGATGTTCTATTTTATTTGAATTAAATTAAGCTAAAATATTCTTTCCTATCCTCAATTGCATCATTTTGACTTAATTTAATTTTCAAACTATTTAACATTAAAAAAACATATATAATCAAACTGGTTTCGATTATGTACGTATGTTAAAAATATGATAATTTTGACGAAATGTTGTTTAAAAGAGATGGAAATAGTTCAATCATCGAATCACTAACTTTCAAAATCGAATTAGATAAAATTAATACATTCAAAAAATCTGTTCGTTTTTTCCTTCCTTCATACATAAGTGTCTTTATTTCATAATAACAAAATTATACGAAAAAAAAGTATTAAACAGAATTCCATTAATAAAAAAGAACATGGAACAAACTCACTATGTCCTGTACAATTATTGATTATAGTTCAAAGAGTATTTTGATACTTTATCAAATCCGACAGTTGAAATTCACAGGGTTCAATTTGAACCTCATTGTAACATTCTGTATACTAACGTCGATAGTCAAACTATTGTTAAACAGAGTGAACCTGGACCAAAGAATTATCCGAGGTACTGATCAATTGAAAAAATCTAACCATAACACGTGTACAATATCCCCATTTCAGTTAGACACTCAAGTCCGATCTGCAAAGGTTTTCATGTAGTTTTATGGTATGATTTTTGCCAATAGGACTAACCCCCTACCAATGATCTATTTAGCCTATTAATCCTCGGCAATTATATATGAGTAAACAAAAATTAGAGCTTTTTATCCTCAGCTCTTCTCATGAGAAATATTACTAAGTATTTGGGGATTTAAACGTCAATCCGTTTCTGTAAATTATAAGGTCTCCACTTCATTGTCCTCTTAAAATCTAAAATATTGAGAGCTGACTTACTTCTTTCAGTTGTTCTTCTTCTATCCCATTTGATCTTGTCTTCAAATCACATCTTCTAATCTTCATCAAACGTTTAACACTTCGACTCTCTCATTGGAAGGATATATGTTTTATTTTAACCATAGATGCATTACGTAAAACGAGCATGGGTCATTACAATTGATTTGAAAATAATATTTATGGTATTACGTATGTACATACATATATATGTATGCATTTAAGTATGGATTGAGCTTGTAAGAAGGATTGTAGGCATGCCACAAATAGACTATAACCATACACGTAGGCAGTTATAGCTATATGTTATTATATAATATATTATATATATAAACTCGTTAATATATTAAAGCAATGAGTATCATTTTCTTTGAGACGTACCTACTCGAAATAATCCCTCAAAGTTCTAATAAAATATGTATATACATACTTGAAGACATTTTTATCTTTAAATATATAATACATTTTTGTCATATGAAAATATTGCATCCGATATATTATTCACCCAAGTGCCATTGGTTGCATTTTTGTTTACATTTTATTATAGAGTTAAGTAGGAGGTATGCATGAATTGTTATGTTATTTAGTCTTTCATATGATATTGTATTTTATGCATACATACAGTTATTATTATTAATATCTAAATGTAGCCAAATATTTGAAATCAACAATATCAGGTCTATACCTATGAATTGAGATTTTATTTTTCAATTTCTAACGTTTATTGTGAAAAAATGGTGGTAAATTTAATCTTCAGTTAATAGCCATAGCTAGTGACACCTTTTTTCCATCTCTCGATAATTTGTGGATACCGTGCCAAAAGAATTAGCCATCTTTGGCCGCAAATCCATCATCGAGTCATTTTTTGGCTTCTGCGTGAGAATTTAATTTTGTTAATGCGTGACCCGTCAATGTGAACAAGTGATAATCTGATGGCGCCAAGTCTGGTGAGTAAGCCGCATGCACCAACAGTCCCCAATTCCCAGGTCGCTCTTGTTCGATGTGGCGGTGCATTGTCATTAGGAAAAATTACTTGGTGACGCCGATCGAAATACTCTGGACTTTCTTGGCGTATGGTTTTAACAGCTCGTACCAAATCAAAAGGAAAAGATTTAACCCTTTCAGATATCCCGTGTCATTCCAAAAGCAAAGAACGATATGTTCTTTCAACAATCAAAGAATTATTCAGAAGTTCTGACCAAAAGGAAAAACATCAAAAATGAATTGTAACTCATCATAAAAAAGCAAAATTAACAAAGAATATTCAAAAATTTGATTTCAGTCAATAACCTGTTCAAGAATTACAAATTTAATTATATGTTCTGATACAATAAATTAGCAAATATACATATAAAATTGAACTTTTAAAAAACTTTATTCTTTTTCCTGGCCTGTACCCATAGCTACAAAGATTAAATTAAATATAAAAAAAGTAAATTGAAAAAAAATGAATAATAAGAATCTATACAAAATGTCAGTGTTGTTAAGTATTATTTGTTAACTATGTACATACATTATCGATCACTAATAAAATCGATTTTTCTCCTAACAAAGCAAAAAAAAAAATATTAAAAAAGCTTTTTATTTTCATAGGAGACTTATATAATAATTTTTATTTGTCAAATATATTTGATTTGATTTTAAAGTACTTCCGGTTCATATTGGAACTTTGAATGAACGGATGGTAACGGTTTTTGATGGCACAGGAAAAAATACTTCAGGGTATTCTTTCAATACCAAAACCCCAACTAGTGATCTATGATAATTTTTGATTTGATTAACTTTTCCAAATAGATAACTCGCTCTTATTGTATCTTGGTATACTAAATCGATTAAGGAATTTTTTTAAAGTGAAGAGGAGTTATGATCATAAGATTGTTATTGAAATAAAATCACAATCTGGAGTCTCATAATTAATAGTTTTATTTTTATTTCTCGACCCCTTTATATTTTGGAAAGCATAACTAAATCTCTTGAGCTCTATTTCTTTGTATTTTATCTAACTTTTTTACTTTGTTAATTTAGCATACAAACCTGTGCATATTTTAAAAATTCAGGAAACTCAATTACTGAAAAAGTCTCACTTCTTTAGGTTTGTATGTATGCTTATAATTTATTTATTAATATACTATTTATAAAGCAGAATGCATACGACATTATAAAATATTTTACAAAAGATACTAGAGAATGCTCAAAAATATAAATTAAAACACATAACCCCAGTTCATACTCCTAAACATACTTTTTTAGTGTAAATGGTCATAATATTTTTCATTTGCTAGTGACAAAAAAGTCAGACGAAGAGTGTACATATATGAAGACCAGACGAGAAAATATATGGATGATAGATATCGGTCTACATTATATCCACTATTTATTTTCATGTATAACTTCATTGATTAATTTTATCGAAAGTTGATCAAAGGATTATTTGAGTGTAACTACAGAGGAAAAAAACCTTTACCAATAACTACTTTATATAAAAAAAATCTTCATTCATTAAGATATTTATTTTCTCTGAAAATGTGTCTGTAATTAGAATTTTTTGATGAATCTAATGACAAAATTATATGACACTGAAAATAAACGAAAGAAAAATTTATTCGATTGATATCAATCCAAAAATACAAATAAACAACCTTTGCCTTGGTAGTTCCAAACTGTGATAAGTTTTTCTCCTTTACTATAGTAATTTTGATATCCAATATAAAGAAAAAAAAGGAGCTTAATTACTATTGAATACACACATTTAATTTAATATTTTGTGTCGGTAATATTATATGTGTTTTAAAATATATAATTCATATCAGTCAGAGAGATAGAATAATTTTCTATCTCGTGTTTTCGTCAATTATTGATAATAAATTAATATACAATTAAACAATTCTTCTTACTTTTATGATATAATGATTTAGTTAATTTACTATGTAAATATCGGAAATTAATCATCTATCATAATCAGAATATTTTATATTTAGTACATATTGATTGTTACTTACCAACTCATGATTATAATAAACGTGTTTTTTTATTGGTTTATATGAAAGAATCTGAATAGTCAAATATTTCACCTATAAAGTGTTACCCTTAATTATTTTGTGTTCAATATGCTTAATTCTGAGAAAAGCTATTTATACAAAAAGTCAATAATCCTTGTAGATGTGAAGCTTAAAATCTTAAGTTAAAGAAAATGTAATTGTTAATGTGATTTCAAATATTAAAGAACATCAAAAGAAGTAACGCTAAAAGCATTTAAAAAATGCTTAGAACCACAAAAAAAAGAAAAAAAAAGAAGAAATTACCAAAAAAATTAACCCCAAACTTTCTAAAATTTTTTAATTATTATGTAGATAAATAGAATTAATAACGTATTCAAAAACTTTACTAATTAAAACGAACAATTAAGTATTTACATATATTTTATTTTTTTTCAAGACAATTTACCCCATTCTTAAAAGCTGTAATCATTTTTTCCTACATTCTTATGGTTATAACATTTAAATGATTTTTACTTGGAGATGTAACATAGTACATACATGTTTTCAGTTCCTCAGAAGCATTTTGAGAAAGATTAATAGTTTATAAAGCTTAATTCAACCCTTGTTTCTTTATGTACTCTGAAAAGATGAGGCCTAAATGATGAAGAGGAGTACATTACCCTATTCAATGAACACAAATAAGCCAACCTTAATGAAGATTGATTATCATTTGGTTCAAAATATTTCCATACCTCATGAATATACATAATACACATCCTTTTTGTATAAATACATATATGCCTACATATCTAGAAATACACAAATACTTGGGGAAAAAATGTAAAAATAAAAGTATGAGTAAAATAAAGGAATAAAAGTGACCATTTGAGTAACAAATTTGTTTAGAACCTTCATTCAAGGCTTTTTACATGCATAAATTACTCAATATTTATGTACCTAATGCATTGTGCCCAGACTGCTCCTCAAAGTGTATACAGAAACTGAGTTATTTTCTTATAAATCATTTTTAGGAGCTCTGCGATGTGCACTACCGACAAACTCGAATGAACAAATTAAAGAATTGCGTTTGAATCACTGACACTAGTGTCAAACAATATTAAAATATAAGAAATTAAACTAAAATGTTACCATTTAGCCTTTTTTTTAAAAGTATATTTAACTACTTAATTATGATAATAATAATAATAATGCTATCTTTACGTCAAGCGCTTTATATCATTGTGGTGTTATGTACAAAAATTAAATACTAATATCTTTTGAGGACACAATGAATTCCCTTTAAAATGTTTACTATAAATTTAGTATTAACACGAATAGCACATATGTTAAATGTGTACTTGACGAAAAATTTTATACTTATTTCTAAAAAACAAGTCATTTTGTATTGAAATTTCACAAACTTGAGGTAGCTTACATATGGACATTAATTCCATATAACGTTACCATGTCAAAAACTATATGATTTATGAGATACTTTAAAAAAATAATAAAAAAACACACACAAGAAATATATTTAATTGATTTACAATGACAGAATTGGACTACATTCAAAGTAGAGAACATAGGAATGGATGAAGATAATACAAGAGTACTATTAAGAAATAGCGAGCAACCCTAACATAAAAATGAAAATAAGGCCTAAGCAACTTCAGGATTTCGAAATCTGAGCAATTGCTGACTTCTTGGACACAAGATTAAGAATTTCTTTGAATCTAATTATGCTCTGAAACAGATTGATAATTTTATCATTGTAAAAAAAATATAAATAAGAAATAGATAAAAGTACTTGTCTTCAAAAATGGCCAAATTAAATGGTCCATTAGCTTAGCAAATAAATTAATAAATTATTTTATACATTTATTAAACAGATCAGACCTTGAAAAATCGTAATTTTCTAATTTTGTGGATAGCTTGAGGTGCCTGTTATTGGCTAAAAAAGCAACAACGGATAAAGTACATGCCATGCACAGTAAGTTGTCCTTTTTTCCGGATTAATCCAATTTTTTTGTCTGCACTAAATGATTTTTTGCTGCTTATTGATGAAAAAATGAGAATTGAAGATTTTTAGTCTTCAAAGGTCATTTTTGTGACCTTTCAATTCATTTGAAGTTTGAAAAATTGTCTTTTTTTGAACAAATATTAGCTGTATTCAATGGGCTTCACCTCACTTTTATCAAATTTTGCTTTTCACTTCTTTAATCAACTCAAAAATATTGTCGGTGATTACATGTTTGATCATGAAGAAAGAATTCCATGCTATTGGATGAACCAAAACATCAAAACACGTATCATCCCTTCAAAGGTTTATTATATTCAAATGTATTCTACAATGGTTAACCTTAAATCGAATTTTAAGTTTATGTTTTTAAGATTTATGTTTTTAGTGCTTGATTTTTATTTTCTTTAGAAAAAAAATCTTTTGAGTTTTGAGTGAAATAGTATATTTGTCGATACATCTATTAAGAATTTATTTATATATGTATATCTAAATATTTGATAAATAAAACTTCATATTCACGTATGTACAAAAATGTACATATATGTTATTGTGTATCTTTGTGAAAAAGGTTGAAGCATTATTTATATATAATATAACTTCTTAAATCATATTATTAATTTGTGTAATTGATATTTTATAAACTTTTTTGATGTTATTTTTTACATCAGGGCCTTTGTGAAGTAAACTATTAAATTAATATAATATAATTAGTTAATCGTTTCATTGAAGTTCTTCTTTAAAAGCAGAAGTTATTTTTACTTCCCAGAAACATAAATGGGTTGTTTAACAAATCAGGTGCAAAAAACTGAGTTGTAATTTTCTTAAAACTAATTATGTACTACCAGGGAAACTTGTTGTCCTCCTTTTAAATCCTATATTTTACTCATAGAGTATCTATATACTTATGAACCACTCTATGCTTCTTCTATTTTAGTTAACTCTGATAAAACGGGAAAGAGCAAGGCAACTATTTCTTTGATAGATCTAATAATTATCATATCATTTTTCACAAGATCTTCCAAAATCATAAACATCCTTTATGTATTGTACAAATATTAAGAAGCAAAAATGTTATGTGAAGCTATAATATTATAATTGCATATCAATAAATCCGTTCAAAAAAAAAAAAAAGAAAAAAAAAGTTGTATTTAGTCAATAATTTTAACTCCCATTACCATTTTTAGTTATTATACATATATACATAACAAAATATATATTTTATATTTATAAATGTTTAAATATTTTTTTAGTTCATATACATACATGCATATATTTATATATTATATTTTGTGTACATTAATTCATTATTTTTTAATACTTTCATTTACATATAATGTCATTCATAGGACTTTTTCCTCTTAACCTTTAAGATGTAACATCTTATAATCTTTTAGTTCATTATAATATGTTCTCCTTCCTCCTTTTTTTCCACTTTTTGTAGAGATCCCACAGGTGCAAAGGAAACTAAAGTCATCAAGAAAAGGTAAAAAAAATATTTTAATATATATGTACTTGTTTAGATTTCTAAAAAGATTACATCTCATCAACAACCCCATCATTAATGCTATTAAATACATAGAGTTAATGAATAATTATTTTAGCCGAAACCTTTGATTTCTTTGATCGAATGAGTAATAATAAGTTATTCATTTTTTGAAAACGGATCTTAATCCATTGATACGTTAGTGTAGTTTAAAAAAATATGTTGCCATTAATTTGAAAAATAGAAAAGGATCCTTACACCAAGTGATTCGTTTAAATTTTTTAAAGCCAAGTTAAAAAATAAAAGTATGTCTTTACTAGCATGAAAATATTTAAGATGAAAACATGTCGTCATAACGCCTCAAAATTAAATTTTAAAAAGCTTGATGCTCTAAATAATCACTTCGTTTTAACAAATTAGTTATTTATATATATTCACAGTGCACAGACCATTCTGGACCGACAATTCTGCGTAATACAATTCATGCGTAACAATTCTGTATAGACAATGCATAACCAGTGACCATTATAGTATAATATTTTATTAGTATTACATATATTGATATAGGGAAGAGCTGGAACAGTAGCAACAGTAAAAATAAATCGAGTTTGAGTGGGAAATTAAGGAAGTTAGATTAAAGAATACTTTTTGAGAAATAAGTAGTTAGCACATTACGGTAAAAAGACATTTTGATTACAATCAAGGACTTGTTGTAACTCATCCCTTTGTATCAAATATCTCCTCCATGTACGATGAGTTTTCAATTTTGATAAAATAAATTTAGTGATAGCATAGAGTCGAAATCAGTTTCATTTTTTTTAATCATACAATTGTAGCGTTAATTTCATGACTATAGGTTTTTTTGATGTTGAGAAAATGGGCGTTTTCAACTCTCCCCGTTTTCATTTCCTTTCTTTTGTTAAAATTGTGAATGTTTGATATCACTTTTACTCCTGCAACTATAAAGTTGATGAGAAAATTATGTATTTACTTTATTTGCTAAACTTGGTGGTTTCCTCTAATAACTTGACCAAATATTCCTTTTGACTTAAACCAGTTAATTGACCTTCATAACTTGACAAACAAAATAATTATAAATCAGCTGTGACAAAGATTCATATTTTTGAAAATACTTTTGAATGACCATCAATATTGATTAATAAAAGGCTGGAAATAAGCATCTAAAAAATTATTTCCTTGCGATATTCCCTTAAAAAATTTGTTTTTGTTATATTTTTTTATGATGCTAAGAATGGAACAATCAGATTTCGATATAGAAAATATTCTTTATGATAATTTTTACAACAAATATTGATTGATTAAATTGATTATGTCTCAAAATACTCATATCAGTCGCATTGTCAACTTCAAATAGATTTGGATTTATTAAATATAGGTAGATATTAATAATTTCTTCTATTGCCAATTATCTGTAAATTGATATTAACAAATACATCAAATATTCTATTAATATTTGTTATAAATATACCTATATTTCTTAAACAGAGTGAACTATACAATTGTGTTTTTAAAAAAAAAAAACTATATCAGTAAGTAGTTAAAGCAATTTTACATTTAAAAAACTACCTTTTTTTTTGGAAAAACTTATAATGATTTTTGAATGAGCTTCATGATTGTGCCATGCATTCAAATATTAAAAAAAGTGCCTCAATATACATATTTTGATCGGTGTATATCTTATTGAAATGATTATTATATTCATAATAAAATATGTTCAGATATTTTTCCAATGTTTTATTGTCTCTATTCCTCTTGGAAATATATGTACATTTATTTGTATTAAATTCAAACAATATTATATCTATAATTTAAATTTTAATACGTTGTTTCTAAACTCGTACAGAATATTCTTCTTTCTGTTACAGGTGTCATTTCATGGGTATTTACTGGATGTTATTTATTTTGTATTCACCATGAATAGAAATAAAATTCTTAAGGGAAGGGTTATATGTGTGATACTATTGGTAAAATACTATAGTGAATTAGTTTATGCAAAACATTAGCTAGAAATAAATTATGTATGTTTATGTATTTAGATCGCAATACACACATCTCAAGTCGGAAATACATAGAAACTTTAATATCTAATGTGGATTAAGTTATAAAATGATTGAGAAATAAAACATATGTTGGCCCCTTTATTAAAGTAGCGTACAATTTGTTTAATAAGGTCATAATTTATCGTTGATAGCTATTTAAAAGATAATTTTATTGATTAATGAATGAAAGTTGTCTGATTGCAAAAGTCATACTTGATTCAATTTTCGGATATCAATACTCTCTTTGGTCATGACCTCAATTCTTCTTTTTTTGTGACAAATATTTAAAAGAAGCATACATCATTTTTTTTCTTAATTCTCATGAAGTTGAAACTCTTCATATGATATTGCTAAATTTCTTTACATCTAAAATACTTGGAGAGCCAGTAAAATCTAGTTTAAGAAAATCTTTTTATCATCTAACCAATTCAACATGGTTGAAGCTCCACGTTGATATACGATGTCTTTCTGGTCCTGATAGAAGAATATTAGCTATAGCTCAAGAATGCCTGCTTGTAGAGTTAAATAATAATAAGGAATTGTTCTACAGGATTTACTATCAGAGTGAGACTCTATTATTTCATATATCTAGACATATAAAAATGTACGTTTATACTTTTAAATGCACATTACTAGATCATGACCCTATTCATAAGAGTGAAAGAGGGATGCTCTTTATCTTAGATCATGCCCAACGTACAATGCTCCACAAGGATCATTCATAATATTAAATGTAATGAAAATCTCTTCAAAATAGTATTTTCATAACCTCTCTATCCGGAGTTGTATCAAAAGTACAGTTTAAATCATTGCCGAAGATAAATAAAAAAATCAAAATTTAAAAATAATTAACTACAAATTAGAATAAACTAATTATACATTAATTGTCATTACCTGACGCAAATTTGAACAACCCTGATTGTTTTAAAATTGAGTACTGCTTATTTCAATTTTACACATGACTACTTGAGCATACTTATAAATGACTTATCTATTATCAAATAGGAGAAAAAGCATTTCCTTTCTCGTAAAATTAAATGAAAAACAGATAATCATCATAATTGTCAAGAACCCATTAAAAGTTTTACAATCTCATCAATAAAATTATAAGCAAGGTTATACATTGGTAAAATACTTTATTTGTCTCATAATCCTTGCGATAATGATTATTAAATGGTTTGGAATAGTAATTGCAAGGTTTACCAGAATTGCATTTCTTATCTTCATGACCTTTAATAAAAAAAAATCCTCAAAAATCATTAATAAATAAAATTTATATATAAGATATCATTAAATGGATGAAGAAATTACTCCCCCCCCTCTCCATATACATGGTTGTACACATGTTTGTAGGTCTACAAGACAGACAAGTCTCATCGACGCCTATTAAATTAAAACTAAAAACTGTAATCGTTCAGTCATTGTTTCACCAAATGAGTTTAATTTCAATTGTAGATACTTACTCCTAAGTACAATACTATACACTGGATCCCCCCCCCCCCTTCACTCTTCTACAATCTCATGTTCAATCTTCTTCCTGCTGATGACAGCCCTGGGGTTCTTTGTCTTATAAAGTTTTTTTTGTGTTTTTGGATAGTTTTTTTTGCCCTCCAGTAAATTGGTGACATCACAATTATAAATTTCCATGTTGTGATGAATGAAAATAGTTGTCACAGCCTATTGGTCTTCCTCAATGAAAGAAATTGGCTCGAATTCAATAACTATTTTCAGAAATCAGAACACAAATTCAGTTTAGTAAATAAAAATATTTTTAGTATTCAAGAAATTTTTAGCTCATTCACTCCTTTTTTCCTTTTTAAAACGCACGCCTTGTAATTTAACTTACTTTATAAGGAAGGTCAAAAAAATCGGAACGACTCATCACTTTTAGGTACATAGATATGTACATATTTGTCAGTAACATTTTATGTTATTAAGTTAGTATGTATCTACTATACTTGTTTATGTTAATTTGATATGAAGAGTAATTGCATTGGAAGGTACATATGAGATAAGCTTAATAAAATTACTTATCAACATTTAATCCAATTATTTCATCTCAAATAAAGTCAATATTAATCCTTAGCTCATTCAAAAATGAATTAAATCAATAATAAAAGTCACAACATTGACATTACAGTAACTATTTTTGCACTCAATAACTGCTCAAATACATACCATTAAAACTCTGTTTTGCATTTATTTTTATTTAACTTTTTTCGTAAAAATATTATAAAGTAAATATAAGTAAGTATGCAAAATGTACTTATATACATTGTAAAGCCTTTGAATATACATGCATATATATATATATATATATATATATATATATATATATATATATATATATAAATGCATATATTTAATCTTTTATTTATGCAAAATTAAGTTTTGATCACTTTTTTTAAAGTTTATGTTTAGTATATATATAATTTATTTATTGACAATGTGTATTTTATATTGATACATAGTAAATATTTGATATTGTATAGTATCACTTAAACTCACACATACTCCTTTAAGATTTGATTTGTCCTTAAAGACCCCTGAAATAACCATAATATCTAACTATGAAATGATAATTATGACATGTTTTGTTATTTTCTATATATTTTTGAAAGTTTGAAAACTTATGATACTCTATTGTTCCAAGAAATTATTTGTATGTACATAGTTATTCCAAAATGAGTTACTTAAGCAAATTGAGTTTCCTAAAACATTCATAAAAAATATTTCAATGTCAAAATATGTTTTAATTTAATAAAAATAATAAGCGGAAATATTATTAAGACTTGGCATTTTAAGAAAATAAAATGAACAATTAAAATTTCCGATCTGGGAGATTTGTAGGAATGAATTTATTCTTGTTTTCTGTGAATGTCTTACAAGCCTCAAGGAAAAAAGTTAATACTAACAATGTATATATTTCTTACATGACATAATTTACATACATATAAATACATAAATTATTATTTAAAATACACGACTTGTTTTAATTTTTATTATTACAAAATAATATATTCTTATTATGTAAATAATATTTAGTGATATTCACAATCAATTTAGATTAATATTTATTAACATTTAATTATGATATATGTAGCCAGGTAGAATTCGTATTTTATTATATTATCTTAATACAATTTTTTTACCAGGTGTACCACTTAGTCACTGAAGACTTAAAGAAAACACATATTGATTATTTGAATTCTCTGTAGTCGATGAATTTTTTATTTCTAAGCCTGAATAAAATCTTCATTTTTAGTGAATTGAACAAATTCAGGAGTTCGTAGGATTCAAATCTTTCCTTCAAACAGCTATCGCACATTTATTTTGCTCTTTTCCTTCTTTGGTAATTGATTTAATAAAATACAGTTGTTTTATTATTTTATTGAGTAGACCTGTAGGCACAGGCAAAACAGCAATGAAGCTTGTTTTTTCCAATTAAAATGCATAATTATACTCTGCAAAAGAAACACTACAACTTTGAACTAAGAAGCCGCTCTTTTTGTCGACCAAGCAGCTGTTTTTATTTAGTTTGTCAAAAATTAGCAACAAGAGCATCCTCAATCAGTCTAAAGAGAGGTTGTCTATGTGTAGAACCAAAGAAAAAAAATGACTTAAAATATTTACAAATAACTTATATCTACAAAACCTTTATGAAAAATTGTCAAATGTACGAATACTTCCTAAAAAGGACCCTATCGCTACATTAAAGTAATTGACGCTTCAGGAGCCTACTAAAAAGTGCATGCAATGAAATATAATTAGAAATGGGCTAATCTTATTTTATCTATATATTATATAACATAGTTTTTCTTTTCTATAGATATGTCACATCTGCTTGTTCACTTTTGCTAATTTACAATAAAGTATTTTTTAGTAATTCAGATTTATCCCTCTACCCCAGCTGAACTCTAGATACAGCCTGTGTGCCATATGTTTGATACCCCTACAGTATAGGGTTGGTTATTAGATTTACAGTTAGTTTTTTTTAATTTCTTACCCACAAGTGGATTGATTCATGAGTTGGTGCTTAATATATAATTTGAACACATTATGTTTCAGCTTACTAAGTTTATCAACTCTGAAAAAAGAAATATTCTAGATTGTATATTAAGAATTTATTTTCTTTGAATGTGATTATAACATGATTTAGATAAAGTAATTTACAACTTAGTATTTTATATGCTTTCAAAAGAAATAAAAAAATCTGATTTATTGATAACGCTTAAAAAATACAAAATAAAAATTATAACTTCTTCAATAATTTAGAATAAAATACATCTTCTTCAAAAAAAGGTAAAGCTAAAATTATACGGTACTTAACCAATTACATATTTCTCTCAAACTGTTGGGATATTCTTCTTTTATTAATATAGATATTTGATCACTAATTATATCTCGAGTTTTGTAAATCAACGTTCAGATTGAATACCAATAGTAAGGAAGAAACAGCTGACAAAAAAAATACATATTGAGTATTTTTTAAACCCATTCTCTCCTAGTGATTCCGTATAGTATAACACATTTTTAATATTATAAAAATATCTTTCAAATCCAAATTTTGTATATATGTATGGGTCATTAACTCCTTCAATACCTAGAATAATCTATTTTTTGTACTTTATAAGCTTCCAAAATATCAATTACTTAACATCATCTGCAAAATATATAAAAGTTGTTTTGAAATTTATTTATTTTGAAAATTGTATCGAAGGTGCTGAATCATAAAAGGTAAGTAATATAATATTTCATTTTTATTATCATTTATAATTTGTTTTGGATATATTGAATATCTTAGATAATTACTATTTGGTCTAAATTATATTTTACTTGATATTGTAAGTTCAGAATGAATTTGAATTTGTTATTCCTATATGCGAACTCTAGTACGATACGATAATATAACTTTTATAATTATATTTTTTGACTGAGTATGAACAATATTCGTGATTTATTATAAGAGAATAATAAAGAAAAAGACATATTTATTGTATATGAGCGTGATCAGATGTTTATTCATCTAAAGAGATTCTTGATAGAATAATCAGTGCAGATCATTTATCGTTACGTGCAACTGCTAAATAGAAATAAAAATAGTTACTATGATTAACATAATTATGTTATTGAATCTCCTTCAACAAATTATACATCTAAGTGATGTAACAGAGCAAAATACATAATTTCTTTCTAGCAATGCTGCTCATTTCTTATTTAGATGATACATTGTTTGAAGAAAGTCATTGTTGAAACTTGAAGAAAATAAAAGTCGTTTCAATCAGTATAGACACTTCAAAGAGCCAATTCGAAGAAATTATGGAAGAAAGACATATTTTTAAAAAAGCTGCAGTTCGTACTCTATATCACAAATTTAAATACCAAGTTGCATTATGGATTCAATGTTTGAAAAAGTTTCATATATTCGAGGCTTCAGATATATTTATATGAAATATATGCTTCGATTTTTACACTACAAGTGATTTATGTATATTAATTTCCGTACGTAAACCTCATTATGATTGCAAAAAAAGACAATTAAGTATTTATCCCTTCTTTAATTACATTTTTCTAGTGATCCCATGCAAAACTCTGCTGTATAAGCTGAATTATAGAAATTAACCCATTTAAAATATCGCAAATAACCTTTCCACATTAAAACTAAAGAATGTAAAAATATATATTATATAATTTTTTCAAATTTTGAAAAGTAAAAATATATTTTGGAGATAATGGGTGTAGTGGCGATATCATAGAGATATTCTTAAACTATTTCCTGTTATAAAGAGAATGCTACAATATATATTATATATATACTTTGATGGGATCTGACATAAGGCAACAATCACTTATAATTATGAGCTTATATTAAACAATCATTATTACAGTCATAAGAGACTAATAAATTTACAATTTGGTACAGTTTAATTACTAATTTGTACTCAGCATATTTACTTTACATACCTAGATGATAGAGTAACCTTTAAATATATGTTTTTAAAACACATCCATCGAAATATAAACCAAATATTTTAATTTTATTATTTAGATATTATGATGAAATGTGTTACCCAGACACATAGGAGTAAATATATGTATGCTTTTCATCAAATACAAAATGTTTACACATAATTTAATAAAGCAGATATTAAAAGTTGTTAATGGAGGAATGAATAACTCTCTGAAGAATATAATTAATTTAACTTAAAATAAATACGTGCACATGGTTGCATTTTAATATAATTACTTGTCTTTTCAATCAAATTTATACAAAATTTCTCATTTAGAAACCACATATCTACTTTATTCATTGGTGAAGGGTCTTAACTTACTTTTATTCTAAATATCCCTACATTTACATATAAATATAGATAAATTATTTTTAATTGACATATGTTGCAGATTTTAAATTTTCAAAGTATAAATATCCATTATTTACTGGTATTGATCACAAAGGAATACATCAACCTCATTTTATAAAAGTTATCATTAAAATTAATGTGGTTTTTTAAAAAAAAATTTACTCGCATAGCTTTTTGATTTGAAAAAGGTTACAATTTGACTATTTTTAATTTTTGGAATACATTTCTAAGTATTTTTATTAGCCTACCTGCATATTATGGATAAGCCATATTGAATATGTATATTTAAGTTAATAGTTAATTAATTCATTCGGTTTTTTTTTTTCTTTTAAAAATATTAAAACCTACAATTACTTTGCAAAAAAATATAGATAGTATCATTGAGTTCTTTACCTACAGTATATGTAGAAATTAATTAAATTTAAATGTATATGCTCCTTCAATCTATATTTTTTCTTCTTCTTTATATTTGCTTGAGGATAAAAGATATTAAAATGAATGTATATGTATATGTAAAAAAGAAGTTATATATATTTTTTTTAAAGTGAATAGTTTATGAATGTATAATATCAAAATAAATAAATAAATAAAAAATGAGTAATGCACTTTCACTCAAAGATAATTTATTTGCTGTATAAACACTTAATTACAAAGTGACTTGGAATAATTTACATTCATCTAATAAGATATTATTATTATTTATTTTTTCAAATCTGATTGATTTAAAAAAATGGTTTTTTTATAATATTTTATATATGTATACATTGTGCACAAGTTGAAATAAAAAGTGCTTCTGGCAAGTATAATATAATGGTTTAAACTCCATTAGATGTTTGATACTTTTTTTTGAGGAAAAATACTTATTCATTAGGTATCTGTGACAGACTATAAAATTTACATTCAAAGATAAATGATAAAAAAGGTACCTCGAAATAGTATGATAAACTCTAATAAAATGAGGATATTAAATAATAGTCGTTAATTAAAATAAGTAGTGATATGATTTTAATTAAGCATGATGATATGTAAAAAATTTAATTTATGCTAAAATATACAAATTACAATTTTTACAATTTTTACTAATAGAAATTCTCAAATTAAGAATAAGACTTGTATTGTTATTTAAAATAAAAAAATATATTAACGAATCCCCTATAATTTGACTTTATTATATAATATTAAATATATTTTCTTAGACTAGTAGCTATTGAATTAAAATAATTAATTATAATGCTCTCCTGCTATCAAATGTACAACAATTTGTTAAGGCTTTTATGACATATCTTCGATCTAGATATGGCAAAAGTTTAAAATAAAATGATAAACTAGAAAATTTTGTAAACTGATCCTTTTCCCAGGTTTTCCTATGAATATAAATTATTAAAAGATTTAAAAGTAGTGTATATTATATGCCTTGTTAAATAGAGGTTGGAGAAATTTTGATAACTTTTGTATTACGAAATAACAAAACAAGTCTGAAATGAGAAATCAATGTCGTACTAATAACATTGTATAACGTTTTATTGCAATTAATGCTGAATTAGTTAAATCAAATGAGTGAACTATGAAGAAAAAAATATGTGTTATAGTGAAGATGAATTTATTTGTAAATGTCAATATTCTTAACTTTAAAGTTGTGGAGTGACGTCTATAGATTAATACTTTTCAATTTTTTAATTATTACATTGATATACACGACAAAATAAAAACAAATTAGGAGGTAAGATCTTATAAAATTTAAAACTTACTGGTTATTGCACATGGATTGACATCCTAACATAGATTTGTTTGTCGAATTGACCTATTCTGAGAAACATTATTTAAGGGATCTTATATTTTGATGAAATTAAGAGAGCCTTTCTCTGAAAAAAAAAGTGGAGTTCTTTTCAGAACAAAAGTCAATTGTTTATGTAAGGATATTATCAGGAGGAGAAAATTCTGGAAGCACGTAAGTTATGAACGTGCTTTACAATTGTATTTATACATACAATCCTTTTTTCATCTCATTTTGTATGTACATGCATCAAAGTATAGAAAGTCCTTCAAAGTCTATATACACACATCATCTATAACTTAGTTCCAAAAAATGAAATAAATACGTTTAAGTAGGTTTAACTGAGCCTTAATGATCTTAGCTGTGTTAAGGAGACGTTGTAATGAATCGATCAGAGGGAGCCATTCACAATATAATATATCGTATGAATCACTACCTTTTCAACTTTGATGAGGGGTAAAAATTTAATGGCAATGAAGTAAAAGAGGTAAAAAGATCTCTGTTAATGCAAATGGATGATATACACTCATACATATATAGGTATATGTATTATCCAAAATAGATTATCTTTGATATGAAACATTTTCTTTCTTTTATGTAGAATATCAAATATCTAACTTTACAGGCTATGAATATACATAAGTACGTATTTATATAACTGTAGATATACCTAAATGATGAGGAGAAGAAAGAAAGAACAAAAAAGACTATAAATGACATGAATTCGAGTAAAATCTCATTCCGGAATATTACATGTACATATGTACATTTCCTATTAGAAAGAAAAATGCATTTGTAGTCTTTCACGTTAATACAATACGCATTGATTCTTTTTATACATACTTTGTGATTTTATGATATACATTTGGATAGCAATGCTTTACAAATCCTACTTACATAACTATTTATGTCTGATATAAAATACATTTCTAAATATTCAATCACCTTAAATAATGGTTCGAAAATGTAGTTATCTTTCTTTTTTTTAAGCTACAAGATAATATAGTCCCTGGAAACAGCAAATGTAATTTTTCTTTAGTAATGGCTTCTAAAAATATACTTTGTATAATGTAAAAAAAAGTGTTTTATTTATAATTTGACAAAAAAGTTTAAAATGTTAACATTTCAATTAACTTCTAAATTATTAAATCCCAACGTTGAATGAATGAAAATAAAGATAAAATTGTTGTAAGTAATCGTATTTTGTGTACCATTTTCTTACTAAGATTGATTATGTACATTGTTTGTATGTATTTTGGCAGGAAACTACAAGTACATAGAAGGAATTGATTGAATTTAGACACATGCAATACTCACATTCGGCTACAATATTTAGGTACATACATATATACTCTTATATTGATTGTGATATCAAAGGTAAAGCAAAGCATACTTTCTATGTGCTTTACTTTTAAATATGTATACATATTTTTTGCATTTATATAATCAGTTAATACACTCAAGGTGTAAAATAGGTAATATAATTAATATCTGTTTTTGTATCTGAGTCATTCAAAATTTTGAAGGTGCCGTTGAACAAGCTTTAATGCTATCAACCCTTCATTACTGCCCCTTCAAAATTTTGCATGATTCAGATTTTAAATAAATGGGCCTAAGGAGGTGTTTAAGTGGATCTCCTGATACTGGAAGTTTGTAATATTGAAACTCTTAGGCGGAAAGGTACGACTGCTCTTGAAATATGGCCTAAATTACTAAGGATTAAGTTATTGCGCTTTATAGCCATATTGTTAAAAAAACTTGCAAATAGCGTATATTACAGCGTTTAAGGCAATCTCCAAACCTGGGGTCAAGACTTTCACGACATTGATACAATCTCTTGTAGGATCTACAATCCATGGGATTATCTTTCATATTGGCCAACGATAAATTTAGAATAATTTTTGTTTTGCATGCAATCTAAAGATTTGAAACAAACAAAAGATCTATGGAAGTAAATATGTGTAAAAAAGGTAATTGTATTAATTTTTTAATACTGAGTCTCACTTAAAAAATATGATAACTTGAAGTAGGTAAATAATTTTAATTTTGAAGACAATGTGATTTGAAATCGACATAATCACTTTGCAACAATTATGAATTGATTTTACTCCTATTATTTTTCACATCCATCACACGAAGTTGATATTTTATTATAATGAATTCTATTGTTTAAAATTTATATTTGTTTATATTATTTCTTTTCTTTTTTTAATACAATATCATGCATTATCTCAGAATACTAAGCATTTCAGAACATAACTTCGAGCATTAGGATCAATTAAAATCAAATCAATATCTTTGACGTAGACCAACTAGAATTAAATACACTTTTGATAATAAAATTTCAACAATACACTCTTCAAATGAGCCCCTTCACATAAAAACAGTAAAAAAACTGAGGTGTTATTCATATTAAAAAATATCCCTTAAAAGATGATAATTTTTTTACTTTAAATTTAATCAGAATTGGATGATTTCACGTCAAATATAAATCCATTCTTAAAATTATCATAAAACTTTGCAGTGTGTTAAAAAAAAGATAAAACCTTTCAAAGGTTTAAAAATACCCAAGAAATTCAAATACAAAATTATAGAAAAAACCAGATTTGATACTACAAAAACGAAATAAATTTTCGTGGCCAATTCGTTAAATCCCACTAAAATTAGTTATAGTTCCTAAAATATTTTTTATGACTTTTGTTGACTTAACATTGAAGAAAAGTTATTTTTTCCTTGTTTTCAAAACTAAGCTCTCTCAATTATTTATAAGACTAAGAGGCTTAAAAGGACTTTTTCCATTTGATGCCCTAACAAATGAAATTTAATCATTTGAAAAACTAACATATTACTTTGAATGTATTTGGCATAGATATTTCTATACATTCACAAATATTTTGTTTTCCCTTATATGAATAGCATGAGTTCTTCATCTTACTTGCAATTACATATTTATATATAAGAACGTGATTTAAAAGCAAAAATAAAAAAGGCTGAAAATGACCGTATGAATGCAAATATAAATTATAAAAAAAATCATCTATATATACATATTTTGCCGAGTATAAAAGCTATTGAAAGTGTTGTAAAACTTAAAACTTGGCAAAGTATTGAGCTCATCAAGTAATAGGATAAAACCATTTACCAAACTATATTTCACATTTTCTGATTAAATTAATGATTATATATTTATCTTATAATGTTTGAATACCTATAAGATAACTATGACAAATGTATTTATTTAGAAAATAAGTTTGAAGAAGAAAAAATCAGCCAACATAAGTTTTCGCATCCTTAATTAGAGAAATTTTTGGTTGAAAAACCTAATGTTATCAATTATAGATATAGAAAACAAAAAAAAACGTGATTCCATTTTTAATAACCTTTCAGTGTTGCAAATTTTATCAAGAAGATGTTAAAGTCACGAATTTTTCGATAAAAAAATATAATTTTAGAAGCTTTTAATGAAAAAAATCATTTAGTTTTAATGAACATCTACAGAAAAATAACACTCAATTTCTAACCAACAACTCATTAGTACACTGGCCGTTGTAGGTTAAAAAAATGTTTTTTTATGTGAGTCATTAACTTGGTATAAAATAATATATGTAGAATTATTATCAAATAATAAAAACTATATACCGTATCTTCCCAAAATCTAGTATGCAAAGTATTGTTTTTATGTATGATTTGTCTGTCAAAATCCCAGATATATACCTGTAAACTATTTTTATTAATCAAATCAATAAATAATGAGATAAAAAGATACTCCTTATACATATTTATCAATATTCAAGCCACTTTATTCTATCTTATATGATAATAAATATTTTCAGAGGAACCAATGATTGATTCTAAATAATTTAATTCTATGTATATACATTTAAATACTCCAGAAATAAAATTTGGATTATATCCTTAAATAAACTCTTCTGCACCCTTATACTAGCATACCCCTAAAAATATACATAATAGCCTTGTTCACTTTTATAAAACTACAAACTTTACAAAGATTTGGAGTGATGTTGTGAGTTTTTTATGCACGTTAGGAGAATGTTTAATGTCTTTATATATATTATATATAAAATAAAATAAAATTCTCAAATGTTGTTTGATGGGACTGCAACTTAAAAAGTTTGAGAAACATTGAGTACAACAATTAAATACATACATATATCAACGTCTAGTTTAACGAGAAAATTAATTTTTTTATTTCTAAGAAACCCTTTTTTGTATATGAACATATTTATTATAAATAAACATTAAGGAGACATCAAAAAGTTATATACATACGTAAACACAGGACTAAACTACTGATGTGTAGCATTTTTCCTATTTTCTAGAATAAATTGTGCTCTTCTACAAACAAAATATTAAAAAAAAAAACCTAAGGGAAAACCTCTTGACACTTTATTTATTCTTTTAAAATAATATATTTATATATAACTTATATGTAGTGAATAAGAAAACTGTAAAGTCTTTAAGCCATTATATTAAATGTAAAAGTATCCGTAGAATTTCTTCTTTTGTTCAAAGTAAAGTAAGAGTATGGAGTATCATTATTTTTTGATTTTCTCTCACAATGAACAAAAATAAAACAATAGGTAATAAGGATTTTCTACCAATATTATTATTATTGTTATTACTCCAGGATTAAGGATTTAACTTTTCTTTTTATTCTCGAGTTTAACACCTCTTATATACACAAAAAAACAAACCATTTCTACACTTTTTTTTCTCTTCATTTCTTCCTATCTGGAGTTCCTTTTCACCGTAATTTAATTTTTGCTTGGTAAATTATAGGTATTTAAAGGTTTTTTACCTCAAATAAAAAAAAATCCAACTTACATGGGTTTGATTTTATTTTTTTATTTTGAATGCAATAAAGTCAATTTAATAACCACCAACATTAATATAAATAAGAAAATACTATTGAACACACATATATGTATAATAAGGGGAGGGGAACTTTCTTCGAAATAATATAATTCATGTTATAAGCATTTTATCATTAATTACTACAAAAAAATGTTGAATTATTAGTGTGAAATTTCTATAAAATCAATAACATCATTTGTCTGTACGGGGCAAAATGATTCTTTATTATCAATTTACAACAATTTTTTATAATAAATTCAAATTAATTTTGTATTACAATATATTTGTAAAAAAATATTTTTTGATTCATTTTTAGAACGTGTAAAAAGGGAAAAAAAACCCAAATTTAGTGCCAATATTCACTTTCATTTTATTTTATTTCATTAATTCAAAGACAAATTGTTATGATTGATCTTTATATGTTCGTTACGTCAATTTATTCAAATAACTTTATTTCTTCATTTGGTTAGAATTCCACTAATTATTTCTTCATCTCAATATGAACGATTGTAGACACTAAATAATAAATGACAATAACTTTTAAACTAACATCTAATTTATGAAATACTAGTGAAATAGCTACAAAATGAAATTACATAAAGTTGGTTTGATATTAGAATCAGTTTAGCCTGTTAATATGTAAAGCAAACCCATTAACTGATATACTTACATCTAAGTTAGGAATTTTTTTTATATTCGGGACAATTTTTGGTATTACATGGAGTCCATAAAAAAACAAAAAACAATGATAAATACTTGCATATCTTCAGCAAACATATCCAATTATAATTTATATATCCTCAAGTTCTATCACTTAACAATAACCCATAAAGTTATTAATATCGACTTTTTTGTTCAACAAAATATCGATTAATCAATGAACATCTACCAAAAATCAAAATATAACTATCTAGATACATTGTACATACTTTAAAGCAAATTTTTCAAAATTAAAATATATTTATTAGTAAAATGAAATAAAGTTTATTTATGTATCCCCAATTAAGGAACAAGTGTAGTTATGAATCTTTAATTAATACTAAAGATGGGTCAGTCAGTACTTTATTTAAATACACCATGATTCTAGTTATTACTCATATATATTATAATAATAACAATTTTTATAGCTTTCTTTATAATTAGAAAGCTATTTCAATGAATTTTTTTAATGATCAAAATATGAAATCCATTAATATTAAGGATATTTGAAAAGAGTCTTCAGTACAAACACCAATAGAAATATTGTATAGATATATGTTTTTAAATTTGTATTATTTGAATGAATGTTAAATCATGAAAAAACATATCATCTGAGAGAACTAGCATTGACAGAATGACATAACTATTATTTCGTTCTATTTGACTGTGGTTTTATTTTCCACGTTATCTATAAATTACAAAATTAAAAGATTGATATAAAAATAAATTATTAAAATGTTTTTATTATGCATTAATGCAACGTTGTGTTTGTTTCGGAAGCAAAAAAAAAGAAAAAAAACAACTTTTATTTTCAGAATTAATTATTTAAGAATCATTCATTCATCAAAAATAAAGAAACCTTGAAGATATACAAATATAAGATTATACATAATACCTTGTTTAACTATGAATTGCTAAGATTTTACTCTACCAGAGAGTCACAGGATATATTTATTATGCATGACAAAATTCTATAGAAGGCTGCTTAAGTATGTAAAATAAATCCAACATCAGCATAATATTCTCAAATTGCCTATTTCTGCGAAAAACGGTAGAATATACAGAAGGCTTTTTTCTTCTATACTAGGAGGGTTGAATAGTTAGATAAGTTCTGTTAGCATATAATTTAAATCTTTTTTTTTTACAGAAGTAGATAACTACAAAGTAGCCTACTGCGTATCTATATAGTAGAGTAAATTAATATAATTAATCATGTTTCTCATCAATGGATGCATTTTTTAGCATTCAAATAACTCATTTTAGATAGAAAAAATCAATGCAAATTTTTAAATATTACCAACGTAGTTTAGTACTCTAGTTAGAAAATTAATGTTATGATATATGTATACAGATAAAAGTATTTTTTTTTACATTTTTTACAATGTGTCTACATATGTATGTAGGCATATGAAACCTACTCTATGTAAGGTTCTCTTTATTTTAAAACTAACTTTTCTGGTATACACTATAAAATGTTAGCAAATAAAACTCTTTTATTACAAAATGGCGAATAAAATGTTGTACAAATACATACCTATAGGTACATACATATGTATATTAAGAATTAACTTTTGCAGACAAAATGCTGGTGTGAATTAAGAGTTTATTTCTATTCATTTGCTCTCTTATTCATATGTATTACGTGAGTATATATATATATATATATATAAAGATTAGGGATAGAAATAAATTAGATTTAAAAATCTGTGGAAAAATATGAATTTTTGTTGTTTTTCCCTTAAAATTATGAATTTGAATCGAGATACAAGGCTTTTGAGCAATTAAATATTATTAGATTAAAAGTAAGTCTTTCAATCTTTTTATTATCAAATTTATTTAATTTGCTTGATAAGACTTCTACATAGGCCACAAACAAATAGATTATCATCTTTTTGTATCGTGTATAACGCATATATATTTGTAATTTTCCTACATTTTCACTTCTCGTTTTTTGATACCTTGTGTATATTGAATGGAATATTTTTCAATATACTTTTATTATTTATTTTGGCCAAATATTTTGCCTATACATCATTCAAGACTACAAAAACTGTTTATTAAACTCTTGGAAATAAATAATTCATTTATCATTTGTGTGATATTTTTAAAACTGTTTAAATGATATCAAATGCATTATATGATAATTTTGTCGCAAATTTAATTTTTATGTTTAAAATATGTAGTTCAATAACTTAATGTTATGATAAGGTCAAATTAAAGGAGAATTTTTGAATATAATGAAACAAGTCGTAAATAAAAGATCAAATAATACTGAACTTTTTGTATTTAATACTAAAAGAAACAAAAAGAAAAGAATGCGCGATATGCATAATACATTTATTTTTTCTCCTTCTTGTGTGTTACTAAAAATACATTT
The DNA here is from genome assembly GCA_963680855.1 of Lepeophtheirus nordmannii. NCBI lineage: Eukaryota > Metazoa > Arthropoda > Copepoda > Siphonostomatoida > Caligidae > Lepeophtheirus > Lepeophtheirus nordmannii. Next base: position 31,653,335 of record OY804518.1, on the reverse strand, counting down.
TAAAGACAGTTAGTAAAAATATTTTTAATCATTCTTTTTTATATAAAATAGAAAACATTTTATCTCAATGTATTTGAATGATAATTGAAGAAGAGTTGTATGTATGAATTTTTCTAAAATAGTTATCCAATTTTCTGAACTTTGAAGGAGTGGAGCTACCTTTAAATGTTAAAATGTTCAACTTTTTAATTATTACATTAACTTACACACAAAATTAGGGGGGTAAGACCAACAAAAAAATTAAAATTTAATGTTCACAATATGTGAATTTACATATAAATATATATATAAATGAACAAAAAAATATGATGAAGGATTAAGAAGCGGAAACGTTACGATTGAAACTCATGCAAATATAAAATGAAGAATAAATCCAAGATATCAACAATTTTGGCATTTTGACAATTTGATCTTCTAAAAAGTGTATTACATTTATAGAGAATAACTCTATTATGGGCGAATGAATTTGTTAAATATGCTGATATCCAATATGTAGATTGGAATAAAGAGGGAGTCTCAACTTTTTTTTAAAATAATGGATTTGATTGAGGCTATTCAAATATGTGAAGTAAGTGTGAACATTTATAGATTGCAGATATCTCAAATATTATGAAGACTCTGCATCCATGTTGACAGACTGTATGTTGTATATATTTTTATGCCATGGTTTATATAAATGAAGTAATGTATTGTCTAATGGTTCTATTTTTATATTATTCTAAGTAATCAAATTATATATAATGTAATAAAATTTCGAGTTGTACATTAGCCCATTTAACTATTAAAAAGCTACTACAACTTAATTACCCTTTCAAATAATTACTGCCTCCTTCCCTATTATTATCTTCCCCTTTTTGGCATTACTCTATTATAAGAGAATTGATAATATGTTTGTAATTATTTTTTTTTAAATATCCTCATTCTCTCCCTTGTATTCTCATTCATTCCCTTCTTAAACCAATTAAACTGATTATCATTAAACATTTATTATACATTGTTGATAACCATTTATCAAAATAATTTGAGACCCTTCAAATATAATTAATTGAGAACTGTAAAAAATCTTAATATAACGCTTAAATGGTATTTCGTAGTAGTATAAAAGAAAAGTCATGAAATGAAAAAAACGATTAATTTATAAAGAATAAATCTTTCTTTTTTTTAATTTAAAAATATCTGTAAATTTCAGTATAAGTTTGTATATATAAAGACATTTCGTTGCAGATGATCTCCATAACAACTGAAGGAGCTTTATTCAAGTAAATAGTAGTCTTATATTTGAATCTGGAAATCTGTAACTGGTCCAATTGGAATTTTAATTCGGTTTGAATTGATCACATACTTAAATTTAGTCTTCATTTGTCTCATTTAATGATTCGGTTCCGACGGATTTTTTAAATGAAATGTTGATAAGGTCAATTGTGTTTCCAAATTTTGAATATCAGTACAATGACGTTAAACGAAATTTAAAGTGTCTCATATGCATGTATGACTCACATGACTAAATAATATTTTAATTTGTTATTATTACGTTGAATATGAGAGGGAGAAAAATATTCGGTCCATGCTATGTGATAAAAAAAAAACGATCAACGTTTTTATGAAAAAGATCAAATTTAGGTCCAGGATTTAAGACCACAGTCTTGACCAAAATATCAGTTCAAATTACTTAAGACCGAACCCGAAAAACAATCGGTCTCATATTGAATCTTACCACTAATAGATACGTATATTTACGGTGAAAAAAGCTCATCCTGCTGTTCTCTTAAGTCGTCTCATATCTAACGATAAACACAATTGATACACTCAGTTTGTTTCTTTGAATTATTATCTTGTATTCAGTTTATTAAATTTATTAATCAGCATACTGTATGGTATTTAAGGAATATATTTTTACTTTAAAATACGTAACTGGAACTGATTAATGAGAAAATTGATATGATATATTTATAAGATAATTGAGTAAACTCAAGTGTGAAGTAAACATATATGTCAAAGAACGACTGTATGTATGTAAATATTATATGAATATAAAACATACACAATTATTAAAAAGCTCTTAAAACAACAAATTGAATTTAATTCTATAAACTTCTTCAAAGAAAGTGCTAACTAGGTAAAGAATAAAGAAATTAATGATGTGAAGTCAAGAGTCTCTTACTAATGGTGGAGAAGAATACAACTTCTAGGTAGTCACTTATAAAGAGAAAAAAGGTGGTAGAGAGGAAATCAAATATTCCTCTTTTTATAGTACGAATGATATTCAAGAAATAAGCTTTTCATTTCAACTTTGACTATTAATCTTATGTCTCTCAACATCTTCCTTTCTTTAATTCTTAAATAATTATCTTCTTAGTTGCTGTAATGTAACTATGGAGATGATATTTATATAAGAATACATATGGATTTATATATTCGTAAAAGTGTCATCAGTCTAGGGACACATCATAAACTAAATATTACTCTTTTAGAATTGTATTTAGCACTCTATTTTAATTAATAGGTAGATTAAAAATTCAAGAGATACTTGTTGATGTGCAATGTACATATGTATAAATTTGTTTCATTGTTTGAAGAATATACTTCTCTGACATGTATTTTTAACCCTTTAAATACCAAATGACATACTTAATACCATTTGGGTCCAATAAAGTCCTTTATATATAGCTTACATTGCAATATTTTGTCAACAGTTTTTAGAAAAGTTATTTTTTCCATCAAATATAATATTCTCATTATTGTAGCTGATTGAGTTGATGTGATGAATTACACAATAGGAAAAATTTTGTTAGTTCAAATTATATCACTTAAAAGGACATACAAAATCATCAAATTCCTATGAACCATATAAAAGGCAAAGTCATTTTTTGAAAAAAAAGAGAACAATAATAGTTTTATGTGTTTATAAGGACTTTATTATATTACATGTGTATTAACTTGTGAATATCTAGTCACGATATTAAACACTTTAAGGTAAATACGCGCTTAGAGAAGGAAATAATTTTTCCACATTCCAAATAAATAAATATTAAAATCTTAGGTCTAAGACAAACAATTTGAATCAAGACCACGTAATTTTATCTCGTATTACTTTGGTTTTACATACTGTATAAGAACACTCCTTATCGTATAAATAGTCATTTATACTTATTCTAATTATTTATTGTTAAAATATATAATATATTGAAGATATTCACAATTCAATTCCTACAAACCCTACCATACATAAGCTCACAAGAATGAAGCTATTATTTAAGGATATATTCAATTAATTGGACCATTTATATTATATAAGATAAAACTATTCATATTCAATACCCAAAAGGGCAACAACGCGAATCAATAGTATGTTTTATTGGGGAAGATACATAAAGTGTATCTAACTTACTCAGGTATAGAGTTAGTTACACAATTTACATTCATACATCAAAATATGTATATGTATATATATATACCTAAATTGCACTAACCAAATGTATGTACATAATATATCGTGATAAACTGTCAAATACTTGAATTCTAAGTATAGGAAAAATATATTTGCTCTTGAGTGCTTGTAAACTGTTTTGAATGGCTTTTTCATCGATTGTTCTAGACATTAAGAGATATCATCTTAGAAAAAATCTTTGATTGTTTTTATGTATGTATGTATTAAAAACTTTGTCTTTGCTTTCTTTTTATTAGAATTAATGAGCCCTCTTAGGAATTCCGTATAATTGGTGATCAAAGAACTTTTGTTAAAAGCAGGTAGAAGGAACTTGTGATGATTTACATGGACTATGATAGAAATATTGTGTTTTAACATTCATAAATTACAATTCTGGCATTAAATTTATATGATATACATACATATATATAGAGTTTCTGGTCAGTTTGATTTATGGGGAAAATATTTTGTTTACTCTTTAGTCTTGTTTGTATCCTGATTTTTCATGCATTTATTGTTATAATTTATAACTTTTATTCTAGGGGAAAAACATGTTCTCGTAAAAATATGCATTTTTGGTTGTAAGTATCATCCTTCTGACTCAAATGTACATATGTATATATAGAATTAACAGATTACACTGTGATTATGATGATGTCTAAAATATGTATCTACTGCTTTCTTTTTGTTCTAGAATAATAAAAGCATTTTTAAAAGAACGAAGAAAGAACTGGTGTCTTGCTTGGTCCCCCTAAACAAACATTTTTTTGGCTTTAAACTTATAAAATTTATTGCTCTCTATGAATAATATTTACTGTTGGAATATTTTCACGTATTTCTTTTCACAGAAAAAAAAAGCTTTTAATTAAAAGAAGTTAAAGCATTTCTCTCTACTTTTTAGAAAAGGAAAATAAATACCAAGAATAATTACAAATATTGTACCTATGCCTAAAAGCTATTAATCTTTTACTTTCATTCTCTTGAATCATTATTCTAAAGGAAATAAATAAACAAAATAACGATTGTATTCAAAGTAAAAATAACTCCTGTTTTGTAGGAAAACTGTACAAACATTTGTATACAAAATGTAACTTAAGAATTAATAGTGTTATGGATTGATAGGAGTTGAAATAATGGATAGATACAATATTTACAAACAAAACAGTGTAAATAGAGTGCTTATATTTTTAGGGAGAAGGAGTTGAATCAACTCAATTCAATTGGAATATGTAGATATACTTGTGTATTCATTTAATTTGCAATTTTAAGTACAAAAAAAATCATTTAAATCTCAGTTTTATTATATGTAAGTTTTACTTTTATCATACTTTTTGCAATGACTGATTTTATTATATTCTGCAGTAAAACAAAATGAATATTTAGTTTCACCTACTTTTAAAATATTTCCAAGTTATTTTACACAAAGGTTAAAAATTAGAAAGGGATATCTTTTTTAAGTCAGGGGCGAAGATAGTAGGGAGATACAACCATCAACCGTGACTATAGATTATGTCATTTCTAATCATCCCCCCCCTCCCAGGGTTCTAGAGTTCAGAGTTAAAAGGAACAAAATTATGTGAACATAACTTTATTTCATTTGTTAAATATATAAGTCACTAAAATACTAAAGTTTAATCAACGCTAAATATAAATTATTTATATTATTTTGGCATACAAATTTAATTTTCAATATGTAAAGTTAGGAATGGTCCTTTATGTTGAATCATTTTTACTGAAGTATGTCATGAGGAAGATCAAAGTCTAATTCAGTTTTGTTTATTTTAAACAAAAGCTTAAAATAATTGAATTAATTATTAATTATTATGCCAAAAGAATGAGTGAGAAATGTCAATGATTTTTTTTTGGTTTTGTATATGTATATCTTAAAAACCACTATCTTAAATATTAATAAATATATGTATATATTTGAGCATAGGTACATTGAAAAGAGAATCTGATCCAATAGTGCTTCAATGTATATTACTATTATTTTTTTATTTTTTTGATAAATAATATACATACACATAATAAAATTTTTGTACGATTTTATAAAACTTCTTATTCAAATGGTAATCAAATTTAATCAAATAATCGTATCGTATACGTACATACTTCAAGATAAACTGTCAACAAAAGCAAATTACAATAATTAGTGTATAAACTTCTAAAGGCTTGTTCAATTGTATCATTAATCTCAAAATTCATGAATACATAATTAGTGAAGTGAGAGTCATACATATATATTTAATGTATATATTCATATACATATATGAACAAAAGTTAGTAAATAAAAACCATTGTTACATAAAAATTAACTAGGTTCGTGTCATATCTTTTTGTAAAGATATGTTCAATTTTGTTTTTAGAGTATTTTTGCTTCTAACAAAGAATTAATATGACTATATTGAGTTTCCATTCTAATTATAAATAATGTTGGAATTTAATACATTAATTATTTTTAAGTATTAATATTCAACCGGCAGTTCTCTATGGGTATTAAGTGATTAGCAAATTCTTGAAATAATTAACCAAGTTATCGAATTTATCAAGAAAAATAAAACAGAAAATTATGTTGAATCTGTGACACATACTTGGTGAGGGTCTTTGATCTGTATGCTTTTTTTAAGGATTCTCAAATAGGTTGATTATTTCTGCTCAAAAGTTGCTGAAAACACTCCGTTAACAGTTGAAATTTTTTTTTGATTATATACATACGTACTTTTCTTCAAATAAAGGTATGAAAAAAGATTGTCTAGCTCATGGTAATCAAAAGCCACACTTTTTTGTTTATCAAAATAAATAATATACGTATGTATTTGCAAATTTTGGTGTATATCAATCAAATTTTTTGGCTGTGGTACGCTAACAACCAAACGGTTACAGAGTAAGTTACAATTAATTTTACTACAATTATCGGGGTTTTTTTATTGGTAAATACAAAATGTGTATTAAAAAATAATTGAATAGACAATTTTTTAACCAAATTTGTTATGCTGTGAAGTGTAATATATAGATATATTAAAATAAAAACACATTTTTTTTCTTGAAAAAACATAAAGTTTCAAAATTTTAAGACTGTTGGGCTACCTTTAAATACTTTCAAAATAATTCAAAATTTAGATATGATATCTTTAGACCTAAAGAAAACAAACGGAGAACAAGATCCTAAAATTAAAAAAAATTAAAAAGTAGTTCCATCCTAATCAATACCGATATTACATTTATACTAATAGACAGAAAATATCCTTGTAAGTTAATTACTATTGGACCCATGGGAGTCTATTGTGAACAATGAAAACGCAAATACTCATACATTGACAAAAAAAACAACTCATGAAATATCAACTATGGCCAAATGAAAAAAAAAAACTAAATTAATCTTTAAATAATACTAATAAAAACACATGTATGTACATGTTTACCAATGTTTTTACATAAGCATATATGTCTTGTATATTTTCTCTGAGTTTTTATAAGCAAATAATCGCTCGTTATACTTGAATAATGTTGATAAATAGATCTTCATTTAAAAAAATAAATAATTGCCTAACAAGTATTCTTTCCTATAATTATCTACAAGGATAAATGAAGGAATAAATGATAGAATGTACATATTTGTATAATGTATATTTATACATATATAAAGAGAGAGAGAGAGAGAGAGAGAGAGAGAACTCTACCAATGTATGCAGAATTTATAGTTCATTTCTTTTACATTAATATTCCCCATTTTATACCAATATGCCAAAAAAAAACTTTTTTCTTTTACTTCATTTACTTATTCATTTCCATTCAAGTACCTCCTTCTTTCTTTAAATTTACTTTTCAAAAAAATATATAAACTTTTGGCAAACTTTCTTAGTATGAAACTCATGAAAAAAACAAAAAGAACATGATTTATATATAAAAAATAAAAAATGATGATCTCCATATTTGACGTGAAAAGCTTGTATATATTTGATTTACAAATCATAGTTGCTACCTATACTCATGTCTATGATTCTATTATCATAAACTAGTTTATATGTTTATATATATTTATACATAAAATCAGACACTTGAAAGCTATTTTCTCTCTCTTTATTAGCATACAAATAAGTAAATTCATAAATATGTATATTAAAATAGTGTTAAGTTAATTTAATAATAATTAATTAATTTAAATTGTTACCACCATTGAAGTTGTTCATACATTACAATTAAATATCAGAAATGGAAATAAGGTGTTGATAACACCCTTGTTTTTTTCAGTTAATGATTTGGCTACTTTCCATTTCTTTATAACATTGTTATGAAAGAAAAGGTATGTTACTAAAAGAAAACAAAAAACTGAAGTTTTACTAACTCAATCAGTCTCATTTCTGTCATCAGTTCATAACTATGCTTTTCTCTATAAATAATAATAAAACTTGAAATTTAGTGGATGTTAAATTAGGAATCTCCAGATTCAAACTTATTTTCCTCTTATACCTTTTTTTTTATTCAGTAAAAAATGTAATAACATTAATTAAACTCTTTTTGTCTAAGCATCTAATAACGAGTAATTAACTACTTTTCCCATGTAAATTACTCAAAACTGTGAAACAAGTCAAAAAATATTTGAAACTATTATCTAAATTAGCATCTATTAATGTTCGAAGTATAATCAAAAGACACTCAACTTAGTATGTATGACAGTTCTGTGGACAATAGGGAGGTTTCTTGTATGTTCAACACTTTTGTTATTTTGTAAATATAAGCTTCCAAATTTAACAAGTTTCTCAATTTATTTATATATTATTGAATAGAGCCATTTAATACAGGAATACATTTTCTTTTATATTCTTTACTTTTCATGTTATTTGTATTTAAGTATGTTTCTTAGTGTTAATGTAACCATTGCATAGCTATAAAAATGAAGTGTTCTGTTAGATTCATAGTATACATACATAACATATACATTTAAAATTTGGCCAGACACATGTAAACATTACAAATAAGTATGTATAAATTTACACGTCTGGTCCAGATTTACAATAATGGTATAAGATGTTTGTTTATGACAGAAATGAATGTGCGTCATTTTATTTTCAATAAAATGCCTGTGGGTAAAAGGTTTTTTTTTCTTTTTGAGAAATTGGCAATTGTCTAGGTTCTTTTTTTATTCTTTACTCTCTTTTTGTTTTTCACTTCTTCTTCATTCCAATTGCTTTTTCTTTGAGTGATATTCATTTCTTTGTGTGCGTAAATAAGTGATCAGAGAACAAATCATCAGTATCGTTTTGTAAATAATGTAATAACTTACAAAATGAAAAAGAAAAAGCTCGTTAAAATGAAAAATTGTTTCAATTATATCTTTTTACTGAAGTAATATATTTTTTTTCCAGAACATGAAAAACTATTTCTCTTTAACTAGAGGCAACATAAATTAATAAACATTATTTTAATAATACTATGATCTGATAAATTGTTTTTCCTCATATTAGTTTTTTTAAGTATTCCTACTATTCAAAATAGTTATACACGACTATGAATTTAATCATTGTAGTTTAATTTGATTTCATTCTTGTCATTTATAAAAAAAATAACTATTTTTTGACTTAAAAACAACACTATAAAAATATCAAATTCACTGCCTACTCTTAATACATTAACTTCACTTCTTAAACAATTGGTCAGCTTTTTAAGATTTAAGATGTTTGTATATATTATAAAAAATCAATTTGAGAGATTGAACTTAACTTTTTCATTTTTCATTGCTCCATGACCAGCTTATTTTAAGACATTTTTATTGTAAGTTCGGCACATTAAATGATAGCAAGCATAATAAATTACAGATAAGAATTAGTTTAAACAACATTTAGAGACGTATTACAATTACATATAAAAAAGTGTGCTACAAAACTTGTACAATCTCTATTAAAGTAAATCAGTTATCGACTATTACCAATAATTTATGTCCTTAAAAACTAAGAACCAATTTCTTTAAACACATACAAACGAAATCAACAATTTTTAGTCTCCATAAATAAAATGGGAGTTAAAGTTATTAAATTCTTAGACATTAAAAAAACAAATGTGGCTACTGTGACGGTCAATTCTGAAAAAAGATTTGACCCTTATTTATTAGTTTTGACCTTAATATAATTTAAGGTGTATGATCTTACTTTTAAACATCGTTTTTTTGTTAATAACTCAAAACTAACATAAAATCTTTTCTATGATTTCCATGAAATAAAACTAGATACCTAATTTAAGACTTCTAGGATGTAATTTCTCAAAATCTTAGCCCATGACTCATTTGCTTTGCTATGGTGATGAGAAAATATATGGAGTGACCTTCATTAAGCCATTGTTTAGTTATTTTTACAAGGATCTAGAAAAATCGATTGATTCATCATTTATCTATTTTGAACTCACAAACAATTTATCTCAAAAAATTCATATGAGTCGATTCCTAATATGTGCCTAGACACATGCATTCATTAAGTTATAGAAACATATTTATAAATATATCATTTGATCTCACACATCTGTTACTTCTTCTTGAAAATATATGTATATATATATATATATACATTGCATGAGCAGATGTACATATAAATAATTTAACAGTTATTATATATGTATATAAGTAGCTCTGTTATGAATTTATGACAGGTAATAAAGAAAACAAATATGTAATTTACTAGAACTTCATTTATAGGTACATGTAGAGCAGTATAGATTAGGTATTCCTTTTGCTATAAAAAGGGCATAATGATGTTCCTACAAAAATTTATTTCTGCTTATATTATTTTAATAAAAAAATCACTAATTTGTAACGGCTATCCATTGAAGCTCTACCTTCTTCATTGTACTCTGAATAATGATTTTTTAATGATGTTATTAATAAATATACATATAGCTTTCTTTCAATACACGAATGTTTATCCAGTATAAACAAGATTATATTAGGATTTAATAAATATTATTATGTTTTTTTTCTTTTAAATTAAATGAACAAGAAGTTTTTAATCTCATAAGAATTAGTTTGTTTTCATTACATTTAGTTTTAGAAGTAGAAGAAACAGAGTAAAGGTATAAAAAGAATAGAAAAATCCTATTATTTATAAATAATGTCTCTGTACAACTTTTTTATACTATATTTGCGTAGTTTTATATCCTTAAATCCTCAAATTCATTTATATTATTATATATTTTTGTACTCTATTATATCTGAAGAAAAATAAAGTTCATTTATGTAGACGTCGTTCTTATACAGAATACAAAGGCCTTGCCTAATCCCTCAGGTGTATAATAAAGTTATACAGCAATATCTCTATTCTATTTTTTGAAGGGTTTCTGAAATCCAACTAATTCGTGAAACTATCTTTCCTTCATTATCGCTCAGTGAGCGCATATATTTTCCCTTTTTGCTACTTTTGTAAAGTTACATTATCAACAACAAAAAATATAAATAAATAAAGGTTCCCTATGTATTGAAAGATATCCTAAATTAAAACCATTTATAAATGGGTATTTATATAAAACATTACAGGGGATTTTTTTTTAATTTGGAGGACAAATGATGTCCTTGATTGCATGCAAAATTTTCTTTCATTAGACAAGTGCTCCTAAAATTTTTTTTTTGCTAGCAGATTAATAAGATAATTAAACCCATTATCTACTTCGCATTCATCACAACAATACTTAATCCAACCTAAAAGGACACTAATGCAAATTTCATACAGCTGGTGACAAGACTCCTTGATAATTAATAAATAAATGTTCTCAAATAGTATTAAATTTATTCTTAATAAACAAGTTCCCTGTTTATGACCATTTATGATTGCAATCACTACTCTATCCGTGACATTATTGCTCATCGTTACCAGTCGTAAAAATTAAAATTATAAAATAAATGTTACAGTATTTATAAAAATATACAGCTTACTGTGACACTTAAAATTGCTCATGTTAATCAACTACATATTGTTTCAAACAAAAAGAAAAATGATTGGATTGCTATTCAATTGTAAAGAGCAAACAATTATTTATTATATGTATATTGAATTGTTAAACTAAATTTAAAAAAAAAGACATGCTTTACCAAACAAACATATGATAAATCCGTAAAAAAATATTATATTCAAATCAAAGTGTTTAATTACATTGTGACAAAAATAATAGTTAATATTATATTATTAAAATGAACTCGACTAATACAAATTTTATATCTAATTTTTAAGGAAAAAGATAAACCGATTTTTTTTTTCAGATCAACCTTTGAAATCACTGTAAAAAAATCAAATAGATAATAGCCCAAGCATGACACTTTCATTATAGCAAAGAAAACGAATTATATACTAATATTTTGTGAAATTGTATAAAAGAATTTTTAAACTGTGGACACAGTTCTATTTCATTGATGACCCGTGTGGCCACATATCAATATGTTACTGTTATCACACATATTGCTATCGAGGGATCAAAGTCCTGCTTTATAGAATTAAATAACTAAATAACGAATTTTTAAAGTGAATGATTTGTGTTTATCAAAGAGAAATTGAATGTAACTTAGCATTTGTTGAGAAATGAAAGTTTAATAAACTTTCAATTTATTTTAAGAAAGAAAAAAGTTTCAAATAAAGTCATATTGAAATTTGAACTTCTACAAGTTTCTTAAAGGTTTTGAGAGTAAAACATTCTTGATTAACAAATGATTTGCTTGTATGTCTTTATTCATGCATTTGACCTAGTTCCTATTACCCTTGTTTATGCTCTTTTATACACTCACATTGTATGTAGATTCATGTATTTAACCAATTCCTCACCAAATGTATTTATTTTTATCCATTCAATATTGCTCTGCTCATTGTAAGCATTTTTTCATGTACATATTATGAAAAGTGAAATATGGAGTATCCAAACTCTTGATATATTTTTAGTTACTTGCATAATACATCACCTTACATATATATATTATTAGAAAAGTATGTCATCTAAATTACAATCTTTTTTCAATGCACAAATTATCATGTGGTATCAAAACTATAATTATTTTATTGTCTAATAAATTATATCAAACCTTTATGGTTATATCATGGTATACAAGTAAAATTGAGATATTCTTGCAAAAAACACTGTGCTCGAAAAATAAATTTCAAATTATTTCATTAGCTAAAAAGACCTAACATTATTAACATATCTTGAGATGAAAGGAATCTTAACGATATTTATTAAATGTAAACTTTTTATCGTTCATATAAAAGATAAAACTCCTGTAAAATAAAAATACATTAAATACATTTGCTCTTCTTAATTTTTTTTTTGACACTAATGGGCTACTTTGCTCCCTTTTCGACCATTTCTTATTGAAATAAGAAAAATAAATAAAATAATATATTTATACTCATCAGAATCTGGACATTAGATGTCGTTTGGAAAGAAAAAATGGAAAATATGACTTATTTCATCATCAGAAAAGTAACCATCAAGAAAAGGGATGTGTATTATACTTCAGTCTGTATTAATAATATTATATGTACAATTACGTATACACATTTTTTTTTTCTTTGTTTTTTATAAGGTATGTAACAAAATAGGTATAGAAAAAAAAGACATACATGACTTTATATCTAGATTAAAAACGACGAACGATATAAAACAATATACCACTGTTCTACATATCTCTTACGTATGTCTTCCTATACATATAATAATATAAATTCAATTTGTTAAAAGTTAAAAATAACTTGCATCTAGAGTTATAATGTGGTAACATATATATGTATATATATACATATGTAATTGAATTACTGCTGCGTACATGGATATAAATTATATCAGTGTGAATTAAATAAATATGCACATTTCAGAAAATTAAATAAGCTAGTACATAGGTATCTTCTACAAGTATTTCTTTTCAAACCCAGGCTTTCTTCTTCATAATAGGAGGCTGAAGTCTGTTTGTATCAAATAATCAAACATTGGAGGATAAATATATTTATATCTGAGTGTAGTGATCGTCTGTAATGATATGCATATTTTTTAATAAATAGAACCATCAGAATGAGAAGAGGCTTAATATTCTGTAGATAAACAAAAATAATACATTTGCTTCTCAATAAAACCCCATACGTTACCAAGCCCTCACTATTACAGCTCATATGCATGGTACTTACTAATATGACAATTTCCACTTGTATAAAAAACAATGTATAGAAATACAATTTTACATAAGCTCAGGTAAATTACATTATTTTACATACATAGGTAGAATACAAGTAAAAAGAAATTACCCTGACCTTGGGGACGCGTGTGTATATTTAATGTATCTTTACATGTTCAAATAATATGTTAAATAAATGAGTCCCACTCAGACCTTACTACCACTAACAATGAGTACTTTTTTTATTCTTTTAATATGAAGAAACTGCCTATACATACATGTGAAGAATACCAGGGACAAATATATGAGTTTAAGACTCAAGAGAGTATTTAAGCGATGTTGTATGTACTATAAATATAAAATATCAACAAAAAAAAAGAGAGAAGATATTATGAATACTAGAAACTTTAAGTTAAGAAAGATAAAAAAATAAATAAATAATGTAAAGGAGTAAAATGATGAAAGTACAAAATCCCAGAGGAGTTATTTTCCCAAAACATAAATTGCCGAGCAAGCAAAATGAGTTTCAACATCAGAATATTTATGTCTTATTAAAGAAAGGAGTTCACTCGCTCTTTTCTATTATATGTATGTATTTTAAGTATCTATTTATAGAACATATACATATTTTATTGAGCTCTAAATAAGATATTATACAAATTAGTTTTGAAATGAAATAACTAAAGTAATTTATAGCTATTGTCTTTTGTTTAATATTATTGAAGATTATATGTTTTTATACATGTACATATTACGTATGTTTGTAAGAGTAAAAAGCCATATAATCCCTTAAAGATCTCAAGAAAATATAGGTATTCATTTTGCAAATTCCAGTTATTCACAATATACATATGTTTACATATGTACATATAAAAAGGATGTAAAAAAAAGGGTGATGGTAATTCTCAAAAAGAGTACTAAAGCGCAGAGATTTGAATATTAAATTGAATCAATAGAATGAAAGGGTTTGCACATATGTAATGTATGTATGTACATTCAGTTCTATGACCGTTTTTATTAGTGAACTCATATAAGCACACGAACTATTTGATGATGATACAAAAATACAAAATAATCGCATTTCATAGTTCCATATAATTGAAGAAACAAAAATATCGCTTCTTGGCCTTTTGACTAAGATCAAAGCGTGCTATCTATTCTCATCAACTTAACATGTCATACAAAGGCCAGATAGAATGCTCTTTTCGAAATTAAACTTATTTTTGAGGGGAAAAGTGACTCACATGCTTGCATGGGCTCATTTATAAGTTGGTCTTTTATTCCAGTATCTCTACTAATTGGAGTCATTCCCAAAAAAAATATAATTACTCGTTATATAGTAAAATAAATCGTTAGTTTCGACGATCAGTGTTTTTTTCAAATTTATTTAAATGTAGAGTACCAAACTCATTTCAAAATTCCAAGAATTTTGATTGAAAAAGTCCATCTAACACAGCTTTCCATGGTTTGTAGCAAAGATTCTTGTAAATTTTCGTTTTGATTTATTTTAAATCTGTAATTTCATAGATAATAGAGTCATTTTTTTAAATCGTGATTATACTTGCTGTGAGTAATAAGCATTGAAAATAAAGTTATTTAATACTCAGGCTATAAATATGTTAAACTAATCTTTCTAAAAACTTTTTTTTACTCAGTATAAAAATGAAAAAATTACCGGGTATACTAGTGAAATTTTTACAACTTAGTTGTTTTAACTGAGATGAAGTAGTTTTTACTTTGTGTATTCATACATACCTATATACATTTATTGTGTAGTTTATAAAAATATCGAATTATCGACTATAGGATTTAATCTAAATAAGCATTGATTTGACACATGATTTGTTCCAATATCGATCTACTATTGAATAAATCAAATTATAAAGAACTTATTTTCCTTCATAGAAAAATTGTATAATATCCACATAAAAATGGTTAAATCAAAACGAAACTATCCTCACAGTTTTTAATAATCATACAAGGTAATTGAACATGAAGGCCTTAATCACTGCAGGAAAAATACTATTCCCATGAATGAAAATGTTTGTAAATTATATTATATTAAGTAATGTATCATTTGTAAGGAATTTGGAAGACATTTTTGAATAAAAGTATTTTGAATGAAAGAAAATTAAAGAATTAATTAATTACATACATCATTAATTATATTAATGCATGCATCGCTATTAATGACTTAACTTCGGAATTTTTCATATTTCATGATTTAAATGTATATATAAATATTATGTAAAACCATGTGCATATATCGTATTCACAGTACATATTCCGAATGAGAATTAAAGATCTCTAAATACAATTATATATACAATTGAATGCAAACTTTATTTAGTGTTGTCAACAATTGACTTCTACTCTAGATTTAACACATATTACGAAAAGGCAAAGTAACAATACATCTAAAATTATAAATTTAATACACATTTGGATGATTCATTTATGACAAGAAATAATTTATCAAATTATAGGGGGGGAGGAAATATATCATAATAAGTACAATGACGTCAAATAAGACCTAGAAATACTAAATCACATCCTTCATGACTGAATGTTTTTCATGATATCCCTGCTAAAATATACTACATTTATATAATTCGTATAACTGGAACTCAAGAGAAACAGTTAAATTTGTTCAAAAATTAAGAAATTTGATTTTGTGAAAATAAAAACTTATATAACCAAGTATCTTTCAATAATCAACTTTTTTCCAATGTTTATCTTCAATTTGTTCAATAACATTAGGACATACATAGATTATGCTGTTTTTTTTTTAAAATAAGAAAGATTTTTCAATCAAAGTATGTTTAGTTGTCGGTGATTTGCTTGAATAAGGGATCAACATTAATCTATTAAATTGTTAACAAAAATTTGTAGTTTGAAAAAAATTGGGGTAGGTGAAAATATATCTCACTAATATGAGAAGAGATCATGATGCTCTTAGGTTCAAGTTATACTACTTCTATTGTTACTGAAAAATTATCCTAAATAGATAGTAAATTATGGGCTTGAGTAATATGTAGTTGTATATTTGTGATTTGATTACTAGAGACGTGAAAGAAGAGTCTTTTATGGTGAATTTGTTTCACTTTAAAATCGTGTCAGCTGGTTATGTACTTTGAAGCTGTCTTCATTTTTTCCTTATTCTGGTAGGAAAAACAAATAGATATGTATCGACATTTAAAATAAGTTAAAACTTCCCAAATTCATACCCTCTGCGATGAAAAGATATGCTGTAATATGCTTGAGGATAGGATATCAAAGTAATCACAACTTCTTAATTCCCTCTTTTATTTTAATGTGTCGACAGCGTTATATTTCCCATTGTCACCCTATTTTATATGACGTTATCTCAGGCGTGGTTTTAATGCTATGTGGGAGTGATTATTATTTCATATCCTTAGTACTAGCTTATAATTTAATGCTTTGTAATAGAAAAAAAAACCCACCATTTTAGAGGGATCAATGGCATACACCCAATTAATTTTGACAAAAGGAGTATTCAAAGAAAAGAAAAAACAAATACCTTAGTCTCAATATATGTATCTATAGTCTTTATGATTAAAATACCTAGTTCTTTAAGGTTGTATTTCCTTGTGTAAAAAAAGAAAAGAAAAGAAGGAAAGCTCATTATTCTTAATAATAGACAAAATGCTCTCCCATTGTCCTTGACTCTGTCTCTCTACTTTTTCGTAAAGTTCTTTCATTGTCTAAATTGCCATCAATTTCATGATTAAGGTATGAACTTGTCTTTCTCAGATAATCAAATTTCATTAGTTTATTAGTTACAACTAACATATGAAATAAATCACCATGTACTCAAGGATTTAACTTTAAATTTAATTTAAATAAATTAATTTCCGCACACAAAACAAACTACCCACTTCTTTATCAAGAAGAAGTGTCTACAAAATACATATTTATATGTAAATATACAAGCATCTAATATATTATTACGTATATCCTCTTCACCTGTGTTTCATTTTGTTGCCTTACAAGAAATATAGAGTGAATCAAAAAGTTTTTTTATTTACTCTTTTTTTCTAAGATTACAACTCAATGAATTACACTGAAATTAGATTAACTGCATCAAATTTGTTTTGATTATTTCAGAATAACAAATGTGCTAGTAAAATAAATAAACGTGACTGTTTTTCTAAGTGAGTGTGTGTGTGTTTTCCCTATTTTTCCAAACATTTTTTCCTTGCCTCTTGCTTTCATTTCTTTTCTTTTTGGGCATATAAGTACATATATGTATGTATGAATGAATGTTCACTACATACATATATGACTACATAAATAAAAAAGTACCAAACACACTGCATATGTATGTAAGTACATGCATACACAAAACATAAATGAATTAGAAGAAAAAGAAAAAAAACACCTCAATTATGGTAAGTTGGTATCTTCTTTATTTTTCATGCTTACATACTTATGTATGTAAACAACAAAAAAAAGAAGAAATTTAACAACTGAAATTTACTATTGCAATTGTATAATTAATGCATTTGCTCTTGCTCAACTTTTTTTTTTTTGAAATTATGTATGATAAACATGTACAAAAGCCAAAATTATTATAATTCAATTTTTTTAAGATTAATACAGAATATAACAACAATCTTACATGCATATATTTTCAAAGTTATGTCTGTTTGAGACATAAACTCGAAAACGGGTGAATGCTTGTAGTTTATTTTTGACACGTTATCCCTTTAGGATACTGCACTAAATAAAAGTTTGCTTCAACCTTGCCACTTTATTAAAAATACCTATTTTACAAAAATGTTGTTCTTACAGTATTAGGCCCTCGTCTGACATTTTACGTCTCTATCTTGAAAAAAGAGGACATAAAGCCGTATCAAGTTTTTTTGGGACTTTTTATTCAGGGATTTATGACAAAACAGAGCAATATGGAAAGTTGCAGCAGAAAATAAGAGTTGTTTTATCTAAATATAGTCTCCCACAGTATAGACTACTGATTTTTCTAGGTCCTTTATTCAATCAACAATTGTATTCTAACATTTTTACCCAAAGGCCAAGGGTCTAAACATAATGTAAAAAAATGATACTACCGACACCCAAAAGTTGCTGAGGTGTTTAGGAACCTGTATTGCACTTGACACCAATGATTCAACTTAAAATAGAGAGTTCCATCTATATATAAAAATGGTTTAATTCATAGTCGCATAGAATTTAGGCTACTGATTTCTTCTTTTCGATAATATTTCTATTCGAATCAATTTTTTACCAAAACACAAAGAGTATAACATAAAGTTTTTCAAAAACATCTATATTTGCTACTTTTTTTCTGCTCCAACTGCCATGGCATCTTAGGGGAATCTATCGATTCAGTTTTTATCCTTTACTTCATGTTGTATCTTTGGTATTTCTGTAAAAACTTATTTTATGCAAAAATGAAGTCTTTAGGTCTTGAAGAGTAATCAATAAAGTCATCAGTACATTCATGTTTGTTTTTTGTACTGGAATTAACGCCTAATTGGAGCAAAGTAAAAGGTTTTGTCACAAAATAAAAGTTATTCAGTCTATGCATCCATGAAAAAATTATTTTTTGCTCCAAATACAAGGTGCTTCTTATGTCAAAATTATTAATCGTAAAAACCCAAAATGTAGCATTAAGATGTAGATTAACTGAATTTACATATATTCTGTTCCTTGGGATAGAAAATTCAACAATGTGTGATCTTTTTGCTCTTTGACAAGTGAAGTTGAGGGGTTTAGCTAAATTTTTATATAATTGGTTCTTCATTTTACATAGTACTTTACGTAGTACTTACGTGAAATAGTTACAAAAAACAATAAGAACGATATTTTGTTAGTTAGTAATAAACTGCCAGGAAAAATTACACAAATTTATTATTTTTATTGTTGATAAATCAATAAGATAATTTTTGGTTCTTAAATTATATAAATTTATTCCTTCATTCCATTCCCTTATTTATTTCATTCATTTCTTAACAAAGATAATTTTTTATACAAAGTAATAAAATTTACTCATAACTTTTTTTAGAAAAAAAAACTGAATCTCTATAATTACTAATTATATTCATTTTTAAAACGTTACTTTTCCTCACAATTAACCTTCTTCAAGATGAAGTTTTCTTCGAGAATAACGTAAAATTTTCTGTACATAGGTTTTTTTTGTTGAAAATTACCTTACAAAAATATGATTAATATAATTAAAACCTCAGATATACTTTTTTCTATGAATTACTCGTACATAGATCATTTTGTAGAACATTAGTTAAATTAAATTTATGGGTTTCTTTTTACTCTATTTTACATGTAGGTATTATATGTATATAATTGGATGTAAAAATAACTGAATTACCACTTTATATAATATTTTTAATAAGTCAATTCAAGTAGGTCTTTTTATAGGTAATTTTTTATTTTTACAATAATTTCAGTAAGGTATGAATAAATCAATTTAAAATTCATAACTGCAAGATGGCACAAATTTAATGAGTCATAGTGAACAAACTAATATTCAAGCCTACTGCCTTATGGAGCCTCCTCATCTTTTCCTATTGAACTGAAACTTAACAGAACATGTTTTTATTCCTAAAAATAACTTTTGAAAAGAAGCCAACCACAAAACTAAGCAAAAAAAATCGAGTCACTCATATGTACATATAAAATGACTTGGCTATAATTCAACAAAATACTCAAATTAATAGTGGATTGAATTAAAATTTACTTAAACAAAGAGTTATCCTTTTTTTGATAATCGAAAAATTAATTAGCACCTAAATAAATAAGAAGGTAAATAAAGTTTTTTAATACCAATTCTAATTTTCGGAAATTTTGAATTTTTAGTTTTTTTGGAATATTTTTAGACTTTTTATAAGTTTGAGCTAATCTTTGAGCAAAATCAAAATTGATGATTCACATTAAAGGAATCCTATTTTTTGCAAAATTTATTGTTATTTCTGTATGTTGTATTTTATGTAAAATCATTCCTCATCACAGATTTAAAAAAAATTCAACACATAACTATGAGTAAAAAAACAATCTAAAATAATCTTAAATACAAATTGAAATTTCTCGCAAAAAACATATTTGGTCTGAAAAAACTATTTTAGGATATGTGATTTGCTTGTCAAGTACTATTTAGAATTAGATACGCAACCTAAAAAATTTTTGAAGAAGTAAAACTTTATTGACTTCTTGTTGTATCCAATTTGATGAAAGCAAATTATTTTCATCAAATAAAAATCAACTTTCATACTATGTGAGTATCTACTCATTTTAAGTTTATAAAATATTTTCATGTTTGTAATTTCAAGACAAGTGTAAGGAGTGTGTTAATAAATGATTATTTTCTTAAAATTATCATTCAACTTTCCTTGAAAACATGGTCCTTTGTGTACTATTAATCCTATCTACTTACATAGAAATGACTTCTACACTTTTATATAATTTGCTCTATTATTACATTAATAATGTTCATTAATAGGTAATGAAGTTTTCAAGAAATACAAAGATACATAGAAAACACTTTGGAGTGAATTATTTAGTGTATGTATGTATGTATATAGACTAATAATTCAACACATGAGACTAGTTTTTTCTCTCCCTCTAAGAGTAATTCATTTTGTTTTCTTTCATTATTTTAATTGAATCATGAAGTCATTAAATGAACTCCTTTTATCCTTCTTGGGAATTAAGTTTATAAACGATTGCAATATTTTGCTTTATTATATACATGGATGATAATAATGAATTCATTTGTAAAGGTTGTGTTCCTTGAGATTTTTTCGTCTTTTTTCTTATTGAGAAATGCTTTTTAAATAATTAATTATTGATGGATTAATATACTTCTTAGAAGAGGGGAAGATGTAGATTTATAAATAATTAATTATTCAATTATTTTAAATCAAATTTGGAAAATCATTATATTAGGAAATAGAAGATGATCTCAAAATTATGTTTATCTATAGACTATTAGCATCTTTAATTGTTGAAATTATCATATATGTATGTGAAAAATAAAGATAATTATTTATACAAGGAAATGTAATATTTTGTTAAGTACATTTATAAAATAAAAATAATTTTTAATTTAACTATTTCATCAATTTTAATCTAATTGATCCAAATTAAATAAATAATTTATTTCTACTCAAAAAAGTTTATAAAACTTTATTTTATAAAAGTTCACATTCCAATGCAGAATGCTATTAAATAAAATATGTAAAATAAATATCAATAATATTTAAATCTTTGAATATCTATATACGTAGTAAATAATATATGTAATAAAGTAAGTTGTTAATTTAATGACCAAATTTTAGTTTTGTTTCATCGAGTCACATGTGCTTGAAAGTTTAACTACTAATTGATATCAAAAGTATAGATAATTTCATATCTTATCCCTTGAGCCTTCTTATATCTTGACAACATTTGTGCATAACAAAACAAAACATGGGGAGAAATAAAAGAAGAAAAAAACGAGCAAAAATATGAACACAGCTGACACAGTAATATATATACTATGTATTTTTGAAGGATGTAAAAGACTTTTTTGACATGATTGTATCAAGGACGTCATGTGTTCTTGATGTTTTGTTCTTTATTTACTCTAATTTGAATAATACATATAATAAGGATTACTCATAACAAACAAAAATGCTGACTTGAATAAACAATATGTAAGTACATATTGAATAGGAACTGTGTCTAAATATACAAATGCAGTACAGATCTGGACTACAAAGTGAATAATTAAATATTCTGTAAATATTTAATTTCTTTTGATTGTACACAATGTGACATAGGTGTCCATCAAAGTTTCTTAATCTCAAATGTTTCGATGAGTTATGTTTTAGTGATGTATTTTGGAAAAAGTCCCCAAAACAGTCTCATATGTTAAATTTGTACCTATGTAGTAATTTTGTATCTTCATTATAAAATATTTCTAGTTAAATGGCTTCTGTAAATGGGTGATAGGGTCAACATTTTTGAGTAATAGATCCTATATTCGTAATTGTGTATTCATTGTCGTTTGGATATCAGAGCACAGTGTTGATCAGATACTACAAAAGGAAATGTAGGATCTTCTCTGATATCATTACATCTAGTAATATTATTTATTTTAGAATATTGCGAGTTTCTAATCCTGCAAATATTTTTATTTTCGGTAACTTTTTCATCTAATAAGGATTATATGGTCAGATGAATGACTTTGTTATTATAGATTACCAAACCTTTCATATGATCACGTTCTGGCGATGAGTAAAATTTTGATATAGCAAGAATATATACGATTTAAAAGTCGTATTACTCTTTAGGCGAAATAACTTTACAACTGATTTGGGTTGCTTTTGCAGTTATTGCTGATATTTCAAGACATAAAATATGCTTTCATCGGATTCTAGAGTGTATCAATAGTGTGAAATTTGAATTGATTCTTCATCATTTTATGATAAACGATTTTCAAAAAATGATACATTATACGGGAACAGTGACCCTTTTCATCATTTAATGTTCTAATTGTAAAATTAAAAATTTAATTTCCCTTTAGCAAACTTGAATATATGTATTGAATATATGATAGAGTTGACCTGATACCAATAGAAACATATCTGAGAGTATTTTAATTATTTCAGAAAAAAATATTTCATTTTTTAATGCAAAGGTCATCTAAGGTGGCCCCCAATGTTAAATTATCCAACCTAGCGACAGTATTTTATTTTGTTTGTTACAACATGAAACACTAGAAATTTGATAAAATTTATTTGTATTCATAATTTTCAGAAATTCAATAAACATTGACCTGCCTTTTATATGTACTCTTGACTCCAATGTACATGAAATTAGTGTGCCACGGTACAAAAGGACAAAAAAATAAAGCACTTTTTTGTATAGTTCTATTAAAAACATTTAAGATAACATATATTATACAAGTTGTGCTCAAGATTTTGTATAATTTTGGTTGAAGTTGGAACTAGTACGATTTGTAAATTACAAGAGATGAAACAGTGGACGCTTGAATTTTTAAGGATCACTGAATGTTTATTAGTCAATAACTGCCTTATTAAAAATAATTTCATGACTTAATAAATTTTAATCATTATATTTTGAATTCTTCTCAACACTGTAATTTTTTATTTCAAACACTTCATCAAATTTTTGAATGTAATCTGATTATACCATTTGTATATATATAAATTTATGTATATGGTCCGTGATTGTCATTTTTTCAATTATTTGTAAAAAAATCGGTAATTCCTGTACTAGTAAAATGATTAATTTCACTTATTAAACCTTGTTTCTTGAAAGTAAAACAAAATACAAATGTAATTATAAGATAAATTCATTTATTCATATTATTACTCTAAATGAATAGATGGAAATAAATATCTTTATCATTAAAATTGATAAAAACATATTTTCATTAACTGGTATTTATGGAAACAATTTATTTTCCTAATTGAAAGCTCTTAAGACTTTTCTGGAAAAAAAAAAGAAAGGAAATATTTTCTCATCCTTTAATTAAGTTGCTCAAAAACTTTCTACATATTACTTATAGCAGAAAAAACTTTGACTATTAATATTTCTAAGAAAGTGCATTAATTTGATTTTGGTTATTCATTATTTAATTCTTTTTCGTATAAAAAAAAACCCAGAATTTATCATGTGTAACATTAAGAGAATAATTAATTGATGAATTAGTATGTTTCCAAATTCAACGACAATGTCCTTGATTAATTTTACATTAATTATAAGAAATGAATCAAATACTTTATGACATTGTTAAATTTATGGAGTATGTATTTGATGAGAAATTTTGAATTCTATCGGTGCTAGAAATGAATAACTAAATATAAGGTATTTGAACGTGTAAGTGTTTATTTCAGTATGAAACGGAAAAATACATTTTAATTTATCTAATATATAATTTTATTTGTCAAAGAAATAACTTAATGGGGAAAAAAGTGAATAAACATTAGAAAGGGAGGGACTGAAGATGAAGTCGTTTTTAAGTATAAATGTATATATCATAGAAGTATATAAAAACAAAGACAAACAAATCGAAGTAAGTTAATTTGCGTGAACCAAGGTATCAAAAACGGTTATTCAAATATATTCCAACGTTATCTGAATAAAAAAAACGAATAATTACTTCATTGAAGTCAGTTTGATATTGGATAATTCATTCTTTGATATGTTTTGTATTCCTTTTTTGAACACCCATGACCTGAATGAAACCATGAGTTTACTCTGTCTGCTCAATCCAATTGAAGACCTTTTGAAAGAAGGAGTGAAATCGTGAATAGTCCACAACAGCATGTTATCACAGAGCTTCGTAGAGGAAAGCCGTCATTGTTAAAGGGGAATAATAGTATATTTCCTTCCTTGGAAGAGTCAGATTCTGACTCTTTACTAGGATTGTAGTTTTCGTCATCAACAATCTCAACAAGGCCACCATAAACACCAGATGGAGCTAAGGATACATTTTTATGAAATATGTGGAATATTTATTTCTCATTACATGATTTACTTTCTAGTTTTTTACGGTTTTGCTCTCGACTTTCTAATACTGGAGCTTTTTGAGGATGCTTTACTTCAAAACTGATTTCGTTGCTTTTCAAATAGATAGGACTCAGCATAGCCGTACACTTTATCTTAATTTCAGCTTGATTCTAAGAAGATAAAAAATAATGAAAATAAGAACTAGCAGCTTATATTATAATGTTAAATTTTATGAACACTTCTGAAAAATAACTATATAAACAACAACAACAAAAATAAAACAAACTCACACGATAATGATGCTCTCTAATTCGAAAACTGAGGCCAAGTATAGATGTAAGACGTCCATCCTTGCCAATATCTGGGGGATAATGAATGATCCAAGAGCTTTCAGCCTATAAAATTTTTAAAAAAATGATAGAATAGTTCTTTTCCTTCATTATATATTAAAATTTGAGGTTGCTAATCCATATGAAGTGAACGTTAAATTTTAGATTTTTTTAAGGTCTTGACCCCCCCTCCCCCAACTATTTTTTCATTTTGTCGTGTAAATTATTATACCATTTGATAAATGGATTTTATTTTAATTTAGAGGTCCCTTAACGCCTTCAAAGTTATGAAAATTGACAATTTTTTTGAAAATTTCTTATTCTTCTTTCATCATCATCCAAAAACATTGAAATATAATCTTTATTATATTATAACATTTTATAGTTTCACAAACATTATTTAAAATTTCTCATACTAAGTTTCTCTAAAATGTATTTGAAATAATATACAGGAAGGATAAATGAAAGAGAAAAAAAATAAAAGAAACTCGCATAACGTGCATTCATTTTTTCGCATTTCTTTCATTTGATGTATTAAATTCAAAAGTTATTGAAACAAAACGTTATACAATGTCATTAAACGATTTTAATCTTTTTTAAAAACTTATTCAATCCTAGTACGTCTGAATCCAAGAAAATTATTTAAATAAATGATTTTATTTCAATATACGCTGACATTTCTAATTTCATTACATGTAATACAATACAACTTTTCAAAATTCCTGTTCTTTTTATTAAATTTTAAAGTTATGAATTATTTTAGTGATCACAAAATGATGGATGTTCATATGAAAAAAACAAACATTGTTTCTCTAAAAGACTTGAAAGATGGAACTGAAAATGTAATTGACTGGATTATGATCTGTAATTACATTATGAATTACAAAATATGAAACCAAGAACAGTTTATTTTGCAGGTAATTAAGCAACATAGAGAGAAGCGACTTACATTCAAAAAGTCTAAATAATCAAGTAATAATAATATTAGGAATGTTAGATTTCATATATTTTTTTACTAAACCTTCCAGACAAGTTACAAGATACAAACATATAGCAGATTATTTATGTAGTATAAAACAATCTCAGGTATGAATACAATATACTCAATTAGGTAGATATTATATGGTAAGTTGAAATTAAAGGATAATTTTTAATGAACTTTTTATTAAAAAGTAACAAAACAAGTCTTAAATGAAAGATTAAAATTGTTTTAATGACTTTGTATAAAAATATTTTATTGCAATTAAAACTGGATTTATTATATAAAATAAAATATATAAGAAGAAAAGAATGTACGTTATGAGTCGTATATTTATTTTCTCTTTCATTTCTCTATGTCGTTCAAAATACATTTTAGAGATTGGTTGTTCAATTAAAAATATTATAAAGTAACAGACATTATTTCTATAAGTATTTGTAGGAAAATGAAAGAAGAGTATGAAATTTTGAAAAAAAATTGTCAACTTTCTAAACTTTGAAAAACTGATAAAATTTTTAAATTTTTTAAATAATATATTAATTTATAACACAAAAGGAAAAAAATCGGTTAAGACCTTCAAAAAATTTAATCATGTTCACTACATATTGATTTGCATCATAATATATATGTATATATATTTAGCTGAAATACAAGAGACATAAGAATATAATGATTGCCAAAAAAAAAATCTTTTTTATTTTAGCATTATTGTTTGTTTTTTTTTGCGCGTATGACCGCAAAATTATACAATATCATACAGCAAAGCATGTTGTTTATAAATAATATAAGAAATAATGTTTTAAAAGACTTCATTAGAACAGAAATGCTTATTTTGCAAAAAAAACAACAACATTAAATTAATTTTTTTCATAGGGTCCATAAGTTTCTATGTATATTAAATGATGCTATACATATGCTTTTTTTCGTTCATATAAACGTTTCGAGTATGAATGACAACATGCATATAATAAAACAAATGTTTTTTTTACCTTCCTTCTGCAAAATTGTAACAAGGAATAAGTCAACGTTTATTAAATTCCTAACTTATGAAAGTACTTTCATAACTCATACGAAAACCTAAACAGTAATAATATAGGTAGTTAAAATTTGTTGACTTTTGTAATTACTATCTACAATCCTTTCGATAGTAATTACAAAAGTCAACAAATTTTAACTTTTAACATTAGCACCCCATTGTTTAGTTAGTGACATTCGTAAAGTATTTAATTCTTATATATATTTTTGCTCTTAACCTTGAGGGATTTCTCTCTTTACAAATTTTGAATGAAATCAATTATTATTAGAGAGATAATGTTTTATTTGCTTTATAAATAATTTAAAACCAATATATTACCTATAATTACAGATTAGCTCCTTAAAAAAAAGACTTTTTGACCAAAACTATGTCGTTTCTCAGAATTGAATAACCTTCATAAAAAAAGTTTTGGTGTAAATGAGCCCAAATGTGTTATGTGTATTTCTGTACTTTTTTTATCACAAATGACTCAAACAACATAAAAAGATAAAGAAATAAACAAAAAAGCTTATATTAAAAAATATCAAGAGCCGTGATTCGAAAAAGGTAATACGGATTTCTGATTACCGTGTCGTCAAGTGCTATAATTATCTTTCCCATTTCATTAATGATTCATATTAATCAAAGGTCTAATATATACCTATGTAGATTGTAGATGTATAAAATATTTTAAATTTACAATTCATATCAAAGTTATATATTTTATATTTGCAATTAGTTTTTATATTTGTTAATGAAAAAAAATTAATAATTGTTTTTCTGAGTAAAAATTTGATTAAATAAATCTTTGCATGCCATGTGTCATTACCATGGGAAAACAACAATAAAGGATTAAATAAATATTTTTAATTTGAGAATTCAAGGGTTTTCATATACATGTACATATACATAAGTATATGCTCGTATGTATAGACTAAGCATTACCTTTATGAAAATATTTGTATCCATACATAGTAAATTTGATAACAAATATAAAATTAACTCCTTTGTTAGACATTGAAACAAAACTATTCAAATTACAGTGGTATAGTTGTCTATAGTCACTACATACATAAGACGAAAAGAGGTATGGGGCACAATAGCAAATGCTGAAAATGTTTGTTTAGTCAACAGCTATACAAACAAAAACCAAAAATAAAATCCTTTTTCGCCAAATATTTTTTTTTCAAAAAGAAGAATAGAGAAAAAATAAACATATATAAAATATTGAACAATAAAATGGGAAAATAGTCATTTTCAGAGAATGAGAAAGAGAGAGAGGCAAATACACTCTTTCACAATCTGGTGGAATAGTGATTTATGTAATGCCATGTACATACAAAAAATATATACATATCTAAACAACATATAAACGTATGTATTTGAACGAAGAAGGGTATTATTCACTAGGTATTTTGAGAGGAAGTTCCCCCCTATACAAATAGTTTATTAATACACATACCTGAATTGAATTGATGTACCATGAGAGCTCCGTTGCAGGTTTGGAGGAATTTGCAGTGCAATTCAACTTGACCCATCCTCCTACAGGGTAGCGAGATTTCTGCCCTGTAATCGTTGGTCCATGTCTTGGAGCAGCTTTTTTAAAATAAATTAAATGAAAGTCTGGATTGCAGCTATTTCATGATATCTGATAAGCTGACTGACCACTCATGAATTCCATAGGTATAATTTGAATAGATTTACCATATAGGCAAATAAAGAGATGAATTTCACAAATGATTTAGAACTTTAAAATTAAAATTTTGACTATTTTTGAATTAAAAAAGAAATGGGTTTAAAAAGGGAATTGCCATTAGTTTATAACTTTTCTTACATATGTTATACTACATAAAAAGATAATCAACTCTGATTACAGCTCTATTAAAAGCCTTTATTTTTCATTGAATTGCAACAAGAGACAATCAATCTTGTTTGTGTCAAAAAGGTATAATAGTGCTTTTTGTAGTTATGAGTTAATATACATGTACATATATGTATAAGTTAGTCAATAAGCTTTAAAAGTAGTTATGATACATCTCTTGAGTTATGAATATTTTATTGACTTCTTTACATATGCATTTATATTTTTATATGTTGATAAAATCTCTCACCAACGATCCTTGCAGTAGATGTATTCACAATAGTATCATATGAGGGTTTCCCAGCTGTCACCTCACATCTATATCGTCCTTCAGTCGACCAACGTACAAATTTCAGATGCACTCGATTCGCACTTGATTTTCCCTTCTGTAATGTACAAATGAAAATTGTTTATAGCATACACCTCTGTAAAATTTGCAATGACAAGCGTTTATTTTTTAATATTGTATAAATAGTCTTTTGTAGATATTATACATATTTTTAACATTGAATAATGTTTTATTAGAATATGCAATGATAGGCATCTTTCTGTGTTATTCATCAAATTAATATGTCTTGAATCAATCTAATAACCTTATTAATTAATTTGTCCTAGAACATTTGGAATACCTTACAATTGCGTGAAATTTATCAAACCAAGTTAAAAACCTGTACTAGCCTACAACTGAGGTCTTACATGCATATATATATATGTAAACAATCATTCATTTATATCCCGAAACAATTATATTCTACATCTTATGTATCCTTACAATAATCAATAAATGTATCAATGCTCTTGAAGACTCTGTAATTGCGAAAAAAAGTTTCCATAAGCAAAGCTTTCTATAATATGCATGTATGTTTATTTATATTGATATAATATTAAGTTTTGTGTTTAAAAAATTTCTTTTTTCTAACAGCTGAAATGTGTGTACATAAAATCATATAATATATTTAATAATTATTATCCAAAGAAATAAATGAACTTTGAAGGACTTACTTTTGTAAAAACATTAAAAGTTACAAAGTTCTCAATACAAAAAATACAAAGTGATGAACGCAAATTTATTTGTTTTTACTCAATACAATTCACATGATCTATTTTACAATTTACAGCACACTCCTTATTATATTTGTAGAAACTTAACTTATACAGTTAAAGTATACACAAAATTTTTATTAGATACAAAGTCATGTAGCAAAGTATGATGAATGATTTTTAGTCATAACATGAAATTAAATAGGGCAAATAATGAATGTTGTATGTCAATGTTAAAAACAAAATTGCAATTCATTCAAGTGTTAGTGTCATGAAAAAAAAACAAGAGTTGCAGAGAGAGGGATAAAAAGTTAATATAATGTACTACTTTATTTTTAACATCGAATTGTAATATAATCTCCATGTTTTTCTTCAAAATGGTTCATCTAAGTTAATTCTGTAAAATATAGTACTTATACTCTATTGTTATTTTAATTCTTTGAGTTTTTTTAAGAAAAAAAAAAGCTTCTACAAAAGTACTTCCTTGGAACATTATTATTTTGTCACTTTTTTGCGTACTACTACTAAAATATATAGAACCTTTTTATTCATATATAATTCATCAAGTTCTTTAAAAAAATATATATTTTTTTTATACAAGTAAAAAAATACACTTTTTGTCAGTTGGGATTTTCGTTCGAGAAAATAAAATATTTTTCTAAAGAAGCTAATCAATAAAGAACAAGAAAGCAGAAAGAAACAACATCATCCTATTATAAGTTTTTTTTTTACAAAAATATTTACACTAATTGAATTATACCTATAAGTTATAATCTTATTTCAGACATTTTTTGTTAGCTGTACACCAGAGTCTAAGGTGTTTTTTTTTTCATACAAAAAAACTTTAAGAAGTTCATATATATATATATATATATATATATCTATGTACCTATACTCTTAAAATAACTATTCAAAGTTACAAAATGTACCTTTAATTCAATCAAAAAAAAATCGAAACCAAAAGAAAAACTGCTAAGTAAGAGAAAACTCTATAAAAACATATTTATTTCAAAAGAACACATAAACAAATTTTTTTTATTCTAGGAAAAAATAAAGTTTGCTATTGGCAGTTTATTTGTTTTAGTTTTTTTTAATGACTTGGATAAATATTTTGTCTATATACTATATATAATGACATTATACTTTTTATTTATTTCCTGAAATATGAAGAACAGTTAGCCTTAGGTAATACTTTTTGTTATGTGTTTTTTTGAGGATTTTTTTGTACCTGGAAACAGTATCAATACTTGTAAGCAATGCCAATTCCGTATACAAATATACCATTTAATGTATACATACAATTTGCAAATATTTGAAAACTTATTCTATATCTGATCTGAGAAGAAGAAACTATTTTTTCAAAAGGAAAAGGGACTTCTATGATATATTACCTACAAACATTAAGGTAGATTGACAGGTTCTTATTTATTTATTTATTTTTGAAAAACATTAATGGAAGTTGAACATGACTTTGGTGTTGTATGTTCGATCCATATTTGAGAGTAAGTAAGTATTATTATTATGTTGATTATTCTGTTAGCTCAAACGTTACATACATAGAGTATGTGTGTTACTTCAATATTTATAATGAATCATAATTTTCTTTGAGTATATATATACAACTTACCAACCAACAACGCACCAACAAAGTAACTACCTGTATTTTTCTCACGTAGCTCTTATTTATTTTCTATATATATATATATATATATATATATATATATATATATATATATATATGTGAATGTACATTTATAACGATATTTCCTCATTAAAGTTGATTTATTTACACCTTTTCTCGTAGTTTCGTATATTTTTTAGGAAAAAATGTTAGGAATAATTCCATTGATTGGGCTTTCAAATAAATGGTAAATGCAGAAAAAATGGCTGTTACTATTTAAAGTATTGTTTTGATTAATATCCCTTCGAATATATGACTATAGAAGAAATAATTTGACTCAATTTTCCTTCCAAAGGGAATTGATTATTAATTTGAAAGTCAATGATTTTATGACCTGAATGAATGTGATGTCTTTTTTTGAAATGATTTTTGATATTATGACTTTTGTATATAATAGAGAGGAATTTCTCATATTAGCTATTGTACTTAGACATCAAAATATATTTATATGAATTGCAACTTTTTTGAACTGGTCCCTCACATTGTTTCCAGGGGGTAGTTTAGGAATTTAGTCACATCAATTTCATTTAAAATACCCCCCATTTTGCTTTCACAACAGATAAAAGATTGTCTACACATTCACACCCTCATAAATACATAGTTGCATTCATATACCTATTTCGAATGGCATTAAAAACCGTAATTAATAACACATTTTTATCCTGATTCATATGTACCTATGAGGGGAATAATAATATAACTATGAAAGCAAAGGCCTTGAAGAAAAGGAACTCTTTGTATGACATGAAGCCATTCAAGTTTTTTTGCTAGGAGATTATATTTGCTGGGATTCTGAAATATTAAGCTGTGTGACTGAATCCAACAAAATATCTTAATATATGTATATCACAAAAACATTTTATGACATGATTTTTATTTTTAATTAATTATCAATTGGATATTCTAAATTAATCAAGAATGGTAAAATATATGTATTGAACAAAAATTGTGATATGGGTTTGTTGAATCTATTTTCAGAATTTACTCTTCCTGATTGAATAATTAAACAAAAAATGAATTCATGGATCAAAAATGTTTGTTCATTTTATTATAGCTTAGAAAATTATATTTAAAAAAAATGAATATAAGATTTTTAATTTGCATGAAAAGAAGTATACTATATGTATGTATACATACAAATACAGTTTTTGCAAAATGTTTAGAACAAACTTTATTTATGCATATTTTTTTTTTACTTTGATATTAAAGAACATGTTTACCTCGTTTCAAATTAGTTTTAGATTGATTTACATCACTTTGTTCACACGTAGTAAACTTAACCAAACAAATGAAATAAGAATTATATTTTTACAAATAAATGAAAATCAATTTTATCTGAAAAGTTTATACTCTTTACATTTTGTCAATCAAATTACAAAAAAATTAATATGTTGGCTTACATATACTGAGAATGGAAGTATTTAAAGAAGAAAGGGTATTGTACAACATAAATATGTAAATATTTTCTTTTCCTGTGTGTATGTATCTTTGTCATTAAACTTTCATGTTAAATCTTAATAAATTATATCTTATGTCCAATAGAGTCAATTTTGAATATACATTTGTACTTTTTCTTACTCCTAAAAACCATTTATAACTGTATTTAGAATGTAAAGGAAAAATATCTTAAGAAGAGTTGAAACTGTTTGAATCAAATATTTTTTTTTATTGAATAACAAATTTGTTTTTTATAGTACGGAGAGATATTATAAGGAAAACTTTTTCATATAACCGTGAAGTAATATATATTAATCATGCATCTTTATTATTTACTTGTAATCAATAAAAATTAATCGATACTCACTAACGCAAATGGCTAGATATTACAATAAATGTAATAATTATATTATAATTATACCAATTTTTCGAAAAAGTTGATTGAACTCCGTTCCTACCTTTTAATAAGAATTTTCTTCCCTAAGTAATTATTATAATATTATCATAATAATTATCGACTTAATTACTC
This sequence comes from Lepeophtheirus nordmannii, assembly GCA_963680855.1. Classification (NCBI taxonomy): domain Eukaryota; kingdom Metazoa; phylum Arthropoda; class Copepoda; order Siphonostomatoida; family Caligidae; genus Lepeophtheirus; species Lepeophtheirus nordmannii. Next base: position 31,619,390 of record OY804518.1, on the reverse strand, counting down.
ATAAATTAAGGACTATGCATTTTTCATATAAATTTATTTACTAATGATTTTATTGCTCGTATAAATCACTTTAAATTGGAATGAAGGACATTCATACGTAGATATTTTGATTTTATTTGTAACTCTTAGTATGTATTAAATCACATTCAATAATGTCCCTTTAATACATTATTTATCCACCAAGTCAAGGATTTTAAAACTTTAAAAAGTTGTACTCCCTCAAAGCAACATTAGGCAATGTATCAAATTGTAGTTAATTTTGTATTAAAAAACTGCAAATGATTCAACTTTTGTTTATATGAGGGGTCCTTAAACTTTTTTTATAGAAGTCTGCATGATTAAAATAATTACAGATCATTATTAAGACTAAATTTATGTATAAATCGTCTCATTAAATTTCTCGAAGTAAGAATTTAATAACAATCATCATCGAGTTTTAAAAGAAATCAAAATGACTGAAGAATGGAAGTCAGAGTAATATTTTATGTACATTACAAGAAGATTCTAAGCAAAGATGAGAACGAATATTTCCAATGAATATTTCACATTTTTATCAATGGTTAATATTACATTAAATGTTTAATGAATTAAGAGATATTAGAAAACTTATGGGTATCGATATCTTTTCCAATTTCTTTCCACAAGTTGAAATTTCCTCAAAATCTCAATTTCTAAACGATATTCATAAATTTTTATAGGATAGTTTTTTTTCCCTTTAATAATGTTTAATAATAATGAATGAAGCAAAGTTCAAATTTTTTTACATTCAATATCATGTTGTATTGTGACACCTCTAATTGTATTCTAATGTACTTTTAAATTAAGAGTAGGGTTGAGTATATTAGGCAAAGTAAGATTATAAATTGTATCAAAATACCACAATTTTATGTTTTAACAAACAAATTCAAGTACTTTTGGCGGATCAAACCAAGTACTTGAATTGATCTCTACTCGATATTAAACAATTTTACACCCACCTAGGTTAAACAATCCTATGTCTTGGTGTTTTTTAAACTTACTTCTTTTATACTTTTCAGATATTCATGATTTTTTCATATCATTATTTTGCATTATACAAAGGAACAAAAAAAAAAGAAGAAAAAAAAGAAGTCTAAAATTTATTGAACAATAAATTAGATTTTTTTTTGCATATCTAACCCCCTATTTTTAATTTTTTTTTGAGTGAAGATCAATATACTAATTGAATATTAATTCAAACATTTAGAAGTCATTTTATGTCTTCAAAGTTCCGAAAACGGACATTTTTTTTATCACTTATCACAATAACAAAAGAACATGAAACGTTCAGAAATTATCGTAAATTTTTTTAACCTTTAAATGTTAAAATTTATACAATTTGTACATTGATTTACACGACAAAATAAAAATTAGAGGGAAAACCTGTGTAAAATTTAAAACTTAATATTGACTACGTATGAATTGGCACCCTAATATAAGCCATGAAATTTTTTTTTACAATTTTTGTTATATTTATTGGCAAATGATGCTTTAAGTTTTATATAACTGTAATTTTAAGTACCTCAGGTGTAATTTGAGTTGAACTATCTTATGGAATATAAGTCTTTTAATATCAAATATGATACATTGTACTGTAAAAAAATACTTTGAAGGAAAATTTAAGATGTTAAACATTCTTTTTATACCTAAAATGATAGCTTTTAATAGTTACAAAGATGATTTATGCATATCAATTTATATTTAAATTCTTAAATTTATCCCATTATTCTCATAATTTATGTATTATCAGAACAAAAGACCTTGCTATGAAGTAATATTATGAAGAAAAAAACTGTTAATTCAAATCGTAAATTAAAATATTATTGTCAGCATAATTAGGTATTATAAATAACGTTTATTAGAAATTTCTTTATATATAGTTTTGAATAAAAAAACGACATATGACAGTATTTTTCTTGTCAGAAAATTGATTGGTTTATAAATATTAATTAGTATGTCATTTCAACATAATTTCATTAAACAAACCGTTCATTTTTATAATTTGAATATCTTCAGACTTTTGTTAGTTTTAAATGTAAGGAATTTTAATTGAAGTCGAGCAAAATAGTTACAATCGTATTGATAAATCAAAATATACCAACATTAAGGTTGATGAAATAATAATGCATAATGCACTCATTAAATTAATTGAAATGTACATGATAAATTTCTTCATCACTCTTAAAATTATCAGTTAGTTTTAGATTTGATGATAAATACTACAAAGCTTGATAAATTACAAAAAAAAAAAAATTAGGATACAAATATTTTTTTTTATATACCATCAATTTTAAAACATTTTTCTACGTTGCTAAACACTTTTTTATATTCGTATTTTTATATTCGTGGCTTAATAGAAATATGATAGAATTCTCTATTTATAAATAATTAAAACTAGTTTTCAATGTTAGTTTTTGGAAGGAGAAACAAAATATCATATATATCGTTATAAACGACAAAATATTCATAATAGGTCGACTGCACCTTGAACCTGTTTTAATCAAATATAAAGTAATTATACAATCCGCTATTTCAGGCGAATATTTCAGTAGTAGAAATATAAATACAAAGATTTGTCCAAATGTAGACCTTTTCGAGCTTTGTGAATTCTACTAATACTACATAATAATAAACTAACAAAGATCTGTTTGTCCATTTTTATCCAAGCAATTGAACATAATAATTTATCAAAGTATTAATAAAGTCTAAAATAATTGCAGTTTGATATAATGGGAAATTTTTATTGAGCTCAACTCTTGATTTCATTTATTTATTCAAATTTTTAAATACTTACATCAACATAGATTCCATGAACATTTAATGTATCAATTGGATCAATTTCATCAGCCATATATCTAGAAAATTATAGACATCACACATTCGATAAATATGAAGTTTGAGTTTGATACTACCTGAAGAATTCTTTTCCGTTTTTGTACCACTTAACAGAGTAAAGTTGTGCTCCTTCCATATCAAAGTCACAAAACAAATCAGCTGCTGACCCAAGGATAAGAGGATCTGGTACAGACACTCTGAGCATTTTGATTCCTCTATTTTCTAAAAAAAATATTTAGAGTAGATACATAATTAATTATTTGCTCGTACAACATTTTTTTTACCATCAATAAGAAAAAAATAATAACATATTGTAAAAATATTTTCTTTATATATATAAAAAGCAGTTTCGAAACAATATAATACATTTTTGCAATACTGCAATATGTACACTAAGTTATTATATTAGTAATATCATAATCGTTACTCATGTTAGGTATATAATTGATATATTTTTATGTACGTAATTATGTATATAAAGTAATAATTGCAAAACTAAGAAAATGGAAAAAATATGAAATCCTTCAATACATAAATGATACGACAACATTATACAAGATTATGGTACATTTTCGAAAAAATCCATTTCTGATAAAAAAAGCAGAAGTAAAAAACACTCTACAATTTGTATCTAGATGAATAATCATTCACTATCACAATTTTACACATTTTCAATTTTTCATTATAGGTGCATTAATAGTTATAAACTTGTATATTTTGTGAAATCATCATGGCTTTAATTCTAGATAACACAAATCTAAAAAAAAAATGCCATTCTTTTTGAGATCCTAAGAAACAATACTCTAATATAAACATTTTTTAGTACTCTATTTTAATGTTCTTTTTGAAAAACTGTTTTTTATTGAATTAAAAAAAAAACCTTATTTTTTCTTTCATACAAATGGCCTAAAAATCTCGTTCAATGATCTTACACCAGGTATATACCATATTGTAAAATATTTCAAAAGTATACAGTTAATTTATGAAATAAAATATAAAAAAATATAAAGATTGTGTGTTAATATGTCTCACAACAAAAATTCAAGTCAATTATTTTCTGTTTTGTATCTGTAATAGATGTATCTATATAAAAAACCTATTAAAAATAATTTAGTGACCTTTTGAGCAATTTGCTTTTAGTTTAATTAAGACTTCAAAGCATAGCATTTAATTTATCTCATTCAATTGACTCTAAGTTGACTACTAAATTTTAGAAGAAAATAAATTGGGACGGCTTAGAATTAAACTGTATAGTTAATGAATAGTACACTTTTTTTTTTAAATAAACAAGATCAGTGTCAAAATTAAAAGCTTCATCTTAATACCCCCAAAAATATTACAGAGGATTACATTTATTTCACTCCAAAAGTCAGAGTTGATATTTTATTTCCTCAGACGTCTAAATTGCACTCCCATTGTCTGATTAATTTGACAATATTTATACCCTAATTTTATTAGCTAATTTAGTAAATTCAAGTAATTTTGGTTGGATTTTTCAAAAAAGTATAAATTAAGATTATCCAATTTTAGGTAAAATATGTGTTACACATCCTAGTTATTTGTTATAAATTGTTGAAATATGTGTTATAAGTTTTAAAACATCAATTTTGAAAGGAACTTTGACAAGAAATAAAGGTTTTATGCGTTATACGTGGTACATCTCTTCCCTCCCAATATTTTTATATTCATTTTTAACGGAGAGATACTTATTTTTACATACAGACTATAAGACATTTTTTGTATATATTATTTTATTACATTTAGTGTAAAAGACAATAGTTTGAGTTTGTTTTTTGATTTCTTGTAAAAAACATACTTCTTTGACTACATTTTTCAATTTTCCCTCGGGGGACGTCACAAATTTAACTGTCAGCTTTTTAAATTGAAATATTTCTCAACAAAATTTTAACGACTAAATAGCTGAGATGTACATTTGTGATATTGAGAATAATCAAATATATTATAAAGCCCATATTTAATACTGTAATTCATGCTTGAACTTTTTCTTAACGTTAGCAAAAACCCGATGGATCAAGATAAACCCCTAATTTTTTCAATAACTGTACATTAAAAAAAATTGCCCAACAAGAAACGTAAAATTTAATCTATATGGAGTTTGAACATGGTTTCATAAGTCTTAAAACCTCAAATTAAACCTATAACCCGGTTTTTACCATCGTGTATATATAATAAATAAATAATGCTAATTTGGTATTGTATATAGAATAAATATTTGTCTATTCTTAAACTAAAACTTGGTTATTCTTATTGAAATATTAACTTTTTTATCGTGTCAAATATATAACGTAAAATACGAGATTTTTTTTTTTGCAATATTCAACAATAAAACTTTAATATTACTTAAATTTTGAAGTATATTTTAAAATATTATAAACATACCTACTTTTGTATTAAAACATTTTTTCCTCCAATATCTTTTTTTAAAATTGTACAACCTATTATCATCTGCCATTCAAAAAGCTTACCCCCCCCCCCCCCCCTATCATGTGTTTTAATTTATATGTGAAATTTGACAAAAAAAAAAACACTCCATCTGCAAGGTCAAATGGATTGTAAAATATGTATATACACTTCTAGGATTTCTGCATACCTTTTCTACTTAATTGCTACAAATTGTCAATTTTGTACGATGATATGCACATTTAATTATTTCTGAAGAGAGAGAGAGAGAGTCTTTCATTTTTTATTAAAAGTAGCAAAAAGTTATATTATAGTTAATATGACGTAGAGCCCTTAATTTTGATCTATCTCATAAATTCAAAATCTTTTATTTCAACTTCATGTGTACTTTTAACACAAAGGGACAAATAGTTGAGAGTGGCAGAAAAAGAAAGTAACTTGAAAGCCTAATGTTCGTTATTTCTTTAAAAAGATATATAGATACATTTAAGAACATAAAATAAACACCTTGAATGAAGATTTTGTTTCTTCTCTTATATACGAGTACTATTATGTACACAATTATTTTCAATGCTACTTTTTCTCAAGAGCCTATGAAATTATTTAGTACAAAAGTATGTACAAAGGTATAAATACATAAATAGAGAGAGTCAGTTAAAATAGTATGTACTTTTGTAAGTAAAGGTATAGATTTAATTCAATTCACTGTACTCCAGGAAAACCAGAGTATACGTATTATAAAATTCCTTTTGTTTTAGTTAAAAAAGCCCTACGCATGATATATAAATAGAATATTTAAAGTTAGTTGCTGAAACTATTCAATGCGTCCAATGTTATGATTCATTGTTTTAAATTTACAGTAAATAATACTTTAAGTAAGTTTTGAGTCAACCTTCATACGTTAAATCAACAAAAAATAGAAAAAAGATAAACAAACCATTAAAATTAAATGGATTTTGATATTGAAGTTCTTATCTAACTATATTTTTGTGTATTTCTTATCTCTTAAAATGATCAAGTACAAAATTTCAAGAGTTTACATTTCAATGTATGTAATTGCAGAAACGTTCATAATCATTTTTAAAAGCTTATAACGACGGAAAAAGGGGGAAAATGGTGGAAGGAGCGAAAAAATAAGGTGCTTACCTATGAGTGATATTTATAGGCAGACATTTGGAACATTCCTTACATCAAATAGAGTAGGTTTCTTTCTGAAGGGTCTAATTTTAAACTACATTACTTATTTATACTTTATAACTTTTTGGGAAGAGACAAAAAATAATTTTAAAAAAGTAGGAAGATCAAATAAAGAGTTACCCTAAAAGTAATATTTATGGGCTTGTTATTTCCTTGTAAAGCTAATCTCCAGTATTAAATATAACACAATTTTTTTATGATCAGATGTCATCAATTTGTCGATTTATCATAGAATGACTAATTTGCTGTTTTAGAAGTATTAATCTCTTATAAATATTTTTGGGTACTATAAAAAGTTTTTTTTTTTGCTGTAGCCAAGAGAATAAAAAGAAACCCTATTCTCAAAAAGTAATGCCTTTCAAACTATTTTTAGCAAGGTATTAGCTAATTAAAAATTTAAAAAAGTCTTATTCTTGTCAAAACTGAACACTTTTACTACATTAAAATATGATTTTCTAATACTCAATTAACCTTTATGATGCTTATTTTATTTTAATTTAAAACTTCATCAAAAAGAAAGAAGAAAAAAGCTAGTATAATGAAAATAAAAGAGTGAGAAAAACAACTTAAAATATCAAATTCAGTATGATTTTGAGCTCAATAGATATATAAGTTGAATGCATCTCAGGTGTTTTAATTTAAAAAAGAAAAAATTGAACAAAAAAACAATATTTATTTATGTAATAAAAAGGCCCACTCAAAATGGAAACCCTACCTCTTATACGTACAAAAACACTGAAAATTAAATTATATAAAGATATATATAATGCAAGTTCAAAAGGGGATACAAATTTTGATTTGTCGTGCTAGGAAACAAAGATCCATTGTTCATTATTTGTTGTTTTAAATATTTAATAATAAATCATGAAACGTAACTTTGTTATATTCATATGGGTAACTCTAATATCTAATTAAAACAATACTGTGGAAGTAGAAATGCATTTTAAAATAAAAACAAAGATAATAAACTGTTTTGGAAGTTGACTTTTAAAAACCGTAAGAGGTTTTAAGTCATGGCACTTTCTTGTGTATTTTCTTATTTTATTTAGTTCTCTCAAAGGAATGGTATAGTCATGAGCTATATATTATCTCTGTTTTTTCTTTGTTGGAAACATAAATTCTTATCTCTACTATTTTTTTTTTTTGTTTTTTTTTTTTTTGCAAAGAATGAAAATTAGAGAAAAAAAAAGACAAATAAAGTATGTATCTCTCAAGTATTGTTGTGAATGTTTCAGTAAGTTAATTTATCAGTCAAAGACATTTTTTTCAGTCTTTACAAAATACAAAATAAAATAGTTTATGTTTTGAACATAATTTTATATAAAGGTAAATCTTTAAAAGAAGCGTAGAATGATATTTCTATCATTGAACAAACTATTTTATAAAGCATTAACTGACATTAAAAGATAAATAAGTCAATAAGTAAATAAAAGTAAGACCTTGACCTTCACTTAAATGCAAAAAAATATGAATATACAAAATAATGAATGGGCCATGAAAAACTATTTATCTTTTTTATTTCTTTGAAAAAGCACTTTGAGCACAAATATACAAAATGATTAAGCAGGCTTGACAATAAATGTGTATTTGTAAGTAATTTGTAATGATACAAAAAACTTTTATCAGGGTTTTAATTTAATATTTTCTTAATTTTTAGTTGTATAATAGTATAAACATACAGGGATTAATAAATAGTTCATTAGCTGAAATACACATTTAATAGTTTTAAAATAAAACAAAGTTCGGAAAAGTTTTTATTTTTATTTTTTTGTATTTTTGGTTTCTTTCGTTTTTACTTTGTTGTTTACTAGTAGACAAGAAATTATAATTGCAATCAATGAACATATATATAGGTAAATACCTATATACATGTACATATATTTGTTTATCTTCATACTTAAGTATTGTTTATCAATAAACAAATATAAATAATAAGTTTATTTTACATTTATTTCATTTATTCTAATTGTATTTATTAAAAAAGTTTCAAAATAGAGCAAAACATGGCTCTCAACCCATATTCAAATCCAATTTATTAAAATTATATACAGAACATACATGGATATCCATGAAAAAAAGTCAATAGACCCAGAAAAATGACTTGTGCGCATTACCTATCATATTTTTTTTTTCAACATCGCTTACATATGTTACATACATACGTATTATAAGGTCATTTTAAAATGCGTTTAAATCTAATAAAAATATGTATATGACAATGATTAAATGAATTGTATCAATGTATTGAACTTTCTTTAACTTTCATAGTATAATAATATTAATAGTTAAAAAATATTTGTAATATTGTTTCATATAATAGTTTTATAAACAATGTCTTTGTCCTAAAGTCACTTTAGTATAAAAAAGTAATCTGCATAATTAATTATATCGATATTTACTAATTGAAAAATGAAGAAAATTGTCGCTACAAAAGTATATTCATCGTAGTTTGTATAATTTAATTTCATACCTAATAAGTTAAATGAGTTTATTTTATACTTTTTATGTAAGTGTGGATGTTATTCTTCAGAATTATACCTGTACATCTAGTATAATTTGTAAGAAATTAAGTATTTTATTGTTGTAACCATTTGTTTACAAAAAATGCAGCTATTGTAAATTTTAGTTTTTGTAATTTTAGTAGAAAGTCAATTAACCTTTTGGAAAAACATCTCTAATAATTAAAAATAAGACCATCAGAGAAATAAATCTGTATTACTCAAGGTTAAAAATTAACATTACCTATGTAGCAATGAATTCAATTATCTCATAATTATAAACTATAACATGAACCAATTACATTAGTTGTTTCCATCCTTGCTCAATATATATAATGTACAAAAAAAGTTATAACCAGAACACCGGATATAATTTTATAATTTAATTTTCTCTCTCTCATCATAGTCATAACTATCCTGGTACACTCCAGTTTCTATCAAAGGCTAATAATTAACCTTTTTTCATCTGGAATAAACTACTTAACTCTAAATAGGTATGTAGATATACATATCATAAAAATTCTATCCCAACAACATCCCTCGAGTAACATAATAAAAACATCATGTATGTACAGCGATCTTCTAAATTCATAATTATACATTTTATGGTAAAGTGTTCTACATAGGCAAATAGGTTGAGTCCATATGAAATAAATATCAGGTAGCAAGCAAACATTCATTACCTTCCACAAACATAAACTTACTACAAAAAATTATATATTTTTGTAGAAGGTGTTTATGCATTTACTTTAAGAGAAGATATCGTTAAGATTTTGCATTTACATATATACATAGGTTTACATATATCACAAGAAAAATAAAAGAATTTATAGGTTTTTCTCTTAAAATATTCATACTACAAACATATACAAAGGGATATAGGTAATAGTTTCATTAAGTATTGCAAATAATTTGCAAAAGCAATCAGTACCTTAGATGTATGTATGTATATGTATACATATGTAGGTGTGTATTGTAAATTCTTTTAGAATGTATGGTTTCTTCACAAGTAATTTCAATTAGATAATGAAATAATGAAGAAATGTGTTTGTAAAATGTAAAATAATGAGAAAAGTGTTCGAAGGATTATGTTTCTAACATCTTTCCTTTAGCCATCTCTTTTAAATACCCTTGATAACTATCTAATTATCCATAAGTTAATTTGAATTCTTAGAATACATTAATTTATGAACTGCATTTCTATACAAGTATTAAATTCCTTTGAATGAATATCTTTTAAAACAGATGAATGAGTCGCTTATTACACAAATGAAAGAAACTTATTTTCATTCATTCGAAATGAAAGTAGATTCATTTATGTACATATGTTTGATTAATTTGTGTACACACATAAGTAATGGCCACTTTCCATAATAAATTCATATCCCTGGTCTTGTAGCTAATTAGACGACTTAGGTACTTGGAAAGTAATAATATTTGTGTTTTTAATACACATATGAAACCATAATTATGAATGTTGAATAAAGGATCCCATTATTTAGATTAAAACTAAATCTTTATAAAATGTTATTTGACTAAAAAAGTAAACTCGTTCTGAATATATATTCAATATTTATGGATATCTTCTCGGATGTAATTCAAAGTATTTAGAACTACTCCTGATAGTTATCATAAGGCTGCCACTCAAGTAAAATAAAACACAACGTTTGTCTCTAAACTAAGTAATACTTAATATAATACAAATTAAGTGATTGTAACATTGATAACTCTTTATCATATTTTTAATTAATCATGAATAAAAACTGTATACATATCACTTGGATTCCTGCCAAACATATATATATATATATATATATATATATATGTATATGTTTATTAATGTCTTATTTATTCATGATAACTTAATGTCTATTATATTAAAAAAATGGAACCAATATACACATAGTTTTCTAAAACATCAAAGCATACCTAAAAAAGATTTTTTCTGCTTAATAAAATTAATTTAATTGATGTAGTAGTTTTGTTGGAAACTTACGTAAAAAAGTCAAAATTGCTGACATAAGATAGGCACATATTTTATTTGAAAAATTACACATTGTATTATTGTACTAGAATTACTTTTTATATTTTAAATTATGGTATTAATATCAGATCTTTAGAAGACTCAGCTAAAGCACAATTTTCAACTAAAAGGAAATACAAAATTATTTATAAACATACATGGATATATGTAAATACATATAAGCTGTTAGAAAAAATAATTTTGATTAAACAATCTTTTCTGTATTTTCAAATCATAAATATGCATACCATATAAAAAGAAAAAATAAATTATTTACTCCTATGTATATGTCTTATAAGGACATATATAAAATTCAATGCAAGTGATTAAATAAATATAATAACAACACAGTGTTTGCAACTACTTTTTCTTATAAAATAATAAATACAAATATATATTTAATATTATGAATTGTTATTTTTAATTGCAACCGAGTTAGATTAGATACAAAAATTGAAAATCGTTTGCGTAAGTGAAACAAACTATCAAATATAATTGTATTCCTCAACTTTTAGTAAAATAAATGGAGTGTTATAGAGTTTGAGCCCTTCATAGAAAGAAAAAATCAATGAAATAAGAAAATATGCATAAAATAAAAGGTACAGAGTAAAAAGATGAAATGCAGTTTGCAAACCAAATTGGGAAAAAGGTAAAGTCAAATAAAATATTATAGGTATATATAAAACAATATAAAACTGTCTTAAATTTTTTTTATAACTTTTATGTGAATCGTAAAAAAAAAGTATACTTACATACACTAGAAAAGTACATAATATATTCTTACATTTATTCCTCAAAATATAATAATTCAAAATAAGAACATACAAAAAATATCATTTGTATAATTTTTTTGAGCTCTTTATGTAAGTAAAATACATTAAAAAATTTCAATTTGAACTCAAAACATTTTATTTATATTATTATATATGTATAGTTTTGGTATCTACATTTTTATGATTCTATCTTTAAATCACAGCTCAGAAACAACATTCAAACTGCACCAGAGTTAGTTTGATTAATTTATCTTGTTTATGAAAAAATTTAAAAAAAAAATTGGCAAAACTCATTTGATTAATTATATATTTATTTATTTCTACTTATAAAAGATTTGATAGATATTAAACACAAATATTTTTTTAACTTTTTTTTCTAAAAGAAAATGCAATCAATTTTTTGTATTTCTGTCTGTTTAATGTTATTTGTGCGTGCTTCTGCTAACCTATAGATGTATATGTATATTATATCATTCTTCTTATGAATTATCATAACTTTTCCATTCATTATTTATCTAATATTTTCCAATAAGTTTTTATTTCTTTTTAGTTAATTATTTAAAAAGAAATAAACATACCTGTTTCACTCTTTACAGTTGAAGTGCATTAATTATATTTTTTTTATCTTACCTCTTTGCATATTGGCTTTAAATAAGATCAAGTTTTTGCAAAAAAAAAAATTATAGTTAAAACTCATTTTTATTGAAAAATAATATTTGTTTTGTATGCACGTATCTAACTATTTTTCAACTCTTATAGAGTTTATTATGTAAATGCAAGATTTATTTATTAGAAATTTCTTTTTTAGATTACAATGGTGGGTATTTAGTCAGGGATTCTTATTAAATATTCCTGGATTTTATTAATAAAATCCAGGAATATTTAATGTTTATGTTTTAACAAATCTATTTATTTATTTAATGGTTTTGTTTATATATTTATAAATACGTCTTTTAAATATGTATATCATAGGAAATGATAAAAAATAATCTTCACAGTTTATATTCACGAAAAATTAAAAAGAATTTCAATGACTAAAAATAAAGATGGAAGAAAATCATTTTACTATTTTAGTGAAGTAAAATAAACTCAATTAAGTTTCCTTTCTTTTTTTCCAAATTCCTTATACTTGCCCACACTTTCTTATCATTTTTAATCTTTGAGATTTTATTATAAAGAGGAAGAAAAATATCATAAAATATATTTTTTGTCGATTCATAAGAATTTAAAGAGGTTTTATAAATATAAAAGATATTTTACTCAAATTTCATGCGTCATATCAACCTATTTATGTATGTCTATGTACTAAAAGGTATATTATATACATATACATATATGAATCAGCAAAAAAATGGTTTAATGTATGTATATATATAATATATCTATCGATACATTCGTATTTACTTAAATTATTAAGTCATTAACTTTTGGGGATAACATATAATTTATTTACATTCTAGAAGTTTCACTTTTTGTCATTAGAAAATATCAAATGAGAAGCTTTTTATAGTATAAAAATATGTACCATTCTCTGAAATTAAAGTATATAAAATAGCTGACTAAAAGTCTTATTCTCAACTTGTCTATGAGAAATATTATTATATTGTATTTTTAATCTATTTTGGACTACCTTACATGTGACCTTGACGCTAGTAGATCAATATGAAAACAAAAATCAAATTTTAAGATTTCAGGTATAATAAAAAAACTCATAGTGTTTTGGAAATCAAATATTAAAATCCAAAAGTTAACTGACTAATTAAAATTTTTTATACTAAGCATTGAGTCAGTTTTGAATAAAGAATATACATATGTGGATGAAAAAATAGTACTGATGACATATTGATATTGATAAACTTGATAAAAGTATTAATTGACAAGGTTTGCCGCATTAATGTTTTAATTAATAGCAAGTTATAAATTAATCCTAGATATGATGAAAAGTATATATTTAAAAAAAGAAAATAAAAAAGAATAGCCCGGCCAGACAAGTCGCAGGCTATATCACACCCTTAAAAACTTCTATTGCGGGCATCTAAGGTAAGTTAAAACCAATAGCAGTAAATAATATATTCCAGAAGGTGCTGATTGTATCAATATTGCATACTCGAATTGGATAAAACTTGGATGTTTCTTAGCTAAATTTTATCATTCCTTGATATTATGTACAGTTGCATTGAACTTAAAAATGAAACCTTTTGAAACAACTACATCACTAAATGAATGTTCCACAAAAAAAAATAACTCGATTATTGTATAAACATTCATCGCAATGTCATCTATTTTCATACTTACATACATAGGTAAATACACATCTATTGTTCAGTACTATGTTGCTAATTTACAAACAAAATAAATTGCATTATATTTATAGAGCATTATTTTTGTCTTTTAATCCTATTTATGAGTTTGTTATTAATCCAAAGTAGCATTAAGATTTTGAATACAATTTTTTTTTAGATAAGTATACATAGTAACATTATGTACAACATAAAAATTTGGTTTATGGTGATCGTTCGTATGAATAAGGATTTATGTCTGAATTTTTCTATAGGTTTTATACATTTGATAGTTGCTCAAGGATCATGAATTTTTTTGAACGTTCGTTGAAAATGCTAACAGGTTCATATAACATCTACCTGTTATCATATGTAGAAACGTCAATTTTAGTCTAAGAAGTAGACTGGCTGGGATTTAAAAAAAATACTTTTTCCTTTTTCAAGTGTTACTTTTTCTTTTTTTAGAAATTAAAAGTTTTTTTTGCAGAGTGGATGGTTAATAAAGAGAACAGATTAAGAAAACCAAGTTTTATATTTTACAAATTAACATAGTATATAAACTATTGCTGTGGTCAAAAGTATCTCATCCAATATCAAGACAACACTGAGACTTTTATGGATTGAGTCCAAGAGAACACCAAAAAAAATTTCCCTTATTTTTAAAAAAATATTTTTTTTTGTTTTCAGTTGCTTTAGTCTTGATCTTGACACTTATTCAATGCTTAAAAGGGACTGAAATTAAGACAAGACCTAATTTTATATGGGTTGAGCTTGAAATATTACAAACATCTTCAAAATTGGTCTCGAGAGGAGGACCTAGACTTTGTTGAATAATTTATTATGAAGTCATTCTATTTACTTAGATATTATAAATCAAGAAATTTTTACTCAAAGAGAAGAAGAAAATAGCGTTGATCAGATACGACGTTTTTATTTCATACTATATGTCATATTTTTGAAAGCGTCGACTACAGAAAAAAAAAATGTCTGGCTAGTTTACTTTTTAGGCTATAATTGATGTTCCCATTTATATGTATTTAATTTGATGAGTAAATTGAAGTTATTTACATATTGTATCTAAAAGAGACAAACAACAAGTGAACAAAGTCAGTAAATGGATCTAAATTAAATTTAGTTTCAACACAGAATTTGTATACAAACATGTGTACATGTATTTTTTCCGTATTTGTTCAGAGTTACAATACATTTGTTCTTCTTAGTTTTTTTATCTTATTTCTTAGGAAAATAAATAAATAAACATTTCACTAATTTAAATTATATGTATTTTGATAGATCCCATTTAGCCTATTTAAAACAAAAGCAAATAACAATTACACTGCAATTTGTACTAAAACGTAATAAATGAAAGGATCTTTGAGTTCATATTTTTTTAAAGCCAAATAATAAACATTGGGATAATGTTTTTTTTTAGGAAATAAGGATTATTAAAAAAAATAATGCTAACTTAATTAAGGAAATATTAAGGTGAATGATTATGAGTACATCATATGACTTTTTGATGTTTTTTAAAAAAATTAATCACTTTATTCATATGATTTAACATACAAATTAATGATTTATCACAAAAAAGATACAGAACATATAATACTTCTATTAGACAAATTTACACTTTCATTTTTAAATATATTAGCATTAATAAATTATAAGAAAAGAAATAGAATTAACAATTATAAGGAATTTTGACGTGATGACAGCATTCTGGAAGATATATAAAACCAAATTTTATCAAAATAAATTTTATATATTTATACAAATACAACACTTTTTATTATCAAGGCAATTAGATGAAGTTTCCTTGGAGTTTTTGGAAATTTTTTGTTGTTTATTTAGATACCAAGCTATATACATATATATATCTAACGTGAATTTGTTAAAGGATATAAAATTGGTAAAAAATGTATTTGACTCTAACATAAAATCAAATTAACTAAGGGAAGGAAGGGAAAATTGATACAATTTTTGCTTTTTCTTGTATAAGTGCAAAAATATCCATCAACTTTTCCAATTAATTGTTGCAAATTACAAATCAATATCTTGGGCACAAATGACATTTATGGAAGTGTGTAATATAAAGATCGCTAAAAAAAATTGTCAAGTGTATCAATTCTCCCTCCTAGTAAGAAGAGTTCATACACCAGTTAGGGACAGTTGATACATTTCAATATGCACCATTTAACAATAAAATTAAATTGAAGTGCTTATATAACCATATAAAATAGTAATACATATATATTAATATTTATTAATTTACTTTTATATTTCGTTATTTGATTTGCTCCTTTAGAGGAGCAAACTCATTGCGTTTGTTCACTAGCAGTATGATGGTGTACCTACAAAAATATTGTAATTATTTTAATAATCTTTAAAAAAAAATTTATTGCAATAAGATTGCGAGTACACATGTATCAAATTTCCCTTCTTTGTTTCTTGTTTATTTACTTTGATTAAGAAGGTAGCAGTTATTTTATGATTTAAAGTATTTTTCTAGAATGTTAACTCCTTCAATTTGTTTTACACAGAATAAAAAGTTTCTAGGAAATCCTGTGAAACAGTTTAGTTAAAATTAAAATCCTTACCTTCGAATGATTTTTCCCTTTTAAAGTTCAAAATCAGTTTTTTAAAGAAAATTAATGTGATGCAAAGTGGAGGAGTACATCATCATCTATCAACGAGTGAATTTATTCATGAAAATAATCATTAATATGAACTGGAGAGGGAATGTATCAACTCTACCTCCCTTCCCTTACACTATAGAAGGAAAATGCAAATGTAACACATATTCTGAAAGTTCATTTAATTTGTTTTATCTAAAAGGCAGATTTATGAGAATTTAAGTACATTGCATATTTAATTCCTCTAGTAATGAAAAGTTAAATCAATTCGTAATTTCATTATTTACTATACCTACGTTATATCACTGGTTCAACTATAATTATGCAATTCACTGTAATAATTATTATCCATTCATTTAATATGTATAAGAATATATTGAACTACATAAAAACTGATGAAAAAATAAATTTGTTACACTAGATTAGTCACTGTAAGCTACCGCAAAATATATTATATACCTAGGTACAAGTTGAATAATTTTACATAAATACAAAAAGTGTGCAGAATTAGAACTCTGAGAAAAGAGAGGAAAATGATATTATGATGACGAAGCAAAAATATTTATATCAGCCTTTTTTTCATCAACGCATTTTTAAAAATATATTTAAAAATTTGCAGTCTTTTCAAATATTGTTTATATGAGGCGTTAATTTAAGAATTAATATACGTACATATTTATTATTCCATTAAAAATAAATAAAAATTACGTTCTAAGAGAATCAATATTTATATACATGTTAAATAAATATATTCAAGTATCAAAGGTCATACAAACCAAGAAAATGCAATGTAAATGTCAAAATATCTCCTTCTTCGTTTTTATAAGGTTTTGTAAGGAGTATATAAAATATCGGTTGTTCAATATTTTTAAAGCAAAAGGATAGTTGTTAAAGCTTGAAATATCAACCTTTCATTTACAAAATAGTATTTCCTTTTAAATGGCTCAATTCAGGAGTTATATATATTTATTTGTTTTCAAAAGTATGCTTTATATGTATAAAATATATAAATTGGTTAAGAAAATGAGTTTGTATATATTATTATATCAATCTCAAATAATTTTCGCCACATTAAAGTTAAAAGTAATATACACTACATATATAAAACGCAGAAATAAACCATATTATTGAACAACGTATAATAGATTGATTCTTGAAGCCCATAAATCCCTCGTTAGTAAAATGGTTAGAAAATTGTCTTTCAAAGGAAGTGATGAAATATAATTAATAGTCCTTTCAATCATCATAATTTATTAAAAACTAAATACGAAACCTTTGAATTTTTATGCCATATTTCATACTTGAATTAAAAAAAAAAAACTTTAATCATGCTAAATTTAGGAGTATTAATCCGTAAATGATTTATTGCATGGCAAAAGTAATCAAACAATCTCACCTACAAAACAAGTAGAGTAAAAAGTGAAGTATAGAAACTTATACGTATGTATACCTTTAAATTAGGACCTATTGTTTTAAGAAATAGAAAACAAAGAACAAAAAAAACAATACCAAATCAATTGACCGACTCCAATAATGTAGATACATTGTACTATATTTGTATAGATATTGTTTAATTTCCAAACAGAATGTGGACCTCACAGAAGAATTATATTTCATTACTTCAAAATTATTATTAGAGTCATTACTTATAAAAGTTCTAGCATAGGAAAAGATTTTTTTTCTTTGGAATGAGGTGTATTTTAAATCTATGAGTATGTACACTTCATTTGCTTCTGGAAAAAAGGAATGTCTTTTTAAAGATTTTTTTTTTTACCTTTTATTTGTATACATATAATATTCAAATAACTTCTCGGACAATATATGCATGTAAAAAACTGTAGCAGATGATCACTATATATAGATATACTTTTAATTCTATGCATAAAAGTCTGATAGTTATATATTTACATATGAGTACATACACATATCTAATGATACTTTCCATTTTTTATGCACCCTAATTTTGTTGATTTATGTTGATTCCATTCCCTTTATAAAATAAAATTTCATACATGTTAAATATGATACATTTATTAATGACACTTCAAGCTAACTTTTTCCTCTTTTCCTATTTTATCAAGGTGAAAAAGGGAAACAGACAGATGTAGGTATATATTTATTTAAAATCTTTACAAAAATCATGTTTTTTCCATGATTGAAGGAGCTACACAGGTATATGTAGTTTTTTATTATCAATAAGGTAAACCACGCATTTCTACCTTTTTTTTCAGATTTTATACACAATTAACAATGTATTTACATACAAACTATAATTTCAATCTCATTAAATCCCTTTTATAGATGTACATATATGATTGAACCACTGTAGATTAAGCTTCACTCCTCTCCTCGAGCAAATTTAAAAAGCTTCAATGACATTAGTAGATAAATTTTACTTTTAAATTCCTGGTTTTTTTTCATTTATTTTCTTAACTTATTGAAGCCATATATATTTTAGTTTCCCTTTCTTCTTTCTTTCTTTTTCTCCCTCTCTTACCTGGGATATTTATGACTAAACATATAGTAAAAAGCAAGAACCAACATTGTCCAATATAATTAATCATGATGATATGAATTAAAGGCTATTTATATGGGTGTTGATAATGAAGTGTTGATGAATTGAATCCGTCTCTTGATCCAGGTGTTTAACTTTTGCTCTACTACAAGGAGTACATTTTAAAAATCCCACGACTTTCACTATTCCGTTCACTCTGTCAATATATACTGAAACAGAAATAATAACTTTTTGAATACTTGTTTCTATACATATATACAATACTCTTCTTCTTCTTTTAACGTGTTCGCGTGAGAGAGCTACTACTGATTTAGTAGGGAGCTCCTACTATTTTTATTAATGAATATCTGAAGAATAAAAGGGAAAAAACCTTCTCTTTCTTTACATCGTTAAGAGATCTTTCAATCACTTATTTCATGGTTTTACTTTTATTTTATTCTATTCTTTTAAGATATATGTATAAACTTTTTGATGGGAAATATAGCCAAACTTTTGTCAAGTCAATTATAATTTTAAAAGGGAAAAAGTATCATGAAGATTCTCTTTGTTATTTTTAATTTTCTTTTTCTTTTTTCCATATAAGCTCCATAAATCAATCATGAAACAATTTATTCTAATTCTGGCAAAGGAATGAGAGTATTTTTTGCCTCATTTTTTGTTTTTGAGAGATATATGTCAAATAATATCAATTCCCTTTGAAGTTGAAAGAATAAAAAAGAACCTTTCTTTTTTTCTGTGTAGATACATACATCCCCCCTTTTTTTCATGTCATCAAGTTTTTCTTTACTCTTTCTATCAAATATATTGCCTTCATTTGTTTATTTTATTTGGAATTGATATCTCATATCATTATTTTTCGTATTTTATTCTTCTAGGAAGGAAGATGAAGTTATTGGTTTTTCTATTGCAATTATTTTATATACATATGCACATCAATTACCTGGTTATGTCATCCAGTCATAGATTTGTATCTTTATGTCTCTTTATTGTACTCAAATGAATGATTCATAGAGGAAAAAAAAGTGATAGCAAGCTACGCAAGATTGCTACCATATTGTCGTCACTGATCAATTTTTTAATCCAGCTAATATAAAAGAACAAACAATGGATAAATTAACGTAAAATAATCCATACTTGTTCTACAAGCCAAAGAAAACCCATATCTTGTATTGTTTCAACTAGAACTTTATTGTCACAATGCCAAACTTCCACCTAAAAATAGCTTGTTGTCCCTAGGTAATTATTTATTTATCAAAGGGTGATTCTATATAAATTATATAGGTAAGTAAAATTGCAGTCTTAAAACCTATTTTATATGAAAAAAATGTTTTCTGTATAATCTATTCTGCTAAAAACATGCCACACATTGAATATTTTTAGTTCTATAGTTCCCCCCCCCCCTTCCAATTTCAAAAAAGATAGGAATGATTAGAAAATAAAGTTTATTAAAGAAGTCACAAATTTAATATACGGATAGAAAATTGTATTTAGCAAAAATTGTAAAACAAAATATTCAAAAGAAGCTTTCTAGATACATTGATTTAATTTGATTCATAAAAAAGTAACATTGGAATAGGTGCGTATTAACTCCTCTATATTATAAGTGTTTTTCGTACATCAAGACGATGAATTAAAGTGACATCATAATTAATTTAACATATACCATGTTTATATTTTCCTAGCTTGGCATTGTTAATATTGATTGATACGCTCTTGACAGTTCTTTGGACATTTGATGAAATAATTATATTATTTCTCATTTTTTTATTTGAATGGTAAAACAACTTCAACTGTGTAGAAAGACTAAATAAATAAACTCAATGAATAACAGAACTGTATTTGAGTCAAACTTTTCCGTACTCGTCTGTGTATTATTAATAATATTATTATAGGTCAAAAAATCCAAATTTGTGGAAATATGATTACTCTCGGGAACAATATTGGTATCTACTGTTATTTTGTACAGATCAAGTATGAAACAATCATTGATGAGTTATATATAATTTTAGATCCATTTTACTTAAAATTATACTACCACAATAATCATTGCTTGAAGCCAATAATGAAGTTTATTTAAATAAATTTTAAGAGTAAAAAACTTATGACCACTCATATCATGAATGTGAATAAAAAAATGAGTTTTCAACCCAAAAATTTGGCTTTTATAGCAATTGTATAACGCCATTTATTTATGTACCTGTAAATCATCAACACATGCTTATCCCTCTATATACTCTTTACTTTAATGATTCCCATTTCTTTATATTAAGCATAAAGCACCTACAATGATTTGCACATCTTATTCGAAAATGAAAAAGTCAATACCTGATATTAATAAAATTCAAGTTCATTACTCAAAAAAGTAAGCAAAAAATGAATGTGAGAATTCAATTAAATAGGTCAATTATTTTGAATCAATTTCTTTGTGCTCCCATGAATACTTGCCCTCTTGGCCTAGAATTTTTAGAAATCATTTTTTACAGCTATTTATTCAAATTTTTATCTCAAAATGCGCCTATAACCATTCTTGGACATTTATAGTTCTCCATACAAAATTTTAGTAATTTTTCAAGGTTTCCATCAAAAATATGATGAATGAATGATCTAAGATTGTGTTTAACCTATGTATACAAAGAAGCAGATTATAATTATTAATTAATAAATTTTCCATAGCTATATGGACGGAGTTGTAAATCCTAAGCACTACCGGCCTGTAAAAAAGTTAAAATTGACCTGGTAACCCTGACAATTTAATAAATGTTTGAGGGGAGGGGGAGAGCAAATTCAGCTCCCATGAAGTTCTACTATATCAATTATTTTCTTACCCTTTTACAAGGAAAGACAATTGACGGTCTTTGAGAGAAAATTAACACAAATTCATACCCATCAGAAGAGTATGTATATTATATTAAGTTCACTCAATTTGGCATTTTATTGTTTAATTACTATTTGTATTATTCAATTACACGTGGTTAGTATTACATGTTCTCCCCTCAAGAATATAGAAATAATGACGACATATTTGGAAAATAAAAAATTATATACAGATTGCCAACCACAAAACCAATTACACGCACAAAAATGTTTAGGATTTACATCTTTATAAATGGGTGTAGCTATTTAACTATTACTCACACATTCTCTAAGTAATTCAATAATAAATTATTTCTTTTGAACAGCTAAACTAAACTTTGTACTTATGTTTATTCAAAAATGAATTCTAATGTGCAAAATTTTTTCAAAAAATATGTTTGTGAATAAAACGATTATGATCCCAAATGACTACCACTTGGAATAAATGTCTATAAAAAAAGACTAGAGTCCAAATTCAGACACAAGTACTACAATACATACATATTATGTAATATCGTTGCTCCTAAGTTATTTAGTTTTCATAATTTGTAAGGTATTATATGCAATTGTTTATAAAAAAAATGTTTAAATTTTTTTATAATAAAAGTAATTTTACTTGGATCTTTTTTGAGAGAGAGTCATTTAAATAATGTTCAAATTGATTAACATATCCATGACATTATAATTAAAGTTAATGACCAATCTATGTAATAGGCTCTAAACAAAAATGTCCTTTTAGATGGATAATGTCCCAGCTCCAACTCATTTATAACGTTTACTGGCATACATCGGGGAAAATGAGTATCAATCCAACAAGTATATAGTTCACTTGAGAAACTATAAAACCCTTACTATAGTATAAATAACTGTCGTCGTCTATTAAGACATTTCCTCAAAATTATTTATTTATACTTTTTAGGAGTACGTTTATGTACAAAATACTGCAAAAATTAAATAGAAGTTGAGAGCAAATAATAAATTGCATTCATTACTTTTCACAAATTAGTCTTATCTGTATATATACTTACTTTTTTTTTTCAAACAAAAATTAAGATACATTACCAAAAAAAAAAAAAACTTTAGTATTTTAGATAATTATTATTTTTTCTACATACCTGACTTTAAGAAAACATACATAATTTATTTTAAAATAACTCTAACTCTATTCTATTAAATGAAATTATGTGTAAAGTTTGTATGTACTGAATGTGTAAGCAATAAATATTTATTTAAGCTAAAAAAATGTTCTACTTAATTTGTAAATAAATAAAGTGTCATAATGAGAGGAAAGATCCGTAATTTTTCTGTAAACCTAAAAAAAGAGATTTTTAATCGAAGCATTATTATTTTTATTATCAAATTTTATGGATTCACAAATAATCTACATTATTTTATATAATATAAAGAATTATTTTTAAAGACTTACTTTAGAAGCAAAAAATCTCTGTTTGTGAATTGCTATGTATCAACACTTTAAAGCTTTAAGGTTGTTATAAAACTCAACTCATATGTGTATATGTATATGAAGACCCGATTTTTTTATTATTCTGTCCTGGTATTACAAATGTATGACAATACATTTCTTTTTCTACTTTAATTTTTTGCATATGTCTTCAAAATTTATGATTTATTTACTTTCTATGAGTCACCCAACTATTGATTACAAAACTTATTTATACTTTCCATTGGAATATTGACGTAATACATTATATTAAGTTATAGAATATAGAGTTGGTGTAAAGGGACATGTACTAAAGACTATTTTATAATATTTTCCTGTAAAGGAACTCAGTTTTATCAACTTGCGTATTGATATTACAATATTTATTGTCTTAGACATGATTGGTTACCTCCTTATTGTTTCCTTATAATTTAAAAGGGGATTCCCAACTTATAAAATTTTGAAATTGAAATGATATTCATATTTTACAAAAAAAAAAAGAAAAAATAGAAGCCTACTGAAGTTAAGAGGTCGTTTATCATTTTTGACTGGATATTAGTCAGTTCTCAAAGGCTACATATTTATGCATATAATAGAAGAATAGCTTATACTCTGCATCTTTACAAATAAAATCATCTAGAGAAGAGGGCTACACTATATTTGAATATATATTATTTTCATCCACTTTTTTTCCAATAGCAGAAGAAACTCAAAAGTAGTAATGGAATTGAATGTAGGACTTGAAGTGTCCAGGATATATAATTGTACGTAAAATACAAACTCAGACTTTTAAAGGGCATTGACGTAAGTGTAATAAAGATGATTGTAAATCAAAAACACTATAGTACTCAAATCTATATGATAGATTATATTTCCATTACAGGGGATGATATGCAAAGAGTGAGGCATAAGAGTATCTTCCAAAGAAACGATATCCCACAGTTGTTTCAAACAGAAGGTGTCTGGCAAGGATATCCAAATTGAAAGGTTTAAATTCATAGAAACAACTAGTCGATGCAAATCCATATACTTGAATGCTTCGATCCATCTAAACACCAATAAATCAGAGCGATCTAGGTATTTCCATGGAGTTCCAATATTTTTTCTTCCCTTTTATGTATAGAAAAATGTATTTCTGAGAGTATTTACCCACATAGGCGTTCTCTTAATGATTATTTTAATATTAATTGGCATGACATACTTTGGTAGATAAACTTCTGATGTGTATATATATATATATATTAAGACCCAAACGATAGACAGAAAAATAGTTCAGTATTTTAATGAGTGAAACTAGTTAAGTCATTCAACAATCGTTAATTCGCATCACCAATGCTTACTCCTTGAATCTTTTGTGCTAAATTTATCTAAAACGAAGAGATACCCATGATGAGATATTTATATGACATAGTGTACCATTTTAAGGTAGAACTGAATTAATTTCATAAATACATTCGTCATAAGTTAATACCATAGTGATTTATTCAAAAATTAATTTTCTAATGAAGGGTCAATGTTTATATGACCCTTTTTTTTAAGGGCAACTCGTAGGTTCACTGATTGCAATGGCTTCTTAAATTTATCGGTGAATTAGTTTATATATATATATATATATATCAATGCAATTCATTGCAACTCATTACAATTAAACTTTCCTTTAGGGAAAAACGCCGAGTTTTTCAATAGCATTATACTATAATAAAGATAAATATAATACGGATATCAATGTTAGGAAACGGAACTCTTCATTTTTTAACATTTGTTCTTGTTTATTTTATCTACATATATTTAATAGGGATTTTTTTAATAAAAATAGGTCGCTTCAAAAGTTTCAATTTAAGAGACAAAGGAGATAAAAAAGAAATTTTAATTGAATTTTCTTATTGCATTTAGATTAATTTATATCTCTTTGTCATATCCATCAACAAGATAAATCATTTTGAATCAACATTCATTCTCACTAAATTAAATGCTCTGATTGCCTTTTTGTATCATATATTATAGCAAAAAATAAAATAAAAAAAAGTATGAGGCAGCCCTTTGAATGTATATAATATATGTATACCTAAATATAACTGTGTAAGAGTAAAAACCATTAGAGTCTCATAAAAATATCAGAGTATTGGATTTTTAGCGTCTTTTATTTCCACCTTTAGTTATTTATGTACATACATATAAATAACATGAACACATTTGTAAATAAGAGATAACAAAAAGGAGGACTTTCAGTAAAACAAAAAATAAAACGAACGAAATGAGATAAAAAATAAATATACAACAAAGAGAGAGAGAGAGAACAAAAACAAAAAAAATAAAGTGATGATTTGTTTTCAGAATCCTTTTCTAACACACTAATGATAATAAAAACAACACCAAACATAACTTATTCTTCTGTATCATCAACTTTACTATTGTGTACAGTATTGATAATATTATTTAATTTGTATCTATGGTAAAAAAGAGAGAGAGAAAAAAAAGAGTAGGCAGAAAAAGTTTAAAAATTGTTTAGAAACATACAAATTATATCAGTTTCTTTCCTCTTATTCCCCCCCCCCCCAATATTGCTAAAACTTTTTGAAAGAAAACTTAATTATATTATACATTCTTCTGCAAAATGAAATAAGTTTTCAATTATTTCCCTCCCTTATATCTGTTGTTTATATGAATAGTTTCTTATCTTTTTTATATACTTTTGATTATTATTTTATAAGGTGTATAGACATTTTTTATTAATAAATACACATAAATCTATCAATATGTAGGAATGTATGTACACAAGTATGCAAGGAAAATCAGGAAAATTTGAAACATGGGACGGATAAAACACATCATTCTTTTTCAATCACAGAATAGGTATGTAGAGTCATTCAATTTTTCATTTATGAAATTAAAGTTTAATCAGTTCAAAAATATGGTCTAAATAAATAAGACCATAAAAATCTATGAAAAATCGGATACTTTCTTCTATATTCGACATTCCTATTACATACTATTAATTTTCTTTGATTTTAATAGTAAATAACACTAATATATTGATCACTTTTCAATATGTTTTTCACTAGGAACTTATCTAACATCACTTACTTCTGCCTATGCTACTTAATTATATTATAATATATGTAATGTGACCTTATAATATCGTTTAAACACGTTCATCTTTCGCACAGACACTATCTTATTAGGCTAATACATAAGTTACATAACATTATAATGTTTTTCATCTTTGACAAACACTCCTTGTCTCACTTGAAATAAAATTTTCCTCCCCAGGCTCCGTTTTCTCATCCTCATCATCTCACACTGATAGTTTGTAAATGAAACTATCATATGTCTTATTCAAACACAATGCTCATACCTGAAAGTCTATAAAATATTACATGATCGTTTTTTGCTCGTCCAGCAAGATAATCCTTTCTAACCACCACATGAAATATTGAAAATCTTTTTTCGTCGTGAAAAAAATTTGTAACGAAAGTAGTTAGTTGTATGGCTAAGGCCCTTTTATATTTGTCTTTGTGAGTATCGTTACTTAAATATACTTTTCAAAATTTTGTATAATTAACTAATTATAACTTTTATGAAGGATGTTACGAAAGGAACATTTGAATCAATAATCACTCCATTATTCATATGAAATATTGCATTTTTGAGAATAGAGGTAAATGATATCTTTCCTTTGTAATTCTACCAAAAAGTTTTAACTTCAAAAAAGATGGCTAGAAAAAAAAACTTAATCAAAAATAAATGAAATTATCAATCCAAAAAAGTTATATTGAATATATAGAAAGTATATTCAATAAAAGTTACAAACCTACTAATAGCTCTATTCTTCATTTATTCAATACGAGGTTTTTTTTTTTAAATCATTGCAAGCAATTAATTGACTTTACTTTTAGTAAAATGATTTAAATTTGTTATGTTAAAATTTGGTATATCATATCCGAATCATCTCTAAAATAATTGATAGAACTGTTCTCAGTTTTTCCGATATTTATTGTTTCTATTTTATTCCATCAGAACTAAATGCGTATCAATTGTAATGCACACGTACAATTGAACCATAAAAAAAACTTCAAATAAAACATTTTTAGTCCTGACATAATTGTTAACAAAGTATGTATGTATGTTTATGTAAACAGTTTCAATAAAAATGATTTATCATTATCTTTAAATCTCATGACTTACAATGATGTTGCAAAATTTGGCAATTTCAATTTTTAATTTGGCCTGTTTTTTTTTTTTTTTGTTTTATTAGTAAATTTACTTATTGATCATAGTGTTCACATAATATATACATAAGTAGTAAAATATAAATTACTTTTTTGAAATTTATTTCTTTGTTAAATATAAATTAGTGATAGGAGTCGTTTTCTATGAAGAAGTCTATACAAAAATATGACTTACTTATTGGAAAGTTGATTTCTATTTAATATTTTATATGTCTATGAAGGAAATTTTATTTAAAAACTTATTTTCTACGTTTTATGTAAAATATGAAAACCTCCAACAAAAGAATCATTTAAAACATTGTCAAACGTAAATGATATGTTAAAGCTAATCACTTGCTGAAAATAATGTGAAATATCCCATGTGTTAGGAACTTTTTTTCCTAAACCAGTAAGAACTTAATTTTAATATTTAACTATACTTTAACTTTACGTTGGTATTGTATCTTTAACAACCTTCAATCAGTTATTGAAATAATTGTAAGTAAATATGGAGTTTTGACAAAGGGTAATTTGTCTGTTTGCGTTTTTTTTTTTTTTTTTTGCAAGGGGAACATTGAAAGAAGAGATAAGAACCTCTGAGACTGCTTTTGATTGATTAAATGCACTCAATTATCTATAAGTACGTATACACAAAAAAAATTTACACCAAGATATAGCAAACATCGTAACTTTCCTCGAACTTGAATGCAGTCATTGCAGTTCTCAGTATATAGTTTATACCCAACGATCATTGAAAACCTCAAATATTAAATATATTTTACCCATTATTACATTCTATATCAATATCTTAATTTGTTGTTAAGAATTTTAGATAATGAATATATTTTGGATCTATTTAAGTGATTAATTTGTGTTTTGTTTCTTATTGGTTTTTATTTTGTTTCTTAAACTATGCGCATTTTTTTCTGATCATTACAACCATGTCACATGACTAATTATAGTACAGCTTATTATATGTATATATATTATTAAATTCTACTTATCAGAATGACGAACAAGAATAAAGACCAAAAAAATAATAATCAGTAATTGAAATAATCAAAAGACTTGTGACATAACATTTTTTTTGAGCTCTACATAATTATTCTTACACCTTAGCTTAAATCTTTATTTACCCAATAATTACTTAATTAGAGATATTCTTATCTCCATATATAGTAACTATCTATGAATTTATTGATAAGTCAAACCAATACAAATTATTATATAAAATGTATACGTCAATTTGTTTTTCAATAAAAGTCTGATAATATTTACAAATTTTCCTTTTTTCCTCCTTATTTCTTTAAATGATTAGCATGACCTACTTTAAACTTTCAGGTTTGTCTTCGGGATTTTTCATAACAAACTTTATCAAGGGACCTAATCAGCAATGTATAATTACATATTATACAATATTATTATTATTAATATTTTTTTTATTTATTTTTTTTTTTTTTTGGGGGGGGAGGGGGTGACAATGCCCCTAAAAATTATAATATCTTTAAAAAATCAATTTATGAATTAATGACCATCCTTTCGATGTAGATATGGTTTATTTATATAAGTTTATGTGAATGATAGAACTTTCCCTGTAAATATTAATTTGAGAAAATAATAGTTATACCGAACATGCCACGGTTCTACGGTGGGTAAAGTGGAAAAAGCAAAACATATCCCCTAATGAATGAATTTGTGTATTCCTATGATTTACAATGATACTGCTAAAGTTTTTTTTTTCTTCGTAGATGGAAAAAAAAGTCTGAACGTTGTGTTTTAATAGGAAAAATGTTGATTTATTTATTTTTTTAATTTGATGGCTTGTATTATTATTTTTTTTTTTCATGTATATACATATATTTTCATCCATGTTACATAAATTACTGAAAGGAAAAATAAATTTAATTAATAAGTAAGTTCTTGCGGAAAAACTTAGATTATGTAAACTTTTAATAGATGCCATGGCAGATTTATTAGCATTGTAATATTTAAAACGGAGACAAAAATCAAATTACTTGAAATAATATATAAATATTTAGAAGAATAAAAAACTTTTAAAAGAATATTTGTTTGAAGGTTATTTAATAGACATTTTATGTAAGTAAAAACATTGTCTTTATAAAATAGCCTATTAAAATTCCTCATATTCTTCGTATCAGAATTAGACCTTTTTAAATAGTCTAAAATGAGTATGTGTTTTTAAATTCAAATGTGCAGAAAACCTTTTATACATAGTAGGAGTACATTTATAACAATAAATCAAACAATATAGATCTAATTTATTTTCTGTTATAATGAAAACTATTAAATATTTATGAGGATCATAAACAAAAATTAATGGCTTTGTGCATGTCACTTCAGAAATTGAAAATATCAACAATAAAAGCTTCACTTTTTGTTGTTCATATATTTTTGATAATGAAAGTATGTTTATTTTGATTCTAAAGTATATGTATATATCATGTGTTATTCAAAGTTTGTGATATAAAAGAGGTCAAACCAATATAAATGAAAAAGACAGTTGTAATAACTATTATTTTAACAAATTAAGTTATTTTTTTTTCTTTTAAATATTTTATAAATAAGACTCTAGTTACATTATTTAAAACGACATTAGATTGTTGATGACATTGACATTAAAGGAAGGGAAACGTGTGTGTAGGTATGTCCAGGCTCTATCTGTTTTTCTCTTTTTGCATGTATGTATAGATAAAAAAATATGAAATAATATAAATAATAGGGGCTACTAAGCTTAATAAACATTATGTATGCATACATATATTTAAACTAAGCCCTTTTAATTAAATATAAAAAAAAAGAACAATGGAATTTTTTGAACAAAGATATGAAGATAAGATTTATTAATGTTAATGAAAAGATTTTTTTTACATCAGAACCATAAAAATAGAGATAAAAATACAGAAATTAACATGCAATGGGTGTTAAGCGAAAAATAAAAGAGTGATAAACAACAAAATGTATACAAAAGTTCAAAAGAAATGAAACTATAAAAAGCTAATATCGTAAAATTGTATGCATTAAAGTAGTGTTTAAATAATTGTTTTAATTTTGTGCATGAGTCTGACAAAAAGTGTAGTCGGTGTTTATAAATTACGAGTGCAAAAAATAGTAAAATAATATTTTTATAATTTTGTTTCGTCAAAATTCTTTAAAAAAAAATTTAAATTCAATATTTAGTGTGGTAAAAGAGCATAAATGTAATTTAATTCGATTGACATAGTTTTATACCATAATAACTTATTTTCAAGTTCGGATATAAACTTTTGTTGAATTGAATCGTCATTTTATGCTCTCAATTTCACATAAAAAATTACTTTATATTTAAGAAATTTTTTTTTTTTTTTACATACATACATATGGTATGTTAGTAATCAGTAAATATTTTAAAAATCATGGGACAAAACTATAATATATTAATTAATAACACATGACATAAGCAAGGCTTGAAATCCTTTGGAATTGAAATCCGGCAAATATGTTTAAAGTCTTGCCTCTACTATAAAGAGTTACTCTTGTCTTCCAATTTGTCTCATCTTTATCTCGTTTTTTTTTTGTATTACACTTCATCTCATTTCTGTCATAATTCAAGTTGGCTCCGTTTCGTTCTATTTTGTTTCATTTATTCATGAAGATAAAGTTTTTACTCATATTTCTCTAAACTAAAACAATTTCCCTTCTTTTTTTGTAATACAGTGATCCCTCGCCACTTCGCGGTTCACTTATCGCGGATTTTCATAATGCATTTTTTTTTATGCATTGTGCTCTGCATTCTGATTCGCTAAAAACTCACTTCCGCTTCTTGTATCAAAACATGCTACGAATTGTGCTATCATTTTGTCGTCTCGTGCAATTATGTGTACGTACATAAAACAGCTTGGCAAATTTACATTAAGTTGGCCAAATTATCTTGTAATTTCGAACATCTCCTAAACCCATAATGTCGACGAAACAGCCTGGACCGACAAAAGCACCTGCCGTAGAAACAGCTGCGAATCTGGCTAAACAGATTGGAGGAGACGGCTTTAATGACATGAGTCCGGATGATATAAACGCCCTGATTGATGGAGACACACAGCCGCTGACCGATGCAGAGCTGGCAGAAATGACAAAGCTACAAAGCGACGATGAAAGACAAGAGGGAGAAGAGGACACGAGAGATGAGGAGGAAGGACTAACGCTTGGTCGCTTAGCAATCATGGTGCGAATGGCCACTGAACTTAAGTAAGTAGCTGAGGAATGGGACCCTTTGATGAGCCGTTCATTACAGTTCTCCAACGTAATCGATGGTAGCATGTCGGTGTACAAGGATCTTTTTGCAAAGAAGAAAAAAGAGCGACAACAGTCTATCAACAATCACTATGTTCTTCTCCCGAACAAACACACCTGCACCGCGGGCTTCAGAAGAAGAGAACACTGCAGAGCGCAGTCAGGATGCAGCGGCCCAGTCTGAAGAGCAGTGAAACGGCCTACACGTGAGTCACTGTATTTGTATACATGTAATAGTTGCTAATTGTAAAAAAAAAAAAAGTTTTCTATTTCGCGGATTTCACTTATCGCGGGTCATTTTCGGAACGTAACCCCCGCGATAAACGAGGGATTACAGTACACATAATACCAACATATTTTAGCATATATTATCAATTACTCACTATTTTTAAAAGGCCAATTAAATTGGTTGAACTTCACTCAGAATTATGTTATTATCTTAAGCATATTTTTGATCTCTAATTATTTTTATATACTTTAAATTGGAATGAAATTCATAATTATATTTTCTTCTACATATATAATATATTAAGTACGAAGTCTCATATATTATTATCAGATTGGAAATAGAGATTTGTGTAGTTTTAGTATTCCTACCTACAAGTTATATGTAACAAAAACAACAGCAAAAAGTTATAAATGCTAATACATACATGAATAGAAATCAATTCTTCAAATCAAAGTAATCATGAAAATACATAAACTATGTCCATGCTAAATTACTGCAGAGAATTTATGATTATTATGATTATTCTTTTCTTTAGTAGCTTAGGTATAAAGTACTTGTATTTCTACAGTACATATATGTATATAATGGTATAACTTCTTGCGATCAAGATATTTAACATTTTTATCAGATTTAATATGTAAAAAACTAATTAAAGCATTTTATACTAATTTATATTATTTATTATATAAAGGGTGACGTAGGGGAAAAAATTAAGTGTGTTGATTTATTTTTAGCTGTTTATGTTCATAACATAACATACATACAATATGTATTAAGACAATGCAGCAGTGTCCAAATACTCTTTATGTATATACATATTTATATATACCAAATAACAAGATGTGATTTTTAATAGGCTGTAGCTTCTATGAAGATACAGCCATAGATAAATTTTCCTTACTAATTGGGGGAAAAAACCTCTAAATCAGTATGGTGCAACTTAATCCGTTTTTATTACTTTTTTATGTCTAAATGATCAATTTATTATCTTCATCTAACAAATTATGTCAATAAAAGTATATTCTGTGTATGAATTTTTCTCCGGAACACTTTACATTATCAATGTACTTATGTACATAGTTTATTTAATTTTAAATCCATTCAACTCTATTATTTTTAGAGTTATTTTATGAAAGGAAACATGAATAATAAAAACAAGTCTATCAAGAAATGAATAACTTTAGCATGAACCATGAGTATGGAAAGAACCACGGTCTCCCTAAATATGTATGTAACTATTTTTCCTTTCTTTAAAATATGAATCAGATAAAACTTTTTCCAACGTAGCCTTTGATGGTAAACATTGTATTATTTTTTTAAGACTTCTTCTTCAACCTATATAACATATATATACATACATAGAGGTATATAGGTATACTTTAAGTAGGATAACACACCCCTTACCATGAAATGTAATAATGATAAATTGTTTCTATGTTTGAAGGAGCTGTGTAAAAAGAGGAATCCAAGATCTAATTGAGATCTATTTCAAGTTGCTTTCCTTCTTTGTAGCCTTAAAACCATTTGTGTCATTGATCCCTTGAAGCTAACAATCCTATCATTTTGTACTATGAAAAATAATCTTATTATGAGGGATTTAGAAATCTTATGTATCCACCTATATTACCTTATGAAAAATTGCTATGAAAGTGAAACGTCAATTCATTTTCTTTTACCAACGTCTTTCCTTTATATATAGGTATGTATATGCTAAGAGAAATTTAAAAATACTCTTAAAAAACGTGTTTCCTTAAAAGGAAATTGAGATATTTTGATTCAACTAAAGAACATTGAACTGAATTGAGTATTGAAAAATTTATTGAAATGACGTAAAAAATACTTTTTGAATCCATAGGTTTTTCTCTGAAATAATCATCACTATGAAGTGTTTAAAATTGAGTGAGTGAAGCACGTATAACTTTTATTCCACACTCAATGGGTCTACTTTTTTATTCTTGTGCTTCAAACAAACAAATTTATAAAATATATTATTATTTAATGTTATAATTAATGCTAAATCTAGACTATAGGGAGTACGAAAATAATTTCAAAAGTTTTGGGACCTCAAATGAAACCTAAGTCGATCCCAGTTTTTACCACCGTGATAAGGAATATAAATAGATAATATAAAACATCTATGAAATGAGTATCTATCTGTTTGAAAATACATGTAAGACTTTATTACATGACTATTTGAGAAATAAAAAGGCAATTTTATTCATAGTTTCATTTATGTATAGGCACAGAGTAGTACTTACACGTATACTGTTCATATGGTTGTAAGTATTCCTTTATTGCTTGAACCCTATTACACAAACATAATGTTGAAGATTGATATGGCCAGTAGACCCCATACCCTAGAGTATTTCCCCTTCCTGTTAGCAAATTGATTATTTTCTCCCTTTGACTCTAACGCATGAAAGCTGTGGTATATGTACATAAAAGAAAGAAACACATAGAAGAGTGCCTATCTTAATTCCTGCAGACTTATTGAAATTCTGAATTACTCTCTAAACAAATGTATACATGTTTCACTTGCTGCTGAATCGGACTCTTTTTTTTCTTTTCTTTTTTTTTAAAATGAAAGATCAGTAATGATTCATGCTTCAAATAAGTTCCTTTGGCTTTTAAAAAGATAAAAAACCAGATGGTTTTTTCTAAGAATTGGGTCAAAATTCTAAATGGAAATACATATAAACCCTAATTTAGAATGAATATTTCATTTCTAAGAAAGTAAGTCTACTTTAAGGTAAACGTGTGTATGATTTTGTTTCAAAATTTCTCTCAAACTACAAACAAATTCAAATCAAAAGCTGTAAGAATCTGATCATATACATATGATATACAACTAATTGCATATTTTTTATTGATTAATACGTGAATAAGGGACCCTGTATCATGTTTGAGAAAGAAAAACCAAGCTAATCCTTAATGAAATTTATTGCATGATATTTATAAAAAATCTAGTAATAGAATATTCTATCATACGAGAGTCCAGAACTAAATAATTTCTGTACTTTTTTTTGGAAAATAATTTTTTTCTACCTGTTAAAAAATTAATCATTTTTTAAGTCTCTAATTCTATTTTCTCAAATATTGAAATATTTCTTATCTCAATAAGATTAAAAGATATACTTCCATCAAGCCTAAATTACTATTATTATTATTCAAATAGTCTGAATGAATGTTGAATAATTATTTTTCAAAAGACATTTTCCTACAAAAAGTTGTGAGAAATTTACCGTGAGGTAATGAAATTTGTATTAATACATGCATATGCAAGGTTTAATATTAGACGTGGAATTATAAAAAAACCATTTAATTAAAGAATCCTAACTACAGCATAATATTAAGCAAGAAAAATAAAAAAGATAACAATATACATACCCATTGATTAAAGAAAACTTTGCCCTATTGATAAAACATAAATATCATTAGCGCTCCAAAAATCGATTTTATGTAAGCATGTAATAAGGTCACTGATTTTAAACAAATAAATACAAATGATTATTAAGAAAAAACTACATGTTTAATGGGAATATCTATAATAAATAAATAAGAGTAATATAAATACAAAATATTTCGACAGGGATTTATGCAGGCCTTGGTGAATCCTTCTTATATCCATGTACATAATTAAAAAACTTATGAAACTGGAATGTATTTATTAATAATTTACTGAATGCACTTTTTGCTATTACAGTTAAATTTATATGTAAATAAATATGCGCATTAAATAGATTGTATCTTTTATTAACAAAAGATTTGAAATTAAACATCGAATCTAGTCAAGTTTTTGATATTTTATGTATAAAAATTATATATAAATTAAATACATACTAAATGTTGGAACTTGGACTCGAGAATTGACTTGTGACCATTTTTAACAAAAAAAAAGTTCACATTATTTTTTTTTTACTTGATAGAAAGTAGCCTATTTTACAGGAAAACATTCAATTAAAAATCATATATGATGTTTACCTATGTTTGTACCAGATAGCTATGTGTTATTTGCCTTATTTAGATTCTTTTATAAAGTGAAAGAGTGAGTAATCAGTAATCCATGTATTTATTACATATTTCCTGACCTTGGGTACGCTCAACTGCAGAAAAGAGAAACATAATAAAATTGAATGTAACTCAGGTGCATTTTTTAGACCATACATCTAGAACGAGATGTTCACAAATTCAAGACTTGAAATGTACCGACACCCTACATGGGCAGCCAGTATAGAGACTTTCTTTCACCTCTGAATAGAAAATGGATAAATATTTCTAAAATTGTTCTCCGTAGATTTGTTCACCACCAAACTTAAGGATGTGATTCATAATTAAAGAAAATTGAGTTGCAGAGAGTTTTAAACAAGTTGGCGAATCCTCTATTAAAGCATTTATTTACATTTCTTTACTCACAAAGTTTTAAAGTAAATTTTCCCCACATACTATAAATATTGTTTTTGTGTCAATAGAGACTCAAGAAAGGGATTGGAGTTATACAAAGTTGGTTGCTATACCTACACTTTTTATCTTTTTTTCTTGTCCCTACACAAAAAGAAAATACATCTGAGTTGTATAATTGATTTTTTATTGTTGCTAAACCATTCTTTTGTTGTGAACAGACTGGCAATTGAAGAAATTTGTCTTTGATTCGAAGAGTACAAACAAATAATTCTTCAAAGAAACACAGTTAATCCTATTAAACTAAAGGAAAATAAAAACAATTTGATCCCCTTTTTGACTTTCATCAAAAGAGTTTCTTTTACCCTCCCCCATCAGTTTCTTAAGATGTATAAAAAATTTTATGTAAAAACATAGCTTAGATCTAAGTAAGTATATGAATATTCTCAAGAGAAAACATAATAAAAGTTATATGCAATGTTAATTAGGAGTAATTATAACAACTTGCTTTCTCCTCCCCCTAATGAGTACATTTTTTGATGGCATTTATTTGAATTCTGACGTACATTTGTATTGTTGTACTCATTATATAATAAAATAATGCGATTTTTTTAGAAAGCCTTGATAAATTATTAAGCTGAGGAATTGTGACATAACTTACCAATGATCTCATAGCATATCTATTCAGTTATTTCTAAATGTTATTAATTACTACGAATTTAAATTATAACTATTACGTAATTTGATCTAATTATTCATTATCATATAAATAGTATATATATATAAGTGTAAGAACTCCGCAATACCTTCTTTACTTATTTTGTTCGAGAAGTAAACAGTTAGATTTATTCATCAATATTTAGTTAGAAGAACCATTTTCTTTTAATTGTTGTCAAATTTGAGGTAAACATATTATTTTAAATAGCCTTATCTACCTACACTTGTGATTTAATCTAAATCATTTCATAAATAAGACTAAAGGTCAATAAAAACTTTGGACCATGATTTTGACTTTATGAAACAATTAACATACTGAGTATGGACTCAAATTTTATAATAACTTTTTTTTTTTTGGAGATAGCAAGTTAAATTCATTTTATTTTTTAGTATATGAGATTTCAAATGGTCCCATTAAAAAAACTACTCTAGTAAGTGGAAGTTTGTCGTTTCCTACAGTACTTCTATAACAAATTATATCACATAAAGTTGTTTAAAACGGCTAACGATGAGTCCGTGTGCATGTGTCTGTATGTTTTTTTTTTTTTTTAAATTATTTCAAATATCACAAAATATGCACAAAATCATCCATTAAAGACTTCAGAAACCGTTGATCTAGTTATAGAAAAAAGGATTGATGTTTTATTTAATTGTGAATAATAATACAAGGATTTACTTATTCTGACAAATCTTTCACAGTTCAAGCAATAATATGTAACAAAATAGAAAGGGAGTAAAACCAAAATAAACATTGTCAAGGGAAGACGTGTTTTCTTCTTTAAAAAGGAGATCATTGAGTATTGGAGCAATAAATAAATATAGGGGTGTTTGTTAAGATGTCCATTTTGAAAATAATTGCATAAACTATTTCAAAGAACTTCTAAACCACCTATAGGATTAAAAAGGCAATGGCTTTGAGTACTATCAGATGACTTTGAAAGGATAGATGAGAAAATTAACAACTCAAGATATTAAATTACAAGACATAGACACACACTTTGAATTTGGAGGGTCTATGGAAATTAAGAATGTGACCTCAAAAGCTATAAGTAAATTCCATACTCGGATGTCGAAGACACTACTTTGCAGTGTTTGACCCTTTAGTTTATATTGCATTGGCTCAATTCGTAAGAAAAGAAAGGGAAGAGAGATGAATGTCCTTCTTTTTTTTACTATTTCATTCTTTCAGTAATGCATTAGCATAGTTGAACAATATTTATACAAAAGGATCCTTCCTAGGTACAAATTATATATACTTTTCTTACATCATAATTATGACTTGCATTTTTGTTGAGGTGAAAGAGAATGCCTGCAATTACTGTCTAGTACCTTTGCATTTTATTGGCGGTTTGTTATTTGAAAATATTAAATAATACTCAATAACTGTAGGAAACTGAAGGGATTGATGTGACATCTCCCATCATATTATTATGAAATCTGGTAATGAAGGATTCTCGTTTGCTTACTGAGGGACGTGATTTTTTTAAGAGGAACATGAGCTACACATTGTTTAGGTTAAGTCAACGTCGAGTAGGACATAAATATCTGAACTCACAACAGATATCAAATATGTTAAGGGTTGGCGTTGACAAACACACAACTTTGTCACTGAAGCTAACCTACAAGAACTGACAGATCTACAAAATGGGATAAGCGATTTCTTTTTTTTAATATTATTTTAGTTTATTCAGTGCATATAATTGACGTCATTGATTTATGATTTTTTTCTTTCCTAATCGTCCTCTCCTCTTTTTCATTTTCTTTCCTTCAATTTCTCCAAAATGGGTTGCTTTTATTCCCTGACAATGACTTGTGTTGTCTTATTTGATGCCCTCAACTAGTCATTCACATAAAGATGAAAGAAGAAGTCTTCGATTTCTTCACGAATTTTTACAACTTGGAGTATCAACAAAATTTATACGAATCACTCATTGCTATGTTTGACCAGTAATGAAAAAAGTTATTAGAAAGTTCCAAAAAGTGAAGATTTTATAGCATGCAAAGTATCCTATAGAATGATATCTTGAACCGATTATATTATATACATACATATAGTTATCGCTAGTCTTTTCTCTAAAGTATTTAAATACTTTCACACAATTATCAATAGATTTATACTTTGGCTTCCAATGGAAGATATGACAGCTGAGATCACAACTCAGATAAGAATTTAAAATGAAATTATCTGTTTTATACATTTGTATATTTTTTAATGTTCGTTTTTTCTTCTTTTAAGCAATAATTTATTTTTTACATCAAATCAATCAGTTCATTTAAATGACTTGCCATGAACACATTTTTCTACCATTACATCATTTAAAAAAAAATTCCTCTTGAGAAGTTTTTATTAGACATTGTCTATTTTATACTTTAGTTTAGAAATAATTTAACTGGTATAGTTAAATGAATAAAACAAAAGTTATGCATAGATAAACTTGAATTTTAATTAGTCAATACAAATGTGGGGGCACGTAGAGATTTAAATAAATACAAATAGACAAAATGTAATATTTATATTGTGAAAATGAGATTTTGAATGTGTTTTATTTTTAGTTTGAAAAAATTTTTTACAAAAATACAATAAAACAAATACATAAATACCTATTAAACAAAAATACTCGCTTACATAAAATATTCTTTCATAATTGAAAGGAAGTGAAATTCAATCAGGAGATACATACTTTATATTTCTAAAACCTACATATTGTTATATCATAAACAATCATCATAACCATAAAAACCTATTTTATGAACGTTTATTATTATTAACTTATCTATCACCTCATTGTATAAGTTTGATACTTAATAATAGTTATTAATTTCTATAAAAAAAAATATTGTATTTGATAGATAGAACTCTCTACTTACTATAATTCATTGTTAGCCTTACTGCTTATGTTTAGATGTACAAGTATAAACGTGTATTAGAATGAAAATACACTCATAGGACGTATATTAATATATTCAATGAAAAGTAATTGATTATGTAAATTAGAAGCGTGTATCTACAGGGTCTTTCAGAATTAAAGAAACAATGACTTCAAACTAAAATAACTTCTTGATATCATACTGAGACTTAGTTTTGTTATGAAACTATAATTTGTTTTGTAGATAATTCACTGTACATCTCAAATCTTTTATATATGTATATATATGATGTTAAATAACAAAATCATGGATAAAGAAAACAAGCGTGGAGCTCTCTGATGAAACAGTGCGTTTCAGATATAGATGTAATGAAAAGGTTTGGGGCCCTTATTCTCTCCAACTTTGTTATATTTTTATTATATGATGTTTTTACGTTAGTATGAATATTAGGGTGTCAACTCTTTGACAAATTTTTTAAATTATAAAGTAAATTAAACAAGTCTTAAAGGAAAGAAATAAGAAGAAAATAATACGTATTATAAACGATACATTTATATCTTCTTCTTTATTTCTCCCTCCTTTATGTCGCAAAAAATAAATACATTTTAAAGATTGTTTAGTCAACAAAAAGAAGCAATGAAATAACAAACATTGTATTTGGAAGTATTTGTACGATAACGAAAAAACAAAATGAAATTTTCAAAGAAACTGCCAATTTTCTTTACTTAGAGGGTGACCTCAAAATGTTATTTTTTTTCAATTTTTCAATTAGTGCACTTATGACCTTCGAAAACTTTTAATTTTAATTTTCACTCCATACAAATTGGATCTTTAATAAGTATGTATGTTAAAAAAATCTTCTAGAGGGAACTCCAAGAAAAGGAAATATTCATTTCCTTCATTTTCATGTTTTAATATTTGGAAGAGCCCTCTATTACATATATGTATTTGTATATACTTTCCTATTAGTGCTAAAACATAGAATTCAATGAATAATAACTTCTAAATATAGCGTCGAATAAGCTCAGTTATGTCTCTGAAATGTATTTTGCAGATAATTGTAAATCTCCAAATTTATTTTGATTCGTTTTCATTGTTGTGGAGCAAAATAATGAACAATTCAAACCAATGGGGAGTCTTCGAAAAAATGACGTGTACCAGCTGTTGTAGTACCATCAAAAGACCCAAGATGGTGAAGATCGTCAATATATTAGACAGTATTAAGATCACTTTAAGTAAGGTATTGTGTTAACTATTGGATGTTGCATTAAATCAGACAAGCTTTGTATTATAAGCAATGAAAAAATTGTGAAAAACATTAGTAAAATGGTATTTGCCATTTCTTTAAAAAGAAAACCGATCAAAAAGTTGATTTTTATCTATTATTAACGTCTCAAAATTTGATTATCTCCATGAATTAATAATTCATGCCTAGATAAGGTTTCATAAAATAACATTGATGCGCTTCACTTTGCAAAAACAAACATCATTAACTTTTGTTTATTTAACAATATCAAAATAGAAATTAACTAAATATTCATAACATTTTCGTTTTTATGAAGGGTAAATTTCAAAATGAATAATAAATTAAATTGGTTTATAGTTTGAAAGAAAGAAATTATCTAATTACTAAACACAAAAAAGTGGTTTTTTCTATAAAAGAAACACAAACTTTTCATTAATAACTCATTAAAAATAGAGATATTAAATATTTTAGGAATAACTATTTGAAGATGATTTAGAATTTATTGATATTAACCAAACTATTCAATAAATAAGTAGAAACACAAAAGTACTTTGAATAATGTATGCGTTATAGTAGAGAGGTATATTATTTATATGCTCAAGGAAGACGTATTTTAACTTTTGTTTTTTGATTTATTTACTTTTGTATGCTTGAGTATACTTTGCTTTCTTTTTGTATCATGTCATTTATCTACATTTTTCAAATATTTTTATACCTCTGCGCTTAAATATAATATGTTTCATTTATTTGACAAATAGGCATGATATAGGAGTTACAGTTTTATTAATAGGATATAAAGAGCAGCCTTTTTTAATCAGAATTTTTCAGTAAAATCATTTTGAGAGAGTTTTTAAACTGCGTTATGTTTATTTTAACCCCAAAGCTCAATCATTAGCCATTAATCCAAAATTTGTGTATTTTTACCTGTTTTTAGTTATAATTTCAATTATTCCAGTAATCCCTTGAAGTACAAACAATTTTTTTAACAAATTTGACCATCAAATTACGAGAAAATTTGAAGATATGAAGATTTTCTAAGAACAATTTCTTAGTCATTTTATTGAAACGATAAAATTATATATAATCGAAGCTTCTCCACTACATTTAATAGCAATACATCGATTTCCTCTCCTCTATTATTGTTATATCAGTTATTCAAAAAAAAAAAAAAATTTCAATATAGATTATGGTCTATATTGAACAGTTTTTTCAACTTAACCTCCTTTAAAACACATTATAAAAAACCTTTAAAAAGAAAAACATGCTAATTATGAAAAAAAAAAAAAGAAGACAGAATTAAGAACTATAAAAATGGTGCTTATATAAATGAACTCTCTAGAATTTATGGTACCCAATCATATTCTATCCTGGTACTACTGAAGCAATAAAATAGCATCAAGCCATCATAATTTTCAAGAGATTCCACTAGGATGTCCTATTAAAATGAAATTGGAAACATACATTTTTTTAACACTGAGATACTAATACAGTCTCCATATTGTCATGAAATTACTTGCAACTAAATTTCAAGCAACTTGGATTTCACATTCATTTCTCAATTGAGGTTTGAAGTTTATGAGGAGGGAGCATCAATTTACCTCCAATATCAATTATACAATAATTTATGAAATTTTTGAATAATTTGGAAATCAGGAAAGAGATTTATTAGAGTTTAAAGGATACTTTTGTCCAAAAGAACTCATGTATTGAAGATAATAGAAAACTAAAATTTCTCTTAAAATAGCGAGAAATGAAAAATACCCACTAGCTACTTTTGTTCTGCATATATTTATTTAGCTTTATAGTATAGAAATAAATGTATATATCGATAAAAATGGTCCATCAGTCATGCGTATTTACCTATGTAGCATAAATTGAAGTTTTTAAAAAAATCATAATTTTTACCTAATATAATTTCTGAATCCAGAATAGTATACTAATCGTATGTATTTAATAAGATCTTGACTCAAAAAGAAAAACTAAAATGAAATTAATCTATAGCTGCAAATGTACATTCTTCAGTCTGGTTCAGATTATGTACTGAAAATTGTATCGGTCTCACATCCAAATGAGTCACTGTAAAATTTCATATGACGCCATCAAAACAATATTTGTTCTTTTATAATTACAATGGACTTTATCCCCAGTTCATTCGAATACTAATATGGCTAGACTTAAGTTTTAGATGAATAAGTTTGAAAAGGTTTTGTGCTCAGAAACGGCATAGAGAGGTAATGCCAGAAATAGCAACATTAACATGTACTCTAATCTTAAGAAGGCTATCTACCATTTAAAAGATAGCGTATGCGTCATATTAATAAAAGTCTTTGCCAGAAAAAAACAATCAATTTTCAATATTTATCGCTGTCATAAAGTATTTTGTATTAACTTTCAATTTCAATCAACTTATACTGCATAATTGAAAGAACACCTTTCTGCTTCTTCTTTAATTTTATTTAATTGCTCAGTAATTATTTAGATTTGAAGTGTTTGTTGAGTAAAATGCTATTGGAATAATTATTAAGTGCTACT
Source organism: Lepeophtheirus nordmannii (assembly GCA_963680855.1). NCBI lineage: Eukaryota > Metazoa > Arthropoda > Copepoda > Siphonostomatoida > Caligidae > Lepeophtheirus > Lepeophtheirus nordmannii. Next base: position 31,575,419 of record OY804518.1, on the reverse strand, counting down.
TTTAAGTAATTAGCTTCTTCTTCTTTTTTTTTTTTTCTTTTTTTTTGCAATTGCGTGTTTCGAGGTTCTTTATTTTATTTTTAACTTTACACTGCTTTCTTGAAGAAAAAAAACTACTATATAAATTAGTACAATGCAAATATTATTCTACATTAAATAATAATGTTATAATCTTTTTTTTTTTTGAATATACAAAAGAATGTAATTGTGTATATTTAGACTTGATACGTTGAAGTAAAAAATATTTCCTAAAAATAACATGTTCACCAGTGTATTAAGCTCACAAATAATCCAAATTTATTTGGAATTATATTTCATTCAGGAGAGAAAAAAAACATTTTTAAATATGCAGTTATTATTATTTTTTTTTTGATATATTTTTAAACATGTAATAATATTCATCTATTTTTTGCAATTTAATATGTATATATTAAATTGCAAAAAATAGATATATTATATATATATATATTAATATTAACTTATTAGGGTACCAGTCCATATATATGAAAATTATTTTTTAAATTATTGTTGATCTTACTCCATGTTTTTTTATTTAAGTTACACATCAAATTTAAATAAAAAACATGGAGTATACACTTGTTTATTCATGTTGTATTGTATATAAATATATACAAAAACACACACAAAGGACTTTTATACATCAAATTTTATAGGGACAAAGAAAATCCCTACCTAATCAAAAAATAGATTCTAAAAAAAATAAAAATAATGGTATCTAGATAAATACTTTTGCTATTGGAATCTTAAAGATAAAAGCTGCATTCAGATATCATTAAAAGAGCTTTATACTGTGAAATACTCGATTTCTTTTAATAGATCAATATAATCATACAGTCTCTAAATTTCCTTTTATTTGTTGATATACTTATACATGCATACATATGTATATAGTATTATAATATAAATAACTCAAATAAGAAGTGCTTATGACATCCATGTAATTTAAAATAATCATTTTGCGTGGTAAGTAAATTGATTGATATAGTTCACATATAAAATGAAAACATGCTTTTTATGGATTGACTAGCAAATACACAAGTGACCAAGATTCAATTAATCTATAATTAATGGATTTTACTATTAATTGATGAACTAATTACGAATATGCAATTACTTATTTCTAATTCTGAGTGATTATTGGCTTCTTTTTTTTTTTTTTTTTTAGATTAGAGACACAATTTGAACAAAAAAATGTTATTACATGTTTGACATAGGTTCATCTAATATTAGTAAAAAAAAATGTTTAGGTCAAGTAATTTTCATAATTAAGAGTTTTATTCGTGTTTGAATAACACTTTTCTTTTTTAATAATAAATATAAAAAAACTACAGAAGCAAGGAGCCAATTTAAATAAAGGGGTAACTAGAAATTATCAATTATATGTACATAATAAAAACTATCAAAAGTATAAAGTTAAAGTGTTTTTATTAAATTGTTTATTCCATGTCAAATCAATAATAAATTAAATAATATTAAAAGAAACCAATTATGCCATTCTTTTTTTTTACCCTCGTGATATCTTTACATGTATACCTTAATAAAGACAGGAGTTAGTACACTCATATGGTTGTTAAATTTTGACAAATTTGTACGGCCCATCCAAATTGTAGCAATATCTAAATTTTGATCTTTTGATTTCAGGTTTTTACTACAGGACTTCCAGTTTTAGAATATCTACCTTTATCAAAATAAAATAAAAATTAAATCTCGTTTTTAAAACAATGACATTTCATTTTCACAAAATAGCGGTATGATTTAATAATTTATACAATAGTATAATGGGCACTTCATTAATATTAGGTCTAGGACGAAAAATCTATAATAAAGTACGAATTGTGGTTTATCACCACCAGTTCATGGTTTGATTATATAAACGCATGTAAGAAAAATTAAATTTAGATGAACCCCAGAATTTGAGAACTCTTTTTTTTATATGTATAAAACATATTTTTTTTACTGAACCGTGAAACAGTTCGGAACTGAACTGTCCAAGCCCTCATATATATTTATATATTAAGGTGCCAATCCATCTGGACTGAACATTAAAATTGATTTTTTTTTTTCATTTTGTCGTGCTAATTAATGTACCATTTGAATAATTGAAAAAAAATAATATTTTGAGGTCACTCAAAGTTAATAAAATTGGCAATTTTTTTTGAAAATTTCATCTTACAAATATAATAAAAATATAATGTTTATTACTTCAAAACTTCTTTAGTTGACTAAACAATCGTAAAATGTATTTATTCTATGTTTCTCTAAATTGAATTTTTGGTGACATAGAGGAAGGAAAAAAAATAAATGTACCGCGTATAATGTTTCTCTTATTCATTTTATTTGATATAATGAATTCAGTATTAGTTATAACAAAACGGTCATACAAAATTGTGAAGTAAATTTGGATCAGTAGATGTAGAATTAAAATCAAAAATATTGAACAAAAAAATTCATCCCAATATTTTAATATTTAATTGTGTTACCGAGCGTCTAAAGTTTTCAATTTTGTAATAAAATATTTTCATTGTGCCTAAACAAAATTTATTTTAACATAATTCGGTATCATTAACTATTAAAATATTGTGCTGAATGTTTTATGCAATATTTTGAGCCAAACTCAACCCAATCAGTAAGTAAAAGCTCTACTTTTTCAACATTCATTTTCATTTAGGTATATATTTCTTAATATGAATTTCACAATTTTTTTACCCATTTAAAACACCAGATAGAAGAAATAGAGATCAATAAACATACGTTAGTGAATTATTGGCATATTCACAGTTAAATAATATGTTTAAATATGATTAACAGTGTGTTAAAAACTTACAAGTGTTTTTTTTGAAAAAAAAAGAAGCTTTTTTGCACACAATTCTTTGATAATAGTTGGTTGGTTGGTGTCTATTTGTTAAATTGACATGGTTTGAATGTTGTTTATATTGGAAATATTCATTTCAATATTATTTTTATTGGTATAAGTTCAATAAAATATAAAAATTAGAGGATTCTATTTAGGTTTTTCCTGAAAGTACCTTTTAATTAAAAAGTAACTAATACTCGTATTGCCATTGTTTGGTTAAACAAATGTCCTATTCTACAATGAATTTTAACTTTTGTAAATAATGAAAATCCAATTGTATAATAATACAAGTATTGATAAAAATTAACTGTTTTATATAGAATGGACTAATAAAGTAAAATAAACAAATAACTTATTACGAAATAAAAAATAATAAATTGATAAATTCTACCAATAGTTTTTCAATCAGTATGTCAGAGTATTTTGCTTCATTTCATTGTGAAAAAAGTTATCATATATTTTTATTGCCTTACATATTTTTATACATGTTTTAACTCTTTTGACAATATTTGTTTTCTAAATAACTTAGCTAACATTTTTATAGAAATGCATCGAAAAACTTTTACTTAAAAGAATAAATGAAAAAGCTTAATATGAAACTTATCATTTTATATATTTTCAACAGGTGCTCCTTTGACTCACATATTTTTTTACCTTTAGATTGATGAACCTTCAAATTTATAGGAGTGTGTTTTGTTCATAGATATATGTTTATATATATATTTGAGTTGGGAAACAATTAACCAAATACCACCCTGGGTTATATCACTCAATGATTGCATCGAAGGATAATGGGTTGATAATCGTCTATAAAAATGAAAGAAATATCAATTCTGTTCGAACAAACTGTTTACAGACAGGTCACTATCAACCCCAGATAGACTATAAAAGATTTTTTATGTACTTACAAGTATTTTATAAGGGACAATCCTGTTTGATGTTGTATTCGATAATAGAGATATAGATCAAATGTTTATTTAGGTGCAATTACTTTTATGGCATCACTTCGTTTTAATGAGTGTAATTCCATAAATATTTTCCAATAATGTTAAAAATAATGTAAAGTGAATAGAAAATCAAGGGTTAATAGTATTATGTTGCATACTGTACATCGAGATTCAAGTTCTGAATTACAAAAATCAACAAATTTCACTATATTGAAAAAAGAGGTAAATCTGAAAAAGAGTCAATTTCCTATATTTGAAACAATGTACCGATATCTATAGGTACATTTGGATGCAACTAGTTAACTACTCTTTTATCTTTTCTGGAATATACCTAGGTTGTGTCATTATTACATGTATAATATTCCGATATATATATAAATATATTTAATAAATGCTGAATCATCAAGTGTATCCATCCTCGTAGCTCTCCTTCAGATCCGTTATATGAGCCCGATAGTACAGTTTCAGAATGGCATTTCTTATTATCTGTCCTCGTGAAGTACTTCTTAAGCTACATTGTCCATATCAAGGCATTCACAAAAGGAAATAAAATAAAAATATTTTAATAATAGGCAGATGGGGTACAAACATATATGACTCCATGGAAACTGGTAATTCAGTGTTTCTGCTGCTTAAGTGTGGTGACTTATAAAAACCACCAGAATAAGGTCCGAAATTATTTTTAGTTTCTCCTTGGCTCTATCCAAGAAGCCGTAGTCAAGGAGGAGGTGCATAGACATAGATTTAATCCCAATCTAAGAGTAAGAGAAGCATCTTATGCAAGTTTGTGACGAACAATCGTTACAACCTGCTACTTAGTCAAGACACTAGCAAGGTCATTATGTAATTGAAGGGCTACACTATCAGTGCATCAAAAAATATCATTAATAATAGTCGTTATTTTTGAAATTTTGTTTTAAACTTTGCATTTATTTCATTTTTGAAATTATTATCCAGAAAAATTACATATTTTGATTATAAAATCCAACACCTATATCGCAACTAAATGCAAGTGGTGCTAACGAATGGTAAGTTAATTGGCCTATTCTAGGGAATTTTTATTAATGCCTACAATTTATAACTTCTAAAATAAATAAACTTTGCCTGAGGATGGAAAGTAATATTTTCTGCTCATAATCAAAGCATAAATATAAAAATGATATAAGATTGTCAATACTTATAACAATAGACAGGGTAAGCTAAATAGTCAATTGCCATTAATATAATAAAAATATTATATTTATATAATATCCTCTACATCCATTTCTTGCAGAATTTGGCTATCAAAGTGAACTATGAGCAACTTCATGTTAAATACATACCACAGATATTTACATATACCTCCTAAGTACTTGTATCCTTGTACTTTCCTCTGGCCTTTATTGTTTTAAAATTGAATAAAACAAGTACTTTATTTAGTAAATTGTAGAACAAAAAGAAAAATTATCCAATTTTTAATTTTTTGGTCAAAATACGAAATTCTCAAATTTACCTAAAGCATTTCTAATTATCCTAAAACAAAAAAAGAAAACCTTTTTGAGCATGTTTCGACACGATTATTAGAAAAGATTCCATGTTTATTTTTGTTTTTTTAAATACCCTACATGTTGTCTATTTTAAGACCAAAAGACTGATACTAAATAAAGCCTTACTAAAAAAGAGTGGAAACTTTACTGTGCTAAGGTAAATATTCAAAAATTAAGATATTTAGTATTAAAAAAAATTGTGATAATTTATAGATAAACAATCATTTGTATTTCGACCAATTCAAAGCTTTTTTGTTTAAATGGTTTGAAAGAATAACATTCTTATAATTTTCAATTGATTCTGTTTGAATTCAGGTAGAATTATCAATGAATATTGTGTGTAAAAAAGTTGTATAAAAACAACAATAAAATAGTATCAATTTTGGAGCAAAACCAATTTTAATTTCTTGATTATATATATATATATATAAATTATTGAAATACAAATTATTTTTTGGATCGTTGATATAGGTTAGACCCTATATAAAACATTTTAAAGAGAGGGACATATATCGATAAAGTTTGTCAGAAGAAATAAAACTTTTTCTATGGTCACTATAATTTTTTTTACTCCTTTTATGTGTAATGATCTGTGAAGGATATTGTTATTTCTTTTATCGTTTGGTCGTTTCTTTTAGGATTTGTTGTTTATTTATAATTAACGATTTGTTCAATGTACTTTTTGAAAAAAACAAATACATAAATAGAATGATATATTACAATGGCACACGATTGTTTTAAAGAATATAAGCAAAATGGAGAGTAATTTTAGAAAGTAATTCATGGTTTAATTTCAAGAAATTTATCTTTTTTTTTTAACTTTTTCTGTTTACAAATTTATTTATAATATGATTAGTAAACTTAGAATAAAGAAAATACAGCTTTTTACATTTATAAAAATACATCATTTATTTTTCTGACCCAAATCATTCAATGTAATTATTTTTCTCAAAAGTATATGCAAATTTTTATTTGAAAAAATATCAAGGGGCGGTGATAAAAATTTGACTACAAAATATTCAAAATCATGCAATATGAAAATTGTTTGTTGAAAATGTGCCTTTGTGTTTATATTTTTTTAATTTTTACTATTTGCCACAAAAAAAAAGATTCCACATTGAAATTTAAATATATTGTAACCAAGATAAAAAGCTATAATTTATGTTCATCTGTCAAGTAATCTTCAAGAACAAAACAAATATGCATGTGAATAAATTTGGAAATGTTACAAGAACAATTTCAAAGTGATTGAAATTGTCCCACTCATTTACAATCGAATCTCTGTTTGTATACACTTTCAAATTGTCCTTACTTATATTGATCATTGTATCTTTTATTAATATTGGACTTAAAATGACTCCCGTTCTTATTATCATTTCTTACACAGTCTATCTATTTATGTATGTAGATATTCATTTCAAAATACCCCTAATTTCTTATGATTAATTTATCTGATAAGTAAAAACACAAATTGCAATGTCATTTAAAGCATGATGAGCCGTATAAATTATATAAGATGGGTTTAGGCAAATTTATTTATTTATTTGCATGAAATAGATTAACAGCTTCGGTAAATATGACAATGAATCTTCAATTTGAACTATTCATGCAGTGAATAGTTAAAAAGGAGAGAAATAGCTATTTTCATAAGGGAAATTTATTTTTATATGTATGTATGTGTATATTTCCAACAACTCCAAGCAAAGTGGTTTTTTATTCATTTATAGTTTCTTAAGTTTTATGGCAATGCAAACTTCTTTCTTTTTTTTTTTACAAGAAGAAATATATATGTAAAGGATTAAAAAGAAACTAACTTTTTCTTCTATTTTACCAATGCATCAATCAAGTCAATGCCACAGAATAAGGAGGTATGTAGAAGTGGTGTGTGTGAGGGGGGGGATATTTGGGATTGAATGGCATGTATTTGAAATAAGTGACATTTAACTTGACAACATGTGTTCTTCATATGTATGTACAAGCATACACATACCTATATGTAATAGAATATTGTGACTGTTATGAATGAGTTGTTTTTTAATAGTCACACACAGAGAATGAAAAAGTTGTTTTTTCTTCCCCTTAATTTGAAAGTCACTCTTGAAAACATTTTGTCATTTAAATCAAGACTTTTGATTTCAAAAAGTTTTTTGATTTACATTTGTAGGTATGTTTTTCTAGTTATGTTTTTCTAGTATACATATGTACAATATACATATATTTCTCAAAGATTTTGAAAAGAAAAAATAATTAATTTTTATAGATATTCATTCATATGTCTGGACTTCAATATACACCGATATATATGTGTAATAAGGGTTCATTTTAAAAAAATCTCTTGTTTTCATGAGTTTCATGGATTTTAAAAAAATGAGTTAATATATGTATGCTTTTAAAAATATATTTTACAATTAAGAATGATTAAATATTCGATATATATGCTCAGATCTACATATATGGCACAAAATGTACTCTTATTATGATGTAATAATGATTAAAAATCAATATTTGAATATTATAAATATATTTTCCCTTCATTTGTACTATTGCAAAAATGTAAAGACTCATTTTTCGTAATGCAAACGTCATAATGAAAGAAACTGTACGAAGAAACTTGGGATTGTGTGAAATGGAATTTATAAAAAATTAAAAACAAAAATAACATGTATCTCAATTGTAGTTTTTAAAGTAGTATACATTTTTTTTCGATAAAAAATAAACAGAGTAAATAGATATTTTATTATTATTCATTATACTATTTCAACAAAAGTCTTAATGCTATCAAATGATGCAATAATTTTGTACAACTTGAGCAAATGATTCATTATATTTTTATGAGCAAAAAAAGAAGAAAATCCATTTAAAAAAACTTAAAAAAACAGAGTCAATATCCAAATCAAACTTGTTTCTCCCCCTCACAGTCCGTACTCCCAATGTATTATATATCTCCCTAAACAAATTATGTATAAATACATATGTTCATATATGTATTGTAGAAATGTTATATATATTCATAGTCTATGAAAAAACTAAATAAAGAGGAATCCTTGGTTTGAAAAGAAAAAGGACCTTAGGAAGTTTGAAGAGCTTTTGAATAATTCCATATTTGTACAAAGTACATACTTTCATATAAATTGTAGGTCTATAATACATATGTACTTCGTATGTAACATCATAGGCTGTCGTCTCATTTATTATTAACAAGTAACCCTAAAATAGAAATATACATCTATTTATTTATGTACAAGTGCATAAAACTGCTTAGTATTCATATGTATGTATACCTACCTACAAAGTTACATGTGAGGTCTAAGCAGCACAGCTGTCCTAAGGATCAATAAATACTTAATGCCTGTATTAAGGAAGTAATAGAATATTAAGGAAAGGATAAAGAAAGAGAGAAAAAGAGAGTTATTGATGGAAAATAATAATGATAATAATTGAATAGAAACATCCTTTGGTTTACATAGAAGTGTGATAATAATTTATGGAGCTTTATTTCCGTTTAGGGAGTTGTATAGAGTTAATGGGAAGTATAGCATTTAGATAATATCAAATAACATCCATGTATGAAAAGGGGTGAAGAATCATTCTTTTTTGTTTATTATCTTAATGTATTCATTGATAAGTTTCTATTTAACATGTGACAAGTCTTATGTACATGTATGTAGCTATGTATAAATCCAATGAAAATATATGTAGACTGAGAGACAAAGACAGACTCACATAACTATTGTCGTGAGGGAATAAAATAAAAATGAGTGCTTATAAAAAAAGGTCTACACGAGAAAAAAACACATTTTATAAATTGTATACATGCATGTGATAATAACCAATTGTTATTAAATTATTGTATGCATACATAATAAGAATTAAATTTTATGCCAATTCTAATTGATTGTCATGGAAACTTTTTTTATTGTTCTTTCCTCCTTCAAATCAAGGACATTGCCACCCACCAATGATTCAAGGCTTTTATTTAATCAATAAAGCATATGTGCTCTGTAGAGAACTACCACTTAGAGTACCAATTTTGTTAATCATGCTGTATGTATGTAGGTACATTAAAAATCCTTAAGTAGGTCACCTCTTAATTAAATTATGCTTCTTACTTGATTTATCTACAAATTTAAAATGACGGTGTTTAAAAAAAAATGCAAATATGTACGTTTGTAAGTGTTCCCACACTTTATTATAATGACTTTCATACTATTAATAATGTCTTAACTTACAATAACTTCCCTTGAACTGTTATTACTTTTTATGTAGCCATTTTTCAACTAAATTATCCATACTTTTATATCATACATACACATACATGTACATAAAAAGTTTTGAGACCACTATTTAATGCATTTTATTGCACAAAAGGCTTCTTGTTATTTTATTTATAATTTTTCATTTTGAAAGTTTATAATAGTTTTAAGTGCATTGTTTACATATAGTTTGTTTTCTAAAGGCTTGAGTCAAAGCATAATTAAATCCGTCACTACCATATTAGAAGTGACCTTATATGTTATAATAGGGTAAGGATAAGAGGTCTTGAATGTTAACTCCACTAGAATTACAAACATAAATATATATTTTAGATATTTAGATTGACAGACTTCTTCACAAAGATGTTTGAAAATGGGTTTTATTAAATTTTAAATAAAAAAATTGCATTAATATGACTGTACAAATATGCTTGAATTTAGTTTTGATTGTAATTGCGTTCTCATGATGAGGCATTTTCTATGTACATGGATCTATAATATTCAATAGAAACTATTTATACTCACAAAGCTTCTCAAAGCACCAAAAGAGGAATCCAACTTGTTGAAATGTGCTTCGTATTGAATAATCATATTTACAATAAAACAAAAGTTTTACATTCCTCAAAATTGTATACATTGTGTCTGAAATTCTGAGCCAAAAAAAATTAGATTCTACGAGATTACATTTAGGGTCAAAAAATAAATTTTTTAATTTTCAAATGGTTTTTAGACGATATTCTCAACCAAATAATGTTCCGTTGATATTTTCAAAAGTATCTACATGCCTACTTACAGCCGTAGTTGAGTCAAATAAAAGAGTTATATCTTCTTCAAGGTGGCTTATGTTTAATTATGCACTCTCTTCTAGATTAATGAGACTTCACTAACAAACTATAGATACATAAATTTCTTTTATTGACATGGCTTTAAATGTTGTCAGAGCATAAATAGCAGGAGGGATAATCCCCATGGTATATAGAACCATACTCCCATACTTCAGTGTTATGTAAAAAAAAAAAAGGAAAACAGTTTGATCAAACGTGATTTTTATTAATTAGATATCGCCATGTTAATACGATTTCATCGATATTAAATGTATGGGTTTTTAATAAAATCCTCATATACAAAAATCGCCAAGGAGTTCATAACCAGAAGTGAAAAGAGAAACTTAATATTTGGGTACTTCTTACACGATGATGTTTGATTCAAAAGCTTTGATGAATTCTTATATAGAAAATATGTCTATTTTTAGTAAAATACAATTATTCAGTATTTAAGTTAGTTAAAATATTTATTACTGTTTGCCATACATACATAAAATAAAATTGTACAAATATAAGGCAACGAACACGACCACACAGTGGGGTATTTGTGCTACTACAGAAGATTCTAAAACCTAATTTATATTTCAATTTTGTTCATTTTCTCCTTGCATGACTTGATGTCTTTCGTTGAAAAGAGCTGGTCATCTATTGATTGATTCTTTCATACTGATATTGCACATCGAGCTCATGCCATTCCATTTGCTTAGGTGGGCTAGAAAAGGGCTATAATCAATGTATGCATGTACAATGATTCTCAATTTTTCTCTTCCGAGCTTTATATTCTGCGACTTCGGCCTATTAATCATAGTATGTGTTTGCTTCATACTCTGATCCTTCTTATATCAGCCACGCCAATATTGATAGAAGAAGTCTTGGATTACCTTCTTTATATAGCTTGTTAGATTATTCATTATTTATTTTCCATAATTTTTGATTAAATTGCAATATTAAAACATGGCATATCGTTATCTTCGTAGCATAATTACTGTACTTATTTTTGGTGATTTTTCTTTATTTGACAAGATTTATCTATATCTAGCATTTATTCCCTGTATAAACGAATTTGTCACAACGAATCAAATAACATGCAACATGATTGGACCAATCATGTTACAAAAAGAAAACAACCATATCCTAAGGAAACTGCTTTATTTACGTTCTAAGTCCAAACTATATAGTTTATTCTCCATAAAAGCTTCAGTACATCAAAAGAGGGAGAAAATCTCAATTATTGGGGTTTTTTTGTACAAGTGCATACGTATATCTTTAAAGCTTCTACCTCAAAAAAAATAATTTTAAATGCTTAATCATGGATATTAAAAGACTTGAATAAATTTGGGAAGGGGGAGGAAGAGTTTGAGCTCTTACATACATAGGATTAATAAGATAGAATCACTAATTAAATGTTCAGTAACGTAGGTCTGTAAACCTAAGTACACCATTGAAATGTTGTATTCAAGTTTTTCATGTTTTTGATTCAATCCTAATGTCATGCAATTGTTGTCTAAAGTTTCATTGAAAATAAGCATGTTGGTATCTGTGATGGATTGTTTCTCAAGCTTGAATATATCCCTTGCTTAGTGAAAGTTTCTCCATATATGCTAAATTAAATAAAGACAGTAGTATTTTCTACTCGTGATAAGATCTTTAAACATTCTACCTATGTATTGAGTTTAAACTATTTGTAAAGCACAAGAAGATAAAACTAAAAGAATGAACAAGACGATATACGATTATATTTCATTTTGGTTCAGCTTAAAATAAGCCTGACATCTTCAAAAGCCAGAAAATACCCTCTACATCTTCTTGGAACTGTAATGATCACAAAAAAATACTAGTCTGGTGCTATAAAAAAAATTGTCCAATAGCCTATCAAGTATTGATCGTTTGTCAATTACCCTAAGCTTTGAGACTTGATTCCCACTTGCAATTATCAATAAATTACAAAATTAGAATTAAGGCAACGACTTTCATTCTAAAAACATTGAATAAAAGTTTGAACTATCTATTGGCTTAGTGTTATACTTTATATTTTATAACATATCTAGTTGTTTCCTTTGAGGAAGTAAATCTTTGATTTTTGTTAGCCAAATCTTATAATTTTGTAACCATTTGTCTCCCCAAATTGAATGAAAAATATTATTTTAATCACAGGTAAGGAAGATTTGATTTTTTCTTCCTTTTAAAAAAATTAATATATTCTTCATCTGTATGTATTATGTCCCAACCTTAATTTTTTTTTTTTTTTTTTTTGCCTGACACAATAAGTTCAAATGAGCTCAATATTTTCTATTTTGTATTCTGACATCTCAAAATTTTCTAATTTTGTAAGTATTTAGCATGTTGGTACAAGCTATGATTTACGTATTTTAGACATACTATTGACTATACTTCAAGTATTGAATTATTGAATGACGTAAAATATATTTTGCTCACTAAAATCATTTAAGGTGAAAGACATAAATTTTTTTATTTTAAAACGGTATTCGTTAAGCATATATATATATTTAGATTTATTATTTTATTTTGTCATTTTTCACTACTCACATATGTAAGTACTTCATAATTATGACGATACTGTCATGCTATTATGTTTAAATAAAATAAAAATATGTTTTATAGAAAGGTACATAATTATGATGAATAGTTTTTTTATTTTTTTCCTTTCTTGAATGTAACATGGAGTCTTACTTGAACACAAGTTTAAAAATATGAGAGAAGATATGAAAAGAATTCAATAACATTTTTTCAAGACTTTCTTTTACTGCTTTTAAAAGTCCTTTTTTATGTCATTTATGTACATACGTAGTAGTAAAGAATGATGATTTATGTTGATGTTTTAATATCTGCTCATATTGAGCTCTACATTACTCCAATAATAATAATAATAAGTCTGATGCCTACATACATCAATGCTCCTAACCTAACTAACTAATATAAACATTCCCTCTTGACTTGATTTATTACATGGTTTAAGTGGAAATGGGTGCATATATGAATAACTATACATACATAGTACATATGTATGTATAGATATTGAAGGAGATAAATAAAGGTTGTAGAACCACTAAACGGATTGTACATATTTAAACAAATATTCGTACGTTTATTTAAGTAGGGAAAATGTGTAATAAAAGAAATGATATCTACTTTATTACATATACAGTTACATGTATTCATCATATTCGTTTTCATGTGATGATAAGTGTTTCATTCTGTTTGTAAAATTGTTTCAATTCTTTTTTGTCTTTTAATCAAATGCTTCCTTTTTCATAAATAAGGGGGGGGGGAGAGAGAGAGAGAGAGAGAGAGAGAGAGATGATAAATGTCTCTCAGTCAATGAAAGTAAAAGATAGGAATACAAATAAAATAAATTGAAAGTCTCATTTAAAATATATTTTATAGACGAGTTATATTTACATACATTTTTAATATAATGAATTTTTATGCAAATATTTTTAATCTCCATAGAAAAAGCTAAATGCTTCATTACCTTTTATAAAAACTAATATATCAATACATTACATATGTATACATATATATACACTAAATTATTCTGAGTTTTGGAATAGCAATATTTATTTCATATTTATTACTAATGGTCATCAATAGACTTTATTGTTATATCAAGGAATATTTCTACTCGGAGTCATAATTTTTTACTATAACCCGGTATAATCTTTTTTTCTTCTTCTAACTATCATACACGTATGTATCATATAAAAATTAAGATTTAATATTAAAATTAAGTTTTGATGTTGGCTTATTACTTATTTATATTAAGGGCTGTATAAATAAAATTGTGATTCATAATTATCAATTGGTCATGACCAATTCATGTTAAATGTTTTTGGTTGAAACTTCTGATTACGTACTAGTGATGTAAAATCGGCTTTATGTACTAATATGTATGTACATACATTCAATTGAGATATTGTAAGATTTCAAATGAAACATACAAGTACATACAACAAATATATTTTCTTTAAAATCTCCAAATATATAAGTTTAGTTTTCCTTGACCAAATTTGATACTCATTTCATTCGAGGTTAAAAAATTTCAAATTTAGAACTATATATACATATATGGTTTTTGGGACATTAAATCATGTTATTTATAAAATTGAACTGAGTAAAAGAGAGATTACAGAGAAACAAAATTTACGTTCAATCTGATTTAGATATTTTAAACTTATGAAAAAAAAAGAAAGAAGTCTGAGAACAAAAACATTATAAATTTATATATTTATATAAGTAATAAAAAAAACTGAATTTATGATTGAAAGTTGATCCATTACTTTAGATTTATTATTTATAAAATATGTAAACAAATAAAAATTGAATTTAAAACAGGATATTATTTAAATTGATTGATAAATGAATCTAAGCATTCAGGTAGTTAGAGTTGAAGGCTTGGACAAGTCCTGGATCCGGCAGTACTTGAGCTTTAAAATCAATCATGTAAATAATTAAAAAAAATCGGTTATATTTCTTTATTTCCTATCAATCAAAAGCATACACAAGGAAAACAATATACATACAATTAGAGCCTAGCTTTCTTTTTTCTATTTATGAAAAAAATAAAAACAATTAAATGGAATAGCTATAAATACTCTATTTACCTTTGTATAAGTACACGATATGTATGTATGTGCATATTATGTAAGCAGTATGTATATACCATTTGAAAGTTGAATTAATGCATTTACATCATTTGACGTACATATTTTATTCCCAAGATTATATAGAAGAGTATAAAATAGGAGTCGGGAAGGTTTTAATGCTTTGCATAAGAGTACATATACATACATACATTATTATGGTTATGCCTCTATGTAAGTAAGTTAAGTACAGCTTTGTATCTACCAATTACATAATTAATGGCCATTGAAATACGAGTTTGTCATCAATAAAAAGGAACGAAACAAAACTCTTTCACTAACACCTTTCACATACATAATAAACTCATTCATGAATACATATACATATATGTACCTATATTTAGTATAAAAATAGTTCTACATTTGTTCGTATGTAAGTGTATTAAATGTAAAACATTGAATTTTATTTCCTATATTTATTGTTATTTTCAGTGTAAAAAGAAACTTTTTTTTTTTTTGAATTACACTTTACGACTTTCTCTCTTTATAAAATATATATATATATATATATATATATATATACTCTTAGATATGTTTTGTACATATAACTATATATGGATATACCTTACATTTATGGGCAAGGAAATAACGAGACTTATCATCATAGCAAAATGTTGTAAGTACATCCATTATATATATATATATATACAAGATATAAAGAGTGAATATTTGAGCCAATATTATATTTGAATGGAGAATGTATGTACATGTAGAACATAAAAGCAATGGCTCTTGTTAATCCCTTCCTTATTTTTTGTGTATTTCTATGTCTCTTTTGACAGAATATAAGTATATGGATAGACTGTGTATGAATCGTAACTTGTATAAGGAGATTGTACAAGTTGTAACCAAAAAATACCTTTTAAATTTCGAATTTAAGATACTTTTGATAAAGATATCGCAATGAAATGTTCAACATATGTACATATACATCAGGGATGTCATCTATTAGAAACTAAGTGATAAGGGTTGTATGGCTCATTATAAAATATAAATCCGTGTGATTCGTTCACATGTATATAAATAATAAATGAAACAAAAAGAGCAACTAATTGTTTGAAATTAAAATGGCTGTAGTTTACGCAATTAAAAAAGACGTAATGGAACTCGTACAAAGGATAATATACTACTGTGATAAAAGAGTAAGGTGAATTTGACATTCAAAACTCCCGGGCATTGAGAAGGTAGGTAAATTTTTTTCTTAGGTTGGTAGGACTGTCTAATGCACCATGTCATATTCCATTGATTCTTTGCAATTTTTAGGCCAAAAACTCGACTAGTCTCGTTCTGCAACCTCCTTATTAACTTTGTGCGATTTCTGGCTATTCAACAAGCTCAAAAGGCTATAGTGGGAACACCGTTTTGACGTCTAGAAGGTCTAGAAGGCTACATCAGAAAAAGACTATTTTGAGAAATGGAAAAAGCGTTGGCAAAAGTGTGTTTTATTGGACCGGGATTACTTTGAAGGGGATAAAATTGATTTGGAAGACTAAATGATGACATTACATTTTATAAACAAATTCACCTTACTTTTTGATCACAGCAGTACATGGTAATTCATAGTGTTATTCAGTTTTTCATATTGACTCTATCTATTATTTGTTATTTTGAGATAACAAAATTGAAAAGGAATATTAACTAGTTAAAAAAAATTGTAACGCGATAGAGTATGATTACAAGACTAGTATCATGTAGGCTGAACAAAATTTTGAGATTTCACGATTGAATTGAATTTGTAAAAGTGTTACTTTGATTATTTTTCTTTCTAAATTTCTTTAAGAGATAAGTTTGACATCGATGCTGACTTAATTCATATTAATACTTAATATCATAATATGCTTAAGCTGAATTAGACAATACAAAGAGGCTTCACAAAAGAGTTATTTTCAGTTCCTCTTTTAATTACTATTTTGCTTACAAAATCAACTCCAAATACAATGTCCTTTAGTAGTTACTATCTATTTCAAATACATTTAAAAGGTTTCATAAAATCTGTTATAATTAGTTTAATTACTCTTATATCTTTTTTTTTTTTTTTTTGATAAGCCTATGGTCATGTTGGAATTTTTACGCTAGAATTATTTCAAACGAAGAAATATTGAAATTTTATGATTTTGCTTTGTAGAACGGCTTCAAACCTTTTTCTATATAACTAAACCATTCGAGAGTATGTTTTCATACCTAAAAAACAATTTTTAATAAGTATGCAACCACAAAATTAAAGGAAAGAAAAAACCGAGCCACTCTAATGTATGTTCTTCTAACTGTAATGAAAATGTAATTTGCTTTCTTTTGCCTTAATAATTATGTTGTAAGTAAATTCCAACATATATCGAATTAAACATGTTTAAAATGATGTAACAGTTCTCCATTTGTAGAAAAGATCCTCATTATTATCAAAACTACATATTATAGTAGGTATAAGTATAACTAAAATGATCTCTTTATTTTAAAAACGACCTCATGTTATGTAATGGTGGTGGATTTCTTATTTTCTTATCCAAGCATCATTAAATATGTATTATTATGTCTCTTCATACATATATATGTATGTATATGTAGAGATATTAACCAACACAGATGGTTCACGTTGGATGGTTGGATAACTATGCACATTAAACTATTTCTACATCATGTATCCATCATTACTCTGCTATGTTTTATTAAAAACACACACTTCTTATACCTACCTAGTCATATAGGAGTGCATACAGGGTTATGGATGTACTTAATTATGGTTTTGAAAATAATAATAATAATCATAAAAAAAATAGAACATAGCAGTGCATACCTGAACAAATTTCATGTACAGAAGAACAAAATGATTTTGGATATCATCAATCACAAGATTTTTTATTTTTCTATGTAGAAAAAAAAATGCAGCAAAATAGCTGTGGCAAATATACACATGAGAAACATATTTAAATATTCTTTACCGAGTAAAGACTACGTATGTACATATATATAAACTTTTTTTTACTGGGTGATACTATGGACTAAGGGCTCACTCTACTTATTTTCTCTAAAATAGTTTTCTCAAAAAAAAGTACGTAAATTGAATATATTTAAATATTTTAGAGCTACAGCTCACATATGTGTGTAGTATATATATAAATAAATGTAAGTACATTGATTTCTTTTCCAGATTTCTTTTACATTGAACCATATAACATGTATGTATAGTATTTGTACATTTGCTGAATAGTAATTAGATGATATATGTATGTATACATATAGATTCCTCATTCCTTTTTTATTGCTAATTACATTGGTATCGCAGATCAGCAACAAAATATTGAATGTCTACATAGTTCTATACCATATATGTTTTCTTTGTTAACCCTTTGTTAGTTCAATCGATAATAAAATTAAGGACACCAAAAGTACATGTTATCAGGACTAAACACTGAGTTATAAAGCAATTTATTAGCTTTATCTCGAAGTTTCGGTTGAAAAAATCAAGTATTTATTTGAATAGAAGAAACGCATTATTTTTCTATCACCACCACCTTTATTTAATTTCTTTTTGTTTGAATATCTTATAGTATGGCACACATTATGGATAACCTTTTTTTTAAAAAAATATTTTTGAAATTAAAAATTCCTAACTAATTTAATAGCTATTTATCAGCTACTTAAGAACTTAAGATTGTATTTACTTGATGATTGAGGCATCTAAAAGAGAAAATATGAACTCATGCATTAGAAGTTTAAAAAGTTACGATAATTAACGAGAAAGTAAGTCGGAAAAAAACATTTCCAAATATTCCTTAATAATAAAAAAAAGTTAAAGAATAAAATTTGTAGTTAAATAATACAATGTATTAATTCCTCAAAATCATTTTTTTAATACCAAATTGGGATAAATATGTATGGACGTGAAGTTGTACTAACTGGGCTTTATCCAGGGATATACGATTTTTTGTGTATTTTTTAAAGCAAAAGGGACTCATTTCATGTAAAAATGATGTATTTTTGATTTTCAAAACGAGTAATTTTCTAGATATAAAATCAGGTGTAGATTTTTTTATGTATAATATTCTTCACTTATTTAAAAAAAGTTAATTACAATATTGTAATATATAAATATACAAACATTGTCTTAATTTCTTAGTAATTAAAGTGTAGACTAATTTAAATGTATTGAATATTAAATTTCAATTTTTTTGAAAATTTTCGCCCTTAAACGATTTCATTTCAGATGAATGTAGTATTTGAAAAATAGAAAAAAAAAATTAAAGGTCGCTCAACGCCTTCAAAGTTCAAAAAATGGACAATTTGTTTGAAAATTTCATTTTTTTCTTTCATTATCATCCAAATATCAGGGAATATAATGTTTGTAATCTTATAATCTTTTTTAGTTGAATATATAATCTTTAAAATGTATTTAAAATAAATTTCCCTAAAATTTATTTTTACAGACATAAAGCAAGGAGAAATAAAGGTCACAAAATAGTTGTACTGTTCATAATGCACATTTCATTTGATATAATAACTTCAGCATTAATTCCACAAAAGGCTATAAAAAGTCATGAGAAGGATTTTGATCTTTCATTAAAGACTTGTTTTGTCACTTTTCAATAGAAAATTTTTAATATACATCCTTGGATCAGTATCTGTTACATTAAATCTTTAATTTTAATTTATTCCTACGGTCAAATGTACACAGAAATATCCAGGCTCATATAAATCATTGATCAATATATGTCAAAAGTATTTAAAAAAAAGACAAAATTACAAGACTTAATGAAATTATTAAAATATGATTCCTTTAAAAATGGTATAAAAGACACAATATATCTTGTTAAATAGAGCTTGTAAAGTTCTTGAAATTTCCGGTGGATACTAGTTTCATAATAATCATAAAGTGTTCATTTGTTTAGCTTTTCAAGTTTGTAAGTGACAATTCAGTTACGACAAAGATGCTTGGATAGTCAAAGGACATGATGGAAGACTCAGTTAATTTATTGCTTTAAAATGGATTTGTTGAGGGATCAATTTGAGTTTTTTAAATAATAAATTCATTAAAACAACAAAATGAAAAAACTAGGAGGTATCACATTCAAAAAGTTATAATTAAATGCTCACAACATATGGATTAATACCCAAGTGTAAACATTTTAGCAGTTTTTTGTTCACAAAATTATAATTTGTATCACAATTGAGGATAAAAAATGTCAATATTTATTTACCAAACTCCGAAAGCTATTTAAAATTTAATTTGGCATATAAATGAAAAAAAAATACCAAAAACTTGATTCTTGATAATTGTGAGATTTAAATATATATAAAACTATATATAAAAAAACGTTGTTATGTAAATACAAAATACTTCATGTCTTATCAAAAAGTAGCCCAAATGGCTCTAAATGTCAAAAACTGGCTCTCAAGTTAGTAAGAGTAAAATTACTGTTATTCATAAATACAAACTTATCATTTTGTATAATCAATAAAATAAATTTTGAAAATTTTGTAGATTTATCATTGTGAAAAGTTTGACTTTAAAGATTAATACTTATTTGGACATTACTTTTTTAAAATACTTTCACCCATTGTTACTAATTTTATTCTAACAGCTTTTTAATTAAATATTTTTGTGCAAATTGCTTACACAAGAATCGCATGCCAAAATTTAAAGTCATATGCTAAATTTACTCATAGTTTTGGATCATTATCAACATTGTCTTATGCTGAATCTTTATATCCATCCGAACATTTAGTAAAATTTTCACTCAAGTGTTACGATTATAATTTAATATAGAAAAACTAATTTCCATATAAATTAATTTTGTTTTGAAAAAATGAAAATGGCAACATCAAAATAAGGCAGCCATCAACAAACAAATATATGCACAAAAAGTGTATTTCCACTAATTACTATCTACATCGGTTGATGATTTGAGATAGCAAAAATGGCATTACTTGTTTTTGTTTTTTTGGCCAAAAAGCCTGCTTATAGGTATTATTAGTAGTGACAATAAAAAAATAATCCCACTATTACAACAGAAAACAATAAGATTTCACTTAAAAATAAAATAAAATAATGCTATGCATCAATTTTTTTTAAAATTATCAAACATAACTTTTTAGTCGGTATATTGCATTCCTATTATCTTATTTTGTATATTATAAATTAGAAAGTCGGCTTTTGTGATAATTTTCTTATAAGTTGAGAATATTCGGTCGCTCCAGAGGTTCTCCAAAAATTGAATTAAATATAATTTTATCCCAACATAGACAAGTCCTAATGATGAGAGGTCCCAAAAGATATGATTGGTCTTTTTTGTGAATATTTTCCTTACAAAACAATTTTTTTGTTCATCCTTAAAGAATTTTCCAGCCACTTGTAGCGTCCCAGAGAATGGGTGATACTTTAGCTATTTTTAAATAAAGATAAAAAAATCGTTTTTCATTGATTAAATATTACTTTTTTTCAGTTTGGTTGATTCTTCGTCGCTTTTAATACCCCGTGAAGAGGAAATAAAAGGTTGATTGTTGGCTACATTTTCTTATAATTCTTTTGGATATTTATTTTATTATGCTACAAAATTGATGAAAAATAAAAACCATTTTATTAAAAATTAGAGTAGAATGTGTAACATCTTCTACAATACCTGAATTAGTAGCTCTTGGGACAAATGTATTCAACTTCTCCCCCATTCCAAAGACAATTTGTAAAAGTACATATAGGGCCTTCCCAAAAACCTAGAATCCTCATTGAAAACTTGGAAAGTGTATAATTCATATCTTTGAAAAACGGTAATTCGAACTATGATTACAGTTCTAATTATTTATGATTAGATATTGAAATAAGAAATTATTTCAAAAATGACCATTATTCCATAACTTTTCTATCCAAAAACAGTTTTAGGACTACTATAAGTCATTTAAATTCAATACCCCCAATGCTAATGCTTTAGCGTTCATCGTAAAAATACATTTCTTTTGATTTTCGGATGCAAAAAAGATTTGGTTATTAATTTCACAAGTAGTCCAACTTGAATTTAAATCTTGTCTTTGGATCGTCTGGAATTTAATATTCGTTCAATCTTACTGTTTATCTAAATTGCTTTATTTTATTTTAAAGTATCATTTTTATGGAGAAACCTGCTAACGAATGTATTCCATTGAATGACCAAAAAAAGGATAAACAACATGTATGTAAAAACATTTTGATTTAGCACATTAAAAAAAAAAACTTATCGGATAATTTTAGCAGATTTGCCAGATGACGGCATTGATCAAAACTTATTACAAGACATAGTTTATATTCTTTTCGCCTTACTAATCATGTACATATGTCAAAAGAAAATGCAAAAAAAAAATATATATGAATCATTTGGTAATGGATATTTACTATACCGCCAATATGTAGATATATTATCAAACACATATTAAATCTATTTTCTATGTGTTTTTTTTTTTAAATTTTGGCAGTGTTTAAAGCATAATTATACTTTGTTGATCTTAGAACATCTATTTCATTATTTAAAAAATAATTTACAATTCAAAGTAATCATGAATTAATAGGTTATATTCTATTAATATATAGGATATCTTTATATGAAATAAAGGTTTTATTCATTTAATTCTTAACTGTGTCACAGCACTTAACTGGTTGGAATTAATATAAATAACTAATTTATTCACATTATCTCAATTCATCACTTTTTTCTCGTAATATTTACACTTCTAGGTCAAAGAAACATAAAAGCAAAACCTTGATCCAAAATTGCTTATACTAAACAAAATATATTGTAAATGGGTCTTTCATGACTGAAAAGAAAATATTATGCGTTTGGAAACAAATATTTTTTTATGTGGTAGGTCAAATATGTATGAATAGAAAAAAGAAGATGCATTCTTCAGGAACTGTACTTTAATTGTATAAAGTGTTTGTACTTACGTACAACATTCTTTATGCAAATATTTTGTTGTTGTTAAATGCCACTCTTTTTGCTTATAGTTACATATGTTCATTATTTATATTCTTTTCAAAGTTTCTACAAAAATATAGAAGGAAAAGGATGTTTACATTTATACATACATAAAGTATATAAATTAGTTTTTTTCATGTTACTTATTAATAAAAATGGTACATACTAACAAGAGAAAAAAAAACTTTTTCTGAGATTAAGAAAATAACATGTTATTATTGTTATTATACTATTTAGAATGTGTGTTTATTTTTAAGAAGTCTAATGGATTCGCAATTTAAAAAAAAAAATATCCATATAAGAATGTTTATTGAAATATGAATGTATATATATGGAACAGTACAAACCGTGATTAAGCACTGACGGTTCGGTTTGGTACTTGTACATTTGAAAAAAAAAAATTCGGAAGATATGAATCTCAAAAATTTGATCGTGTGTTTTTTTTTAATAATATATATAAATATATATAAAGCTCAAGCTGAATTCGATTCATCTATTGCTTGATTGAAGTGTGGTATTCACGAATCAATCTTGAAATATTAACATCCATTTTCATAAGTATATTTTAGGTTTTTTTAAAAACTATACAACACATAGGTTTATCAAGTGAAGGACATATTGATGTTTGACAGATTACTACCAATCAGATATCCTGATATAAAAATAAAATAAATACACACCCCATTTGCCAGTAAAAAATTGTTAAAAGAATGTCTGACATTATTATTTTTTTTTCGCAAATAAACTAGAATTTACATGACCAAAACTGCAAGTAAATGGTTTGTGAGAAATTATCGTTTAAGTGGGCAGTAAATGACCTGGTTATGGCTGTGATCTTTACTTTATAAAAAATGTATGGAGTATCATAGAGCAGGATATGAAAAAATGTAACAAGTACACGCAATAGGTCCTAGTTAATCGAATACATTTTATGAGGTTGGAAATTAATCAAGTTTGAGATATTGCAAAACCTCTTCCATTTTATGACCGAGATATTTTTATTATGCCCAGGGAATATAAATAATTCGTAAATATTTTCTATAAAGATGTTTATATACTATTTGTCCTTGTTGTTTTTTACTGCAAGGACTTTTGAGACTTTATTTATAGTAAAATGACCTTTTATTTACTGGATAACATACATATTTACAAAATACTAAATTTACCCATAATTTTTTTCAGGCTAGATTGAGTTGCATTGTACTGTTTATTGTCATTGAAAAATAGCAGTTTATCCATTTTTATTGGACTTTAATATCCAATAACAGTTTTTTTTAGGAACATTGAGTTATAAATTACTTTCAAACCAAATCTTTTCTATAAAAATAACATGAATATTCAAATCTTTCATAAGGGGTTTTTATTGATTGAAGTGACAAATAAGTGGGAAATGAATCAGTCATTTTTTTTTTCAAGTATAATTCAATTTTGAATGGAGAGGAAAACTTTGCTGCAAGAAAAAGAAAATTGAAGGACTCTAATTTGATAAATATACGAATTTACATGTATGTATAATATATATTTAAAAAGTACTCTAAAGTATTGAACGAAGGCAATTGAAGGAATATTTCTCTTTTTATTGCACACAAACTAGAAAATTCAATCGTTTCAAATTATTTCTTTTCGATGATATATCACAAATATATTTATATATATTTGTAATGTATAAAATATATTTCATAAATAATCTGTAAATAATTATTATCATTTCTAAACAAAAAACAAAAATAAGTAGAATACATTTTTTGTTTTATATATAATGAACAATATTGATTTAAAATAAAGCTTAAAAGATATAAAAGAAACAAAAAACTTAAAAGTCTTTAAATGATGAAAAGGAGCCGAAAATAGGCATTGTCCCACGTTGGTATAGTTTTCTTAACTTATAAGTTCTGTATCTAGTATTTTATCAATGTGGACTGGGAGAGATAATTTTTGGCACAAAAGTCGACCAAATCCTTTTTACTTAAATAGCTCTGAAGTAGTAGCGCTAAAAAGGATTTCAGCTGATTTTGTAATCCTTTTATGCGCTTCTACTTTAGTAGCTCTACCGTGAGTATATTAAAATAATTACAGATTTGAAATTAGCGTGCAAAACGGAATAACTTTTTACCAATTAGGATTTTTGACTTTTCAAATTTGTCGAACTCTGTAATCATAATAAAGCTGTTTAACTGCAAAATTTGTAAGAATGTGCCATTAGAAGTTTTATTCAAATCTATAAATATTAAAAGTTATCTTTGTTTCCATGTGATAATTTGTTTGTAAAACTTTTTCAGAATTTACCGAAATTATTAGGAATTTTTTCATTCTTTTTATAATTTTCTTGATTTCTTTTTAAAAAAGAAACTTTAAATCTTTTAATAACACAATGCAACAACCTTTTAGTACCTGACTTTAATGGCTGTTTTATATTTGCTTTATGTCGAAAACACAAGAATGGAAATTTTACTTGTGCAAAATAACAAAAGAAGTACAAATTTTGTTACATACTCTAATTAATTTTCCAACCAAAAATTAGGACAAATAAAAAAAATGAAAATATGTATTTGAACAAATAGAAAACTATAAAGTTTGATATAATTTGTTAAGATAAAAACGGTAGATTTCAACATAAAGCATAAATAATACTTTTGTCATATTATTTAGAATTATTACAAACATGATTTAAATAATTCAATTTTGTTGAGAACAAAAAAAAGCCAAAAATTATTATTAATACATAGTTGAATTAAGTTAAACTCTCACATATTTTCATTAATTAAACAATTTACAATAAAACTTACAATGGTGTTGCTTAAAAAAGGTATATAATGTCGTGGAAGTATATGATAATTTTATATTACTCAAGTCATACTTTGATAAATATTTTATGTAAATTTATATTCAAAACTAATAGAGTCAATAAATTACCTTTGTTAAAGGAAATAATATTTGAGACATAAAGTTTTAATGAGATTACGTTTAAAGCCAAGTAAAACATTTTTAAATGTACATATATAGTTAATTATACGATACTATGAACAATGAAAATAATAAAGCAAGACCATTATTTACATTAGCATAATTAAAAAAGGATATTCATACAAACTTTATCTAACATTTTGACATTCTTACAATTTGACTTATATTCTATTTAAAAATGTATACTCCATTTTTATTTTCGGTCTTTTCAATTCTTTTGTGAGTTCATACAAAATAGCATATAAATATGAATAAATACAATAGCACACAGTAGCTAATATTCCATTAATCCACGGAAAACCTTCCCCTCCCTACTAAATAAATGTTTAGTGACTTGATATTGAGTTAATTTTTTTAAAAAAACGGGTTGTTTTACAAGCAGACACCAGCTAACCATGAATGTATAACAAGCTAACTAGAATTATAGAGCTTTCAACAAATATAACAGTAGTAGTGGAATGTTCTAAAAAAAAACTTTAATGACGCTTCTACAAGAACAAAATCAAGAATTTTAAAGAAGTCCTCATAAGTAAACATTGGTAGAATGAATGGTTTTAAACCTATAAAACCACTCAAAAGAGATATATAACCCCAGTTTAGATTAGTCACAAGGCTTTTATTAAGCAATGAATTGATTGCATAAAATACAGTATAATTTTATGGGGATTTAAAAGCAAGAGTCTTGTAAATAGATTCATAATTTTATTTAGAATCTTTCTACACATATGTAATTATACTTAATTAATCATAAGGCACAAATCTCGAAGAAAAAAATGCCATGTCATGTCAATAAATGATTTTAGAATTTAGATATATCCTAGCCACAACAAATCATATCCAAATAAATCTGTGCATAACGTGTTCCTGATATTGAAATGAAATCAAAAGAGAATATTTACTCAATAAACAAACAAAGAAATATTTGGCTAAATATTAAATTGTTTTATATTATACGAATGCAAGAATTGTGGTATATTTTATAATAAATATTTCATGTGAACTTTTGTTTCCTTTTGTTTAAGTTAGATTTCTGACCAATGGTTCAAATAGATATCATAATTAATATAAATCAATTATATCATCAAATAAAATTTGTTTGATTTTGCAAGAATATTTTTTTTCTTTCAGCATTAGTTTACTTTTAATACAGAAACTCTATTTAAATCCTAGATAATTTAAATTTTATAATTAAGTATATACAGTTTTTAACAGAGTTTATAAATAAGACTTATGCATACGTATGTTGCTTTTCTTGGATTTTTAATATTATTAGCAGAAATGTATAACATAATTTGATATTTCCCATATATGTATGAGCAATTGAAATGCTTGTAAATTAATCAAAAGAGTTTATCTACATATATTTATCTGAAATTTTACTGATCAAATATTTCATTGTATAAATTGAGTAAAAATTATGGTAAGAGATAATTTATTTTTACTTGATTCTCATTCATAGATATTAAATACCAAACAAATATTAATTGAGGGGGGGGGGAGGGACAGTAGGGGAATTATAATAAGTCATTATGCATGTAGGTATGTGTATGAAATATCGAAAAAATATTTCAACGTCTGAATGAGTACTATAATGGTAAAGTTAACTTGATGGCTTCTATGTTGGAATGAAACGTCAAATGAATTTTACGTATTAAAACATAAAAATATGAATTTTTATAAGTTATTTATCTGTATATAGTGTTGTTGCTTGTCAGTAAACGCCCCAAGTAGTTGTAAATTATTATTTAAAAGTTACACACTACAATTTGCGAGCACTTATCGATATGAAAAACGTTTAATTAATGTCCTTAACTATTATATAGCAATACCGCTATTTTAATATTTAAATTTTTTAATAATATATATGACATATAAAAATAACTTTTCCTATAACATATTTTGGTTAGAAAAGAAGATAAAAAGTATTTGATACTAAAATAAAAACTTAATAAATATACTTTTAATTATAGGTTAACGAATGTAGAGGGTATGTATGTAATTAAATAGAATATCTGTTCAATGATAATTTATGAGTATATAAATACATAAAAATAATTCATTAAGTAATCTATTTTTATAAATTATATTATTTATACAATGTGCTACAGGTCAAAAATATCAAAACTGTTGATTTTTTATTATTAAACTTTTACTTAATAGATAATTAAGAACGAAAATATTTGAATAGAATGCCGAGTTTTTATAATTAAGGATAACAGAGAGCTTACTTTGATAAAAGTTTTATCACAGTCTTTACTTTTACTATTTTATTAAAATATGTACAGTCAATTCTAACGTATACTTCGTTCTGTCACTAATACATTTGATAGACAGAAAAATTTTACCCTATCATCTTTACAAAGGTTTCAACATCTCTTCTTCACATTCCTGTACTTTGACTTAACTATTTATATACTAATATTCATTTTTCTTCTCGAAAGACATTTAAAGACACGTTTTTGATAATTTTTCTCAATATTCTGAAAGGAGGAAATTTGTTCTTTCTTCTCACATATTTTATTTACTATAGATACTGAAACAAAATTTGGAATTTTCTTTCCATGTAATTTTAACTCGTAGTCAAGAAGGATGATAAATCTTATTTTATTTAGGAATAGCCTTAAACCAATCAAAGAATAAATAGTATGATAACTTTAATCTGTCCAATAGATTGTGTATTTCAACCTTTTATTCACAATTATGACTAGTATACATTTTTTCTCACTTACAGATGATCTTGAATCCCAGTTTCTTTAAAGCAGCCACAAAATGTAAGGGATTTCTGATTTTATTCCTATTTTTTATCATGATAAAATCAATTTCTAATTTCAAAAACATGTACGTGCTTATTTTATTTTAGAGATATTTTATGATTGATATCAAAAATCAGCTAAGCAAATTATTTAAGAAATTTTTAAACTACGTTATAACAACCAAATAATGTATTTTGATTACTAATATATACTTAATAACTGTTGCATACTGACATTTCCTGACCAATTATCAGCCTTATACAGAAGAAGGAAATAGATATGAATAAACGTCATTTATGATACATTTTTTTAAATCATTTGTTTATTGTAATTATTAACAATTGCTCTTTATGAGATGGGAATGGGTAACAGAGATTAAAGATATACTGGGTCTGATAGCATTTGAGTCCATGTGTCCTATTCTTTAAAGTATTTTGAACAATTTTATCAATATTTGCCATGTTTTACGGTCATATCTAGTCTAGTCTAGCACTAATATGAATATCCACGTGACCGATACAACCCTAATGTGTATAGTAGAATAGCTCCTCAACCAAATAGAGAAAAATTGGTCGTTTTTTAGAATACAATTGAAATTGGCATACTTACTACCGTAATTGAGTGAAAAGAACTATTCAGGAAATCACTAGTGAAAGTTTTATTTAGAATTAACTTTCTTCTATATACATATATTTGATAGTTCCTGGAAACCGAAGAAAAGAATAACAATATAAATGAATCCTCATAAAATATATACAGTATAAACTATTATGTGTTGTCATGCATCCTATAAGAATATCTTTGATGATCAAAACATAGCAAATTTTAAAATTGTCATATTTGATTTGTTTTCTTCATTCGGTATGATTTTATTATTACAACTTTTTTGATTATACCTAATACGTTATTTCGTGAACTTTCCCCACAGTTAATCTTCCTGCAAATAAATTTTTCTTACTATGAACTTTGTTTATAGTAAATATTTCAAAAGGGTATTAAGCACACTCATGTTTCCAGACACGTTTCATTGACATGATTGCATAGATTAATTTACCAACTTATTCTATTATATTCTATAGAGAAAGTTGCTAATCAGGATCCGTTGTAATAAATGTATAATCAGATGTAAATATTTTCTCAAATTTGAATTGGTTTTTTCTGATGTGAGTCTATCATTTTATGTCTGTTACTATAAACTTAGTAACAAATTAATACAAATCTATTTTGTTATAGAGACTGCAGGAAGTATAAAAAAGGATAAATAGGTCATAAGAGGAAATAGGTCGAAATGGAAATTTTTTGGGAAGATACGGATTAGTTTGGGGTTAAAAAACCAATAACGGATAAATCAGTTGATTTTTTTCCTTGAAATTAACTTTTAGATCCTAGTAAAGATAATCACACAAAATCCCAAATATGGTCACTTTAATGACTCCATAACTTTTCTCTAACCATAGCAAAACAAATCGATTATTTGCTGATTTTTCTTCTGAAAATTTTTAAATTCTGAGTTCAGTTTTATTTTGTAGATAACTCTTGAAAGCATACAACTTTTTAGATTTTAAAAATTAATGAAAGTTCAATGTCATGTCACATACTTTAAATTACATTGATTGTTATTTTCAATAATATTTAATAATGGGGAAATAACTTTCATGAATGGCTGCATTGACTACACTTTGAAATCAAAAAAAAAAAATATTTTCATTTCTTTTTTAGGACTAAATTATTGTTGATTTAGTTTTTTATTTTAAAAATTGGATCTTGTTTTTAAGAAAAATAAAATATTGATAATCATCGGCAAGTTCACCCAATATTAACATTTAAAAACTAAAAATATTAGCCCATATATGGGTCGAACCCAAGTTTTACTGCTGTATTTTTTTATTTTTTTTCAAATTAATACTTTTTGTTATGCGTAGAAAAATAATAACCATACATTGACAATATTGTAAATAATTAAGTTAGCAAATACAATTACTTTGTAAAATCGGCATTGCTTATTTTCTTTTCTGTATCAGCAGTTTAGTTACCAATATAAATTTTAAAAAAAATGAATCAGTCGTGTGTGTCCCTAAGAAATCATTGTATATATTTATATATAGAATGTACTATACTTTTGATTCATCATTGATGTTAAAAAAGCTTACAGCTTTTTATATTTTTTCTCCAGTCTCTATGTATTTGCAATCAACAACCAAATGGAAAACCTGTAGTTTTCAACAACTGACAATATTTAAAATGAATAAAATACTTTGATATTCTATTTTTATAAATAATAAAAATGCTCTTTACACAAACGTTTTTTTTAATATCACTTTATTTAAATAATCAGTATAGACTATAAGAATTATCTAATAAACTCTGCTGAAGTTGCATTTGAAGTAGTAAAATTAAACATTATCGTTTAAATTTACTTCACCAAATTAAGCTCTCAAATATTACTATAACTTATAAACCAAGTTTTTAGAAAATATACATCAATACAACACAGCAAAAAAATATGCTTAATATACAAACTGAATAAAAATTAATATAGTAAGCAACAGGACAAACATTAATTTTGATAAAAGTTCCAATGAACAACAAACAACCTTACTAAAAACAATAAAAAATTCAAATGAATTATCATGAGTAAAATTGTATTTTTCCTTAGAACTAAGTTATTTTTTACAAACTTGTAGGATTTTCTGCAAAGTTTGACTGATGAAAAATGCTCTCTAATGATATCAAAATCCCAGTCCCATGCCTCATCAATCATCTTTAGTATCTTGCTCTATATCTTGCAACATAATTTTCGTTGCACAGTTGAGTTTGTTCCACTCCATTTATGTAAGCCATTCGAGAAATGATTTCATTTCTATTTTTGTATTAGCTTATATAAAAAAATACTTTTCTTTTATATCTATGATTCCACTCAACTTAATTAAAATATAGTATATAGTTAGATAAGTGTACATAAAATGTTTTTTTCAACCTCTTCCATCAAATTATGAATTTAGTTATCAATTCCATGGATTAGCAAAATAGACTTTGTTTTCAAATTGATTATAATCAAAAATAGTTAGAGTACATATAATTATAAATACTCTTTATATTTTTTAATTTTGAATATTTCCATTCTATATAATTTAACCCGCTGAAAATATTGAATAAGATTTAAAATGGCTACCTAAAATAACCAATATTGAATTTCTTACTCATTGGTTAAAGTATATTTTGGCTTTACGTACATTGTTTTATACCATATATAGATTTGTACAAACATTACAGGAAAAAAAATTGTGTAACTTTTGTATATTTCATTATAAATTATGTAGCATCCTTAATAGTTACAATATATATGTATGAACAAAAGGTTTTATATGAGTAAGTTTTATATAAAAGTTTACCTCAATTAGTTTGCAAAGATTCATATAAATGCATACTAATAAATATATTAAATATTCAATTAAAATAAATCTATAATGCGTATGATGTGTTTGTTGATATATAATCTCATTAAAAATTAACATGAATCAATCATCTAACATTATACATCTATTGAATACATTGAAGCATTTAAAAAATATAAATGCACTCTCCGTAAATGGCATTTGCTTAATTTTGCCATTTTTATAATTAAGGTATATTTAGACACACATTTTACTTTGTTTTTAAAGTGACCTATTATTTGTATTCACCAATGGATTGAAAACGAGTATCTGGCATCAATATTTTCTATATTAATGGGTCCTCTATACACTGTATTAAGCATTTTATGTGTAAGGAGTATAATTTTTTTGTCTTAAAACAAAAGAAATATAAAAAATTACATCTTACTCTAAAGAAAAGATACTAAATACACTTTACTAAAAGACGAAGACACCCACTGAACCATAACTTTTGTATAAATAAAAAGCAAACAATCCCTATGTGCAGACAAAATAAACAGTGACTCTCAAACCAGACATCATGGCTCATTGAATGCACTGATTATCAAGCTGACAGAATAAATATACACAATTCACTTACACAAACTCTTTAAATTGGTACATATAAGTAAAAGTTATGCTTCGTATCAAGTTAAGTCATATAAATATATTTGAACAAGTGTATAATGTAATATTCTATTTAAAAAATGCCCAAATATGTCAAGGGAATAGAGGAACTACATTTGAATATATTAAATGGTTGACTAACTGGTTTAACAAACAACCTATTAATTTGTTTTTATTATAGGTTTGTAGGTACAAGTGTCTTCTTCTTTTTTTTTTGAACACATTAATATTTATTATTTATTTATTTTCGAACAAAACATATATTAGTTTTTTTTTTCTTTCGTACGAGTTACATACATACATATATTTCTTATATGTAGTAGTTTGGTTCCCTTCTTTTAATTGGGTAATTAAGTTTAGTCCTTTTTTATGAGGACTCTAATAAAATAAAGTATAATAAAATAAGGATTTTTTTCCATTTTCTTTTGTTCTAGTAATAAATAATAATAATAATAATAATCATGATATTATAACTTAAAAAAGAAGAAGAGAAAGAGTCGTACAGGCTTTTATATGTATTCATAAAATACCTTAATAATACATTTATATATGAATGTGTGCTCCAACCATATATATATACATATAAGACCCCTCCTCCATTTCTCATTAGGCACACTCATTTGACTATTACATTATCTCTCACAACCTACAAATTTAAGTCCTCACCTGAGAGTTTTTATTTGAGAAAGGGTTTAATCCATGTGATTTTTTTTTGTTTCATCTTAATATCTCTTTAGGTAATTTTGTTTCTTTTGAATAGAACTGAGTATTGTCACATATGGCACATAAAATCAAACACACCCTTGCTTTGATAAAGGTACAACTTCTTTTGCGGCTTTCTACAATGATGTTTATGTTGTGTGTATTCGACACACAAACAAAAAAAACCCTGATTTAAATGAGTATTTTTTTATGATGAAATATATTTGCTGAAAAAAGTAATATGATTGATTAGGCCAAGTATGATAAAATTTGCTCTCATAAATATATAACTTTAGCTTTATTAAATATATTATAAGAAAGTTTACAAAATGTCACTAAATATCTATTTTTGTAAGATGTAGAAAAAAATCATTCCTCATAGTAAATTTTGTGTAAATGCAACATTGACTTTTTTGGCTAAAATTGTGAGAAAAAAATATAGTAGAATAAGTAACAATAATAAGAGAAAATTAAATATTTGTTAATTTTATTCATATTTACTTCAAACATTATCAAAATCCAAAATGCATTGATTTTTTCCTCAGATATAAATAAAAAATCATGGCAATACTAAAAATTTAGAAATTTTATTGGCACAAGTCTTGCCCCTATATATATATATATATATATATATTTACGACTTATAAGATTTTATTACAATGAAAGTTATTAAGAACAAAATTAAATAAAACAATGGCAAAAAATGCACTCAAATCTATATTTGTTTAGACTAAGGATTGTTTTTGATGATCCTAGAATAGTATTGGTTCAACTTGAGTCGAGTCAATTAAAAATGGAAAAGATTTAACAGCTATGCCTATCCATTGCCAATGTAGTAGATCGAAAAGGATGTAAATACATAGTACATCCTTAGATTCTAAAGGAACCAATATTTGTATTCTTTATTAATAAGTGATGTTTAAAAAGGTTGAACAATAAATTCAAACTCTTTGATCAAAGACCTACAGGTAGATAGAAGATTCTGCTGGTAACAGATATAAGAGAACTGAAGCAGGTGCTATACAAATTTCGAAAGGAACTTGGATTAAAAGCTAACATATCAAAGACCCAAGTCTTTATATTCATAGATAAGAAACTCCTTCATGAATTCCTTGTTTATTCACATGTTGGCATAGCCTGTTAGGCATTATAATCTTTTTAAGTGAGGACTACTAGTAAAATATTAAATACAAATTGGTTGTCTAAGTTGATATAATTTTTAAGAATGAGTCATATTTTGTTGAAAAAAATAGCACTTAACTGATATTTAAAGAAAATACTAATTAACGAGAAGCGTTTCAACGTGTCTGAGTTATGTATAAAGAACCTTTATGTAAAAATATGATCTAGATTATATTTTGTAGAGCCTTGTACTAGTGATAGAAAACAAATTACATTAACTATTAAGATCAATCGGGAATTAATCATATCAGTATGCTTGAAAGAGATAATAAGTTAATAAGTAACGCTGTACTTATGATATTTTGTTTTCAAAACTATATTGATTTTCATCAAACATATCTTTATGTTCATATATAAAGCATATGTTGAACAAACCTTCGGTTAAAGTAATTCCAATATTTTATTAATTCATGTAAATTATCCATATCTACAATGAATGAACCTAACTATTTTAAGAATATTAGGCCTTAATATGGCATTAGTTAGTATTGAGGGGGAAGGCAGTAGAGAGAGTTAAATGATCTTAATGTGGTAGATATCTGGCTCCCCCATGCCCATAATATTGATGAATTATGGAATTTTGTATTTGCATATAAGTAAATGATTTATCATTCATAAATGGATATGTGAGGAGTAATAGGAAAAACATTTGCTATCAATTGCATATTTTTAATAATTATATTTACACATTTCTGTTGAAAAATATTAACACAAATAAAAAATATATCTATAAATATAGATATAGGTTCTATATTTTTTACTTTATTTAGAAGCAAATAAAGTATAAATTAATTTGGTATGATAAACTGCTACTTATATATAAAAGGTAGATAATAAAGAATAATAGTTGACTCATGAATACAAATTCACGAAAAATTGACGCCATTTTCCTTCATTTGAAAGTGACGTGTCATACAAACAATCCTATGTATTCTCAAATTATTAGCAGGCGTTTTTTCGACAGTAAAATATATTCATGTTCCATTTATTAAGATTAATTGCATGTACATACAATTGTACCTATGTACCTATGTCATTACCTAACCCATGTTTTTTGATAAAAAGAACAATCCTAATGATCATAGCTGAGTTCATGCAACGTGAATTTCATGTACAAGTCCATGAGTCAATTTTTTTGTACAAATAAAACATTTGAGATAAATTATGTATAACAAACAGACGCTTTTATATGTTTTGTTTTTTTATATGCTATGTGTATTTTTTAATATTTATATAGCTTATACCTTGTACAAACGTTTTCTATTCTTTTTGCCTTGTTTTCAAATATTTGTGTCCTATTATTTCTTTCCTTATTTATTTTTTTTGCTTCTTTTATTTGTCTCTACTTATTTATTATTATATGTACAATATTTATTTTTCTCAACCATTTTAAGAATAAAACTATATTTTTGTAAGTATTTTTTTTTTCTTTTCAAAGGGCAACTAATATTCGCTTGACTCTTTGCCTATAATATCCACATATATGTATGTATATATACAAACAAGAATAAAAAAAAAGTATTAAATTTTTATTAAGCTCCCTTATTGTATGTACAACAATAATAATAATAATAATAGTTATACGTATAAATGCTACTTCTAATATGTAAATACATTTATTTATACTAAAGTAACAAAGTTTTTTTTTAGTTTTTTTTTTTCAACTCTGATATTATTTTAATAGACTTTTCAAAGACTTTAAGATTATAATAGTTATTATTATAGTTGGGTTTTGTTCTTTTTTTTTCGAACCTCAAATTTTGAAAAAAAGTAAAGAAAAGCAAAATACATTGAATTTGCATGTTTCATATATGTAGGTATATGTACATATAGTATATACATATTTAACTATGTAGATGGGTTTAAAGAAAATGGGTTCTTCAAATGTGATTTTGAGCTGTAAATATATGTATAAAGTTACTCCTAGTTGGCACATACATTTATATAAAATGGTCATTGTACAAAGTTAATGTAAAGAAACATCTTCAAGGATATACCTATGTACTAAATACATATATGCATGTATATACTCTGTGCAATACATCTTAGCTAGCTAGGTACGTACAAATAAAATAACTGCAGTTTCTATAGAATGACAAATGTAATTATGTTGTTGTTTTAAAGAACCTTAAGCAATTAACAAATCCTGTTTCATGGAGTAAAATGGTTCCTAGTTAATCCTATAATTATACTGTCACATGAAAAGAGAAAAAATAAATTTGATAATTATATACATATATACTCTTAGGGTATATCTAGGTAGGTAAGCGTGTACTTAACTATGTTTTCAAATAATAGCTCCTTATGTATGTATGTAGCAATAAAAAATTTTAATGTTTTTATTTTATATTTACATACACTGGATAATTATTAATGTTGTTGTATATCAACCATTTGACTTCAATACCTTGTCCATTTTTTCATATTCATACATATCTAATAAGTAAACGTATAAGCTCTAAATTTATATTTCTTCTAAAGTAGGATCAATGCATTTTTATCAAAAAATAATATGTATTTATCATGTATAATATAAAAAGTATGATTTCATATTTTTGACTTATCTAAAAATGAAATCACTTTGTAGACATAGCATAGTTATTCTTTTTGGGGACTTCGTCTCACTTTATCATCTCTAGAATCAATCTATGTAGCAAATTTACAAATAAAAGAGTATTCTGTAGGTTCTCAAAGTCTTTTATAAACTTTTGAGAACTTTTAAGTCTTAGATATATCATTCAATAATTAATTATAAAATAAAAAATTAAATTAAAAACTTCCGAAGACTGATCAGTACTTAATTGTTTTGTTTGATTATTATTGACACGGCTAACAGATCCAAGAACTTTGATCCACTTACATGATAAATACATTTTCCCTGTATTTGCTTATTAATAGACATAGGGAGGATTTTTTTAAAAAATAAAATGACGTTCTATAACTTTTTCAAATTTAAAAACTATACCTTTTGCGTCTTATTTGATTCATGCCATTATATTTTAAGCTTTAATATAAGTTTAGGTTTCTTTATCATTAGTAAGCTTGTTTTCTAATTTGAAAAAGTTCTTCTTTGTATTTGAAATTAATGATTTTAAAATTATATGGATGGTGTGTGTATATTGGCAATTAAGAAAAACCTGCTTTCCTAGTAATTAGATAGAATAGCAATGCCTTTAGGAATAAATGATTATTAATAACAATAATACTAAAGTTTTCTAAAGATTCTATTTAATAACTGTGTACATATACCAATAACTTTTCTTCCTACATGACAATACTTTTGTTTTCAATACAATAATCTATTGTATCATTGATAACTATAGTTATAAAACGCATACATAAGGAATTATTATACAAATTGCTTTCTACATACGTATTTGAAGGCCTTAAGTATTTATGTCTTTCTGTTTTTTGTTCTGTCTTAAAAGACATACTATTTCTAACAAAAAAATATTAACACACATATTGCAGAAAACATAAGCTACAATAATACATATACCTTCAAATAAAAGTTGAAAAATTATCATTACTGATTTTTCCTCCATATAATATAGGTATGTATCCATATATTTTTTTGCTTTATCTTATTAAAAAGTGTATATAGTACTATAGAAATACCGTTTTTAAACATTTTGTTCGCTCCATGCATATTTCATTAACATACTGCAGAGATTTTTCATTTTTATAAATGTACATATAGACTACATTTATAATATACATATATTTATAATTTTCATTTAAATCCAAGATGAAAAAATTGCTTCTCCTTTAGAGAGAACGACTAAAAGTATCTAGACATTAATAAATAACATCCCTATTGATCGTAAAGCTTTACCCTAGAGAAGACCAGATTCTTACCTTTTTTTATGTAAGATATGAGGTAGAACTTTTCTTTAAAAAAAAGTTAAAAAAATTGGACCAAAATCAGATATTCAAGTTACATCTAAGCTTTGTATGCTTAATATGCCCCTATTTGGTGCTAAAGAATCAATGGGATCTCCTCTTTTGCATTTGCTTACATTGCCAAAATGTTATTTATTTATATAAATTTAAGATAGGAGATAAAGTTTTTTTTGTTTTTTTTTTTGCATTTGTTTAAATAAGGGCGTTTATTGTGAATGAGCATGCTCTAAGTACAGGGCTCTTTTATCTGTTGTTGTTGTTGTTGTTTATTAGTTTATATAATGTTGCTTTAAATAAAATACATATATATATATATATATTCACGTATATTTGCAGAATATTGCGACCTCTATGCATTAATTGCTTTCATTTCCTCTATGTTATATATGTACATACAAGGTATACGCTTAAATAACCCTTAATAAACTAATTATATATAACTTAAATATCATAAATACGTAGGCATGTATACATTTTTTTAAAGTTTTTTTTTACTTATGTAGATAAAGATCCAAAAACATTACGGAAAACTTTTTATTCTCATACTCAGTCATGGATATTTTTATGGACTCCTATCATAAAAATTAAAAGGCAGCCATATATTTAAACATCAAAATAAAAATACTTTAATATTAAACATGTGTTTGTATCTAAATATATTTTTGAGTACGCATCCTTTTTTATATATATATATATATATATATAATTTACGATCATGGATTTCTCATATGATTTATAGATAAAATAAATTTAATGTCACTGCAAAATATGTTTATGTGAGGAATTTAAAGTTTGAAAAAAAGTGATGCACTTTAATACATAATGTACATACATGGATATTTTATTAACAGATATTTGACCTATTTAATTGTTCGGGAAAGTGTCAATGAATATGGAACAAAGGGAGTTGCCAAAATAGTTGTCAAATACCAATTCCATCAAGGAATTATTTACCATTTTTACGTCTCTCAAAATTGTTGCGAAAGTGGAAATGAAGTAGCACAATGATTTTTGGAGGGCATTTAATTATATAAGAGAATTATAAGTAATGAGAATTTCCAGAGTTCTCCATGTTCTTTGAAAGGAATCCCTCCCTCCCTCTCATTTTATTTTTATTTTTATGTCCATATGGTTTTAATAGCAATAAAACAAATTATGGCTATGGTGTAATAATATATGTATGTGATTGGTCATATATTTTTGTATCATTTTATATGATATAATTTCGGTAATTTGATTTGGTTTTGTATACTTTGTTAATGTAACAGAAGGGGTATGTATTAAAAGAAGTCTCAAAATTCAAGCTAAATTTTAAAGTAAGATGGTGTTTTTTATTAACTAGAAACATCGGTTCTGTAGAGTATCAGTACTTTTTTTATACACAACTAAAAACAATTTATGTAATACCCTGTGTAATGTATCATAATTGGATATGCTTTTACTTTATTTATACATACTTTTCAAAGAATGTTAATGGATACTTTTTTTCCTTATTTGCAAAGACAATGTAAATTATCTATTTCATATCTGGTTGAAAAAAAAAAGGATGAGTTTTTGTAATATTTGATGAAATAAATTTGATAAAAAATAAATAAATTATAAGGGCTTTATAGAAGCAAAATGGCCTTTATTGAGAATCAAAATTGTTCGTTGAAAATATCACTTTAAGCACAATTTAAATTGCATTAAAATAAGGAATCTCCACGTGTCATTTCAGCCTAATAATCCATTTTAGCGATAGGTTAATATATTAACCACCCTTAAAAAACTGAAAAATCTACCCTGAGTGGGTAAAAAGTACGCTACAATTACCAAACAAAAACATTATACTGTACTTTGGCATGCCTTGATATCATTCTTATATAGTCTGTACATCATTTTAAGCTTATTAAATTCAGATAATATTTGACCGAAATTTTAAACATTTATCTGGTAAACTGAGAACCAACCAATCACGTTGTCCGGTGCTAATTTTTGTAGCGGAAACCCTGGCATTGAGTCTTACAAAGGATCTAGCTACGCTCTGCAGCAACTTATCTGACAAGCTTGGGTAATTGATTGATATTTATAAAGACGTAATATGAGTTTTGAGCACTGTACATACACTCGATAATACTAATAGTATCTCTAAACATTCCCTAGATATATATATATTAGTATTAAGCAATACAGAACACAAATGATCCATTGCTTTTAAAAGAGAGTATATGAACTCACAGTAGATATCAATGAATAATTAATTAATGTAATTTTTAAATAGGATCAACATAAATTGAGAAAATCGTGGTTATTTTTCTTTTTATCTAGCATACGACATAATAAGTGTAAAAGGATGTTATTGCTTTGTTTTTAATTATGTAACTACATATATTCTGCCTCCGTAACGAGTGGTTAATAAAACACGGGCATTCACCACTTGACATTAGTTAAAGGAAATAAATATTTCTTAAATGTCGGTTAATTCAATATTATTTGCTTAGCAAAAGATTACAAGAAATATCAAAAGCATAAATATATTTATTTTGATTTTTTAAAAGCATTTTAACCTCAAAGTTAATGGATTTATTTGAAATTTTAATCGTTAAACGAACTTCATTTAGGTAAAGACAAATGTCATACATACAGGATTATTCGTAAGTTTTGAAGTTATTACTGTACGCCATAATTAATCAAACAATAATATATTTAAGTAACAATAAAAATAAAAGTTATAGGTGATATTCTTTATTCTATTTTTTATTTATGACTTATTCAATATAACTTCTGTTATTAGTCAGTCCATCTGATTAGTGAGAGTGGAAAGTGTTACGTGATGTACGGATATACTTTTTCATAAGTTCTGCCCATGTTCCTTTGATTGCATTGCAGAGAAATTCCCAAATTTGGATAGGAATGAACCTTAACCTTTGACTTCTGATAACACTATACAAAATAGTCGAGGGGGTTAAGATCTGGACTCGAAAGAAGATATATTGATTATTCTCTATATGAAAGTATTTCTTTCAGGTATTTTTTAGATTTTCAACTATTGTGAATTGGAGAAATGATGTTTTGCCTTTGACTATGCTCCTTAAACCAAGAAAGGATAACAATTTCGAAATTTTTTTTAAGCAATCCTCATGTTTCATGCTGACTGTTGAATCGATGTGGGTGTCACTTTTTCATCCAGGAGAATCTGCTGGAAAGTTGTAGTTAATATTATCATTTTGCCCATTAAATTTTAAACCCATTTTTCGTCACTAAAGATAATACAGAGGTTCTTCGTATAAATATCCAATTTCTTCATATAATTTTTTGAACCTCTCCATTCTTTTGACAATGATGCCCTCTCTAAGTGTTTGCCCATAACGTAGCTAGAAAGTTTTCATCTTCAAACCATTTGCAACCAACTTTTGCATTGATAGCTGCAAAACTCCGATTTCTGACGCCATTTTGAACATTGATCTACTACAGTTTTGATAAATTCATACACAAATTTTTTCGATGTTCATCTGGGTCCTTGCTGATCTTAGACCGCCACTTCTTGGCTTGTCATCACATCTAGTAGAATCACAACGCTTCTGAATCGTATATTAAAATGTTTTAAGTCTAATTGAGTTGCCTAGGCTTCGATGAATTTGTAATGACATCTTTCCTTCATTGTATAGGGCTTAAACTGCCTTTCTCATAATGACTGAATATGAGATTATTTGTTCACTTATTTCTTATATCTTTTGTTCGGGTTGGTTTTGGATTGAGTTACAGCCAATCGGTTTCCAGATCAATGGATTAAACGTGCAAAAAATTAACGCCAATTTTGGAACTGTTAAAACTTATGAATAACCCTGTATGTATGTGTAATTTATTTCGATATGATGTAATTAAAAATTCACTTCTGAGAGCTCAAATAAAAATTGGTTTTGTTATTATTAAACAATAATTTTATTTTAAAACCCACAATTTAATGTTGAAATCCTGTATACTTTTTTGAAAGATTTTCGTCACATTAGTAAAAAGAAGTAAATTTATAAAGTGTAACTATATTTGCAATTGATAGATGGGTTGATAAGCATTTAATTTGATTAATGAAAATAATGATAAATAAAATCTATATTAATACAATTAATTATTTACATCTTCCACTTTCTTTTTTCGGCCTTAACCATGGCCTCAATTCTGCCCCTGAAGTCACTACATACCCTTGTATGGGTGCCAAATGTTGGATGCCCAGATATCAGCCAGATTAAATCGACACCACTCCTAGACTATCTTGGCCTTGTGTCCTGGAGCATCATCTTGCTGCCACACGTAGTTACCCACAGGATAGATCTTGTACTACGGGGCTTCTTCACTATTTCCATGACCTCAAGGTACTTTTTGGCTCCGTCTCTGAGGCCCATTGGAGACCAATACATGGGCATGTGCTGCCCATCCGAGGTCACAATCCCGAGCATCATAGTGATGGCGATATGCTTTGTTCTATTGATGGAGGCACCTCATTCACCCTGAAGGCATAGTATATGTTCACGGTCTAGTTCTTCTTGTATGAGAAGACCAGGACTGTGGATACCGGTTCTTATTCAGCCCATTATTGACCCGTTTTTCCTTTTCAGACAGCTTATTTTAGCCAACCCAGTAAGGAGCTGACATTTTTGTCTGACATATGAGGTCATACAAAGGTCCCCCACAACTCTATGCACTGTGACCTCCGAGACACTTGCAAGTATACGAATTGACCTTGTTGGATGGGCCTCGATGGTGTCCCCAAATTACTCCAAAAACTCATTAGCCCTCACTTTGTTCTGCCCTTACCTTCCTCTCCAGACTATGTCCATTCTTTTTTACCTCATAAACAAGTGCCTTTCCGCAAGAGATAATTTCACAAACGAAGGGTACTGATATGCCAGCGTGGAGCAACTCGTTGTCTTTTTGCTTCCATTTAAAACACTTGCTGTTGTCTGATTTGATCAAAACAAATATCATTTGAAATCTGAAACTTGTAATTTTAAAACCTCCGTTAAACAAAAACCTTTAAAATTTCCTTTTGGCTTTTAAAATCTTTCCGCAATTTGCTGACGCATATTGCATATAAAAGTCTAAGTAAGTATACTCAAAAAAAGCCTGATAGGCTCCATCAAAGGAATCTCTAATTTACAAAATATAAAGCCAATAAAGAGAATGACAACATATAATAAAATTATTTATTTATTATTTTTCATACGGCTTTTTGCATATTTATGTTTATTGTACTATTGAATTTATTTTATTGCTTATAATACATAGCAATAATAGATTGA
Organism: Lepeophtheirus nordmannii; assembly: GCA_963680855.1. Lineage (NCBI taxonomy): Eukaryota > Metazoa > Arthropoda > Copepoda > Siphonostomatoida > Caligidae > Lepeophtheirus > Lepeophtheirus nordmannii. The sequence continues at coordinate 31,531,576 of OY804518.1, read as the reverse complement.
CATTATACAATAATATTATATATATTATATGTATATCTACAAGAAATGGTCACTTTTTTTTGGATTTATAATCGTTAAAAAAATAAATATACACATACATACTCGTACATTTTTTATTTTATATATACATATATAGGCTAGATGGTTATAGAAGAAACATTTAACGAGGTAATAAAAGGGGGATATCCATCAATTAATTATTGCAAATATTTATGTGCTCAGAATATAAATGAGTTTTAAGGATGTTGTTGACATGGATATTTCCTGATTTAGAATGTATATTTTCGTCATATTCTTTGTATTTACTTTATATATATATTATCTGGTGTCAGAAAAACAAAATTTCGAGAAATTCGAGATTTAAGCATCTTTAAAGTTATCTATGAGAAAAATAAGAACATGTATGCGTTGTTTATTGCTCTGGGACACAGTCATCTAGTAAAGTGAAAAAAATAGCAACATTCTAGAGAGCAATACGTGTTTGATTATTTAGTAATAACATGAATTTAGTTAATTAAATTTAAAAAAAAATCAGTTTAGATAATTTTTGTTTGTTTAGGAAATGGTATATTTTTATTAATTTAGAAAATGTCCTAAAATCTGTATATATAATATGTTCTGGCTCTCTTAATCTTGAGCTCAAAAGCAAATCTTTCTAACCATTTTGCGTTCAACTCCGAATATATTGAGTTCTGGAAAGATGGTATTAAAAATAAATCAATAAATCAAAATTGAGCTATGATTTGAATACAGGGACGTAAAAAATAAAAAGTCACAACCCTGTCTATTGTAATTTTACGCATATAATAATAATTAATCAGTGGCCTGTAATCAACAGGACCTCTAAAGAACTTCTTAGAAAAACTTAATGTAGATAAATATATTTATTTCTAATATCATCTAACCATAAAATAGCTCTTCCAGCAATTAAAAGCGCTTTAATTACTAAAATGAAAACAGTTCAAACTTTTCTATTCTTATTTTTTCATTAATAGACAGCAGAAAATCCTTTAAATAATAGATCAAAATAACGGATCGACCCGAAAATTGAAAAGTCTAATATAATGCATATACAACCTTAATCCCATAATTTCTTACGATATATTTTATCAGGATTTGTAGGTTCATACACAAACAATGACAATTTTTATTGAGAAGGGTTTTATTAATGGATTATTATATTCATTACATATTTAAATAATAATGAAATAAGTACATACCTAGGTGAGATTAGTATATTATAATACAAATTCATAAGATTATTTCAAAAATATTTTACAAATACCTTGTGCAGGACTGTGAAAACGAAATGCATCAACATCTCTCTCTATATATCTCTCTCTCTTTGTAGGTATGAGTAGAATAGAAACTACCTCATAAATGGATAAACTAAAATGAGGTTGTTGGTTTTTTGTTCATTTATAAAATACTGAAATACAGTGTGAGAAAAGGAAGAAAAAAAACTCAAAAAATGTAATTATAGAAACATATATTAACTATTCCTTTTTTTAATTATAAATATTTGTTCAAACAACATTATTACTCTCTTTATGTAGGTACATTTATATGCTAATAATAATAATTGGAGTTAGTTATAGTTATGTTGAACCTACATACATATATGTATAAATATTAAAATAACGCTACAGACATGGGTCTTTGTTTTATGCAATTTCCCACTTTTTTCATTTCTTTTTGCCAATTCTTTTCCAAAATAATGTAAAAAAATCGATTACAATGTTAGAAAACATGTGAGCAAGGTATGCATTCACGTATGTTATATAACAGGTATTAGACATTTAGACAAAATCCCATTATTACCTTCTTAATAAATACCCTTCTCCCCCTCCCCCCCCCCCCAAAAAAAAAAAAAAAAATGAAATTCATTTGAATTAAATATTAATAGACTATTTTTTTGTACATAAAATACTTGTAATTTTATACATTGTATTGGTTGTTGTTTTTTTTGCACAGATTATACTTTAAGTCGGATTTTATTTGCTAAACACATACATATGTAAGTACCTAGCAAGGTTGGGTCTTACTTTTTTATATCTCAAATGATGAAAAATAGGGATAAATGGGTTATTTTCAATATATACATATGTTCGCGTTTGTTTAGTTATACATTGAATTTAGATATGATTTTTTATATATTAGCGTTTATTATACCCTAGCGGTACCCTCTGGAGCACACATATTCAGATAATCATATTGAAAACCATGTTTCATTATCTCCTCTAATATAAAAATATCAAATTTAATTTATACATTTAATTTACTTAAAAATCAATTATTTCTGATATTTACAAAGTATTTGACGTAATTATACTGTATTTAAGCAAAATTGACTTTACTCTTTGCATATACATATGTAAATATTGAAAATAATCGAGTTAGAAGTGAAATGTTGGGCATAAAATGTCTTTTATATGTTCAAAATTCATGATTTTCAATGCATTAAAATAGGAGTTTTATTAAAAAATATTTGTGATATATTGCGATAAAAAAAACAATTTGTTAGTAGGGGAGACGGTCAAATAATGCTTTTTAATTTATATTTGCATTAAAAATAGCAATCATCATCAGTTGTATTATGATGAGCTTATTTATACTGTTAAAATTTTGCAAATTATGACTAAATTATGTGTTATCTTTAATCTTCGCAACATTTCAAACATTTTCAACAAACCTCAATAATTTAATACCCTTAAATAATATTTTTCAAAGTACTAAAACTCAAATATTTTTATTAAATCATGCTAAATCATCTTATTTTAACATGACTAGGTAGCTAGAAATGTAAATTAAATTATTCCTCATACTCTACACTTTCCTCCAACAAAAAAAATCACAGTCCTTTTATAATAATAACTTTTCTCTGACTATACTGCTTAGAGATGGCAACAATTTCCTTGATTTTTCCCAACCTAACCAAGAACATTTCTTGTCATCTTGAGATTGATTTACCAGTTATTGTGAAAATGTAACAAGAACCATTTCTCAATTATAGAGAAGGATGTAATTAGTCTTTGAATCAATTTGTTGATAGAGTAAAGAGCCTAAATGATCTAATTGAAGTTTTATCTACCTTTTATTTGTGATATTTTACACATTATTTTAGTACTTGACCATGTTTGTTCATTCTGATCTGGATTTTTTTGTCGTTTTGACTTCATTACAATTACAGCCTTCTTTTTTATTTATTTATCTGTTACCTGTATTGAATGCTCCATAATGATACTAATTTGTCTTTATAAAGCATCTACAATAATGTTTTATTAACGTGTATATCTCTTATATACACGTTGAAAACCCCGATATCATAGCAAATTTTTTGTGCCGTCTGCAACTGAAATTCGAAATTTTTTTGTTTGATAGTTGTTATCAAAGGTTAATGGTCCGTGTAATCAATAATTTCCACCCCATCTACTAAATGCAACAACTTCCTCAAATACTTATGGATTGTTAGAAGCTCTTTATAGAAAGGGTTACACTTTTTTATAACATTTGTTTTATTTTAATATATAGTATAATATACTATGAATAAACTGGAGCAATGGCATAAAAAAATACATAAATAAACATTAAAGTTAATATTTAGTGCTCCGGAGTAGAGTTTCATCAAATCTCATCCAAATTAACTAAAAAAACAAAAAAACTTTCGTAAATAAATTATGACACAATCCCAACAAATAATTGTTAAAACCTTTTTTAAGATATTTCTTTGGTTACGAGACGTTGAAGGGAGATATTTGATTTCCTCTCCTTCATAAGTTCAATACTGACATCCCCTTTAAGAAATTTTAATTTTGAGAGAGACATGAAAAGTGGAAGCTACGAAGATGACTCCCCTTAACTTTTCTTTCTAAATTGGCATGTCCGAAGTAAGTCGGCTGTCGATGAGAGCTCTAGAGTTAAGAATTTCAAAATCCCGGGCTTTTGTTTTTAATGAAGTTCAACTATTTTTTCTCCAAATTTCCTTCATTTCTACCTGAGTAATCTTAGCAATACTGAAGAGATTCAGCGAATCTGACAAGTATGTTAATGCAAAAATCATTCTATGAATGAGAACATTATCAACTTGACTGGCGTGTATCTTTTTCTTCTTTATTTTTGAAAAGAAACAGCGAAGTTGTTGAGTAAATAACTTTTACAATCATTTGCACCGTACCACTACATGAAAAAGAATAATCAGATCCTTTTATCAAATTCCATTTTAATTTTACATGGTATTTATCGTCTTCCCACAGCCATTTTGGTATTCTTAATTGAGTCTTTTTATGATATTTTTTAATTTTCAAGCATATCAATTTATGGTCCGAAGAAGGTTTAGGTTTGTAAAATGCTTTTTTAACCATGTGAGCTAATGTGGAGAAATTAAACCCGTGTCAATTATAGAAGACTGGTACCCTTCCTCAAAAAAATTTTGTCTTCTGGATTTTACTTAAGCCCATGTTGAATATAATTTGTTGCTTAAAATTGGCTCAGCAATGAAGACTGTAATCATGATCCGTATAATATTTTTTTTGATAATATTGTTAAAAATGCAAAACCACACACAAAAAAAGATCAAAGTTAGGTTCCTTTCTTTTTCCAATAGATAATCGTGTTCTATGATCTAAAATTTGACTCATGTCACTTTGTGGTTTTGATGGCTTCGTGGGCGTAGCTCTTTCTCTATTGTTCACTACGTTTTAAATACTAGCTTCATTAGAGTTGTCTTCACCTTGCAAAAGGCTTATAGTTAAACTGATCAGACAATTCTTCATCGCGGGAGCCTTAATTTTTGATCCCACACCCATCCAGTATCAATGCAATTCTCCTTCGATTGAGCTTTTGCACCATTATTTGTATCCAAATCAGTATCATGTCCTTCATTCAAAAGAGTTTGATCAGGACTTTTTTCATTATTTCCCCTACTATGTACTTTACTATTTAGTTTTCGGCTAAAAAATATCTTGTTTCATGATAGCACCAATTCCTAAGTCTGATATGTCTGTAGTTACAACATTGTTTGTCCCTCGTATTGGATATGCTAAAGTGATTGGCTTCGTCAAAATATTTTTTAAATGTTTCCATGGCAAACAATTTCCTTACTTAGAATAAAACGATAATAGTAATTTATTCCGTATGGGGTAACCAAATAAAGATACATTTATATGTGTCTATCATAAATATATATTATATTGATATTTAATATAGACCTATAATTTTTTTATATGGTCATTTCTATTCTATGAAATAACAGTAGTTTTAGTTTTAGTGATTTTGAAGAAGAACTTAGGCTAGATGAATTCATCAAATAGCACAAATTATTTTATATACAAATATCAACATATTTTCTTTCGTATCGAATAAAATTGATTTATAAAACGATTCCTGAAAAAAAATGATGTTTTTCAGCCTTCATTTTAATTATTTTTACAGATTATGTACCTTCTTTGAGTCAATATTAACTTCATTTATTTAATGGTTGATTGAAATTCGACTCGACGATTAAGGAGTGTATTATGGACAACCATTATAGGGGAAATAATTTTTTTATGTATTTGATCCATTCAAATGGGGCCACAAATAAAATACAAATAAATAAATGAAACGTTGATTTCATCTTTTTTCCATTCTTTAAAATGGGTCATATTTGTTACTTGATTTTTTTTACAAAAAATAAATAAATAACCCCTATTCCAAACAAAATTATACAAACTTTTGATTGAACAACTTTTTTTAAAAAAACAACATTAATTCACAAATAATGATGGTAGCTCTATTCATCTACTTATCTTAGAGGGTACTTTAATATTCACGTTTCTGTGGAAATGGATGATTCTTTTTTTTGGTTGTGTTTGTATGGGCAAAAAAACAAACAACTTATACAAAAAATGCTTAGTGGAAAATTGTGTTTATGCATATTTGTGTTCTTGAATAAATTTGAATAATAATACCGTCAAAACCTTCCCTTTAGATATATGAATTTTATTTAGGTTGGTTCTTTTCTCCCGTAAGTATGACCACTTCTTCTTCCTCTCCATTTGTACGTTATATTCATTTATTTCTTACTTACATTCATAAATTAAAATATATGTGTAAGATTATTACGGCACAATATCCTTTTCGAAATGAATGTATGCATTTTAGGTACACACACACAAGTGCTGTGTGTAAAAAATAGAATTAAACTTTCCACTTAGAAAATAAAAAACTAATTAAGAAATGTGTTTCCCCTCTCTTTTAGTTTCCCTTCGTATCTCCATTTGCAAATTGCATTTACATTTCTAATATTTGTATTAATATTAGAAAATATTGGTTATTAGACTCAACTAGATTTTTTTTAAAGTGACTCTAGGCATTGTAATGAAATATGTATATATATAGAATATCTACTTCGTAGATAGCACTCCTATTGAGAAATATATATGTACATATACGTATACGAATTCATTTCAAAATATCGAGCCCGGACATGAATATTTTATTTCTTATTTGCAATGCATGCTAGATGATAATTAATTAGTTTAATATGCACGCATATGCAACTGCTTTATTTATTTTTCCTAACAATATATGTGCAGTATATATGTACTTATATTTAATTTACCATGATATTATTAATTAAAGGTAATGCATATTGATTTACAAAAACCAATTTACAGGATTTATATATTTGAAGTATGTACATGTTGTTCATATTTCTCATATTTATTATTATTTAAATCTTATTAAATACAAATTACCTACGAATGTGGTTTAAATCTTCTCTTTAAAAAAAGATAATATATGAAAAATGACTTTAAAGACCATTGACATGACTTATAAGAGCCAATTACATACGTACATATTTTAATAATTTAAATGGAAGTAAAAATTTAATGTAGCTAATAAATATTTGAAGATCTTTCTTTATTATAAAAATTGTTTAAGTTAGTTTAAAAGTAGATAGAAAAAAAATTACTTATCTATAAAACTAAATTTAAAGAAAGTCATTTAAATAGGATCAAGTTATAATCGTTATTTTTTTTGTAAAAAATTGATCTAATCTACATACTTATATATCCATTAAAACACATAGATATCCAGAGTTAAGCGGCAAATTTAAGTCTTTTGTTTTCAATAATTGATGTTGACTTTTCTCAAACATATTTTATTTGCTCCAATAAGAACGTATATAACATCGTAAATCATATAAAAAAGACAAATATTGTGCAAATTACTTAAAATTGACATTGAGAATTTTAAATCCTTTACATATTAAGTATATTTATTTACATAAAAAATAGTACTTTTTGATACATGAATTTGCTGTGATTATATATATATATATATATACCTATATGCAATAACTTATCGTGTATATTTGTCACATTTTTGCTTTATTAATATAAAACATTCCTAATATTTTAAATGAAATTAAAGTAAAGGATCAATTATTGAATTTTGAACTAATTTTGATGAGAAGTGTTCGTAATTCAATGTTATTCAAAATTGAAGTATCTACCCTTTGTGATTACGAAATATCATATAAATCTCATCTTAATTACTAAACAACTAATTACATGTCTATATTTACATGTAATATTTAATTTTTAACATTTTGAAAAGGGATCTCCTGAGTAATGAGCAATATACTTTTATATAAAATGTAAATATGACCCGTTTCTATGTCTGAAAGTTAAAATTTGCTCAAAAACAATTAAATCATTATTTTACCAGCATTTATTTTAATCCATTATTACATAAGAATATCCAAGTAACAGGTTAAGACTTAAATGCATGATTAGCTCAATAATAAGTGTAGACAATCATAAACCAGTATAAAAATGATAAATTATTTTCAGAAAGAAGAAATGTGAAAATGAAATTTATGAATGAGACAAAAATCTGGAAAAATTGGAAAAAATTCTTCATTTCACTAACCACTTTACATATAAGCAACATCATGGAAAAAATCTAGTGAAGTACAACCTTTATACTATTAAGAGTATTAAACCTGCCTTCACGTGTCTATTGAATATGCTTAAATTAATAATACAGCCCCTTATATAATGTATTTTGTAATGCCAATGTGACTCCAACATGGAAAAAGGATAAAAACCCTTGTTTTAGATGTAATTATTGCGTAAAAAATTTTCTGAAGTTGACAATTAAAACGATTTCAGAACTTAAATACTATAATAATGGAGTCTTTAAGAAGATTCGTGCTTGAAAATTCCACTATTCATGAAATTAAAAAACAAAACATTTAATCAATCTAGATTTGTATTATTGAAAATGTCGATATGAAATTAATATTCCTTGAAATTAATATTAAATTGCCTAATTTCATTGTTCAGTCACCAATGAGCAAAAAACAAAATAAAAATGAAATTTTCTATGAAATTCAGATATGAGCGAAATTTTTGGCAAGACCAAGGAGTTGATTAATTATATATATTTATGTCGATAAGTGTTTAAAACAGCTATATGTTATTTTAAAATGTTATGCTACATCCTATATTATACGGATTGAAATTTGATGCCTCCTATCAAAATGACTATATTTTAAAGATTTCATTTTTCACACAATAGATCAATTTTTTTTTCCAACACATTAAAATGATACATTTGAAACATTTTATATGCTTTCTTCTAAACCTTTTTCCAACTTTTAAAGGTTTTTGTATTCTCTATCATCCATAAAAGCCATTATTTTTATGTTTTCTCAAGTCTGAATTGGTTCCTATCCATACATACATACATACTTATTTAAACATATGTATGGGCATATATAACATATACACCATTTTTTGATATTTTATTTATGTTGGTTCCTCAATTTTAATAACAAATACCAAGCAATAAATTTTTGAATGTATTAGCCAACATGGGTAAATATGTTATGAAAAATGTGAAAATCTATATTTTCTCTTTTAAAATTTTCATATACATACTATTTTCATCTATTTTCAGTATATTTGGCAATAAAAAAATGGGTATATTTCGTATACCCATTTCCCCAGGTCCTTCAACATGTTATTCAGTAGCAGTTCTAAACATTTTGTAATAATATATTAAATATGTACAATTTACATGCTAATAAAAAAAGAAGAGGTCAAATATTGTTTTTCATAAAACATTAATACGATTTTATAAACAGTTAATTACACAATTGCAAATAAATAATAATTATTGCTAATTTTATTTATGACACGAAAGATTTATTATCATAAAATAAGAATATAACTACGTTATAAGCTATCATAACTAATAAAGAAAGTTCCTACTATTAATTTTTATTCCTTAATGATAGTATTAGAAAATAAGTATTTGAACTCATTTGACAAGAATGAGTAAGTGATACAAGGTATTCAATAACATCAAGATTTTAATGTTTCTTATTTGAAAAATTAAATAATCTTTCTAAAAAGACATTTTGACAAAAGTTATATCGTTAATTACCTAAATTATTGAAATTCATATTTCATTTGATTTTGTTACGGAAAGATGTTTTTAGGTCTTGAAAAATGTTTTTAAAGTTGCTAGGCATTCTAATAAATATATATTTTTAAAACTTCAAGACATTATATGATAAGCATTTAAAAATATTGTAAGATATCAGGAGTCTACCTGTCTTAAATGAAAATAAAATTTTAAAATTGGAATAAATATGAATAAGTTATCAGATGATAAATATGTAAGTGACGATTCTGATCAATCTTCCATGCTACTTTGATCTTTATTTTTTACTAAGCTTAAAATGAACTCTACTTCAATAATATATAAACATTATTGATCAATTTACAAGATGCAATATATACCAATGAGGTCACTAGTGAAAATAACGTGATTGATATAGGACTTTGCGATCACTCACGAAACTTTGTCAAATGCTTAAAATAATGTAAAAAAAACATTCAAGCTATTTGAATTTTTTTACTAAATTTTAATGAAAATATATTTATAATTACAAATAAGTAATTATATACATATATATCAATGAATTCAATAATGGAGAGTGGGGTAAATACTTGAACTTTCAACATCAATTATATGGTAATTCATTCCAACACTTTATTTCAAAATCAATTATTTCTTGTATTTCCATTTATACCAGAAAAGAATTAAGCCCATTTGATAGGGTAAATCTAATTGGAACTAATGGTTTTTTGATTTATTTATATATATATATATACTGAAAATAATCGATTTTGAAGTGAAGTGTTCGAAATTTAGGTAAATTTAAATGTTGTTTCAAACTCAAATATTTGTTCGTTTTGGTACATATCAAAAATTAATAATAATTCAATTTTTTTTCCAGTACATAAGTTTAGGATTAGATAAGGTTCATGTTATTATTATAAAATAAAATGAATTATTAGTCAAAAATTTAAATTTTATTACGTACTTATGAAGTAATTTAGAAAATGGACGAGACTTGATTCATTTTTAATAAATTAACACAATAAATCGAAAATATTTTCATTTATTTATTATTTTTTTCGGTTATTGATCAAAATTTGGCTAGCAATTGGAACTCTTTAATAGACACTTACATTTGTGTATGTCCGAAATTCTTATGGAAGTACACTTGTCAAGGTATATTTTGTTAAAATTTTTTTTTAACTACATACATATACAATTACGTGTAGATAGAATTGTTTGATTCACATAATAAAATTTAATAAAGCTTGAACCTTAACCATGCTCAAGCCATTCGTGAAAATCTTAATGGTCATTATAAGATTAATATAAACTACTCTGTAGAGAGTTATTTCAATCCTAGAGTATATTTTTCATGATCCATTAAGTTTAAGTTTTCTTTTGCAGTCTCAAATTTCTTGAACATATTCACAATCGATTGTCCAGTAGATTTCGGAGTTAAAAGTTACTTTTTAATTTTATGGAGGGGTTCTATAGGGAGTACATGTTAGTTAGAACCGTTTTCTAAAAATGGCTCTGCTGTTATGAATTTTTCATAGTATCTGTAGGTTTTGGTTATTTCAGAGAGGTTTAACATCTGTCAATAATATTTAACTTGAATCGATTTGAGTTTCAAACAAAAAAAGCCCTGGTTTTATGTTTATGGCTTAATTGGAAAAACAGTGCAGCTGAAGTGCATCGAATGCTTGTATGATCAAATTAATATGAACAACTTAGATAATTGATAAATACTTCAAAATTATTTTTATAATAGAGTAATGATTTGGAATAGCTAAAGAACGCACTTAGACAAATATTTTTTTAAAAATTTATTAGGCTTAAAGAACAACGTTTATACAATTAATTTTTTATTATATATAAAAGTACTAACTGCATGATTTTCACTGTTCTTAAATGTAAGTATGTATATATATGTACTTTGAAGCTAAATATTAAAGCAACGAATAAAAAAGAAATTAAAATAAATATGGGTGTGATTCAGACGTGTATTCATTAAGAGAACTGCATATACATTTTTAAATATAAAAACGGGGGCATCATTATCTTTGCACTCGAGGAAAAATGACTTTAATACGTGACTTTGCAAGATTGAATCAAAAGAGAAGGGGAAAAGGATTTGATTCTAATTATATATAAAAGGATTAAATGTTCTTAGAAATATCTTTATAAGTCCTTATTACTTTATTATTCAGATTAGAAAAAAAAATTATCAGGACCTACAAAATATAAATTAAAGTTCTTTATGTATGTCATGTATTATTTCAACTTATATCTACTCAAAAACAATAATAAATTATAGTCATATGAACTGATTTATATATAAAAAAAGGCTAGACAAAATAATTCGTTCGTTTAGTCTAAGCAAAAAAAAAAAAAAAATACAATAACAACTAATGAGGAAGAGTCTCTTTTATTCTCATAATGAAGTGATTCAAAATAGAAGTAGGAAAAAAAAGAAACAAATGCTTACTAAATATAAACTTATTAAATTTATTTATGTTCTCTGAATTGTATAAAGTTACCAAACCTAAATGAAATATAGAAAAACTTATTTTTTTCATAAAAAAGTTTTTTATTGTTCACAAAGCAAAAAACAAACAAAATGGTTTTATGTTTCATGTAAAATAAATTAATTTATTTAACCAAGATTTCATTTTCATTCATTTAAATTATATCGCATGTAATACCTAAAAAAAAGTAAAACAAATGTTGAATTTATATATAAAACTATCAATTGAAAGTCATGCTGCAAATGAGTTAAACTTTTATAAATTATTTGTCTAATTTCATCAAATAAAAGGCTGTGTGTGTGTGCGTGTGTTTTGTTTTTTCATTCCTACCTAGAGTAGTAATATTTAAAATAGTTGAAATATTAAAATATTGAAAATGATGCTGATAAAAAGCTTTTAGTATATAAATATGATATATCATTTGAGATATTGTATTTTATAGTGTTAAATTTTTGGCTTTCTAATGTTATAAAAATATAATGATATGATAATAATGTACTATGTATATATAAAGATTTTTTGAAATATTAATAATAAATATTTTGGATATGTGTGTCTATGAATAATGCATTAACCTATGTATGTAAAAGGAGGAAAAAATATGTGTCATGGTGCAAAGTTATACAATTTTTTGACTCGCTATTTCTTATGAGAGCGAATATGTTAGTAATATTTTATTTCATATTCTAAAAAAAAATAAAAACATATTCATCAATGAATCATAGTATAGTTCTTATTCATTATAATTAAGAGGAAAAGCAAAATACTTAGTTACAGCTGATTTTTAAAATCAATAGTGAACATGCTGAGCAGATGTGTGTATCATTACACTGATTAATGATATTAATATTTTAAAGAGATAAAGGGTATAAGATATTGCAGTTTCTTTTCCAACTTTTCTATGTATGTCTATATGTATCTTGTTTATGAATTACTTCACTTCACACGTTGAATCAACAGTTTTTGCATGCCATTCTATAAATATATAATATATACTCGCATACCTAATGCAGATGATATCGTGATACAGTGGTAGTTATATTATCATACATACGTAGAATTCATTCCTATAGCTTAGTAACGACCTTAAAACAAAACTTTGTTAAAATCATATGATTGACCCTCATTCTACCCCTTAAGAAAACACGCCTACTTTGAGATGTGTATTGTTGTTTGGTATAGTGAAGCTGTCCTATGTAAAGTAATTTTGTTGTATTTCCTTGTTCTATGGATGTGTTTTGTTCTTCTTCTTTAATATTCATTTTTTAAATGAGACATATTTCTTCTGATCACCAGGTGTGTGATATAATGTAATACAATTACCTATGTTGAGTTAAACATTAAATTATAAGTTAATTTTTTTTTCCTTATAGTATATTTTATGGGTCAAATCTTTTCTTTCGAGAAACAAAAATATCTAATAGAATTTTAGAAAATTGAAATTTTCTTATTCATCAAGTAAGAATGGAATTTAGAACTGGAACTGTGGGCTACTAAATTCAATTCGGTACAAGTGATATGTAAATATCCGAAATAATAATTTCAACTCAAAATAATTTATTCACTATTTATATATAAACTTAATTTATATATAAGTAGTAGTCAATAAATACTACGGTCTGCATAACTGAAGTAGATAAATTATTTTGAGTATCAACAAACTACATAGAAATTTTCTTTTTTTTATTATATTATTATAAGCTGTCCATGTATTTAAATCCATACTCTGTCTTAAATAGATTTAGTATGTATTAATAGATTACTCATATTTAATAAAAAGAGTATTTCATAAAGAAAAACATTAAGAGTACCTACCCATTCTCAATAATATTAATGAAATGAATTAATTTAATTCGTTACATGGTTTGTCAAACCATAATTTACTCTCACATGTACTTTATTTCTAGTTTTATTTTTTTATAATTGTTGAAAAATTTATATATTATTACTGATTTTAATTATGGTTAAGTCAAAACTTTATATCACGCAAAATGATATGTCTGTTAATCGACTTTAAGGGCACAAAAGGACACAAATTGTCATCTACTAATTTAAACATGGTTTTTTTTACCGACAAATGATCTTAAAATTAAGTGTTAAAACATGACTGAGCAAATGCACAACTATTTTGCATCATGTAGATCAAAAGTGGTCGGAAACTAATCGGGATATATTTCAATATTTAAATTAAAAGTCGTTCAGACAGAAATGTTTTATGTATAAAGACACATAGATACTTACTAATGATTAGATATACAAGATTACCGTATTTTGATTATCTAAAAAGGAAGCTCCTGTCTTGATCAGTATTAATTTTTGTATTATAATTATTTTTATCTTGTTTATTTTTTCTCTCTCTGCTCCTTAAAGAACAGATTATTTACTTCTTAAAAAATACAGTTTGACTATTGCAAACTCATTACAATTTTATAATGAGCTAAACATGCCTACATTCTCTCAATTTTCCAAGAAATTTCTAATGATAGTTTAAAAGAAACCATCAATAACATCATTTGAATCTAAGCGATAATTAAAAGGTTCCATCCATTAAAATAATATAGTAACAAAACAAAACAACTACATACATATATGATAGTTAATTTATCATTGTTTAAAATGGTATACTCAAACTGAAATAAAATTTGTACTCTCAAGGCTGACTTTTATCGAGTGGTTCCACTTGTGAAAAAAAAAAGTTTTTTCTTTCACACAGATGTTTTGTTTTATTTCCTTTTTCTTAAAAAACCCAGGACAATTTGTGATTTTTGTTTATAAAAAACATACTCGGGATATATTTTTAAATATAAAAAACGGTCTTCTAGAGTTAATTCATCAATAGTCTTGTAAATAAGTCTGTCATCAATGAATATATATTTTTATATATATGTATATAGAAATAATTTATTTTTATTCAATGAGAAAACAAGATATACAATTTTATAAAATAAATAGAACCTAACTTACTTTGTGCGAATATATTTTAAACCATTTTTTTATATACTTGTCTACACTCATATATGTACATAATGTAGGTACCTATGTGTATAATATATACATTTGGAATGCAAAATGAAAAAATAATGAATAATATGTATAATTATATAAGTACCCTTATAAATATGCATGTAGGTATATTTATAATCATATGTCTATAAAAAATACATACTCCAGAAATAAAATACCGTATAACGTTTTATGACACACTTTGGTAATGTAAACTCTCTTCACAGAACTCTTTCTAATAATTAATAAATTAGATATTATCAATAGATTTCCAGAAATGGCATGTTTAAACGCAAGGTATATAAGGGTTTTTTAATTCATTAAGTATAAGTCAAATGTATGAGTTTTTTGTTTTATTCTCCTAATGATCACATGAGTGACATTTTATCTTCAACTGAATTCATATTGTCAAAAATGTAAATTTTTATTTTTACATCGTAGTTGCTCTGAATACTCAATACCAGTACTATTTACATACCATTTTTAAAGAATGTTTAATAAATGTATGTATACCCCAGTATACAAGAGTATTATAACAATATAAAAAAACTTTACTTTTACAGCTAATTCTGCCAAGTCTAAAAGTAAACCCTTTTTATAGTGAAACATTGGGTGAAATATAAATGTGCAAAAAGAACAAAAAATTTATGAACTACAACCTACAGAAAAAAAATACTAATGTCACAAATGAATTGTATTTTGTTGATGTTATTATTGAATTTTTGAAGTCAAGGTAATAGTTATGTACCTACATGCTTATATATTATATATAATTGGATTTATACGATATCAACACTTATTATAATCCATGGAAATGTTATCAATGATAATGAAAATATAAAAGCCATGATTCTGCCAATGAATTACTAATTTTTTTTTTTCTTGAAAAATATTATGCAAGGAGATCATTTCGATTTCAGTCATGAACAGGATGCCGTATCTCCTAAATAAGGAAAAATTATCTTAATTTTTTTTCAATATCGATAGCAAAATTAATTTCAATTGAACTATAGTGAAGTTCTGGAGCCCTTGATAAATCCTAGTTTTTTTTTTACTTAAAAAATTGAAATTAAACCAGCAAAACCCTTAAGTTAGATCATTTATAAGCAAATACTCTTTTTATATTGAAAGAAAAAGTATTCAAGCTTCAAATGAATTTCTTTGACTTAAAAACAATAAAAAAACTGAAAAGTTATTTCTCTCTAAACCAAACCCTTAAAAAGTAATTGCTTTATTTACATATATTGACATTGTAGTTTCTCAGGATCCCACATGAAATATAAATCTATATTTATAAGTAATATAAAATTTTAAAAAGAACAAGTCTATTTTCATGTGCATCACCGGTTTTTTTACATTCGGAAAATTTAAAAATAGCCAAAAAATTCAAAAAAAACAACAACAACTTGAAAGTAAGATGTACCACAAAAAAACTAATTGGGGATACATAGTAAGTGTGTTAAGTACTACTAAAATTAGATATGAAAACTATAGTACTTTCTTGACTTGTGTATAATTTACAATAAGAATTATTGATAATAATACTAATTATACATAATTGATGGCTTCATTTTGTAAATGCTTATGTAATCAGACTGTACATCTTTATATAACCTATCATGAACAAATAAGTGATATAATTTCAGTATATTCACATCTCTGTATATTTTATTTTAGAAACCTTTTATAGTGTATAAATTAAATGTCCAATACACGTATTTTGGACATAAAAATCCAAAAATATTCTAACTTTGAATCGTTGATAAAGAAAGTGATATAACTGTAGAAAGCTATTTTTTCATCTTTCGATTTTTATTCGATATCATTACATCATAAAAATGTGAGTTCTTGACTTCAAATAAGTAATTTGAAAAATTAAATTAGTATAAAAAGGCTTATTTCATATTTCAAAATGAAATAATTTGATATTAGTGATGTAAAGATGACAATTTGCAACATATCAGTTGGTTTAGACCATTTTCATGTTTTCGTTTTTTTTTTTTTTTAATTGATAAACGAAAATATGAATTACTTTTATGAATATAATGTTTCTGGTACGTCTCAATTGTAAATTATATATTTATTGTTCCTTCTTATCAATATACCTAGATATGTAAATAGTTTTTGTGAAAATAAATAAAATTGAGAATAAATTAGATTTTCTTTGTCTTCAATGCTTTGACTACATTTTTTGTCAAGGGTATAATATTAAATTCAAACTATATTCAAAGTAATTAATCAGCACCAAAAATTTGATTTATTACGTCTATACTACGCCATTTGACAAAAAACAAACATAGACTGACTCGAATAACAAAGTTAAAATAAGAATTATGTGTCTACAATAATTTAAAAAAATACAAACCAAAATGTTATTAAATAGTTTGTTGATTGGTGGTGCCATCTGTAAACGTATTTAGTTTGAAATCTTTTAAAATTACTCTTGTAGCTATTCATTATAATTCGAGAAACGTTATAGAAGCATTTTACAGAAATGCTTAATTTGATGCAGAACAAAAATTAGATTAAGAAATATTTTGCAAACACTTAATAGTGTGTTTGATTTGTTGTAGTTGTTAAATGGTGTAATACACAAATACCTAGGTACATTATTTTTGTTTTAATTCATCCTTTTAAGATCGATATCTGCATTGCTCTATTTTATGACAATTTATGGAATGTCTTAGAGAACATAGAACGTCTTTTTAAAAACAAAGTTAACAAAATGTCGTAGTTTGATGAAGAGAATACATTAAAAGTCATTAAGTACAAATCAATAGAATCAAAATCTAATATGGCTACAGCTTCAAACGGTTTATGATTATCTTCATCTAACTTGACTTAAAAAAACGATTCATTTACTTAATGACTAAATGAAAGTAATTAAAATCAATTTTTTTTGGGTTCTTCTTTATATAATGCATAAAATTAAAACAACGACTTGCATTCAAGTCATCTATCATTTATGTATATAAAAGATAAAATTTATTTGGTATACTGTTGTTTATGGTTTTGTCATCAATAAACATTAATTGAAAATATAAAACAATAAAAATAAAAAAAACACTCACCCTCCATTCCTTTAAAATACAAACATATTTCATACTGCACAAAGATTTTCTATGTATTTCTAAGCCATTTTAAAAAAAAAATAGTAAATATAGCACAAATTATACGGGTGTATGCTAGGGGCGTTACAATATTTTGTTGCACAAAATTTAGCTATATCAAATTTCATAACAATCGTAATGGAGGTGAACAAAATGTTTCTTTTCTTAAAAAAAGATGAAACTAAATTTTTCTCTTGTTAAAAAACAAAAATCATAAGACAAGTTTTTCTTTTCCAAAATGAAAAAAGCAATACTAAAAAATGTTGTTTTGTCAAAGAAAAGAATAATAATAAATTCCTTGACATTCTTAATCCTTGTTCATTTGTAGTATTCTACCAAACTGTTGATTTATTATTTTCTTAAATAATAGTTTACACTATTTTGCAAAATCTGAGTTCATACTTTAACATAATTAATTTAGAGACAATGAATCTTTCATTTTATGAATATTCAATTTAATGGTGTCCAAGATATTCATGACTATATGTGTCGAAAACGAAAGCATTGTTGTTATAAACTAAGATGAAACCAGCTTTACAATATATACTATTATCATCATTCAGAAAAAATATTAATAACAAGATAATGGTTGGATCTCTTTTTGAATAAATATTAGGAGTTTTCCAATAAATCATTTATGTATGTTAATCAGAGCGGTGTTCAATTCATCATATTCTGAGTCCTAGTCAAGTCCATCTTTGTACTGGTTGGTTCCTATCATGTCTAAATTAAAGAAAGAAGAAGCTTCATTACTAGTCCAGACTTGAGTATTACTGCTCTGAGTATATAAAATATGAAGTAGATACATATATATATACATTAAATACAATAATTGATAAAATTGAATGCAAACGAGTTAACTTCAATACAAAGATTGAGATTCGTGTGCTAAGTAAAATAAATTATCAATTATAATTAAATATATGAATATGTTCTCGATTTTGAAAATTGTGAACAAGATTTTTTTTTTGCATATTTGCTATTTATATATCAACGAATCGGAACAAGGAAAATTTTCATATTGACCATTAAAAAAAATGATATTAAGTATGTTTGAAGAGCAAGAGATTTGACATTTATATCAATTTTACATAAATCATTTATTTAAGCACCTATAAATTATCGACACATGTTTATCTTTCTACATCTTCTTTGTTTTAATAATACTCATTCTTTGATATTAAACATAAAACATCTCCAAATATTTACATAGCTTATTTTAAAATGAAAAAGTTACTATCTGAGATTAATGAAATTCAAGTTCATTACCCAAAAAAGTATACAAAAATAAGTGTTATGATAAATTATTTTGATTCAATTTCTTTCCACTTCCATGGTTATGGGTAAATACTCGCTTTCTCTGTGGTTGGGCCGTTTATAAATTTTAAAAATCACTGAAAGACCTACATTCTATTTTAGATGTAGTAAAACAAGATGAAAACAATTGTTACTGAATAAATTTACAATAGTAATATATATTTCTAAGTATTATTCATGAATTTATATGTGATTTTAAAATGATCTATGTAGATATTTCCTTTGAGTAGCTAATTTGAATCCTGTATGTACCCAGATAAATGGGGGAAATAGATAGAATCCAGACAAGTGTAAGTTCATTAAAAATATGTGTATAATTAAAAATATATTCAAATATCACTTTGAGCCCAAATAACATCATACAATATACTATAGCTGTGAAACACTACAGAGTGAGTGACAAATATTATAATAAGAGTGATCAAGGAATTGGTTGCTATATTATTTACTTTGACTATAAAAATAAATGGTAAAATTTGTAAATTGAATAGCTTTTCTGCAAAAATATAATATTACAAAATGCAATTAGTAGTTAGTCAAAGTTTTAATACTTAAAAGAATTCAATTTTCAAAAATATGATCCCATATTCAAATTTATACTGAATTGCTTACCTATATTATAAGTAAATCAACACACAATGTAAGTTAATATTATATTTATTTTGTTAGTTTGTTGTACAATGCTAAACAATCACGCTGACTCTCAGAAAATACTTCATTAACAAAACTAACCCCTATCTTTTGTCATAGTACCCTATAATTTAAAAAATAAATAAATTCCAAGAAAAGAAAACTACGGAGTTTTATCCTTCAACACATGTATGTATTATGTAAAAAAAGAAGAAGATTGTGAATCAGATATTTTATTTCATATTAAAATTAAATGTATGTAAATGGTCATATGAACACATAATGTTGATTGTATATTTCCCTATTATAAAAGATGTAGAATAAACGATTAATTCCTTAAAATAGGTCCCTTAAGTCTATTCAGAACATTTAATGACAAAAACCTCTTCTGTCTCATCCATTTCTCTCTTTCTCTCCCTTTTTTTATAAAAAGTCTTTGATGATGAACAAAATATCGATTAACGTTTAAACTATGTTACTCTTATTATTTGAGTAAGAGTTTTTTTTTAAAAAGGATTAAAAAATGTGCATAATAAATATTACATAAGGAGATAAAAAAATGTATTATTAATTTCAAACTGATCCATTATGTTTGTGGGTAATATCCATGTGTAAATGTGTGAGTTATTATATATATGTAGACATGATCCGTCATTTGAAGCTAGTTTGTAATTTCAAACAAGTTGAAAAGTAATACAACTTTTTAACTTCTCAGCAAACTCATTACATTGAGGCTTAGTGTTTAATATACGTATGTACATTATATATATATACCATATATATATTATTCAATTTGATGTTAAAAAGCAACTGGTTTCTATTTTCAATGATATGCATGCATACATATATTGCTTAATTTATGATTTTAACCCTATCATACAAAATGAAGATGACAATGTATTGCCTTAAGGAAAATCTTTTCTATGCATTAAAAACACAATGTGTCTTTATGTATTTTTGTTTTATATAAAATGTCGTAAATTATTTTACCAGACTATTGGTTGAATGCATAAGCCTGTAAGCTTTATTTAATAAAGATCAAGTCATTGTAGAGCAAACTTATTTAAATTTAAAAAAATCTATACTAAGAACATATTATTCTTTTTAATTTGGAGTGGGAAAACTTTTGAATGTGTTGGGCTGAAAATCATTGATGGTTGAATCATGATTTTAATTTCTTATAGTTGCATAATTGCTCTATAATTTAAAAAAAATAGCTATCAAATGCCTAAGAGATTATTCTTTATGTACTGAAATACATAAACACAATTTTATTATTTAAAAAAAATACTAAAAACATTATGTAAATAACAAATTTAAATAAGTTTATTTTACTGATATTCAAAGCTAATTTAACTTACCTTTTTTTTCAAAGAATATAATAAAACTACTTTTTTTAGACATTTGTAACATCATATATATTTAATGAAACTGATATTTGAAATTTATGATATAGTAAGTATATTAGTCTTTTAGTATTTTTTTTTTTTTAAACTGCTTGCAAAGATAATTAAGCTATAGCAAATTGAGAAACAATTTTCAATTTATTTTTATCCAAAGCAAGAAATTTGTCTCCATTTCTCCATTAAACTCCTTTAGGGGTATATTAAAATATTTTGCAGACATTTATTCCTTTGAATTTGATATTAAATTACTTAAATAGGGTTTCACATTCTTCAGAGTAATCTTTTATTTAGTGTGAAATATGTGGGCTTAAGTTGGGAAAATGACGTGTGAAGCACTTTTATCATATTTTTTTTTTTTCAATTAGAATATAGGTGATGTGAGTCTGAGGGGCCAAATTTATCCTGAAGATTTGTTCAAATTTTGTCCATCCGTGTTTTAAATCCATAATAAGTGTTACTAGAATTTTAATAAAATTAGAACAAATGTTTTGATAATTAATTTTGATGTGAGAGTTGAGAGAATATTATCATTTCGTGGACAATCGGTTGACTTATCTGATTAAAATATTTAAAATAAATAAATTATTTGAACTATGGCCATGTTTCATATAATTAAAATGTTAGCCAAAGCTTAAATACGTTCATATCTATATGTATTATTTAATCCTTTCTGCATTGTACATTGATATTCAAACTATTATGAATATTACCCTGTAATAACATTTAATTTAATTCCATACTTCATATTAAATTTCTTGTATGGTATCTAAATCTAATTGACTGTAATTAATATTTATATTTTTTTATTAGCCATAGCCGTAGGGAACAGAGGGCTACGTATAGGGCGACTGACAAACGAAAAAACTAGGTTTTTTTTAAATCATCCTCAAAATAAATATTATATTTATGTGTATGTGGTGCCTCCAATGTTATTAAATCATGTGCTCTGACTGCAGATATTTTTTGGAAAACTCAAATATTGGTTGAATACATCAAAGACAGGACATATTCATAGTACAATATATCAAATTTTATCAAAAACAACATTATATAAATAAAATTTAGATAATGAACATTGTGGAGAAAACATAACAATACCAAAAATGTTATTTTAAATATTAGATTGCCAATACATATATAGAGAAGATTAAATTTTAAAAAACTTTCACATTTTACCCATTAAACTTATTAATTTCTTGTGTGGATTAAAGTTAAGTGTAAAAGTTGTAACATTTAGAGGTCACTTTGTACCTTCAAAATTAAGAAAATAGGGAATTTTTTTGAAAATTTGCTACTATTGTAATCAAAATACATAGAAATATAATATTTATTGTTTAATAATTTTTTTAGATGAAGAAATAATCTTTAAAAAGTATTTCTACTAATTTTCTTTAAAATGTATATTTAGGTAAATAAAGAAAGATAAAATGGAAAAAAAAATAAACTAGTTACAACAAAATGTAATTCAATTTCATTAGAATATTTTGATCTTTCATTTAAGACTCTTTTTTTTTGTTACATTATAATAAATACATTAATAAAAAAATTCCCTCATAAACTTGTTATTTAATATGTGTCTTATTTAGTCTTTTATAGTTATGGTTTTATCCCACTCAAGTAGTCTGATCTATATAAGTTTGTTTAGTATTATATATTTTACGATTTATCTGAAAAAATATGTTAAAACTAATCCTGAACTTATTATATCAAATAAAGGAAATAAGAAGAAAATAATGTGCTTTACATGTCGTACATGTATTTTTTTTCCTTTATGTCGCTAAAAATAATTTGTAAATAAAATTAGTAGTAACATTTTTTAAAAGATTATTTCTTCAACGCAAATAAGTTATAAAATAATAAACATTATATCTCAATGAAAAAAATAAAAAAATAAATTTCAACTACATATGGATTGACACCCTAATACATATAATATGGTTTATGTAATTAAAACTAAAACACTGAATTGACACCAAATGTATGATAATAATAAAGCATTAGAGCTACATAAGTTAAGGAATAAAAACACCGACAGGGTAAAACTAATATGTATAATTTCAGTCGTGACTAAGACCTTCTTTAGTAACGCTCTTCAGGATGTTAATGTTCCATATAATAATCCATATCAGACTTTTTCTATAGCTGGGAGTATACACAGTTAGAACGAATATCGATATTGAATGAAGAATATCAGTATCTATATTGGGTGTGGGACAATGGGCTACAGAAAAAAAATATATAACAAATTTTTAATTATCAAAATATTTATATTCAAATATTGAAATTAAATACCATTCAATTTAACTTTCTAAATATAAGCCTTTTATGTATGATATAAAGTTTTTCTAGCTCAAACTATGTATTGAGAGAAATTGGCTCTACTGAGACAATTACTTCAAAAGAGATAGAAGTTTTGGAAAAAATTATTGTTGTGCATTGTCCTTAGTAAATAGCTCTTAAATGTCTGTTTTAAAGAGATTCAACACTTTTAACCACCTGAAGTTTCCTTCAAATTCACTATGGAAAACCTTTTTCAGAAGAATACGCCACTTGCTAAATTATTAAAAGAAGGCATAATTAAATACAATTCTTTAAGAAGGAAAACTGAGATTATTTTCATGATCCTAGAACTTTGAAGGCTCAGCTTCAGAATAAAGAGTTTTATGGCCTTTTTATCTCCTTCTATGTTTATATTTAAAAAAAACAAAAAACAGAAAAGAGACTTTCATAAAGACTATTCATTGAAAACTATGTACAGTTTCACTAAGAACAGAAACTCCAGCAATTTTGAGTCTAACAATTAAATTTAAGAGCTTTGAAGTTTATTTCAAAGTACAGAAAAACTTAATAATCTATACAATTATTTACATTCAATGGAGCTCACAAGCGTTAAATCTAAAGAATTGTTAGAAGCAGGGTAGTACTTCAAAAAATTGAAATCTAATATATCTGATAATTCTCTAAACAGTCTATGTTTTTTGAAGTCAGTATTCCAAAGCGAAAAATACACATTATTTCTCGTGTTTAAGTAAATTTAATAAATAAAAATTGATGTTAAAAAGGTATTATAGTTTCAACTTTCAATTATTGAAGATTATGTACCTACAGGATAATAAACATTAAAAAAATATGTAGCTTTTTTATTTATACCCCAATCCTTCAATGAGTGCTAATTTTTCTCAATATTTTCGATCTTTTAATATTCCTAATATATAGTGAGGCAAAATTAAAGAAAGTGAGACTATGTTCTCAACTTTCTCTGACACCACTGACATTTTATCGATTCTGGACTTGCCTTGGACTTACATATTAAGAGGGAAAATGTAGCGACTATATACCTTAACCATTTTTTATACACGTTCATAAAGGGGGTCTCATGATAACTGATGGAATTAAACAGCTGAGGTTCTGTAAGGTCTTCTTCCTTCAGGCCTTGAACTAAGCATTAATTTATTCTACATATGGCTCACCAGTACTACAGTATAAAAAACTTTTATATTTTGCAAATATGACCAAACATTAAATATCGTCTACAATAGTAATTTTTTTAATTTACATCACTTTTTATAACAAATTATTATAAAGATTGAATGGCGAATAAAAAAATAAGTCTTTAGACTCGTTTTCACTTCCTTGACCTAGAGTTAAATAGAAAAATATGAGATTTTGTGTGGGGCGTATATTTAAAGAATATCACTGTCCTGAATGTTTCCGTAGATAAGAATTTTAAAATTTAAAATTTTGCAGGTCCAAATATAGATATTCATTAAAATTGTATCACTAAGTTACGACATGATCGAAAAAGGAGTAAAAATATGATTGTCTCATCCATTGTTTGCTACTAGTTATCAATAATGCTAAATTTAAGATAAACATAGTCATCAGTTATTTTTTTGCATTGATTTGTTTTATACCATATCAATAAATCATATCTAAATAAATGATTAAGATATCGAAGCTTTGCTGAAATCATTAATTAATTACAATTTGATTGATGTGTCACTTCCATTTAAATGTCCCTTCAAAACTAGTAAATGTACATGAAAATATAAATTTATAGAAAGGACCAAGCACTTTCATCAAAATAAATAAAAATATATAACACTTTTATAATGGGTATTAAAAAAATCAAAATGGTCAAATAATGCTAACATGAAAATAATCATTTATATATGAATAATCTAATTTCATTTTGTGTGAATAAGCATTAGATTAAAACTAAAAATAAATATTTATTATATTTGGATATTCTTTTATTTACATATATAAATGTTTGTACCTATTTTCTGGAAAAAAGGATTTTGAATTAGTTTTCTGTAAGTAAATGTTTTGCAAAAAAAAAAAAAAAAAAACATTCCTTTAGTTTTTTTTTTTTTTTGATGAAAATTTATAGCAAATTAACATTTACTTAATGGTTTTATAAATATGTATACTCTAATATTTTCTCTTGCTCAAATAACTTGAGACGATTTATTAAATCATAATGAGGATGTCAGGATTAATTGGTAGCAATAATAACTTTTTCTAAATTGAGTTATTCGAAACGGAATTGGAAGTAGCTCCTAGTTAGAAAAACACAACGGAAGACTATAATATGAAAATTTAGACTTACGCTTGAAATCAAAGACTCACGGTAGAGCTACTAAAAAAACAAATGCCATAGACTAAACTAATAGCACGTTGAATAATTTTTGTTGATTTTGATATCCTCCTGCATGCTACTACTTTAGTAGCTCTACCATGAGTCTTCTATTCTAAAGAATTTTTAATAAAATTGGATGAAAATTTACACATTTAGATGGACGATTTCTTCTTCGTTAAGGATTTTGATCGGGTACTTGATATTTTATTTGAAAGATGTGGGTCTCAGCTCTTGAATGCATTTCTTATTAATACATTTCATGTAATATTCAAGGAGTTATTTAAGTATAAAGAATTTTGACGACTTTTTGGCTTATTCCCGCCTCCTACGCCACTAGGAGTTCCTTTAGGTCAAAACAAAGACTAAAAATGGAATTTGCATTAAAAACACTAGCAGATTGTTATTTTTTAATGCACAAAATGAGTACTAATACATACATAAAACTATACCAAATATATAAATGTGCTTTAGGTTTACACAGAATGTAAATCAACTTTACTCTACAGTACATAACTTTAATTGTATGTACTTCCTTCATTGCAAATAACATGCAAAATTTCTTCAATGTAATTACACTAATTGCCATATATGAAGATCTACATACTTTGAAGTCAATATTAGGTAAATGTTTTTGAAAAATATCCATAAAAATGGTTTGTATTAGAAACTTTACATATATATATAAATATTCATTTTAGGTGGATTTATGGCTAATGTGTCTACAAAGGAAGCTATGGGAAGCATTTCTTTTTAAAAAAATGATTTAAATTCATTTAAGTACATCCATACAAATATCAAAGAACCTTTTAAAAGTTTATTGTTCTTCTAATTATTTTTACCACTGCATGACTTTATTATATAATGAATAAAGCCATATAAATGGCATGAAAGTCTTCATTCATACAGTGAAAGAATGAACATTTAAGTAAATAAAAAATCATATTTGTAAGTACATATTATACATAATGTAAATCTTTAAGTTTAATATCAAGCTCAAATGTTACCGTCGCAAGTTATACATTTTTGCCATCTCTCTGGCAATTTGTGGATGCCACGACAATAAAAATTCTCCGGTTTTGCTTCGAAGCAATCATCGACCCATTTTTTCAAATTTTCGAAAGAAGAGACGAGTTGCTCCGAAAGTGCGTGCCCCATCGATGCAAATAGGTTGTAATCAGTTGGTGCTAGGTCTGGTGAATTAAACGCATGAGCAAGCGGCTCCCAACTATACGATGCAACCAATTCGCGAGTCGCTCTTGTTAGATGTGCCGGTGCATTGTCATCAAGAAAGATTAGTTTGTGTTGTCTTTGTTGATATTCTGGGCGTTTTTGACGCACAACACGGTTCAATTCGGCTAATTGTTGCTGGTAGTATGGCCCATTAAGAGTTACGCCAGGTTTTAAAAGATCATACCAGATAACACAACGCTGATCCCAAAAAACACAAAGCATTGCTTTCTTTCCAAAGCGATTTGGTCTTGCGGTCGATTTCGATTACAAGAGGACTTGTATATTCCCAAAGTTAAAGATCGGGTTAAACGTTGTAGGGGATGTATGAATTCCAATTTGTCATAAATTATTTTTTAAATTTAAAAATGTCTGAGATGCATTTCTTTTTTCATTTCATTTTAAAAATCCTACTAACTTGCAAAAATTGGTCCTTTTAGAATCCTTATTTTTTTGTTATTGAAATATAGGTATTTGTATTTTCTCCAGATGAAACTGTAATGCTCAAGTTAAAAATTCATTTATATTCAAATAATTCAGATACCAAAAAAACAAAAACATTTTAAATTACCTTCAGTATGAGGTAAATGGTACAATAATATATCAAATTATGTTAAATAGTATATTAAATATGTTATGATTTTTCCGACTCTGATATAACCTAATACATTGAATTTTGGGTCAAATGAAATTAGGAGTAAATTTATTCATATCATGCTAATATATTCTATTCTAAAATAGATATCTAATATTAAGAATTTGATTCATATAGGCTGAAAATCATATTTATACAATAGTATAAGACTTGTAATTCTCTTATGGTCGTATTTAAATATAATATGGTATTTAGAGAATGAATTAGTATTTATCATTGAATTATCTACTAATTGGTGACTTCGAATATTTAATAATGATATATGTAGGAATACATAAGAGATTAAAGCAACAGTCATTACGATACAACTGCAAAAATGTCTCAATCATGATTTGCATGTAAATTTATCTCTCTTTTGACCTTCTTCACGACTACAACTAACAGAAATTTGTTGTTCCTTCCTCTCTCTACTATCTTTTTTTTTGTCTGCTCACAACCTCGTCTTTCAAAAAAGAAAAGAAAAAAAATCACAAGAATTATTGTAACTATGTATAGTTAAGTCATTTTACAACACTTTAGAACAAGTACAGAAGTACTAATGTTCTTATGAATTCATAATACGCAGAGTCATCTGCTTTGAATTAGTGAAGATTCAACTGATGAAAACAGCTGAAGAGAAAATATATTCTATGTTTCTTTATCCCAGAAAGTTAGTCGTGTCTCGAATCATCTCTCCCTTGGGTTCAAGAATAGAATGGATATGTATTTATAGTGTTATAAAATTATTGTATTGAAAATTCTGAACAGTTAGTTATTTAATGATGTATTGTCAATTTCTACTTTAACCTGCATAAACTAAAGGGTTTTATTATTGATGTTTTTTTTTTCTATTTAGAAAAATAATTTTTATTATTATGAGGTTAATTTTTGGAGCCAGCATATTACGAGTTGTTAAGCAAAGCATATGAACTATTAATACAAACATAGAACTACATATATAAGTATACGAAGAAAAAGCAATCGGTGAAAAGTAATTATCATGAAACTTTTATGCCAAAAAAAAAAAGAAAAAGAAAAAGAAAAAAAAGTTATACCCTACTCACTATGTATAACTATTCTTAATAAGCCAAATTTGTTACTACTTCTATGATGTACGTGTATTTCTTCTTCACAAGAGAAAAAAAAAGCTGGAAGAAAAATAGCCCAAAGGAAAGATTATAAATATGTAGCAATGTAATATTGTGCATTACCATAATGAAATGAATTCTCGTACTCCTACAAACAGAGGTACATTGAAACAGAAAAAAATTACCTAGCACATTATATGAAAGAAGATTTATAAGCTGAAAAAGACGTGTACATACACACATACAAACTAAATAAGTACCTCGCTTCTGAAGAGCTTTTACTCTTTCTTTTTTTCGTAATCAAATTGTAATAATCAAACACACAAAGGTCTTCTCAAGGCTAAAGCCTTCATTATTATTATGTATTTTGGCTAAATGGTCGAGATAAATGTATAACTTTTTTTTTCAACAATAACTTCCCATACTCTCGGATCTGGATGATTTTATCCTTGGAATTATTTGATATTTTATTAGCTTAATTACTGTTTTATTTCTTTATTAACTTTCTTTTGTTTAAGCCGTTAAACTATGAGTATTTTTTTTATCAAAAGGAGACATTTCAAATTAAAATATTTGTTTATGTTTTAAATAACGCAATTTTTACCTTTTTTATTACATATAAATTATTATGACATTGCTATGTAAATAAAGGCTTATAATAGGAAAGAAAAAATTCTTATTATCTATAGCCTGTGGCACACAGTTTTAAAATATTGTGTGTCTAATGGCAAATGTATGTGTTCAGCACATTGATATTTTTTTCTATGTAAGTGAATATCAATTCCCCCCCCCCTCTCTCTCAAAAAAAAAATTGTTTATATTTTTTTCCTCATTTTTATAAGAATATTTCGACTATCTTAAATCCTTCATTAAACCTTTTATCTTTTAAAATTCTTAATAATAAATAAAGAATCACTATACTATAACTGTAGTATTACTAATTAGTAATAACAGTTTACTTAGTTTCATAGTTATTCACATACACAAAAAGAATTGTATACTCGGGCAAATTAATGAATAACTCAGTGAGCCCAAAAGTAAAAAAAACCGTGTAAAATGGACGCTCTAAGTCAAGAACAATAAGGCAAGTTGTGTTTCATAGTTATGAAATGAAGTTTAAAATGAATAAGATATTATGCCTTTTAATTAAAGTATGTAAGTAGGAACTCCATTTTTTTTAAAAAGTTGCCTTTAGCTTTAATTCTGAGACTCAATTCTTCCTTTATGTTTCTAATTCTTCCTGTAGTAATCTTAATAGATGATATAATTATCATACAGAAGAATATAATATGTAAACATGTTTCTACTTAAGAGTTTTTACTCTATAATTACACAAAGTAGGTATAAATAAATTATTTGTTTTTTTTGATTTAATGTAGGCTAGAGTCAATAAGTTATTAGAAATGAAATAAAAAATCGATAAAACAAGAATAAATCAAGATATATTGATTCTTGAGTTTACAGTTTACAGATTTAGTTGAGATCATTAGATATTCACCTTCATTAAATTGATAAAAAAATTAATAAAGTGTATTTTGAATATGCTTTGATAAAGCTAAAATCTTAATTTGATAGACACCAATGAGTCTAAATATTTACACATGGGATTTATATTTAGAGGAACAATATTATTAAAATGTTCCTTAGTTTACAGACCTCAACTGTTGAGCTTCATTTTATTCATTTTTTTATTATTTCGCTTGAAAGCAAGAAAGTAAAGAAATAACCGTGTCAAGATTGTAGAGTCTCAAATTTGTTCAATGGGGGACAAAAAACTCACCATTATCTGCAGAAATAGTTAAACCTTTGCTTAAAAAAACAAATAAAAAAGAAATCTTGCGTATCCATAAATTTTTAGAAGTTATGTACATAATATATTTTTTGATTACAGCTATTTAAAATAAATGAGTACCTCAGGATACATTAAACAGTATATTTGAATAAAAAAAACAAATTAAATGTAATAACATAAGGCGAGTTATTCTAATTAGGGTCTAAAAAATCATTCAAATATATTATAATTTATTTTATATTGTGCTCTCAACTAATTTTCTACATTATTTCAATCAATACTTGAAAATTGCAATTAACTCAAAAAAAAAAAAAAAATTCCTGGTACTTGAACTGTCTTTACATATGTATATAGACCAAAAAAAAAGATTTTTAATTGTAACATCAATCCCAACAACTAAGACACCATTCCAATTTCGTCCAATAAACATTCCTACGTATTTTTTCTTTTATTTCTGAAAATGTAATAATATATAAGCCTTTCATTACCAAATGTTTGTTCAATTTCTATTCATTTAATACTTAGGATTACTACTAATGACCTTATTAGCATAATAAATTAGTAAAGACCAAGTTTGCATAAAAAAGGTTTATGCAATTTACATACATAAGTCCAAAAAATTAGGAACTAGAATATGAATTTCCAATATACATTTAAAAAAATGTCAATTTACAATAAATTAGGTTCTTGAATCATTTACAACATATGTATGCATTTGGGAATCAATCTTAGAAATATTTCTTTTTAAAAGAAATTTTATAAATTAAAAATGATGGAACTACTGAGAGATTTAAAAAAAATGTAAATTATAACTGATGGTCAAAATAAATAAATTATATTATATTATGTTCAAAAAGTAATTTATTTTGTATGACTTGCATTTTAAGCATTTGATGGAATTAACAGAGCGTTTTCAAATAAGTATATGCAGGAGTATATATTTATTGCATTTCATCAAATGACTTTAAAAATGAAAAAAATATTAAACTGTTATATTGAATACTACTTGGTTACAAAGAAAAATATGGATACCTATTTGAATAGGTATCAAATTAATTGGTGGTGACAATCCCTTTTAATTGATTAAACTTTTACAATTAAGTTTGTATTTAAACCGTCTTAGAGTTATGATTATTTTGTTAATTTGTTGTTTCCCTATTATTATTGACTATTAAGGCATGAAGATATGAATGATATTTACTACCTGAGATAAGTTTGCTTCAACCTTGCAGCAATGAATATTTTATTAGTTAGTCAAGGTCTTATTTTGTTCCAGGAGTAAAATTTAACCAATTTTACATATTTTTTACTTAAAATATTTTGATTTTAAGAATAATGTAAATTAAATTATAAAACTAACCTTGCATGTATGTACAATGTGTAAAGTCAGTAAATCATATGTATATATACGAACATATATTGAAAATCATTTTTGAATAAAAATGGGCAATTTTTCATTCATGCTTCGCTAACGGTATACAACATAAATAAGAAATAAATAAAAAAATAAAAATTTTGTGCAATTTTTTTACGTAATATATTTTAATAAAAAGTAAACTAATTGAATATATTTGTAATTATGATTTATTTGTGATGTTATTATTTCCCTACCTTTCCATTGTTTAGATTGAGTCTGAGGTTACTTTAAAATGAATAATACATTGTCAGAGTTCTAAAAGTAAAAGCTTTATTTATTAAAGTATTGGAAAATTTCATCACCTGGCTAATAACACGGATTGTATGCAAGTTTTTAGTTTTATGACAATAAATGACAGTTGAAAATGATGTTACTTTCCTTGTTAAGGTTAAAAAAAATTTAAAAATAAATGCATTAGCCACATTTGGATTTTCAATGCCAAATTCGACCTATAACCGATTAAACCTAAAACATTGAACATCACCTGGTTCCAATCAACCCATTTCTTGGCTTACTTGGAGCATTTTTTTTTTAAATGAATCCACTGATAGTTTAAGGGTAATTTAGCCTAAAATCCGCCAATTTAATCGGATCATCTATGTGTATATATATATTGGTTGAGACCTATTTATTAATATTGGTGCATATTCGGGATGGAACGGTTTTGTACGCTTGCGTTCGTTTCAGCAAAAGTGTTATAATTGTATACAGAATAGACTTTTATTAATTTTGTAAAATAAAACTTCTCAAATTCTGAGGTCCCCTTCTATAACAAAAAAATTTCTTATATTATCTATATGTGTACCGAACAGAGGCATCCTTAATGCTATTTTATGGTAAATAGACTTTGACATTTTGTGGCATACACTCAATATATGTAAACTGATGTATATGTATATGCCTAAATATATATGTATATTTAGGTATGGTTATGTATATATATATATACATATATATTAAGTGAATGTATGTAAAGCATGAACGTGTTTGTCTCTTTTTTTTTTTTTGTTCTCGTTGTTATATACCTTTTGTTAATATTATGTTGTTGTCAGAGAATAAAAGGTAGTACATTTTATAATTCTAAAGATAATGATAAGTATCTTAAATATAGTTATATACTGTTTTGTTGTTATAAAAAAAAGAAAAGAAAAGGGAATGAATCTATTCATATGTGTAACAAAAACTAGAAGGAAAAATGCTTCATGATAAACAAAACAAAAAATAGAACCTCAATAGAAACAAGGTTATACATAATACGTATACATACGTAATTAAGTAAATACATACATGGGTATCCCTACTGAGCTTTCTAAAATATAATGATGAATATTTAGTTTATAAATATATTCCATCTCATATTATTTTCCTTTCCATTTACAACTACGCATTAGTATAGTGTATTATACATTTTTCAAGTTAAAAATGAAGTGACTACATAAGGTTAATAGACGGAAAAGTAAATGATGGTCCTACCATCATAAGTTTGAGTTTGATCTTGGCTCAAAGAAAAGTAAGGAACAAAGATCTTGAGCAAATTTATCTATAAATATGTATTTTTACATTACAATATACCTTTGTTTTGACTTGCATAGTCATTGAAAAGTTATGCAAGTCAATTCTTTAATGAAAATAATGATAAACGTATCTAGTAAGATTAGATATTTTATGTTAGATAACATACAAAATCGAATCAAAGGCTAACCAAATAGTTATTTAGTGTGTTTTTTCCTTAGAATTTCAATGATGCCAATATTAATTACAAATATATTTTGAAAACAGAGAAGTTATTTACAATTTTTTCGAGAAATTTATGACGTTCCCTTATTCAAACTTTCAACTGTAAGAGACAATCTATTGTAGGGAGTGCTTCTCTCATTTCACGTATATTATCATATATCTGGGGAGAACTGAAACTAGTTTGCCCCTTGAGAGAACAAAATCTCTCATATACAATAGATCAAATGAAAACTGAAATGTCAAGAAAATGACATTTTCTACAATCTGATTTGGAAAAAGTTGTCGGGTAATCAAAAATCAAAAGGGAAGGAACATCAAAATTTATTATCAAGAATTGTCTCACAGACATTAAAGAACAGTAAACTTTATATAAAAACATTTGTTTTACAATATATATATATATATATCTGAATAAGTCTGTAGCTTTTTACTCATTCAAAACGAAAAAGGTGAAATAAACATTTTGACGCGCCCTCTATGAATATTTATGTCATAATAAATAAGATATAAGTTTCTATCTACATACATACTCAAAACCTAGTTAATCATTTCTTTCTTTTCAAGTGGTCACGAGACAACGCAATAACCCATTGATATTCATAAGACGGTGCCAATATGTTGAGCCTTATTAGAAAACAAATAACTATGTAAACAACGTTCATGACGTCATGTCCTAATAACTAATATCACATGAGCAAACTCACAAAACATATCTCTACATATAGACGCAAGATGATGCAGAATTCTTGAGTCTTTATAAACAAACTACAAAGTAAACAACTTTCATATCCTATTGGTTCAATATTTTGGAAACAATTAATTATCATAGAGAACTGTTTTATACATTTATGTATACATACATTCATCAAATTGCATTCTCAAAATTGAAATTGCGATCTAATGTAATCATGGGTAGTTTTTTTTACTCATAATGGCAAATATGTTATACACATGAAAATTAAATTAGATAAAGAGAATGTCTCACAGACCCTTGATGCTTACACCTTACATATTAAGACAATAAAAGTAGAAGTAGTACTATAAGTATCTTTATTTGTCCATGAAGAAAATATGTTTAAATCTGATCCCCTCCAAGTTGGCTTTATCTCATTGTAAATTGATACAATGAATCATTTCAGAGGTAGTATGGATGAAAGCAAAGAAGTAAAATGACGACAACATGATCAATTTTGTCCTAACTTAGTAGGTTACGATTTTCCACTAGAGGCGCTGAGGTTGCCATAAATTACTTTTTAACTAACTACACAACCTCCATGAATTGACTTCGTTAATTTAATTAAAATAAGGAGATTTATGCGTGGGGAAGAAGAGTATAAAAATCAATTTTGCTAAAAAAAAACGTTGTTTCGTAGTCACGGAAATCTCTCTAAGCTAACAGGATCGTTTCGTCACTTTGTTTTATAACTTTGGTTTGGGGGAAATAAATGAAAAGAATGACATGTTTTTTGTTCTAACGTCTTCATTATTTATTGCCCTTTTTTTCTTTTTCTTTTTTTTAATGCAATATCATAAGTTGATGTGTTCTGAGAGTAATAGAACGGCTTGGTCAATTACATTCCTTCCAATTTGAGATTAGGATTTTAGCAAAATACACCTTTAAATATACATATACTTAAAGAACCCTTCTTGAAATAATCTTCAGTTTTTATGTATTAGTTGAAAAATTGTATTTAACAGTTCAAATACGTAAAAGACCTTTGTTTTATATACTATGGATTGTTGAAAATAATCTTGTTGCCACATAGTTTTACGTAATTATAATTTTTTCCACACTATGAAATGTGTATTTACAAAAGTTTCAGATACCGAGTGCGGTATAAGTTTCAAAACTTTTTCTTAAATCGCTAAATGAGATTGTAATATTAACTTTTAATAAGCAATTTGCATAAAATATGTTTTGAAGAACAATTTGCAATGTACCTATCAATAGAAAAAGTTCTAATAAATCTAACTACTTCCACAAATGGATTTCCACTTGATAGTAATTATTCAAAAGTTTTTTTTAAAAAAATAATGGTCTTATATTTATAGCCATTCAAATATTCTTACCTGAATGGACTCTATTTAAATATCATGAAGAAGCCTTAGGTATAGTGAGACACACAACATGTTTTTACGCTGAAATCTGCACCAGCTGAATGACTCGAAAAAGAAAACATCTGCATTTTGTTTAGTATTAATATATAGTATAAATAGTATCTACTAAAAAGATAGTGAGTCTTTCCATGAATAATTGGATATAGGTGAAAATAATATTTCAAAATCTTTAACAGGAAAAAAAAGTACCCATTGAGTATGAATGTATACCTACATTGGTATATGGATAATAATGTAAAAATATATATTTGTAGGTATTGTACAATGTACATGGACACTTACATACATATGTTTGTATGTAGGTATATTATTCCAATATTTGCTTATAACACGGAATAAAAATAACAAAAAAATATTTTTGACACACATACAAACATATGTAATTCTTCAATTTGTTTGTCAAAGAAATAATCAAATAAAACCAAGAACCATGAAAATCAATTAAGCCAAATTCAAAATAAAAGTTCCATGTTTTTACTTATTTTGATGTATTTTTGAATATTCAGCTTGTATACTAATATATATATATATAATGAATGTAACCATTTTACACAATTTGATTATGTTTTATATTCCATACTAACTATCACTTCGAACATTTGTACAAATGTCTAAGTACATGGAAATTACTGCACATAATTTTTAGTTAAAGTAATGAATAATCACTAGTACAACATATGTACACTTAAAACTCAATTACGACTGGATTTTTTTTCCAATTAGATATGACAAATGTTTAACTAGGACTAAATATATGTGTAATCCATGAATATTATTAAAATGATATGTAAATCTTATGACAAAGGAATTTAGCTGTATATTGAATACTGCAAGTAAATAGTAAAAAAACAATGACCCATGATAAAAATAAATTTAAAGACTATAAAAAAATGAAAAATATATCAAAAAGGATCTACCTTTTATCTCTTCAAAGTGGATAAAAATTTTTTAACATCCTGGCCAATTAACTATGAATACTTTATGGACCCTCCACTTTAAACGCATTTTTTACATAGGACTTTCCTCCTTTCAACATTCAACTCCACAACTTTTATTCAAGCTAAAATATGTCTAAATTCAATTCACCTTTTTAGAAAATGATATATGGCTTAGTGTAAAAAGATATTACATGTCTTTATAAAAGAAGGCGCAAAATTTCCACTCAAAAAAATGTATTTTTTAGCTTTCGACTGTCAATTGTAATAGTTTTGTATTTTTCAATTCTGATAATATGTTCTTAGTTTTAAACCAGAGTCTATCTTCATACCAAAGTATGAGTAATTTTGATAGACAGATGTATATTGTTTTTTGATAATTATATTCCCAACCATTATAACTATTTATTTAAATACAATATAACATATAAAGAGAGATAGAGTTTTTCAATTACGGAAATTAGAAAAAATCAAAACCAAAATTGCAACTTCTTCCTTGTTTTTTATACTTACATTGACTTAACTTTACGAATAAATTTTTTGGCTCACCCAACTCTACACATCTATTGTCATGGGAGCTGTGAAAAAAGAAATATTTTATTTGGGTTGAAATCAAGGACAGCTAACTGTGAGATAGTTTTATGTTCTTAGTCTAAATTCCATGCTTTGGAAATCATACAACTTTTGATAAGTCACTCATTCAAAATAAAATACATACAATTTTAATAAATATAAAAATTCCTAATCATGGTCAAAACTACTAAATAAATTATTTCAATTTATGTTTTTTGTATAAAAAAATGATTCAATCTAATTGAAGTAGAAAGAAACTTAAAAAAATTATTACTGTGAACTTCATAGAAAACAATAGAAGCTATTCACAATTGTTTTACTAAAAAATATACATATACAGGTATATACAGGCATTTATTTCTGTGATAGTTGAAGTTATTTATTATTTATCCAAATACGATATGTATTTTTATATTTTAGGAAAATTGCTTTCTTAGAATAAGTTACTTTAGAAAATATTTATATATTATTACACCTTCAAATATATTTTGTTATATGTAAGGGTTTTGTTAATTATTTTACCGTATAGACTTACAGATAATCAATCCTTCAATCATCTAGGTATGTATGTATATTCCATGCAAACATTAGATTTGTGTATAAAAAGGTGGTTCTCAAACTGTGTACTTCAGGGATTTTTTGGTGCTTTTTGGACAAATGGTTTGTGTTTTTATAAAAAGACAACAAAGATAAATAAGATCAAAATTTTACTTTTGTCAAAAAAAGTCTTAATTCCTTACAAAGGTCATATTATCAACAGTTTTTGGCTTACAAGTTTTACATGCGCTCAAAACACATGACATAAGTGGCTGCAACAGAGTGTCAATGTTGGCGCTATATTTGTTGACGTGGCAACTGAGAAGGCATTTACACAAATGATGGGCTGTAACAAGGATCTTGTATCTTATTTAAAGGAACAAAAAATATGCTCTTCTAGTTCATTACTTCCTTTGCAGGGAGGCCTTGGTATCAAGTCAATTAGGCAATGTTTTATAAGAAGTTTTTAAAGATGTCAAGTGGTTAAAATGGCAAACTTTATTAAAACAAGACAAACTAAATTAAATCTATTTGAACAGATCTACATCAACATGGAGTCTGAAAACAAAACAGACGACCACTTGTACACAGTAACATGACTTACCCATTTACAACAATAACTTGTAAAATTTTTAAAACTATTGAATCAATCTCCTTCAATGTGAACTTTTGATAACAAAGTTACAATATTCAACATCTATTTATCAACATTTCAATATTTTGAACTCCAGCATGCAAGGGAAGAAAAAAAGAATTATCTTATCCTTACAAAATTAAAATGTTTTATAGAAATTTACAGATTCAAAAAGATCAGAAATGGAAGGTTGTCTCTAAACGTTTCCATTGGTAAGTAATGCTGTCAAGACTGAAATTTTTCCAATGATAGTTGAACATAGATAGATAGAGGAAAACTTGAGTTTATATTATCCATTAATTAATATTGTAGTATATGACTGGATAAGAAACCCTTTCCTAGAAACTTCAATAGAGTTTCGCTTAATTCTGGCAGAAAAGAAGAACAAGCTGCTGTATCTAGTGATTGCAGATTGAAGATTAATTCAAAAAAGTGTCTCTTGAAGATTTTTTGAGTTTTTGTCGAAGAAGAACATGTGACAAAATCTAAAAAACTCTAGTTATTTTATTATTATTTTCACCTAATATTATACAAATTGGTTTTTTTACCTCTCATCACAAAAGAAAAGGAACTCTTCAATGGGTGACTGAAGAAATGAGAGTTTGACTAACAAATAGATATAAAGCCAAATATTGAAACTATAGGGTCTGCTCAACTATATTAATAAATTAATTTCATTTAGTTGTGTTAAAACTTATGTACATTTGTATATTTAAATTAGCTATTATCTGCTGTTTCTATTTATTTTTAAGAGTGCCAGCAAGTATTTGTAGTAATATAAGTGCACTCAGACTTTTTAAAGTCAATATCAAGACTTTTATTGCTTTTTTTTCAAAAAAAAAAAAGTATTCAAAAACTCTTTTCAGCAAATGCATAGGGAAAAGTTCAAAGTGTATCTTGTGAGTAATTAAAAATTAAATTCAAATACAGTATCATTGTGTCTAAGTCTTATATTAAAAATCTGAAGGAATAAATCCATAATTTGATGTTTTCATTCAAATTAGTATAAATGAAAAACCAAAGACAAAGTGATACAAAGTTTATTGTAAGCATTAAACAGGAAGTAATAGAATACAAAAGTGTTCTAAAAACATTTTACTTTCTTTGAACAAAGAATTTACATTATTATTTATTTTTGCTAGCTTCAAATTTTTGAATTGTTCATATTTATTGAAGAGAATCATCGTCTTAAATTACTTTACTATTTTTATGAGTAAATAAAATGTGTGAATTATAGATTAGGACTATTTCAGTAAATTTTTAATTAAAAAAAATAATGAGTCACCATAGCTTAAAAAAAGTATTCTTTTTTTATTCAGGATAATATAAACAATAAAGTTATCTTACATCCAATGAAATTGATAAAAATTGTACATTTATTAAAAAGTTATATGTTTGACATTGTGGAACATTAAATAAACAAGAAAATTGGTCTCTTTTAAATAACTTAAAAAAGGGTTACGTTGTTTTTTATTTTTGTCAAAAATATATCTACTGTACAGATGAACTCATTTTAAGATATCTGAATTAAATTTTTTATATAATAACATCAAAAAATGGCATTTACCTTTTTATTTGCCTTAAAGAGATATAATTGGTTTTTATTTTCATAAATCAATTTTAAAACACATTTATTAATATATAAAAATTGAACTTTGTGTTTAAACTTAAAGTAATATCTTAAAGAAAAGGAAATTCAATATTATTAAGTGAGATCATTCTTTTTAATTTGTTTTTAAAATTGTTATTTCTCCAAAAGAAATATAAATTTGTAAAACTCTTTGAAAAAACAATATGTTTATTTGTTAAATTTGATGTCAGAACTCCATACGTAATAAGAATTTTTTTTAAGGTTGATTATTATTATAAATCGGAATAGCCTCAAGATGAGGCTATTTGGTGTTTCACCAAAAAAAAATACCAAACTTATGAATTATACTTGAATAATACTTGGTAAAATTTTCCAAAAATAATTTTTTTTAATATAATATATTAGTATAAAGTTATACATGCTTTAATTTTCTAAAAATAATTAATTTGTAAAGATTGGACTATTAATTAAGAACAAAAAAATGCTTGAAATTTGATTTTAAAAAAATCCTAGAAAATCACAATCCTTATCCAGAGGATTTGAAGTCTGATTAAAATAAATATAAAAGATAAGAATAGGGTCGAAACATATAAGTGCATCACCTTATTTCATTCATTCAAGGAGTCATGATAATATTATGCTAATTATATTTAGTTGAAAATATTTGCAGATTAAAATGTTTTTGTTTTTTTCTAGGTTAGCTTAAATTTCTAAATATTCAATTGTTTTATTTATTAATTGGTTTTTTTCGCATTCAATATTTTTTCTGTCTTAAACTTATTAGAAGTAATTAGTTTATACCTCATTCGCTTAAATAATTTTAATGAATCACAATTTTTTATACATGTTTATTTCCTTAAAGGATATAATACTTACTATAATGAGACGAAATCTTAGTCAAGTTTTAAGGCAGGTAGGTACATTTATAATATTTAGAAACTTTATGAGTAATAATTGAAAAATTTTCTTACTCAAACTAGGATAAGAATGTGGATGTTTACATTAAATTTCTATAATTAGAGAAGAAGAAAAATAGTTGATCAAGTAAAAAATAAAAAGAGTTGTAAAAAGGAAAGTCTAGTAAATCTTTATCTTTCAGGTGACACATCCTTATCATCTTAATTTGTATCTTTTTTCAACATATTCATTTTATTTTTTTAATCAGTGTTGAACACGTTACTTGTAAAAATTAATGCATTACTTATTACTTGATCAAAAAGTAACACCGTTGCTCAAAAACAAAAATAATCAGTTATTCGTAAAAGCAACAGGTTTGTTACCCGGGTTTATTAATAAATGCTATTTAATTTCTTACTAAATTGTTAACAAAGGGAAACAGAATAATAAATTTTGAATATGAACCTTTCTAATATAATATAACAAGTGCAATATTTAAAATTTTAATATTTACAGAGCAAAGCAGGGCGATGAATTTATGACGTACAAGACAGTCATAGATGAGAGTTATGGAGTTATTACAATTATTTTGTTTTTGTAATAGGGACAAATAGCAATTAAATAAGTTATTGAAAAATGTAGCAACGCTGCTTCCAATGCAGTCATTTCTATTTTTGGTCTTATCACCTATAAAAAAGGACATCAATTGCATGCTTGATTTTAAGATTTTTTTCAATTAAAATATGTAAGACCTTAAATATTGTAACAAAAAAAAACAAATATTATCGAAAGGCTAAATTAAATGGATATATATATATATATTTCGTATTCTACATAGAAATATATGTATGTATGATTAATATCAATATATTATGCGAGATAAAGAACAGCACACAAAGTATTGATATAATAAATATATACATATACATATAAAATATCTAAATTAAATGTCAAAAAAAGGAACTTGAAGGCATCAACCACGAATAATAGAAATGTGGGTAGCATTACATATAATTAATGTACATATATGATATAGAGGTATATATCATAAATATAGATGTATATGTATATTCATATATAAAAAATGTTAGAGGTTAGATTATACACAGTTTATTGTATTCAGCATAATAATATTGATCATTTGATGGAATGATTAGAAAGCTCAATGTATATATATATATATATATATATATATATATATATATATATATATATATATATATATATATATAAAGTCCGGTACATGATCCCAAATAGAGAAAACAACCATTTATTTCAACCCTATGAAAATACCTCCCTTTTTTCAACATACTGCTGTCTTTG
Organism: Lepeophtheirus nordmannii; assembly: GCA_963680855.1. Lineage (NCBI taxonomy): Eukaryota > Metazoa > Arthropoda > Copepoda > Siphonostomatoida > Caligidae > Lepeophtheirus > Lepeophtheirus nordmannii. The sequence goes on along the minus strand of OY804518.1, from coordinate 31,489,035 downwards.
GCATCACCCTCATTTAATTTAATGAGCCATTAACGGAAAACTAATAAAGAAACAACCCCTGTTTCTCTCTCTTGCTCTCTCCTGTGCACACACGCATATGGTTCAGTAAGTCGGTCCATGTTTATACATATAGACTATATATATACATATATAAATTTTACCTTTCCACTCTTTCTTGAGCGTCTTTTACCATAAGAGAAAACAAAACCGGGAGAGAGAATCTCTCCAATGAAAAAAAATTGTAATAGCAAAAAAAAAAGAAGAAAGAATATCAAAAATATTTTTAGTGTCATAGCAGATCTGCATTTGAACAAGCTATTTTTTTTTCTTTATTCCATTCCTCTATTAGTGACGCATTGTGTTATTTTGAAGAGATAATATTGAAATATAAACAACAAACAGAGAATATGTGGATCTATACTCATTTTCATCAAAGCTGTCTATTATTTGTGGTTCTGATTTTGGGCATTTATGTTCCAGGTAACGTTATTACCTTACTGTTTCTCGTTAAAATTGTTAATAATTGGAATGCATTATATAATTTCTTCAATTTACCTTCTTGTTGTTCTATGTGTTCATGTATCAATGTATACATCTTAATGTTGAATTATAATTAATTACAATACAAAAAAAAGTATATATATATATATATAAATTCATTACTTAATTCAATTTTGAAGTACTACATACCAATAACATCATAATAACTTCTGTTTTCCATCATTTACATATAATTGATTCAACTACAGAATTTTGATAGAAAAAATGGTGTATTTTCGTATAGATTAATTTGTTAAATTATTATAATTGTCTATAATTGAATAAATTTATACATGTACAATACATATTTTTGAATTATATAACATTGATATATGGACTACTTTACATACTAAATTTTTAAAAAAACTTGAATAATATTTTTTTATTTTCTTAATATGGTTGATATTTAAAAAAACAAAAACAAAAAAGATCTTTTGTTCATCATTGAGCTTTTGCCAATATAAAAATATATATTTTATACAAATTGAAAGCTATAAATTGTTCATCTTACAACTCCTTGGGATCTATGATTTTGATTTGAATTCTTATGAATACTATTTTCATTCGGTTTAGAATCATAAAGTATATATTTTGACTAGTAGATTGACTAAATATGTACATATTTGACGTAATATATTGATTCATAAAATTGTATGATTTGTAGAATCCTTTTTAATATTGGAAAAGGGACAACCAATAAAATATTAGTCTATTTTTACAACACATATTAATGCAGATATGTACATTTTTTAGGAAAAATTGATTTGATACGTTGATTATGTATGAAACATATAAAAATTGTATTTAATGACTGGCAAAATAAAACGTTGAGTAAATGGCATGATGAATGAACTCTTACCTCCACTCAAATAAATGCACTGTATATGCTTACTAAACATATTTTATGTAATATGAATATTTTTTTTGCTAAATAATCATGAAATAATTTGTGAACTAATTGATTGCTCTCGAAATAGATTTAAAATTAATTAAAAATTTTCATTCTGACCTTTTGGATACTTGAAAAGAGTTGAAGGCTACAAAAAGAAGCATATGTATTTTGTCTATTTTTTATTTAAATAACTTTATTAATGAAAACCAATAAAAGAGCTAAACAATTCTATTGAAACTAAATAAGGCTAAATATTGATAATTTGCATATCCATCGATATACAATAAATGTACTTATATTTATAAAAAAATAAGTATTTCATTTCTCTCTAGAGAAATTAATATAAAAATTAACGAAATATGTATTTGCATAAATGTAATTTTAGAAAATGTGCCTTACTAAATGATTGTAATATCCACTATTTTATTGAATACTGTATTTTTTGGAACTATAAAAGCAAGTAGAAAGGAATTATTGAGTAAATATTTTTCTAAGAACTAGAAATAGAAGGATATTCTCTAAAAACAACTTTTTAAAAATAAACAGCCAGCAACAAAGTGGATAAATAAGGACTGCTATACTTACGAGTACACAGAGAAGACAAGAAAGTTTTCCCCGAGTATTTCTTTTTAAAATTAATGTAGTTAAAGAGTTTTTTAAGTAAAAAAAATACAACTCCTTTCCCAATGAATCCACTCAAAAAAAAAAAAAAAACTCATACAGAAAAAAAAAATAAAACTCATACAAAAAAAAAAAAAACTCATACAGAAAAAAAAAAGTAAATTGAAATAAGTTTGTACTTAAATTACTTTATTCACCAAAAAAAAGAAAAAAAATACCTGTTATAACAAGTATCATATATTTGAGCAAATTAATTGCAATTTCCTTTTAAAAAGCAAAGAATCACTGTCACTTCAACCCTTTATCCCTGAATGTAAAAAAAATTAGTGAAGTGGAAAATATAAGAAAATTTATAAAATCGTGAAAATTTTCCAGATAACAGGAGTTTTTAAATTAGGCCAAATTAGCAATAAGGTAAGGGATTTCAAGTCTTGCCTCTTCCTAGTATGTATTAAACCTTGGCTGATATGTCATCCAGCTGATTAAATTGGCTAGTCATATCAATATATATCATTTGGTCAAAGTTTGCTAATGATTACCCATATTTTTTCGCCCTGAAGTACAGTCATCATTTTTATTCAAAAGAAGAAAACAAAATTAAATTTACTTAACTATTGATTATTCAAACATTGGTGGAGTGGTTATTTATAATAGACTCTTTCTCATCTTCAATTAATATTTAAGAACATGGCAGTCAATATTATATAAAGAATCACACATGACTACTCACTAACAAAAATAACTGTAATTATAGATTGCTATTTATCCGTAGAAAAGGTTTTTGAGATAAATATCAATACTCTAATTTGGAAGTTATGAAATATTGTATTTTTACAAATAATTTAAAGATTTAAGAAAAACTAGTTTTACAAAATTTAATCAATATTGCTTAGCGGTTCAAAACCTTAAATAGCGATAATAAATGTATCAAATATGTAATCATTTATTTATATAACAACTTTCTAAATGTGTGAATAAACTATTTTTTTTTAAATATTCTAATAACTTTAATTTCACTACTTAAAAGAGTATGAAATAAATAAATATATTTTTTAATGAGCAATAGATTGATGGCCTGCACTTGATGGATTCACACGTCAGATTTTGATAGATTACATTTTATTGTAATGTTATACATGTGTTTACCTAAGATATGATTGATTCTTTTATATGAGTGTATAAGGTTTATATTTTGATTCATAACTTTGTTTTAAATGTCTTTTAAGATAATTGTGAATAATAAAAATACAAACTACCGAAATAAAATAGACAATAAATACCTTAGAAAAGGAAATCTGACATGATTTTACATTCAATAACATTATTGAATTATTTAAATTTTTTTAAATATTTCAAAACTGACTTTTTTTTTACGTGAAAAAGTCTCCTTTTAATAATAAATAGAAAAAACATGTCGTTTTCTTCACTTAAAAAAAAGATTTACACATTAGTCTTTTTTGCCATTTTTCCTTTCTAATGTTTAAAAAGGTGTGTATTTGGATTAAATATTCAAAGGTAATATTTAAGATAGATATGATGTTTACATTAGATAATGAAAAAAATAAGAAAGTTACAGAGCAAATTTTTTCAATTTTTTTGTATGTACTATGTAGATATATACCTATTAACTTTTAAACTTTTTCCTTTAAGAAACATTATTAATTTTTTTATAATTTTTCCTATCATTTTTTCCATACAAGAATTTATATTAAATTTCCTACTACTTTATTAAGGTAGTTGATTAATTGTTTTCATTGTTATTAAATTCTATTAAGAAAGAATAAAATGGGCTGAAAAAATGTGTTATTTAAATATATTAAAGATTTATTTATTATTATTTTTTTTTTTTACTTTTTTGTTAATATATCTACAATAGACTTTGAAATAAGGATGCTTTTGTTACATTTTCTATATGTATAATGTAGAATTTAAATTATTATTTATTGTTTAAAGATGCGGTATTGTGAATATATGAGAAATTATAGACTAAATGTATTTTTGACTCGCTAAAGGAAATGTGTATTGATAAAAAGGAAATTGTTTTATTCGAAGTGATATTTCCCTATACTATGTATGTTAAATATATCATTGTTGATGAAACGGAAGACATTTTATGTATAATTAGGGAAATAAAAACATTTACCATTAGATGAGTGGCTCCTGAACTGTGTGTTCCAGGCCTTCTTCATACACACTCCGTAGTAATTCCGAAAAACTATAACGAATATGAAAATCAAATCTGTACTATGGTATGGTATTATATCCTTTTTAGAGATGAGTAAAATGTTGAGATAGTGTTTGGCTTAGGAAAAGAAAAAAAAACATCGGTTGATATCACTATCTTGATAATCATTACTAACTCTGCCCTCTCTATACTGTTGAAGTGATAACTTACTACAACTATAAGCAATTCAACTTCAGATTGTTTAGAAATTATGCTACAGAAATTGTGTTCTTTCTCTTACATTTCTGACAATTCAAATTCCCTTCAATCCTCTCAGTTTGTATCAGCTATTCAGTAATATTTAATATTGTCAAATAATAATCGTCCTATAAAATGCAGAGTATACAGATAGTAATTGCTGGCATACTCACTTATCTCAACAACATACCCATCTGTAACCATATTTATAACCAAAAAGAACAAAATTTTGATATATGGTGTGCTCAATTATATCTAAGGATGGGAGTTTTGTTAAAGTGACTGATTTCCGATGGTAACAATAGAAAGTAATCATTAAGTGTACTGAACTAATCTGTGTCATTAATCTATTAGAATTAAAACCTCTCATAAAGCTTTGGAAAAAAGATAAAAAACTAAAATTCTTGAAGTTATGAACTCAAACATAAACAGTTTAGTTTTTGTATTGATTTTTGGTTTTTTTTTTTTTTACTTGAAGGATTTTGATTTTAATTTGAATTTTGTATTTATGAATAAATGTAACATGTACCTAATTAGTTATTTGAGAGGCTTTGGACAAATTCCTGACACAAAGTTAAATTTTTTGGATATAGCACATTTTTGCCAAGTATTGAGTTAATATTAACGTATTGCTTATTCAAATTAAATGATCAAAATCATCATAAAAAGATAGTTTTCGTATCTCTCAACCTTTGCTTCAAAAAGAGAAAGTAAAAAAATGGTAAGTATCTGAATGGCATCATTCAACCCCAACATTTAATGGTAAGAATATTTATGAGCTCTACAAGGCTCAATTTAAGTTCAGAACATTAAAAATGGGCAAGAGTAGATATATCAAATTTTTACACGTACTCTATGTATATTTAGATAATACGTTTCCAAAAGAATTAACTATCTCGAACATACAATTTTCAATAGGTTTCCAACTTATGGGCATATATTTTCATACCTCATTTATCTTAATAGGAAGTAGCTCCCTCAGATCCAAAACAGTAGCATATCCAGAGTGTCAAATCAAGGAACAGTGGTTTGGAAGTGCCCCATAATAAAGTTTTTAGAATGCATTGTAACTATTTATACTAAAACCTCATTTTATTATATTTAGGACATTGAATTGCAAATATTTTTATCTCTATGCTATTTGATATAATGTTTTTATCAAAATTTTTATATAGGTTGGATACCGCTTTTATACATCTAATAAATGTATAATAAAAACAAGACATTCCTTATCTAAATTAATTATTCCCATAAAGTCATAGAACATGTAATCATCAATGTATATATATATAGCAAAAAAAAATATGAATGTTTTCACATGCTAAAGAAAAACCACAGCTGAAGAAATAAAATATGCACATACGTGAATAAATATAGATAAAGAAACCAAATTTTATGAGAGTTATAAATTTTAATAAAACTTTAGTCGTTTGAGGCATCTAAAATGATGCACTTTATTATTATTTTTCTATGCATCTTTAAGTGTGGTTAACCAGTTGTATACTATTTACGTACGTTTTTTGTTGTTGTTTGTATGGATGTATGTATGCTTTATAAAGCATATGCATGAGTGCAAAATAAACCAAATACTACTTTGTTGGTTTTTTCTCCTTGTACATATATAGATGTATTTACTTATTTATGCAACTTAATTATAATTCTATCATTTTTTAAATATTTGAGTTACACACATATGGATCAATATATTTACTCAAATAAAAGCAATGAATTCGATTTTTTTTATTTATTCATTAATAATTTGATTTTTTTAATAGCTTGCGTCACAATCAAACCTCTTTGAATACCCTAATCATAATCAACATTCATATTGGTATAAAATTTTAAAATAAAACTTCCTTGAATTATTATCACTTATCACATTTATTCAAAAGGAATGACAATTTCTGAAAAGTTGCTCCCCCTTATTCAATATAAATTATTTCAATTACTCAAAGACTTTTTATTATTATTTATACATACTTACATATATATCTATGTTAGCTAACCTACAATATCGTTATTGTACCTCCTATAAGCTACACCACCAAAGGGGTTCAGTACACCCAAGTCCATAAAAAAGTATAGTAATATAAATTACATAAGTAATTTATTGACTGCATTCATTATATCATGGAAAAATGATGCATTTTTTTTAATTTGCTTATATATAAATAAATTTGAAGGAGAAAAAAAAAAGAGGGCATCCTTTTTGCATAACATTAAAAATTAGTGACAATGAAGGATATAAACATTTCACTCATAATATATGTATTATTGTTATATCATAAAATCAAAAAAAAAGGTAAAAAAGATTCAACGACTCTAAAATCTCTTTTTTATTTCTAAATATAAAAAAGGATCCTTTGCTATCTGTTTGATAAGTATCTATTAACAAAAATTGATTTTAAATATATATATAAATCTATGTTTTATATAATATGTACATAAAAAAACTATCATTTAAGAGTTCCTTCTACATCATGTTTTATATATATATAAATTTGTTTTTACGAATTTTTATAGTGTTTAATTTGTTGATAGTAAAAGCCTCTATATCTAGATATGTTTTTTATATAATTATAAGAATTGTCTAATTATACTTGCCGTGTAATGGGCTCTGTATCTAATACTTTTTTTTTTCAAATGATATATACTTATACAGGTAAGTATAGGTACATGTTTTATAAGAGAAAAAACTTTTGAACAACAAAAAACACAATATTGTTGCTTGAAAAATAAAAATTCATAAAACATTATTTTATGGAAAAAAATGTATATATACTTTATGAATATTTAAAATATAAACCCTTTTAAAAAAATAGTTGAAAGTTCTTTTATTTTTTTAACCGTTTATTTTTCTAATTATCAAATTAATTTAGACATATACATACATACGTAATTCATAAACGACATGCCTACGCCTTACTTGACTTTGATCTCAGGATGATCATCATTTATGCTAACATAAATATAAATATTTTTAACTATCTCTCTCTCTAATGGTATTTATAATTCCATCTACTTTAAAATAGAAATGGAAGGATTATGTGGGACTTTGTTTTGATGATAATAAACCTCGATTTTAATTTAAACCTCCCTAACAGACCAGAGAAAACTTTTTTTTTGTATGAATGTATGTCCTTCTAAATATAAAGGGAACATTAAAGAATTTTGATCACGTATTATTTTTTATTTGGGTTAAGTACTTTTTATTGTATAGCATTGAAAAAGTTATACACATATTAAGAAAAAACGAAGGGAAATAGTGTTTGGGAGAGGGAGGGTCCCATCTTTTTTGTTTTTGTATTTCGTAGTGGTCTTTTGGCAAAAGTAGCATATTGTTCTCAAATATATGTATATGTGTATATTATAAAGAACACATGTTTAGATTTTACTTTTTTCGTTTTGATACAGTTGAGTGTAAATAAATTTCATGAAGCTGCATTATTTAATATTATTCTTTATAAAATTGTCCAAGTTTAATCAAGCAATAAAGTCCTAACAAATATAAACAATCATAATACAGTGGTGGAGTGCTAAGCATACCTTCATTCGTTCAAATTTTGTATTCTATTTCCACGAAATTTCTATCTTATTTTGTATAAAATACATTTTTGATTTGTTTTATATACATTGGATCTTTTCATAAGCTTTTATTAAATTGAAATAGTATATAGTATGTGATGCCCCATGATATATTCGCTGCATGGGATGAGTTACTCTACTACTGTCCTTACACCCTCGTATATTCATAGTGGGAACCACTACAGAAGTGCTCACATGTATTCTTTTTCACTCCAAACCAGGAATACATGAGAGTAGTTTAGGTACATTGAATAAATAGACCATTTCATGATCACTAAAATATGTAAAAAACAAAAAGACTTACATTGACCTCAAATAATTGAAATATTATGTTGTAATTGTATGTATAATTGTATTTAATACATACGTAAAAAATAATAAGAGAGATGTATTTACATTTAAAAGTAAGTCATTGTAAATAACTTTTCAACGGGGGTAAAAAATAAGACCACGTGTGGGAAACGCAAATATCAAAAGCATCTGATCCAGTATTTAAGTTGCTTCAAAATTATATTAATTTGTTCCAAAACTACATATAGCAAAGTAATAATCTACATATAAAATAAAGAGGCATAAATTTACACATTATTGATGCTTAATTACCTTCAAATTCAGTACTGTGGCAAGATTATATTAACATAAATTATAATGACTGAAGTACTATAGAATATTTTGAATAATAAATAGTTAAAATAATTTATTAATCTTTCAAAAATGGCGTCTTATGAAGCTAATACCTAAAAAGTTTCCCCTTCTCTCTCTCTCTCTTTCTCTGTAATATTAACTTCTATGAACATATTATATAGTTTACTTCAAATAATATTTTAATTAATTTAATGGAACTATAATGCATGGAGTAATACTCAAATTGATCTACAAAATACGTATATTTTATATTCTTCTTCCTTTTCGTCCTATTGGGAAAATAATTAATCACATGTGAGAATTTTTCTTTTCAATTCTTGTATACTTATCGATATTAGTGAAAGCCGAGCACTTTTGTTGTACGTTTTTATGTATGTATATTTATAATAGCAATTAATAAACACATTTATAGTTGGGAGTTAACATTTTAAGGCTTGTGATATTGCTAATGCATAAAAAAAGAGGGAAAAGAACTTATTTTTCATCATATGAGATCAAAAGTTTAAATCAAAATAATTTGTTTGGTTTTTTTTTACTCTGTCATTCATTGTTGTGCATTTTTTTTACAAGGACCCTTAATACCGAGTCCTTTATTCTTCAAATAAATTGTAAGATGTTATATATTGTTAGTTAAATATAAATAAACTATGTCCGGCCTCATCGCCAAATATTATTATTATTTTAATAGTTATCAAACATTAATAAACAAATAAATATTTTAATAGTTAATATAGACTCATATAATAAACTTTTTCCACTTAATTAATAAATCAGTATATTATACATATATAAAATGATTTTATTCTAAAGTTGAAAAGCAGAGGAACATTATTATAAAGAAGTATTTTTTTTAAACAAGAAAATCAATATTGAATAATTTGTAATTTTTTAAGGTTAAAAAATCTTTAAGTAAAGGGTTTCAAACTCAAGATATGAATGATAATGGATTTTATATATATATTTATATACTATATTTCACTTGAAGTAACTTGTGCACATTGCAGGACATTCAAAAATCATATTGAAAATATATTAACTTCTTTCTTAAAATATTAATTTGTTATACACCCTTAACACTCCAGGTCAAAAAATTAGTTGTCTATTGTCTATTAAAATCAACTATTTGACAGTATTCATTGACTTATATAACCTGGTTTTATATAGTCTGGTATTGATTTGGCTTAAATCCTACTCAAAATATAAAAGATTTATAAATTGATGATTTTATTAATTACCTATTAAGAAAAAGAGACTTTATTTTTCAAGCTAGAATGTAAAAATGTATGACAAATATTTTTCTAAAAATTAAGTTTTTACAAAAATTTCAAAAGTTTAACATAAGGTGGGAAAAACCTGAATTTAAAGACACCCTTATTCCTGTGGCGGTAAAAAAAACACTTACGTTCTTTGAAGTATCCCGAAGGGATCACATACTAAAAATTAATTCAACTCATTTAGTTTGTAGTTTTGGAGTATTATGTCTGAGACAGACAAGTAGAAGCCATACTAATATGTATTCGTTTTGAAGCTTTACTTTGCTCATACTTGAATTTTAGATTTTTTTTGTTCTTGCAAATAATGTTTAGTATTTTATTTTTCTTCCCATCATATTCCTTAGTAAAATTATGAACTCCATCTTTGTGAATTTGTGAATGGATAATTTATTAGAGGAACATGTTCTAAATATAATTTGAATATATTATATATGTGATTTTGCAAAGTCGTTTACAGAGCAATTTTTTTTTCATTTTTAATAAAATGTCCAAATTGATCTTATCCAGATGTGACAAAATGTATGTATATGAATGTAAATTGGTATTTTCTACAAATTGAAAAAAAGGAAATTAATGAATATTCTAAAAAAATAAGAAATTAAGTGACATGTGTTATAGATAATGTAATAATTAAAATTCCATTAGGTGTTCAATAAATTAATTATTAACCTTTCTCTTTTTTTATTAAGATAATCAATTGATAAGTGAATTAATTTTTTTGGAGAAATGCATATTTTACAATATATGTATTTTTATATTTTTTGTTACTCAAAATTTGTCTCAAGCTTGGAAAAAGAGTAAAAAAATAACAAAAAGATTAACAAGAATGTACAACAAAAAATATCTGCTATTAGGACATTTGTAATTAGCTCAACACATACTAATATAATTAAATATCTATGTGGTGGACAAACATAATTATATTTTAGTTATTGGCTTATGTCGGAATATAACATTACATTTTAAATGAGATGAATGTATTTTTAGGTTCATTTTCTAATTCTTTGCATTCAAATATAATAGACTACGATTTACGGAATGTGTCAAAATACAACACTTTTTTATCGAAACGATGACTTTAATTAATAAAAACAACTTCTTTATATTATTAAGCCTATATAGTTTATCGAATAAAATAAGAAACTATAGATCTTATCTTTGGTTTTAACTTTTTTTGACCGGTAGAGCAAGGTTTACCAACTGTTCTTGTAGTGAACAAGCAAATGTAAAATATTTTGTTAAAGAAATCAACCGACTTTCCCTAAAACTTGACATTTGAAGTTTTTACATAAATCAGTATCACCCTATTTAAATAAATCATCGGTACTCACTACACACAATAGAAATTTTATTATATTACTTACAACTGCAGAATTGCAATGTTATTTCTATAACTCAGACCTACTTTTTACAAATAACTCTTAGAAAACGACCCACCAGTTGAGAAACACTGCAAAAGATAATTTTTTATTATTTGGAAAGGTTTTATTGCATAGCATTTGTTCCTCAAACAGATCTTAAGTATGTTATACAAGCCTTTGTCTCTTACCTTTACAATCTCTCATATCCAATTATATATCCTGTATAACAATTTTTTTGCGAAACAATATGCATTTGTTATTATATTCATTTTCTGAATTGACTGTAATGATAAAAATAATGTTGCAAATAAAAAATAGCAGATAAAAATACAGGTATGTATCCTCGTCGTTGATATACATAAAAAAGCAATTACAAATGGGTATAAAACAAAGGTATATAACCCAAATTGCCTTAAGTCACTAATACAATTTAAATAACGCAAACTCTTCCTTTCTCTTAATATGTACATATAATATGTAGCTTTGTAAAAAAAAAATTTACTTATAAATGCATAGATAAACCATTTTTGCTATTAATGAATGTATATATATATATATATATACATATACTAATAACTTAAAATGGAGGAAAAAAATATTTGTAGAAATGCATGAATACGGAATTTTTTTTATTATATTATGTAAATAAGAAATTTATGCCATAAACATATTGTAAAGTAATTTTTTTGATTTGCTGACATCAATTGATAAGCCTTTTGCTGACATTTGTAGCCAGAGTTATACTTGAAATTCAGGTGTAAGTTGTGTTCGGAAAATTTTCTACAAGTTTTTATATATGTATATATGTAAGTACATATATTCTAAAAAACTCATGAATGAGCATTTCTAGATCATGATTTTAAAATTTTAATGTCTTAATATTTGAGATCTGAGGGGAAGAAATACTGTCTTTTAGGACAATACTAGTCAAACATTTTTTGCCTCAAACGGAGGTGATATGATCATGTTTGTATTTATTTTCTAGCCCTGATTTTGAAAAATGGTGGCCATTGAAAACTTTATTTTAGAGTTAGTCATTTTTTTAAAGGCATTATATCACAACCAGGGTGTGAACAAAACTAATTAATTTATCTTAATATGTTTTGAGTATTCTAATAGGGGGAACACTATTATATTAATGGTTGGGGTTGTAGTAATTATTGTGGTGGTAAAAATGTGTTTGAAAGTATTATTATATCATTCCCTCAGATCTTTAATATTAGTAAATCAAAATATTAAAACTATGATAAAAAAGACTCAATAAAAAAAGTTTTGAATGAATATATTTGTTTTAAAATCCGAAGTAGGCAATAGACTATTAACAACTCGTCCCTACCCATTTAACTTGTTTATTTAGAAAAATTGTAATAGAAATAAAATTTCAGTAGCAAATCAGTCACGGACATGTCTCTAAAATGTTTTTCTTTACATAGTTTCCTTAGAGAAACGACTGTCTGTTCTTTACACAAAAATAAAAGTAAGAATTTATCGGATCAAATATAGAAAGCCTTAACAATTATGGTCTTTGCATAGTTTCAAAAAGCTACAACATGACGCTGATAGAGATAGAAATAAGTCTTTCATCTCTTCGATAATTACAAAACAATCTAAAAGTTTTAATGTTTCACTAAACACAACATTTATTTATACATATATATGTATACCTATTATTAGTTCATGTTCAATCATATTATCAAAATGGTATCCCTTTATTTAGAGCCATATTGAGCTTGTTAAAAGTAGGCATGTGGTAGGTAATTTAAAAATCTAGAAAATGGTATAGCATACGCATGAATTTTGTTTATAGCCGTTCAGAAAGGATGTGCATTGAATATTTCAAGGGAGAATACAATCTAATATCAACCTGAGAAAGTAACTGAAATACAAATCTATATAGATATAAACATGTACGTACCTAAGTTAGGAATCCTTTCCCCCACCAATGACTCATACCATTGTTCATACTTTCACAACCAAGAGTATGTGTGTATGTGTAATCTTGTTTTTTATTAGATAAATATCAATATATACATATACTATACATATATATATGTACATATTCTTATCCCAAAATATCTCAATAGCTTTACTCATATAAATGCGTATTAGATTATAAAAAGGAGAAAATTGTTGATTCAGCCATTAAGAGCTTCATACTGATTTAAAGTGCTCAGAATCATTCTTCTAAAGTACTAAATAGTTAACACAATGGTTTATTGGATGATTATTCCCTATTTATATCTTTATATGTGTTATATACGAGTTGTGCACAAAAGTGCAGACTGTACATCTCATAATGTCATCTTTAATTACAATAAACGTCATTTTAATCGTCAACTATAAATTGAACCAATTATTTAATTTCGATCTACTCATAATATTTATTCATCTAATATTTACAAGACATGTGCAAAAAGTCATTGATTAACTTCAACAGCTGTAGAAAAAGATATCAAAAAAAAAATTGCGAGTTATCCTTGTTTGCAAAGTTCATATTCGAAAAGTAATGTTATTTATTAATATTCGATTTATACTTAAACAGTAACAAAGTAGAGATTTGCAAAGATTAACATAAAATATGCATCGGCCATTGCACTCCAAGGCCAGAAAAGCAACCTATGTATCCAACTGGGAGTGAATAATTTAATCAATACAATTAATTCAGCTGATATAAATCTAAACAATGAGAGTAGGGTTAACGTAGAAGAGTCCAAAGAGTTGCTCTTTGAACCAAGGACATCTCTACTCCAAATGCGTTTAAAACAGTTGCATTGCTTGAGCTTTTTTTAAAAACTACTTCTGCTTCCAAATGTAAAACTGCTGCTTGTCGTCTTAAGGAACGTACATATTTCTTTCTCAAAAAATAGATGTATGGACTCTTGAATTAGTAATGTGGTTAGAAAAAAAACATTAAAATAATCAAAGATTACTTAATTATTACAGATTGAATAACAAATATAATTTCAATTATTACATTATTCTTATCACAAGTGCTTACAAAGAATCATTGATTCAAAGACTCTTCATCGATTTATTTTTTTGTATATAACCAGTACAAAATTTAAGCTAACTAATACACACTATTCTTTAAGGCCTTTCTCCGTACTTCGTTTTTACCTAAATTAAAATATATTTAGCGATATTAAAATCCCAGGTCCTTCCTCTATGACTTATAACCAAAGAAGAATTGTATTAATTAAAATATCATAAAAATTAGAAACTCAGGTTCTGTACAATTAAATATTAATTTCACAAAATAATTATATGTTTTCATTAACTCCACTACGACAATTGATAAATAACGCTTCATATATGTATATCTTTTCTCATATTTTATAGAAAATTCTGGAATTAAGATGTACAACTTAAAAGTTCCTGATCCTCTTATACTTGGATCTGCTGCAGATCTCTATTGTGACTTTGATATGGAAGGATCACAACTATACTCTGTGAAATGGTACAAAAATGGGAAAGAGTTTTTTAGGTATGTAGCATTAGTCATTCAAATATAGATGTACACAAATATTGGTTGTGCTGTACATACCTACATACCACTGCATAACGAGTAACTTCTATGTATGTTGGTACAAATTAGTACAAAATAATCAATATGAAAAATTTGTTAAAATAAGTCTCTTTTTAGGTAGCTTCGTTCTATAATATTTTTTGTGTACTACAAGTGTTGTTTGCAAAGTTTATTCATTTACTATATGCATTTAAGTGATTTTTACAACATACAAGATTAATGTCAATGACAAAAGTTAAGATTTTTCTTATTGACTGCAAAGGTATTGTTTAGTAATAATGTATATAAAGGTGACAAGATGTTCAAATATACGTCAGTTGAGTAAACATTAAAGTTGATTTGAATTTTAATCATCACTTTTATTATTGAATGGGAAAAAAAAATATTTAGTAAATTTTAAAAGCATAATAAATTAAAATATATCGACATTTGGGTGGCCTATCTAATAAGCTCCCCCTCCCCTTACAGCATACACCCCTCAGAACAAAATATACCAAAAGATTTAACACAAGTATTTTTTTATATAAAAGTAACTGAGATTTCCTTTTATTAGAATGAGGGAGGAAGCAAAGATATTCAAGGTAGTGCAAGTTAAAAAGTTTAAGAAGTACTGAGATTGGTAGATCTTTTATAACTTAAAAGTAAAGATTAAAATAATTTTAGGAAGTAGAAAGGAACTTTTAAATTTATATTGTTGACTCATTGTAAATGATATTTTACCGTTGTATTGATTTGAAAACGTCAAATAAAAGGTTTAGAGTTGGCATTTTTAAATATAATATGTATGTGAATATAAACATATGTACAATGATGGTACGAAATAAGAAAAATAAATAATGAAATCCTTTTTTAGATAAGTTTATATTTATTGATTTGGATAATGCAATTTATATTCTACATAATTTATGAAAAATAAAGTTAATTTCAAAAATAATAATAAGCTATTTTTATGTATCTCAGATTTTATATAACAGGTTAATCAGCTCATTTTTTTCTCTTTTTTTAAGGTTCCAGTAAAAATAAACTTAGAAAAGCCCAAATATGGCCACTTTGGCCCGTGCATAATTTTTATAGTCGCTATAGGAAAAAAAAACATATGAATTATTTACCAAAATTCTGGGAAATGATATTACAGAACTTTTCTTCTGAGACTTTTTAAATTGTGGATTCAGTTTTATTTTATATACATATGGTCGTTGTGGCCACACATATGATATTAAACTAATTTTAATTTTTTAAACAATAGACACAAATGAGATAAGTTAAACGTCTTATCTCATATTTTGAATTACATTAATTATTAAGGACGAAAATATTAGTTCAGAGCGAAAGAACTACAAGAAATAACACCATAACACCAGATTTGGTTTTTCCATTGTTAAGTTATTAGATACTTTTATTCTCCTTTTTATGATGAAAAAAAATATTTTGTTTTTTTTAATAAAAAAATGAGACTTTTTTAGGGAAATCAAATATTCGGTAACTCTCGCAGATTAACGATTAATCAAAAACATGATTTTATCTGCTCACAGATATATGGTTCAAGCCCTAATTCAAACAACTCATACAATTAGATAAATTCAATTTGTGTACAGATATACGGGTCATTATTGATTCTATGTCAAATCGACAAAAAAGGCAAAATATCCCTTGAACATCACAGTGGTAAGTGGGTGCATAATGTTAAGGAAATAAGGAGTGCCATAAAAAAATGTACCATATGCGGTACATACTTTTCTTTTCTTTTTATTTATTTTATTAGTGCTGAATTTATTATTTGAAATGAAAGAAATATTTTGAAAGAATGCGTGTTATACAAGGAACATTTATTTATTTCCTTGTATTTCTCCTCCCTTTATGTCGCTAAAAATACATACATACGTAGTAATTATATATTTTAAAGATTATATATTTAACTTAAAAGTTTAAAGAATAATCAATATTTTATCTCAATAGATTTAGATAATAATGAAAGAAGAATATGAAAAATTTATAAATGGCCCTCTTTTTAGGCTGTAGAAATTTGGTTTTCGCCCAATAAAATATCTGAAAAGAAATTTTTGAGACTCCATTTCCAATGGTTTAAAAAATTATAGCAGGAAATAAGAACGACTATCAATGGGAGTGCATTGCAACACTTAGAAACTTGGATCGGAGGAGAGCTTGAATCATGTGTCTAGATATATCTCCTGAATGACTGACGCAATTTCTTAATATTATACGCCTTTGAGCCAAAAATCATTCAATTCTATGACAGTCAGGTGACATGTATTTGTCGATTTGTCATAGGGAATAATCCACATGCTATAAATATATATATAATTATCTCTCTAAAAGATGTGTGTATGCATGTATATTTTAATAATGTAAATAGGGACATTAAAATATATATTTTGCTTCTTAAATTTTATTTAACAAATTTACATAACTAACATGATATATTTGTTTAAAGCACATAGGGCCCAAAAAAATCTATTGGGACACTATTTTTTCGTATTATATATATATATATATATACATATTTATACATTCACGTTCTTCTGGGGTTTCTTGTATTTTTAATAAGTTATTTTCATTTTAAAAAATGTGTCTATTGGGACTATATTTCTCTAATTGAAGATAGGGTGGAAAATAATATTTACCCGGATATTAACGTAAATATATATATTATGTACCATGAATGTAAAATATAAACATTTAAGGCATTTATTTAGAGCTCTCATTTTTATTTTTATTTTGATATTTTTTAATTTCAGACATATTTTGTTTGTTTTTTGCTTTAAAGTTAAATGAAACGAAATTTAATAGGTTTGAGTTGCATGGAATTAAAAGCTCTTTTAGAGCGCGAACAGGTCATAAATGTATATTTAATAGGTAGAATTGAAAGTAATTAATCTTCTTTTTAAATTACATTATTAATATCTTTACTCTAAAAAGTATTTGTGATTTTATTATTTGTCGTTATTTCTCAGGGACTGAATATGTAATTCCTTCCAATTGGCCTATATCTTGAAACAATTTTTGAGTGGTTTGTATATTTTTTTTATTGATATGTATGTTCTAGAAAGGTCATTTTTTAATTATATGAATTATTGATAAATTAATATCACTAGTCAAAAAGGTAGGTCATTGAAAAAGAAATAATTTTTGTATTTAATCTTATTTGATTGTAAAACCTGGGATATTAAGAAACAATTAATCATTATGCATATATATTATTACACATAAATAATTGAACGTCTACTTTTATAAGATATATTGGCTTAATGTTTTTCTATGTAAGTAGATATTTGGCAAATTTTAACAATAGCTTAACACAAAAAAAACATACTCTCTATAATATTTTGTTTAATTAAATTCATTATGTTAACTAAGTTGTTAGAATAAAATAAACTGATGTACCCTATTAATGAATGTTGTTAGAAAATGAACAAATTATAATAGTACAAGCATTTGTATGTATATCTTGAGCATATATAATTTCTATTTAAAGAAAATCAATAAATTTAAAAGAAGTTTATACATTGGAAAAAAACCCTTTTATGTGCCTTTGAAAATAAAGTTAATAATTTATTAACATTATGATTTTAATATTTTAAAGTTTAGATATTATTCAAGGTAGTTGTTTCTTAATTTAATTTTCTTTACCGTTTTTACAAAGGTATATGCCAGATGAAGTTAACCCAAAGTCGACCCTTGACGTTCACGGAGTATATGTTGACGTACGTATCTCACTATATTATTCTTATTCATATATGATTGACCCAGGTAAATTGAATACTTGATTATAATTTAATACACTTAGGTAGTTATGAAATTGATCTACCTATATGGATTTTTTTTTTGCATGTTGCAAAAGTTAAATAAATTGACATTGCTATTTGAAGTATTAAATTATATTCATTCAAAATATATGTGTATATATATAATAGCTTTAATAAAAAGAGAGCTTCTAGTCTTTGGAGTTACAAGTTGTTTAATATTAAATAAATTATTTAATCATTATTATTTTCTCCCAATCGTTAACCACAAAATAAAATAAAAACACGAGATAAAAGCTAAAGTCAAAATGATTATTTTTTATGACCATTCAAAACATCAAAAATAATCAGTATGAATACATTTATAAATATATAATAAAGTATAATTATTAAATCAAGGTGTGCTTTCCCTCACATTGAAGCTCTTGTGAGCTTTCATAGTGATATAATTGTAGTACCGAAATAATGAAAATGAAAAAGATATGAGTTTTTTATGAGTGTTTTTTGTATATACCTACATATATATGTACACTGAACGGTTAATGTATGTACATGTTAAACTTTGATTCCTTGAAAGTCATTCAAACACTTTTGCACTATTTAAATTGTATATATTAATTCAAAGTTAATCATGCAATAAGAGGAACTGCGTATGCTTTTATTATTACTTTTACAGAATCAATTTATGTAAATGCTTTAATTTGATATTAATAAATGCTAAAAAGATCGTATGATACCGTATAGAAAAAGAAAGCCTTATCATGTTTGATAAATAGAGAAGAAACATAGATTGGAAAATAAAAAATGACATTTGATACTAAATACATATTTGAAATTTCATTTGAGTAAGAGCCTATTTCTATTTGTTACTTTTTTTTTGTTTCGAAGAAAAACAAAGACATGACTCAACACATGTAACTATGAAATTTTCAAGTTACCGTACAAATTTTTGAAATTTAGATCAAATTTCTCTTAGAAATATTATTTTCAGGGGGTATCTTGATCTGTTTTATTATACAGGTGTGTAAATTAGGAGAGTCAAAAGGTCTAAAACAATATGGGTCAAATTGTATTTTTGAAGGAGAAAATACATTACGTAGTTCCTATGTTTAAAAGAGTGGTCCTACATGGATGCGTTTTGGTTTTAAAATCTATAAAATATTGAAAGATATAAATTTTTGTTTTTTTTTTCCCTTAAAATTATGAAGCGGAATTGAGATACAAGGTCTTTATGAAATTAAATATTGAAGATAAGAAGTAAATCTTTCAACACTATGATTACCATAATAAAACTCCTAAACAAGCCACAAATAAGTTAATTTACATCTTTTGGTATCGTGTATAACGCGCGTATATTTATTATTTACCTTTATTTTCATTTCTCTTTTTTTAATACCTTTTGTATAATATATCATTTTTCAATATATTTTCATGATTTATTGAAGCCAAATAATAAATTCTATCATGTCTATTTACTATTCTGGACTACAAAAATTGTATATTTGACTCTTAAAAAACAAGCCTTTTATTAATTCACCTTCATTTGTTGACGTGATTTGTATGCATTTAAGTATACACAAACCTTATCGATACGTTTTTAATTTAAAAACTTAACAATTGCTTAATTAACAGGAATATTATACTTGTATTTTCAATTACTAATTTCTCAAGTTGGACTAAGTATAAATAATGGCTTTTAATAACTTTTTTGATTCATTAATAGGAAAAATGTCACATAATTTCAATTTAGCTCTCATCTTTCTTGTCCAAATACTTGAGATGAGGTTTTAGTTATTTCTTTTATAACACGCTCACAACTTTTTGAGTGGCATAGTAGTTTTGGAAGTTGAACTGGTGAAAATATATAACTTTATGTTCTTGTTTTTTCTTAAAAAGATATATTTTTGTCATTATAATCAATCAAAACGACATTTTTTGTGTCAATTCAGCCATCAAGAAATATACATTCAACTGGCTGATATGAACTTAATTTTAACCCTTGATTTCCTCGAATATACCACCAAACTGCTGTACAAATTTTGCTTTTTTATATTATTTTACTTTTTTCATCTGGTTTAATCACAAATCGATTAGAATGCCTGTAGCAACAGTAGTGGCTGATATGCATATGACTCATATCTAATAACTTGTTGAACTAGAGTAGAAAGTTGCATTTGTTTTTATATTTGATATTCTTTCCAAAATCTTCGTTCAATACAATCATTTGGAAATGAAAGATCGATTTGTGTGTCACAAACTTTCTCTGTACATTGATCCATTTTTATAGTTTTTCCAACATTACTAATTTGGAATCCAAATTTCACCAGTTTCTTACTTTTCTTTCACTTTTTACATTCTGTTGTTTCAAAATCTTCTGTTAATTCACCACAATTCATATTTTCTATTAGTAAGTTTTCCTTTGTTTCAAACTTCTCTGTCTTATTTCTAAGGCCAATTCTACACTTGAAATCTTTGTTCCTCATGACAAATGAAAAATATATACACAAATGAACATTTTTTGACATTGCAATTTGCATTTGTGCAAGATAATAATGTACAGTTACACATGAAAATGTTAGATACGTGATTTTTTAAAGGGTATCTCATTTTAGCTTTAATCTTCCAATAATGGAGGCATCTATTATGCAGATAAGGATCATAATAAGCTTAACATTTGTTTATCTCCATATACCTAGCAAGATGAAAGAACCTCAGAGATCATAGTTGCATAATCATTCTTGTTTAAAGGTCACTAACTACGTTCTTTAAGAGCTGGCAGTATTTCAAAATGTCTTGTAGTGTTGAAACATCCGTTATAAGTAATTCAAAAGAAGGAACAAGGAATTTATTGTATTTTGGACGTCATTTACAATTATGAGTAATACAAAAAAAATTTCTTGTTTTTTGTTTACCATGTCTGTGTAATTTTTAAAATCTTTACTAGTTATTAGACAAAACTTTTGAAAACTTATTCACATAATAATACAAATATTTTAAAAGCTACTTTACAAAGTTATAGTTTTCAAATTAAAAATTTGTAACAAAATTATATTATAGGTATTTAACATTACTCAAACAATTTAAAAAGTTAAAACAAATGATAGATAAACCCTATTAGTACTGTTTTCAAGGGTTTAATGTACAGTTTTTTGTAGTTTAGAATGATATATGATAAAAGTGATGTAGAAAGGTATACTTCTTATCTGGAACATTAAATTTTGTAAAAAACTTGTATCCCAATTCAACTCCATAATTTTAAGAGAAAAATATCAAAAGTTCATATTTTTAGATATTTTACAGATTTCTATATCAAAAAACGTCCATGAGAACTTTTCTCATGTAAACAATTAATGGTTATTTTCACTATAAAGTAACTAAGAATGCAAAATACAAAATATTCCGTGATACTAAATTTGAAACTTTTGTCATTTTGGTTCACCCTAATATTCATATAACATATTTATTTTTAACTTTTGATCTAAAAAAGGGATCATTTTTGGAAGAACAAATAGTACCTCTGTCCTTAATTTTGCAGGCTCAATTGTAGGGTATGATAAGCATTTAAGTAAAAAAAGATCAAAATAATTCAAACATAAGTTTTCACATAACAATTCAAATTTCATAACGTGAAGCTCGAATTTTCTTTTGTGTTATGTATCATATTTTCTGCAAGCCTGTCGTGGAAAGAGTTCAAAGTTCTGTTTATTTTCTACAAAAGCTTAAAATGATTGATAAAGTAGTGCCAAAAATATGAATTTTGTTATTATTTATCAGAGCTTCCATTCCTTTGAACTATATTCGTTATTCATCAATTCTAGAATTTTATTAAGCCATACTATTATTTGTGAAATTAATATTTATCTGCTTAAAGACAGAGTTGTAATTTTCATGTTATTTTGATAAATACATTAGTCTTAAACTGGAAATCATAAAGTAAAAAAGATCTAGGATCAAGAAATACAAAAATTGAATGCTACTTCATATATAATATTTAGAGATGAGGCAATGTTTCCATGAAAAGAAATATAAGGCTATCATAACCTGGACTGAGACTGCACTTTTTGAACTCAACAATGAGTGAGCTATTATGCCAAAGAGTGACAAAGTCCCTAAGTAGAGTTCTAGGCTTTGATTTTTTATCCATACAGACGTGTTGTTATTTTTTTTATTCTAAATTTTGATGTGTCCGTATCTAATCTCTTGAGTCATTATGTTAGTAATGTATAGTTCAACACATTAACACCCCATATTTATCAACCTCGGTAAAAAGGTAATTTTTTTTTTGCAAAATAAGTGCACCCTGTGTGGCTTGTGTAATACTTAATGTAAAGAAACTAATTGTAGAGAGAGGAACATTTTGGCTACCCTAAGTATTCCACATCACCATGAAAATAATTAATACCACGTCTTCCATTGTACGTGAACGGGTCTACCATTCATTTTATAGTTTACATCTTGTATACTTAAAAATACATTTTAGAGTAAATTAGTAGAAATATTTTTTAAAGTTTATTTGTTTAACTAAAAAAAGTTCTAAATAAAAAAAATTATAACTTAATGTATTTGATTAAGAATATATATATTTTTTTTTTAAATCGCGAATTTTCTTAGCATTGAATGCGTGAAGCGACCTCTAATTGCTTCGATTTTTATATTAGTACATTTATTTATACAAAAAAATAAATAAATTTAAGGGGTAGTACCAGCATAAAATATTCTCTACATATAAATTGGAACCATAAACATAATATGTACACATTTGTATGTATGGTTCTTCTATTTTTTTTACTCATTATATACAAGGTAATTTCACAGAATATAACTCAATATTTCAACCTTCATTCAGACAATTGAGTAATATTGAAAGGATCCCTTTTTTAAAAGTTAATGAAAAAACAATTTGTGTAAAAAAATCTAATGCAAAAACACACAAGTTTGAAAAAAAACCAAAAACAAAAGGTTTTTCGTTAGCATTAGTTTTTTTTTGTTTTTTTTGCACTCTTTGATAATAGTTATTATTCTCTAATTGACAAATTTAACTTTTTGAACTAAAAAATAAATAAATAAATCAAGTACAGAAGCAAAGTATGCACATACTTAAGTACATTGATATAGTTTATTTTTTCGAAGGAAGGGAAAAAAATAGTTATAAATAATAAGCAGAAGAAATTTATTAACATACATACTAAAATATAGAATGAGGACATTAATTAATTGATTTTTGATGGTTCAATGACGAATCGTCATAATATTTAATAATCTTATTATATTTATTTACATTGTCAAATAATTAATTTTGCTAAAATGGTGACCTTTCAAAAACATTTTGATTTATTGTTAATATATAGTTTTAATTTTGTTTCTATGGCATCATCTAGATTTTAATTTCACCGCCCTAGTTTTTAACGTATCAATTTGTATTTTGCCATTATTTTAATTTGTCATTCGAAATAAATTAAATCCATAGGTAAGTAGACTCATTCTTCCCTCCATTTTCGTTTCAAATATTGTAATAAAACTTATTATATATATATATAATATTACTCTATTGCATTTTGATGTATAGCAAAATAATTTATGTCTGTTTTTTTGATTTCATGTAAAAAAAATATTTCTTTAACCTCATTTTTAAATTTTCCCTGTGGAGAAGTCACTAAAGATACTGTAAGTTTGTTAATTTTCAACATTTTTCAATAAAATTTTAAAAATTAAACAGCTGAGATCTACATCTGTCATATTTTTATCACTCAAATATATTTCAAAGCCCCTATTTAATACCGTAATTCAAAACGTTAGCAAAAAAAACCACAATGGTCCTTATTTTCTCAAAAACTGTAAATTAAAAAATCTCGGAACGTAAAATCTAGACTATAGGGAGATTGAAAATGGTTTCAAAAGTTTAAGAACCCCAAATCAAACCTATACTCCGGTTTTTACCACCATGTAACATATATATATTTCTTACTAGTATTTTCTTTAATTCACCACAACTGTTTAGAAAATGAAGATTGAGTACTATTTTTATTTTTTTTATTTTAATTAATGAATGTACATACATATGTATGTATGTATAATTTTTTTATTCTCTTTTATTCCACTACAAAACCATCATCAAAGGATTTAATTAAAAATAAGACGTAACCGCAAAAAATTGGTTCACCCTTTTCAAAGGAAAAATTATAAGAGGCTTTTAGGGAAAACATTTAAATGTAGATTTTTACTTGAATGAAAGCACACTATTATGCTACAATAGGCTAGACTACAAGTCTTAAATTGAATCGATCAGTATTTTGAACTAATAGAAACATTGTACTCTTTTGTCTTGTTTTTCTTCCTTTCTGTTAGCAAAATAAAGATAAAATATTATGTAGATGTTTGTTATCCTCTATGTATTTTTTATACTTCCGAGAACCTTTATTTATTTATAGTTATCTACATATATCTGAATATATGTATAGATACATTTTTAAAATAACATTAAATTTTCAGTAAACGAAGAAGAGAGGGAAGCATTGGCCTTAAAATCAATATGTTTTTTTTTTTTTTTTTGTCGTTTCTTGTATTTTTGATTATTGTTATCTATCTACATATATGTATAGGTACATATACATATTTTGAGAGGGGAGAGAATGGTATTTGTAGATACATATACATACATACATTGCCTAATATATTATATGTACTGTGTTTCTTAGCTTCTTTCAATACTTAATAACTTTTCAAAAAACAAAATTGTAGACTCTTTTTAGTGTTTTTTTCACATTAAACACACGTATAATTATATACAATATAAATTTTTACATAATATGTTATGTTCTCTTCTGAAGACAATAATAACAATTTAAGTACATATATTTTAAAACTCAGTAGTATATTGTGCAAGCCCCTAATTAGATGTATTAGACAAATGATTTACGAGTAAATATACATTTTGAAGAAAATAATTTAAAAAAATTCTTATTTTGCACCTTACAGAAAGAAAGATCCTCCTCTAGAAAGGTACGGCTCAAAGTGGTCAGATGGTCCACAGAAGGAAACTATAAATGTGAAGTAACTGCAGGAAAGCCATATTATGACACTGTTGTTAATTCTTCTATAGCACGAATTGTAGGTGAGTATCCTTCAGCTGTTTTTAGATAGAATAGGGCACTTCCATATGTGTTTTGAACCCATTTACATACTTCTTTAGCTGCTCCACGTCGGGGTCCTTCTATTACTGGTAAAAGAGATCGATACACAAGCGGAGATTTGGTGGAACTAAACTGTACTTCAAATTCATCAAAACCAGCGACAGAGCTATCGTGGTACATCAATTCTATTCAAGTAAGTGCATACCACAAACCTCACTTCTTTGTAATGTACACCTGCCAAAGTAAGCTGATAAACAGCTTAGAAAATTACTCTTCTCTATGTTGAATATGTACCACTAAATTATGCACATAACGTAGCCTAGATTTGTACCTTCGGAGTTTTGAAAAAAGGGAAGACACATGTATGGGATGTTTTTCTAGCAACAATGAAAAATGAAATACTTTATCACAAGAAAAAAATTGAATTTAGTGAATATAATGTTTATATAATTACTACTTTTTAGAAGAAAAAAAACAATATTTTTTGCTTTAAATAATACTCCTTTGAATAACTTAATAAGGTTCAATTAGGAGGCCTTTATTAGATAGAACTTTTTAGTTTATAACTAAAATGTATTTATGTCATACATAGACAAAATAATAACTTTGTCAAAAATTAAAGATCGTAATTTGAATCTATATTAATTATTGCAGTATATGTTATTTTCCCAAGGAAAGTTCCAGAAATTTTCATTTTATATAGAGAATGACGATTTTTAAAGTAAATTTATTCTTGTAAATATATGTACGTGAAGAGGTAATTATTCATTAATTATAAACAGATTAAAGAAATTAATAATTAATTATTAGAACTTCAGCATGAACCAATTTCTATTCAGGAATAATTAAATCTATGCAAATAGTAGGTAATTACTTTGTATGCTTCTTCAAAAACAAGGCGATTATACTGATAATATTTTTAAATAAGAAGATTAGTTTTATATATGCTCGTGTATATTCATTGTTTATAAATAGAGCTCTTTCTGAATTAGTAAATGTGTATATTTATATATATTTGGAGAGTATATGTATAATGTTTGGATAAAGACTCTTAATAATGTTGACGTACACGTTTTGAAAGATAGAATGCAGAATTTGTGTATTTTCTCGGGGTATTACATCATATAAGAAATTCCAAAGGAATCTTGTCGTTTATTATTTCATAGTCTATATAAAGTTTTTAACGATCTATGCTGTGTATCATAGACAAAAAATGATGCCCAACGAATGTTTTGATTGATTGAACTTTGCTCTAAAAACAACATTTTTCCTCATAAAGATTTTCAATGTCTCTTATATAGCCTAAATGGACCTTCTGTATTACATAGATGCTTAACAATTAAATACTGTTTAGTGCTAAATCTTGTTGCAAATATCTTTCCAATAAAGTGGGGGGGTTTTTTATCTTTCAAGAATTAATGGATAAGACTAACATGAAATTTATTTTTTCTTTTTAAAAAATATAATAATTTACTTAAAGTTATTTATTATTGACCTTCTCAGTCCAGAATTTCCCAAGATCTCGTTGAATTCCAAATTTATGGGAAATAAATTAAATATACTCACTTGTAATTAAATTTTATTATTTACAAATTATCATATTATATGTTGATACTAGGTATCATATGACGTCAGAAGGGTGTATTTTGAGAGAAGTGAATTTGAACTAAAACTGTAGGAAACAAAGTGTAAATAATATTTCTTGAAAGTTAAATTTCAGGGTGGGCTTGCAGGTAAAAATTTACTTGGTTGCGAAATTTCATTTCATTTTTAGGAAATGTGGTGTCAAATTCCTTATATGTAGTTTGAGCTATATGATGTAAAATGACTATATAATAAATTAATATGAAGATATTTTTGACATTGTTTACGTACATTTATTTTAGAAATATATATGTAGTCATAGTAATGACGTGAGTAAAAATAGACTTTGATTTATTGTCCTATTTTATAGAGGTTCAAACTTGAAGCCATAGGTTTGAACTTATAATAGCTGGGATTATATCAATATTCATCCTAATTGAAGAACTCTGTCGTAAAAAAAGAATTACCTGGCCTTTCGGGTGTACAGTTCATAACGTATGTATGTCACATTTATACTTTTTATAATTATCAATAAAATGAATAAATTTTAATATGAAAAACATGCTTTATGGGCATTTTTTTGAAATCGACATTTTTTTTTCCAGGTGGATTTTTTTCCCAACAAAAACTGATTTATATTTTTTGAAGACATTTTCTTGTGAATATTATTATGATCATCTAATGTGACTATTTTTCATTAAATCTTGAAAATCTTATCATAATTCTTAATAATAACTAAGGGATCAGTTCACTAGTCATGAGGTACTACTTAGATTTATAGTTATTTGTGATATTACAAAAAGGGAATGATCCCTATTTTGGTTCGATCTCATCATGTCTGCATGAATCATAATTTTGTTGGTAATACACGTCTTCTTTTTCTTTCTTTTTTGCATGGAAGTAAAGTGTAGGTTGTTCATTTTTTGAAGGAGGGATTAAAATCTCCTTGATTATATTATATAAATAAAATGAAAAACAATTTTTGAGAAGATCTCATCTCAAAACACCTTACTCACTCAAAAAAAATGAATTGCCTTTTTATATACGTTCTATGCAAATATGTATAATGTATGTACATATATAATATGTATAATAGGTCTTGTACATAATATACACTCAGGTTTTAACTTATTGTTGCTTTTTACATAATTTTAGGACAATTTCTACCAGGGGATCCATAAAATTAAGACCATTGAAGTTATTTATTTTTATATTAAACTAAATATAATAACATATATGTATTTTTTTTACACTTTATAAATTAACCATTCTTATGAAATTTTACCCAGAGATTAATAATAAAATATCTTCTTTCAATTATTGGTATCTATTTGATCAACAGGAACATAAGCCATTTTAATTTAATATATGTACACTGACGTAGAATTTGTATTCTATTTAGTTTAATTTTCAAAATTGAATGGAGCATTATTTTTCTAATTATAGAATTGAGCAATTTGTTTCTGAGAAAGTCTATAGTTATTTATCTTTAATTTATTTATTGATTAATTCTGCGTATTAATCATAAGAAATATACATTTTTTTAGGTTATCAAATGGACTTTTATTATTTATAAAAGCTACTCATGAAAATATTTATTTGTTGAATCTCGTATTGGACTCTTGTTGTAATTACTTTCAGAAAATGTTACACTAATCAATATTGTTTTAATATAACCTTATATACCCAGTAATCTATCGCTTTGACATGATTAAATACTCATGTAGAACATGCAAATAAGTATTAATTCATTTTGCAGTGTCAGCTGATTTAAATAATAAAAGCTGATGAAAACAACTGAAGGTAGAATACATTGTATTTTTGTTTATTTTAAAAGTGAGTCTTGTACATGCAAAATATATTGTAATGAAGCGTGAATACAAAATACGTAAAGAGGAATAAGCAAAACGGGGACAACTCTAATACTTGTTGCAACTGATTCCTTAGTACCGAACGTTACAGCATCAACTTATAACAAAATAATCAATGATTAGAAAAATAAAAGCATAAAAAAAACTTGACCAAAAGTTTTCAGATGAGTAGGAAGCGTTTTCATACTGAAGGATATTGATTATTTTTTCCTTGAATCTGGAGAATAACCCAAATTCTATGAAATAGTGTGTTAATTACTGGAAGAACGAAATTATCATTGTAAATTTTAAGTCAATTCAAATTAAGAAAAAATAATTATTTTTGCTACTTCAAAAGTGGCATGTTTGTGTTCTAAAAATTTTGAAATACATTCTCAGATACAACTATTTGTTTTTTATGTTTGTCAAAATCACTTAGTTATATTTAATTATATAAATTATAGTACGTAATAGTAAGCAAAAAGATTTGCAGACTATTTCAAATAGTTGATAATAAAGTAAATCATGTTTTTAAATAAAGGAATTGAAATATTTGGTAGTATTCAGAAAAACACTAGAAGAAATTGATTTTGAAGTAAAGTGTTCAAATTAAATGATGTTTGGGAATTCAAGTATTTACCCTATTTTCTAAATTTATTTATATACATAAATATAACATAAATATTTAACATATACAATCCAATATAAAATTTGAAAAAATTTCTGTTATCATAGTTTTGTTTAATTTATTATCATTGTATGTAAATTATGAGTTGTGTGTAAAGAAAAGTGATTCTAATAAGTTATTTTTAGTGCCATATACAATGTTGATGTAAATTTTATGACTATAGCTTTTTTGATGTTGGAGAAAAGGGGCATGTTGCAAATGTCCCCAGTCTTCCCTAGATTAATAAATGCAGTAAATGTTTATGCAAATACATAATGTATAAAATCGATTTTTATTACGTAATATTGAAGGTTACAATTTAATGTACCCATAATATAATGTAAAAATATCTATTCATCATTCGAGATCATCTTTGTTATTTGCGAAATGTTCTTATTTTGATACTTTAGAAAATTTTTGTAGTATATCAGGGTTCATCTTTTACACTCATTCATTGTATTTATTGAAATCGTTGAATTAGTGTTTGAATGACCAATTAATTAAAATATATTGTTGCTGTTTTCATTTCATTAGCATACATTAATGCATATCACTTATCAATTTGTGTATACTTTATTTAGTTAGTTGTTCATTAATCCATTTAAAAAATCAAAACTTTTTGATAGAATGACGTTCCAGTATAGAATGGATAGTTATACTTTGACCATGAAAAGTTTCTATATACTAACTAATTCCTTGTAAACTTATTTATCATGGCATTTATGTTTGGATACATAGAGATTAGAGCAATACCAATATGGATTTTTTTAAACCAATAACGATATTTTTGTTTAATAAAATTCTATTAATCAGAAGATTTTTTTGATATCATAATGTAACAATTTTGAGAAAAAGACAATTCACTTCAATAACTGGCCGATTGATCGGAAGAACTCTAATATAAATAAATATGTAGTTATAATATATGTCATGCTCTGAGTTCTAAATATAACTGATTCATAGAAATTTGATA
Source organism: Lepeophtheirus nordmannii (assembly GCA_963680855.1). NCBI lineage: Eukaryota > Metazoa > Arthropoda > Copepoda > Siphonostomatoida > Caligidae > Lepeophtheirus > Lepeophtheirus nordmannii. The sequence continues at coordinate 31,458,204 of OY804518.1, read as the reverse complement.
GTTGAATTATTTTTTTATAAAAAATAAAAGGCTTGACTTCGACACTAAATCAAAGACTCGAGATTTGAATAGAAGTCGTAAAATGTGACACGTGAATGTTTCTGATTCAGAATCCATAAAAAATAACTTAAATTTTATTCCAAACTTGAGAACTACAGCTCTAAATAGATAAATACTTATTAAGTACAAATATATATTTGAGACAATAATTGTTAATTTTAAACCCAACCGAGCTAGATTCGATACAAAAATTGAGAATCGTTTGCTTAAGTGATACAAATTATGTACTTCATTTTGGAAATCTTGATAAGATGTTTATTTTTTAGGGGGGGGGGGGAGGAAGGAAGGAAGAGGTGCGTATATATTATATAACCCTCTCTTTATACAGCTAGGAGTCGGAACAAGGAAAGAAAAGAATGTTTATGAAATTATTTCTCCGTCAAAAAGTTACTACCATTACTTTTTGAATAGAGTAATAATTTTTTTTAAGATTAGACGAAAAACAATAGAGAAGAATACCAACATCGTGAAGGCAGCACACTCTAATCATGTGTCAAATTTCCTATTTTGTCTTGTGCTAGACTGATTGTGAAACTTAAAATTTGAATAACGTAGATTAATTGTGGACTCAGAATAAAAAATGAATACAATGATTTTAGGTATGATTTTTATTGAATTCAGTTTCAAACTTGGATTGAAAAGATATGATAAGCATAATGGGACATGATGGAATCATGATGAAAAGAAGGATTCATCTATTCGGAAAATTTAAATCAAAGATAAAAAGTTATAGAAGTTGTAGAATCCCGCCGTATACAAAAGACTTGTAGTTTCTTACAATTTGACTATGATCCAGATCAATTGCGATCTTATATATCACGAAACAAATAGAATAGTACGACATATAACAGAAAATATGTTGAAAATTTTTATGAGAACAAATCCAGAAAATAATCAAATGAATATTACAAATGCACTCAATAATCTGACGGATGTAAATAGATAATACAGAGGTGAATAGTTATAATCTACAAATTTGTTAATGAATATAAATGAGTTAATAAATATTAATACTAATAAGTGGATTAATTATATGATAGCAGAGCCTAGTAATGATATACCATAAGTGATAATGAAATGAACTGACAATAATAGATAGGGACTAAATTCAAGAACTTGTGATATGTTAAACATATAGACATAAAATGTCAATTTGATCTCTGCATGAATCATTTTATGGTTTTTAGGATAGACAATTTTTGAAACTTGAATTTTTTTAGAGAATAAATAACTGATAATCTGAGTTATAAAAAAGAATATTTCCCTATACTTTAAGTGTATCACTTGCTTCAATATCTGTTTTAATGTGCGTACCAAGATGAAAAAAAAATTATTTTGATTTTTTTAAATATGTATTCTTTGAAAATAACAATGAATCTTAAAAAAAGATGGAAAATGTGTCTGGCTCAATATGGAATGAAAATTGTGATGTAAGTTTTTGAAAAAGCAGCATTTTTTGTCTTTGTAATTGCAATTTCGAAAATGTACTTCTCACTTTTTAACTATTAAAACTCGTCATTAGACTATATGAGTTAAAATAAGTAAAAATATGTATGATCTGCGAAAAATGTATATTTCATTTTATTTCTATCGTTAAATTATAATTCTATGAATGAATATTATAATAAAGGAATTATATGAAAATATTTAAGAAAAAAATATCATATTACATACATGGCATTTGAATTATAATAAATAAATGCTATTATTTCATTAATTATATAATAATTGTTCATTTTAAATATTAATTTTTGATGAAAAGAAGTCTTGAATAAACTTAAATACAAATATAATTTTAAAACGAAGATGTATTGAACATGTACAAAGTATGATATAATTAATGTATTAAGTAACGATTACTATTTAATAAGCAGGGTTATTTTGTAAGCAAATACTTACATCATTGAATAAAATTATTTTTCTATATATTTCTTAATTTTTAATTACTATGTGTACGCACAGTTAAAAGTTGTATATGTTTAACTAATGTGAATATATCTATTCATTACAGGCAGACAATTCAACATTGATTTATTATCCAATAAAGGAAGAAAGAGATGGGCGGAAAACTTCAGTTTTAGGAATCAAATTTAGATTAAGAGAGCATTTTTTCAGTGTAAGTAGTATTGGGATGTATCATCTTGTTTGGAGCTATGAAGGTTCCTTATAGATTGGTAGTAAGTAGAGTCAAGTTTTAACCCGAAGAAGATACTGAGACACTATCAGTTTTAAACTTAAATCAATACACACAATCTATACCTGTTTGTGAATGAAGCAATGCAATATAGAACATATAAGCACATGTGCTAGTTCGTGTTGATTTTGAATATGAGAGTAAAATAAAGAAGGAGAAAAATCGATTTAGATATTTTCATTAAGACGATAATCATAAGATATTTTTGAACTAAAAATGTTATAAACAGAGTTAAGACTTTCTATATACAAAGAAAAACTTTTTCTATACTAATTGAATCCATTCTTTATTTCAATTTACTCCAAAGTCATAACTTCCTTGTTTCCAGAGAGACGATGATAGGAAAAATATTAATACAATGTTTGCGCCATAGATGTTAATACTACAGCTTCCATAAGATATAACCTATAACTGTGCAATAACTAAAGAGGAAGCACTAGATAGTACAATAATAATGATAAAGAAACTTGTTGCTATATTAATTACTTTAGCTATAAAAATACATTTTTGTTAAAAAAAGGAATATTACAAAATGTGGAACAAGTAACTTTCTATCAGCTGTTAAAAAATCTCTATTTCCGAAATTATCTTCCTTATTCAAAATCATACAGGGGTGGGTTGAGCAAAGAATGTTGTAGTAATAAGAACTCAAGAGTTATAAAAACACTTCAATAATGTTAAATGTATTCAATCTTATATTTATAGTAAATATAGACACATAAATATAAATTCAACATAGATTTTCCGTGTAACGGCCATCTTGGCATTTCAAATGTATATATACGTACTATGCTGGTTACATTATTAGTTTTTATTCTACATTATTAAAGATATTTAAGGGCAGCAGATTAAAGACACATACAATAGCAGTTACGTTGCTAATTTATATCCACTCATAAGGAAATAAGCACTGTTAATCAGAATTAAAACAGTAGAATTCAAATACCTACAAAATTTATTGAAGTAAAAAGTCAAATAAAATATTATTATTTATGTAAATATATTTGTATAAAATCAGAGTGAGTATCATTTTAAAAGGTGTACACACCTAACAATCCCGAATAGACCTATATTTGTCTATCAATTTAGTTTGTATACTAGACGAACGAGGTAGGAGATAAAGATATAATTTTGCAGGTTTGAATAACCCTATAACATAGGTATGTATGTGATTAATTTTTTTAAACACGGGATTTGATTTTCACCTTTTAGTTTATGATAATAAAGTGAAAAAATCAGAAATGAAACGTTTCAATGGACTAATTTAAGTTATACTAAAGTTATTATTATTATTATTACAAGAAGAAAAGTGAAAGAAGTTGGCTTTTGCAGTGAAAGAAAATTAATTTTATTTTTAGTTACATAAGATAAGAATAATGTTTTTATGAAGTTTTGAATACTCTATTAAAAGTGTTCGACCTGAATGCTATGAAGTTTCTGTTTATTACTGTTTCTTAATTATACAAAAAACTAAAAAAAAACTTATCTCATTAAATAATTTTAAGTTTTATTTTTGACTTGTATAACTTAGTCATAGTTTTTTGTTTTTGTTTTTTTTCCATTTGCATTTCTACCTTCTTTCCCTCTTATTTTTATATAAATGCCTCATTTGCATAATTTTTATGCAAAACTTTAATGTTTAACTTTTTTCATAGTTTTATACGAAATGAACTTGTACACGAATATAAATAATAAATAAAAGTATGTTATGATCATTCGGGCTATGAAGGGTAAATAAATGTAATCAGCATTCTATTCATCAAACAAGCAGATAGTCTTCAAGTTTTTAAAGTTTATGTCAGTAAAATAGACCCTTTTCTATGATTTAAAAAGTTCATCCTTAGCCGATAGAAAAATATTGCTCTATTGAGTGTAAATATGTATATAACAGCTGTTACATATATCTTAGTCATTACTTAGAAAATCAGGCTTTTTAGATTCAAGTTTGATATTTTATGGCGTTTATGAGTTATTTTTTTCATGTGATGATGTCATACGTTCATTTTATAGACTAAGCTTGCAATATTTCCTTATTTTATCCAGTTTATAAATTAAAACGAATCCATTTATCGCTGAAAAGACAATTTATCATAGGAATGTCTACTCTTTTGAAAAAATTTTGGTGTCAATGGATTTGCTTCTTAAAAACACCTTCTGACTATATCATGTGTAGACCGGATCTTGTGATAGAGATTTGCTATTTGAAGATTGACCCCTCATAACTCTTAGAGAAACTTTCAACTTTATTCCGATAGCTGGAATGAATATCCGAATATAATACTAAGAGCATCAAGCTTGAATTTAAAATGGCCTGTTTTTCTAAAACTAAGTCTTATTTGCACTCAAGATAGCAATATAATATTGATTAAAGACAACTTGTTAGGTTATGCAGAGTTATATACATAATGAGATTGATTTATTTCAAAAGTGTTGAATATACATATTTCCATTTTTAAAAGGAAAAGTTGAATAACAATTAATACTCAATTAATTAATTAAAATGGTAATAAGATCTGTTTTTGTGTACATATTTCTTCACCTTAAAACTTATTTACAGAGAACCAATTTTAAGAATTTTTACTTAACATAAAATTGAATAAATTCTTAATTATTATCCATAACTTTTCCCATTTTTGATTTCATTAATTTTTCATCTTAAATTTCAGAATCGACCCGATGTAAAAATCAAATGTACAGCAATGTTAAGTCCAATTTATTTAAAAAGCTCAGAAGTGAGTCTAGAGGTAAAACTACCACAAAAAGCACCTGCTTTAGAAAGCCGAGAAAAGAATAACATAGATCGTAAGTATTTATTTAAATATTTTGATACATCTTAGTTGCATTCATTTTTTAAATTATAGGAATATATAGTGGTCTTATCGAGATAATAGATGATGACAAATATTCCTCTCTTCCAAAATCAAAGGTTAAAGAGATAAATGATGACAAAAATATCGTTAATGGTTTCAAATATCATTTCAATTACGCCTTTCACATTCAATGTTGTATCCCTTTATGTATTGCTTGCTTTCTATGTCTTAGTTTAACCTAATAATAAATCGAATATTTATTTAATTTTCCAACGACAATGTATCTTTCGCAATTTTTATAATTAAATATAAAATTTATAAATACATACATATATTTATAGAAAACAGTATCAATAAATAATTTCATTTGGGGCAGAGAGGGTTTTATTTATGCAGAGATGTGGAAATATAGTCATTTTTAGTGATCATAAAAATCATGTCTGAGATGACACCATAACTGTACTGTAGACACTTGAATAAGGAAAAAAAATGAGGTGGCTGTTATTATTTTGCTACTTTGCTACTAGTTTTTTTGTACTCCATTTGAGTACATCGCTTCGAAAATAAAGAAGGAAGTCGGTCCCCATAAAATGTGTATTTTGTGGCACCTTTTGACAGTAAAGTATATGATTTGGGGCTATGTATCTCAATATGTAAATATTGACCTATTTAATAAATGTGTTCTCTACGGGAGTTAAGAAAGATTGATGACAGCTTCAAAATACATAATACAGCTTGTGAACTGACACGATTTTGAACTGATTGACGCTCGCCTGGAATAACTCTTTTTCTTACATCTCTAACAATCCGACCTACCAATATTGAAAGAAAAAAATATGAAAAGGAAGATTAAAAATGACCTTGGACTTACTGATCTTCAAGTCAGATAAACAGCTTTTACACTAAATAATAAATTATATTTATAGGATTGTGTTAAGAAAGTGTAAATTAATTAGTATAAATGAAATCAATCTAATGAAATCAAATTTTAATAAGTAATGAGACGTTGGATATCATAAAATAGGTATTTATTTCATAGAATCCAGAATACCAAACTCAAGGAATGGAAAAACATATACTCAACAAACCAGTACATAAAGAGCTCTTACTAATCTTGGATACGAAAGAAAAATGAGGTAGCAAACAAAATAACGCAATTTCATATCCAAAGCAGAATGCTTCGTAGTCAACGATTCTACAACATATTTTAAGAAAGTCCCAAACCAAAATTTTGCTGGCAGCTTCTGAACAACATTTGTAGAAGTATATGTATATTATATGTATAACCCTGAAAATATTGAGAATTTAAAAAAAACGTAAAATAAACTTCAAAAGTTAAAAGAAATATCTCATCCTTCCATCATAAAAACATATCACCTACTCAGACAATCATACGCATTCCTTATCATATGAAATATTTTAAATCATAACACAAATATCAGCATTTAAAAGGAAAAATACAGCTTAAGCAACCTCTTATTCCTTTGTAGCCCCCCCCCCTCCAATATGTACATAATTTGCCCATTAAATATGTATTGTGTATGACTGTCACATAATCAAAACTCTAACAGCAATATCAACAGAGTAATTGATAAAAGTATTTCAAAACTCTGATCCTTTGACCTTTATAAAGGTTTCAGATATCGAAAATGAGTTCAGCAATGAATGCCTATAAATATTGAATCACAAAACACCACCTCGAAATACATTATGTAAGAACAACCACGTATCACACAGAAGCAAATGTCTAATGCAAAAGGACTATAAGTACAATGATATATGTATAATGAATGAGTAGCTTGACACTATGTATATTCATCTCAGATTCAAATATTCTAAAATACGTACTCAATATTGACTAAATTGTATTTATTTATACAGAGTATGTAGATAATTACGTTGAAAATAGATCAGTTATGTAAAAAATATATATCAGCAATTCAAAAAAAAACATATTTTTGTACATTTCAATGTACGTACCCTACATTTTAGTATGTATATTTCTAAAACGAAATATTATAAAATAACTAAAAACCCGGATGTTTATTTGAAGAAAATTTTGAGACTTGTACATAAATGAACTTATGTACAAAAGTGGATAATTAGTGGTGTCTACGGATCACACAATTCGTATGTACAATGTACATAAATTAGTTGTGGAACCTAACTTTGGTAAAGTACATGCATACTTATATACGCACTGCTGCACCACCGATAATTCCACGCAAAGATAATTAATTATTCATTGTAGTTTAATGTTTTATTAGTATTTACATGTAGGGAAGATCAGTTGAAACATTTAAAAAATTCGACTTTGAATAAGAAAATAAGAAAATTAGACTAACGATTAATTTTTAAGAAATAAATAGCTAGAATTTTCAATATATTTTAACGCATTAAGGCATAAAGATATCTTGATTAAGACATAATAAGACTTAAGTGCAAGGACCCTGATTTGAAGTGAAATTATATTACTGATAAATAATTTAAATTTTATTATTCATTCATTCATAGGAAAGTTAGTTTTAACAGAGAGGATAAATGCACAGAAAATTAACTTTGCTTAACTGGCTTCCACATTTGGGTTTTGTGGCTAAAAACATCTTCTCCGAGACTGATCTTGAGAGCCACATCGTCACAAGCATTTGTTTAAATATAATACATGTATGTATGCATTTTTAGGATTGAGATTGATATATATCATTTATCTTGACAAAATGTCTTAATACATGTACATATGAAAAATTAGCATTTCTTCATATTTATTTTATTTGGAATTTCAATCAATTCTTAAATCCCCGATAAATCTTCGTTTTGTTTCTTCAACTTACAAAAATATCAAATAATTATCTTTGATAAGGCAGTTCCTGGGTGCATTTATGTACCAACATACTATTAATAAATTAATATAGGTAATAAAAATAAGTAATTGAATGAATAGTTAGTTGAAGGTACATACTATGTACATCCATAGATATACAAATCAAACATTAAGTTAATCAGATGATCACATATTTTTAAAAAAATATTTCCCAAGATGCTACTCAATCACTCCATAGATAGGCTTTTTATCTAATAAATTAAAAATATTCCCATAAGAAAATCAATTTAAATGATTACTCATAATGCAATAATCAGATTTAGTATTTAGTATGTAGTCGCGATTTTTTTTTTATATTTAATTTAATAGCATGATTTGATAAATAAATGCATTAAATGCTACCAGATTTTCCATGAATTTGCATGAAGTTGTAATTCACATACATTTACAGAATATGGGATATATGTAGCATGAACGGTTATTAGATTAAATTAATTAGGAACAAGGAAATCCTTTTTCATAATTTTATGTATAATTTGCAATAGCAATTTTGTAAAACACTATCATTATTTAAATGAAAAAGAGTTTTTCAATAGGAAAAAAATATTAATAGATATCTGAGTCTTACTAGAATTTTTCGATTAATTGTCTTCTCCCCTTCAACACATAATTTTCGTGTAAATTCTTAGTCACTAAAACAGTTTTAAATTAAAAATTTTGCTCTCCTAAAAATAAAAATTACATTTTACCAAGTATTGAATCAAAAAACCATTTACAAATGAGATAATACCAACATTGTCACTTGAAAAAATTGAATGATATTCTCAACAAATTTTTGCAGAGTCCTTTCAATAGACTTATCATTGCAAACGTTATAAAATTGTATCTATCAATTAAAGTATGAATTAAATTTATATGAAACAAGGTCTTTAAAAAGGAATACTTAAAGAATTTATATTTTACCAAGATACACACAAAAATTGTGTGACAAACTAATATTCTATTTAAGTGTAGACAGGATTTGGTTGAGGGGGGGGGGGGATTTGGAGGATTGCTTTGTCCAATTTTGCATCTTTTTTTTTCTAATAAGGTAAGATTTTTTCAATTTTTATTTTCGAAAATTATTAATATTTATAAATACAATATTGTTAATATTGTAAAAATAGGTCAATAATTTTATGGCTTTAAAGAGCACATATAATTAACATTTATAATTCAAATTAATGATCTTGTTCATAATATTTAAATATAAGATTTACACTATGTATATTTTATTTACAGTTATTACATAAATAAATACAAACTGTAAATAAATAAGTCTCTTTATAGTCTCCACGAGATTAAAATCAACTCACCCATAACACTTTTAAAAACTGATAATAACAACATAAACCCAAGATAAAATAAAATATAATATCGAAATATCGAATATTTTTTTCCATTAAATTCAAAGTGCAACGATCTAAAGGGTTCTTGTATGTATGTGTTTAAGAAAAGTCTCTGATATATTATATAAAGGGTTTTTCAATAGAGATGACACATTTTTATTTCATTAGGGACAGCAAACTACGTCATATTTTTTTGTTTCGTTTAGATTTCTACTCACAAATGGCTTGAAAGTTATCATGGATCAGTACAACCTTGAACAGCCTATGCTAATTATCCAAATTTATTACCAAAATTCACGTTTGGCTTTTTGGAGACATGAAGTAAATTTATTTTTTGGCTCAATGGGTTTGTTAGTAAGCAAAATATGCGTTATTGGTCAGGCAAAAACACCCATGTGCTTCATGAGACACCATTACATCCCGAAAAACTTACTGTTTGGTGTGGATTCAATGCCAGTGGTGTTTTTGGGTCATACTTTTTGTTAGTGATAATAATTGCCACATACGTGTGAATGAAAATCGATATCGACCCATGATAACAGATTATTTTTGGCCCCAACTAGATGGTATGGACATAAATGACGTGTGCTACTTGTCACAGAGCAAACAATACAATTGATTTATTCAAAAGCCAATTTGGTGAACGTGCTATTTCCAGTAATGGACCAGTCAATTGGCCGCCTCGCTCATGCGAGTTGACGTCTTTGGACTATTTTCTATGTTGTCACATAAAGTCATTGGTCTACACCAACAAGTTAGCAACACTAAAAAAGCTCAAAGTAAATATAGAACGCGAAAGAGTGGTAGAAAATTGGGTTCAACGATTGGACTTCTGCAAACATGCCTATGGTGGTCATGCAAAAGAAATTGAATTCCATACTTCATTGTAATTGAATGTACTTCAACACTATAAAAATGAAATTCGTTTATATCTCAAACCTTTTTAATTTTATTTAAAAAATAAAATGCGTCGTTCTTATTGAAAACCACCCTCTATGTAAATAGATAAATTCAAATTTTAAATACATGTAATTCAAATTTGTTTGTGAGTTATTGCTTGCAACGTATTTTAAAATAGAATTGACTCAAGTATGTTCGTATAAACTACTATTAATTTCACTTAGAACAACCCTAATAATAAGTAATTAGTAGAAGCATTAATTTTGCATTTACCTATTATCCATACTTCTAATTACTATGAAATTATTGCTAGAATAATTTTATATAACATAAGGTTTTTCGGAATCATTTTCCTATTCGATTATATTTAATTATAGATCATTATATGCATTTAATTATCTATTGAATGCTCAATGATTCACTTAATAACTTGTGTCATTTTTATATTACTTATTAAGTGCATTTGGTGGTTATATTTTTAAGTTTTGAAGAGAAAAAGAGAAAATAGTAGGTCAAGAAGAGTGTCAATTAAGTTAATTATAATCAAGCAGAAGTAGTACTCTACATGGAACAACTAACAACAAAAAAAATCATTTTAAAAAGAGACTCATAGTCTCGTATATGAATATACATTTATTCATATATTTATAAGTAAATATATGCCTCTATAAGTTTAAGTTCTTCTTTTTTTTCTAACCCTTTGAAGATATGAATAGTAAATTGAATAAAAATCCGGGTGAAATATATATAACATAAACTTGATGCTCTTTCTTGTAGCCATAAAATGACATCTTGAAAACAATATTATTTCTTTGTGACACAAAACCAATTTAATATCAATTCAACACAGGGTATAATAAGACAACTCCTCTACTACATAGGTACATATATATATATATATATATATATATATATATTATGTTGTGTTATATGCGTACATATGTTTTTTATTTTCTGTTTGTGTATATATATATATAGAGAGAGAGAGAGAGAGAGAAATTTGATCACATATAGGGATAAATTATATTCGATTTCAACCTCTGTATGTTATGTAAAAAGTATTATTGTATCATTGAAATAAATAATCAGTGAATTTCAACAAAAACGTCGAGTCATTATACGACAGTACACACTCGTAAACATTAAAATAATTTGTTCTTTTACAATATACGAGTAGAAGGAGAGGGAGACACTGTAGTTCATTCAAAATTTAGTTTAATTTTTGCAACTACATAATGTGTAACTTCAAGTATCAAATTCATATCATAGTTAATGGTATTTATTCAGCTGTATTATCCATTTTAGTATTATTTTTTTCTTTATCAACTTACTCTATCCATGGGTTAAGTTAATAGAGCTCTGAGCCACGTTGATATAAAAGTGATAATCAATAATAGAAAATAGAAAATGTTTATCTATCCTACAATTTTCAGCTTAGAAAAATTGCCAACTGTGCCCTTTGAGTATAGAGTTCTAAAATATTATGTGCCCGGAACCTTGGCATTTTGTATAATTCCAAATGAAACTTGAACATGAAAAACGTACTTTTGGCTCGATATTGTGGATTCCCCCCCCCCCCCGAAAAAACTGATTTTGTTTTTTATAGTCCTCTTCTTGTTAGCATTTTCACTGTCATTATCTATGTACATGTAACTATTTTTTATTTTAGATCCTTCATTAAATCTTCATCTAGATCAATTCACTTGTAATATGGGTATTATATCAATTAATAGTTATATGTGAGATCGCAAGAGGGAGTTTTCAAATTTTTTGTCCAATCCCATCAAATTTTCCTAATGAATCATAATTTAATTTCCATATATAAAAAAGAAAAAAATAATTATTTTACGCTGTGCACCCTTCGGGCACATTGATAAATAACTCAGCGTGTACACGAAGCCAAACTTCGTATCAGGAGAATACTCTAAGTCCATGCTTGAATGACAAATTTACATACACCATAATAGGGGAAAAAACGACAACTACGGAAATGAATAATAAGTAAGCACGGTTTCTTATTATTATTTGCTGAAAACATATCAATTTACCCCAACTAACGTGTAGCAACAAGGTGTATACATAGTATCCAATCAACTCTTTGACTTAAGATAGAAACAACTAACTGAATGTTTAACTACATCTTAAATAATGACGTTTTTTGATGCAACACACATGAGGAAAATAGGTATACAACTCGTTTTATAACTCAATAGTTAATTAATATAAAAGCTGCAGAGTCAATATATAATTATCTAAATCAATACCTACAAAACAAAACACCTGTTACTGAGAAAGATCAATTTACTTATACATTTTTATTTAGGATGTTTCCTTTTTTTTCTTAATAGTTCACTCCACATAAATATTGAAATTAGTTTGGAAATTTAGATATTAACTTTATACAATGAACTTTATTAAAGTAATTATTTAGGGGTTTTTTTTAGAGTTCAATAGTTTAAAATTTTCCTTAAAAATACTTGAGTATTTTTAAAACTGATAAGAAAAAAAACAATTCCGAAATCATAATTTGAGCTTCTTTTTTTGGAAAATGAATTTGTGCAGATTCTTTTAATTACATTTTAAACGTCGGGTTTTAAAAATTAAATTGTAGTAAATTAGATTAAATATCATTAGAAATTTTTTTTTCGTCCTATTTATCGAGTAAAGATAAAAAAAATATACCACTTTTTTTTAAAAATATTTTCTATAAATATAAACTTTTCAAAAGGGCAAAATGGGAATAAATTGTAATTCATGTATAATTACCATAAAATAAATATGATTGTAAATTTAGTTATTATCAAGTAACGTTGTAGTAAATGTCTTGGCTCAAAAAAATAATAATATTTAATTACCCTACTTAATTTTTCAATATGACATTAGGTAAATGAATAAAAACAAAATTTTATGTAATTAATTTTTTTATTAGTCGTTAAGGTATTATTTTTATAATTTAATGTCTATGACTACGTTAATTTTAATGTAATTTATAGTACAATTGACTAAAAAAAATTAGTTAATAGACTACTTTTCTTTATACCCTCTATTTAATTTTAATTATTTTTGAAACCATTGTACCCAGGATTGTTCATAATGAGATATAAAGTACCATAGATGAAGTTTAATTAACTAAATAAATACAAACAAATTGTTAATTATATTATGTACGCTGTTTTTATTGTATCTCGCAACCTTTCCCAAAATGGCCAAAATCAGTTGGTAGCTAGCCAATTAATTTTCCTAAGTATGAAATTACTCTTCATATAACAGAAGTGAAGAAGAGCTAATTAGAGCTGAATCACATGAAATTTTATTATAAGTATGAAAAGCTTATTTTTATATGTATATGTTGTGTAGAAGTAGTAACTTTATATAAGCAGATTATACAAGTCACAAATTGTACGCTTTATAACGTTTAGTTTAATTATTATAACGCAGACCATTTTAATTACATGCACCACATTGATATTATTATCATTTCATTTCATTTTGATTTATTTATATGTGTAGGTTACTTATTTACATGTGGAAAAACATTTTGGGATTTATATTTTTGTAATGAGACGCACAATACATGTCAAATATATATATATATATATATATATATTTTAAAGTAAAAATTACAACCTTAATATTTTCAAAACCCCATAGTATTTCAATGACTTTCAATCACAAAGTATTTCAATACGGCATTTGAATGTTTCATATCATTTCTTGATGTCAATATTATACAATTTGTAGTGATAAGTTACAACTTATAAACTACTACATTGATTAAAATCTACCAGGAAATTAGAATTTAATTTTTTTCGAATTCCAATAGAAATAAATGTTTTTATTTTTGAGTGAGTTACATCTGTACCAAAGTACACGTCAAAATATTCCTTAGTGTTTGAGATACGCGTCTTTTTGTGAATAGTTAAAATCGAAATTTTTCGGGTTTTAGAGAAATAATATTGAAACCAAAAAATTTTCAATGAATATTCCAGATTGAATTCTTTTGAAATTTTGACTATCCGAGGGGTACTTCTTCAGATACATAACATATTACTCAAGAAACCGAACATATGATTTTTAAATTTAATAGCATATATATTTTGTAATTATTGACTTAATAAAATTTTTTAACTGTTTTGAAAATTGGAAAAAACGTTGAGTCATGTGCATTGCATCAAGGGTGACTACTTTTGAAGAGGGATGAAGTTAATTTTGATGGTTAAATAAAGAATTTTTGATTCCCATTTTTTTTTTTTTTTTTTTTTTGCTACCAAATTTCCATGAGTTAAGGAATAATTATATTAGTAGAATTTCTTTTAAAAAACAATACTATGTTACATTTATGTATGAGGATATATTATTATTATTTTTAAAATAAATAAATGTATGCCTACCTACTGTGTGTAACATTTCATGTCTAAGAGAAATTTCAAGTGCAAACTCCATGGTATATACCCACGAACAAAACTCAAATAAACGTGTATATAATACATACGTATTTTATTTATTATATATATATATGTATATATATTTATTTTTTTCAGGAATAAAAGGAGTAGGTATATACAAAGAGAAAGGATTTCTAATTTTATGTTAAAACAAGGCAAAAAAATGCATTTGAAAACTTTCTAATAATAAAATTAAACAATAGGAAGTGCATTACACATTTTTAAAATACTACTTTACTTCATTTATTTTTTTATTTTCCGCTCTTCAATACTCGTATATAAGTATATGGATATTGTTCATAGGTATTATATTATAACATATACCTTACCTATGTATAATGTTATTTTCAAGATAAAGAAGTGATGTTTATAAAGATTGTTTTTAATTCGTAAATTATTGTACGTACATGGATATTTATCTATTTTGAATGCATTCGGAAAAAGATAAATATATGGGCGTCAATGGATGGTTCTTCATTTACTCTGATGGAAATACATTTTATTTATAAATGTAATCTGTGAATGATACAAAAAAGTATATTTTATGAATCAAATGATTTTAAGTCTTCATCTCTTTGCCTTTGTCAAATGATTATAGAATCCATAGGAATATCTTAGGATGTACATTTATTTTTAGCATTACCTCAGATTAAAAAAAAAAACATTCCTCGCTCAAATTAAGAATGTAATGTGTATCCAAACATAAATTATCACATCACTCTCGATTCAGTTTCTAAGAACTCTTCATATTTTGACCTCCCCCCAAAAAAGTTTTTTTATAAATAATATCGCGGTAATATCAAATTAATCAAAACATTTTTCCTTTTACATACATACAAACAGGAAATGTTTCAATTGACAGAACTTCTTCATTTTGTAAAGGAGAATTGTTGAGGTTTGAGAATATTAAAGAAATAAATTGTACATTGACTTCTTCCAATGTTGATCCGTACTAACGTGAGAATTGACCTTAGGAGTTTAGACGTCACATAGTAGTATAATTTATGTATTTCGAATCTCTGTTATTATTGTATCTGTATTTAACAAAAATGTAATAGACAATTTAAACTCATCTATTATGTCAGAAGAGTAAAGCCCTATTTAAACATCACGTAGTGTCATTTTGTAACAATTCAAGGCATTCAACTATAAAATCTTTATGTTCAAAAAAAGAAGATTTTATAAGTACAAGAGATAATTATTAATAATTAGTATCGTTGATATAAAAACACTATTTAAATTTTATTTCTTTTGTCAATATTTCCGTAAGCAATTAACTGAATATTGCTTCTTATAGGTATTATATCTGTAAAAAAATATATTATGTTTCAAATAAGAGAAATACAACTATTTAAACCCGGTGAGATATGGTTAATTCGAACCATTGTAACTGATTAGAATAATTAATTTTTCGTTAAAGTATGTATCATTCATACGTAAGTATTAGTTTAATTAAAAAGCAAATTAGATCAAATATTTGGTTTAGATTTTGTGCATTATTTTTTACAATTAGACATCAAGAGAAGATGTAAGGATATTTTATTGATTAAGAAGCCTCATATTGTGTACCAAGAATAGCTAATTGTATAAAAATTACCCAAATAATTGCAATGTCCTATTAATTATACATATTTATTTGATTCTAAAAGCTATCTTTAATATAAATGTTATTAGGAATGTACAATTTGAGCCGAAAAAATCCATTCATACAAATTGTTGTATGCACAATTATATAATCAATAGGTAAACAAAAAAGACAATCATACAAGAAACCACCGGTATTCTGTAGAAGTTGGTTCACGAAGTATTTGTCTGAAAATTGCTGCATGCTTGTGCAAAGATCACAGTTTGGCCTTGGAAGAGAGCTTCCATTTTGAGAAACTTGTCGCTAGAATGCTGTTCATTTCAGGCTAGAAGAACTTTTCAATTTACCTTGAACAAGGTCGAGGAGAGGAATTTTTTAAAAAAGGAGTGGGGAGGAGGGGAAAAACAAAACGAAAAAGGAATGAAACACCGATCTATAATTTCTTTCAGTTATTCATTCAATTGATTTCTGTTATGGGGAAAGCATGAATTGCAAATATGCAAATAATTGTAGATAAATAGTTATTAAAATAGTAAAAAAGTCTGAAAATTATGTATCTAATATGTACATAGACTAGAGATACAGTTTTAGACATCCTTTACCACAGGTTTTGTGAAAATAGATGCGTTTAGTTCAAAGTACACTTTGTAAATTAATGCATTAGAATAACTTATTTTAATATAAAGGAAACATTAATGGGAGTTATAGCATTGTTTTTTAACACGTTAAGGGTAAATGAAATTAGGAAAGTATCACTCTATTCAGCCTTGTTACAATAAAATACACATCCATTATCATAAATTGGATATTAGTTGTCAAGTAAAAAATAATGTCTTTAAGCTCCTTAAAAAAAACATTTCTAATGTACATTGAATTTGAAGCCTTTTCTTAATAGACACGCGTCTTAATTGGCATTTAATGATATAAGCGTTGTAATGCTTTGAAACTTGTAATTAAATGGTGTGTATATATTATACTGGTAGCCCAACTGCTTATATACATATATATACCAAGAATGAACATGCATTTCTTTCACATGTAATAAATATTCCCATTATGTTACGTTGATTAGTTGAGTTTGTATCAAATCTATTAATTCTATATCGTCAAGAGTAGTCCAAAGTGTGGGAAGAATGACAAAAGCGTTCAACTATTACCAACTGATTTGTGATTTTATTTTCAAATTTATTTTCATGAAGAAATGGTTCAAAGATTTAATGAAAGTTTTACCATTACTTTAAAAGGTGTTGACATATATTATCTGGATCTGAATATTTTATTATGTGTAGATCATATTAGTAGCTCTCAACTGGTCTTGCACTCATACCCATATTTTAGATACATTATTATTGCCCTAAAATTCATTTAGTGGGATTTTAAGTAGTGAATTCCTTACGAAAAAAAAGAAATTGTTAGGTCTCAAATTTGATGAGGTATTTTTGTTCTGTTTATTAATAAATGGTAATTTTACTTGAGAGGTCACACCAATATTTTCATAAAATATAAGCTCTCCG
This sequence comes from Lepeophtheirus nordmannii, assembly GCA_963680855.1. NCBI lineage: Eukaryota > Metazoa > Arthropoda > Copepoda > Siphonostomatoida > Caligidae > Lepeophtheirus > Lepeophtheirus nordmannii. The sequence goes on along the minus strand of OY804518.1, from coordinate 31,440,487 downwards.
CAACCTACAAGTTGAGCAACACTAGCTTACATCATTTTGCCATATACATATTAATTTTATATTTATATATATTTATAATTTTCCAGAAATAAAAAATAGTTTTGGCATTAACCCAATCAATGATCAATTTATAAAAGAAAAGGTTCCTTTCCAACCTATGTAGTAAAAACTTTAGTAAAATTGTTAAAAACTATTATTCTAGGGACATAAGTTTAAAGGACCCTCGAAATTTTGATCTACATATTATGTACAAGGCATTAGTTGATAAAACAAAATAGAAAACTTTGTACAAACATTTTACGTATATAACTGTGTGAGTGAATCTAATGCTTCTAAAGTTACCTATCATTCAAGATTATTCATTTTTCACACAAAAATGTCTTATGCTTGAAAAAGAAATTTATTAGATCAAAAGATAACGAATAGATAAAAATAATTCCCATTGAAGATAGTTTCAAGATATATGTAATATGCAATGCTTAAATAGGTTGGGAAAAGAGACATTATTATCACTGCACTTAAATATTCAATATAAATGAATATTTTGTCTCATATAAAATGAATAGTTAAACGTTTTAAATCACATTTAATTTACATATGTACATAAAAATGTTGTTTATTGTTGCAGATAATTTATCTCTGAACTTTTTACTCATAGGATCAAATTTTTAGTTTATAAAAGGTTCATACAAATACTTATATATAATACATATGCATACATAATTATTCATATATAAATGCATAATTTTTGTATGCATTATGACAGCCATAACATGCATGTACAAAACTCCTTTGTTCTTAAAAATAAGGTTGTACATATACATATGTATGAATACACTCGTGTATGTTTATATGAAACAATGGCTTTTATTTCTACAAAATACCCATTAGAAAGTTTTAATCTCTTTTATGGAACAAATTATGTTATATACATATATTAGATGTATGGGATTTTTTTTTTTTTTTTTTGGCTTTTGTTTTAAAAAAAAACTCTGTGGAAGAATGTACCTGTGCTGTTTTAACATCCTCATTTCTCTTTATTGATATTTGCAATTCACATAAATCAATAATTTATATATGCTACAAAATATATACATAGAAAGGATTTGAAAATTTTTTAATCGATATAAACCTACATACATGTGAATTTTAGGTTTCTATGACTTTTTATTCATACATATGCTTTTTTTCTGTGCGAAAAAAAAAAAAAAAAACTATGGAAGGTCTTCTTTTCTTTTTTTTGTAAGGAAGCATCTATACAAACCATCATTCTCAAAAAGTGGAAATATTTATCAAAACTAAAATAAATGAGTATTTTCATTGCTAAAATGAAGATTTCGGCCAATTCATAGGCTTTAATACAAAAAATTAGCCGTAAAAAGAGATATGGTATTTAAAATTAGAATAAGTAGGAGTAAAAAGAACTTTAAAAATTAATTACTTACAAAATCATCACAAAAATACATTTTTTTTTAATCCAGTGATAATACAACTGTTCATACCTATATATGAGTCATTGTGATGGTCCATCAGTCTTGCTTATGTTACAATTTTCATTGGTATACAAAAGATATATATGGAAAAATACAATTAAATAAAAAATAGAGTAGAAAATTAGAGATAAATTATTCTTTATTTAATATATAGTAAAAAAATATTAATAATTGAACAACAGCTACTTCTAGATAAACCAATCAATGTACAAAATACATTTAAGGGGAAGAGAAGTAGTAAATTGACAGCTGGCAATGAAATACAATATAAATTTATATGTTAGATAGTAAAGTAACAGCTTGTCTAAATATAAAAAAATCTTATTAAGGAATTGACGTTGATCTCATTGACCGTGAGTAATTCAACTCAAAATATTGGACATGAAATAGAAATTATTGCTTCTTCTCATTAACAGACTATAAAGAAGTAATTCATAGAGGGTATGACAAAAAAGTCATTAGAAAACTTATGTATTTTATCTATGTAAGTATCACACAAACACTGTGAAGTGAAGTCCTAGATTTGACAAACCTTGAGTATACAAGTAATAAATATATTCATTTATTGTAGAAAGAAGACATCAGTAATCTACTTAGGTGGCGGACAAAGACCACTCATTTTAAAATATAAAACAAATGTTGTGTTTGGTCATTTTATATGTTATTACTTTTTTCGGTTGTTAAATATTAGTATCAAATTTATTTTTCCTTGAGTATATAGTAATATATTATATTAGGGACGTCATAGAGGAGTTAAACCATTCAAAATACTCTTAAACTGAACTAACTATAAGCTTATCAATATACATGTACATATATATTAAAAATACATTACTACAATTCATTAGCAATTAGCAAATGTTCTTGCGTCTCAAGTTGAGATGAGTTGTTGGTCTTTACTGAGTTTGAAACTTGCACGTAATCCAATTAAAATAGGCAATAATAGTTCAAAACATTTGGTAACAAATTAACATGTATTCCTATATACTGCAGTGTTTTTGTTTTTTTTATTATTTTTAAATTAAGTATGACATTAATTTTTTGTACAAATATGATTATAATTAATTTTATAATTAACATAACTAATATAGGTAGGGTTGTAAATACCAACCTCTGGTTGATCGGAGTAATCAATATATCAAAAACATCAATAAACGAATAATTTCAATGGTGTTAGTAACGCCTTTGCTTTTTTCTGCAATGGATAACCTGTTTGATTGCTTTCCCTTCTGTTATTGCGCTGTTATGCAAAAAAAATCTTTTAGTGAAAGAAACTTTTAATAATTCCATCAATCTCATCTCTGATTATTATCTATACCAGGGGTGTCAAACATACGGCCCCCGGCCAGAAACAGCCCGCAAGGAGGTTCAATAAGGCCTGCAGGATAATTTGAAATGGAAAAAATACATAAAAGACATGAATTACATTTTTTAATGAAATGTAATTCATAAATTATCTGCTAGGGGCGCATGTTAGTCTTTCTATATAAGTCTCATGCAATTTCATGTAAAATTCATTATTATAATTTTCGATTCCAGTTACTTAAAGTTTGTGTAACTTTGTGAAATGTTTTATAAAAGTGTTGTTCAATAAATTTTTAGTTAAATTCAACAATGTCCTTGTTCTTCTTTAAATCAAAACAAAGGGAAGACATGATATTTCGGTTATTTATAGCTAAGTGTGCTATAATTTTAATGGTCCGGCCCACGACGTCTACATAGGGGTCATATGTGGCCCGCGATGTGAAATAAGCTTGACACCCCTGGTCTATACATTACCTGCTTTACACTACCAATAACAATACAACTTTTAGTTTAGCATAAATTAAATTAGAAGGGTTTAGATTCAAGTTTATTTTTCTGTGTTACTTTATTGTTATTTGAGCAAAAAAAATAATAATAATATATATTAAATTAAGTAGTAACGAGTAATGAATTACTTTTTCCAAGTAGACAGCATATTACCATTTTTTATGTAAGCACTTTTTTAAAGGTGAATGCATCAATATATGTATATCCACTTATTGATATAAATTAAGTATAACCTTTGCAAAATGCCCATTCTATCAATCATTTTGTATCATACTAGAAATGATTCCATTTAACGTAGCTACAAAACTCCCTATCTAATACATATCAATTTCCTTTCAAAATTAATTTATTTATGTAAACTGTTTAATCTAATAAATACACTTTTTGATCTAGTTATCTGATGTTTCTCAATGATTTTGAAATGTAGAATAATTATATTTTAAAAAAGCTAAGAAGAGACTGAGTAGGCTTTACTTAACCTTTTATTACATTTTTTTAAGTGCTTACTAAAACCCTAAAAATTATATTTGCTGGACTTGATTGAAATCCAAAAAAGTTACAACCAGTCCAACAAGGTACATACAAATGATCAACTTTAGGAAACACCCAAAAAGAAAATGACACAAGAAATGTAATTAATGCTAAAGATTGTGTACCATACAGATAAGCTTAGTTTAACTTGGTAGTAGATCTTACAAAAACAATTCTTTAAACGGAAGCTTTTTCAGCATAATGCACGGAAACGACTTTTTTTAAAAGAAATGAATAACTTTTTGTAAATTAATCCTATTATACTTATGTACAGTTTTGGGAAGGACACATTAAGTTGTACATTATCTCTTAATGTTCATATCCATAAGAGAAGAAAGTTCAAAATTATCAAGTGTGATAATTCTTATTTTATCTTCTTTTTCATTTATTCTTTTTAACCTAAAAATTTGATACTAGTGCTCTAAAAAAATCAAATGTTTGCTTTTTCATCGACTTCAGATGTAAATAAATATCTATATTACATGGAAACAGCCTCAAAGTGGAGTTAATTCTGTTATGTAATAAATGAAAAAATTATTCTTATTGTACTCTAGGTATACTAAAGACATAAGTATTTGTCTTATTAAATGAAAATGTTCAAAATTGAATAAAAGTTATTTTTAGTGACTAACTCATAGAAAAAAGTGAAAAAAAAAGTTATTGAAAATGTTTCACTCTAACACCAACCCATTTTTATTTTATGTTTAGTTGGAAAAAAGTTGTTTAATTTGATCTTTTTAAAATTGCCTTGTTATTTTTTTAAACACCTGAGTCTACATATATTAACCTCTTAAAAAAACTTTGTATGGTGTATAGATTTTCCTTTTATTTACTTTAACGCCTTGTGCTAAAAGAACATGGATGTTGACCCGTTTAAGATTTGTTTTGTGCTTTTATTTCTTATTTTTTGCACAATAATTATTTTGACATAGATTTTGTACAAATATGTAACATATTTGAAAACAAGCAACAGATATAAAAATAACATTTACTATTAAGATTGTGTATAATATATTTGTGTTTAAAACTATATCAAACAAAAATCCCTAAGTCGTTTAATTTTATTCAGTGCAAGTATATAAGTTTGTATTTACAAGAAATGAAACTGCATGTTCTAATGCGTCAAAAAAAATATTTTAAGAAATGTAATTGTCATTACAACAATCAAAGATCAGATCATTCATGAAAATATTCATTCATCTATATCTTTAAAATGCTTCATCATATTATTGTATTAAAACTTGTACACAAATTATATAGCTAATTAATATTTGGGATAGGAGTTAAAGAAAACTATTAATTAAATTTAAAGGAAAAAATATTACAAAAGTAATTTCTATAAAGGGTAAATACATTCAATATTGGTATAAAAATAACAATAGTCGTTTGTAGATATACTATTAGTAAATAATACATTTTTACATGTACTTGCTTATAGGATATCTACCTAAATATGTGTCGATTCACCATAAGTTTTGAAAAATGGAGATTTTTTAATAACTGTAATAAAATTACTTTTTTCACATTTTGTAATAGATATTACATTTTCGAAAAAAAAACAGGTTTAATTAGCGAATTTTGCAATTTATTTTAATAGCTTCAGTAAATAGATTAGTAACAGATTCCGTGGTCACTCACAGTTTTGGAAGCATCGAGGATGCACACCTTGTACTATTAGTTTCCATATCATCATTTCACCCAAAACAAGGAAGTTGTGACTTTGTAGCAAGATTTAGAAAATCTTAATGGACCAATCCTCACAAAAATTTAAATGAAAGATCAACTCATTTATTATTAAAAAGTTTTGCTTATGCAAATGGATTTTTTACCCCTGTATATAATATTTTATCTCAATAATATCCAATGATTATTTCATAATTCATTCTACGCTAATATACATAATCATGTTGAACCATTAAATAAATATATGTACATATATTTAGTAAGTTTAGCTGTTTTAGTAGTTTTGGTTATTATCCTTTAAATAGAAAATAATTTTTTTTAAATATATGCATATTATTTCAGTTCTTAGAAACTTAATTTAGTTAATATTTTACAAATATTTATTCATGTTTTAATCATTATATTTAAAATGAAATAATTATATCTGCATATAGAATAATAAAACAAACTCTTGTAAAGAAAAACTAATAAACACATATTCATTAATTGATTTTATATTTTGATTTGACAAACAAACTTGAATGAAAATTAATTTTGGATCTTTTTTTCATCGATTTTAAAGGTTAATAGATATAACATATATACAAATTTACTCAGAATTTATGATTTTTTTTTTTTTTTTTTTTTGCGTTTTAGTCATATAAATGAAAATAATTATGAAATTATGAAAAGAATTGTCCTTTATTGACGCATTTTGATTTAAAAATTTTTAACTTTAATTTATATAATATAAGTCCAGTTGAAGTTTACTTGATGAACCATATAAATTAAAAAAGAGTAGATAAAAGGATTTAATAGACATTTTTGACATGGCATGATTCAGATATTTATTTAGCCTAAATAAGTATATTAAGTATAATATATCATACATTCGGTATCAAAAAATGAGAGCTAATTTGTAAAAATGAAGAAAATTATACAGATAATTGTGCGTTAAATGCGCTACCAAAAAATAGATACACACTTATATACATATTTGTGGCTTGATTAAGACTCTTATTAGGCAATTTAAAGTAACGTTGTATTTATAGTTTTGAAAGATATACTTCTTATCTACGGTATTTAATTAAATGAAAGCATCTCAATTCAACTGAAGAAAATAAAAAATCCATATTCTACATATTTTAAAATCAAATCGCGTTAAGAACTTTTTTTGGACATCTCATGTTTATATGAAGATAAAAAATATTCTGGTATACCTAATTCCAAACTTTTATCACTTCGATATACCCAAATACATATATGTATATTGGTGCCATACATATGTCTGGGAGTACATAAACTGATAAGATATTTTTCATGACATTTGTTTATAATATATGAACATAGAAATATGTAAACATACATATTGATTTGTGCCTAAAAACTTAAAGAAACTCTTTCACTTTAAATCATATTTACTATGTCTATGTATTTATAAAAAAACCATTTAGAACTCCATCGAGTGCTTTCATAACTAGCACTGATTAGTTTATTCATGATCGATGTACTGAATAATACAAAGTTATCATCTAAGTTAAATTTATGCTTCAATTTATAAGGGGTAAAGTGGAGGGTCTTTGAGGTTTAAAATCCTTGTTTTTTAAGATGAAAAAAATAGGGTGAAGAATTTGTGGTTTAATCTATGTAGACATGTTTTGATTTAATATTTTTAGGCTCAGATGATTAAGGTTATTTATCGTGAAAATGTCTCCAAAAAAGCAAATTAAAACATGGGTTTTATGAAAATTCGATCCAAGGATTTTAAAATAAATACATGTATTTTAAGGAGCTTATGGTTGATCATTTTTATGTCATATGACTGTTTTTTGGATAATACCTACTATTGGAAAACTGAACTACTTCAAATACTTCCAATAGACTATAAATTTCCAACTTTTGTGTATGAATATAAATAGATAGTCAGTTACCACTGTAATAATATTATCCTCAGATACCAAATATTATGATATCAAGAGTTTAAAATCATGGAGCAGTTATATGAACTAAAAAAACCCTCAATAATAAGGTTTTTAAAATACCTATATGTAGGTTTATTAAAATCCTTTCAGATTTTTTTTTTTGGAAGTACATATCTAGATATTTTGACTCTGAAAATTAGCTATTGATGCTTAATTATATATTTTTTGAAAGTAGTGAAAGACGTACCTAAATAATTAATTATTAGTATTTATAAACATCTGTTTATTTATAATAAATATCTTTCTTTTCATACTAATTCATTTTTTGGCAACCTTTAGTGCACAAAATTATTTATATCATTCTTTTCATCACGTCAATCAAAATGTCTTTGATAAAACCATATAGATTCGTTTTTTTTTTTTTTTGTAATTTAAATTTATAACTTTTTACTTGGATATAATTGAAAAACAAACAAACATATTTGAACATGACGGTCTAGAAAATCCGTGTTATTTTTTAAAAGTAATTAATTCTTAATAGTAGGATATTTCAAATTGATAATTGTTTCTGTTTACCCATAGTGGAGTGTTATTGAATTTTAAAAAATCATTACTTTTAACTATTAAACATCTACTTAAAAAACGATGCTTTATTGAAATGTAGAAAAAAAACCCTTCATGTTTCCATACTCTATGCTTCAAGATAATAGGAAATAAAGTAAATTCTCTTAAATATGCATAATATTTTCTTGTCATCAAGATTATAGAATTATTGAACATCTATATTTTAGTTGTTTAAAAAATTTTTTTAGAAAGTATTAAAATATGACAATAAGGATTACAAAAATATCAAAGGAATTGAAATAATCTTACTTAGTTATTTTTATTATTACTATTATGAATGTTTAATTGGAGAAAGGATTCGTTAGTCATTGCTTTTATAAAGTTGAGCAAGATATTTGATCAAATATTTATGTTTATTACATATATTAATAACTTTAATTAACATTGTGTCTCTGTTTAACACGAATAAAATATATAAATTAATATAAATCCATAAATATGTAGACATAGTCTTTATAAATCTGTAGGATACTCAATTTTGTGGAACATACCGTAAATAACCGCGTATAGAAAGCTTTTTTTAAAGAAATTGATCTAAAAACCTAGGTGCGTCTTATCTATGGATAATTTATTATAAGTTTTTCCATCGTTTTTAGGGTCAAATATTCACTGCGTTCTATATATGATATCGTCCTATACGTGGGTATTTACAGTAATTATATCTTATATAACAAATGTTCCTCACGTTATGTACAAAAAGTCTATAAACTGTAACTTTTTTTAAAAATACTTTATGTTCGATATTTAACATATATAGCTAAATATAATAAAATCATCTTTTGAATGAATATTACTCTCATAATCTACAGGGTGAGTGCGCTCTATGACAACAAACTTGGGGCCTGCGCTGATGCGCAGTTAAGCATTAAGTTTTTTGTTTCCTCCTCAGCTGAATGTTTTTGGCTTCATCTTAAAAAAAATGGCTGAAATCTAAAATTGTAAAGTGCCAAAAGATTGGAAAAGAAAAAGTGTTGTTGTTTCGATTCGCGCCGGAAGAGACAACCAAGAAATTGCTGACTTCCTAAAGTTGGACAATAGCTTTGTCTGGAAGGTCAGGAAAGAGTTGAAGCGATCAGGAGGAGACTATGAAGGGATTGGATCAAGATCAGCCGAAAAAATGCGTAAGAATTGCTTGAGGGCCTCCCATTTTATTGCCAGGGTTGACAAAAAGATCAACGCTGATCCAGACAAGTCTATGAAGACCATTGCACTCGAAATGGGGGTATCAAACAAGGTTATCCGGGACTACATGAATGAAAAATTGACGGCCAAGGCAAAAGAGAAACGGCTGATGCAGTGCAAGATGCTGCTGAACAAATTGAAACATTCAATGGATCCTGAGATGCTCCAGTTTTTCTCCGATGAGAAAAACTCTTGTCAGGATCAAAAGATCAACAAAAAGAACAACCACCGGTTATTCTACAGACTCAAGGACGTTTCCATGTCATGCAGACAAAGGCTTCGGCCATGGTCATGGTCTTTGGTGTCATTTCCTCCGAGGACCATGTCAAACCGCCCTACATCTTTCCGACGGGCTTGCCACACCTCCAGAATTACCCAAAAGTGGCTTAGTGATAATTCTTATGATTTTGTGCCACCAAACATCTGGCCCCCTAACTCCCCAGACTTTAACCCCATGGACTATTTGGTGTAGGGCGCAGTTGAGTGAGACACTAACAAGTCTCCATAAAAAAAAGGAGTTGCTGATCAAAAGGATCGAGAAGGAGTTGAAGGCCTTGAAGAAGGACGACGTCACCAAGACATGCTCGAGATTACAGACCAGGATCGAAGCTGTCGTATTCGTTAGCAGAAACTTTATTAAATAAAAAATAAAGTACATTAGTTCAGCTTGCAAATTATGTTAATTTCATGAAAATCGATTTATTAGTTCATGAGATATTTAAGTTTTTTTAAAAAGTAAATTTGGTTGTCAAAGATCGCATTCACCCTGTACATTAATAATAATGTAACTGTACCATTCCCCACAAAAAATAAATATTATTCAGAACTTTATATGCACTGCTTTTTTAAAAATTCACATACGTATTGAAAAATCATTTTTTCAAGGACAAAAAATGCATGAGTATGAATTGAATTCCAATATTTGTGAGACAAAACCATTTGAAGATGATATATGTATTTACATATTTTTAATTCAATACATGTGTGTAAATAAATTATAATAAATACATTTGAAGATAGATTGCCCTTATATTGAAGTATGTATGTAAGTTTATTAATCTATAAATGTATACCTACTTGGTATACTTCCTGGTGTTGATGTAGCTTCAAAAAGAATTAAATATGATTAAAAAAATTGGAAAACAGTGATTCACAAAAGAGATTTCAGATGATGAAATTTTAGTTCTAGTAAGCAGATGAAAAGGAACAAGGAGAAGAGTAAGTATTATTAAGATAATAATAATATTATAAAAATAATAAAGAAGAATATGTTTCATGATAACACGAAAGAAAGGAAAAAATATGAAATTGGAAAAACATACATATGTAGGCATATAACTTATCTACTATATACATATATATATATTCTTCTCTGTTTTAAATAAAGAATAAGTAAGAAAATCATTCTGCACGCACAAGTAAAAAGTACATATATATATATATATATATACAATTACATTTTCTTAAAGATATAGTAGAATATCATATGTATCCATCTATTTATTTATCTACTATATATACATACAATATAGATAAAGTTATATATATATATATATACCTATATAATATCTGGTAGCTAGCTCAAATATATAATAAGTTCCCTTAAGTAAATTGTGATGCATACAGATGACAGTTTATTGCGTGATTTATGTACTTTTCTTATTCGTATTTACAAATAAAATACATGGATTTCGTTCAACTTTGATTAGAGAAACGTGCCTTCAACTTATTTGATGCTACTCTTTTATTTAATATACATACATAAATACATTGACGGATAACTGATTAGTCATGGGCGACCCTGAAATGTTGATTTGAATAAATATTTAACAAATGTATGTTTATATTTTTGATTTTAAATCTCAATTATTAATTGAATCTTTTGAAATGAATTACCTATATGAATACAATATAGAGTGTATTTTCACCTGACGTCATTATTGACCATCTTTAAGAAGGCATACACAACCAAATTCATAATAAATAAAGTTTTGGTTTTTTTTAAGATGAAAGAATAGGGCGAATAATTGCCGTGCATTTAGATATCATCATGGAACCGTGAAAGTACTTTTTTTTTTCTCATTTTATAATATCTCAGACTTTAATATATATCAAAAATATGTTAACACATCATTAGACATTCAAATTTACATTGTGTAGCCAATAAACTAGCAATTACATTTGTAAGGATCGATAATTTTCTCCAACAATCCTACTTTTTTGGTACTTAATCCATTTGGAGCAAAATTAAAAGTAAAAACTTATCCATTTCATAGATATTTTTCACTGCGTAAAAATTTAATTGTATTCAAATAACACTGTTTCTCTTTGGCATCAAGTTATACTCAAATTTAAGTTTTATTTTAAGGATGAAGCTTCCTCAAGATGCTTTTTAAAATTTATTTATTTTATTTAATAGATATACTTAATATATAATAGAGGACCCAATATTGCGTCACCTCAATTTATTATGCAGTCTGTAACGTCAGTGAAAACACAATAGACAATAAATACTTCTCTGGCTCCATCTAGTTAATTAATGTGACTATAATAAACAAATTTGAACTCGCCATTTATTTGGCCGTAGTAGCTGACAAATCTCAAAGGATTATACGAGATAAAGGTAGAAGAAAATGATTTTATGTCTTCCTTGACATAAATATCTAGAGTTGACCTAGGCTTCAATCGACTAATCTGTACCCTATCTACTCTAGAGTCCAAAGAAGTTAGAGTTAAAAACAGAGTTGAACAAGAACTGTGCGGAAGAAGTAAGCTGTCATAACTGTTGCCATGTCTTCTTATTCACTCCCACAAAGATCATCATTATTTTCAATTGTTCAAGGTCAGATTATTTTATTTTGATTTATATATTTTACAAAGTTATATGTGCCTAAAAGATTTATATGCAATAAATAAATGCCCAACTTTTATTGAATTATCTAAGGGTCACTACATGAATATATTAGAAGGGGCTATGGGTTATTTATTTTCAATGTCTTTAAGTTTTAATAATTTTGAATATTTTGTGTGATTTCAGCAAAATTTTATCAAGAGAAGAAGCAAACACTTTCAACTTGGAATAAAATATAAAGATACACATTTACATAAGTATAAATACCTACTGATTTATATTCTACTGTCTTCAATCAAAAGATCTAAGGATATAAAATTTACATCAAAAACGTTTTCTTTTTTTCTTCACCAAGACTTGTATTATGTAGATTCTAGCTAAATATGCTGTTTCAACATAAAACTATGGAAAATTTGTGAAAGAAATTAAAAGACAAGCTTCTAAGAAATCAAGTTTCTTTTTCAGAAGTATAGAACAAGGATAAAAAGGAGGATGTTACAACTCCACTTGTAACACCTCGTAGTTTCGCATTTTCCTTTTCTATTAGAGCTGATACTTTTAACCATCACATTTTTTATAGAATAAATTGTAGGTATCATGATCCAAAATATTCATTTGTTTATGTATCATCAAATTCAGCTGATATCAAGGGGGTGAGGCAAACAAATACATTTATTTATTTATTTAAGTTAAACAATTTAAATCATATTTCTGTTCATAAACGCATAATAATGATTTAGAATGTTTGACAACAACCTTTCACTAATCCATTCATCACTAATTTCATTTTATTTATAGTAGTCTGTTTAAGTAGAAATTACTCACTCCATGTATATGATAAAATAAATTTTAATATATATTATAAGTAGATACTTGTGTTTGTATGAAGAAAATTATTGTTTGTTTCAACTTAGTCAAATCATATTTAGTTATTTGTTGGGCTTTTTTATGAATATATTATGTTCAGTTTAGACTAAGCTATTATGTTGAAAGCTCATTTTACATTGACTTAAAAACCATATTGAATTTGCCAAATAGCATGAGAATATAATTGATTTTAACAATGAAGGTAAAGGGCTTTTTGTCCTTTGATTTGTTCTATTTAAAAAAATGAATTGGTATATGAAACACTTTTTCATAAAAGGTTACTTTATATTTTTAACAAAAATATTTTTCATTATAAAAAATTTCTACAAAGAATGACAATTCTATAGCATCATTGGCATTTTTTCTACTTTTTTCTTAATATAAAGTCAGACATTCTATCTACCAATTAGGTCTATGTACATCCCAATTTAATTATAAAATGGGGATATTTGCATATAACGGGTGATAACAGTGTCTACCATGAGAAAATAGTTACGTATAGATATATATCAAATATATGTACAAAGATAAATTTGTTAATGGGTTGGAATTTGTATTCGACTACGTGAGCTACTTTTCCATATGGATCATTCTTCGAGCAAGTGGCTGAAAGCTTCTTTACATTAATCACTCTGAAAGGTTATTTTCTTTGACCTCAAAGGAATATCCATATCTTCTTGTAAACTCTTGATCCTTGCTCTCCTATGGGAGTTGATGTATTTCTTATTAAGAATAACTGTTTAGGGTATCAAAGCACAACAATGGGTGTATTTATTTTTAAAAAAGAAGAAAAAAGAGGCGGAAATAAGACTTAAAGCTCAAAGCTATGTATAAATATTGAAATTGTCTCTCCAAAAAGATCAATTTATTGCAAATAGATAGGAATTTCCTACCTTCATTATTTTTTAATCCTTCAACGTGTGTTTACTCTATGAACAATTAATTTATTGTTTATCCATTAAATAAGGTAGGAAAATTGTTTAAAGCCTTATTGATACACCAAATTAATTATTTTTATTATATAAAGCCTAATATAGGTCTGTAGGCATATGTATATATATATATAGGTACATACACGTACTTTATTAATGGAAAAGGATACTTTGTGGTGTTGGTACTAATGCAATTAAGAGCAATCGACGTGATTCTATGTATTAACATAGATTACTTTATAAAAGTTAATTTAAAAGATTATTTTTATATAATATAAGTTCATTGATTAATCTAAGCTCTTCAATTTTTCCTTGATTGCACCCTGTTTCCTTCTTCTCCTCTTTCCTATGCAATTTTTTTATTTAAAATTGCACTCAAGGGCTAATCTTATAAACTTGAGTGTTGCATTTTTTCTTCTTCTTCTCAGGAGTTATATATTGATGTGTTCCATTATCCTCTTAAGTCAATAATTATTTGATTTAACGAAAAACAAAAATGGAGACCATATTATAATATGTCTTAGGTTATTTGATTCCTTCAAAGGAAATTCAGCTTGAAAGAATTAAAATCAATCCATATATTTATGCATTATAAAGAAGCTGTATCGTACATATATATATATAACATGACATATAACTTTCTTCGGCTATCAATTCTTTTGTACATGATTTATTTCTTTTTTTTTTTTTTTTTTTTTGGTTTTGGAAGGAATGATGTATGTATGTCCTATATTTATAGAATCAATATTGACTTCCTTATCGGTTATTTTGTTGTTGTTTTTTCGTTAAAATATTGATCCCTGAAAATATACAGATTATGTTAGTTTTATTTTTTTCTATCATATCTTTCAAATACGGTGGTAAAGGTTTTTGATGTCTAAAAATATATATCATGGAATAGAAGAAAAGATACAAATGAAAGGAAAATATATGCTTATCATTTCTTATAAAATGATGATTAATTAATATATTAATTTTCATAAATGAAATGGGAATAAAATCATTATATTTTTCCAAGTAATTCTTGTTGTTTTTTGCTAAATAAAAGAAGTACATATATGCAACAGAAAGATTAATGTCTAATGTCATATATGTATATGCTAAAATGTATCTAATATTACTTTTAAAGAATATATTTGTTTGTTTGTTTGAAAACAATGTAATTAGTCAAAATTAAATTGCATGCACTTTAAGGGGATAAATGAGTACAAAAGTACATTTTACGGAATTTGTATAATATAGAATGAATAATTGATATTGTATGTTTAATACCCTTTGTCTGGAATATGTTCAATTTATAAATTTATTTATCATGAGTAATTTTCCAGTTTTCCTTATAGGGGGAATCCATATTTATAAATAACCAATAAATTTTTATGACCCTATTTCTCATGGAGTTTTAATCAATGTTTTTCTATAAAAAAATATTTACTTATATTTAGAAGTAGAGTTCCTTTAGAGTCCATTTTTTCTTCTTTCTTACTGCTTTATTCATACAGAAGTAAAAGGTTCAACGTTGAATTTGAAATTGTGGATAATCATAATTACGTTTATGTATAAATACTCCATTAATAATGATTTTGATAATAATACCGTAATTATCTATGTGGGTATAATTATCATGTTTTTTTATACAAAAACCAAAACATTTTGATTAATTGTGACATATAAAATCATGTCCTTCTTTTTACATTTTGATCCTCAAATAGACATTCAAATATAAATATATATTCACTTTGTAGTTTGTCCCGTCTTTAGAGTAAAAATTTTTTTCTATATCAGGGGTTTCTAACAGACTTGTAATCTGTCTGAATTATGAGTCTATTTATTTAAATTTTGTTTTATTTGAAAGGTTTTCAGTCTTGTTCACTTATATTAATTTGGAGTAAAATATTTCTTTCTTAATACTGGAGATTTATCCTTCCTCTGAATTTTAAGTCCGGTTCATAGACCGTATGTTTGACATCCCTGCTCATGACCTTTTTGAATTAAGGTGAAGTTTTAAAAAAATATTTTGGCGTATTCATATTTTCTGATAACGATTTGAAACAATGTTAAATTAATATGTTTACAGCACAAACAAACATACATATATAAAATCATATTTAATTATTGATATCCTAATTCAATTATGGTTTTTAATTAAGCAAGCAGCAGCAAAATATATTTATATGTATAATTTTATGTGGTTGAAAATATAACCACATGAGTCAACTTTGATATAATCTCATTTTCATATATATTTGATAGTAAAACTAATATAAGCATAATTTATAAATAGAATACAAATCTAGAATATTCAAGTAATTCATTCAATGTATGCACTTTTTTTATTTTTTTTTATCTATATATAATTATGAACCTCTAGAAATATTGTAATATTTTTTTCATCATATAGTTTTTTTCTGATCACATGGTAACGAGAGGGTCTGCAAATACTAGTATTGAATTTGATCCTCAATTTTTTTTTTTTTAAAAGGGTCATAAATAATGTGCAAGATCATACGTAATTGGGTATGAAATCTAATATCATTTAAATAAAGGAGTTCATTAATTTAAGGGGTGGTCAAAAATCCTAAACAAAACTCCTTCTTCTAAAATATATGTACATTCATCAAAAGTATTTGTTATCATATATACAAACTCAAAATGATGTTTACACTCTTGTAACTGATAGACATATAAGTCATTACTTATATTTTCATAAGTATTTAAGAACATAAATAACTGTAATTATCGACTAGATATTATTCCACTATTATCAAACTTCATCATCAATATAATTATCAAAATTTAAACTAATAATGTAATGTTATATATATTAAGGAGTTGGTTTGTAAAGTGATTCCTAATTATAATCTTAAATTATATCAAGGAATTAGTCATTGAAGTAATTACGATAATAATCTTTTAATTATTATGCATTAGTACAGAATCATAACAATTCAATTTGTGAATTTAAGGTTTGAATTTAAATGTCTATTGGTATTTGTAGGATATTATTAAGTTTTAATATGTACTTATATATAATATACATATACATAGGTACTTTAAATTTTGACTATTTAAAGCTACATAAAAGTAATGTAAACATACATACATATGTATAACTAAATTGAGTGATCATATCAAATCATTTAGCAATTTGACAATTATTTTTTGTATAATTAAAATTAATGTTGATAGAAGTATTTAAACTTTTGTTAATGTTCACATTATTGTATTTTTATTTTAACTATCCTCGGGGATTAATATATGTATATATTAAATGGATAATCGATAGATGGAACTTAAAATGTTTATGTGTACATAATTAGTATGTAAATGGACAACTTGACTCAACTTTGATGACAGCAAATGTGCAAAATATACTGTAATTTTATATTATTTTTTATTTTTTCAGAGTATTGGTAATTCTTGATTTTATAATAATTGAAACAGTGATTTTTTTTTACTACTTACACAAATTTAGAATATTTTACACTTTAAACATGATACAACAATGTACTATACATTAAAACCATTAAAATCTAAATTAAAAACACCTTACGTGATCCATTATTAACAGCACAAACTGTCGTCCTAAAATATTTTTCACAATAAACATATAAGTTATAAAATATAATAAGTCAAAATATATTAAAGAATGAATGTTGAATTGATGATGTTTATCTCCCTCTTACAATACCTTTGTATGTGTCATACTTTCTATTTTCTAACACTCAATGTATATAATTCTTTGGAACTTCACCGAACTTTCAATGTCACACTAAGACTTATATATGGTCCTTCAAACCCATACAGAAGCTCTATCTCTAGGAAGGTCTTCTTTCTATTTACGTTTTGATACCTTCGCTATTCGTTGCAATTATTGGTTTCAAAATTTTGCAATCCCGAAATATGTGCCTTATCGTCTTTTCTTCTTTGCTTTCACTACAAATTGAACGTTCGTCCTTGAAAGAATTTCCATCGTCTTATTCCAGGGAAACTCCACACAAAGCATCACTATTCGCTAAAATATTAAAAGGAGACACCCTTGCTCGAGGAACAAATAGTCAGTTTAATCCAGTTTTTTTTGGAAGTTGAATCAGATATATTCCTTTTTTATTCCACTCCTGATAGTTGAAAGACCTCGCATCTCAGGATGTGTGCCGTCATATTTCACTTATAGAGTCGTCAATTATTTTTTCCTATTTGTTTCAACTTTTTATTTTGTGCATCCTTCTACGCAATTATATTCCCTAAAACTTTAGTATACACCACTTTCTGAAAGGGTTGGATCGTTTTTGGTATTGTTGATATATTTATGTGTATTTACATTTTTTGTTGATTCATTCGAAGTCCTGAAATGTTCTTCAATTTTTTTTGTCCGTCAAGCTCGATTATCTTTCCATTAAAACAACTGAACCATTGTTGCCAAAGGATTTATTAATTATCCTACATGAATACATCACTAAACCTGTAATAGGACAATTTTTGCAGGTGTACACAAACTGGGAGATAAATGATTGGGCTTATTGGATCGCCTTGCCACACTTCTTATTCTTGGCTCGCTTTCAACAACAATTACTGCGTCAGGATCATTAACAGAATATATGTTTATGGCTTTCCAAAAATAAAACTTGAGGAAAGGGCATTTATATAGAGCAGATATACGGAAAAAATGTATCTATGCAATATTAAAAATGGCCTTATTTCAACATAAAATATAAACTATACTTATTGTAAAGTTCTATATTTATTATAATATTCTTTATTAATTCTTTTTCATTTTTTGATGACAAATATAATAATTATAATCAGATAATACTACTAAAGAAATGTTTCGCAATACAAAGATGTATCATAATTATATGTACATACATATGCATAGTATGTATGTATATTGACGATGAAAATAAGCTGTATAAACCATTCATATATAAAATATATTGGAGCATAAAAAAATAAGGAAATCTAATATATCCAAGTCTATAAGATTAGTTTCTTGGATATCTGCTTATAATCGTAGATATATTTGTATGTATAATACACCACTTTTCAAATAACTTTATCAATTTGATATATGAAGAGGATCTTACTATTTCACAAATACCAACAGAGTATTATTAAGTAACAAAAATCCATATCTATATATGTACTTGTATATATTGAAAATCTAAAAAAAAAAAAAATCTCATATCTGATGGAAAAGAATCCCAATCTTACAATCATGTTTCTACTCCCATTTCTTTTTCTTTTTTTGTTAAGTTATCTACTGCCCATTAGTATACTACTGATCATTGAGCATCTGTGAAACAAATAAGTTTACTCATATGTTGATAGTACACCAAAGTAGGGGTAAAGAATGAACACGTACATACAGGAAGACCAGAGGCAGTTGTAACACAGAACAGCTTTTTCTTGAGCATTCTTTGCATTATATAGTGGAAATTATTATTGACAAAGACCAGACATTTTTGTCAACTTATCTTTTATAAAAACTCTTTTTCACGAGTAAAAACAATATTTTTGTCATAATGGAATCAACTTTTCATTATTTTTGCTGCTTTACAATTTGAATTAATGACTCAACGCCCTGAAAAGTGTTAGTCTTTTATGACTTAAAATATATGCTTTAGTCTCATTTTCTTAATTTCCTACTCAAACTCAATATGTGTAGCTTCTGCATCTGTGCCCATAGCCGAGAGCAGTTCATAAATTTGACAAATCACATACAAATGCAATTTAGGGGGGAAAATACCTACTGATCAATAATAAATAGGTGTAAGTACATAAGTTGCGATAAATTTTGATACTTCTAAATTAAACCTGTTCTCAATAATAATTTAGCCCATAGCTAAAAATGTTGCATCTGCCCGGAGTCAATCCAACATGCATATGTATATATAATATATATTACAGATAATGTTCAACTACTTAGCCTTAGAAATTAGAGTAATGATCAAAATTAATTCCCCTTTTTTTCTCATTTTTTTTTTTTGTATTTCTATTTCGTTTTGTTTTTGAAGAAAAGAAAAAAGTAAATTGCATTTGTTTAATTAATTTTCCATTATGAATGCACTTACAAATCAAATAGAAATTAAGCACATCGGGTTTTTTGAACTATGTACATAATTAGTTAGTCCTTTTCCTGAGGATATAAAAACAGAATTTGTTTTTGTTTTTTTATAAATTTACCAAATTGACTGTTGCAATTTGATAGATATTTTTGTTACATTGATATTAGGTAGTAGATGCAACAATATTAATTAAATTAATGGTGCCCTAAGCATTTTTATACATTTCTTTTTTTATTATTTAGGATTAGCTATTTTTTATTTATTTTTGTAGATTTTCACATTTTTTTAAGAAGTCTAAAACTTGCTAAAAGCATCAAAAAGCTGTCTTAACCCTGCAAAAAAACTTTTTATTTTTTCTTTAGCATCTTAATTGCTATGATTTTTTTCTGTTTTTGTCAAAATCTAAAAGGGATTTTATTGTCTACAAATAAGTTTAATAATGATCCAGGATTCAAAGGAAAATTCCCACATGTAGTCTAATATTGTTTTGAAATTTGAGATATCAACGATTAATTTTCTCAAAATCAAATTATTAATAACTATGTTGCATTTTTGTAAAGTAAATTTTACAGAAAGTACTGAATATTTCCTTATAGTGTTTGTCAAATTTGATGAATTACATTTAATTGTTTATAAATTAATGTAGTCTAAAAAATCTTGTTTTTTAAAGAAAAAAAAGTGACCTGTGCACTTTCGCTGTGAGTTTACGCTATGTTTTCATTGATAGTGTTCATTTTTACCCGGTATGTTAAGAAACTGACTTATTTAACAAATATTTTTGACTCTTATCTAACATCCTAAATGACTTGAAATAATTTATTTGATAGCATAAAATTAATCATGATGTGCAGTCTTCTCAATGTAGTTCATCCAGTTTTATTTACGAAACAATATAACATACACATACTTTTAACCCTTTAACGCCCACTTAACTTACGAGCGGTCATACTTTTTGATTTTTTTATAAATTAAACCCTTGTTAATTTCTAAGAAGAAAAGATAATTTTTGTAAGTCGATATTTTTGAGATGCTGGTTAGAAACTGCAAAAAAGAATTTATTTTTTGTATCAAAAAATCTGAACAAGGGTTATCCTTTAGGACATTTAGAAAGGTCACGTAGTTTCAGCACTTTTTCAATTACGCAATACGTGTGCTAATCCCATGTAAGTAAATGACATTTTTTTCTTTAATGGCCCAGATTTATAATTGTATCCATGAGGTATTTGAGACCCAAAAAAATTAAATTATCTTAAATTGAGGATTCGAAAACTCATGTATCTATATGATACGTGTGGTGTTTTCTAAAAGAAGTCTATTTGTTATAAAAACTTCAACTGAGGCTTGATTGCTTATATTAGCACTGATATTTAAATAGATATATGCCAGAATCTATATTTTTAAACAGTTTTTGAAGATAAGTTAAAGATTACAAGTTTCAAGTTTTTTGTAAATTTCAATGTAGTTATGGTTGAATATCTGATTAAGTTATTGAAATTGATTAGGTTTAAGGGAGAAAATCTAATTCTAAGAAACTAGAAATATTTTATTAAAATAATATCAACTCACATCTCTCATTTGTTATCTTCAATACATTAATATAAATAAATTATTGTCCTATCCTTGTCGTCTATAATTGCTACTTAGTCATACTATTAATGAAAGAGGATATAAAATAATCGGAGCATATTATTCATTTAAGGGAAGTAATAAATACTGTAATTCATTCATTACTTTAAATAAAGTTCACGAATCAACAATAAATAATATTATTTATGAGAATATATCAACAACATTCATGTCAACATGGATAGAAGGGCAATCTTATTCGAACATGACATTCCTGTTTTCTCATAATACTTGTTTATATATTATATACATTAAAAAAAAATTAAAGGATTCACTGATAAAGTCAATTTATATTAACTATTTGAAGTACTCAGACACAGGGTATATTGTCTAAATACTTTTCTAGAAAAATGTATTAGAAAACATAACTATTCATCAAGTTTTTGTAAGAGAATAATAGGATACCAAAAAAAAAAGAAGTTTTTGATGAAGCAAGCATATTGAACGAAATTGTGTAATACCTACATTTATATTAAATCTCCTTCACTATCATATATTTTTTTTCTTGAGAACTCAAAAAAAAAAATCATGGATAATAATCTTATTATTGCTTAGTCATTGTTCAAAAACTTATTTTATGGAGTTATACTTTTTTAATAAAAAAATTTCATCAAAAATCCAATTTCATAACTACAAAGTACTTGAATATTTTATGCCTATGCACATAATACATACATACATTACGATATGTACTTGAAATACTATAAGAGTAGTCACACACTCCTGATTAACTAATATGATATTTGTATAAAAAACAATGGATTCCTTAATTTTATAAATACATATATTTCAAAGTTCATTATTATGATATGTACATAAAAACCAAAACTAATACAGTACAGTAAAATATAAATAACCATTATAGTTTAAAAGTTTAGCTTTGGAGCTGAACTAAAACAAATTCATATACCTGAAATAAACATTTTAAAAACAAACATTCATTCTAAAAACAATTTAATTACACTTATTAAAACATTTTATAATTTAAGCATTTTTTTTTTTCGTTGGATGAGGGATATAGATGGGAAATATTTGATTTCCTTCGACGGATACGTCCAAGATTTGTCCCAGAGAGAAGATATCTTCAGCTCCAACGCAGCATATCTTGCCGCTGCCGATATTAAAACACTTCCTAGCTCAAAGAAAGGAGAGGATCCCACAATGTAATTTTACTTGCTATTAAGGCCATTGAGTTCAGGATACCAAAGTTGATGGCTTTGGTAATTAAAGAGCTGCCTTTACTGCTTAGTTACAAATTTTTTTAGTAGTCTGACTGCCTGACAATCTACAAAGGTATGAATGGTAGAATTATATAGTCCACCACAATCCTTACAATCCACTACATCTGAAATTACAGAAATTTAAAAATAACTATTTAGACATGATATATTATAACGGGAGAAGCTTCAACATGTAATCAATATAATTAATGGAAGAATGTTGTAATTATATTTATATCATATATCTTTAATAAAATCTATGGTGGCGAGAATCTTTTAATTCTTCCTTTAGCATTGAATGTTTCCCCTTTAACAATGTAACAAAGAATGGGCTAGCTTAAAAAATGAGCAATAGTACCAAGCGTTTTTCCTTTTCTTATTACAAAAATGTGGAGTTTTGTTTCTGAACAAAAGTCCCATCCCTACATAGTTATAGCTTATAGGTAAATTCCTTGTGTCTCGAACATATTATAAAAATGCGGAAATCCTTTTTTTCTTTTTCTTTTTTAATATTATTCCAAAGATTTATCCACAATTTTAAATATATCAACTTGATATTAATATTAACATATTTCTTTATCATGTAAAAAATGAACTCAATTAATTTATTGTGTTTTTTCCTAATTGAGCTAATTAAGTATAAATCATGGATTAATTTATTTTTTACGTATATTGCTTATAAAAGAATGTTGACCTATATTTATATATATATATATATATAAAGAGAGACAATAGTCATATCTTTAGTAAAATACTTAACATTCCAAACAAATTTGAGTGGTCCAGCTTGAAGGAATATCGGTTATTGGAATAAAACTATATACCTATATATAAATATATGTAATAAGAGTATATTTTTAAATAAAAAAATAAGAACAACATATTGGCTTCTTTTATGTATCAAGTTTCGTTATTTGTCAATTATATAGAATGTTTGTTGAATAAACATGAAGGGAAGGTAATCCTATTACTTGGGGATTATAATTGCATACAATTAATTTTTTTTTATAAGTAACAAGATCAGAGGCTAATTGATGTATCTTATTTAAAACCATATAAAATGTCAAATGATAATGATTTGTTTGCTTTACTTTATTTTTGGAATGATAATTTGTTTTTGTGGATACTAAAATACATACAAATAACTAAATTTTTTGTCCAATCGCAAACTCAACTCTCGAAAAGGATAGGAAAAATCTTAAAAAAATCTATGGTAGCTAAGCCTTCTGTATTTTTCTTGTTGTCAACATTGCAATTTTTTTTTTTGGACAGAGTTACAATGTGAATACTATATATTCATAAATTATATCAATATCCTTGATTCAAAATTTTAACCAAAATTATATGTAATACTACTGCTCTTTTTGAGGGCATGATACGTATAATCAGCTGCTTTAAATCAGACGAGTAAAAAGATCAAAATAGCTGAATGGAGAATTTTTGTTTATTTCAAAAAGGTCGTAGTGAGATACGTCTATTTTAAGAACCTTACTATTGAGCATTTCTATTTCATGTGACAGTTCCTTAATTTTAATATCTTTATACATATGTTAATTTTCAGG
Source organism: Lepeophtheirus nordmannii (assembly GCA_963680855.1). NCBI lineage: Eukaryota > Metazoa > Arthropoda > Copepoda > Siphonostomatoida > Caligidae > Lepeophtheirus > Lepeophtheirus nordmannii. The sequence goes on along the minus strand of OY804518.1, from coordinate 31,416,141 downwards.
ATCTGAAGGAATTATTTTATATTGGTAACACACTTATAAATAAATTTATACACTCTGGTTGTTAAATAATACCTACTCTTGAAGAAATTAACAATATTGAATATGAAATAACTCTTATGCAACAAAAACAGTTTTAAAGAAATTTGAAATAGTAGCAATATTTTTTGTAGTTACAATAGTATACTGCTAGAGTACAAACGTAATGAAGTTGCAACACAAAAGAGACCGAAGAAAATACAAAAACGAAAAAGGGCCTTGGTACGTAAAAAAGAAAAATAATAGTTATATGTATATTTATACCATAAAAAGGTATTAATAGGTGTATTAACACTTCAAATTTATTTCTATATTGAAATGGGGAATATTGGAATGTATCAACTCTCCCTACGATGAGAGAGAGTTGATGCAATTGACTTTTTATAACCACCTTATCTCGCACACTTTGATATATATCACATCAATGTATATATATATATATATATATATCGATTGATTTACAATTTGCAACAATCAACGGGTAAAACTTATTCATATTTTTTCTCTTATGCAAAAAGAGAAAAAATAAAAAGTGTATCAACTCTACCGCTTCTCCACTATTTGGGAAAAATGTGTAAATAGGTGGATTAAATGGAAATAATTATCTCAGATCGCAAATATTAGTATATCAAATCAAGCAGAAGTAATATGATTTAAAAAATGGTTAATAATAAGGTTCTTAAAATACCTACATGTGGCTTTTTTTTAAACTCTTACAACAAGTTGTCCTTGCAATGATTATTCCAACAACGAATTTTTCTCAAACACTCTATTTGAAAGGTAGTACATAAATGCAATCAAACTTTTTCTAATGCCAGTTCAAGTTTCAAAATATCAGAATCCTCAATTTTATAATATATATAGCTTCTTAAACTTTAAGGATATTTTTGACATTGAAATCATAAATATGTACTAGATATTTTCTTTGTTTGAAAATATGTAAATAATGTAGGGTTAGTTGTACTGTTTTCATCGATTGATACGGTTTTCTGTATTTTTTATTATTATTTATTAGATAAAACATTGAATACGAGTACTTTTTGCGTGCTTTATTTATTTCATTTTTTTTTGAATTTATAAGTATATGTAGATAATAGTAATGACTTCATTTTATTATATACCATGGATGACTTATATGTATGTAATAGTATGAATATGTTCTGACTATTACTAATCAAGAATTCCAATGATATTCATATATATATATATAATTGATACAAATTAATCAGATGATATGCTGTGGTGTTGTACATGGTGACTAAATAATCTTTCCCTTAAGAATTTTAGGCCAAACCAGACTCCTCAGTTGGAACATAGCACCATTTCTTTACAACGGGCTTTTGAACCTTTCTTGGGTTCTTTCTGGAGCGGGAGCAGACCTCTTTTGGTATGTCAACACATTCCTGGACAGGTTTAAGACTAGGAACCAGTTTAGTGACACGTTTACAAGCTTTTTGGGGCTCCAAGTTACATTGTTCTTCTGGGACTTCTTGGACAATCGTTTCTTTCTTGTCGAAACACTCTTCGGGTCCTGGTTGAGGAACACATCCAGAAGGTCCACACAATTGTCTTGGGACTTTCTTACACTCGGTAATGGGGCTATATTTCTTCACGTTCTTCTTTTCAGAGGTACAGACTTGTTTGGGCCATTTGGTACATTTTTGTTCAGTGGTGTAGCCTTGAGTGACATCTTCACACTTCTCTTCTTGAATGGTTTCGCAGTTGACAATATCGTCCTCTACATCGTGTTCGTGATAACGAGTTTCACATTCTGTTTCGTAAACTGTTTTACACTCTTCAGGTCCTTCACCTTCGCAGACGAAAGGAGTGTGGCAAAATCTGGGAAGGAAAGTATTTAGATATGTAGTTATTATCTAAAATTATTTGTGAAAACTTGTACAACTCACTTGACAGTCTCATCGATAGCGACTTTCTTATATTCAATGAAGCAGCTCTTTTTGAAGTTTTCTTCACACTCTTCCTCCTGTTGAGGCTCAAAGTCAGTGGTGTAGGTGGTGTGGCATCTCTCAGAATAACTGTGGTGACATTCAATGTGGTCATCATACTCAGTTTCTTCGACCATGACAACCTTATCAATACAGCGCTCTCCAGCAGCCGCAATGGATCCAATGTCAAGAGCGACATCATCAGCAATGTCTTGTCGAGCTACACGACTATCAGATGCAGAAGGGACTACAACAGGATCGTGTTCAGAGTGTTCATGATCGTGTTCAGGGTGTTCATGGTCGTGTTCATGATCGTGTTCAGGGTGTTCATGGTCGTGTTCAGAGTGAGCATGAGCGGCCTCTCTTGGAGTGCCTATTTCTCCAGTATTAAAAGGAAAAGTATTGAGAAGAGATCGAGCATCACGAATGAAATGCTTTTGAGTGCTTAATTTAGTTCTTGAGCCTGGTTGAAGGGCTGTTGCAACAGCACCGAGTAGAACAATCAAGGATATGTACTGAAAGAATTAATAAGCACTTAATGTTATTAAATATAATACATTTATAACGAAATACCTTAAATTGGGATACCATTTTCACAAATTGAGCCTGTGACTTGTATGTATCACACTGCCAATGATAAAACACAGACTGATGATGGTTTGACAGAGTAACAACCCTTTTATAGGTAAATGTACATTTGGTATTTAATTAAAACATCAATAAGACCAAATCAAATAGATGTGTACTTTGTTTTTCTTAATATTCATATAATTAGACTTAATTTGTTTAAATTGACCTATTCAGAATATTATTGAAATTATTTAAGGGAGAATAACAACTTATTATTTATTATTTCCTTAATCCAATTTAGCTTGATTTTTTTAGTTTTTTCAATACTCCTCTCCCCCCTCCCCCAATCCTTTTTGTTGAACTATGTTAATTATTTGGGTGAGTGATAACTATATATAAAATATGTAATTTTTAAAAGCTTAAATATTATTGTTTAGATTATTCTAATTATTCTTTGTACATAGATCAGATACAAAAGTAAAAATTGAGCAAATCATTTTAGTACAAAAGAATAGACAAATTGCTCCTTGTTGATGTCATGGATGATGGGTTTTCTTCTATTATAATTTATTTTTTCAGTTATTACTAAATTATTATTTTATGAATTTCGATTTTATTTATAATTGAGGCGAAAACCATGTCTTGGATTAACTTGGGGATAGTCTCAAAAAATGGAATGAAGTCTCTAAGGCATTAATTAGTATGTATAAAATTGGTTAAATAACCAATCCAACTAAATTAATTGAGCTTAAAATCATTAAGAGTAAAGTTTCAGTCCTTAGGACAGACAGTCCCAAGAACTGTTTTTTGTACAATTGGGCTGAATTAAGACTAATTCAACATTATTTCTATATTGAACAATAGAATGTGACTAGAGGTTAATATATTATACAAACAAACATATACATATATATCCATTTTGAAACCAATTGTGACAACGACTGAATCCTAATGAGAATTCCAATCCCTAACATAGAGTCTAAGGAGTAAATAAGACAATGAAAGCTGATAATAGCCTTCTTTTTTTTCTTCTTCTATTTCACCATAAATTTACGTAAGTAGCCATTTGATTTGAACTGCATGCTGCTGCAGGTTAGTGAATATAATTAAAATATTACTCTACAAAAAAAAACACTCATTACTTTACCTAAATGATAAAGCAAATATTATTATATAGCTCTTTCATAAACAAATAAAGCTATTGGAGCAAGAACAATATAACATTTATAAATGTATATATATGTATACATCTTTATACAGTATTTTTCGGCGAATTGTCTGTCCACAGTCTCTACATAAAAAAAGAATGAGGAACAAATATATAACCATTTTTGTTTGGAAAATGTAAGTACTAAGGAAAATAAACTCCATTAAAGTACCACACTTGCAATTATATTTGACTTGTATTCATGACAACATAACTAATCGACTTCTACATGAAACATTTTTTTTGCCTTTTTTTCAAGTTAATGTTACTTAAATCCATCAATCTAATGCAATATTTACTTCTTGTATATACTTGTATGTACTTAAATGCAATTCTTTTTTATTTATTTTACATAATATAGGTATGTATACACACATTTACCTATTTTGATTTTTTTTTTTTTTTTGAGACTAATCATTTTAAACTAAACAAACTCTATCATGACTCTCCTTAATTTGATGAATCTCATCAAAAGTATGAATAATAATGAGTGCTCAGAGATCAAATAAATATTTTTTCAGCTCTATATATGTATGTAATATGTAATAATTTACATACAAAGGGTTGTACCTTGGTAGGCATAAATATGTTATAGAGTTGCATTTTTCCCATAGGGTATATTATTATCTTTAAAATAAACTTATTAAAATTAAATTAATTATAAATGAAATTCGCATAAGAAAAGAATTATAAAAAATATATTTGTTTATTAAATATAATATGTATTTTGCAAATTTGTACAATGCCTTGTACTAGGTAGGTAGATATAAATACATAGTAAACGAACCCCTTTTAGCTGTAAAGTGTGAGCATTTTTTTTTAATAACAATTCGGAAAAAATAACAATAATGAAGGTTATTATAATAAGAATGATGAAACTTTGAAAAAAACAAAAAACTTTTTCTTAAAACTCTTTCTTCATATACATATATGGAACATACATTATTCATTTTAATTTAGTTAATTTCTCATAAACTTTTGTAAAGATGTATTGCTCTACTTAAAGTAATTAAAGGCTGGAAGAAAATGATGGTAAAATGTTGGTGTAGTATTAAAGTGATCATTGGGACTAGATATTTATGCATTATTATGTATATGACTTTTGTGAAGAAGTATTTTGTTAATTCCACAAGTAAATTCATAAATTAATATTTGATGGTACAATCATGTTTTGTTATGTATATATAGGAATATGCCTCACCTCCAACCCATAAAGAGCCCTCTTTGTAACACTTGTGCTTCCAAAAACCTTTATACACAAACTCTCTATTCTTACTTGGTATAACTCTTAGCTATGAGGTATGATTATTGCTGATATCAAGACTACATCACCTTAGAAAAAGAAAAGACTTAGGCTTTGATGGAGATTAAGAGATCGATACAACATAAAATAATTGTTCTTGCCTTTGTCAGTGTTTTTACTCTAATTTATGTACTGTAGCAAAGAAAAACTCATATAGCTAGGCATAAATGTTGAACATACCAAACATAAAATAACAAAATGAAATAATCTTAATTATGACAATTTATAGATACAGGATGCAATTTCTCAAGTATATGTTAGTTACAACATTTATTTAATTATGCTTTTAATTAACTCTTGTAAGTAAGATAAATAGAGTATACAACCTTTATCATCATAAGATGTATAATTTTCTCTCATTCTTTATTTTCAAAAAATCAAAATTATAACACTTATATATGTTATAGCAATTCAATTTATCTAATAACTTTAGCACATCTGACATTATGATTGAAATACAAATTTCTAAATTTTATCTAAAGTAACTTGTAGATGAGTTGTTGCTCATAATATTTTGAAACAATGACTGTCACTTAAATCCATTATATAAAAATGAATAATGACATTATGTAAAAAATAATGTCCTTGAGATGCCCATGGTTTGACATCCACATTCATTATTGTTAGTCTAGTCATAAAAAACGGAAATGATCATTGAAGCCTTCTTCAATACATAACTGTTTATTCTTTAAAGCAGGGTTTCTGCTAGAAAAATTTGTATCAAACAACATGACCGATAGGTCTTGAATTTACCGGACAAATGTTTTTAATTTTGGCCAAATATTATCTGAATTTAATAAGCTTAAAATGGTGTGCAGGCTATATAAGAATGATACCAAGATATGTCAATGTTCAATATAAAAAAATTTATTGGTAATTTTAGCATATTTTCTACATCCTTTTGCTACTATGAAACCTGCAGCAGCTGATTTAAAATTAAAGGTGGCTAGTGTTTCTCTGCAGCATGCAATGTGCATCAGTCTTGTTACTGTGCTGCACTGTTTTGATTAAGTTCTGCAGAGAGAAATCTCTATCTGCTGGCACACTGGAGGTGTGGATTATACGAGCTATCTTAGCCAACATAATCCACTCGTGTAGATTATCATTGTTTGTTTTTTGGGTGGTTAATATATTAACCTATCGCCTCTAATGGGTTAATAGACTGAAATGACACGTGGAAATTCCTTATTTTAATACAATTCAAATTGTGATTAAAGGGATATTTTCACCTCACACACTGACATAATGGGTTACATAATGCCAGATATAAGCAGATTTTACGGGACAAAGTCCTCTAAATTTCGGCTAACGGAAACATTGCTTTAGAACCTTCTTTTTTAAATCAAGTTTCAAATGATTCAATACGATTCAGAACCATACTTTGACGTGTAAGAACCCTAATGATTGAAATCAAAGTAAATAAATTGATAAAACATATTACAGCAATTGAGAAATAAAAAGCTATTTATAACTTCCTCTTGTTTACAATTTCTTACCCAAAAAACAGCGAGCAGAATGAAGGATCATATTAAGAAGCTTTTTATTTTATTATTTTTTATTATATTATTTATTATTTTTTCTTCAAGTGCTTTATATCATAGCTTTAATTGTAGAATAAATATTATGCTTTCAAATAATAAGTTGATTTTGATTGATTTTCCCATTTTTGTTTTTAATTTTCTAAAAGAAATTAAAGGAAATATGGAGTGTGCAAGTTTGCAGCACATAATAAAGTTACAATAATATATCAATTTAATCCTTTGATTTTTAAAATTCAACAATATTGCAAGGTGTTATTCCACAAATTTAAAAAGTCACACTATATTTCCTTATCAACTATCGATATTTTAGAACTCTTCCCCTTTATTAGTATCCTGAATGTTTAGTTCTTGTTGCCTTATGAACAGTTATGTAATTTAAATGAAAAATAATTCCACAATTGAGAAGAATTAGACTAACTGATATTGGCCTTTTCTTTTAGGCGGAAGGGTAGTGAGGAACAATACGGATAATAATGAGATTAAGACTCCTTATCTTCAAGGTCAGTGATGTACATACTCTGCACCATTACACGTACGTACATTTTCTAAGCATTGAACGGGTATGTGCTTTTAAATGTGTCACTCCATTTTAAAATACGAGAGTTCCTCTTGCCAGGAGATATTCTCAGATATTACTGCATTTAATTATCCAAATTGTCAACAACATCTATGTTTAGTATTTTCAATGTACCATATGATGATACTTTGTAAAAAATGATAAAAAGATTTCAAATCATTATGCATTCCCTGTCCATCAAGTAGTAATGAGTCCAAGGCTGTAAATTGATTATATTGTCCCCCCCCCTCCCCCTTGCTTTCTTCGTTTTGACGACGATTGATATGACAGGTACTGTAATAATGATGATAAATGAAGGAGGGTGACAATGGCAATACATATTACATACATACATACATAGGTAGATGCCTTTTTTCCCTTCTTTTTTTTTAACCCGTTGAACCTTTTTCATCATTAATCATTAAATGCCACCTCAAAAACATTCTCTCTGTCCCTCTTCGCTTTCTGAGAAAATCCATCTTTTTTTTCTCTCTCTCTCCAAGAATTCTTTCGAATTGAAGAGTTATTTACTTAAAATGAAATAGAGGAGTGAATTAAGGGTTATTTATTATATAAATGTATATGTACTTACATACATATGGATATAAGTATATACATACATATGTAGGTATATCCACAAAACAATAAATATCGAGAAATAAATTGCTTCAAACAATTACACTTAATAGAAGCAAGTAATACTCTTCACTTATTAAAGAAATTATCCAATATTTTATCTCGTGTCGAATAAACATTGATATTTTTTTTTTTAAGATTAAAAAAAATCTATATTTTTTTCTATTAAATTAACACAACTTCAAAATAAATAGATTTTGATTTAAGACATTGTGCCTATACAACTAGGTTCATCCCTAATTGTAATCTATCCAAATCAAAATGCAAGTTACTTCTCCATTGAAGTTGCTCTTATGTACATACATATACCATATATATGGATATGACTTCTATTTATACGTTATTTCTACTAAAAGGTTGAGCTGTTACTGTCTTCATATGAAATTTATTAATACATACCTATGAATGAATAGATGTCAACATTTCCTTTTCTTTTCGAATGAAAATAATATACAAATATGTCAACATTTTTAGAAGTGGCAAATGAATTTTATATTATGTACATACATACATACATAAAATATAAATTGCATATTTTCAATTATTATTAAAAATGAATATTCGTGTGAAGGTAGAGAAGCATTGAAGATTGAACTTCTGGATGCGTATTTTTTTAACAACTGAATTACATTATCATTATATGTATTTCAATACAACCATAAATGTGTCAGTAAATCGTCGAAAGACAACCAACTACTTAAGAAGCATGCAATTTAATATAAAAAGAATATTACGGCCAAAGGTAGTAGCTCTCAAATAATAAAACCTGAATACACAATTTTATCGTGCGTAGGGGAACAATTTATTTTGGTTTATTTTATTGCACCCCTGAGTATATCATTCTAAGAAATTCTCAAATAGAGTACTTTTTACACATGCAAACTCAATTGTTGGTATAAAGAAATTACTTTGTACATAGACACATCAATTTACATTCATACTCTTGAGTTCCTTAAACCCTTTGAACCTTATTAAGATCCTCAGGTTTTAACAATTATGAGATTTCAAAAAAACAAGACTTGATTTTTTTTATTATTATTATTTAGATAGGATTTTTACAATTCGAAATCAAAATTCGTGTGACACATGTCTAATGTGTGTGACTTCATAGTTTCGTATTCCAATAAGTTATATGACAAATAAGAAAATTATTGGTTCAAGGGCAATCTGCTGAAGGATAATTTGTAGAAAAATACTATATACATATATTTTATTAAAATGTCAAACATGATAATATGTTTTGTGATTAATATATTATACAAACAAACATATTCATATATATCCATTTTGAAACCGATTGTGACAACAACTGGATCCTAATGAGAATTCCAATCCCTAACATGGAGTCTAAGGAGTAAATAAAACAATGAAAGCAGATAATAACCTTCTTCTTTTTTTCCTTCTCCTATTTCACTATAAATTTACATAAGTAGCTATATGATTTGAACTGCATGCTACTGCGGGTTAGTGAATATAATTAAAATATTACTCTACAAAAAAAAAACACTCATTAATTTACCTAAATGATAAAGCAAATATTATTATATAGCTCTTTCATTAATAAATAAAGCTAAGAGAATATGAACAATATTTATCAAAATATCATTTTAAATTGCATTAAAAAATGCATACATATTTTTTTCCGCAAAATGCCCTTCTTTAAAATGTTTTTAGGTGAGTTGTCCGCCCACGGAAATTATCATCCTAGACTTTAATACCGGTCTACAACTATTTTTATAACTAATAATTATTAGTTAATTACCTAGGAACATGTATGTACTTTATATAAGAGTTAGCTATCTAGGCATTAATTACATCTGACTGCCAATTATTAATTCCATATTAGGTATGTATAAAAATAAAGATACTTCAATGTTAAAGCGTGTTCATAAAAATTCATTTTTATAAATTAATTGGCCCCTGCATAGTTATCAAGATATAATTTAAACCAGTCAACCATGCAGAAAACTGTCTTTTAGCAAAATAAGAGAAATTTCTGACTTTTCAATATTTACCAATAGTAGATAGGTATAACTAGAAAGAAATCCACATCCAAGGAAAAATGCAGAATGTACCACATTCATATAGACAAGGTTTGTCAAAGTAAAATAACTCCTTAATAGGGTGTCGAATAAGTTTGTTTTGGAGTTTAAATGTTAATTTTATATTTCCATTTTGATTTCTTTAGATAATAACTATTCAAGAAAAATGCTCCTGAATATTTTTTTTGCCGTTACAGATTTTCTGAACCCCCAATATGACCCCCTCGCCAAGGAGTAAAATTCTTTAATGCCCTCTCAGTTAAAAAATCTCATACCTATCCGTGATTTCTGACAACTATGAACTTGAATGCTTTTTAATATTTCATTACAAACATACATTTGGATTCTTTGTCAATTCTAATGTAGTTCTAACCGTTTGGTTCTTAACTAATTCAGAAAAAAACTCTTTTTTGTACGATTTGTTAACTCAAATAAAAGCTGAAATATTAGGATTTTATGGTCGCTAACGATATTTTGTCAAATGGGTAAACATCAAAACTTCTTTGTATTTTTTTTGTCAGTTGTCAATATTTTACATTGATTGTTCCTTATGTTTTTAACGTTGATAGTTTAAAGGCGGATGAGCTATTATTAACAATTGTATTTGTTTGCTAGCTGATGATTTTTTTACTTTTCTTTCCTTATCTGTGCTCTGAACGTTCATGAGTTGAACTTGAATTGGTTATTGTCTACTATTATGATTAAAGAATAACCCCACAGATTTTTGGCCTTTCTGCATGTTTCTTTCTTTATATATGGAAGGTTGCAAACTACAATTATAATAAAATAAGTTACCATATAATTTTGGATATACTGCATTTCTCTTGGTTTAAGAGTGAAGGTTGAGAGATGAAAAAAAATTTGCTCTATCATAAGTAAAAAAGTTTTCTATCAATAGCGTTTGTTTACAAAATATTAGACTAGCCAATCACATCTCGATGTTACTTATTAGAATAAACTAATCTAATTTATAGATTGACTAATAATATTCATGTTCGAATTTACACCATAAGTAAATAATAGAATTCAAATTTTTGACACGTCAAGTATTGCATTTTAAATCCGTTCAGAAATTGAAAATAAGGATTAATTATAAGAATATGAATAGTTTGAGCTCTGGTATAGAAAATAATTTTTGAACTTAAAACTAGTTCCATAAATAATAAGTGTAGTTCACTCATAATTATGCATGAAATGTCATACATATCCACAATACCCTCCACATCTGATGTCAGATGCAAATTTCTTAACAATAAGGAGTGAAACAATAATGTGTCGTTGTTTTATACAGATAAATATAAAGACTAGACACAACGAGCTTTTGGAGATAAACAAAAAAACTATGTATTCTCGAGAATACATAGTATTTTTGTTTTGTTTAAAGGGAGCTCCCTTTAGCTGCTTTTCATAAGTTGACTCTTTTGATTAAAAGCAGCTGACTCTACGTGTTATGAACCCAAAAAGGGTATCATTATCATTTATGCTTTGGATATATTACATCAAGGGTTGCACGCCCTTTTTTTGAATTATTGAATAATAAACAAGTATTAACGGTTGATTTGTATGTTGGTAGAATTTATCAATGTATAGTACATCTAAATAATTACTCTGGCCAAAATTAAATAGTTGGTAACAAGGAAAATACTGAAGGTTAGCTATCAGTTGTTTTTCGAAATTTTCCCTTTTGAGAGTCGAGGTTGCGAATTCACAGAAAAGCTCGTCATGATATCCATCATTTTATTCTATTATTCTACTTTAATTTACATACTTGACCAAGTACCATTTGAGATCAGAAAACCCTATATTTAGGGACGGAACTTTTAGAGAGCGCAATAAAAAGGCAAGAGTGAGACTTATGGTACAATTGAACATTAATTTAAGGGTAGTTTAAGTCTAGCCTTGTTAGTATAAGCTACCTATATATGTGATTTTAAAGAAAAGGGGAATCTATTTCTTCAATTATAACAATAATGAGGAGACACTACAAAATTTAAACAATATAATTTAAGGAAGAATATTATATTAATTATATATAATTCATATATTTTAGTAAAATCTACAACTAATGTTGGTGATACTCTTTTCATTCTTCCTTTATATGTCGATGCTTCTCCTTCAACAACGTAACAAAGAATGAGCATGACTTAAAAATTGAGATAAAGTGCCTAGTGTTTTTCATTTTCAATTACAAAACATCCTACCTATAAGTGGTATACCTATTTTTAAAAAGATAATCTACCTCTATAATATCACATTAAACATTCTTTAGTTTATAGGATCATTATTCGTCATCGATAAAAACTCTTAATTGTCCCTCATTATTAGCTCCTTGTTTGAAAATTATTGAACTCTTGTATGTAACATAGAACCGTTTTTGTTTCATGCATCACAGTACTTACATACTTAATCTTTAATAAAAATGTACCTTAACTACACACTACTTTATTTTTTGCATATGCTTCCCTTAATACAAAAGAGATGTGTTCCATTTAATTACTATTTTTTTTTTCTTCACAAAAATGCATTTAATAATAATTAGCACTATTTATTTTTTACTTTTTTAAGAAACACTTTTCTAAGCAAGTGCACAATTTATGTATCATACTTAACTTGTAATGTTTGAAGGAAAAAAATAAGAAACTCACATTTTGTACGTTTTTGAGTTCAAACAAGGGCAGACAAATAACTTTGTACTCTTCTTATACAATATATGTATGTACATATGAACATTTTCTTATAAAAAGATACATATACCTACCTCATTATAAGTCTTTCTGTGTAGAAACATTCCGTTTCAAATAGCCAGGTAACTCTAATTGGTTCCCTAATACCTATACCATAAGCTCATAAGTACATATTTAAGTATGTATGTACATGAGTTTCAATTCATTTGAGGGAAAGGAAGATTAAGATTAGTCCATGTAATCTAAAGATACGGAATTTGAAGGAATGTTTGTTTCTGTCCAATAAATTATTTCGCTATTTTATTCAGATGAAATATAATTAAGTTATTGGGTGAATTGTAGAGGCATAGTACATGGATAAGGGGTATATTAAAAGTAAGGGTCCTTTTTTGGCGTACATACAGAGATACGTAGGTACATTGAAAAGGAATTCAAATCATGTCTTCATTAATATTTCTTATATTTATATGTATGTATAAATAGTATACTTAATGCAAACCGATAACGACCAACAAATGAACAAAAGGAGATAAATTATAGAAAAATGATAATAATAATGATTAAATCAAAATCTATAAACAAGTAAATGAATTAATCATGGAAAGAAAAAGAGAAAAAATTAACCCTCCTCATAGTAGTAATCAATTAAAACTTTTCTATTGTGCAAAGTAAAAACTCTTTTCGAGCCAAAATTTATTTTACGAATAAAGGTAATAATGAAATAATTAGAATTAAACCATTTAAATATATCCTATAAATACCAAAATATCTAGGTAGAGTAATTAAGTAGCGTGCAATAATGCAAAATTATCATAGAAAATAAATCTTTTATTTAAGTTGTATGTACATGAATACTTATATTTATTTACGGTAATGAATTGATTAAAATTATATAAATATATGAAGGAATGTCAATTATGTATAATACTAAACGCAGTAATTGTGTAAAAACTTATCTACTTATAGATATGAATAAATCCATAGATAGGTATTATAAAGCAATAGTTTGTTTATAAATTTGCACAATCTGCAAACATACAAAAAATGATATTACTCGCTGAAATCTCAAATCAATTAATTTCATCAATTAGAAGACTTCTTATGATGAATGAGGTACAAAGACTTACTTTTAAGTACATATGTTGATATATTACTCAAAAAATGAGTACTATGTCAAATTTAAAAAGGTTCTATATTTGGGACCACTTATTCAATCAAAAAAAGAAGTTATTTTTTAAAAGTGTAACAAGCTCTTAAGAGTTTTTAGCTTCAAATAAGTACATAATATCATCATTTTGTTTCGTTTTCCATTCATAAACGAGACGAATCAAAATCTATTCTAATTATGTAAAATAAACTATGGACTAATTTTGAAGTGATCACGATTTTCTTAGAGTAAATAAAATAAAATAAAATGTTTCCTTTGAAAATAATGAATTTTTTTTCTGAAACTCTTCATCTTATGGATAAATAATTAACTAATTACCCCATATATGGGTATATAAGCTGTATTTTATATAATTTACGTTTAATCAATATTTAGCTATGGGTCAGAGTTACAAGACTTACTAATCAATAAAAAGTGCAGAAATATTTTTAATACTTACAAAATAGGCAACAAATGTCTACATTTTGGAAAATAAATACATAATGTATAAAAATTGAGCAAATACTCAAAAATGAAAGTCAAAAATGCTCCAAAACCAGATTTGATACAATTAAATAATTACAGATTGTCAATAAACAAGTAAAGTACAACTCAAATTGAATGCAAAATCTAAAAGATTTTGGTTTTTCTAGTTGAAGTGTGTAGATAACCTCAAAATAATTATAATACATTATATTTCTCTAAATTATATTAAATCGTTAATATTTTTTAAGGTAAGTAGTTTTGGAAAGAAGTTCTTTTTTTTAATTTCAAATATATTTTTTTTCTTTCATTTACTACAAATTGTTTATTTTTAGCGTCAATAATGAAAAAAATATTAATTTCTCAAGAGATTCATCACTTTTTCTTAAATTTTCAGAATTGAGTATTAATTTTCTTAAATATGAAAAGAGGTACAGAATTGTTTTATAAGTTTGTAAGTTTTAATACTTTTGTAAAGTAACTTGCTTCATTATCTTAAAATTTTAGTTTAAACATATGTTATAAGACGAAAATCACGATTAAGTAAAAATGATCCTATGGTCACAAAAATAAGATTACTCAGCTAAATTTTCAATTTTAAGCAAAAAAGGAATCTTGATCACAGCATTAAAACCTGAGATCAAAGAAAAAAATTGAAATTTTGTCGACTAGTCATATCAACGGATATTTATTAAATTTTTCCTGCTTTTTAGCACGGAAAACAAGAGACCTTTTTATTAGTATAGATTTTACACTCTTCTCAGGAACTTATTGAATACGAGGGTAGCACCTCTAGTTGCCTCTCAGAATGGTCACCTTCTGGAATGGAAGAACATTGCACTGATTTTACAAAGTTTGGAAAATGAGAAGTTAATTAAAGAATATCTACTCAATTTATATATTAAGTGAGTTAGCAAGCACATAGCATTTGTCCAGGTGCAATAAAGAAAGTGGCATAAAATATTTACATATTTGATTGTTTTTCGAAATGAAATGTAAAATTTAAGACATTTCCTTCAGTTTTAAAACACTACCATTCATTTATAGCATAAAGAAAGGAAATGAACATAATCAATGATAATTACATAATACATAATATATATAAGTATATATTTACGTAGTAAGAAGAGCAGGGATGTAATTAATAGAAAACATGAATAACTTTTGTAATTATTTTGAATTTTTTAGTAGATAAATAAAATTGCTTATTTTCAAAACAACAACATAATAAACAAAAACAAAACATACTTATATAAGAAATAGACATATAAAGGAAAGCCAAATTAATTATAGTTACCATTAATAGTCATGCTAACTATTATTACCTTTCGTTTTCTCTTCGTTGTTGTTTTCTTGGCAATTTCTATAACGTTTCTTTTATGGTAAGACATTAGTTCAAACCATAACAATTAAAGAAGCAATAAAAAACAAATAAATATAAAGGTCGACACGAATGCATTATATATTACCTTTAATATATACATACATACAAGCATATATTATATACATATTGTTATGTGATATTGGGAAGGAGAGCAAATGATATCCTAACGATGTATGTATGTACATCTTTAATATATATATATACCTATGTATAGATGCAATAGGGTACTTACTTCTTTTTTTTAGACGAAATGTGGCTGTTTGTTCAGAGCCCAGAATTTCCTGAGCATCATTAATTTTTTATAGTGTTTTTTAGATCGAGAAAGCAGACACAAAACATTTTTAAAAAGGAAGCTGAGTAGAAGTCAAGGAATAGGATCAATAATAAAATGGAAATAAGGGTTTTAAATAGGTGAGCTATACGTAGACCGAGGCCACCAGTGTAGTAAAGTAATTATAAACACTTAACTTCCTCAAAAAAATTTAAAGAAATATGTCTTTTTAATTTGGATCGATCTCTTACAATATGTTGTATGAAGGGATTATGAATATAGGTACCTACTTAAAAACATTCATTCGCATTTCCAACATCTTTAAATGAACCAAGGTTGTTTCAATCACTGGGTATAAGCTTGTCTTTCATTGGGGTTAATATTACCTCTCCTGGAAAACAGATCTTGTATCAATTTGTATCAAATATCCAACTATTTGAAAATATTCAGCCCGTCTGGCTCTCCTTGAAACGTTGTCACTGTTTTTAATATTGTAAGTACTTACCTTGCCATATATATTAATATGGAAAAAAATTTCTGTAGGTTTGAACTTTAGCCCCAATCAATAAATTCTTGATTTATCACCGAATGTGAAGAAAATAAGAGATACATTTTTTAACATAAATATGCAAATAATTAGAACATCATATCCCTATGTGCAAGTCGATACTATACCGTTTCAAACTTTTTCCTGTGAATACAAGTAAAAAAGTTAAATATGCAGCCAATTTCAACTGTCTCTTATATCAATTTATTACAGCTTCAATTAAAGAAAAATATATATTCTTATCAAGGGGCTGAGAAAACGTGGAAAAATAATCAAAGAAATGCAGAGTCAAACTTATATTTGAATTATGACTAAGCAATGAATGATATATATATATATATATATATATATATATATATAATTCGATAAGTTATAAGGCCTAAAAGAAGACTGAAAAACATTTTTTAAATCATTAAACTTTTTACATAAGTTTTAATCATTATATTCTTAATTTCCAGATTGTCTTTGTTGTGAAAGATGACTGAACGGTATCAATCCCGAATTACAATATCCTCTTATTATTGTTTGCTAAGAAATCTAACATATAAGACCAGTTTTTGATTTTATACAGAAAGATAAATTTAGAAAAGATCTCAAAGTTAATGTCAAAATTCCCCTCCCCCCCTCCCCCTCCCCAAAATCATTTCCTTGTGTAATTGTAAATTAATATATTCAAAAGTAGAATAACGAATTTAAGAATAGCTATTTCAAAATTTCAATAAGTATAAGTTGCATGAATATATACTTTTTGAAAGTTCCGAAACTATTTATATATAATATTTACATTGACATAATATGTCGATGTGATTTATCTTGAAAAAATAAAAAAATTTCATTTGAACTCATAATTTTGGAAGTTGATCATTTTAGGGTTCTTACACAATCAAGTTTTATTCGTATAAAACCTTTATTCTATTAAAATTTAAAAAAATGGTTAATTACTGCCGTGAATTCGGACATACCAATAGGAACGACGGATATAAGTCACAGCTTTACGGTCTATCA
Organism: Lepeophtheirus nordmannii; assembly: GCA_963680855.1. Lineage (NCBI taxonomy): Eukaryota > Metazoa > Arthropoda > Copepoda > Siphonostomatoida > Caligidae > Lepeophtheirus > Lepeophtheirus nordmannii. The sequence continues at coordinate 31,398,783 of OY804518.1, read as the reverse complement.
TCATAAAAATATATCTCTTTATTATATCTTAGAACCTAATGTATATTAAAAATATTTAATTACATGATTATAAATTTATATTTACATAGAATAGCCTATAAATTAAATGTTATTTTTACAAAGATTACATATTTTACTTTTGTTACCCTTAATAGATCCTTAACAAAATTAATAGTAAAAATCTAGCTATTTTATAGTGATTTACAATACCTATTAATTTAATTTCATTCAAATATTATCGTTTTTCTTTAGTATCAAATTATACTCAAATATAATTGAGTCTTTTTTTCATTTTTAAAGTCATTTGATGTAGTTTAGTTAAGATTTTTTTTTTTAAATTTATTAACTTTATCTAAAAAATATACCAAGACTATGCCCCCAACATAGCGTTGCCTTAATTTATGATGCTATTTGTGACTTCATTAAAAACGATCTTTAATATACTTGAATTTCGAACAGAAAAAGTTAATCAAACATTGTGATTACTGATTATAGCCTATTTATTATTAATTTCATTAATTTATTATGCTAGAGGGATATTTTTTTATATTTTGAATATCAAAAGAATTTAATTAATATTAAGCCATTAGAGATGACTTTTAGATCAATTATCATTGTGTATGTTTAGTCAGTTTCTTTTCCATTTAAATAATATCGATCGATATAATTGAAATTTGGTTCGATAGTTCTTTTTTAATTTGGTAATTTTATCACGTAGAATATTTCAAAATTGTCATAAGTCAAAGCTGTAGAAACTAGAGAGGCGTATAGGGCGAGTATTTATATGAAAGTCATATTAAAAAAATTCAATCTTCAAATGATTTTTTTTATTTTGGATTGCAGCGCCCCCTCCCCCAATTTAAAATTGCTTCCTATGGCCCTGTTTCTCTAGGTGTATGTAAGTAGTATTGAGTTCAATTTTTCTATTTAGAATTTCATTTAAATATAAGTTGTATGATATTTGAATATTGTATTGCAACGTACAGTATACATTATTATGTAATTTAACCTGATACCACTTTTTCATAGTTGAAATATTTTTTGAAACCTTTCACTATGTTAATTTCTAATTACCCCATAGTTTCCCGGAAAAAATGCATATTATGTCAGCCCAAAAGTTGGATTTTAAGCGACATGTTAAATCAATGTTCTTTGAGTCTTGATAATGTTTTCCACCAATAAGTCATATGTCACCAACTTGAACATTGTCCTCCCCATGATAGACTGATTTAAAGTACGGATAAAAATTCCCTCTTTTAAGTATGCATTGTTCATTTAGGGGAATTTTAATGCAAGATACTTGAATCCATAACCATATTGCCCATATTGCTTTTAATGGGCCTCAAAATAATGTTGTACTAATTTTTTTTGGGTTCAATGGAAGGTGGAAGGTGAATATTTTTCAACCTAGGCTTCAATATTTGACAGAATTAACAATTTCTCCTAATATAATAAAGAGTCGTGAAAAGAAGATATGTTGTTTATCTTCATTCAAAAATATAATTTATTGATGATAAGATGATTTCATAAAAAGTATGGAAACACCAAACCTGTCAAAGACATTTGAATTTTCAAATAGTAAGGAATAGTTAATAAAAGCACAAATAATTTATAGGTAGCCAACTTACATGCTTATGGACAGAGTAGAATATATGAGCACATTTGGTGTGTATAATAAACATCTCCACTTGATAACATCAAAATCAATATTGTAACGATGAAAGTCAGTATATTTACTGTCAACGTTACACTATGGCTGCTAATTCAGGCTCATTAGAATTCTTCTCAGAGCTATAAGCTATAGCATTAAAAGTTAACAAATACTCAATTTTGTTGTGAGTGTAGAATTATCTTCAAAACGTTAGTTTGATAATGGTTATTTATTTTTTCAAACGAAATATATGAAAAAATAATAAAATACCTTTAGCAAAAATGTTTTATAAATAAAGTAATAACTTATAAATAAATAATTTTTTAATAGCTCATGATTCATTTTGATAACAAATCTTTCATAAGAGAATATGTCAATTTTTTTGTGTGTGAGAATTCATGTCTATTAGGTTGTAAATACTCAATTAACATCAATGGAAGCAATTCCGAATATTACTCTGTCTATACATTGTCCAAGAGGTGTGAATTAGTTATCTATTTTAATGTAATCAGAAATACTCAAAAAACTACAAAAGGAAATAGTAACAATTGCTATGAAAAGGAAAATAGAATGATTAAATAATATTATTACGTAAGGAATGCGACTTTCGTATGACACAAAGAAAAGGTGGGAGTGATATTTATGGTACTATTAACTATTAACACCCTTTTTGATAGAGCTGTAAATAATATGTACTTCCTGTTTGTAAAAATAAAAGAAAGTGAAAATTACCTTTGTATCTCTGACAATTTTATGAATGTTTGGAAGGAAAGTTGCTTCAGCTGTCATGATGTTTTACTATATCAGCTACAAGTAGCTATTCTCCTATTTTTTCATAGAGGAAAACATCTACCTCCTTTGTATGATTTCTTAATTATTGGAAATTGAACTACTTATAGTTGTAACATGTTTTTGCTTCATTGATACAGAGAAGACTGAATTCAAATAGATAATGAATGTAGTGGTACCAATCAATATTTTTCTTTCATTCCTTAAACTCTACACTATCTCAACATTTTGTCCATATCTAAATTCATACTATCAGTAGAGCTGTAAATCCTAAGCATTTTTTAGAGTGCGATGTTTTTCGTGGTTGCCAATCTGCTGATATTTTTTTTAGTTAAATATACCATCATTATTCCTTCATTTTTGAGGGGATAACATGTAGCACTAACCATGTATAATGGTGTAACACTGGTCGTCCACAAATATTATAATAATTGATATATAAAATGCTTGATAGAGTGAACTTAGAATCCTTGATATAATATGATTAAGGATGTGAAGAAATATCAATTCTAAGAACATTCCCAAGATGACGTCATAAAAAAGATGGTACCCTTGCATAAAGGCAGAATTTCAGACGCTTAGATTTGAAGGGATGAATGTTGCTGATCTAGTGTCTACTTTTTTTATTCAACAATTTCATCATCATTTAAAATTATTATAAAAGCTTTCAACAGTCAAAAGTAACACATTTTGTATTAATTAAGTTTGTCCATGAAAAAAAAATAGGATAATATTCAATTATGATTAAATCAATTATATGTATAATTATATCAGAAAAACTAAATATTGATTTCCAAGATAAGTTTTCATAAGCAATCCAAAAAGATAAATAAAATTGATTATCATATGAATTGATAATTAATATGACGAAAATGTTCGTTGAGATGGTCATTCTGACAATTTTATATATTTAAGTCTCATAATTTGAAAGAAAAAATATATATTTGTCAAGGAATTAACTACCTTGAAATCGATATAGTGATTACAATAACGTGTCACTAACCGATTACATAAATGTATACTAGGGGTTTTTACTCAATTTACCTGTGGGCAAAAATTCTTGTGGTTAATGTTTATCTCAGCAGCAATATTCTTCGACTGGATGTATCAGGTATTCTTCTTTATTTATTTTGAATGGTTCAAATCTAATATCTTTTCCACTATTGTCACACTAATAAGTAGAAGTATTCTTTTTTTTGTGTGTAGATAATTGTATTATTTTTTTTTTGTACTTAGTAAATTCATTTTTATCCAGGTAATGGGAATGAAGAAGGAAAACCGACAAAGGAAATACCCATCCAGAGGACTAATCAACACTATATTCATAGATCGATGCTAGTCTCGTCCATTGTCCTAAATCTATACTTTTCGTCAATTTTCCATTTTATTTTGGAAATTACTACCAACTTTAGAACACAATAATTGGGTTACGGGAAGAAAAGAAGGCACATATTTTGAAGTGAATTTCTCAATAAATTTGACAAAATTCAACAACTGAAAGTGGGATATTACATGAAACAAGCAATTTAGTTTGGTCAAACGTGAAATCTACTTGAATCGATATTGATACTATATTTATTGAATAAATCCAGATTTTTCTTCTGACATCGATAGTTTGCATGTCGCATGATCGGAAGTATCTTAATGATAGAAGTCGTGAAATTTCATAGACGGGATGTCATCACACTTGTATCCTTGTCAATCAAACGTTACCACCTCCAATAACAGTGCTCCAGTATCTTGGATTAAATCCTTTAGGGCATTTTTTGAATTAATTAAAAATGGTGCTTATTCTTTTTGAATTAATAAGAAATGAGTATTACTAGAAAAAAGAAAAAGAAGACGAAAAACAGCTTGAAAAGAAAAATGTTTACAGATTGCCAATATTCGTCCTTTGTGGGCATGCTAAATTGTTTCTTTTTTCACATTTCTAAATACTATCTTTTGATAAGTATGAATTTCCGTTTATTGATTGCCTCCCCCTCTCAAAGAAACTCTAATGTATTCGGGTTACAAGAAAATTCAGTATTCTCCTATAAAATAGTAAAATAATAGTTGGTATGAATACCAAAACGTCATGACAACTGATGTTGCTTTCCTCCAAACATTCATCAAATTGTCACTGTTATCATGTCGATTTTCGCTTTCTTTTTTTTCCTTACCAGCAGAGGTGTGGATTTATAACTCTACCTATCAGAGGATTATATTTAAGGATATGACTTTTGGAGAGTGCTATAAGAAGGCAGGAGAGAAACTTATGGTGGTATCAAATTAATACCATTGTTATTATCAATTGTTTGTAAACATGATTTTAAGGGAAGGAGGATGTATTACTGCTATAATGAAGAGAAAATTCATTTAAACAATTTTGAACATAGAAGAACATCATGAATATGTTTACATAATAAATTATCATATATTTTTAATAAAATTTACAACTGATGTTGGCAAGAATCTTTTTCTAATAAAAATTTAATTTTTTTCAACAAGAGTTGAGCAAAAGGTCTACAAAATTGTATAAATGTGCAAATTTAAAAACTTGTGAGTAGTACTCAAAATATCTGTTAGCTGTCACCCTACACAAACTGTTTTTCTTTTGCTGTATATAATAATTCTTATCATTCGATAAACTTATCTATTATTAGCGTTGCAATAATATCACACTACCTTTCCTTCAATTTTAGTTGATTTATAATATCTATTGAAAAAGTAATTGTATCGACAAAAATTGCTTATAAGTAATACATTTATGTTTCTACCTTATTTTAAGCTATCTACCGAAAATTTCATTCAAAATAAAAAAGTAATAAGAATAAAAAAAAAACTATTTGTAGACATTTTTTATACGCTGTCAACCATTTTCTCGATTGATACATTAACATTATACCGTATACCATATTTAGTGTGTTACATAAATGTTGCTATATGCATATCAAGTCTCACGAGGTGTCAAAACATTTCTTCATAGCTCAATAGAATATCTGGGTGTGTCACGGCGTGTCATTTCACCATCAATAATTTAATTTTAATAATTTTGAAGATATTACATAAAACTAATCTATGTATTACTTAGTATCAAACTGAGTTGATCATTAATGTATTCAATTTCAATTTTCAAAACGTTTTTTTGTTTATCCAATACCTATAATTAGAATAAACACAATAAAAGAAAATACAAAATGAAAATAGTTTGAGTTACATATCACTGTGTTACTTTAAATAAAGCACTCATCGTAAACAGCTCAGATTTATTTACAATGCAAAATCTACTACATCATGTAAAACTGGACAACATGTTTTTATTATACTATCATTATAATTTTATTTTATTTGTATGCCAAATCAGCAACACGTAATTGCTTATAATTTAACAATATCAGCAGATAGACATGCGTTGAATCAAAGAATTATACATCCATTATTATTATTATCCCAATTAATTCAATTTTCAGATTGTTGGTAAAAAAAAATAATTTTATAAATAAATTTGGCTAACAATTTGGACACAAGCCTACCATTAAATAATAATTAACTAATAGGAAATGTATCCACATACATTTCAAAATAAACTTAGATATTGCGCAAATTATTTTAAGTAATATCCATTATAGACTTCTATTTGTAATAGGAAGTCTAATTCAATTCATTTTGAAGTCTTATATAAGTCATTTTGAATCAGTTTCATTAAGTGATAATAATTGAATTGAATCTATATCATTTTTAATATAAATAAATAATAAATTACGTATAAGTACATGGTGTGTTAACTTAAGGATTGACTATGGATATAGATATAAATGGATAGATCTTATTTAAACTTAATGGATTTACATATTTCTTATAAAAGGTGAACATGTTTAAAGGCAATTTATTTTTTAAATTATAATTTATGTCTAGTTAAATGCAGCATTCACATCATTGCAAAACTTTTTGACAGCATCAGTAGAAGGCCCTGAGATTCCTGCATAACGAATAAAATATTTTTCCAAGTGCTTGGTCATTGCTGCTAAGGGTGTATTGACTCCTATTTCTTGGTGAACATTTTTAACCTACAACACCGGTGTATTAAAATGAAAAAGATAAAATGTCGAGGAAAGATATTTAAGAGAGATATTACTTTTTGAATTTCTTCTTTGAACGCAGATTGGTTATATTTGATAAAAGTTCCAAATGAAATCAAATGTTTTGTTCCCTGCATCATGATGGACTTTTCATCATCTTCTTTCAAATCTGGATAAAACTTTTTGTACAATATAGGATTCTCTTGAATGAATCTGACATATGTAGGTATTAATGTAAGTTATAAAAAAAATCTTATTCAATGTAAAAAATGTATTTCAGACTTACGTATTCATGAATTTGTATCCGTGCTCACACAAATCATCCTCAATTTTCCCCCATATTTTTAAAACCAGGGAGGATTCTTCATTTGATAATGATGACATTTTTGTCGAAGATGGATCTGTTGCAAGTGTTTCCAATGAAAGGAATTGAAGATAAATGAGTCTATATTTATACTTCTTTTTGCAAAATGAAATATAACGGTATTTTAAGACGACGGATGAGAGTTTGATTCACTGTGTTGCCGTAAGAAAATAGTTTCCTAATAATTACATGTACCTAGTAGAGGAAACCATGAGAAACGGATTTTGAAAATGCATATTGAGTTTTTCGTTTTTGTGAGATGAAATAGTATAATCTTTGTTCTCTGACTATTAACCTTAGGGCATTTCGTGTATATAATTGACTCGTAAATTAGCGATTATCTACAATTTTTATTTGAAAAAAAATCTACAAAGTTTTATGCTACACTCTATATAGACATTACAAATGGGCAATTACATATTTATATATTTTAAAAAGGTTGAACATTGCCAAGAAAAATATCTGGTACAAAAAAGCTACGTAGCCAGTCTTCTTGTTCAGTGTGATTATCTAAGAATATTGTCAATGGAGATGACTAGTAAGGATACTCAGGTGCGAATTTTAATGATTTGATTTTTATTATTACTAGCGCTTAAACGAATTAATTTAAAAAAATTTCAATCTTCTGAAATGAATCCAAGAGTCCAACAGAAATTATCAAATAATTTTTTAAATAAGATCTTATTCATTCAATAAAACATCAATAATAATTATTAATATTTTCCCAGTTTATCTTTCCATCTTTTTTCGGAGGGGATAGTCTACTCATTCTGCTCCGGACACTGGTTATGCTACTAGTTGCAAATTTGAATTTTAAACTCATTTCATAATATTAGCAAATTGAGTTTGAAAAACAGATGAACATCACACTTATAAAATATATTTTATTGTTATGCTTATCATCTTAATTAGGTTATTTGATATCTTTAACGGATTTAATGAAATGATCTTTAAAATATGTTTATAAATCTAAATGAGATATATACCTATAAGAAATTTGCCTACATAGATATATGTAGGTATATAAATGCATGAATTTCTCCTAAAATAAAAAGAATCAAAGTTTTATTTTTAAATGAAAAAAAATGAATGCAATAATATATAATTATTATTATCATTGTTTAATGTAATCGTGATAAGATTAGATTTTGAGTAATTAAACATTATATTTGGAATTAATGAAAAAGTTGTTTGTATATACTCTACGAAATTATTGAGTATAGAAACATTGTATTAAATAACTCTGGTGATTTTTGCTTTCATATAACAATGAAAAGAAAATTTCTAAAGGGATTTTGAAAGCAATTTATTTCACAAGTTATTGGAAAATTCATACATACGTAGGTATATTTTATATACAATATTATAACAAATAGAAGATTGAATTACGTATGCTCTGTAAAATGTAAATAATAATAATAATTTGCTAGAGATTGATACTAGTGATTGATTAAAAATTAGGGTCACATTATATTTATACGTTAGTATGGAGCTACGTTTCTTAACATTTCTATGAAATAACGTTGAAATTTCTATTAATTGTGCACTTTCTCATTTATACGTAATTGTTCCTACTCTACTTATAATAAAAATAATAAGGTAATAATGACTAAAATATAGCTATAAAAATATACCTGTGTAAAGAGAAGCATTCAGCTCTCAACTTCAAATGTAAGTGTATGTAAAATGAAGATACCTATGCACATAGGTAGGTACCTTATATTATATGTTTGTGTGTACCTAATACATACATACATATGTATATCTATTATACCTATTTCAATGCATCCTCAATTATTACATTTTTTGCAATTTCAATGTGCTTACACTAATCATGATTTAAATTAATATGAACATTCAAATAATTTATTGCTATCTTAAAACAAGAATAATTACCGCTTCTTTATATTGCGATGAATTACAAAAGATACAATTATGTTGTTGTAGTTATATGTATATTGAAGAATTTCAATTCATTTTTCTCTCATTATTCAAATCTAGACACTCCGTACCCTTTTTGAAAGTGTGTGGCCAATAAATGGAAAAGGTCTTCTAGGGTTGTCTCTGAGGGGATCATTCATTTAGATAAAAAACATATTTTTAGAAATATAAATAGGTGTGCATTCATTTTGGCGTATTTATCTTCAGCAAGTACTTTTTTTCGACGAGCTTCTTTCAGCAAACCTTATTTCAGCCAGTTTTTCACACATGTACATTGAACATATGAACAAGATTGTAATATAAATAAATTTATTATTCATATTTGATCTTAATAAATCAGGAGTAACAACTCTTTTTAACCGCACACTTTTTTTAATATATAGATGAATAAGAACAAGCTTTTGAAGTAATGATTTATAATAAACTTAAAGTTTAAGGAGAGGAGTTTCATCGCGTAGTTTCATCAAGAGAAGCTTCCGCAAGAGTTGTCAGGTATACAATTTACGCACATATGTGCGTAAATTGTGACTTTTTTTTTTTCACATTAACCAAATACACAATTTAAAAAAACACAAATTGAAGTAAAATCAATTGAGCATTCACGCATTAAGGAGTTTCATCAGAGTTAAAAAAATTCAAATTTTCAGTGTATATATATATTTATATATATTTGAATAGTTGTATAAAAAAATATCAGTGCCACTGGTTTGGAATCAAGAGTTATACACATTTAAAAAATGCAGAATTTAAAGCTTTTTAATTTAAGGGAGTCAAGGACAGTTGAAATACGTTACACACTCAAATACACAATATGAATAACAAAAAAAATGGTTTTTTTATTCTTCTAAGTTTCATTAATAGAAGGTATGTCTGCTATTAATATAATCCTCAATATCACTTCATGTGTAATCTTTAATTGTGATTTACAAAGTAATGCTTATAATAAGATACTTATTATTATATTAAGGTAATGTATTTCTATTTACTCAACTTAAAGTACTTTAATTGATTTTTATTATTATTTAATTATCTCCTTAAGAAAATCTTCTTTAAAGTGTATGTAATTAAATTGTAGCCAAAATATTAAATCAAATATTATTAGTTACATAAAGTAAAGCTCCTTCATTAAGGCTGACGATAATGACTTCATTTTTTTGTTTACTTTTCATGGTCCATCCCATGATGACTGTTCACTTACTTTTTTACTAAGTAAACAAGCTGTGAATCACGTGGGTCTTCCAAGAAATTAATTCTATTCCTATTATGTTTTAAACTCGGATATTTTAAGATGTTCAACCGAGTAGATTTAACAACATAGCTCTTAAAACAATGTGTCAACACATCACCCTCCTTAGAATATTTTGCAATGAGATGTTTTTTGTTTCTTCATTCTTTATCGACATTGTGTCCTCTTTAACTCATATTTTACTGGATTGTTGTCTTTTTTCGTATTTGGTTTGGTCCCACTTTTTTGAAATCTTCTTGCACATCCATAATTTTCCAAATCAAATCATATACATCGATACATTAACAAAATTTTGGCTGAACAAACATATTATTTTAATAAGAATAATATTTTAATATGTATCATCAAAGCTGATACAAAAGTTATAAATAACTCATGTCCCATATTGCATTATTGTTGCTATTATGTTGTATTATGCATTTCTAAGAATTTAAATGAGTATAAAAGTTTTAGGGTAACCTTAAGAGGGGCAAAAATGTAGGTAAGAAAAAAAAGTATTCATGTGCTAGATTTCAATTATTTTGTTTTTCTATATTTTTTGAATGTATTCCCAAGGATACCATCATTTTACATAAATCACAATTTCAATAATTATTTATATATCCATTTAGGTTGATAAAACCATTTTTCATTTGATAAATGATGAGATAATGCTTTTTGTAGTTTTTATTTGTTCATGGAAATATATTGTTTCGTGATGGACTTCAACTTTATTATACAGAGAACCTATTAAATAACTCAAATAATATGGTTAATTATGTAAGTATTTGGTATTACCTGTATTCAGGATTAATAAAAAGAGTACATACACTTCCTCAACCTTATTTAAAGATGCGTGCTAGTCCAGATTGTTTTAATAAGTTTGTTGTCAAAAATAGAGCGCGTTGCAGAGCTACGCGTTGTAACTATGAGTAAATATCTGATATTCTGTTTATATTATTTTTTTATAAATATGCCCGTGCAGACTCACACTCTTAGGCTGAGAGTAAGACTTCCTTATGGATTGCGAGACAAATCTCCTCGTGGTTCATGGAGCTTCATGGCTATGAAACAAGGTACTTCAATTTTGGTTAGTTTTCAAATTAGCTTTGTTCTTATTACTGGATAAAGTATGGAGTGAATGAGTCCACATGTACGAGGGAGGACTCATTATTATGCACTTAAGAATCACTAATGAAACACCTTTAACCCGAGTGTTTAAAGCAAATCCACCTTGATCTCCTCTCTTGATTACTTGGAACTTGTTTTTATTGTTCTTAAGTTCTCAATGATCATATACTTTTTGTAAGTTATTGTAACTTAAAGCTTAGTTCTTTATTTTCATGAGTCTAAACTCAATAGGACTTGGGCTAAGTAATGTGCCTCGAGATAGTCATTCAAAAGTTGGCCTTGTATCCGTCTTGACATGTGCCTCGAGATAGTCATTCAAAAGTTGGCCTTGTATCCGTCTTGACCCCTCAAAGACTTATTTTGACCTCGTGTTAAGACAAATTCAATTGAATTATGCCTTGACTCCCACACTGTCGGAGCTGATCCAAGAGATCCTCCGGTATTCATTTATTTTTAAAATATTAGAAATGCTTGATAGTTTTTTCATTTGAAGAGAAATTAATATACGTATTTATCACATGTTTTTGCATTATGTCAACTAGATCTTTGGGGTTTACAGTATTTCTGGGCTGTTTAGTAATAATTAATTTACTATTTTAGTTGACCTTCTTCAATGTAATAACATTTGTTTCAAACCGTCAAGAGAACAATCATGAAATTTTATTTATTGTTCAATTGAAAATGATGTTAATATGGTGTATGGTTTAACATTTAAGATGTAGGAAATAATACCTATTAGGCACATTATAGGTTTGAGGCTAGATTATTTTATTAATAATAACTGATAATAAATTAGTATCATTGTATTTTATTAAAATATCGGATGTTTGTATTTAACAGATTCAACTCAACCTCTCTATCATTGCGTAACATAAAATTATGTGAAATTTATTTAATTATTATTTTGCCAATACATATATCTTGGGGAGGGTAAAAAACTATAATTATCTTCCAAATGATTTATTTCAATTTTATTTTTATCTGTTGTTAAATTATAAAAACTCCTTTCCTGTTTTGAGCTTTATTGTAGGGCATTTAAAATTTATTCAGAAAAAAACAAAAATTGGCTCTTGACTTATAAAACAAACATCACGCTTTAAGTAAATGTATTATTATTGTTATCTACATCAGCATACTTAATGTTGAGACAGTTTATAAGTATTTTTTGGTGTTCCATGAGTTGCTAATGTAATATACATAGATGTAGGGTTTTTTTTCTATAATCCGTTTTTTTTATAGGTCATCAATTGGAAGTTAGACAAATGATAATTATATATTTAAATAGATATAATAGTCAGATATTATCTCCTGAGTATTCGTACCTTTGAATGAATGTGTGTACCTAGTACATACTAGAGAAGACGCAAATGTATTCTTTAATTTACTAGAAGAAATTGACAAGAATAACAAAAAGAGCGCATGCTCCACAATAGGTTCGGTGATAAATACCAAATTGCATTTAATTTGGACGAAGACTTTTAACTCTGTCAGTGCTGACTGACAATCGAGTTGAAGATGTGTATCCAAGAGGTGGGTTGGAATTCGTACGGATTTCCCTATTTTCATGTTCATTAATACCCCATTCATATTGCTATATATAGAACACGTTTAAAGCGTACATTATCACTCCATGTCCATCTATCTTAACATTAGTAAGAATAATAATTTTTATATACAGGCCTACTACATTTTTTACTAAACTCATCTTGGATCGTACGTACAATCACTCTTCTTCTTCTTCTCCTCCTCCTCGTTTTCCTTCCTCTCTGCCTGAAACAAAATGGACCTCGATAATAATGTCAAATCTATGGCAAGTGTTCCGACTTCATGTCAGTTTGACGCTTCAAAGGAAACTAAAAGTAATCCTGATAAAACATCGTTTCAGCGAAAAACTTTTTCAAGAATGGCAACTCCAGAGGAGTTTGTACGGAAATTTGGTGGAAAAAGGCCCATTTCCAAAGTTCTTATTGCCAATAATGGAATTGCTGGTAAGAATACTGAGCACTTATTTATTATATTAATACAACAGAATTGGTCAAACCTTAAAAGAAACCCTGCAGTAATTCATGGGTTTAATTTTATTAATGGAGCTTCTCCTCTTGAAAAAATGTGTAGAATCCGTCTATGTAATTGGTGTTATATCTATTTCTATAATTTTTTGCAGTTTGTGCTATTAGATAATATATTAATTTTATTTAAAGTCAATAGTTGAATGACATTTGAATCCATGTTTTGATGTTTCATCTCTTTCCTATACATAGACTCAATATGTGTGTGTTTATTTTTTTTTTTTTTTTCAAAGTTGAAGTTATGACTTATAGTTCTGTATCATTATATATATAGTACCATATGTCAAATTTCACTTTATTAATAATCCCTGAAATATTTTGTTTCGTCTATCTAAACTTTTCATTGTAGAAATGATATTTACTCCAAACAAATAGTCATTGGACAAAAATAATTATAAATTCTAAAGAGTTCATTTTGTATTATTTATACATAAGCAAATACCAGTTTACCCAGAATGTTTATAACTAAATAAACATCTTTTTCCAAAATATCCTTCTTTTTTCATCTTCAAAATCATATATGTACCTTCATATATTTAGTTCACTATATACATACATGTGCTGCATATCGGCTTCATTTTGGCCTTATCAAAATCATAAATTCCTTAAATCATTGAATATCTCACAACTACACTTGTAGTTAAATATTTCTAAAGTTTTAAGGAATATAAATTTGACATCTTTGATTTATCACTCTAATTACATGAAGAGCTCACAAAAATGATGTAATTATCTAATTATTTCATTTATGCTACTATCTATATTCATTCTTAAGATGTTACTTATAATATTGTATGTTGTAATCAAGTTCAAATATTAAAATAATGTCTTTTTTTTAGCTGTCAAATGTATTCGTAGTATACGACGGTGGGCTTATGAAAATTTTTCGAATGATCGAGCAATAAAATTCGTTGTCATGGTTTCACCAGAGGATTTAAAGGCTAATGCCGAGTTTATCAGAATGGCTGATTATCATTGTCAGGTTCCAGGGGGTTCAAATAACAATAATTATGCGAATGTGGATCTCGTTTTAGCAATAGCTAAACACTTCAAAGTTCAAGCCGTTTGGGCTGGGTGGGGACATGCCTCTGAAAATCCAAAATTACCAGAATGTCTATCTAAAAATGGGATAATGTTTATGGGTCCCACTGAACATGCTATGTGGTTATTAGGTGATAAAATAGCTTCAAATATTGTTGCACAGGCTGCCAAAGTTCCTACAATGCCTTGGTCTGGTTCTGGACTCGAGGCACAAGTTGCTGGTTCCAGCGGGAAACTTAGAGTTCCAAAGGAGCTTTACAGAAAAGGTTGCATACAAACACTTGAAGAAGGTTTGCAGTGTTCGGCCAAGATAGGGTATCCTGTTATGATAAAAGCAAGTGAAGGTGGAGGAGGCAAGGGCATACGTAAAGCTGCTTCTGATGAGGAATTCAGAAAGCAATATCCCCAGGTTTGTTAATTTATGAGTACATATATATATCATGAAATGATATTTTGTTTTAGTATAAACCTTGATTTAGAAAAAAAAGGATAAATACGTATTGACTAGATATGCTTACACTTAAGTTTATTTATTTTTTAAAGGTTCAAGCCGAAGTTCCGGGGTCACCAATTTTTGTTATGAAACTTGCTCAAAACGCTAGGCACTTAGAAGTACAATTACTAGCCGATGAATATGGAACTGCTATTTCATTATTTGGTAGAGACTGTTCTATACAAAGACGACACCAAAAAATTATTGAGGAAGCCCCAGTCATTGCGGCACCCACTAGTGTTTTTAGAGAGATGGAAGAAGCTGCTGTAAGATTAGCAGAACTTGTTGGGTATCGAGGCGCGGGAACAGTTGAATATCTTTTCGATGATTTAGGAAAATGGTACGATTAACATTATATAAATTTTATATTTATTATGTATTTATATATTTGAGTACAGGTATTTTCTCGAACTTAATCCTCGCCTTCAAGTTGAACACCCATGTACAGAAATGGTTGCTAATATTAATTTACCAGCCTCTCAATTGATGGTTGCGATGGGTATTCCTCTTCATCGAATGAAATCTATTAGACGCTTATATTTGCAAGATCTATTGGATACACAGAATATTGATTTTAAATGCTCAAATCCTTGTCCTAGTCCTTATGGACATGTCATTGCAGCTCGTGTTACTTCTGAAAATCCTGATGAAGGGTTTAAGCCCTCTTCTGGAACTGTTCATGAGCTTAATTTTAAGTCCAACAAAAATGTTTGGGGATATTTTAGTGTATCTGCATCTGGTGGGCTTCACGAGTTTGCAGATTCCCAATTTGGTCATATATTTAGTTGGGGGGAAGACCGAGAACAGGCCAGAGAAAATTTAGTTGTGGCTTTAAAAGAACTTTCGATTCAAGGTGATTTTCGAACTATCGTTGAATATTTAATTATGTTACTGGAAAAAGAAGAGTTTCAAAATAATTCGCTAAATACTGGTTGGCTTGATACGTTAATTGCTAACAAAGCCAAAACTACTAAGCCTCATCCCATGCTTAGCATAATATGTGCAGCATTAAATGTTGCTGATCAAGTTATTAATACAAATTTTCAATCTTTCAAGGCTTCCTTGGAGCGGGGTCAAGCTCAACCAGCTAAGTTTCTAAAGAATTGCATACATGTCGACTTGATTCAAGAAGGATTCAAGTATGCTATTGCTGCTACAAAGATTGGTCCTGCACTCTATTTTATAGAGTTAAATGGAAGTTATAAGGAGGTCATAGCGCATAAAATGACGGATGGTCAGTTACTTCTCTCAGTTGATGGAATGACTTATACTACATGTATGCAAGAAACTCCTGATCAATATAGAGTTGTAATTGGAAATCAAACTGTAGTCTTTGAAAAAGAAAATGATCCTAGCTGTCTTAATTCACCATCACCTGGTAAACTTCTCAAGTTTTTAGTCCCTGACGGTTCGCATGTTGAATTTAATGAAGCTTACGCTGAAATTGAGGTTATGAAAATGGTTACAACATTGCATGTTATAGGAAGTGGAGTTATAACATTTTGTAAACGTCCAGGTGCTGTCTTGGAAAATGGGGGCTTGATTGCTCGTATCGAACTAGATGATCCCACATCTTGTAAAACTTCGAAGAAATATAACGGTCCTGGATTCCCCGATTTCGACAAAGAGTTATGTGTCAATAAATCTATAATGAATTTACATCAAGGCTATTTAAAAGCAAAAGCACAATTAGAAAATTCACTTGATGGATATTGTATTCCAGAGCCTCATTTTAAGCCATTGATTGATCAAATCATTGATGAGTTTTTAAAGCATTTAAGAGATCCAAAATTGCCTCTCGATGAAATGAAAGAAATACTTGCTTGTATTTCTGGTCGTATACCTCATAATATTGAAAAAGGAATCAACAAAGCTTTGAGTAACTACGAGCAAAATATTACTTCTGTTCTCGCTCTTTTTCCTACTCCATACATTGTTCACGCAATTGATGCTTATTTAGCAGGAATTAATCCAAAAGAAAAGGAAATTGCAGAAATGACCGTTCAGCCTATTATTGATCTTTGTACACGTTACAGAAATGGAGTCCGAGGTCAGATGAAAGAATCTGTAACAAATCTTCTTCTTCGCTATATTGAAGTTGAAAAGCATTTTCAAATCGGTCATTATGATAAAGTCGTTAATAATCTACGGCAGCACATAAATAGCTGTGATCAAAAAGATATGCTTTGGGCAGTTGAACGTATATTTGCTAGAAATCAATATAAGCAAAGGAATGTTATCGTGAATTCACTTTTGGATAAATTGTGGAGTTTTGAACCAAGATTGACTAAAGACTTGAAGCCAATCTTATCAGAATTGACAAACTTAGTTCGACAGGAAAATGCTACTGTTGCTTTGAAGGCAAGGACTATCATTATTGCTTCAGAAAAACCTTCTTATGAATTAAGACATAATCATATAGAAAAAATGTTTTTAGACGCAATCAACAGGGCAGATGATACTCATTTTAACCTTCGCAAAATGATTACAGATGAGAGTTCAATTTTTGATGTTTTGGGCGATTTTTTTTATCATGAAGAAAGATCTGTTAGAGCAGCTGCTTTGGAAGTATATGTGAGAAGGGCATTTATGTCTTATGAATTAACTGGGCTCACAAATCTTGTTTATAATTATGATTGTCAAGCTGTGAGATTTGATTTTCTTTTACCGCAATCACATCCAAATAGATCTTTCCATACAATACAAAATATGAATTCGTTCATCGATTGTCGACGTCACGGACTTATGACTTCCTTTAAAACTTTTGAAGAATTTACTGATAATTTTGTTGATATCTTGGACTTATTTCATGACCAAATGGAGTCCTTCCTCTCATTTGAGCTTGATGCCTCTTATAATTCTCCCAACTCATTCGACGAAAGGAATGAAATTAATGCTACTAATAGACAGGGCCTAATGAACATATTAAACGTTGCTATTAAAATGAGTAACTCTGACCATGCCATTAGTGAAATATTGCAACTTTTTTGCGATAAAAATATTGCTGATCTAAAGAAGTATGAAATTAGACGACTTACTTTTATTATTCTTAGAGACAAGGAGTTTCCTAAATATTTTACATATAGAACAAGAAGTGATTTCAAGGAAGACAAAATTTATCGTCACTTGGAGCCTGCTTTGGCATTTCAATTGGAACTAAATCGTTTAAAAAACTATGATTTGACTTCTATCCCTGTGTCGAATACAAAAATGCATTTATATTTAGGTAAGGCAAAAGTTGCTAGTGGAAAGGAGGTAAGCGACTTCAGATTTTTTATTCGGTCCATCATTCGGCATTCTGACTTAGTGACTAACGAAGCCTCATTCGATTACCTTAAAAATGAAGGGGAGCGATTGTTATTGGAGTCATTAGATGAATTGGAAGTAGCATTTACGCATCCCATGGCCAAAAAAACTGACTGCAACCATATATTCCTCAATTTTGTTCCTGCTGTTAATATGGATCCAGACAAAATAGCAGATGATGTTCGAGAAATGATCTATCGTTACGCTTCAAGATTAATGAAATTAAAAGTCAAGTACGCAGAAATTAGAATAGCCATTCGCCATGTTGGTGAGAAGAAAAACTCTATTGTTCGTTTATGCATTTCCAATGATGCAGGTTACTACCTTAATATGGTTATTTATAAAGAATATGCGGATCCTCAAACAGGTGTTATAAAATTTATTACTCTAGGGCCCGAACAAGGTCCACTTCACGGTTTGCCTGTATCTACTCCGTATATGACCAAAGATTTTATGGAAATGAAGAGAAGTAGGGCACAAGCAGTTGATACAAGCTTCGTTTATGATTTTCCAGATATATTCAAGATGGGTCTCAGAGAGATTTGGAAAGATTATCATACACTTCAGAATAATCTAAATCCTCCATTTCGCTCAGACTCTGAAATATTTTCTTGCACTGAATTAGTTTTGGACTCTAATGAGATCAAAGTTATCGAACAAAAGCGTTATCCTGGAGAAAATGACATAGGAATGGTTGCATGGAAAATGACTTTAAAAACTCCAGAATATCCTATAGAAGGGCGGGACATTATTGTGATTGCAAATGATATTACTCATCAAATTGGATCTTTTGGACCTAAAGAAGATAAATTGTTTTACAGAGCTTCTGAATTAGCTAGGAAAATGAAGATTCCGCGCATTTACTTAGCAGCAAATTCTGGTGCTAGAATTGGTTTAGCAAAAGAAATTCAAAAGATGTTTAAAGTAGCTTGGGAGGATGAAAATGATCCTGAAAAGGGATTTAATTATATTTATCTGACACCAGAAGACTATTTTAGTTTAACAAAGCGTGGTCTCGAGCATATTGTTTTTTCAGAGTTAATTCAAAAAAACGATGAGAGTCGTTATAAGATAACTGACATAATTGGTATTAATGAAGATATGGGAGTAGAAAACTTGAGTTTTGCTGGATTAATTGCTGGAGAGACATCACGGGCTTATGATTCAATTGTAACTATGAGCATGGCCTCAGCTCGTGCCATTGGCATTGGAGCTTATTTAGTTCGTCTTAGCCAAAGAGTTGTTCAAGTTGATAATTCATCAATAATTCTTACAGGAGCTGGAGCATTGAATAAATTATTGGGTTCAGAAGTATACACCTCAAATGTGCAATTGGGTGGAACTCAAATTATGTACAATAATGGAGTGACTCACAAGTGTGAACGTGATGATGTCAGTGGCGTTAAAAGGTTATTAATATGGTTGGGATATATTCCTAAAAAAAAGGAAGCTCCTCTACCTATAGTGTATCCTTCTCACGATCCAATTGATAGATCTGTTGAGTATTGTCCATTGGAAGGTGAAGTCTATGACCCTCGATGGCTACTTCAGGGAAAAGATGCAGCAGATTGTAAGTTACTAGGATTCTTTGACGATGGAAGTTTTGACGAAATAATGCAAAACTGGGCTCAAACCATAGTTTGTGGACGAGCTCGGCTGGGCGGTATTCCAACGGGAGTTATTGCAGTTGAAACAAGAACTGTCGAACTGCATTTACCTGCAGATCCTGCCAATCCGGATTCTGAAGCTAAAGTTGTGTCTCAGGCTGGACAAGTTTGGTTTCCTGATTCAGCTTATAAAACTGCTCAAGCAATATTTGACTTTAATAGAGAAGAATTGCCTTTAATTATATTTGCAAATTGGAGAGGGTTCTCTGGAGGTATGAAGGATATGTATGAGCAGGTTTTGAAATTTGGATCTATGATTGTTGATGCACTGCGCCAATATAATCAGCCTATTATTATATATTTGCCACCGTATGCTGAATTAAGAGGAGGCTCATGGGTTGTAATTGATGCAACTATTAATGCTGCTCAAATGGAAATGTATGCTGATCCTAATTCAAGAGGTGGTGTTCTTGAACCAGAGGGAATAGTTGAAATAAAGTATAGAATCAAAGACTTGCGCCTAACGATGGAACGAATTGATCCTGAGATGAAACGAATGGCTAACGAATTGAAATCATTGGAAATCACAGAAGAAAATAAAAAGAAAATCGAAGCAGATATGAAATTGAGGGAAGAACTGCTTGCGCCAGTTTATCATACTGTTTCAGTTCATTTTGCAGATTTGCATGATACTCCAAAACGAATGAAAGACAAAGGTGTTATTAGAAAAATAATACCCTGGGAGGAGTCTCGTCAAATACTTTATTGGAGACTAAGGAGGCGAATAATTGAGAATCAATTAATGAAGCGTATTAAAGATATTACTACTTCTTTAACCATGGGGCAAATGGAAGAGATGATGCGTCGTTGGTTCATTCAAGGGCAAGCCAATCCAGAAAATCAAAGGAGGTTTCAATGGGACTCTGACCAAACAGTTGTGGAGTGGTATTTAAGTGAAGCTGAGCAAATTATTCAAGAAAACTTGAAAATTCTTCAAAATGACTGCTTTCAAAGACAATTCAAGACTCTTACGGACAAGTTTCCGGATTTTCTATATGACGCTGGAATTAATTTAGTTCAACAAATGTCTTCAGAAAAAAGAGTGGAATTCATTGAGGCCATCAGTAAGTTAGAAATCAGTGAGAAAAACTCTCAAAAGCTATCTGATGATTCGTCAGAAAATAGTGAATCATGATCTTATTGCCTTTTAGAAAATTCAAAACTATGTTTGTATATTTTGTGATAAGAATGAGCTTTGATTTGATGTATTTTTACGCGAGTTTTAGATCAATTATAATTATTAGTTTATTTGTTTATACTCCTAAAAAAGTTCTTATGTCAAAATTCTAGTCTGCACTTTATGCTTAAACACCTTCATAACTCATTATATTTATATATTTACTGCGACAAATATATGGTCTATTTAGTTAAGTCTTTAGTTTGATTCAGAGAGATTGAAATTTGTCAAAAAAAAAAATAAAATGTTGATGAAGGATGATAGATGATAATTAAATTATAATTGCGTTCGGGTTAATGCATTTTTCGCTTTTTTGTGTGTCAATCCGTTCTGAAAGGGAGAGATATGTGCAGTACACATAATTAATTAATTATTAGGCTTCATGTATAAATCACATTTTATTAATAGCTACTTTATTACGTAGAGGTATCTACCTACCTAATGATTTCCCTCCAAGTTCTCAAAATATCACTATAATTTTCTCGTGCATTGTTCAATATTTATTATTTATATACAGTCAGATTCAATGTTGAATGGACCTGCTATTAAGGAGGAGTTTTTACCTAAATCAAGGGTGGAGATAGGCATCAAACGATAAATTTGTGTAAGATTTTTAGTATATTATGTGTAAAATTAGAACAAAATAACGAGTCTACCACCACATGGCTATTTCTTTAGCCATGTTGGTCTTACCTCACCTCAGAGTTGACCTTGACTGTTATGAAACAAAGATTATGTATATTTAAAATGAATAAACTTGAATACATATTATAATAAGCTACTTAGTTATTAGGTACTTATGAAAAGGGCACTGACTTACATATAAAGTTGTCTGAGCTTTTCTATTCAATTTCATAATCGTGACTTAGGTTTCTATGCCATTTGATCACAGAAAACACAATTGTTTTAATTCCTATACATTCTAATCAAATACTTAATTTACAACGTACGAGAAAATGAAATTATAGCAATTTATTTCGATCAAGGCTTTTCCTTGAGATTTAATGAAGAAGGCTTGGGATAGATACTTTACAGTCAAGATATACATGGATATAAAATGATCTAAGTTTGTACACAATGATAACAATCCTGGAAAAACATGCATGAATTTTATTACATGGTAAATTATATTAGATTGACGTTTCTATTCAAATTCAATCACACTTAGATGATTTTTTTTACAATTTATCAAAGAGTGATTAATTTGTGTAGCTTACATGTATATGTAAGTTACACAAGTCAATTTTAGGCATTCAATAAGCATATATAAAACAAAAAATATTCTCAAAAATAAAAAGTAATTTATTTTAAAGGCTACACCTTTTTATTTATTTACGTGTTCATTCTTTTATATCCAAGCCTTTCTTAAGAAGGCCTCAAAACTTGGCTATTCCTCTCTTGTCGCATTTTATATATTACGTATGAGTGGGTTTGATGATTCCATTCTTCCTTTTTGAATTTACAAATTATATTCCTAGTCTATGTAACGAATTATTTATAGAGGGATCAAAAATAGTTTTGACACCACTTACTGACTTTGAACCTCCACTTATTTGTATCAAGGGGGTCAAAAGCTGGCGAATATATTTTTTAACGCATCTTAGGGTTTTTTGACTATAGACAGTGTATTATGAAATGAATAATAAATATAAGAGGAATAGCTAGTGAGGGAGGAAAAGTATTGTATGTTAGCAAATGCAGAATGCTACTAATGGCAGAACGGGAAGAAGGAAAAAAGAGCAGGAGCGGATCCATGATTTCAATTGAACCTCAGTTTCTCTGTTTCATTCCCTTGTTCAATGACTGTGAGGTGTGTCACTTTTTGTTGAGTTGATAAGCCTCCTTTTACTCCTTACACAAATCCAATTTCGTAAGTAGGCATTGATTTTTTCTAAACAATGTTATATTACTCAGTATCCTCTAAAGTTATTTAAGCAACTGATAATGGTTTTTTTATTAATTTTAATCTTTTGAGAAATATCTTTTTAGAATTTAAAATTTATATTAGCATATTTGATACTACATTTATTTTTTAAATATTTTATCATACATCTAGCAACTAGTCTAGTTTGTTCATTGTGAATATATTGTCACCTCCTTTTTTTTGTACGTACACGGTGAATTATAAATTTTCTTTTTCAAATCTCAATACACACTCATTTTGACTTTTAAGCATAAGTTGATCTTTAAACTATTCTATTTCTGGATTCTCAAAAAGATAATGTCTTCTTTGTTGTGAGCATTTTTTAAAAAGCACTTATTACCTAAAGCTTCTTTATTTTTCCTTTCATAACAAAATAATTTTGATGCATGCAAGCGTTATTTGGCATTTTTGAATTCGCCTTTTAAAATGTTAATTCTAGGTACATTATATGTTCAATATGAAAAGGATGTCTTACATAATGATCAAATTATATTTTCATAATCTGTGTGATAAATCATATAGAATAATTATTTTCTTATGAATACTAATTTGACGTTAAATTGTATGAGTCATTGTAAGAAATTTGGATAGGATGTCTTGACTGTTGATAGCAATATTACAGGAAATTGTAATTGTTATGTATTTATAATTGGAATATTTGGTTGTTCCTCTTTAGATATTCATAAGTCCTCTTCAAGAATTATATTGAATTGATCATGTTTGACGAGAATGTTGGACGAGAACCAGGAATTAAAATCTGGCGAATTGAGGTAGACTAACGGTTTTGATGGGTAGATTTGTTTGATTTTCTTTATTTAACTATAGGACTTTGAAGCAGTACCATATGACGAATCTAAATATGGACATTTCTATACCGGAGACTCTTACATTGTACTTAAGGTGTGTCAAATTTGAAAAAATATATGCATATAAAATTATTTAAAAAAAATTAATTTTGGTATCTAACAGACTTCAGAACGAAGTTCCCGCTTAAGGAATGACATTTTCTTTTGGCTTGGCTCTGAAACGAGTCAGGATGAATCTGGAGCTGCTGCTATTAAAAGTGTTGAATTAGACGAACAACTCACTGGTGCAGCCATTCAACATAGAGAAGTGCAAGGACATGAATCTGCTGCGTTCGAATCATGTTTTAAAAAGGGCATTCGTTACCTTCCCGGTGGAGTTAAAAGTGGATTCACTCATGTAGATCCTGAAGCTGTTGTACAACGATTGTTTCAAATTAAAGGAAAAAGAAATGTTCGAGTGTCAGAGATTGCTCTAGATCCTGCACTTGTAAATCAGTCTGATTCCTACGTTTTAGATCTAGGAAAGGGTCATGATATCCTTGTCTATCGCCCACCTGGAGCTAATAGAGTTGAAAAGTTTAAGTCAAGCCTTGTTGCAAATGAAATTCGGGATGAAGATCATGCTGGGGACGCAAATGTTATTTTGTTAGGTAATTATTTTAATTTTCTGTTATTGTTATTATTCTCTTTAATGTATTTATACAGATGAATCAGATGACAACTCAATATTTTTTGAGAAACTTGGAGTCGGCTCAGCCAATGATTTTGTTGGTGACGAAGGGCATGATGATATTGATGATCGAGACAAGCATGTTGTTCTGTATAAAGTGTCAGATGATTCTGGAGAATGTAATACCACTGAAGTCGCTCAATGGCCACTCACGCAAAATATGCTCGAAAAAGACGATTGTTTCTTGCTTAATACAGGAAAATTTGCTGGTATTTTTCTTTGGATAGGAAAGGAAGCATCCAAGGAAGAGAGAATATTTGTACTAAAAACAGCCGAAGATTTCTTGCAGAAACAAAACTTACCAAAGTGGACAAAGGTATTTAATTGGGGATATGAAGTATTTAATTTTCTTGAAAAAATTTCATAGATTGAAAGAGTTGTTGATGGTGGGGAAACGTCATTGTTTAAACAATTTTTTAAATTCTGGAGAGAAAGTGAAGATAGTCCTGCAACCGGTCTTGGTCGCAAATATCCACCATCAAATATCGCAGAATGGGATATAGCCTCTCTTCATGCAGAAAACCGTAAAAGACTATCCAGATCTCGAGGAACTGCAATTGGTTTTATGCCCGATAATGGAAATGGTACCAAACAAATTTGGAGAATCGAAGATTTTACCTTGGTGCCACTCGAAGAAGAAAAATACGGCATGTTTTTTGGTGGAGATTCCTATGTTATTCAATATGAATACAGTGGTGATAGAGGAACCGGGTATATTATCTATTTTTGGCTTGGTAATGAGAGTTCTACAGATGAACGTGCCTCAGCTGCCATTAATGCTGTCAAGCTAGATGACGAATTAAATGGAAAAGCAGTTCAAGTAAGAGTTGTTCAGGGACAAGAGCCACAACATTTTTTCAAGATGTTCCAAGGAAAAATGATCGTTTTCTCTGGGGGTAAAGCTTCTGGATTCAAGAATGTCCATGATCATGATACTTATGATGTTGATGGTACAAGATTGTTTAGAGTTCGAGCCACATCCCCTGATACAACAAGAGCCGTTCAAATGCCAGAGAAAGCTGGGTCATTAAATTCAGACGATGTTTTCATCCTCGAAACCCCTAAAAATACTTGGATTTGGCATGGCGAGGGTTCCTCAGATGAAGAAAAGGAACTGGCCGGACAAATTGCATCTCTTGTATCACCTGACTCAAATGTTGAAACTATTAATGAAGGTGGAGAATCAGATGATTTCTGGATCGGATTAGGAGGAAAGGATGAGTATCCAAAGGGAGTTGAAATTGATAAACCTATTTTATGCCCCAGATTATTTTATTGTTTCTTCTCCCAATCTGGAAAATTCCGTGCCTCAGAGATTTTCGACTTTAAGAAAGATGTGAGTTGGAACACTTGAACATGAACTAACATAACTATTTTATTTTCAATAGGATCTCGTAAGCGATGACGTTATGATCTTAGACTCTGGAGATGAAATTTACGTCTGGAACGGATCTAATGCCGATAAGGTTGAAAAGGAGAAGGGATATGAGTTGGCTCTGGTAAAAGGCATCAAATAATTACATTTGGAAAAATACCTTAATACTTTCTTTTTTCCTTCACTAGGAATATCTCAAAAACGATCCTACTCATAGAAATGAAACCAATACTCTTGTAATGACTGTAAAGGAAGGAGATGAGCCTAAGAGTTTCTTATGCTTATTTTCATAAACGAACAAAACAAAGAAAAATGTCTTTATTCACAACCAATTTATTATAACTATTATTTATTTAAAGCTTTTTTTTACACTATGTTTTAATTTTTAACTTACATCTTTTAATTGTTATCCTTTTTTTAGTGCTAGAAGTTATGCTAAAAATGTTTTATTTCTGTTTAAAAGTGTCTTGTTTCCTTTCTAATCAAAAAGAAACTGCAATTTATGATAGGAAAAACCAACAAATAGCTTCCTTGATAAAATATACTTAGTATAAGACAAGGATAAATAACTTTATAGTAAGAATAATTAAGTTAGGTAATTAGTTATAGCTCCTGGGTTAAAATTAAGATAAACATGTTAAACAAAATTTGAGTAACTACTAAGTCTTGGATTGAAAATATGACTAGTCATTTTGCAGAGAATGTACAAAATTGCGGGTGTATACTTGTAAAAAATAGATCCTATATTGCTGATAAGAATGAAAAAAAAACGACTTAATTTCATAAAAAGATGAAGCTACCTCGAACAATCACATTTAAAAAAAATATAGAAATTGGAATTTTGAGCATTGAGGCAGATGTTATTGCATGAATAAACATTTTTTTTAAATAAGAGAAAAAAAGGGAAATATTGATTGTTTAATGCCTTACAACTTCTTGAAAAAATAGGAAAAATATTAATTAAAATGAATACAGGAACCAAACAGAAATTTTGCAGAGGCGGTTAATTATCACAAAAAAATGTGGAAGAAACCTTCAATTATAAAATTTCTTTAGAAAACATTAAAAGTATTTATGAATTTTCATGATTAGTACTAAGACATGAGGACATTTTTCTGTAATACATCAACAGTGAACTGAACCAGATTGGGATGTAAAAATAAAGATATTTGAGGTGGAAAGGGTGATTTATTTAGACAGTGAATGACGAAGTTGACGTTGAATTAATAGGATGAACAAGATTGTCTGCTGCAATGGGTGCACTATAGCAAGGCAAAAGCCAAGTTAAAGGGTGTGCTCTTCCGCAAACTTCAGCTAGTAATGTCATTTTGGGTTTATTTGGTCTAAATGGTCCTTGCTTCTTAGCTTGCTCCACAAGAGTCTCATCCGTGAATATAGCTTCGAATTGATCGCATCCAATAGCTATAACAAACATTCCGAATAGAACACTTTCCAAAACAAGTATAACAGAGTGTAAAATACGTGTCTGCTTTATGTGAGGATCTTTTTCTTCATAAATATACCAAGAGGACGCAACAAGAGCTATTGAGTAAGAGCTCAGAACACCGACATAGAATAGAAATTGAAGGAAAAACTTTTGATTCCATTCCCCAACACAATTATTGATCCAAGGACAATGGTGGTCCATCCGACGAATGCAATGTCGGCATATACGGCAATGATAAGCTCTCGGGGGTCGATACATTTCACACCTTGTGCATACAGTCCAGTCCTCTCTCATCGATGTGGACTCTGAGTGGATGTCCGAGAAATCAACCTGAAAAGGGATGGAGTACAGAGATGAAAGAAGACTTGACTTCAATGATCAAACCTTGTGTTTGGGCGGAGGAACAATCCCAGGATCCGAGAATACTGCTCTACCATGAGCCATAAATAAAAGAAAGACAATGACATTGAAAAGGACGACATGGACTGATCCCCAAAGCGTATGGTTCATACTCTGAAGCACAATCCATCGAACCACGACGTAATCCGCATAGACAACAGCGCCGTAGGTCATCAACAGGCAAATTATCCCGCACGGATCTCCTCGGATGAACACCATGCTCCATTCATGCGTAGAAACTACTTCCTTCATTCATTACTCATCGAGTTCCTTCATGACAAGCGGGAGTGTCCAGTCGTGTCCAGTCCAGTCTTCTTCTCCTCCTCCTCCTCCTCCTCCCTCAATTTCCCTCCTACCTTCACTGGTGGTTACTAGTCGTAGTCGTAGTCGTAGTAGTAGTAGTAGTAGAAGTAGATGTAGACCAAAATTATATTAAATTGAAAATTCTCAGCTTCACTTCATTCCAATCAACATTAAAAAGAACCTGAATGAGGAATGTGACGTCATCATCATTTGGCATTCATCAGCTTTTATTTTTATACTGACTTAAATAATCATAATCAATATATATCACAGCAGCAGCTTCTCATTATTCACAGCATCGTCATTCATTCATCATATATGTATATATTATAATACTGATTTCCAGCTTCTTTACACCCTATGCGAGATATATATACTTTTTTTTAAATATTAGCATATTCCATTAATATTACTTTTATTAGTCCTTCAAAAAAAGTATGTCATCCTCGTCTTCGCTCATTAATCATCAACAAAACCTTGTTTGGTCAGTTTTTGCCGTCTACCTACCTACTTATGATGCGTCATTCAATTATTTTAACAATAGTTGCACTAAAGTAAAGAATGTTAAACTACATATTTTTATCTTCCAGTTTATCATAAGTAGCGTCTTAAGGTCCAAATGTCAAGTTATCAAATTATCTTTATTAGATAACATTATTAAATGGAGTTTTATTATTAATAATATAATTCTATCAACCTTAGATAAACATATTAAATTGACACCTACCTCATTTTTTGATGTAGAAAGTCTAAAATGTTTAATTTTAGTCAAATAAATCTGAATACTTGTATGGTAAGAAGTGTTGAAACTTTGGCCTTCTTTAAATTCAGTACATGATGTTAGATAGTAAAAAAGATTAAGGACAGATGCAACATGCCCTTTTCGAACACCAAAGAGTCGATAGTCCTAAAATTCACAGCCCAGTTGTATAGTATAATGTGAACTATTGACCCCCCCCCCCCCAAAAAAAAAAAAAAAAAAAAAAAAGGATTTTAGTCGATCTTTCTGAGGTATTTAATAAAAATGATTTTGAGGTGTAAAAGTAATTTTTTAAAGCTAATATTTGTAATAATGGAGTCCATTTAAGTTATATCATTTGAATTATTGATTTTTTTTGCTATCACTTGATATAATTTATTGAGGACATATTTGAGTAAGTGTATTGTTGGGCCCCACAAAGGGGTCAGTAGCAACAATATGCAATTTTCCATGTACTGTAAAATCTTTTGAATTATTTTATATTTATATAGGACCCTGAATAAGGTCTTTTAACAAATAGTGCATGTACTCACTGAAGTGGAGTGAATGTCTCCAATTTAGAAAAAATTATAATACTGATCAGTGATCTATAGAAATAATCTTATAATATCTAAATGTACAATAATAAATTGAAATTTAATAGTTTAAAACTTAGAAAAGTTTAGTTTTTTATTACTAAAAAAAATATTTAACCTTAATTTTTTGTTCTAACTGATTTTTTGGAACTGTTGTAACTGTTCATATTCAAATATAATTAATTAAAAAAAAGTAATAACAGATATTACCTATAAATAAAGTCAGTCGATGACAGACAGATATATGTACGATGTGTCAAATCTTAATGCATCTACGTTAAACTTGTTCCAGTAATAGAGCTAAAATCAAGGTGTTGTAACTGCTTTAGGTCTTAAAATATGATTTAAAATATAACTGAAGTTAAAGAACACAGGGATATCACAGACGGAAAAGTACCCTTTTCTATAACTTGTTCAATGAATCACAAGAAGAAAGGGAATATTATTCATTGAGAACTTGATTAATAGTATATCTGTATCACAATATTAACAAAATTCCTTTGGAAATAAATGGTGTTGGCATTTGTACATACATTATCTTGCTTTTCCCCTGTTAAGCAAGAATTTAAATGCTGATAGTTGAGATATGTATTTATACATAGTGATCAGAAACACACATTCAACGGCAAAAATTAACAATACACGTCATTCTTTTAGATGGGCCTCTAGATAAAAATAAATAAATAAATAAGAATCCCAACTGAAACACACTATGCAACTAATAATCGTCAGTTCAAAATAACAATTTATTTTGGACACACAGAAATATAAATATATTCAATACACTATCAAGAACAAATTATTATGTGCCGGTGGGCTTTGCCCACTCTACACTAAGAATGAGATAGTCATAACCATATCCGTTAAGAGTAGCAATGGCTTTAGCAGCCTCTTCTTTCTTATAGTAATGGATGAAGGCAAAACCTTTACATTGCCCTGTTTGCTTATCTTTAGCCAAAAATATACGTGCAATAGCTCCAAAGGGCTTAAACAATTCTTGAACATCACTTTCTTGTGTATTTTCGCTAAGATTAGAAACTCGAATGGCGGCATTATCCTCGTTCCTACGACGATCAGACATAGAATCCCCTATCATTCTATCCCTAGCACCTTCACGGCGACTTGGTGGAACATATGCTCTACTACTGGATGACGAGGATGCAGCATTGGCTGCAGGTGCAGGAGAAGTTGAGTTTTCAGGGTCTTCTTCATCCTTTCCAGCAGAGAGTGATTCCCTAAGGGGACCAAGAGTGTCCTTGTAGGGACAGTTGGTGGTCCAATGATCCTCTTTGCAGATCCGACATTTAATTGTTCCCTTGTTCATTTTCTTGAGTTTATCCAATTCCGTGTCGTTGGAGTCCTTTTCGTTCTCTTCCTTCGTGGAAATGTACTGCATGAACACCTCCTCGTGCAACTGAGTCGTGGCTGGGTCTGGACCTGGGCGGTCCTTCTCGCAATCCCCAAACTTGGCAAGACCATTCCTTCGAGCAATGGCCTTGGACACAATCTTCTTCTCAATCTTGTAGGTTCGAATCCTCTTGACCTGAAACCCATGGAAAATACTCCATCTCAACAATTCAATCTACTAACAACCTGGAGCCTCACCTTCTTCCCATCATCATTCACGAAGAAATCCGTCACGATCTTAGTGTTACCCTCCGTGATCTCTGAAGGAGTATCGTCGTCCTCAATCTCACTTGCCCAAGATGATTTGATTTCCCCCATTCTTTCCTCTCTAAATACAACAACACGGTCTCAAATGAAAAGCTGACGGAAACCAACGAACGTGACTTCTTCTTCTTCTTCTATCCTCCCTTTCAAAAGAAAAAGAAATGAACAAGAACTGCCTCACAACAGCAACAAAATAGGATACTAATCCATTCATTGGTTCAATTTCTTGTATTTATAAATTTTAACCAATGACATTTAAGATAACGTCATGGCATAAAGCTAAGATCTTTACATAGAGTCAGCACCATCTATCAATGTATTTCTTAAATAATGGCTGGCAAGAAATAATATTTAATAATTAAAAAAAACTATATATTCCTATAAATACGTTTCAATATTACTTAATAGGAATACTGAATACACGATCCCCATAAAGCCATGAGTGCACACTTATTAATTTCTACTCATTCTTCATTTTAAGTTTTCCTCAAAGTTTCTAATTTGTACAAAAGATGATGGTGGTTTTTCACATTCTCATATTTACTTAAGAGCGTGCAATATTTCTATTGAGGAAATATAATCATAATAATTATTAATCAGTATGGCAAAGTAAAAGGTTGGTTCTGTAACAAACGACTTGCTGAACTGTATTCAGTGTTCCTTTGATGGCGAAACGCTTAAAGCATCCCATTTTTTAAAATCATCTTTAGTGATGATATGTAACTTTTTACTCAATCTTAAAAGGATAGATTTTATTATTATCAATTATAATTATATGTCAACTTTGCAAAGATTGAGAGATTCTATTTCAAACATTTCAGTTGTTTTTGACACTTTTTTCTACTTGGAGTATTTGCAATAATTTAGCCGTTTGGTAAAACGTTGTACATTTTAGTATAGAGGAAGTATTGTGCATGTTCTTTAAGGAAGTCAAAGGGAATGATTTGCAGTTATACTGTATATTTCCTTATTATGAAGGTCTTTAATGTACTATTATTATTTTCAAGTAGAAATAATTAATACAGTTCCATGTGAACTAAATAGGACTAGAATACACTTTCAGCAGTCATTTTTTGAGTCTATTACCTTCTAAATTTCCTCATTCATGTAAATATTCATCAAATAGAATCTCTTTGGTTTCTTTATTTGACTAATTTGCAATTTTCGACTTGTACTTAATATTGTTTCCCCATTGACTTATCCCTAAGGACTATATGTTTATAAATGTAGAATCTTTGCTTTCTTTACGATAAATTCAACTAATTTGTAACCACTCATAAATCATAATGGGTACTTTTGTTAGTTTGTTCCTACTAGCCTTTTCTCTTTACTTCATTAGCACATTGGAAAGAGTTATTATTGAAATTTAAAAATATTAATTTAATAACAAAATTTATGTTATTTTCTCTATGAAATTTTTAGTTAATCTAACAGTGTTTTAGGAATCAGGTAACTATATTTTACTTTTTAGAAATGAGCACTAATATAATTACTTATATTAAAAAAAATCATTTTACTTTTTAAGTAGTATTCTAAGATAGGAATGTAACTCTTTCTCGTACATAATATATAGTTTGTATCTCAAATCAATCCATCTATTTATAAATATATATATATATATATATATATATATATCATTTAGTTATTTTACAGATTAAAATGCAAATAAAAAAATATCCGGAGACATCAAATTCCAAACCTTAGTCATTTCTATACACCCTATTATACATATATGCATCAAAGTCTGTTGGTAGTGTACATGTGATTGGATTAAAGGAATTAAATATTTCGTTTCTAAATGAAAAAGTACAAACTGACATTAAAGAAAGACATTCCTTCCCTTCAATAATGATAAATGGTCTGGCATATTTTTATCATCATAATATGTAGATATTTGTAGGTATACCTTGGAAAGGACCATAGAAAAAAAAATATTTGATCATTTAATTTCTTACAACTCATATGATTCATAGAAGAAAAAAAATCCCTCAGAGTATAAAAACGTTCCTTGGACATGACAAGGAATTTTTGATGGATGATAACATCCCTTATGCCATGTTCTGACACAAATTGGTTTATAATAATAATTATAAGTATTCAAGAAGAAGAAAATTTAACTTACCTATAAATTAATTATTTTCAATTTTGTGAGTTACATTCCATATTTTCTAAATTCAATTAATAGAAAACATGATTTATTTATTTCATATTTTGCAACCAAGATTCTATGAATGTATTCTGGATTAGGCTATCGTGAGCCTTGAAAACTAATTTCTCTACAAATATTGAGTTGAATCCATTAGCTTGTATGGATATATGTATATTAATATTTTTTCAAAAGGATTCTAATTTTAAAAGATGATAATTCGTGGGTTCCTTGTTTTTTTTCTTTTACATAATTAGAAAGAAAGAAATCTTGTTTTCATCAATGGAAATGCATTCACAAATTCCATTCCATAGACAAGGATACAACTCTGCTTCCTAGGAAAGGTGATTTTACAAAATATTAAACTTGAAAAATAAAAACAATTTTTCCTTTGCTAAAAAAATAAAATATGATTGTACATTCAAAAAAAATATCGTTTCCAAGATGCAAGAATGTCAAATGTACCTAACAAATAAGTAATTTTACATATTTACAAGGTTTGCGTACCCAGTTATGTATGTATCTACCTTGTGCATATTTACATGCAACTTGTGAATAATTTTGTATCTATTAAAAAAATGTCAATAAAATTCGTTTTATTTATGTATATTCATAAATAAAAGTACTTCATTAGTATTTCGTATATGTATTGTGTAGTCATAATTTGTCTATTTAATTTTCTAAATATTGAATGTTGTGTTTGGTAGATTTTTAAATCAGGTGTAATTTGGAGATTTCATACTTCAAATGAATTTTTAAGAATAGAGTAATAGTCACTCTTAGTCCAGATTTCACTATAATTGGGTTTTTCATTTAAAACTTCTATTGATAAAACCAATCATTTACATACAAAAAGAATAAAATATTCTTTAGTTTCCAACAGTTCCGTATGTACAGAGAACAAATGACCCGGGCTTTTTGGGATAATACTGAAATCAATGTATGATTAAATAGATTCAGCTATTTTTTTAAAGAAGAAAAGTACTTTTTGGTAAAGATGGTTTATTAGTAAAATAACCCATTTAAAACAGATAAATAATAATAATAATGGCTCAAATGTGATTCAATTAAATGTACATTAATTTTATGTCTAAAACAAAAGTTTATAATGAAATGTTATAAAATATAATTTTATTTTGCATAAAAGTATAGATTGACATCATTTTTATTTTAATAATAGAAAATATATATTTTTATTCTAGGTAAAATCACTACCATGAGATAACTTTTACAATATCATTACCATTCTACTATATTTATGTTAAATAATATTCCTTTTGATATTTAATACTTTTTTCATCCAACTTTTGACAAAAAAATAATAATTATACAAACTTTTTTTAAATTTACAAATACATAATGTCTAAAAATACATAGACACATACATGAATGTAAAAAGAAAGAAAGATAAAGAGAGCTCTACAACGGAAATGGATAAAGGCCTCTGTCATTAGTATACCCTCATCATTCATCATTACACACACAAAAAAAAGTTAAAATAAGTACTTTAATAGGCTATATCAGCTATGTTTTCTCTACTCTGTGGTGACTGAGGTGAATGCTCATCTTTGACCCTTCATGTTTCTACCATAAACATTTCTAAAACTTTGTACATAGTAAAAAAAATTCCAATCAGTTGATTCCCATTATTTTTAAAGATATTAGACTAATTGGATACTCACATTCCAATAAAATGCCAAATGACTGTGCATAAATATACACATAATATGTATAGAAGTGCGTCTAATGACTGTTTTTTTTTAAATAGTCATAACTCATATGGAATAATTTATAAAATAATTATTTATGACTTCTGATGAATAATTTTTGGTTTTTTTCCTGATTCTTTCCTCCCCCTCTTTATTAAGGGTTTTAATTCAAGACTTAAGCCAGACCAATATGATTTTTTAGGGTTAATGCAGATTTAGAAACAAAATTATCAGTTAAAATTAGTAGACTTTGAAAAACATTAAAATTGTACAGCTCCACCTATTTATGCACCATGAAGTATCAATACGTGTATATCCTCTTTACTTTAATAAAACCAAATCTTTGATATTAAAAAAAACATAATCAAATAATTATAGAGCTTAAAACTATTCCAAAAACGGTTCTGAGCCCAAATGACAGCGAGACTGAGTCCATATTGCTTTGAGTTTAAGTCAGGTTTGTTATTATTCGTTAAGCTTTATTTATTTATTAAATATCAATATAACTAAATAAAGTAAATTATTGAGCGTTCCTTTGTGGAGTAGTATTTCAATTATATTCATTATAACGCAGTAACATGGAGATAATTGTGTTGCCAATGAAGTAACTGTTTGGGTAGATGGGAGAAATAAAAAATTAATGGGTCAGGGTTTATTAGCCTTTACTGTGCTTAAACTATGTATAGTGGACACCCATTCTGATAAGGATCTAGTTTTTGTTCATTTCGGATCCAAAATGTATCTGTATGTACTAATGATGTAATTTTTGAGATCGGTCTTGGCCCAAAATCAGTCTCAACACCAATTTTTGAAGGTTTTGTTTCGGTTTCGACCCCCAAAGTTGGTGTAAAACCAATACTAAAGCAACAACGGTATTAAGCCTATTTGTTTTCTTAGTTGTGATCTGGTCACAATCCCTTAAAATCTTGGAATAGTATTGGTCTCAGGCGATAGGGTCTAGACCATAAAATTAGTATATATATATATGTACATAATACATTCATAATAAGTCACATACCCATGTTTGACATTTTAATAACGTAATATAACAATAAATATACATAAATGTTTTTTTCGGCAAAGTGTCCTTCTGCAAATTTTCCTTGGTACGAATTGTCCAAGAACTGCCTCATTCATGCATAATTAGACTCTTTAAGAAGTGTAAATAGGAAATTAAAGTTTGCATGCATGTATAACGTTTATGCAGATACAAACAAGACTGACATGATTATTTTTGTTCTATCTCATTTGGCAAAAATGAAAATGTCTGGAGCCCTATAAAAAGTTAAAAAAATGTACACTTCAGATTATATCTTTTTTATTTTTGGGAAACTTATTCAGAACTTAAAAAAGAAGAAAAAAGTCCTAAGTTCTGCGATTTAAAATCCTTGATTAAATTTTTCTTTGTGAAGAATGACTAAAGGACTTTGATTTTAAGATGACTCACAACTATGTGACATAACCTCTAAATATTTTTAAACTTAATGCAAGGAAGATACATTATTAACTTAAAAATTATTACACTTTATTCAGGGCTATAACTCAGCATATTTTTGTTTCAAGATGAGTGACATTTTGACATGGAAACGTGTCATTTTTCTCTGTCTTTTTTGACATATATGTTTATGGAAATACAAAATGAAGGAAGATATAATGATACAAAAATCAAATGGTTTAACACATCAGGTTGAGTTAAATTTTGATTTTGACACTCATCTACATATAAACATGATAGACCATGTTTACTATCACAGTCTTTAATTAAAAAATTATATAGAATTCATCTGTAATTGTGAGTTATAAATATACTAGAATTATGTTTATCTATAAATAAAACCTCTTATTTCGGTTCATTTGATCTTTTAGTTTGGATTTTCAGTTTATCGGAAACTGAGTTCTAATTCATATAGGACATGAATGGTTTTGAACAGCTGCATCCCACAACTAATGTGATCTTAATACTTTTGTTCTTTTCTTTCCATAACTTCTAAAAGGTTTTTTTTTCTTTTCAAAAATTTAAAAAGGTTTCTTCACAAAAATCCCATATCCCCAATAATGGTACTCTTTGAGAAAATATTCGTCATTTTTCAATCCTCACTCATAAATAATGATTATGAAAATTCCTCGTTAGTCTCCTTTACAGTTTGAATACTCATTTCAAAAGAAATTTTAAAACCCAAATACAAATTTAATTTAATATGGTTTCTCAACCCTATCTGGAATATTGCAATATTTTGGCTTTTGTTTACAAAAAAACCAACAAAAAACTATAAAAATTTATTAACATTTTCTAAAAATGTAAACAAGATCAAAAATTTTATTTAACGGTGTGTATACCCCATTTTTTTTTTTTTTTTGATTATTTAATAGGTAGTCCTTAGATAAAAGGGTTTGAGAAACACTAGTCTGTAATAACCTAAAATTAAAAAACAAAAATAGCTGATTTAAAAATGTCAACTGGCAATGTTTTCCGTTTTTGATTTACACATGTGACATTTAAATAGACTTTCATATAATTAATTTCACATAACATTTCAATTGTTGATCTCTGCATTGTATAAATTTGGTTTGATTCTATCTATTTTATTTAAAAAAAGGACGATTAGATCAGTATGTTATTCATGAATACATACAATAAATCATGGATGGGCAACCTTTGTTCAGTAGTGGGCCAAATTATGTTTTCCAGGACTGACTACGGGCCAAGAGCCCTAATTATATATTTGCAATATATGTAGGCATACATAGTTATACTTATTTTATAATAATTTATTTTTTAAATTATGTGATAATTATAGATTTCAAAGGTCTCCGCGGGCCGGATGAAAAGCTTCTGCGGGCTGTAGGTTGCCCATGCATGCAATAAATCATTACGAAGGACCTTGAGCCAATCTGGTGATCAAATATTCATAACTTTCATTGAATTAGTTATATATTATTATTTAAATGATATTAATTTACATAATTTGCGTACTCATGTGGGTTCAAGGACGGGTATTAAGAGGAGTTCCCGAAGTAATTTTTGATAGAATTACACCTTTCAAATAACAATTGTTTTCATAATTATGTATTACACACTATATACATAGACAAATTCAACGTGACACATTAGCAATTGGCTTTGTATGTACTCGTACATGGAATAAATGTTGACTCTTTCGTTGACTGATGAATGTTTAAGGATGAAATCAACTCTTAAACATACATATATGTATATGTATGGATAGGGATTTGTTGTTATAGTAGAGCTGATTTTATTGTATGTTCTGTAGATGGTGTGAACTTAAATACTCAATTATCCATGAACAAAGAGCTTTAAAAGAAAAGTATCTAAACAGTCAATCCATTAAAAAAGAGATAAAAACAAGGAGAGTGGATCTAACAAAATCCAATTTAAAAGGTTATTTGTTCGGTAAGAAATAAGCACTTACAGTTCTGTTGCAGTCTCCCTCCTACATACCTTCTAATCAATTTTGTATATGCTCCATTAACAAATAAGATAGGATATCATTAAAAGATATGTTTGAAATCAAATATACATCATCAAAATGATGGATGATTTCTCAAAGGGTTTGAGAAAAGACTTTAACTTACTCACATGTTGCATTTAGAACTTCATCTATACGTAATTTGATTGAGTCAAATCTGTAATTTAAAGACAGGAATAGCATCAAAGCCCTAGTCACTAATTCTTTTCTCAAATAAATATCTGAAACAAAAATTATATATTTTTTCGTCAATGCCAATTGACAAAAATTGTTTAAATATATTTTGTTAGTCTTATCTCTATGTATATATCAGTCATAAACCTTGTAAAAAAGCAACCAACAGAAGCTAGTTGAATGTTGTATCCTTACTATAACCTTATGGAAAGTAAACACGTTATACCTTGTCACACTGTTTTTTGTTTGTTTGTTTTTTTAGTGGCAAATACTAATGTAATTTTTCTTTCTTACCTATGTAGATTTCCAATTTTTTTAGTGTAGAAGGTAAAAACATACGTAGACTAATTCCATTTTTTCTAATAATAAGTTTTTTCCTAATTTTTTATGTCAAAATATTTTTCCAATTTAATCTATTTATGATAAATATGTCTTAAAAATCGGTTGTACAATGTATATACAAACATTGCGTGTACTCATTCCAGTAAATTCAATTATATTTGCTAAAATACGCTCTACATAATTTATTTGATGTTATGTAATTTGAGATTTCCAAATATAACCATCAATTTATGCTATGCAATATAAACTAATTTAAATGAATGGTGTAACACGCAACTAATTTTTGGAGCCATTTTTAGTACATAACATATGTATGTATATAGACTTATTCATAACCAATTGGAAATAATTTGTATTCTTATTGATGCATGACAATTGAATGATTGTATATTATTAATCATTCAATGACTTAAAACTCATTTGAAGATCAACAATGAAGAAAAAATTATGTTATGTTTTCATGCCTTCATTTTTTTAAAGAAAGGTTTTGAGGCACAATGGGTATTTCCAATCAATATTAATTGTAACGTATAGTGTATTAGAGTGCCCCATTTTGGTGCAAAAGTTTTTTTTTTTTCACTATGGTTTTTTTTGCTGGAATTCCTACAAAAAATGATATCTACAAAATTTCAGATCCCTCATGCCTGAAATTTAACATGGTACTACACTTCAAAAATAAAAAAGGGGCATTTTGGGGGTTTATATCGGACCATAGTCAACTGTAGGTTTGCATAGGTGAATTAAATACTTTGCAATAGTAAAATTACAACATTTGACCCTTAGCTTTTAAATAAGGAAGGTACAAGATGATTTGTATATGGTTCCAAAAATAAATAAATAATAATAACCCAAAAATGCCAATTTTTATATCTTTAGAGTGCAAGTACTATGCCAAAAAAGGTATGAGGGACCTGAAATTTTGCAAATAGCTTTTTCTTGAGGTTTTCTAGATGAAAATAACATATTAAACCAAAAAGAAACACAAACATAAAAACCCTAATATACATAGATATGAATATTTTATCTTTAATTTATTTGTGACTACTTATTTATGTCAAGAAGGATCGAGAAGGAGGATTGAAACGAGATATAACTGCATTTTTTCTAACTTATTAAAAAAAGCGTAACTTTTGTGTTCCTTCATTACAAGATTTTAAATGAGAGAAGGAAGGATGAAAGCAATAATAAAATCCTTTTTAAGTGTATATGCATATATGCATTTCGTATAATATTCACAAAAATTGTTGTTTGCAAAATGAATGTGTGAAAGAACAAAAAGGCCTCACTCACCCAAAAGGACATGATATTTTTTATATACCTATATATAATTCGTTTGTACAATAGGAAACATAAATGCATTAAATATAAGTGAAAATAATGGTGTGTAATGAATCGATTTCAACTAACTAACAAATTCACGAAACTTCTTGCTGATAAAAGGTGAACAAACAGAATATCCATCCATAATTGGATGAAAAGAGTATTTGTAAGTGTTGAATTGTTGATTAATCTGATATGTTAAATGGTTAAAATCATTCATTGGTCAAGAATAAATATAAAAAAATTAAAAAAATTGGAACAATGGCCGTTCCTTTGTTTCAGAGAAGCTTAAAAACTCTTGATTAATTATATTTGCTCTTACTGACATTGATATATTGTAAGATTTCTTTTTTTTTCTTTATATATATATATATATATGTATGTTTGTACATGAAGATTATAATTTGAAGAACATATAAAATGCACCTTATCAGTTGGATTGGTAAATGTATAAGGTTAGACATTTGAATTGATTTGGTTAAGGCTCTTTCTCTCTTTATGTATGTAAATAATATTTATCAGTTTTACAATTGTACAAAAATAAATTAAAACTTGCAAAGAGTTCATGAATTTTCGTTTTACGTAGAAAGAATCATCCCTTATCTATAATAATTTATAAACTTCCTAGATAAATTCACCTAACAAAAAAAAAGATACAAAATTACTCTTTGAAGGTAATGTTCAGAGCAAGGAACGATCATTTAGTATTCAAGTATAAATTTAACCGATGTTTGTACCACAGAATAAATTACATTTCGTAAAACTACGAAGAGAATGAAAAATATTTACATATCTATCTATGCACACACATATGTATTTATAGCAAAATATGAAAACTCTTATTGCAATAAATAAAACTGAATAAACAAAAGGATATGTCTGTGGTAGATCTCTATTAAGTGATAGCTACTACTAGCATATGAAAGTATGTACTCTTATCCGTCGATACAGATATTAACTGCATAAGAATAAATCATTTTCTAGGGAAACCCATGTTATCTCTTTTAAATGATTTCTGATACAATAAATAATAACAGTAATAATAATTCTATATTTGTTTTTAAAGATATTTGTTTGTGTGTGTGTGTGTTTACATAAATATACTTCAATGTGCATTCCTTCATGAAAATAATCATGTTTATGGGTTTGAAAGCTCATGAACATAACTTTAAGAGACTACAATTTAAAATAACTTGGAAATTACAATTCTAGATTTTCATAATGATACATATTATAGGTATTATTATATCTCTTTGTTTAACAATTTATTTAGCACAAGTACAGGTTGATTTTTGAGCATTTTTGCAATTTTCATTTTTTCAGCTAACTTCTAAATAAGAAAAAAAATCATGAATAAACTTATTTTATGCAAAATTGAATGCATACTCCAAAAATGAGTTTAAATTCTATGTAAAACGATTCAATCTTGAGAAAAAATAAAATAAATATGTGAAAAAAGAATTTTTTTTTATATGGCTTTCGATTAGAGATGAAGAGCGTTTAAGCTTTTTATTTGTTTAAAAGCACATTAAATTTATTCAAATTGGTAGGAATTATTTTCATTTTCAAAAGGGTATTTGCTTTTTAAGGTTCTAGTTTAGAAGTAGTTTAGGCCAAGTGTTTATTATGATAATTTAATGAATGCCATACAAAAAAGGCAATACTTAAATCCAAATATTACTTTTATAATTTGCCCATCTCTAACAAGTGTCGACATCTACCTCAAGAAAGTAAAATACACTAGTTCATATACTGTTGACCCTCAAAAATATAATAAAGCGTCAAAAATTTGAGATACATAGATGTAATTATGGTATTTACCTGTTATGTTTGAAACACCTGAAGGATTAAAATGGACAGAACATTTTTCATTAAATATAATATTATTATATAATAATTCGTCAAATATTGAATCTCAACCAATGACAAGGTTAAAGGAGTGTGCTTCTAAGTCCTCATATGAAATACGAGTCATACTACATAAAAAATGAGTTTTAATAAATACATAAAAAAACATCAAAGGAACTACAAACAAAAGTCCGTTACCTTGTATGTATGTACTTAATTAATTATAGACCATAATGAATCCATCTCATTACAAAGAAAAATTAAAAAAGTGTTAAAATCGTTTAGAAACAAATGGAAAAAAAATAGAGAGGCATAGGATGGTGGAATCATGCAAATTGGGCGTTTTCAATTAATTCTAAATGAGATAGAGTTTGAGATGGTGGAGGGTGGGCTGGTAGAAATTAAATGGTTGAGTAGGGTGGTTTCTTTAAAGGCAAAGCCATACTTTAACTTGGTTAATTATATCATCGCTTCCTGAGAGAAGGCAAGAAAGAGCATCATGTTGTTACGTGAGTATGAAGTTAAAGTATTACAACGCCAGACAATCATCCTTTTCTTTTGCAAAATAAGTAGTAGAGTCAAAAGATATAATTATTTACATAATAAATGAACTTAGTAAAAAAAATAAAAAAAATAGAAAGAATGAATTCAATAAGAAGTAATTATAATGGTCTCATAAATGTTTCAGATATGATCAACACGTGTAGGTTGAGGGACTTCTAAATAAACAAATTCAATCTCAACCCTTTGTTTTTGCTTTTTTTTTTAGGTAGATACTTGATTAAAGAAATTTGTAAATAAAACTCTAAGTAATTTATTTGACTCATAAATTACTTAATTAACTATGTATACAAAAAGAAAAAAAAAAGAAAAATCAGTTTCATTTTATTTTATGTAATTTTTTTTTGTGAAAAGAAAAAAATATATTTAAAAAGTTTTTTTTTATAATTTATAAGTCAATTACACTTCTTTCCATTTTTATAAATTGGTTTCTTTCAAAACTAATAATGCAATATACATATGTATAAATGCACACATATATAATATGTATGCATATTTTGATGTTTTGATACTTTACAAGCAAGAGTTATTACTTTTGGCAGATGCTTTTAATATTCCATATTATTGTATACAATCAGCTATTATTATTTTTTTTTTGTGTGTGTGTATATATTTTTATGATACTATCTTCACTTCCTTAATTAAAAACAGTATACATATTTTTTTTAAAGTGTTCCTTCCACTCTGTCCTTCATTGATGATGATTTTTTAAAATAGATAATATGTATTATAAATATTTTACATAATTAAAACTTTCATTCCTGTCGAATGAAACATTTGTTCCTCTTGTGATATAAGGTTGGAATGAAGATATAATAAGGATATACATATTTACAAGGTAATAGAAACTATTTATTTATATGTAGTTGTAAAAATAATAACAGCATTTAATTACCTTTGGAAGGGAATGTGATATATTTATAAATACTGGAGGTAATGTACCTATTTTATTATAATGATAATGATTCATTTCAATCAGTAAGATGAAAAAGTATATAACATAAATGTTATAACATATATGTAAAACTATTTTAATATTTTTTACCCCA
Organism: Lepeophtheirus nordmannii; assembly: GCA_963680855.1. NCBI lineage: Eukaryota > Metazoa > Arthropoda > Copepoda > Siphonostomatoida > Caligidae > Lepeophtheirus > Lepeophtheirus nordmannii. The sequence continues at coordinate 31,355,241 of OY804518.1, read as the reverse complement.
TGTTTATCATCTTTGAATCCAACCAATAACTATAATTAAGCAAATGATTCATTAATCTTTAAATGAATGTACTTATTAAAAATCATAAGACGCTCGCTCCATCACTCCATCAATAATAATAATAAAAATAAATATTTTACAACGATTCTAATTGCAAATTAAACTAACAAAATATTTGTCAAATACTTGAAGGTTACATACATATATGTTATATACGAACATATTTCTCATCTATTCAGGTAAACAAAAAGGAAAGTCACAAAACCTCTGCTTTTATGTTCAATATTTTGGTATTATTTATAACTTTGCCGGTATGATTAATAAAACTTGATTCTTTATATTTTAGCGACACATTGCCACTTTGTGAACTATTGTAGGGGCGCAATCTGAATGATTCTTTTAATTTTAATCTATGTAGCAGGGAGAAAAAAAATGTGCTCTGTTTAATTTATTAAAATATTCATTCGACCAATTTTATAATTGTATTATCTTTATAGTATGATGGTTAAAATAAATACCACGTGCTGTAGCTATAATATGGCAACAAAAAAACAAAATATTAATGATTGCATAATTGTACAAAAATCAAATTAGTTTAGAATCAAGAATTTCTCTTCAAAAATGTTGATTTTGACTACAAAAAAAGTTGTGTGATTTAGTGAGTGCTTCATTGTCTAATATATTAAAATAATATTAAATGCTCGACCTTATCGAGGAGCATCAATAATTTGAAAACTCATGTTAAGCAGTGATGCCCAATCTTTTTTTAACTTATGTCCAATTTAAAATTTATAAAATAGTCGTGGGCTTCCTAGAAAAAAAAATGTTATCATCTAGACTAAAATCGACGTCTCTAATAATAACATTAGAATCACATTTATCTTGTATTCTACTTTTAATTATCTCACAGTCGATTGGTCAACCGCAGTCCACTCGTAAGGCACACCAGTAGAAGTTGTATATGGTCATCACACATGTCAAGTAAATACATTATATTATAACCGTCCTTCCTTTCAACAAATAAAAGGTTTCGTGAGAAGAGCAGTATTATTTATAAATGTTGCTACCATAGTAGAAAATTGTGTAGACATGTCAGGTCGTGATTAAGCTTCTCTCAATAGTTACATATGTATTTATGTAGTTTCTAATAACCCGTTAGGAAAGCATGATGCAAGCATGTTTGTATGTATTGCATTAATATTCAATAATGAATTCATTTCCATTGTTCATTAAGCAAGTCCTTTTAGTATGACGTTAGTTAGATCGAAGGCCACTCATGCTCTCTTAGTTGTGATGAAATACTCTACAGATATCCTCATTCCTTCTAAGAAGTATATACATATAACGTATGTAGATAGGTATCATCATTATATTCAGTCTATGTTGTACATATAGTACAATACTGATTTGAAAAATTGATTCCGTTCCCCTTATGAATATGCAGCAAGAATTAACATATGGTTTTTTATACATTTACGTTCAATTTTTATGTATAAGTGCTTTATAGGAATGTATGGTCATAGAAAAATGAAAATATGTAGACTTTTTACATGCAGTGTCGTAGGTATACGTTGGTAACCCCTTAGACAAATTATAATCCACACACACAAAATTATACTATAATAAATATAGTATGTCAAACTAATTCATCATTTATCTTTGTATGTAGATATTTTCAACTATCCCAAGTCTAAAATAAAAATATTGTCCTTGTTTACATTCAGAAACAAAATGTATAAATGATATACATATATCCATGAATTCATGAATTTGATGGATGTATCCATCTCCCCCTCTATTTATGAAAAAATAAACTAGAGAATGATTTATTTGTTTATTTAAAGATATATTAGTCTGTTTGTTTTTTATATTTATGTACAAGTGGACAAGAATGAATTTTTAACCATGAGACTACACGTAATAAGTAAGCATCTGGACTTGTAATAATGGACAACAAATATGGCGGCCTTCAATTTGTTTTTGTCCTTAGTGCTCTAATAAGTTTCTCCAATTTCAGTGTCATCATTGTATTTTATAAAAATAAAGAGCATACATAATTTTTAGTAGAAATGACAACGATGGAGCCTTTTGCTATCGTTCAGCTCTCCATAGAAATATGTATTTACCTGTATATTTATAGCCAATACACATAAGAGAAAAAAAACCAACTAAAACAACAAAAAACTAATTAGAAATGACGTGCTGTGCTCATTATAAAAAATAAATCTGTGTAGAAGAGAGGTTTTTATGAACTTCTAAGGATACTATCCATCCTTGACTATGATGATGACTTGATTTAATCATTACTTAAATGAGAATAAATAATAAGTACTTTTTATGTATTGTACTTATGCTCTTAAATTAGTTGTTGTTTTTGTTAAAAAAAAGAAGTTTTTAGATGAAGGAAGGACTCTTGGAGGGGAAGTGCTCCAAAATACGTTTTACAGCACAATGTCATTGAATCAAAAGGCATTTTTCTTTGAAAACACATATATGTATACTTAAAAACATGCTTGTAAAAGACAGTCATTATGATAATGTACCACCAACATTATATTTAGGTACATACATATGTAAGAAGCCAAAATCAAAATAGTTAAAACCTAAATTTAATGTTAATTATTATCTACATATATTATTATCACATTTGATCAATGAAATAAAATGACTAAGAATTAGGAACAATCTGTAGACATGTGAACTCGACTAATATTTTATCCATTATAAATTCTTTCAGATGTACGTACATCTATACATACATACAGATAGACACATATTCTCTTCTTTTTATGAAATTACTTTTATCATAGCTTGGATTCAATTCATCCATGAAAAGTTACTTTTATGTATATATATATATATACATTATTTCTCTTTTAGGAAGTTTACATCCATTAAAAAAATTGAACTTCCGATATAATAATTAGATAATTTGAATTAAGGAAAACATTATAATAGATGTTGTAGGTTATTAGGAGTTAATTTGAAATATACATACCTCTATGAAAATACATATTTTAGAATATTACATATATACGTGAAAAAAAAATAGTTGATACGTATTAGGACATAGTCCTTATGACATAAATTACCCTCTAACATAAATATCTATGTACGTACTTGTAAAAGTGTATGTCTGTCAGTAAAATTTCTAGGGTTTAGCATATGACCTTTTATATATATATATGTTTGTGAAGTTTAAATATTATGTATATATTCATATAGGATTATGAATGACGAATATTTTGAAATAAATAAAGATACAAATATTCTTAATAACACAAAGGAATGTTCCTACATTAATTCATTTCTTCAAATTGCCCTCACATTTTTTTATATATCAATATACATTATACATGATTCATCGCATTGACAAATTAAATTAAAGCACTTTTAAGCACCTGCGTCTTTGTGTTATTTTGTTGTTGCTGCAATTTTGATATTTTATAACAAATTGCCATTAGCTAACTAGGAGCAAGCTGTGTATTTAGAATGATCCTTCATATAAGCAAAAATACCTACATATACATATATGTAGCTATATTCATATAATAACAATTACATATATATGTGTGCACCAAGGTGAATAAGCATATAAGTACAAGGAAAATAAGCAAAACTTAATAAACATAATAAAATAGACTTGAATAAAACATCATTCAGCAGGTACTCCAATGGCGTTGAAAAAAATATTTCAGCCCTTGATTGCAATTTAAAAGATATACAATCTTAAGTATTCACGCCTTATTGAACTCATAATACATACATGGATGGAGTTCATTAGTTACCCGAGCAATCCATTTTAAACAAATTCAATAATGATTAATAATAATTATATGTAAGTATTCTTCACGCTTATATTTGTATTTATATGTAGTGTGAATTAAATGAGAGCATAAATTGTTGGGTTTTTTTTAATAAATCGTGACCAAGAAAGGGTTTATTTGTTAGTGGATCTCATTAAGTAAACACTTGGTAATGAATAGTTGTTGTTTTTTGTTTTTTTAAAGAAGCTTTATATCGATATTTTGAATAAAACTTGAACGGATTTTATTCCATTTGTAGAAGACACAAATCATGTTTGAATAAATAATTATTTTCATTTTTTGCACATAAAATGAAAAAACATTGATTTATGTAAAATGATTATCCCCTTTTGTAACTTTAATTTAAGAGTCTCCTACTATCATTATTTATTTTATATGCATACTTTTTTTAAAATAAAAAAGTCACTGGTAAAAGTCATGATATCAACTTTTTATTTGATTAAACACAAACAAAAAAATTCATTTATTATTTATTTATATAGACACAAACAAACATTTAAAGATTTTATTCCAATGATTCAAAATAGACATTTAAATACGAAACGTCTATCATGTACATTCCTACTAACTATGTATTCAATGGGTTTCTTATAGCCAGAGGCTATGAACATACATTATATATAATATTTGGTGCCTGACACTTCATGTTTGAAGATACGAATCACTACCGGTTTTTTTTCCTTTCATTTTTGCAACGCACATGAAAATACATACATACAATGAGCTACATAAATAAATAGACAGACATGAAATTTTGCAAATCAGTTTTACTATTAATGATGAAATAGAAGGGCCCCATCATAGAAATATCAAAAGTACATACAAAGATTTTAATGAAGATACAACCTACAAAATATATATAAATTAATGACTTGTTTTTAAAAGAAAATGTTGAATAAATATTTCAATTGTTAAAACTATTTCTTGCAAATATGTAATAAAAAAACAAACAACAACTTTGTATTCAAATACAAAATATATAAACCTTCATTTATTATAAGTATATGTATCTATGTCATTCCAGTTAATGTAATCTGTACTTATACCATATTTTGAATAGCTTATTCATTAAAATGGAATTAATTATAACAGAAATTTGGAGTAGAGATCAAAATCTTTTATTAACGCATACCTTAGTCATGCAATAGCAAAATATTGCATTTATTCGATCCAAATTTGCTATAGTTCATTTTTTTAAAGAGTCTTTTAATAAAATTCACTATTTGGGCACCAAAAAAAAAATATATATATATGGTCGTCTCGAACAATTTGATAATTCCGCAGATTTCGCATAATTACGGTTCCTTAGGAATATTGCAGTTGGGTCAAATATCTTTAATTATAAAATTGTTGTCCGTACTTTTGGCTCAAACAATGTTAGCATCCATTTTCATAAATGATGAAGAGCAGTAAACATATATTATCTATTGATAATACTTTAAAAAATTTCCCATTTATAATTTGGAAAAAAACAAAAAAAAAAAAAACAGGTTATATCTGTACCAAATGATTTGATTTCTTTTTGCGCTATATAGAATATGAATTAGAAAAAATAAAATGCATCATTTAAAAAGTAATATCCACAAAAAATATGGTAATATATGCACTTAACTTGATTTCTAAATACATTTAAGTAAGAAAAAAAGTAAAATAATTTTGATACCTTCGAATTTTCATTACAATTACCAAATAGATTCATATTTAAAATCTGGTTTTACTCCACAGTCTCAATAGTTTTAATATTCCTACCTTATTTTTTCATCAAAAGCAATATTTTTTTAAAAGTAATGTTGATAGTAAATTAGTAGTTTGTGCATATAAGTGAATTATTTACCCTTTAAAATCTAAATTAAGAGATGACTTTTTTTTTTAAAAAAAAAGAAGAAGACTAATGATCAACTATTGAATCTACATTGATATATAATAATGCAATGAAAGATATGTATTATTGAATTATGAAATATTATGTGTATATATTCAATACTTGATAATTTTTTTTTGAGGTTTTGTAATATATAGAGCAGAAAGTTTGTCAGCAGTAACACATATAATTTACTTTCATTATCATCCGTTACAGTCAATAATCTTAAATTATTATGATTAATAATAATTCGTATTGCATAAACTCGTTTTTGCTCTCATTGAAAGTTTAGTATTCAATACATATATACTGAACAAATAATGTCCAATGTGCCTCGACAAAGAATGATTCCAATGTGTACTTATTGGAACAAGGTATATATTGACTACATATAGTAATTAACCTAATGGCGATTCTTAGTACATATACTTTTTTCAATAAAGTGAAATTATTTGGATCTTCCACGAATATACCTTAAAATTTATGCTTTCTTTTTAAAATCTATATGTACATATATAAAAGAAGAAGTGTGTTTGTATATATATGTCCTTTCGCTATGGACTCCCAAATTGCTTGATCGATATGGCTGACATTTTACATGCTTAATGTTTTACATTAATGTACTTAAAGGTACTTGGCTATAGCACCTTCTAAAACTCCTGACGGTTGGGCTAATATAGCTATCTGCAGAACCAAAGATACTCCTCCTGGTCTGATTATTCATGAGATATCCTCCACCGAGCATAGCTCTATAAATGCACAGGAATGTTATATGAGAGTTGCTCAGATATCCTTATCGATAGTAAATGTTATGTATTTTTTTATCAGTGTCTTTTGGTATATTGAATAAATCCCGTCAACACGGGTCTCCCTGCTAGTATATAAATTATATAAAACATTACTTCAACTTCATATTATTTACTATCTCAATCTCAAAATTTCCCGGGATCTTGAACTTAAAAAATTCTTTCCGAGGATCTCACTGAAGAACAATTTTCTGGAAAATAAAAAAATAAAATGAAAACTCTAGCTAATTGTTACATAATATCGTTATTTATAGAGATATGTTAGCCATTGTGTTCGAGGTCCATACTCACTGAATGTTATTAATTGGAACACATTATACTACCTTGAGTAAATGGTGGTTACCAACCTACCTCTACCTATATTCCATCCCTTTTTTCATCATTAATCAAAAGAAAATAAATTAAAGCACCACCATATAAGTGAATAATCATTTTGATACGTGTATGAATATGACGATTTTAATTATATTATGTCATTCATTTATTTGGTAAAGATATTTTTTATCTACATACAAATTAACTTGTTATATTTCTATCTTACCTATGTATGTATACACATATAACCATAGATATGGCATCATCATAATCAGTCTAAGTAGCAATGATAAATATATAAGATCTATGTATTATATATTCTTTCCCTCCTTGTAAAAAATGCATAAAAAAATCCAACAGGTAACAATAAACACTTAATATTCAAAATGAATAGTAAACGAATTCGGCATTAACTGGCGCTTCAACCGAATAACTGTAAGAACCATACATACATATGTACAAATGTATTCCTAATCAAACTTGTATATATATATATATATATATATATATATATTTACAAAGATTCATGAACTGAGTTGTTCTTCGATCCATAAAGGAATTTTATTAATAATATACTTAGAAAACTAAAAGTTTCTTTTTCTTTTTTAAAAATAAAAAGAAGTTGTAAAAGAATAATGAAAATAAATGAATCAATCTCATAATTAACTTATCTTTAAGATTTTTGTATTCCTCTAAATATTATTAAAATCAGAATGCATTTTTGACACGTGCTTATTCCCGATCCAAAACTGGAGAGGAATTGTGAAATGAATTAATTTAAATATTTACATATTTAAAATTAGAGAGTTTGAAATGAAAAAAAAAAAATCCAGGAAAACATTTGGTCGAAAGTTATTTTGATCCATTATTAAAAAAGGTATATGTAAATATAATAAATCATTATGCGAAATAAATAAATAATTAAAGACTTTTGAAATCTTATTATTATTTAATAACTGGCATATAACTTGATAAACTTTTACAATATATTGGGCTAAGAGCTCATGCCGAGTAAAATACAAACAAATCAACCAGTGCTTGGAAATACTTATATTTTTAAGGTAATATCTACTTATTATTATTACAATATAATCTGTCTAAATTTTTTTTCCTCCTTTCCATCTATGGTATTATAAAATGATATTTAATAGATCTATAAATCAAGAGTTTAATTTCTTTATGGTTGTATCTATGTGTGTATTATTCTCATAGTTATTTATTATTCGTGATGTAAATTACATACATTCAAAATTAGTCATAAAAATGTAAGCAGATGTACTTCTTCACATTTTTCTTTTTGATGAAGAATATCAAGCTGTTAAATAAATGTATGTATACAACCATCATTCGTTTCAATTTAGGTAAGTAGAGTGATATTCATTAAATCTATTACATATTGTGATATTTGAACTAGATGTCTGCTGTATAGTCAGAACAGACGGTACAGATTTAAAACAAAAATTAGAGAGTAATTAGAAAGTTATAAAGTTTTAATTTTTTGGCACTAATTATTTTTGAGCCAAGTCAATTAATTTACTATTTGATTAGATGAAAGGATGATGGATTTAATTCTCCTCTTATATGTGTGTAGAGATATAACAAAACTACTTTTATTCAACCATACATCATACCTTAGCTAAGGAAGTGTTTTATTTTTTGAAGGTTGCCTCATTTTTTAAAATTTCTTTTAGTAAAGAAATCCTGGGGAACATTTTCCCTCTATCATGAATTATTTGTGCTTTGTGAAACAATAATTGAAGAATACTGTTTTAAATGGACTTTTTTGCAGGGGGCGGGAGGGGGTAAAGTGTCCTGCTCAGCTATTTCTCCATCAAGGATTGATTTGAAGAAAAAAGAACCAAATCACTTTGGAATGAATACAAAGTAACTATAAGCATATAATTATTAATTCAAAAATTGTCTGGGATGAAGATACCTCCTATTAACCGTAATTTGTGGACTGTATAATTTATTCTAAACTCAGTTACTGGGCAACCATTGCAGTAATATTGAATAAATCATAAAATAAATTATGTAAATTAGTTTTAAAATGATCTGTTGCACATCCATTCTTCCAATCCTTCTTCTAAAAAGACAATGAAAAAAAAGGTCCAAAATTATAATTAGTATGCACTTAGCCAATACGTCCCAACTATGGAATTATTCTTCATTTAATTGTAGATAATTGTTTACAGCTTAACAAGAGCTTAAAAATCGACAGCTCAAAACAAAATACAGTGTAAATTTATTATGTTAGTAGGGGGTAACGCAGTGATAGTGTACTGATTATAATTGAACCACACAACTTGAGTTATATCTTGCTAAGCTGTGAACATGTTTTTGTATCGCAAAAAAAAATAGTTCAACAGCTAAGGAGAGTAACATAGTTGGCTAATGACTATGTGCCTATATATTTTAGTCCTTTTTTCCATTTTAAAGGAAAGGTTGAAAGATGGAATGAAGATTGGCCAAGTATAATAATTCATGTGGTGACACAATTGCAAAGTTTTCTGTTTAATTTATAAAATATGAAAAAGAAACAAACAAAAAATTACTATTGTCTTATCAATTATTTCATTTTATTTGTATTGATATTTTTTGCCCTTTAATTAATGATCTTGTAAACCATTTGGTCATCCTACGAAGTCTCTTTAAAAAATATTCCACTGACTTTCACTTCTATAATGCTGTGTAGATTACCACAGGTTGTACGGGTATATTACAAATACATCCATAAATGCCAGGGGTATAGTATTCCCCCCCCCCCCATTTCTTTAAAATCATACCTTGATTGTAACATATGTAAAAATGTACACATATGTCTCGTTCCGCGCAGTTATATATGACATCAGAAGCAGTAACTTATTCTGAAACAAAAAATCTGAACTTTGATAACACGTCTACATGGTCAAATCGAGCTCATTTCCTTATCGGGGTTTTTTTAAAGTCAAATTCAGTATGCTTACCATTAGGATTTCTTTAAATATGTTCTTTTAGTTTTAAAGGTTTGAGGCAGAACATTGAGGTTGTTGAAGACCCTAATTTTGAATTTGGACCGTCAATCCATGACATCATTCAACATGTTCTTCTTTGGCATTATTAATATAGGAGCAAGAAACTTAGACATTCATGAAATAAAGGTTATTGCAAAATAAGCCTATTCAATTCATATTGTTCATTTAGTTAATACCCTTTTTTTTCTTTTTTTTTTTTTTTTGCTATTTACATGCTGCAAAAATCTCCTATAATTTTGAAATCTTATACGTATTGGGTTTGAATAATATTCTCCTTTAATATAAAAAATAGAGTTAGAGCATTCTTTATATGACTTGCATTACTAAATAAAATTTGTTGGTCAAAAAATTTAGTTTTATTAAAAATGCACAGCGCTTGGTACCCCGGGAGTACCAAAACACCAGTTAAAATCCTCTGATATTCAATACCGTTATGTTAATGTTGATAAAACAATATATTCTAATCATTGTATTGTTATTTTCTATACATCAATGTATCACTAAAACATGTCAATAGACTTTCTTTATTCGGAAAAAATAAATAAAATATGTTATTTGCATAGATATTGATCTATAAATATAATACCTGTGTATGTACGCATAAAATAAGAGAAAGAAAGAACAAAAAAGGATCCATTAGCTTACCATAAAATAATAATAATTATTTTTAAAAGAAAATTATAATGGTCAAAATATGTACATTAAAATTCAGGTCATTCAAAATCATTTTGAAAAGACTTATAATTGTGTGAGAGAGATAATTAAACCAAAATAAGGGAAATGCTTTGAAATAATTAATTAAAAGGTATACGTTTTTTCCCTTTTACCGTAGGAGTATGATGTATAGAAATGATAAATCCCGTCGGATTTAAGTCTTTATCGATGTAATTGTTCAATTAGCTTTGTTCTATGAACAAACTCGTTGCCATTTGCAATAAATGATGTGTGGTTTTTGTTTTTTTGTTTTTTTTATTGGCTCTTGTATTATGGAATTAGACACAAGTAGGTTTTTAAAGCATTTGTTTTACATAAGAGATATCATAGAATAAGGAAGGAGATCACATGAAGTATAATTCATTTGAGTCAGGCATATTAAGTACATACTCAAAAATTATCGCTTAATAATTTAGTAGAGAAGTAAACAAACAAATGAATAAACTATAAAAAATCAGATATGCAAATATGTACTAGTGAGTTCGTATCTAAATTCATATATGTGCGTATTTTAAATAAATTGCATTTCTTTCAAACTACATAAATAAATATATGGAAAACCCTCATAAAAATCTTATATGTTACAAGTTTAATATCCACATACATTCATATCTATTTTGCATTGCTTCTTAAAGAACTAATTTATATATAAATATATATATATATACTCAACTTAAACACGGACAAAAAGTTATAATGAGTTGTACTTAAGAACTAACATATTATTTAAGTAAAGTTGTGTGTATGTATAAAGAAGGTTATGAAAACTAATACCCTTGTAAGTCAAATATGTCACTTTTTGTATTTGTTACAAATATGTTCCATATACCTACATACATGGTTATAAATATATCCCAATATCATACATACATACATAAGTCATTAGTTCGTTTGACATGTGTATCAGAAGTTTAATTAGTTTTGTGGACCTTTGATTGAGATGTGCTTCTATATATTGTACATACAGTCCAGTCCTATTGTTTGTACATTACAAATGTATATATATAAATTAAAAATGATGTTCTGAAATTAGAATGTCAAGTTTGTGATGGTTTATCTACATAAGGACAACCTTTGAAAAGAAATAGTATTGAAGTATTGCCAACAATATAACATACATATAAAGAACCAATCATTCTATACGTATGTATGTATAATTATTTTTAATTTAAATTAAATTAAAAAACCACTCTTTTGAAAAGTGTCGTGTGTCCCACATTTCCTTACATTTGTAGTGTATATATATCGACCATCATTTCAATTTATTATTTACTCTTATATACATATATTTATGTATTTGATTTGATTGCATATGGATGTGGAATACATATCAAGTTATAAATATACATATATTATATATGTATAGAGAGAGAACCGAGGAAAAAAAAAAGTATCAATAAACATTCATGACACATTTTGACGAGACAACATGACATTTTTTAAATGTCAACATGGAATACAAAATGTTGCATCCTATCAATTAATTATGATTGTTATAAAGTTTAATATCTATCTACATATATTTAATGGGGATAGGATAAATTTAAAGGCAGTTCATTAAAAAGTTGCCGCTTTGTTATTCTTCAAAAAATGAATGCTGATAGTATTATTATTATATAAAAAACATGGACTAATCAAGTATGCTTTATATTTAAACTTTTCTTCATATTTTAACTAATTTTTGAAGTTTTCATTACCTATAATTACTTACTTTTTTAATACTTTTTTTTTTTCAGTAAGCAAAAAAATAAATAAGTAACATTTGATTTTAAAGTACATATACGATAATTTGATAAAGTCCATGGAGACTCTCTTTTCAGACTAATTATGATCGTTGCTCCTTACTCCTAGCTCTATTAACTTTTATTTTTTCTTGATTCCATGTCATCTTACTTTGTTGTCTTTGATAAATTATATGGATATATTAGAGGCTGGTCAAATTAGAAAATTTCATTTGATTAGTTATGAGACTATTATCCAGCTTTTGATTAATTCTTTTGAGTCTGTTTTTTTTTTTTTTTCAGTTCAAGGCAATGAATAATCTGTAAGAATTCAGATTTTAAAAAATGATTTCTCAAATTATTTATAAATCTATGAACTTTTTATTTTATTTTTTAAGAACGCAGGTCTATGAAGCCAGAGCATACAAATAAAAATAATAACAACAACAACAACAACTCTTTATTACTTACATTATTTTCAATATGATGATGGAATCTGAAATTTTTTTTACATATAATGGTTCTAAATTGATAGGGTATTAACAAATACTACAATTGAAATTTATATCAACTAAATATTGCATAAATATATTGACAGTATAAGAAGATTCATTTGTTAAATATTCTAAAAAATTACCTTTGACGCACACAACGAATTTGATGTAAGATACAATCAATTGTATCCATTAACATACTCATTTCTACTAAAATTCCTTTGCCAAAAGTAAAAATAGAGAATAAATGTTCCAAATTCCTGAGTCATTGTTTAACCCAGCAATGACAAAATAAAGTTTCTATCTTTGTTACATAGATAGGAAAATCCATTTTTATATTTGAAGACAAATTTGAACTTTCCTAACTTTCTAAAGAGTAGTTAGTTATATGAAGTTAATGAGTATATGAATGTCTCACTGGATATGTTTGATCCTCTTTATGCATTTAAAATACCACCAGTAGAGATGGTAAAACTTTTTTTTAACAACTTGATAAATGATCACACCTTGAAACAGTCTTGATTACTCTTACCCCCACTTCACACTCTAATCTTATCATTAAATAAGATTAAACATCATAAATTTGTTATTTATGTATAAAGCAAATGATAATAAATAAAACCATATTTGCTAACACTATCAAGTCAAAAAATATTATTTACAATAAAAGTATTAGGTTAATATTAATAAAATAGCACAGAGAGTTGCAATTATATAAAATATATTTAATCTGTCTGGAAGATTGAGTTCAAATTAGGATCATTGCGCAATTCTTCATCTTGTGAGGTAAGAGGTTGTCTGACTCTGCAAATATTGAGTAGAAACAACTTTATTAGTTATAAAAGTATTTGTACATATATGTATAGGAATGAAAAATGTGTGCTGAAAGCATTTAAGTAACTACCTTCATAAGTATAATGGAATCGAATAAAAATAGCGTACATATGTATTTATGTATATAAATGTAATTGCAAATTAATGAAACTGCAGGTGTGTGGAGTAGCACTTTGATGCTTTAACCCTAAAAGGTAATATTAATAACAATAAAAAAAATAAGGTAACTCGTTAAAAGTATAAATAAAAAAAACTAAATAATATATAAAAGAAAATAATCTAATAGATGAAGCACTCATTTATTTGCTTTATATGCCATTATATGTACATATGTAGCATAGATATACCTTCTTCTAAATGAAAGAATGAACTCTGTCTCCTCTTTTTTTTTTTACCCCTTCAACATCTAATTTGTGTTGTTTGACAAGCAAATTCCCTCTTTACTTATGACTTTTGAATTTACTAGGGTTAAGCATTTGATATCGATCTAAAAGTTATAAGCACTTTCATTTAGGCAGTTTAATTTTCATTCCTCCCTGAGAATATGCATGAATGTATCTACGTAAGAGTCAGCAGAATTGAGATCGCAAATACAAAACAGTTTCCTTTCAAAATTTCTGGACTATCCCCTTTTGAATTTATTTTTTCATAGGTAACAAACCGCTGTTTGTATTGTAACGTAGATTCTGTGTACCTAATCGTCCGATATGATGTATATATACAAATTGCTTATGAAATCAATGATGACTTACAGGGTTAAAGGAAAATTTTGCCAAAAGCATTTTTGCTCCCAAAATATTTTATCTCCTTGTCAAGCATTTCTGGTGTTAGCAACTGAATGAGTTATATTTCTATTACATCATTTCCTTTCGCTGTCTTAGGCGAATTTTCCAAAAACCTTACTCAAAAGCTTAATATGCATATACCCTTCATTTGCCTATTGCAACTGCCCATTCTATAAAAGAATATTAACCACATGTGCATATTAGAACAAAATGAGTCATGAACCATGAAACGTAAAATATGTATCCTTAAAGAGTACTAATTATAATACAATAAAGGTCCATCCTCTTCATGTTAAGGATGAAAATATTAGGTAATTATTCTTTACTCAATTAGGGACTCAAAATTATTTAATTATACTTGATGTCATGTAAGTTTTAATTACTTAAGTATACTTTGGTAACGCTTTTTATGATCTAAAAAAAAAGTTTTAAAGAAACACGTATGTTGGACCTCAGCAAAAGCAAATATGTCAGTCATGTACATTCATTATTATTTCAAGTCAGTGAAATTAATAAATACCCAAAGTAAGCTCATAATTTTATTGCTGAATTACTTAGACTTTTGACAATGAAAAAAGAAGAAGCTTTTTTCCAACTTAATATAAAAACTCAAGGAGAGGGTGGAAGATTTTTTTTCTTTGCCTTTGTACTAAAAGTTGTAGGGCTTTTTTTGTTTTTTTTTATCTATTCCTCGTGTGAAAATTTATTGCCCACTTCCTGTAAGTTCTCTTAAATTTTCTTCTCACAGTAATGAACTGTAGATACATTTACCACGGTCTCCGTCTACCGTAAACATACATAGATAATATAATTATGTATGAATATTTTATAGGGACTCTTCTTACGGGATTTTGACTCATTATAGGTAGGTAGATATAAATATATACATATATGTTATCCATGTCACACATATTTCTTTCCCAAATGCATTTGTGGATCTTTATGTAATGATTCCTTCTTTTTTTTTTCCATAGAGGGGGGTCAATCGTAAATCGTTTTTCATATTATAATAAATATGACTTTCAATATCTAAAAAAGAAAAAAAACGCACACACACACACCAAAAAACTAGTTATTCCAAACTTACTGCATGAGATTTCTATGGTTAAAAATAAAGGCACAAAAGATCATCGTTAAAAGCTTTATGTTTAAGTTGATTTATATTTAAGGCATGAGTTTGTCCATTGTTTGTCTATTTAACAAAAAGCATCATTTAAAAAAATTAGACCCATGTAAAAAAAATGGATAAAATTAGTTACAAGCATTCAATACACCATGACTTTTTTTTTCTTTGTAATATAAATAAAATTAAAGATCAGTTCATTTTAAGTCTTTTTTTTTTACTTTACTTTATTTGCATAACGTTGACAGCTTCCGAGACATTTGCAAGATTGTTTCATTCCTTGTTATATAGTTGTTTTTTGTTTTAAATATACTTTGGTATGTATGTGTGTAGATATTTCAAGTTAAGCGTACATATTGCACTCATGCACTGGTTTGACTGGCATTTAAATTGATTATCATTCAAATAAATTTACATACTTTGTAACAAAGCTAAAAAGATTTAGATTCAGAGGAAAAGTTTCCTCTTACAATTGCATTTAATATGATATGGGTCATAATTAAATACCTTACAACCTTAAAGTAATTACTTATATATGTAAGTATATGGTGTACATACATTGTACATAGGTAGATGGTTTGCAAAAACAAAACAAAAAACAGACCATACTTATTGACTTCTGCAAAAGTTACGCCACAATCCAATGCGCAATTAAGTTATATATTACCTCAACTAAACATAAATTACTTTCAAGAATCCAAAAAGTTTTTTTTTGCTATTTTTCCCCTTCTGTGTACATACAAATTTATTTTACAAGTATGTATGTATCAAGATCTTATTTAGTATTGTGGCTCTTAAAATACGAGTTAGAATATAAATATAAAGAAAACACATGTAGCAACAAATTGCAGCTATAATAATTTACTTTTACAAAAAGTATTCAAAGTCAACATATAACTAGTTTTTTTCTTCTTCTTTTTCTTATTATTATATGTTGTTATTGCAGCATTCATTTCAAAGATTTTTTTTGTACCTTCATTCATAAAATAATGAAAAAAATTCATTCATCAGATATTCATGGAATTCCCTCAAAATAGATACTGATTAACCTTGATTTATTATTCATAAATTATTATTGGATACTTTCACACAATCCATTATGGAAGCATTTTATAAAAACCATCTGTAATTTAAAGTTGATCTTTCAACAGCTCTACACACAAAATATGTACTTATGTGGTTTATTTGAATCCATGCTTGGTCTAATATAATATTTCCAAATGCTCTTCCACATTTTTCCCTCCTATTCTCAATATATGTATGTAGATATACATATACTATAAACTACATAACTCTCATATTTATTACATAAGTACAAGTGTCGTGTCAAACCAAAAACCATATGTATATGTGGATAAAAAGTTCCAATGGTGCTGTCATAAACCTTGATTAAATTCTTGTTTATAATATTTCTTTGTTACATCATTCAATTTGATTTAATTCTCTTTCATAAATCTTCAAATGCATTGAGTGTTATGACCCAAGAATATGATGTTGCTATGTCCTTAAATATGTAGTAATATTTTTTTGTGACCTATACAAAAAAATGTGTAGGCATATACAAAATAATAATTAATTAACTATTTTGTAAATTGACTACTCATCATACAAATATAAAATTAATACAATTATAATATATTCCCTTATTTCGTGGGATAACCGAGTAAGTACATTTTTTTGTGTCCATGCAAATATCGCAGAGTGAAAACATACTCTAGACATATTAATTTTGATTCATGTCTTGATGTATACCTATATGTAAATATTAATAACTTACATGCATGTACGCTTCCAGTTTTTTCCTTGTTGCTACAATATTTAGAGTAAACGACAAATACTGATTTGCTAATGAATTATTATGCATCTAAAAGGATATGACAATGAAATTTTATGACAAGAAAATATTTTAAAATTTTTCAAGGGATATGTATACATTTAAAGTAAGATTTTATTATTCATAATAATACCTTACAACACTGAGTCTTTGGGTCTTTAAATAATTTTTTGGATAGTTAAGAGTCTATAGTTAATTTTGGACTAATGACACAAGTCAACAAAATTTTACTTTTTCAAAAATATTTTAGATTCCGTATCTAATATCTGGCAGTATTTAAGACGCTGGAACACTAATCTGTAATTTTTTTTTGTATCAAATCGATAATATAAATTTTTTGAGCATGAAAAAAATCAGTAAAAAGCTCTAATTTAATTTTTAAAGGCAGAAATTGCTTGAGGTTTTATGTTGGAATTTTTAAAATTCCGTGATAATGAATTAAAAAAAAAATATATGTATATATAAAAATTTGTATACAATTAAATTTTCATACATATATCTTTATATCAATCCGTGTGATTATTTTCACAAAAAAAACACCAAATGAAGATTTCTACTAATTTAGATGAACTAGAGTCAAATACTTTTTTAAAAAATGAAAAATTAATTACGTTTCACGTTTCAAATAAATTCCTATTATTTAAAAACATTTAAAAAGTTGAAGAATTATTCCTTTTTTTTACCTTTACATTGCATTTTCTCAGGATTGAGTGAAACAAATTATAAAAAATTTGTAGTCATCTTGTCAAACACTAATAAAACAATACTGGAATATAAAAGTTTTAATTTTGTGGACAAGTTTAACCCTCAATTTTGTCGGATTTTGTAATTTTATCCTTTTCTTTTTTAAGTGTTTCAGACTTTAGTATATTTTTTATATACATATACTAGATCATAATTATAGTTTTTGCCCAGATACAATTATTTTCAAGAAAATGCACATTTCAAAAATAATTTTACCCAAATGAGTATGATTTTTTTATGCATTTTCCAGCAACATATCCATGCTTCTATAAATGTATATTTAAGTGTTTTTCAACTCTTTCCTTATTGGCTTTAAAGGTTAAAAAGTAAAAAACAAAACAAAAAAAGATTACTGTGTTATTCATACTTTCAAGTGTATATTTCCTGAAGAAAGTTTGGTGATCCTTGAACTATAGAAATGTTATGCACAAATGATTTATATTTTAATTAAATACATTAAAGAAAAAAAAGTCATGTATCTTTTATATATTTAGACAGAGTTTTTATAAAATAAAATAAAAAATTGGTAAAGACCTGATGAAAAAATGGGTGATTTAAAAAAAATAATTCTAATACATATAATATAGAATTTTCATAAATGATAACATGGATCATAATTGCAAGATATATAACATGAATAGTTTTTAAAACAATCTATGAATGCTCAAAAAGCACTTGTCTACATCTATATGCTAATGAATTCATGATTGGCGTTTGAGCTGCACCTTTAAGCTTGTTTTTTTTTAATGATATATGGATTTTAATATAGTTATATAAATATTCCAGACTCAGTTGCGTTCAATTACTTCCAATTCTTCCTCTTCATTATATGAATGACCGCTTATACTTATTTAACCTGTACTGAATCATTACTTATAATATATGCACATTAAATATTGATATATCCAATATGATTTGCAATTTTTAGAAGTGAATATTGGCTTGTAAATCACTTAAATACTCTATTCTGTGAAGCTCCTTAATTATTGCGTTATCCTTTGAGTTTATTTATTGCATACCTCAAAAAATGATTTTCTAAATATTATATACTCGTATTTATTTCTTACATATAATAATAATTGGCAATTCACGCAACCTTTTAATTAATTTGCAGATATGTATGTATCTACATAGAAGTCAATTATGAATTATGATTCCTTTCTACGTGTATAAATGAGAGTTATCAATTGCACTTAAATGGGAGGTAGTCCAAATAGTTTTTTTTAACTCCTTCGTTATTTAGCCACTGGCCCACAAGGAGATGTACATACGTACCTGATATTAATAATGTTCCTTTTCTTTTTTAAGAAAAGAAGAAAACTCACCTAGTGCTAAAAATTTATATTTATTTGTTTCATGTTGTGGATATTAGTGCCAATGTGAAGATATTTGGAATTGCTTATGGTTCTAAAAGAATTTTTTTTGTTGTACCTATAGAATAAGAAAACTTTGAGGTAAAAAAATGCATTCTGCAAATGAAATACATAATGATAGCATAAAAAAAAGCGAGAACAAAAATTTGTGTCACGATTTAAAAATTATATAAGACACATATGTACAATTCATATGTTCATATGTATGTAGGTTTATCCCTGACAATGTTTGGCTTTTCATTGCCTGTGTCTAATATAATGTAATGTATGTACATACATAATAGATATAACAGAAATGCATGTCAGTGAGGAAATTCAATTTCATCCAACCTAATATCTTTTTCAAATATTTTCTCTCTTTCAGTCAAACCTTGAATTTTGGAAATCAAAAATGATAAAATATAAGCATATAGCTATATTTTCCAAAGCTAGAACCTATAAGTATGTGTATACGTCTCTTTTTTGTTTTGTGTGTGTGTGTGTGAGCCATTCTTTGTATTCATTATCTTAAACTCATATTTCAGTATTTGATGGATGAAGCCCAGTTGTGGCCAATGACCGAATCTTATTTTTATGCACAACATGACTCATGAGAATTGAATTCATATACCGTCATATTTACAAGCATATAGTTTCTTACATTCATAGATATGTTTCATCCATTGGGAGAGTCAAACCTTATATTGTACATAGCAATACGAATGATATTTGATTCTACATCAATTTAAATTGAATTTTGAATAGCAATTAAAAACACTTGACCTAATTATAGAACACTCCATTTCAAAATGAATACTTTCCAGTATTTAACCATAAAAACAACACAGTGTTAAGCCAATTAGATAGACAAATGGGCCTAATTTTGTATAACTTATTCTCAGCTACTACTTTTTCCTTTTCTTTTCTGTGAAGAAGAGAAAAAGAAACATCCTAAAAATGAACTTTTTAAATAGAAGAAAAGAGAAACAAGATAAAAAAAAAGAAGTTTTTTAGTAACAAAAAAATTAAAAAAAAAGGTCAAAATTCTACCCTAAAAAAATAAATACATAATGTAAGGGAGTTTTGCTGTCTAGAGACGATCATACTTACAAATAGCTCATCCCCGTGAAGGGTTAAACCAGGTCACCACCGAATGTACATGCTTAGAAATTTATCCAAAAGCTAGAAAAAAAAAACCCTGTACAATTGAGTTTGTTAAGTTTCTAATCAAATGAAGAGAAGGTTCCTTGATTAATAAAGATCCTCATAGTAGTATCTACAGAGGTATCATGATATTTCATCATGATTCGTAGTAACTGATCATTCCAATTTACTGTTTCCAGTATTTGAGGACTTACTGTTCATCATTTATCATTATCGGTCTTTTTTGTTATATCTCTCTCATTCTTGCACCCCTCAAATGCCAAAGACTCACAAAGGTACGATAAAAAAAACGGGTATTGGTGTTATGTGAACACAAAAACATACACTGTAAGTATGTGTTCAGGTGTATGGAATTCAATATAATTTGTTTTATAAGATCTTATTTGAAATATCAAACATCCACATATAGAATTGTTTCCTTGCTTTTTTTTCTTTTTCTTTTTTTGAAGTGTTAAATGCTATGCATTCAAATATATGTGTTTTTGTATGTATACTTATGTACCCATCATCCACTTTGAAGACTATCCCTCATGGTATTATTTTAAAAGATTATGTATGTAGAGTATGTACGTACACATCTTTTTTATAAATGAAAAATGTATATACATATTTGGAGTATGTTTATGATAATCATTGAAGAAGCAGGGGGCCCACAATTTTCGTCCCACCTTTTAATCCATATTTAAAGATTCTTCCTAAGGAAATACAAATCAATTTTTTTCTTTCTTTTTAAAAACAAAAAGAGGAACTCCATTCATAGCAAATTCTAACTCCATATGACGCTGTATCCTAAGGATATATGTACATATGTAGATATTCCATTCCAAAAAATCAGAGATCATATTCTACATAATATGTATGATGTATTTAAAAATAGATGATTAAATCTTTATATCAAGGTTAAATTGACTTCAAGGTCAGGAAATTAATTTTTCCTTTAATTGACATAACATCATGTTTATTTAGACATTAAAAATATTCAATAATTTTAAAGTAATAATAATCCACTTCCCTCTCTTGGAAATGAAAAAGCAAAAACAAATAGTTAGTGGTGGATTCATGATAGATTGAGGGAAGAAACACAATTTGATATCTGTCACATGTTATTTATAAATGTTTTTTGATGAATGTTCCCAAGGTTTTTTTTTTACAAAACCTTGGTAACACTCTTATAATAATATGTATAATTCATGAGGGAGTTTCAATTCATTGCAAATCAACGACCCATCAATTCATAATAATTAATGTGTTAAGCCACAACCTCGTGTTTATAAATGGAAATGAATTTTGTCTATGATGAGATAGGCCATAATTAACTCATATTCATATGTGTATAATTCAATTAAAAAGTAAAATATTTACACATACACATATTTTTTACAAAGCCCTTTAGATCCATTCTCAAAAAAGAAAAGAAAAAGTTAGACAAAAAAATGCAAAAATAACTGGAATACATAGATCTAATAAATAATGAAAGTTATTTATGATAATGAGTTTTGAATCATCAAAACATAGAATGATATTTATTTTTTCTTTGAACATTCAAAGAGGTCTTTCTTTGTACATATATTTATGTATGTATTTTTAAACTTGTACCTATTATATAAACTGATTAATTGCAGAATAGAAGCTCTATTCAATGCACATTTACATCATTAATCGTATAAACAAACTGATGATACTTTTATCCAGAAATATTATATTTCAAAGAGTTAATTATTTTTAGACATAATCTTAATGATATTTTTTAATATTTTAATGGAGAGATAGAGAGAGAAAAAACGATGAGGGATTGTAAAAACACTAGCTGGATTCAATACATTCGTTTCAAACGCCAAAATGAGCATAAGCAACTAATTTTTCTGCTCCAAGTGCCTGGCCGTCTGTAAATTTAGTACATAATCAGTTACATATATATTTTACTCTTCCTGTTTCTGTAAAAATTCGGCCAAATAGACGGCTGTTAAATAAGATAGACTGCATAACTCTTATTTGATGATGGTTCCTTGTATCTTGATCTGATTTGAAGTGAATCCCTGTTCAAAAAATATAAATTTTAGTAAATACTAATCAAGACTTTAAGCCCTATTTTTCAAGCTTGACACCTCAAATTGTAAGCTAGAGTATAACTACGTGGCATGTATGTATATGACCAATATTTGTGTTTAAAAAAGTTTTTAGAGAAATAACAAAAGTATAGCATAAAGTGAAAAAAAATTTACAGACACCCTAAATAGGCAGAAAGAAAAAGAGTCATTATTCTTCGCAGTGTCACATGCCAAAAGTCAGATCAATCTATCCAGTAGTTTTGGAGTATATACATAATAAACAGATAAATGTAACTTTGTACCTATATGTATGTACATATATTAGATTGTACGATCACAGGACCTTATCAATGCATCCATAATTTATTGGAAGAAAACGTGGTTTTTAATTTTACTTGATATCAAAACTTATGAGAAAATAACGTGAGTATAAATTTTTGTCAATGACCACACCAATAAAAAAAAATTACCGTTGGGAAAAACAACCACTAACCAATGGAAAATATGTCTTGTTATATGTATATGTAATGATATAATAAATAAAAAGGTTGAAAAGAGTCTCTAACAAATTGATTTAAGTACATCATGTTAAAAAAAATATGATTATTGATATAATCTTATTAGGAGCTATTTGACGGAAAGTGTTTAATGATAATAACAATTAATTATATACATATTTACATCTTGTAAATATATATATTCATATATATATATATCCCATGTGTATGTAAGAACTGTGAAAGAATATTCCTCTGCAGACTAAAGTGTTGTTGTTGTTGTTTTTTCATTTCATATTTCATTTTCATTACAATTTTATAATATATATGTTTATATGTACAAGGCATTGTGAGTCTACATAGAACAAGAAATAATAATTATTAATTCATTTTAATTTATGTTTTTTGTTATTGCTTTTCTTCTTGTTATTATTATTTTGTTTTTGTTTTTGGATTTCAAGGCCTAAGCAGGGTATTGAGTGAGTACATATATGTTTGTAATATGTATTTTTATTTCATTCGCGCTTTCATTCAAAAGAAATAATTTAGTACATATACATATATATACCATATAAAGTGGTTTTGAAAAACTGGGAAGAGACGACAAAGAGAGTTGAGGATATTTATACTATATAGTAATATAATATATACTGCTCACAACAATTATTAGTGTTATTGATGTATTTAAGAATTAGCCAGGAATATCTTTGATGGATCAAAACCTTCCATACCTATCAAGTAGCAAGTTACTTAAAGAAAGTCTCTTTGACAGGAGAAATCACTAACTTCCCCTCCAAAAAAGAAAAGAGTAAATGCATTATCAGATGAAAATAAAATGCATTTTGTCTGTTTTTTTTTTTTTTTTTTTTTTTTTTTTGGGGGGGGGGGGGGGTTATTATAATTTTTTTCCTGTTTTTT
The DNA here is from genome assembly GCA_963680855.1 of Lepeophtheirus nordmannii. Taxonomy (NCBI): domain Eukaryota; kingdom Metazoa; phylum Arthropoda; class Copepoda; order Siphonostomatoida; family Caligidae; genus Lepeophtheirus; species Lepeophtheirus nordmannii. The sequence continues at coordinate 31,331,190 of OY804518.1, read as the reverse complement.
TGGTTCAACGCCAGATCCTTCACAGTCATTGATATATTATCCTTTAGATCGTGTAGATCAAAATGTGCTTATAATGAGTAATTTAACTACCTTCAATTGTACCAATAGTGAGTTGAATAAATGATCAATATTAATAAAAAAAATCTTTAGGATCATTAATAATAATCCATATGAAGGTTAATCATTTTATCGATGGTCCTTATTAGTTTACACTGATTTTCAACCATTAACTGTACGCTCTCATTATGTTCTATATTTAACATATGTACATACAGTTATAGTATATGTATATGTGCCCACTTATAAATGTGTGGATCCATCACTATTGCAATCCGTTATTTGAGAGATTTTTTTTTGTGAGTAAAAACAACAACAACAACAAAATCATACAAAAGAACTTACTAACTTGAATTTCCTTCTAATAAAAAAATAATAATTTTTGCTAGGTAATTGATTCATTCATGATTATTTAAAAATAAAATAAAAATAATCATCATCATAATTTGTTTGTATCATTCCATTCCCATGACGTGTACGCTAGAATAATATTTTTTCTTCTCAAAATAACTACTGCATTAAAATGTTTTGCTCTTTTCATCCAATGTAATATAATACAGAAATGCTATTATTTTTATTCACATATTATGCACATATTTAAAATAGTTTGATGAGGTTGAAAAAAATCAATTTCCCTGGATTGCAAAGTAATAATAACACTTCCTAAGCCAATACCTACTTCAAAGAACAGCTGGTTAACAATCTACATAGGTATGTAGTTTTTATATGCATCAAGCATTCAGTAATATTATATCGTTGTACAAAAGATCATATATGTATATACATATATCAAGGCATCATGAACTGGGAAATGTCTTTATTAAAGTTTGTTCATATGTAGTATGAGAATTTGAATGACAGTACTGTTTTTTGTTTTTTTGTTTTTTCAAAATGTAATGGACAGTTGATCAATTAAAAAAAAACAAGGAAATTTGTAATCCAATGAATGACCACATAATCATAATATTAAAGTAATTAAGAAACCATTATGAAAATTTTAATCTACCTTTGTGGTCTTTTACTTCATACATAGTACATATGCGCCCATATTCATGCAGTATGATGCCTCAGGCAAGGGGAAAAAAGGATCAATTTCTTTGGTAAGATAATTAGAAATGTTGATTTGAGATTAAAGGGTCACAAATATGTAGTTCATATCCCAATGGGTGCCTCAACTTACAAATTACTCACATAATTTACCTATTTAGGGTAAATACTGAAATTTCGAATAATATTTAATTTCAAAATCCATTATTTTCTATATTTTCCAATGCAACAACTAACAATTAAACCCATTTTGTTTGAGTAAAACCAAATTGGGCCTAAGATTTTGTTGTTTTATAGACACTTACTGGAAATAATTGATTTTGAAGGAAAGTGTTCGAAATTGAAGGCCGTTTAATTGTTGTTCAAAGTTCAAGTATTTTACAGAACCTTTGAGTAGTTTATAAATGGATGGTACTTTGAGATATGAAGTGTTCAAAGTTAAAGTATTTAACCTATTTAATGTATATTTCAGTAAAATTATGTCAAATTAAATATCTACACGGATACCTCATCTATTACTAAAAAAAACTAATCAAATCAACATTTTAAAAATTTATATACAAAATTCCAAGAAATAAGTTTTTGAACATTTGATCCTTTTAAAAGCCATTGAGAATTATATTGATACTCTCTACCTAGAAGAGATGATCATAGGTATACTTATTCACCCCAAAACATAAAAATATGAATATATCGTTACTCCAAGCCATATTTGAGAATTTAAAATACACCTTAGCATCCTCCTGTTTTGGACCATAATTACAACATTTAAGTGTATTAAAACGTCTTATATAAGACATACTATGTACTTATATTTATATGTACAAAAAACAATTGATGATGTAAAAACAATTACTCATAAAAGGCTTACGTGTTAAACTACATGATCTAATAACCGTAATAGTTAATCACTACATACATACATTTAAAAAAAAAGTTGATTGAAAGGAGCTATTTGATTGAATATAGGTATATGTATGTATATATGTCTATTATACTATAGAAAGAGTTTAAAACTCTTGCCAGAGGGTCATTTGATGTTCTGGGTAAGGGGGTAAAGATAAAAAAAATCTTGATTTTTCTTTATTCATGAAGTAAAAGCTCTGTATTTCTTTACAATACCTATTTGAAAGAGGGAGTATGTTCTTCCTCCCCTCAGAGTTTTCACCCATGCCTTCTGAATATAACTTATTATCGACTAAAACGAAGTACTAATTGATGGAATGATTGATTAAAAGCAAAGTCATGTTTATGAAAATCAAATAATTGTAATATAATATCTTTTTCAAGAAAAATTCTAAAAGTTTGTATTTAAAGAAATGAAAAATATATCAAATATATTTAAAATATCAAAAAATAAAATTAATATATATAAATATATAATTAGAAATATATTAAATCCAATATAAAATTGATATGAAGGGAGAAATATCTAGATATATTCGTAAACATGAGTAATTCAACTTTTATTAATAAATAATAGTTATTAATTCAAGTCCAAGGAATATACATTCTACATAATATATTGAATATTGAAATGAATATCATTCATTCATTCATTTATCATTCCATCTTCATTCCTTAATGAAAAATAGTTTAATAATTTTTAAAATCATTATACTTATATAAAAATAAAACTACGTACATATATAGGTATATTCTTTTACCTGTTAATTAAAAAGAAAGTAGAAATTTTAAAGATATAGGAGAAAATAAAGTAAAATAGAATTTCTGTTAAATGTTGTACATTGAAGATGAAGAAAAAAAATGTATAATTCATAATTTGTTAAGGTTTTACTAATCTAAAAATACATAATTTTTAGATGAAAAGTTAATTAATATTTGTATGCAGAAATAAAGGCAAAGGAGCGAAAAATCGCATTACATTTAAACTGAGAGTGTCACGATATCAAAAAATATGACTTGATATCACGAATATCATGCCTTTATAATGCTCAACTCTTATATATTATTATTTTTATTATTATTATGATATTGTAATTTCCAAAATTTGGTCAATATACATATATGTATATAAAATATTTATAAATGATTGCGTTTCCATTAAAAAAAGTATAGGAAAATTAAATTTATTTGGTCTAATAAATATAGTTGGTTTTTTTTGGTGCAGATTTCATAGGAAAAAACACAATCAGGGATGTTTTTTATATACCCTGTTATATAGTAGATATATTAAAAAGTTAATGAATAGCTGTACATGTCGTTAATTGAATTAATAGGTAAAGGAAACGCAGTTTTGATTGTTTAATTCACAGATGAATTCTTCAAAAAATGTGCCAAAAAATATCATATAAAATAATAAACCAATTTCTCTTTTGAGTGTTAATATATTTGTATTAATTAAAGCTATTGTATGTATCTATAGATATATTACATACATAAAATGTACAGAGAACTACATAAGTAGAGAGTATGTACCTCCATGCTATTTCAATGAATGAATGACTTCAATAATCCCTATGCATTTAAATTGTTCTTAATTAGTGAGCCTTTATTTTTTTTCGTCTTCTTTATATATATATATATATATATATATATATATATATATACCTTTGTATCAACTGAGCATTGATAACAAAAAAGTGAAGTTATTCAATTATGAAGAAAAGATGATTATTTTTGGAGTCCATGCAATACTACTTTAGTATATGATTAAAGTTCCTTTTCAAAGAACAGATAGCCAAAGTAAATAAGAAATGCATTGACTCATAAACTCTTTTCTCTCTCTCTCTCTCTCTCTCTCTTTCGTTCTTCAACAATTCATTAAGTCACTCTCTTTTCGCTTATAAGTAGATAAAAAACGTACTTATAGGTCCCACACATTTATTATTTTTACAAAATTGCAATGGGTGGATGGATTTGTAGATGAGTGAAGCCTGCCTTTATCATTCAATTATTTTTGTCTCCTTTCATTTTTTTTATTATTATCATTATCATCAAGACATCATTAATTCATTAGTTTATTGGACATTTCTCTTTATAGATATATATATATATATATTCCTATTAAAAAAGCAAAAGACGGACGTGCATATTTTGTAATTCAATCTTTCTATGGATGTGTCAAATTCCCTTCAACTCCTATTTACTATTCATTTTTTAAAAGCAAATTATAATGAATAACCTACTTACACATGTACACATGTGCATCAAACATGTATAGCTAAGGAAACTGTCATCATTGTTATTGGTCGTGTGTCCTCCTACCAACTTTTGATTTGCAATGAAATAGATTACTGAATATATTATTCTACTGAGAAGAGGGAGATATTTCTTTTCTTTAATATTTTATTGAGGAACCATCGTTTCCAGGATGTGAAAGAGTCTTAAATACCAACCTAAGATATGTATATACATATATGCATACATATATTCCGCAATGACTCATTAAAGACTTCAATGTTTCATACTTAAGTAGCTCCAATTGCATTAATTACTCAAAAATAGTAGAGATTCAAGCCCAACTACAAATGAACATATTTGGGCATACTTTTGTTGATAATGGATAAACAAGACCGTCTTGTTTTATATATTAGTTGATTTGCTATGATGGTACAGATTCGTGGATTTGATAGGAAATCCTTCTTTTATAAATATATTATCAATTATGTGTAGCAGTTAATATTTCCATTCAGCTTTGATCTGAATTATGTCTTTATCTCGATTTGTTCCTATTGGTAGTACATTGTTTGAAACTTTAGTTTTGAATACCTATTTGATACAAGTACCCATGACCAATGAAATTAGTTCCAAGAGACACTTCGTACCTAACACAGCATTATCCCATGAATATAAAAATGGAGATCATATTTTTAAGGATGAATGACGAAACTACTTATAATAATATAAGATATATTATGTAGTTTCGCGGAGTATGGTTTACAATTTGTCCAGACGTCATAGTTTCTCGTTATTTTCCGTTTCGCGTCTTATTGCCTATTCTTTCTTTTTAAAAAAAAAAAAAAAAAGGTGAGAGATGCTTTTATTAAGCTCATTATGTGTTTCCTATGATGAAGATTATATGATTAGCTCATTTTTATGCCTGATCTATGTTGACCCATATTTTCCTTTGACATCAATATACCTATATAATACATATGAATCGAATTACAATTGAGTAGTTAGCAACTAAATATATATTTATATATTAATTCAACTCTCTTACTTACATATAAGGTATCATGCTCGAGTATATTAAATTACGTAGAGTTTTTTTTAGACAAATTTGTCAAGCATTGTCATTTTTACATTGATAAAATTGCAATAGCTTTTGTCAGGAGGAGGGTTTCATGTCGGTAATACATACATATGTATTTATATTAAAAACAAGTAGTATGAAATAAATAAATAGATAAAATAAGCAATTTCTCATAGAATATAAATAGATATCCATGGGTTTTTTTTCTAAAATGATTTACTATGAGTGTAATTCGGCGCCATATTCTTTCAAAAACTATTACACAGGCCTATATTTCATAACTAAGTTGCAAAGGCTATTAATATGACATTCATAGGTAGGTACCCTCATGAATCAAAATGAATATTGTTAGAAATGGTATAAATAGATGAATAATGAAAAGACTTGATCGGATAAACCCCTATTAAAATAATCATTAAGGTAACAACGCCCAGTCATTTAAACTATGGATAAGGACTCTAAATTATATATTTTTTGTATTTGTTAAGATATAATAAGTAAATTGTTAATGTCATTTTTATAACTTGCTCCTTGAAATAAGGATTATGTAATACGTAATTCAATAAAAAAATAAAATAAAGGAATGCTTTTAGTTTATCAATTATGATTCAAAGATATATGTTACATATAAATTGTATAGAAAAAGATGTTGGTCATTAACTTAGATTTTATTTCGAAAAAATGACGTTCAATAAAATGATTCTTTATTAAAAAATATTTGATACAAAATATTTATGAAGGTAGTTAGCAACTAGAGTTAAAAAACAAAGCAGCAAAACGTGCCTCTTAGCTGGTAGAAATTTCCTTGCTTATGAAACTTATTTTCTCCTGCAAGATGTCGCTTTTAAGCTAAATATTTAAATTTGTATTCGTCTTTTCTTTCGGAGAGTTAAGCTTGTTCAATTAAAGTAGCAAGATAAATTTACGGAGGCAGTACAAAAATGCATCCTGTGGTTGTCGTTTCGCCACTTTGTTTTTGGTATCAATTACAGTTATTTGTTCATAATAAAAGATTTAATATAACGATTTGATACAAATACAGACCAGTTTAAATATCTCAAATATGTATAAAGACATCTTTTTTTGCTCTTATGAACGTGACATTTTCCTTTCTTTAGGACTAACATCTCTTCTTTCATAATACACATGAAATTGTTTTTTCTTCTTCATACGTTAATCAAGACATGAAGGGAGAATTATGACTCTTGAAACGTTATTTACTTTAACAAGGTCATTTACGGTTTATTCATTTATATGTATGTGTAAGTAAGTCTTTCAAGTTAACCATGTGGTTAGTATTTAAAATCCAATTTAAAATTAATTGCATTTCTTTACACCACGAGTGCGTGAGTCTTTCAAAAAGGGCCTTGACTGCCAACTAATTATTGGGTATTTTCAAAATTCTATCTAATTGGGGATTGCTTATAAAGCCATGACTTTGGCAGAAATTAATTGTAGCAGCAAAGTAGCTTCGTTAAGAGTAAATATTTTGATGATCATTTTAAACGCCCAAACTTATTAAAACAACTCTTCAAAACACCTTTAACGTGAACAGAGGAAATTGGTACACCTAATTATGTGCATAGTGTTTATTAGTTTACAATTTTGTAAAATAAATGATTTATTCTGCACATCTGCAGCTACAAAAGATAAAATGTCCATTAGATCTCCTTCAGACTGGATGTAATTTTTGTTTTTATAAATATATTTTACATACAAAAAACCATTTCAACTCTTGTTAATTTTTAATTCAAGTTCATCTTTATCAAACTTTAATTTCACACACGAAGAAATACGAGTCCAAATTAATGACCATAAGTAAAGTTAGGGATTCAACTCTGAGTAAAGCACTAAAAGGTCATTTTTATAAAAAGGTTAAATGGTAACATAAACCACAACTTTTTTTATAAAAAGATAAGAAATTAGGGAGTGTTAACAGATTAAAAAAGTTGATGAAATGTAGAAATTTTAGAAAATAATGACTGTAAAATATTCTTTAGAAATCAATCCTAAAAAAAAGTGAAAACTTGGTGCTGACAAAATATATGTTTTCATTGGTACATATGTCTTATATATAAATGTTTTTTAAAATCTGGGGCCCATATTCCAAATAAGTACTTTAGATGGAAATGCATTTAAAAAAGGTTGAAAAGTTGGGGAATTGAAAGGAGGATATCCTTCAATGTAAAGCAGACTAAATTAGGTTTTTATAAATGGAATAATCACGGAACCTTGATATCCATAAACTTCTCTTCCTCCATCTTTTCCTTGATCTTGAGTCCATACTTACTTGATAATGATGTTCACATCTTTTGTTAATGACCTCAAAAACAAGTTTTATTTTATGGTTTTGAGGACATTGGGAATAGTATCTAAATATATGTATACTTACTCAAGTACATATTTATCTGAAATCTTTCTACTTAAATCATTATATAATAACCATAATAATAATAAAAAAAGAAATAAAGAGAAAAAAAATGTGTGTACTGAAGGTATGCCCAAAAATAGAGACAACAGGTTTTTTTTCTTTCTTATTATTCTTATCTCTTTTTTAACCTCTTTAAAAATCTACGTCGTTAATACTTGAACTCATCATTTCATTTATAATAAACTATTTTTGTAGGTCTTTTATTTTAAGGTAAAAATGTATGAGTGTGTACATATGTATAGCCAGGTCTAATCTGACATCAGTTTTTTCTCTTGTAAAAAAATAAATCAATAGTTTATTGAGATCTCGTAAGAAGTAATTGAGTTTTCTCTTTTTGTAGGTATATTTACATATTTATTTATATCAATACATTTGAGTTCCAAAAGATACTCCTTTAAATAGTCAATATAATATGTAAATAGTTTAACTTCAATTATTGGTCTTTTAAACTTTTTTAAATAAAATGCTTTCTATTTTTTAACAACTAGGAATAAGAACAGTTTATATCTACCTAAGAATTTGTATAATTAGTTGGACATGAAACAACCCATTTACAAATTTGCTTAAAAAATTTCAACAAATTACCATCGTCATCATAAAACATTTTGATAATCTAATCATATACAAAACAACTTACATAATAGTAATATGCCTTAATAAAAAGTATGCACACAAGTCCAGAACTCATCTAATATTTTTCTATATATGGACCTTTAATTATAGTTATTATAGGTACATTCTATTGCCAGGGGTTTAAAAATCAATTAAAGGCTTTTTCAATGTCAAATAGTCAATAATCAAAGCCATAATTTAGGACTATATTTAATACATTAATAATTATTATTTGGACTTCCATTTATATCAAAATATAATTGTGAAATTGATTTTAAAATGATCTTATATTAAATAGAGGGAAAAAACCTAATTAGAATCATTAAAATTATTTTAATTTGTCAAATGCATATTTCAATTCATCTTTCTTTTTTACAAAGGATGTATTTGTCATTATTTGAAGGTTACCTACACATGTACTTATTTACAAATATATGCATGTTTATGCATACCAATTTGCACTATTCTAAAGACATAATATTTGTATAACACTCCTTCTATCAAACATTTGACTCTAAAACTCAATATCAGATGTTAAAGCTGGAACAGTTCCAAGATAAATTGATAAAAGTGGGTACAACCTGAGAACGAAATATGCTTTAATTAATCATTTTCAAAGTATATATATATATTAACTTTATGCTTGAATTACTTTAATATAAGACATTTGGAAATGAATAATGATGCTTTGACTTGACTGTTGAATGCCCCTTGGTTTTGATCTTTTTGAAAATATTTTTCTCATATGAATGTTGTAAAAATATGTTAGAAGCTTAGAATGAAGAAAAAATATATTTTGTATTTATCTACATAAGTTTATAAAAATACGAACGAATTTCCATTCATTTATTGATGAATCCATCAGTTGTTGTGTGTCGCTAAGAACAACGACCCCTTTCTTTGACAATACTCATGGTCAATAATAATTATGAATAAAAGCACTATATTTACCTACATAATCAATTACTGCATCACAGTAATATTTCCATACCTGAGATAATAATTATTCTTAAGTGAGTATTTAACCATTTCTTTGGATAATTGAAATTTGACATGAAAAGGAAAAGCTAAACGTTTTCACCTTTAGTCAAAATAATAAAAATAATTAGAGCCTTGCGCCTATTTCTTGATCAAATAAGTTGTATCTTCACCATTTATGCAGAGAAATTAAATTTGTACAGGTCAAGTTTAACTTAAAATATTGTTTTGATAAGGTGTTATAATAAAACCTACGCATGATAAGAATAAATCTATTTTGAGCAATTTAAATTTTACACTCGCTCTACTTCCAGGAATAAAATTTGATTGTGCAATTATGAAATTTCATATTTTTTTGCGTAGAAAATATGTAAAAAAAATATACACATATAAGTTTAAGGATCTAAGATTATGGCAAAGAAATAACCTTTTTTTTCTTCTTCTTTTAATTATTACTATTATTAAGAATAATTCGAAATGAGTAGATTCTTACCCAAAAGTTATAGTTTCTAACTAGCGGCTAGAGTTCTTTATTCCCAGAGTCAGTGTTATTACAAACATACACATAAAAAAAAAACCCCACAATAATGGATATTTGTGGGTGAAACTTTTTAACAAAATTACCAAGAGTCACATCTTTTTTTTTTTTGTGTGTATATATAAAATTTGTTATTTTTTTGCTAAGTATGTAGGTATAACATATATGTAGATAGATAGCAAATATACAATTATTTCGTTGGTCGAATTTTTTAAGCCCATAGTAAAAACTTTTTATTTGTATCTCATTATACTATTTTTCTGTTTTAATAATGTTTTTTGCACATTTTCAGGGATCCAATTAATGTCGTAAACTGAGACAGCCGGCACCCTTCTTTATGCATATTCTCTATATGGTTGCCGCAAAGTTAGAAAATGAGTATTTAAGTTATTAAAGAATAAAAAAAACTATTTACACTTTAAAAAAACAACAACACACACATTATAAATAAATACACGTAGTCATGTTATAAACATATACACATACATATCTCATAAGAATAAGAAGAAAATAAAGTGTAATCGCTGTATTGACCACATTTTTAACCATTTAAATAATTTATGATGGTTTTAAATACCTCCTCTTTATAGTTATTTATTTTGTGCCTCAGGTAAATAAAGCCAACAAAACAATGATGGGTCATTAAAGGACTTCCTATTGTCTCTAAATATAAATATAAATAAGAGATCTTTCTTTCTATACATAGATGCTAACGTGAATCTCCTCAAACTCTTTTGTATATTCTTTGTTATTAAAGGGATCTTACGTAACCTCATGATTTTTTTTGTATCAATATCTATGTATGTAGATACATAATGCGTTACTAATCTCGAATGTAAACATACAAAAAAAGACGCTTTTATTTATAAAAGTATCTTGACATTTTTTTTTTTTTTGAATAAAACATTTTTGCATAAAGTTAATGGATATGACTTTTAAAAGCTGAAAAAAGAGTTTTAATTTGTGCGCAAATCTGTTTTTAATCCATTCCCATTATATATATAGTGTATATATATATATATGTTACAACTCTGGTGAATATGTCAAAATATTACTCCATAAAAAATTCTAATCAGCATCTTAGAAGAGGTTTTCATGTAACCTTTGATCTTACATGCATAAATACATAACTAAGCAACTACATATATGACCTACAATATCCTAGTATTGTGGTTATTTAGTAATAGCGATAATAAATGTAATTGAATACAAAATGATTTACAATTTTAATTTAATGCTCTCTAAACTAACATGGATAAATGAAAATTCAAATTGTTTTTGTTTTTATTCGATTTTATTTTTGCAATTAAGTATAGGAAAAAGTTATTACTAATTATTATTATTATTATTATTATTTCTGGATATGCATGCACATTATATTTACTTGCATATATTCATTTTTCAGTTGATTATACATATGTATGCGAGGTCTAAATCTAATAATTTGTACATAATTTTCATAGAGTACAACCCTTTAGAGGGGAAGTTATGAAATTAATTGTCATGGTTAAACGGTCAATGAATACAATAAAGCCTTTGTGTACGTAGGTACACATTGAGAAGCATACAATTATATTCGACACTACATACATATGTACAATATAATATATAAATTAGTTTATGTCAAGAAATATATTTCTTGAATGATTCAAACCTGTTTTTCATTGGCTATTGATTAATTTATTGTGTATACACTATGTTATATATTATACAGGTATACCTGTTTTTTTATAGAGGAGTTTTGATTTAATACTCTATTGCAGTCCATGCATGTACTACTAGAAATAAATAAAAGATGTGTGATGCGTGCAAGAGTGTGAATATTTCCTCTTTAGCCCTTTATAGGCCTGCTGGCTTGAAATAGGAATTTATTTCTGTCAATATTTGTTTTCACAAATAAACTTTATTGTCTCTTTGGAGTCATATTGGTTTTTCAAACAAACAAACAAACAAAATAAAGCGACTCTAAGTAAATGTGTGCCTTGAGCCATATTTCTTAATCAAGTGCAATAATATTATTACTGCATTTCAGCATTACTCTCAAGTTAGAGGTTATAACCACTACATGTTGTATTATTTTTATTAGGAAAGTTTACTTATCTCATATTTTATTTATGAGACATTTTAGAAAGTGTAAATACATAGAATACTGTAGACATATATGTAAATACATACACATATAAAAGATTTACATACAACGAGAGACCTAATAATGATCTAAACATCAAATAAAATCATATTTGGAAAAAAAAGTAACATCACTCCTGATTTCATTAGATCCTTTTTCCTCTTTCAATTGATTTCTCCTCCTTGCATTTCCAGTTTCTATAAAGTAATGGCTCTGCAGTTTACCTCTACATTTATATTTACATAGCACTGGGTTATGCAAATAATAACTAAGAAAGAATGGATGGAAATGAATGTACATATGTATAGAAACGGAGAGTAAGAAAAAAAGAAATTTATTTAAACAAGATAATGTAGGTACAGGAAAATCTGTGTATATATGTTAGTATGTACGCATCTACAGATACATAAATCCACTTGACAGTACGCTTCTTCTAATCAATTCAAATTAGATCAGCAGCCCTGATTAAATATTTTTATTTTTACCTGAGTCGTCGAGGAGGCAGGCAAATAAGGGGAGTAAAACAGTAACTCAAAAAATATTGAAGAGCTATATATCAATTTATTATCTCTTTAGGTTCCTTCGAATGTGAAGAGACTATCTGATTTTCAATTAGAAATATTTTTTTAATAAAGAGGCATATATTTACATTGAGGGGAAGGTTTTATACAAGTTAAAGCTCAAATACATACAAGTCTTTTATTTGGACTGAAAATAGTCAAAATCTTTTAAATATGATAAAATAAATTACTACAAAGGAAATACTTTTCAAAATAAAAATCAATAAGGTTGAAATAAAATCGCATATAAGTACAAATTTTTAAAAATCTATAGTGTGTGTTTGCAGAAAATCATTACAACCAATCAAGTCTCAGTGCTGTTCACTTCAAGTACTTAATCATATTTATGCTCTAATTTACGATATAATTAAAGGATAGAATTCAAATTTTTGACTATACATATAAGTATTCATTATATTTAATATTAGCTCAAAAATGGATACAAATTATTTATAATTTATTATTCATAACTTGGAGTCTTGAAGACAATAATTTGAACTTCATTCCATTCTCAAAGATAAAAATTGTCGCATTATTTGAAGAAAATAAGGAAAAAATTAGAACTGACGTTGTTAGAAAATAAACAATGACGTAGTCATGCTTGTTAAACAAAGGCTATAGATTAAAAAAATATATTTCTTTGACAAAGTATTGTTAGGAATCAGAAAACACTTTAATAAGACTCCAAATATATGATGAATATCTTTTAATTGGCTGGCTACATCGATGCCGTTTAATGACATTATTATTGATCTTCCTTATGTACATAGGTAGATGCCTAAAATGGAATTGAACCTCTAACATGCTAGAGGAATGAATAACATGGGTACTCCTATTCAAGCATCTCTCATGTGTATGTATTCCTTCTAAAAGGAAGGGATAACTTTTTTAAGCCCACTCAGACCTTAACAAAAAAACAAAGCATCCTTGACGAACGCTTTGTTCCATCCCCTTTATATGTATGTCTGTATGTATGTATTTCTACAACAAAAAAGGAATTCACAAAAATGAATATTCATAATTAAATAGACAAAGACTCATTTGATCATCCTTCAGTGGGTACTCACCTCATGAACAAACCATGAATCATGTCTTGAAGGAGACACACAAAAACAAATGCTATAAATTCACATTTAAGCAAATCAAAGAAATGAAACACCTTACCTCTCCCCTCTCATTCCTCATTATAAAATAACACTCGTGTTATAACAAGCAAAAAAATACAATAACAATTTAAGTAAAAAGGTAAAAATATCCCCATTTTAAGCAGGAACTCAAATGTCAGTCCTACACACATCCATGGTTTGGATGAATTGGATATTCAACAAATATTTTTATAATTGAAAATAGTTGATGAATGATACTTTTTTTAGCAAGTCCATAGAACATAACATAACATTTATATGTTACACTCATGAATGCTCCCAATTCATCCAATTCAATTGTGTTTATGAACTCTATGAACAATCTGTAAAGGTATGTGTGTAGATCCACCAATCACCATATAAGGATATATATATAAATATAATTCTACGTTCCTTAAACGGCCTTTAACGACCATTTCATGTTACTTGTTCATCTCTTTGAACAATGAGATATAATATCATTTGGAGTAAATAGTATAATAATGGGCAATAAACATGTCCTCATGCAGCTTATTCACAAAATCATCAATAAAACGAAATATGTATCTAATTATTTTGCCAATTTTATAATGTATTTTTCAAATTTGAAAGAGGATTCCTTGTCTTTAGATACATGGGAAACGTATGTTTTTGCTCTGATTAATAAAATATGACTTGAACTAGAGTTTGCAAGATGAACTCTCCATCCATACTAAGTAGGTACATACTTATGTGGCTACATAGGTATGTACTACATATGTACAATCAAGCATACGCAATAAGGAATAAATCTTTGTAGAGAATATCAACGAGACGTTGTTTCTACTCCTCTTTTAACATATACATATGTATGTGTATGTATTTTGCCTCAAAAGATATTTTTATGAGGCAAATTTATAGCACCCTAATAGACATGCCTGCAAAAAATAAAAACAAAAAAAATCTTATTTTTTCTTATTTATCTGTTTGCATTTTATTATGAAGATTTATTGAATGAAAAAAATATGTGGAGTTGCGTCTTTTTATTATTGTTACTATTACTCAATCCTTGCAGAGTTAAAACACTTCCCCCCAAGAAAAGAGAAAATATGGTGTTTTTTTTTTTTTTTTTTACTTTATTTCTGTATCTCTGAATTCAAGGCATACATCGAGATTGACTTCTTATATTTCATTTAGATATATATATATATATATGTGCCCATGCCGTTTATGAACTTTCTTACAGGTGGCAATCTGCAAGCCATTTTATTTTTATTTTCTGATAAATTGTGTACATAATATAATATACAACTAAAACACATATTTAGGTATCACTTCGAGTGGATTTTTAAAGAAATTACAGCTCATAGATTTAGTATGTATAAATTTGGAGTTTTATGTACATAAGTACAGGCACACGTAATTAACATGTACGTAGATTAACTCCTTAGGTCAATGTTTTATGCTTTTGATGATGATTTCATTAAGATAACAACTGCAAACGTTGAAAAAGGTAATAATGCTTACTTTTTAACCTTTTAACCCCCTTTGCACTCCTAAAACATTATTTTGTATGGGTGTATGTACACATAATATAAACTCTATGCTTTTATTCGGGGAAATTAAATTATATACCCTTTTGCAAAGTTATTTACTTTTATTTATAATTTTGATTGATCTAAATTCTTCATAGATTTGAAATGACAGAATGAAAGAAACAGGCACAACTTTTATTTTAGCTCTATTAAATTGATTTTACGTCACATTATATGTTTATGTACATATTCTATATCAACACCCCTCCCCCAGAACCAAGTGTTAGTTAAGTATAATTATTTATCAAACCCAAATATGCATAATCCCCAACGTGATATAAATTACAAGTTTCATCTTTTTGAATAAAATGAAATAATCAAGGCTATTATTAACTGTTAAATAAATATTTTGACAACTTTCTTTCGCAATTTTTATTATGAAGCATTTATTTTCTTTCTATTTCTTTTGAACTTTAACCTGTTTTTAACGGCTTAATTAAAACTATGGCTAGAAGTTGATTTGGCATAACATGAATCCGTATACATACATGGATTTGTATATGTACCTTTTCATACAAATAAAATATAGGTACGATATAAAATACGAGTTTATAATTTGAATTAAATTTTTGCTTTGTGAATACAGCTTCTCCCCAAAGGAAGAGGGATCATCTTCATTTGTATTCCATGATTACCTTTGTTTTCTTATTTGCATGTAGATATTCATATACACATATTCTGTGCTCTACATCTGATTATATTTATTTTTTTAAGGATTTGATTTCTGTTTAGATATTCCAAATATGTTTTTGACATAACTGAGTCCTATAAGTAAGTATAAACTCAAACCGACGTATCTACAGTTGTTATATAATTTATATATGTATATACAATCTATCTATTGCAAGCAAAGAAGTTATGATTCAACGGTTTATCCTTCAAAGCAAGTTTGATTTGTGGGGTTTGTCTTAGATATAATATTTTTTTATACATTACTGATCATACTATATTATCGTTATTGAGTTGAAATATATATATATAAATGAATTTGCTATCTCATTTATAATAATTACGTAGACTAAATTAGAGGAAAAGACATTTAACTCCTTCATTGAAACTAACATAAGAAGGGTGTTTAATTATATTGGAATGGGTGGAGAATCTCAAAAAAAAACTACACCAAAACCATACAGTTATTCATATATATACATATAAATATTAATAATGATTTTCAATGAATGGGCTCTTGGAGGCTGTATAATTAGGCGTTTGAATCATCCAGAGGAGTTTACATATGTACATACATTCATACGTCTCGTTTTTGTTGTTGTAATGTTTTTTTATGTTTCGTTTAGCTCATGTGCTCCGAAAGTATCCTTTTTAAATTGCATAATACGGAATACTGCTTTAAATATATGTATAGGTAGGCACATACAAGTACATTAAGTCAAGAATCAACTCTAGCCTCAAAAAGAGAAAGATGATTATCAAAGTCAGTGCATTTTGTAGATACATAGAGTTCATATAATTGTTGATGACTTTTACTATCAAAGCTTCAAGATAGAGGTTGTTTTTCGCATAAAGAAAAAAAATAGGTAACAGATCTGCTTAAAGATATATGTATATACACACATTTTTGGTAATTGGAAAGAAATGCAGGAAGTCATCAAGTTATAAATGTCCAGTAATAACAACAAACATGTTTTTATATGTATATATATACATGTACTATTTACCTTCAATGTCCTTAAATTGTAATAGAGTATACAAGATAATCAGTTCTCCTCACACTTCCTGCAAAGCCTTTATCGATAATAGACTTATATATTGACCATAAATACTTAAAGTCCACCCTTCTCTCCTTCCCTTCATATTGTGTTGGTCTATAATTGCAATAACAAGTACAATTCTATAAAATTCATATTTACCTACAACATTCAAGGTGTATCTCTGGTTTTTTGTTTATTTATGTGAAAAAAAAAGGTATAAGTATATATATATATATATATATGTATATTATTTTTTGGTGTATGTGGGTTTTTAATTAATTACGACGAAGCGTTTCAGACTTACGTGACTAAAAGAACGAAGTAAAAAAAATTGCATGTGTGTTGTTAACTTTTAATTTTATGTACATATACAAAAATTGTTATACAATATGATAAATACTTAGATACGAATGGGCAGTCAGTTGGATACCTTGTTTTTTGGTGGGATTTACAAAAACCCAAGTACTTTTTTTGAGGCCTACATATTATATGAGGGCTATAAAGGATTTTGATGGCATATACCTACATTCAACATAACTACATCATTCTATTACTTTTTTAATAGACTTTGATTGTAAAATTGATTGATGAGAGTCTCTCTCACAAAATGAGACTATACATATATATATATATATATATATATACATAAATATTTATCATCCTGCCAATGAATTCCAAAAGGATACGTCGTCTTTGTTAGTCGATCTACATACGTATATTAAAATGGTGCACTTCATTGTAACCAAAAAAGATTTCACTTTCGATAATAATAATTGAGATATAATATTTATTCTAAATAAATATGTCGGAAGTAAAATAGAATAAATGATGTAAATTTATCTATCAACACCAAAAACATGAAATCACTTCAGTAGTCATAAAATATACATATATGACGCACTTTTATTGACATATCCAACCCATTTTTATGAGTCATTGTATGTATGTACATATATTAAATTACATCAATAATATGATGAAATACATAAATATAGTTCCATTATTTTATGAGATCTTCTTCTTTTATTGCTTATGTGTATGTATGTATATTGAACTTTTTGTCAATACTTAGTATGTACATAGAAAACAATGGCCTTCAAAAAAAATTTATATCAAGAGCAAATACAATTTTGGTCATTTACTGAATTAACATGTATAAATATTTGCTGATTCTGAGATTCTGATAGATAAGTTCTCCAAAATGCATTTAACCAAATATTCGGGGGTTTTCTAATGTAAGGAATAGTTATCCTCTATAGTTTCATTCAATCTATTACAACAATGAGTATGCATTTGTTGTAACTAAATCATGCATTAATCAATGAGTTGATGATTGACCTCATTTTTGTGCTGATATATTTGTTATTTCTATGCATCATTGAATATTCACATTAACTAAGTAAATCCAATATTTTTATTTTACAAAAAAAAAAAAAAAAAAATGTGTGTCTTTTTGCGAAACAAAAGCTTTTCAACTCAACTCATCGTTTAGTCAATCACATGCGTCGTTGCAAGTTTTCAAGTTTTTGTGGATTTTTATTTTGAATACTCGTTTTAAATTTTCAACCTTGAATACCTCAAATGAAATACTTATTATAAGATTTGATATATATGTATATATATAAGCGTCTATTTTTGACAGTTTCCACCCACAGAAGTCTTTAAAAGTTGTGTATTATTATATAACTACTTCTGCTCCGCAATTTAGCAATGATCAAATTGACAACTTAAAGGGTTGAACATTCAATTAACAAATAAAATAATATTGAAATTAACAGTCACGGATTTTTCTTTGAGTAAAATATCATCAAACAATTTATGAGGAACAATTACAACCCTCCTCCACAATTGAGATTTTATAAATGTACATACATACATACCTACCAAGAACAAGAAATTCCAGACATTCATGTGACGAAGTACGTAATACTTAGTAGCATGTTTGTTCTTCTTTCTTTTAAAATCAAGTCTTAATTGTATTTTATTCCAAGAAATGGTTGCTATACTTGACAACTTGTATGATACAGGAGGAGAAAACTATTTGCGTATTCGATATACAAAGTAATAATAGAATAATTTCATATAATCTTTGTTCTCATAGAAATGCTGTTCATTTCCATATTTATAGATTGTCAAAGGATACGCATATGCCTGAAAAATTACTTCTGTAATACAAACTAGGTGATACAATGAACAATGTAGGTGTGTGACAAGGAGTATGCAACATATAGTACAAATTGTCTTGTTTGCCTATTCTCATTGTAGGTACATGTAATACATCCATGCGTATATACTATTATACAGGTATATAAAGTTTCACCAAATACCTAAAATAATTTATAGCTGTCTTTGGTCAAGGTCATACCAGAGTGTGTTTCATACTAAGGTATTCTATATGCTCGAATGGACTATGAATGTTGTTTTTCTTTTTATTTTCTAAATTCCATCATGTTTGAGTATCTATAAATAATTACAAAATGTTTGTCCATTTTATTGAAAGCTCTGGGGTTTGACATAGAGTATTTGCTTTTGTGGGGTTGGAAGTAGAAGTCAGTTTTTTTATTCGCCTAATAAGGATATATGTATAACTTAAATTAAAGTGAGGCAGTTTTGGACTTATCGACAATGAGCCAAAGTTGCCAATAGCATTAAAAATCCAAAGGTGGCCAGTGCGACGGCTACTTTTTTGAAATTTCTTACACAATTAATTCATATCTTTGACCCAAATAATAATCAATACAATTTACGCTGTCATTTATTGTTCAAAAACTTGAAAATTGGCATAAAACCCTGTGTGTGGCCAATATCAAACTGAATACACAACTAAAGAGATCTGACTTGAAAAAATCTAGGATGTAATTTCTTAAAATTTTGGCAGATAATTCATCTCCTTTGCCATAGTGATGAGGGAATTTATGATGTGCCTAAAGGGGCCATATTTGTTGCTTTCTTGATGTAATTTTTATTGTAATCTCTAGGGTTAATTTGAAAAAAAAAGAAAAAAGAAGAAGAATCCAATTAATGTAGTATCTATTTTTTAACCCAGCAAATAATGGGTATTGCTGTTGGCCCCAAAAAATCCATATCCTTTGAGTCCTAATGTGTAAGTTACAACAATACCTTGAGGAATTGTATCACTATATGTAGGTAGGTATAACACTTCAAATTATCTAAGTCAATTCTTTTTCATGGATAATGAGATTCACTTTTTCAGACGTTATTATATATATATATATAAATTTCCATTGTCGTCTATATCTTTTGTGAATGAGGGAGTAAAGGTGAGATATGGTAATGAATGTCTGTAAAACATTCAAAAACATAGGTACTTTGTACATTTGTATTTATAATTACAAGGTAGAACAATATTGCGTATTTCTATGTAGAGTCTACATACAAATGTGTATATATAATATATATATTACTTATAAACATAAAAAAGTAGTCTTTGAGAGTTTACAAACATCCTACGCATGGAAAATTTATATTTCATTTACGTATGCTCATATGTATAATGAAAATAATAATAATAATAATATATGTCACTGTGAATTTATTAATCTCCCCCTTTTTCTCTGTATTTCCTCCCGAAACACCTGGTTATATCCATCCTTATTTAGAAGAGTTTGTTTAGACTATAAAGTCATACCTTTTGTTAAATCCAGGCAGATTTAAAATGTGGAACCAATAACGGTAAAAGTCACAACATAATAACTTTGTGACTTGTCAAAATCAAGGATCTCAATCAATATGTGCAAGTTTAGTAGGTGTTTGTCATACCCTATAAAAGGTAATCTCATTATCTAAAAAAAATTATTTTTGAAACAAACAATAGCTATCTTTTATTCAAAAATAATAATAATAATGATAACATTATTTTGTAAAATGTATTTTTATGGCTCTGTATCTGAAGGCAAGAGACTTGCAAACAGTATTTATAATTCTTCTATCCTCCAATTCCAAAGTATACATATATAAAAATATATTGTTAATTGCAAGTCATGTTATCATATGCTCATATAAGGATTGTTCAAAGGTGGAAAAATAAGGCCCTTGTTTTTTTATTTTTATGATGGATTTATTTATGTAAGCATTGAAAAAAAAAATTATCTAGAAGAAATCCTTTCTATTGGACATTGCGTTTGATCATCCGATGTATATACATACATGTGTCAAATAGATTAAGGAAATTGAAATAGAAGAATAAGATAGTTTGGGGCCTAAGAACGTGCTGAATCACCATTACGAATTCATGACATGACATCTTATAATAACTGTTTTTTTTTTTTTTTTGCTTTTTTTGCTTGACTGATATAAATCCGTCGTTACACATACGTGTTGTGTGTTGAAGAAATTGACTAATAATGCTTGGATTTACCTGATGTACATATATTTATTATGTCTATAAATATATAACAAGTCTAGTCAATTGGTTTATTACTTTTCTGAAAATGATGGTATGAAAGGCGTCACGATTTGTTCTTTCCTTTATTTTTTTTTATTAGTCACTTCTTGAATGAGCATTTCTTGTTTGCATGTATCTTGACACGCAAAGTGAATGAATGTTTTTAAACCCATTTAAACTATTTTGTTTTGATATTCAGAATTTTAAAAGTTGAATCATAATGAACATATACAAAATTTTAATATTGAATAAAAGGCCTACTTCTGTTATGTATTATTTGCCTTTAAAAGCAGTAATTTTATCATATGTATTATTTATTAATGCTTTTACGCCTCGGTTTAACTTTTTTGACAAGTATATAATAAAATCTCTCGTTTCTTAATGCATTTTTATATTAATGTAAAAAGTTTTAACTTTATGCTGAGTCAGTTTATTAACTTTAATCATAAGCATTGGTTGATGTTACATACATTTATAATGATGTAAAATGATTTTAATGACAAACATACAAACATATGTATTATAAAACTACATTTATCAGTAAATAAAGATTTAAAAGTCATAAAAATGTATATCATAATATGTGTGTATCTTCAATGGAGGTAGAAGTTTTTTCGAATTTTTTCCTTATTTGATGATATACTCAATTAATATTAACTAAACTCTTCCTCTGTCTATATTTTCTAAATATATCTACATATTTACTCCAAAAAATTATTCTACAATTATTTAAATAATAGGCAATTAAGTTTAAAGTTAAAATATGACTTTAGACTTTGAATTTTATTTCATGTATTTAGTTCTATTTTTTTTTTGTTCCTTTAATACTCGGGTTTGAGTTCATTTAACTCTACGAATTTGATTTTTTTATGTGTATGCATACCTATTTTAATCTATTTGTATAATAATATTATGCCATAATGACTATTATTTAAAAATAAAAACAAAAAACAATAATCAAATACCGATCTCAAATTTCCCAAATTAAAGCAAAAACAAAAAACTACTTATAAGGATTTTGTTTAAATAACTGAGCTTATAGGAGTAGCTACCTAAATAAATGAATCCATAACATTGTGTACCTACGTGCATAAGTTGAAATAGCTACATATATGTGTAGGGGAAGATAGTCATCATGTCTTATCAACATTTTTCGCCACCCAACAAAAGAGTTGAATGTTCGTATATATGTGTATACCTAAATAAATGAGACTAATTTAACTAATGACTTGTAGCATTGTGTATATTGAGGGATCAGAAACGAAGGTATAAGTCCGATCTTCCATAAAAGGAAAGAAGTAAGTATGCAATGAGACAAAGTATACTTACAAAACCACTCTATTTCAACTCTACCTTAATTGGAGTTGTAGAGGAAGTTAACAAGTCAACTTGATAAATGATATTATGCTTTTCTCTATATGTTCCAGCTAAAATTAAAAAATATTCATATTTAGCTATTCAATTAACTGCAATGGGTAATGCAATTTCATCAGGGTTCTTAAAAAACCCGGTTTATATGGGTTTGTGTTTATAAATTTGCCATGTTTTGTATTGTATTTTCCCCGGATAAAATTAAAATATAGGAAAACTACTTTGGATTGTCTCCTTTTCTACTTTTTTCGTATATTTAGCTACGTCTTAAGCACATTTGCTATTACTTATCACCAAAATATTGGTTTCATAACTTATTTATAATTTCCCTTGGACTATTGGTTTATCTATATATGTAAAATATACATAGATCTGTCCCAAAGGAACTTGTGCTAAAGACTATTTTAATATTTCCCTGTTCAAAAACTCCCTCTTACAAAGAAACATGTTGATAATAGAATATTTATTGACTTATGTATGTATGTATGTATGTATGTACGTATATATGGCCATCTGATAACATATCATTTAATCGATGGAACTCTAATGGTTGAACAATAAGTAGTTAACCATGATTTTACAAGGAGCAGTAAAATGTTAAATACACATAATTACTGATACAAAAATCAAATTTCTATATATATACCTAAATTCTTGACGAATAATAAAAGAAAATAAGATGATTACTTCTTCAAAAAACTTCATAAACTCAGTTATTTATGTTTGCCTCTTTAAAAACCAGGCAGTTGTAGTTGTATGTGGGTAGAATTAGTACAGTTGTCCATTGCAAATCTGAATTATATATTTATATATACATATGTATATGTGGAATGTATAGTTCTACCCACTTGGGTTTTTTTACCTAAGAAACCCATCTTGGGAGTTGTAGATTGGACGCTACTTGAGTAGCTATCCATAACACCTCTGAATTTTACACAATACTCATCATATAGTTTGAGAGATCATGAAAGTTTGAAGAAGCTATTAAACTAGCCTAAAATAATATAGTACATGAAATGCTATCTACCTTACCACCTATAAATTACTTTACTTTCAAAGTACAATCATAACTTCTGGATCTCATTTCCTTAAACCCTATTTGTGTAGAAATATACATATATATATGTATTACTTTATGTGAAATATATATTTTAAAAATGCGATACATAAAACCATCTGTTAATTGAGCATACCAACTCAACATCTGGTAGACTATAAATAAACTATGACACTTACTTTATATCAAGGTATTCAAATCAAATATTTTACTCAATTACCTTCATTTTTCATTTCAACAAGAAACTAAGAAATAAATTATAACTAGGAATGTACGTACAGAGTACATACATATATAAGTGAAATCATAAGATCGATACTCGACACAAAATACTTTTGAAGTTGAGTAATTACTTCAATAAAAAAAAACTACAAACCATTGAATTTCAAATTATGTTTACTGATAAAGATAATAATAATAATAATAATTTAACTAGAACTTCTTTAAATTACTAGATAAGTACAAAGTATAAACATACATAGATAACTACAAAGGCTCTTTATGTAAATGAAGTTTCGACATAAGGATTTAAGCATTCCTTTTCTTGAGGCAATTGGACATGTTACTCCATTATTATTTAATCCTTCTTTGTAACCATGCTTATTAAATAAGAATTAGACTTGGATTCATTTATTCACAAGAATACATACATAGGTTGGTAAATATAAACATTTAAAATAAATAATGGGCGGCTTTGTAATGATGTAATTAAACCGGTTAATCATAGTCAGGAGAGTCATACTGGTAATAGTAGGTAGCTATGGCCACTGGGCCATTAAAACTTATGATGAATTAAACATCTGTGGTTTCAATTTGTTTTGATGTGTTCGTAGAGTCTTTTACTCATCATTTTGACAATATTTATTTGATTGAAAATATCCTTTTCCTTCAAATAATTATAGTAAATAACGAATTATTTATTTTTTTAAATAAACCAAATTTTTGCGACCTACAAAAATGGGTTATTCTACAAACATAAAAATTTAAATATACATAAATATATATACCTATATATGTAACATAGGTATGTATATATTAACTTTCTCTCTTGAAAATATATGTTTGAAAATTATTAGACTTTTTCACAAATTCAGACCCTCAAGATATTCTTTATCGTACAAAATAATAAAAATAAATAGTAGTTCATATTTATTAGGTCATATAAATTTCTTAAAATGATTTTTCTAAACTGAAATGAACCTTTTTTTTTTTTGTTATTGGGAAATGGTTCAATTTAAATTGTTATTACTTAAGGGACTAAGTTACTACCTGCCCTTAGTTTTTTAGGTCGAAGAAATTATCCGCATTTTATGCATTTAACAATAAATAATAAATGACTTTTAAAAGACATTGAGATATGCTACATATAGTATAACATAGGAGAGAGGAGGGAGAGTTGATAAACTTTTTTTGTTTTTCTGTACAAGTACAAAAATATGCATGAGTTTCACCCGTTAATTGTTGCAAGATTTATATCAATATTTTAGATAAGATCGATATAGAAACTTTATTTACAATATATATCAAAGTGCGCAAGATAAAGACCTTTTTTAAAATAAATCAAATGTATCAACTCTCCCTACCAAGATAGAATAACTTTATTTACAATATATATCAAAGTGCGCAAGATAAAGACCTTTTTTAAAATAAATCAAATGTATCAACTCTCCCTACCAAGATAGAATACCTATTATACATATATAACTATAATTATTATTAAAGGTCCTTTCTAATTTTTAAATTTTGTTTCTGACTCTTTTGTCTCTGCATCTTTTGTGTAGCAAGTTTATTGCATTTATAACATAGACTAGCAGTATGCTATTGTAAATACAAAAAATATCTCTATAAATTGTATTTAGTACATAAAAATGAGAGTACACATATATCAAATCTCCCTTCATTAGCTTTTTGTTTATTTACATTGATTATAAGGACATGTGTTATTCTATTATTTAATGTTTTTTCTAAGAATTTGAGCTCTTTCAATGGGTTTTTACATAGAATAAAAAGTTTCAATCAAATCCTAATGGTTTCAACAAAATTACAATTATTTCTTTGTTATGATTTTTCCCTTTTAAAGTCCAAAATTAGTTTAAAAAAAAATATCTACCTTTTTTTTATTCTATTCTTCTTAATGTAATGCACAATGGAAGAGCATGTCATCATCTATCAATGGGTGGATCCACTCATGAAAATATTCATTAATAGAAGTCAAAGAAAGGGTGTATCAATTCTCCTTTCCTTCTCATACATAAGTTTGAGTAGTGTGAAGCAATTATTATGTATTAGTGCCGTCCCTCTTAAACATGTCTGAGACATAGCAGTGACGATGCCAATTAATTATTTAATCATTACCAATGTTATTATTTTCGGTAATTTTGAGAGAGAGAAAGAGAAAACCCATTAATTTATTTAAATTATTTGTATGTATGTATGTACAAAATGCATTTATGCAAATTCCTCGTTAATAAGGTAAACCATAGTTGTTATATAGGTACGTAACAACATACATAGAAGGATAAATATGTTTAAATCCTGATTCCTTTATGAGAAACTTTAGATCCAATCAGCTCTTTATTCTTACTAGTAAATGGTTCCAAATTTGTGAAAGTCTCATGAAAAAAAAAAGGTAGAAAGAAGAAACTCCACAAAATTTGCATAGTTTGATCTTTTAATAGTAAAATTGCCACTCCTTTAACTACAATAATCGATTTTATTTGTAACAAGGTAGGTTCTAACAAAATTTGTAAAATAAAGAGCAAGCAGGGCTCGGCGAGCCAATTAAATTGCCCGGTTTTTGGATAGTTTTAGATTCAATGCCTGAAGTTGGTGTTGTGATGATAATTTTCTTTTCAGGTGCTGAACTACCCATATTTGGGCTTGTATGTGATAACTTTTACTGAGATCTTAGAATAATTATTTGAAAAAAAAAATATTGCTTTTTTAATCACTAAAAAATTCATATCCATCAGATTCTATTAACACGTCCCTTGTTTTTTAATATAATTTTCTTATTTAGTTAGTTTTCTTGCTGTGAGAGAGCTAAAAAGCAAAACAAGCTTAGTTACAAGAAAATGCTTCTAGCAAGCAAAAAAACTTTTTTTTGTATGTGTATGCATTTTTAACAAGATTTCTTAAGGACAAAAGAGAAAAAATAAGAAAGATAAATAATAATTTTGGTCATGTCATGACCAATCAAACAGTATACTCTAGATGTTTTTGATTTCATTTTAACTCGACAAGAATGTTAAAAAAATGTACAATAAGAAGTCAATACTTTATTTCAAAATAATAATCTTGGCTCCCATGAAACACGTTTCTAACTAACGAGTTAGAAATAAATGTCCTTCTCACTCGTTACTGTATAAGGATAATGGGTAAAAAATTTAAATTATTATTAATCAATTATGGACTTTGATTGTAAAATATTAAAATTAATGTCATGTCTAGAATTATAATCCTTCAATACACTACGCCAAAGTGAAAATAGCGGAGTAAATTATTTCATAACAATTTTGTTATTTGTGCTTGACGATATACGCAAATTGAGTTACAAAGAGAAAAGAAAAAAGACATCCATTTAAAGGAAAAATGGATTTCACAAACCATTAACTAAATTATAGCCTTCTTTTTTTTTTCTTTTTGTCATCATTATTATAATTTGTTTATTCGTTTGTATTTATATTCATTGATGAAGATTTCACATTAACCTTAATAGAGTTGAAGAACAAATAAAACTCGACATATCTACATATTATGTATGTATGTTTATATTATGTACATATTATGCTTTATTCTACAATTTTATGTGCGTTTTGTGTCTCAAGGGTATAATTTGACAAATGAATTTTAGTTTTCTTCATGTAGAAAAATAACTCATCAGAACATTTGTTGTTGTTTTTTAGGAATTATAATTAATTAATAGTGGATTGCAAAATTAAAAAAAAAGAGTTTAATATCTTCTTATATATATATGTTTTGATCAAATAAAATTTGAATGTTGAAAGGGAGAGAGTGAAAGAGCAATAAGTATTCATACTGCACGCAAGTGATTCACCTTGAAAGTTTTCGTACTATGTACAATTTTATCTTCAATTTTTGCTTAATATTATGCATGAAAGTTGTGTTCATTTCATAAGAAATGCTGAATGAACTTGGGAGTGGATTTTTATGTACAATAAATATAAATAATAGTAAATACAATAATAGGACACACAAAAAACACTTTTTACAATATCCCTAAGTATTACAAAAAACCCGTAGGCAATAAATAATTTTTACATACATATATAATCCAAAATTAGCAATTTCAAAAATTGCAAATATGACATTATATTTTAACAATGTTCAGTTGTATATATTTAATTCATCTTTTTAAATTATAATTTTCCTTAAATATTACTTATATATGCAAAGTAATTCATCAAAGGCCCACATTTGGGAACAAGGGTCTTTTGCTTAAAGAATTTCAAATTAAAAGCGAGATTATTAGGACTTAAGCCCTTACATCTTTGTAGTTCTTATCTGGGAGGGGGGGGGGGTTTAGTTTTTCTTTCCCCTAATGCCAGTAGATACAGTGCAGTCTAAGTTTAATGTTACATTTAATTACTTTTCAAACTGTGCACATCTAGTATGTTCCTTATATTATTACAAATTGTCTAAAAAAGGATAAGATACTCATAATTATAAATATTGTATTTCGTCTTCATCCTCCATGCATTCATAACAAATCCATCATCATTGAAAAAATAAATAAAATATCATTAGATGTCCATCGAACAATTTTATATACATTTGTATTAACCTTTCTTTTTGAAAGAAAATTAGGGAATTCATACATAGACAGTGTCCGTTGGGCACATTTTAAGATTTGAGATAATACCAAAAAGGTGATGTGATGAAAGAGTAGTCCCTACTTACCCTTTGGAACACCTTTTTAATTATGTGAAGAATATTGTGATGAAATACAAAGAATATAGATTGTAATACATACTATGTAATGCCAATATATATATTATGTAATCATTTAGACGTGGGAAAAAAACAAACTATTTGACCTATATCATTCATTTCTTACGAGATCCATCTTAGATACAGGTATTTTGTGATTAACTACCAATGCATACCTACCTATTTAGAATTTGGATCTTGTACCAACAATCAAATAGGTATAAACCATGCATATTAAAGGGTTGAAATAATATTTTTTTTGAAGAGAAGTTTTTGAGGTAAACCCTTTTTTTATAAAAGAAATACTTTAGTAAGTCTTATTTTGAAGGGCAAACGTGTTGTTCTAATATCGGGTTGTTCAATGGTTGAAAATCAACTTTTATTCTGGAATGGCAAAGGAGTTTAATTTTGAGTGAGGAAGTCACATTATTTTTGTAGGGCTTTTTGATATAAAAAACCCATATTTATTGATTTGACTCCACGCCTCTATACACGTACATTAATTTTATTAATTTCCACAAAAGAGTTTTGTTATTCATAAATCAGTTGGCATTCCAAGCACTTTCTTTGATATACGTATATATGTATATCCACTCAGGCACAAATATACCTATTCATTCTATTATCTATACCTTTATTATAGAACCGAGGTATTTGGGATAATATCTGCCTCGATGAAATACAATTCTCAGTTAAATTTATTGAAATGAGACTCTCAGATTCTTGGTAGTTAGATTTTAATATTTTATATCCATAAATCTGAAACAATTTTCCTCTCTCTCCCTCTGCTTCTCTTTTCAATTTGCAATCTTCACTGACACTATCAGACCAATAAATCTCGAGGAAGTCTTATTAAAAGATTCCCAGGAGGAATCTTTCGTGAAATATCAGACGCCCCATCTATGTATGTACTCTTAAATATTTTAAAGTATTTGAATGATTTAAGACTCACATCAGTTATTTTAAATGGTTTTATAAATGTATCACATCTAATCTCTGTGGATAGCCCTATTATGTATGTTTGTATTATATATATTACAAATATTCAGACAAACATTTGAAGATATAAAAATGCTGTCTGTTCATACCCACATAACATGGAAGGGGAACATTTTTGTCGATTTATTATAAATATTTCTAGGACTCTACACATATTATTGACTCAGAAATAACAAATAGATTGTACCCTTGTACTACACATTATGTACCTATGTATGTAAATACCACATTGATACAATACAAATTTGATGAATGTGCTACAAATTTATGTATGTAGATTTGATGCGTATACAAATATTCTCTACAACAATGTATGTATTTTAATAATATGTAAAACTTACTAAAACTACTAAAAAGGTAATTTTCACCATGGCAGCTACATATGTAATGAAGTTTTTTATTTTTATTTTGATGACTGCTTTTACATATATACATACATAATACTACTTGTATGCAGACATGTATGTATGTATGTATATATCAAAAGCAACATGCAATACGTGCAGTTTTCGTTTGTTTTGACTTTGTTATATTATATTTTGAGCGAATGTTTTTTTTTTAACTCCTTTTTTTACGGCTGTCGAAAGAGTTTTTGATATGAAAAGAACCTGATGGGGATAAAACTGAGGTGGGCCTCGAAACCCGTTTTGATCTCGGATTAAAAAAATTATGTTCTAAAAAAAGACAAAACAAAAACTTTGTTTTATCGTCTTGCTCTTGGTCCCTCCAGGACTTGGTCTCAGATGATGTGGTCTGACTAAAACACAATAGTCATCAAGTACATTGTATTTACATGAGAAAAGAAAGGGAGAGTTGATACCGTTAGATATGAAATACAACCCCCCCCCCCCCTCTTGCTCTTATTAAATGAATATCTTCATGAGTGGATCCCCCCATTGATAGATAATGATGTACTTCTTCATTCTGCATCACATTTAGAAGAATAAAATAGAATAAGTACAAAATTTCTTGTATTAACTGAGTTCAACTGATGAATCATAACATAAGCCATACCCTTATAACACATGTGTACTCTCACTCTTATGCACTAAAAACAATTTATAAAGACATTTTTTGTATTTACAATAGCATACATTTAGTCTATGTTACAAATGCAATAAACTTGCTACACAAAAGAAGCGGAGACAAAAGAGTCAGAAACAAAATCCAAAAACGAATTTTTTACGTAGAAAAGTAAAATAATAATTAATTATTAATATATATATATATATATATATATATATATATATATATATACAATATTGGATATATATATATATATATCGGTTGTGCCCAAGATAATAATTTACAATTTGCAACAATCAACGGGTAAAACTTATTCATATTTTTTTTCTTATGCAAACAGTGAAATAGGAAAAAGTGTATCTACTCTACCGCTTCTCCACTATTGGGGAAAAAATGTGTAAATAGATGGATTAAATGGAAAGAATTATCTCAGATCTCGAATATTAGGATAACAAATCAAGCAGAAGTAATATGATTAAAAAAATGATTAATAATAAGGTTCTTAAAATACCTACATGTGGCTTTTTTAAAATTCTTACTTCAAATTGTCCTTGCAATTATTATTCCAACAACGAATTTTTCTCAAACACTCTATTTGAAAGGTAGTACATAAATGCAATCAAACTTTTTCTAATGCCAGTTCAAGTTTCAAAATATCAGAATCCTCAATTTTATAATATATATAGCTTCTTAAACTTTAAGGATATTTTTGACATTGAAATCATAAATATGTACTAGATATTTTCTTTGTTTGAAAATATGTAAATAATGTAGGGTTAGTTGTACTGTTTTCATTGATTGATACGGTTTTCTGTATTTTTTATTATTATTTATTAGATAAAACATTGAATACGAATACTTTTTGCGTGCTTTATTTATTTCATTTTTTTTGAATTTATAAGTATATGTAGATAATAGTAATGACTTCATTTTATTATATAAAAATGGATGACTTATATGTATGTAATAGTATGAATATGTTCTGACTATTACTAATCAAGAATTCCAATGATATTCATATTCATATATATATAATTGATACAAATTAATCAGATGATATGCTGTGGTGTTGTACATAGTGACTAAATAATCTTTCCCTTAAGAATTTTAGGCCAAACCAGACTCCTCAGTTGGAACATAGCACCATTTCTTTACAACGGGCTTTTGAACCTTTCTTGGGTTCTTTCTGGAGCGGGAGCAGACCTCTTTTGGTATGTCAACACATTCCTGTACAGGTTTAAGACTAGGAACTAGTTTAGTTACACGTTTACAAGCTTTTTGGGGCTCCAAGTTACATTGTTCTTCTGGGACTTCTTGGACAATCGTTTCTTTCTTGTCGAAACACTCTTCGGGTCTTGGTTGAGGAACACATCCAGAAGGTCCACACAATTGTCTTGGGACTTTCTTACACTCGGTAATGGGGCTGTATTTCTTCACGTTCTTCTTTTCAGAGGTACAGACTTGTTTGGGCCATTTGGTACATTTTTGTTCAGTGGTGTAGCCTTGAGTGACATCTTCACACTTCTCTTCTTGAATGGTTTCGCAGTTGACAATATCGTCCTCTACATCGTGTTCGTGATAACGAGTTTCACATTCAGTTTCGTAAACTGTTTTACACTCTTCAGGTCCTTCACCTTCACAGACGAAAGGAGTGTGGCAAAATCTGGGAAGGAAAGTATTTAGATATGTAGTTATTATCTAAAATTATTTGTGAAAACTTGTATAACTCACTTGACAGTCTCATCGATAGCGACTTTCTTATATTCAATGAAGCAGCTCTTTTTGAAGTTTTCTTCACACTCTTCCTCCTGTTGAGGCTCAAAGTCAGTGGTGTAGGTGGTGTGGCATCTCTCAGAATAACTGTGGTGACATTCAATGTGGTCATCATACTCAGTTTCTTCTACCGTGACAACCTTATCAATACAGCGCTCTCCAGCAGCCGCAATGGATCCAATGTCAAGAGCGACATCATCAGCAATGTCTTGTCGAGCAACTCGACTATCAGTTGCAGAAGGGAATACAACAGGATCGTGTTCAGGGTGTTCATGGTCGTGTTCATGATCGTGTTCAGGGTGTTCATGGTCGTGTTCAGAGTGAGCATGAGCGGCCTCACTTGGAGTGCCTATTTCTCCAGTATTAAAAGGAAAAGTATTGAGAAGAGATCGAGCATCACGAATGAAATGCTTTTGAGTACTCAATTTAGTTCTTGAGCCTGGTTGAAGGGCTGTTGCAACAGCACCGAGTAGAACAATCAAGGATATGTACTGAAAGAATTAATAAGCACTTAATGTTATTAAATATAATACATTTATAACGAAATACCTTAAATTGGGATACCATTTTCACAAATTGAGCCTGTGACTTGTATGTATCACACTGCCAATGATAAAACACAGACTGATGATGGTTTGACAGAGTAACAACCCTTTTATAGGTAAATGTACATTTGGTATTTAATTAAAACATCAATAAGACAAAATCAAATAGATGTGTACTTTGTTTTTCTTAATATTCATATAATTAGACTTAATTTGTTTAAATTGACCTATTCAGAATATTATTGAAATTATATAAGGGAGAATAACTACTTGTTATTTATTATTTCCTTAATCCAATTTAGCTTGATTTTTTAGTTTTTTTCAATCCTCCTCCTCCCCCCCCCCCTCCAATCCTTTTTGTAAAACTATGTTAATTATTTGGGTGAGTGATAACTATATGTAAAATATGTAGTTTTTATAAACTTTTTTTTAGATTATTCCGTAATCTTTATACATAGATCAGATACAAAAGTAAAAATAAGATACTCCTATGTAAGGTTGAGTTAGGTCTAATGTAAGAACGATAACTGCAGTTCAAAGGAATGGAAAAAATAATTCCTTGTTGATGAATGATGGGTCTTCTTCTTCTTTTTTTGATTAAATTGGGAATAGTTTTAAAAAATGGGATGGAGTCTCTGAAACATTAATTATGATGTTTAAAATTGGTTAAATAACCAATCTAACCAAATTGATTGAGGTTAAAATCATGTACTGTTATAAATTAATATTATAAAAAGGTATAAATATATAATCACTTCACTTTGTTTTTTTTTATTTTGAAATTGTGCACATTGTAATTCATCAACTTTTTCTACCAGGAGGGATAACTGATACAGTTGACAATTTTTATTAATGGCCTCTATCTTGCATACTTATATATATAGCAACAAAGTAAATTGTGCCCAACATGTTGATTTACAATTTGCAACAATCAACAGGTGAAACGGATGTATATATTTTTGCACTTATGCAAAGAAAAGCAAAAAGTGTATCAACTCTCATTCCTCTCCCCCATTTATGATCAGGGGCCCTATGCTGTAAGTGGGGGAGTGTAACAATTTTACAAAAATGACTTATCATATGAATGACACGATAATCACTCCAATTTCATAGTTATTGCTTTTTAAAAACTGGGAGCATTGACCCCTTTGACCCTCACCTCCATGCGTATGATCCATCTTTATTCCATTTAAAAATTGCAAAAGCATTTGAGGAAACCATAATATCTACAAATAAACTCATGTTTAAAATATGTGCTTATATTTGGGCCGATATATAAGTATGTACTTTGATTTGATTGCTTGAGTTAACCTGTAGATACACACACATTTGTTTGCCTATATAACATAGAACAAATAACTCCTCTTGACTCATTCCTTTCAAAAATATTCTTTTACTTATGCTCAAGGGCCATGCAAATTTCCAAATTAAATAGTTTATAAAGCCTTCAGTTTTGTGGATGTGCTAATACCACGTACATACATGGAAACCGTACATAAATATATTCAATAAACAGACTTAAAATCTACCTCTATGTACATAACGTATGTAGTTAATAAATTTCTCTATTATGTAGAAATCCTTAAATGATAAAAAGACCATCATATCTTTTCATGATTTGCAAAAATGGAGTCCATTTTACTTCATAAATCCAGGACGGGGAAGAATCTATTCATTTTCACTAATTGAGATTTCGCCATAAATGACCTTGTTTGCTAAAGGTAGAAATCAGGTCAAATAGTACTAATAATTCTCTGCTCTGCTCTGGTACTTAGCCTTAACAAACTATCCATGAATATTTTTGTATCATAATGCGCCCCAAATATGTGGGTATATTAAGTTGTTTCTCCAAAAGTGTTGCCCACATCCCTATTAAACTCTCTCTCTCTCTCTCTCTCACTTAAGAAAGAAGAACTACAGAGATATTATATATTAGTACTCGTATATATGTATATTATGATCTTTATCGAGTAAATTTACGTCAATAAACATTCATTTACTCCGATGCTGCTGAATACAAAAGAAACGATTACCTATAATGTATGTATTATGCATATAAAACCTGTTTTGCTCTGTTTCCCTCCCGTCCCTTTTCATTGTGCACAATTGGATGCTAAAACACTATATGTACATATCTACATAAAGAAAGAATGGCCATTTAAGATTATGTGGGGCCCTATGTATATATTATATTCAGTTCGATCAATTGATGAAGGAATTCTTTCATCTTTTATAGATGGAAATCTCAAATGTTGTTTGTCTTATTGAATGTGCTGCATCTCCCTTTAAAGTCAAATAAATCATACAAAAGTTAGTTTCCTTTATGTTTGATTTCATTCATTTCTATCTATGTATGTTCATGGACTTCTTAAGATCCTCTGCACGCATTCATTCATTCCTTTGCTATACATGCACAATCTGCAATATTTCCAACACCTTGTACTTAAATAAATACATGTATCTCAAAGCAAAAAAAAAAAAAGAAGTAATATATGCTGGAGAAACAATAACAATAATTAGTTGAGCTACCAATTTGCACATTTGCTATTGCATATGTAGCTTCAATTCCCTTGTCATATTTACGTATGCATGAAAAATATAAAAGTTGGTTTTCTTTTGTGTGTACCATATGTATGTACTAGTGGTGCGGTTATTGAGATAGGTCTGAATCTTTCTCGTCTCGGTCCCAGCTCCCTCAAACTTTTGGCATCAAAACCCTGATCGAAGCAATTAAATGGAAATTTTCTTTTTACATATATGTATTTATAAAAAGCCAAGAACAATTTGCAACCATTAAAGTCTTTGTCATGTCTTGGTCTCAATTCTTCAATGTTTTAGTCTCGGTTATTGTGATCCAACACTAATTTGCATACATTGATGTAATGATTAGGTCTATGTATCCAATTAAAACGCTTAATCAAACCTCAATAGCATTCTTTGAATGATATTTTACCCATAATCACAGCTGCTTTGTAACCCACAGTATGAATAAATAATGCCCATACTGTTGTAGGAGCTAAAAGGATGGTATCCATGTCAATATGTGCATATGTAAGTATCTATGTATATGGCGTTCATTCCTAGCTAAATAACAAGTTTTCATAAGTAATGAGCATTTCATCATTTATGTGTGTAAAGTCAGTTATTTTATGCTATTCCTTCATACATAAAAGTTGATGAGCGTCAATAAAATGGAGATGAGGGGTGCCAACCTACATGGATAGATATAATGATCCAAAACATCCAAAATTTAAACATAATGTAAATTTACTCACATATAAATATATCTATCTATATACATACATCTATTAAACCATTATTATGTTTAATATTTTATGGGTATTTATGATATATTATTAACATTATGGAAGGATTGTTAACTCCAATCAAGGAAGATGCTTTGAGGTCGATGAATGTTCAAAAGATGCATAGGATCTCATTTACTTCTTATACTACATCTACATAATTATATTAATCCACAAAAATACGACAACACTTTCCATCTACTAAATACATACATATAAGTATATGTACGTACCGTTGACCATATGCAACCTTCATGAAGAAAAATATTGACACAAATGACTTTATTTTTCATTTCAACACTATTTAGAGTCAACAAAATATGTATGTATATACATTGTTTGGTTGTCCATAATTTGTCGAAAGGTGGGAGTAGTTTCTGAGCTTCACAATGGGTGTTTTCACTTTCTCATGATGTATTAAGATATGTTATATAAATATATATATATATATATATATATATATATATATATATATATATATTTTAGTATAACTGCGTATATGTATAAGTCTATCTGATGGACTCGTCTCATGAAGAAAACATTGTTTAATATATGTAATCGAACGTATAATTCACATTTTTTTTTTTTTTTTGTAACAATTATTTTATTGTATTGCAGGGAACAATTATTTTGAAGCAAGCCATTTTTTTATTTAAAAAAGGAAGGGGAAAAAAACCTATATTAATATATGTACTTATAAATATATTATTTACGTTAATAGAAGCTAAAAGAACTCTGTATGTAGAGAGAAAATCTATAGTCATATATTTTAGTGTCTCATAAAACAATGCATTTAAAAATCAAATAAAAATAAGTCAAGAGGCTGCTCAAAGTTAATGTATTATTTTTTATGACCCGTATTTTTTTAGTATTACATATATGTATACATACATCTATGTACATTTCATGTCTTATTGGTTCAGTTTGGCAGTCGTTTTTTATTTATTTTTTTGATATATTGCATGATGTGTGTGTATGGGGAGATCTAAGACCAGGGATGTATTTTGATCCTTCTATCCCTTTAAATTCATACATAAATCAAGGATTGAGTCTTTATTGACTCGTTTATGATATTTTAGACTCTTAAAGTATGTGTTTATTGTATTTGAATCCATTCTCCGAGTGCATTTATTTATTCAATGACTTGATGAATGGCTTTTTCTCTCATTGACTGACCTTATTCTAACTTTTAACTCAAAAGGAATCAAAGGTAATTCAATTTTAACACGTGTTTCCTAAAAGATATGAAAGTCGCTCATTCCAAATTCGTTGAGTATTTGCTTTTTTTTTAATACACTCCTATTATTTTATTTTGGCGCCGAATTACATTTTTTTATGTACATGTCGATGTATTTTTATTTTCAGACCAACAGGACTCAAATAATAATTATTTTTTGATCTTAACTCAAAAATATAAAAAATATTTACAAATCAATCAATCAAAATGATTTAAATCAAATTTACAACAATTAATCACAACATTCTTTAACCACATCTCATTATCACATTCTCTTTTTTTTTCTTTTTTAAAGTAGAGAATTTGCTTTTGTTCCAATCCTTTAAAATGCACATTCTGTTCCTCACATCTTCAAAAAAGGTTTATTCAAAGCAACAGTATGGAGTAAATGCTTAACCTTTAAAAGTAGCTCATCCAGTCCTTTGTTTTTAAAGCATTTCCGTTGCATTTATAAATAGTTATCATTAGCTTAGACCTTTGCATACCTATGTAGGTATAAATATGTATGTGGAGTAAGAACTTTCTCGCTTCGGTTCAAGCCCATTTCTATGTCATCTAACTATAGTTAGGAATGAAATTGATGAGTAGTCATGGATGGAATTTGGAGCAAAATTAGATTCCTATGTATGGAATCCTATAGAAATTAAATCACTTGGTCTTGTTTCATGGAAGCATAAATATGTATATTGCCTCAATGTTATGGGTAAAATTATATAAACGTTCGTATATGTATGTATACAAAGTACCAATTGTTCGTAGGGAGCAATATAGGTCAATTAATTTACAGTGAGGAATTTCCGATTCATGTTCTTTTACATGTTCGTATTTATTATCAGAACTCTGATTTTATTATCAAAATGGTTTTGTTGACGTGTATCAAGTTAATTGACTAGGTAGGTTCATATGTGATGGTGTTATATAGATTTGAAGTAAAAACAAAGTTAGGTTTACTTTACAATGTTGTACAAACTTCCCTCTTACTTTTTTTTGCCTGTAGTCTATGTACATACATACTATGATCCGGTCTCCCTAATATTTCCCCCCCCCCCTTCTTGTTAAAAGGACCATTATCCATCAACATTTTAGTACAAATAAAAGTCTTTGTAGAAGGTAAATGTGCTTTGTCATAACTATGTAATTCTTCTTTTCAAATGTTAGCGAATGAATGAGAGAAAGAAAGAGAGAGAGAGAGAGAGAGGAACACGTAATTGATGTCCTGAATACTTTACAGCATACCTAAAATCAAATAAGGAATACAAAAAAATTGTAGGTACACACATATGCTATACATACATTTCACAATTGGGATTAGAATCACATTGCTTAATGCTCTTATATTCATTAATCATGATTGTAACCATGTTGCATTATGTTCCTATGTTTATGGCTTTCCTCCTTACAATTTTTTTTTAGGAATCCATTATGATTTAATGACTCCTTCGACAAAAACATCATTCTCCTCCTCCCTTCTTTCATTCAACACCTTGTATTACGCCAAAGACAGTTTTTTTTTTTTTCTTTTTATATTAATCAATTCAGAACATATACACTGACTTAACTGCTTGAGTCTAATTAAGGAGGGCTTGTGATGAATATCTATGTATATAGCTCTTTTTTTAAAAAAAGACGTTATATAATTTCCTTCATCTTTCTGAGGAAGAAGAACCCCTCCAACAAAAGAGCTGATAAGATTTAAAACCCTGATAAGTTAAACTATGATCTTGTTCATACAAAGAATGATGCTTAATTAACTTGTATTCTATGGTGACAAAGAGGATGTCAATGTATGTCAACTCATTAGACGTACATGGATGTATGTTTAGTAAGTATGTATTACTTTTTGACCTTTTGTACTTTCTAGGGGAAATAAATAGACTTTAGGGAGAGTAATTAAATATGATGGAAATTCCTATGAGAAAGGATTAAATGTGGAATCTCTCCTTATTAAAAAAAAATGCAACATTTTTTTATATTTGATATTTTAAAAAGAATATGAGTGGAAAGATTGAAAAGAATAGACACATACATAGTGCAAAGTATTCATTTCATTCATTAGGGATTCTATTGAATGGGATATTATGTAGGTATGACAAGACATTTGGATATTCACATGAAATATA
Organism: Lepeophtheirus nordmannii; assembly: GCA_963680855.1. Taxonomy (NCBI): domain Eukaryota; kingdom Metazoa; phylum Arthropoda; class Copepoda; order Siphonostomatoida; family Caligidae; genus Lepeophtheirus; species Lepeophtheirus nordmannii. The sequence goes on along the minus strand of OY804518.1, from coordinate 31,291,425 downwards.
TTGTAGGTTTTGTTTCCTACTTTTGCAATATCTTTCACCAGCAAGTTATGGCATAGTATGTTTTAGAAGGTACATGACTTGGAATAATTCCTTTAAACGACAACACGTCATTGGAATACTAATGAAGATAGAGAAACTTTACCTCATAACATACTAATTAAAAATGATTCTTTTTGGACTTTTTACTTTTGAACAAGGATCCAAATACATTTGTCTATAGAATAAATGATTAAAAGCATGAACAATTGTAAAGAAGTCGTGAAATTAACTTTTTTTAAACAAAACATATTAAATTAAAAAAATAATTTAATAAACTGTTTTTGAGAGAAATAGACATTTTTGATAATTATTAATAAAGTAGAAATAAAGTTTGTGATTTGTTGAATTAGATATATTATAATAATGTATGTACATACTATTTTATATGTTGTCTCCCGTCATATTAAGGTACACATGTGAAATACTTTCAATAATACAAAATCCCCAAAATGATAATATCCAATTGTATGCTCTGCATATGACAATATTATTTACTAGTATGTAATGTTGACCTCATTTTTTGTGGTGGTGATAAGGGATAGTATTAACTACCTATAAAATATATTACTACAAAATAGGTTTATTTCTCAATAAGGATAAAAAGTTTTGACATATTTCACATGAATTATATTCAAAATGAACTCGGCAACAAAGCATTGATAACTAAATACTATTGGTTTGGGAGAGAAAGGAAAAAAAACGAATCATATTTGAATAACAGCAGTGAAAAAAGAAGTAAAATTGTGAATATTATACAATATATGTATGTACATATAAATTACTCATTAATACATACTGTTGCCAATTTGTATGTCAAATTATTTGATACTGCATCTCATACATATTTTGAATTAATTAGCAAATATTGTATTATGCGTGTACAAATGTATTTTATATACATAATACATGTAAGTATCACTTAATTAGTGTATATTTATTCATCGTTTGCTTTTCAATATATTTTGTGTTTGTTCTCAAACTATGTAAACAAATATAAAGTACAATGGACAAAACAAAATCATCCTTTACAGTACATATTATTTATAAAACCTCATTTATGAACTTATGGATTTTTTAGCCCCCCTTCTGCTCCTAAATAGCCTTTGAAAATCTATTAAAAACCCCAAGAATGGCAAATTCATAATTTTCCTTGTATTTAATTTAATTTCATCTATTACATAAACTTGTTAATATTCAAAATATATCAAAAAATGAAATGGAAGTATATTTTAGTGAATATGAATGCAGGAATAGAACTCAATGAGAAATTGTCAGGATCAAAAGATGAAACAAGGGTGATGTAGAAAAGGATATTATTATTTTTTTTTTTTTTGGAAAATTGCAACCTCAAGTAAGTTTAGGTTTGCAAAGGTATAAGTCATTTCAAATCATTGGATTGGTTTTATCTTTTTAATAAAAGGGTCGATTATTGTTTAAGTTCAAAAAGTACATAATACTGAGTAATAATTGTAAGTAACTTTGGTGAATTCTTTTCAAGCTAGCTATCATTAGCTAACAATCCGAAATATTAGGTAACAGAAGGGGGACATGCGCTGTCCTATATTAATTTGACTCCCATTCATTTATATATATACATATATAACATAAAATGTTTTGTACAAATAAAAAAAAGAATCTCTAAATATCTTGAATCCCCAAACTGCCCCCTAGAAATTAATTATTCTTTAAAATTTTCACTTTATATATATCCCCTCTCTAACTATGTAATGGGATTTATGTGCCTGGTCCAGCCTTACTTCAAACATTCAAGTGGAGCATGTATTCATTCTTCAACTCTTCAATTAGGGAACGCTTCTACATATACAATGAGGTCAAAGCAATATTAGTCATTGACCGGAAACCACCAAATAAGTCCGGCAACGATCCATGCCATAAATGATCTTTCCTCTGTTTCCGACTATTCAACGTAAAGGAATCCATTTCAGTTGGATGGAAAGGGGGGAAGATTAAAAGTAACCAAAAAAAGAGATGTCATAAATTTTGATGACTGGCCGTAAAAATCTCTGATTGCGTGTCTGATACATACATTCATACATATTTGTTTCTACTTTTTTTTTTTTTTTTAAAAAAAAAAGGATCTTCGTCTCCACAACTCTTTATACCTTATCCACAAACATATCTTATGGGATCATCACGAAAATCTAATCAGGAGCTCAGGTTATATGTATGTATATACATATATATTTTTTTATGGTCAACGGTTTTTTGTTTTAATTGTACGTGTGAAGAGGAGAGAGAAAGATCTCATTAGGTCAGAAGAATATGAAGAAAAAAAAATTCATTAATTTTTAGCACCCTCCCATAGTTTTAATTACTCTTCTTAAATTGTATTTATATATGTATATACATACCTACATACTTATATCAACCTTCAAAAACATGTCTCTGTACGCTCCCAGATATATGCTCATATTTTTTTCGTAGTTTAATAAAGAAAAAAGGAAAAATGGAAACAAATTTTGTTGAAATCATGACTTGCTGGTTATTCTAAAGAAGAAGAATAAAAAATTCTGGATCATTGTATACATTGGTGAATGAATTCATGTTCCAGGTTGGAGATGAGTTTCCTTTTCATGATATTTGAACATACATATTTATATAAAATAAGTTATCATTCATCATTGCACATCCCGTTGAGGTGGGCACATATCTTCAAATATTGACTTACTCAAAGCTGCTTTGTAACGACGGAATGATGAAATCTTTGATGTACCTAGATAAATATGTATATCAATCTGTTTTTGATAAGAATTGTTCTCTAGGCAAATAAGACACATAGACTCTTGATCCAAGCGGATATTTGTATCAACAAACAGGATATCCATATTTTAACCTCTTTTTAACGGATTTTATTTCCTGTCATCCAGCAAGCTTCTTTTTATATCCGTATCATCAACGACAGTCAATGAATTGGTCTTTCCTGGTCCATGAAACAAAGAGCCGGTGTCAAGGTTTCAATGTGTGTATGTAACTTGAGGCAAGCTATCACTTACAATTAGTAAGTTAAAAAATCATAAATAATAGCTCAGTAAAATAAAAGTATTAAATTTATTTCATATGTGACATTGAAATAAGTCATGTGTATTATTGTTAGGGTTGAAACAATGCCTAAGTGTATTGGGGCTATAGTGTTACATCCTATTACTTTTTCTTTAAAAAAAAAGAAGAAGAAAAAAAGAAAATGAAAACCCATTAAGAAAGTATTGTATAAATATTTAATAAAGTTGAAATTTAGCACAAAGTATTGTGATGAAAAAAAAAAAAAATATCGACAAAATAATATTCATCTAATCTAATTTATTTACTTTTGCAAAAATATGCATAAGTAGTATTTCTTTAAATAAAAGTACCTAGAGGTAGTCCCCCCCCCCTAAAATAATGCTATGATACAAAAAAGAAATGAGTGGTAAATATCTAATGAAGATTCTAGTTCAAAATTATTAATACTATTCATTTTTTGTCAATCTATGATGAGATTTTATTAGTAAAGTATTTCTTCGTAAAAAAATAAAAAAATACCTATTTAGGTATTTTACAAATATTCTATGCTTTAAAGATCATTTATTAAACAGAGTGCCTTTGTGTAAAAGTCTGTATTTTAAGAAAATATACCTAGAGAGGTAAATATAAGAGGTTTTGAATGGTTAGATAAACATTGTAAAATATTTTTGTTTAATGCACTAACAAGACAACACACAAATCATTTATGAAGAAAACGAACATTTCTTTAAGTATATATATATTTATTTAGATGTGATTGATTGCTAGACATTGTGTGTTATTTTTTTAATTAAATTAAGTGAAATTAGAAAAATTATATTGAGTAGTGCATCAGTAAACATTAATATTTATTAACTTCAGACGAGGAATTTATCAAGAAACAAGCAAACAAACATAAAATCAATTAAAAAATATATAACTGATTCCTATGTGTATACAGACAGTTCAAAAGTTTTATAAAAGAAAAAAGAAATATATAAAAATAGTTGTACGAAGTATTTTCAAATTGCTGACAATTCGACTTCAAGGACACTAAAGATTTATTTTTATTTCAAGTATGTAAATAAATAAAAATTATCGATAAAAATTGAGATCGAACTGTTTGATAGAAGAGGGAACATACATGGATTCATTGAAATTGAATGAAGCTGTGGAAATATTATAAATCTCATGACATAAAAAAAATATAAACATACAAAGAATATATTATCTTTATTATGAAAAAGTGAAAATCTATATACATACTTACAATGTGTATAGGTAAAAAATCTATTCAGGAATAAGTAAGATTGTGTTTATTATTTGTATGAATAACAGACCTTGAAACTGGAAACATAGACGAGTATTTGAATAAAAGATACAAAAAAAAAAATGAAACTGTGGCTCAAATAAATTTGGATATATGCAAAAAAAAAAAAAACATACACATACAAGGGCTGATAAGAATCAACTTTCTTACTGGATGTGTGTCTGATATTTTTGCATTCAACTAAAGTCATTCTTCAAATTTCGAGTTATTTTAGTAGCGACATGTTTGGATTACATACATACAAGTAGCAATATTCAATTTGAATTAGAAAGACATTCTTGAGTGGTTCGTAGCAAGTTTCTTTGTTTTAGTCACTTCAAAAAATCCAACTTAGAGAACCCATATGCGAGAGACATTGAAACTACATAATATATAATAGACACATTGATAATAATTCTAATGAAATGGTAGTAAATCAATATACGTAGAAAGTTCCTTGTTAGTTTCAAATTAGGGGCATTTATGATTTTAATAACTTCTCTGAAATGAATTTTGCTCGTAATCCAATGTATATGGTATACAAACCTTAAAACAGCAGGTATACCTACTTTATTTAAAGGTTAGTAATGCTAATTTGGTCCTTTGGCTCAACAAATTTTGTATTAAATAAGAATGAGTAGAAACATCAAAACGTAAAATGACCTCGTGGAGATCATTTAACCTCCCCGGAACTCCCTAAGTTGACCATTTTTTAAAACTTTTGCTTTTATAGGTAACCTCAAATTCGGCCTACCATGTCTTTAAATCGTATTTTCGTCTCAAAATTAGCCTTCAGTGACCTCAAGTAACCTCAGAGGCCAACAGTTTTTGTACTTTTCTTCCTCGGTCAAGCTACCCACCCTTATTTGACCGTTATGTTCGGTCAAACAAATGAAGGAACAAAGTGACTCGTGCTATACATACATATATGTATATTTATAAAAATAGCCAAACTGTGAGAACAATGGCTTAATAATGACTTAGAAAACAGAAGCTTTAAGTAGATCATTAGCCTTAGCTGTGACTTTGCCCACTTATATCCAGAGGAGATGAGTTTGGAGACAAATTTTCATTTACAAAGATTGTTTTTCTTTTTCGAATGAAGTCAAAAAAGAGAGCAAAACCAACCACACAAAAGTCTTTATACATTGCGTGAATTGTATTATTATTTTTGAGTAACTGTAACCTGAAGGGAGAAAAATCTAATGATCCTCACGTTTACAATGATAAACATGAATGAGGGATCAATTATGCAAAAACAAAACAAAATAACAACATAAGAATGAGAAAGGTAAGTATGTATTTGTCTCTCGTACCCTAGGTAAGATAGCTTAGATACATATAAAAACTTCATGTGGTTTTTTTCTGCAGTTAAAGTCAGGTTCCTATGTGTAGGTTTTGTGTTGGCCATTGGAGTATCTTGTAGGAACATACATACATAGTTAATTTCAATGTTGACAATTGTATGATTTTTTTTAATATATTATTTTGAGGGGATATGTAATGACATAGAGGAGACCCGCACGATTTAGAAATGCAAATTTCATGCCTCAGCGTTAACATCTAAAAGAAAATTATAAGGAGAGAGGAAAGAATAAAATTCTCAAATCCCTATCCTTGAATAGATACACCTATAACCATATGAAGGTAGTAGATACACGGATAGCTTAAATCAAAAAGTACCGTGTAGCTAAAATACATAAAATATGTACAATAATAATAATAATGATAAAAATAGGAGACACGTTTTAATGAATAGCTAAAAGAAAGTATGACCAATTGTCAGATAAGTTATAGTCCTATACGAGTATAGAACTTTCCTTGCTATTTTGTAATACCTATAGGCATATTTATTTATTCTTATTACTATCATTTGCATGACTTAACACTTTAACACTGACTATAAAAATATACATAGAGGTAAATCCTCCTTTTCTTCTTCACTATAATCTCAAAATCATCCTATATATATATATATATATAGGTATTTGGAAAGAAAAATAAACAAAAAGATCAATCTCTGCTTTAAAACATTCATATGTATGTAGATATTATTTTGTGTTCTTTCTTTTTCTGTCAAATCCATAGCCCATAGCCGGTGGTATGGTCGGTTCTCTATCCATGATGTAGGATAGTAAACAATATATATATATATATATTTCAAAAAAGAAAATGTATAGTTGACCTTGAAGGATATATATATTCATATACATATGTATATGTGCATAGAAATATATGCTATATATGTATATATGTGCATAGGTATAAAGAGATTCATTTCACTATGCATTATAGTATTTATTATTGTCATCATATGCCAAGGAAAGTTATTCAGCAATGCTCAATTTCTATTACGTATAAAACGTTTGAATAAATGTGAAATATATAATTATAATTCGTCAAAAAATAAGTGTATGGTTATCAGGGATGTAATAATAACAATAAGCCAGCCATTTTTTTTTACAGACTTACATACATTGAGGGATATAATCTTAGATAATAATAGAGTCCTAATTACCATCTTGTTCACATGAGAAAGAGAGAAAACACATTCATCGGTAGATAAATACATACCTACATAGTAGATACACTACCCTAAAACAAAACATTCTTTTTTTAGGGATTGAGAGGAGGGGGGGGGTAATTATCCATAATGGAAACATAAGAAGGACACAAAGAATGGACCATTTCATTTGTGGTACATACATACATGTGTATGTATTAGATAAAACACAAATACCCATTATTATCATTATGATTGTTATTATAAAGAGGAGGTAATCGCCCCTCAAGGTCAAGGAGCGTAATAACCCGTCACCTACATACGTCATACATACATTAATACTACTTAAAAGAGTCTTAAAGACAACCTTAAATCCCTCATTTCTCCATGATGAGATGGATCGACTTAACAAACGATTGGTTTGTACATATAGAGAATACCAGGATTTTTTGCAGTGACTCACACATCAATTACCTTCATCAGTTCCTCCAGGGCTTTTCTCAGCATACACTCCCAATTATAAAGCAATTTTATAATATGACACTTGAAGGCTATTATTGCCTGGCCACCCATTCTCTGGGGCTAATCTGTGTCTAATTTGACATACATAAATGTATGTACATATATTGTATATGTTGAAAGAGAAAAACACAAAACCATGAACTTCACAGGGATAATCTATCAAACTCAGACTCACTATATTAGTATTACAGTTATCAAATTCCTCATGGAAATCAAAGATAGGGTCAAATGAAATACTGGGATTTGTTCATTGGAAAATAAGAGGAGCATCCTTTAGAGCACTGCATTTTCAAGATATAATGTTTTAGTAGAGAAGTAGAATACAGTTTATGTAATACTAATAATTGGGTCCATCATGACTTGTAGATATGAGATTGCTTGGGGTTTTCCTATTCGACTTTCCTATCGGAATCATCTTGTTTCTACATATGTACATACACTGTACTCGTACTAGGTAATCAAAACCAGTTTTTCTTTTAATTTTATTTTAACAACTCATTGAAGATATATAACATTAATAATATTCAAAGATTCGAATCTATATATATGTATATAAGAGAAATATTTTAATACTTGACTTTGATAAATACCAAATGATTTGGAGCTTTAATCTCTCTTCTACCTATATTATATTTTAAATAAGGGATCCAATGCTTTAATAAAATGCTTCAATAAAAACGTCATTTATTTTTGTTATTATTTTAAATAATGCATACGGTTGATTGAGTCCTCAAAACGACGTTTTTGGATTTATTAGAGAAAGATAGAAGACTATTGATAAAGCCATTGCTATACCTAAGCATTATATCCCACATGTTCATAAAGAAAACTCAAGTTTCAAGTCATTAAAGGCCTAAAAGTTAAGGACATATCCATTAACTGGGTTTACTATAGCAACTAAAAAAAGTAATCCCATCTATTTTTAAAGGTTTTTCTCTATGAATAAACGGAGTTGAAGTCATGTATAAATTCTAATGTATGTACATATTCATATTTTATTCTCTTTATCAAATGTTGTAGAAAAAGACTATAAAATAATAATAATTACATAATATGGCGTTAAAAAGAAAGAAGGATGTATTATACATATGTGTTTAAAAATAAATTTGATTTACTGTAGATCTGATCTAAATAAAAAAGTGTGACCATTTAAAAAAAAAAGTATGTACATTTTTATTTCTATATATGTATAAAATACATTGCAATTGGCTCTTAGTATTATTATGTAGAAACTGTTTTAAATTGTGCAGAGTGTAAAAAATAATAATTTGTTTAAGACATGGCTCATCACTTTAATTCTCATTTTAATAAATAAACAAACAAAATTATGTTAAGTTTAATTATTCCCTGTAATATGTACTTCAATAAAGCGATGTTTAACCTTTTAACCCTTTGGACTATTTTTGAGCCTTTTACGCTCATCACCTACCTACATATGCAAGTAATTCCTAATAATAATAATAATAAACAAAAATAAACTATTTTGAGTTGTAAACATACTTAAGTGTAAAAAGGTTTGATAAGAGTTCAATTAGACAAGTTTATTTTATGAGAGATAGATTTAATTATCCACTCCAGACAAAAATATGACTTCATAAAAATCTAATTGGTAATTAAGCCTTCGTTATAAAAAGCTACTTTCATACTGCATAGGGAACTATATTATCTTAATAAAAAAATAAAATATTTTTTATGGCTTAGGTTTTGACATCAACCAATCAGGGCCAGGATCTTAAATAATATCTACTCCTAGCAAACAAACACTGTGCTAGGATTATTTATTTTGTAAATACAAAAAGTTATATGAATGTAATTAATATTAATTTTCAATAATCTTTTCTTTTCTTTTTTTGAAGAAAAGACTATTGAATGTGTCCTCATTCAAGTCTTGGGAAGCAAAAACCACTTCCTTCGTACACAATGGAGCATTCAACTCAGCTTTTTCTTCTTCTTCTTCCTCTTGGTACTGTATACGACCAATTATTTATTGTTAACTGATTATATTCCTTCAATACATAATAATCCCTGACCTTCCGTCTATCCTTGATTCCTGAACAAAAAATAACAACACACAGTACAATAATAATGCTCATGCATTGAAGAAAATACTATTTCTTACATGTGGCTAGCACTTTTCGTACTCAGTTTGGGCTCATCATGAACTCTGAATACTAATCGCTGGAGAAAAAAATTAAAAAAACCCAACTATTTCTTTTTATGGGTAACATTCAACGAGCATATTTTATTTTATTGATCATGATGTAGAGGTCAGTGGCTGGATCAAATGTCAAGCACATGTGTACATATATATAGTTATATGACGCCGTAGATCCTTGAAAATCAATATAACGTGAAACAAGCAGAGGATATCAAATTCGGTCAAATCAACTCTGTATCTTAAAAGAAACGGCTTAATGATAATTACATGCATGTGTACACAAAGTTTCTATAACATGAATGTTTCCGGTTGATTAAGCGACCGGTTTCTTGCCGTTAGTTATTCCTCTCCTTTTACTTTAGGTTGTTAAATGCATAAATCATTATTACAACCATAGGCTGATAGGGTAATTGGATTAAAATCTCCTATGAAATATGTACCTATAATGTAATATGTTAAAAATAAAATACTTTCAAATGTATGTACATAAGTAAATAGGAATTACATTACGTAACAGCACATTTGCTTGTCAGTTATTTGAGATTACGACTATGAGTCCCTATGCCATCCCATGTTGAGCCCAAAATGAACATAACGTAACTCCATAATTTAACATTATTATGGAAATAAAATTAGCAGAAACATACATACAATGAATAAAAAATTCTAACACATTTGTATACTATTTATGTACATAACTAGATAATATGTACAAAAATCCTCCAATTATGGACACATATTTAATCTATACATATTAATCATACACTTAATAGAGCAAATTTACTGGCGTCACAGATTGTATAATCGACTGAAAGCGATACCATGTTGAAGGCAGAGTTGTACATTGTTATTAAACAAAATGAACACATTTTCAATATAAAAAAAAACTTTAAAGAAACTTATTCTAATGCCATTATTTATTTATTTTAGATTAACTATGCTGTTGTATAGGTTCCGACTTGATGCCAAAAGACAAAAAAAAAAAATCAGTGATATTTGAATAAAATAAAATTATTTATTAGATGGTGAAAATCATCCGTATTTGTATAAAATGAATTCCGTATTGTTTTCCAAGAATCCCAATTACTTAACCGTTTATTTGAGCTTATTTGTTTTCAAAACATTATGAATACTTTGTAACCTTTTTGCTTGATAATACTTGAATTCTATACTTTATTTAATTATTGAATGTCACTTATACAATATTCAGGAAATTTAACATAATAATAAATTTTATAATTAGTGAAAATAAAAAAATAAGGTGAGAGGAGGAAGTTTCAAAGTGGATACAGAAATGGAGTGGGTGCGTGAATGCTTAAGAAAAGCAAAGGATGTATATGAAGGGCCAGTAGTACTTGTAATTGATAATGCTCCGGCACACTCCAGGATTGAAGATGTTTTGAATGAAGAAGAATTCTCTTTGTGAAAAAAGAATTATCTAGAAAAATTGAGAATATTTTGAATGCTGAAAGAAATAATTTAAGCATTTCGTAGAAAAGATCAAGAGCTCTGGATCAATTAATTGAAGAAGGGCTAAATGAAATTACCTCAATGATTTGTAATAATTGTATATATTACTAGCATCCAGAATCGTTTTGTAGATGTGATTAATTTTGTTGACATGAGATTCTAATAAATTTATTGTTATGCTAAATTTCATAAATATTCTTCTTTATTATTTATTCCCATATTGAACTTGCTTATTCCCATATTGAACTTACTTATTTCCATATTGAACTTGGTTATTTCCATATTGAAATTCCTTATTCCCATATTGAACTTGAAAAGGTATAGATATTCAGCTCACAATAGTCAAATTTGTCCACCAATCTCTGGCCACTTGATGTTTTGTTTCTTTCTTTCTGATTTGGAACATGTTGGAGACATTGCAAATGAATTTTTAAATTTAATTTATTATTAGTATCAATGTAAACTCTCTTAACTATAATAGATTTAACCTGTAAAACGACTTATGATTCACCTCGTAGCCAACAATTTGATCTCTTCACCTGATATCTTTAAAAATTTCATTTCATATGGGTATTTTTGAGGGAAAATTGAGTCATCGGTGTAAGTTCTTGCAAAAATAATTGATAGTTTATTAGATACGAATGTTTAACGATATAAATAATCCTAGGATATAATAAAGATATATTTTTGTTAGATGGTACATGTTTTAAGTCCTTATGTTTATGAGTTGTATTATGACATCTAAATTTGCCATTTTAGTTAATTATAAAGGAAAAATAATTTTTATGTTTATAGGTATGTAAAATTTGGTTATTAGTTTCCCTTTTAAGATGGCCGACTTCCAAATTGCTAACGTTACGTGGAAATACTCCATACAGTAATGATTTGAAAATGCGTATTACAAAATTACTAAACATACCAACAAATTCAAGAAATTGTCCGTTAAATTCCTTTTAGACGTTATTTGCATGAATTATTTTTGATCTAATCATGGATCATACTACAAAGCAATGTATGTATAAGTAATTAAAATTAATAATAATGAATAATTATAATAACAGGTTTTTCTTTATTTGCTCAGTCATAGCACACTGGCTATACCTTGATAACTTTGTGTCAGAAATACATAGTTTCTAAAGTTAATCCCAAATATACATACATAAATTTATTATAACCTTCTAATCCTTATTACCTAGAGAATGCTTATTTTATATAAAAAATAAAATTGTTAAAAAGTAGTAGTACCTACCTACTTTTATGTACATTAATATCCATGGTATAAATTTTTATGTTGGTGTTTTATGTGGTTACTTCTAGTCGAACAAAGGCTTTCCATTAATAGAAGATGGAGAAATTAGCTGTGTATAGGTTGAAAGAGAGCCTTTACTACGTATCTGACTAGATAGATGGATACATGATATAGGAAATATAAATAATTATTACTCCTGAGCTTGAAATCCAAAGAGTAAAAAGATGAAGCCTATATACCTTGAAGGAATACACATACACACACATCAAAAGTAAGAGTGAAATATAAAAAAAAGTGAATAAACTTGCAAATAATAATAATTTATGTGTTTATCGATAAGTCAGTTTCATTTCACTTCAAAATGCAATAATGCATTCTAGAAACCTGTTCATTAATGGAATATTGCTTTTTGTTACATTAGGAGCGGTGATGGTTAAATATTAAGGCCCATGAACGTTCAAACATCACTTGAACCATACAAGGCATAGCCAATTGTTTGTTTATGCATAGTCATATGCAATATCCGTGCTACTTGATAGCTCTTATGTAGACTATAAAAATATATTTGGTATAAATACTTTTTTATTTGTATCTATGAAATAAGTGATGACTTTTGAAAGGATATTGATTACAGTAATTGCCGAATTTTGATTAATCTTTAATTTTTTCTAAATGATTAAACAATGACTCTATAATTCTTTGATTATACATACATATGTATATATTCTATATCCATTCTTTTGATCATAGACTAAATAATATCCAATGCATTTATGTATACTTAAATTTATAAGATAAAATTAGAGATTTATTTTGAAAACATTCATATAATGAATAGTGTTGGAACTAATATTTTTATTCTATGTAGACAATCATGCAAATTTATCTGCTCATGACAACCCCTGATATATTATGTATGTAAACATAAGTCACGTCAAGAAAATATTAATTGGAGCTAAATAAATATTCTGCGAAAAGCTGTCGTCATAAATAATTATGACTCATATTTTTTTTAATTACACAAAATTTAAAACTCTTTGTATGTATGTATGTATGCATTGCTCGATATAATAAGCCCATCAACGCATCGTTTTGCTGCATACCATTTATATATTTATATTTGTACACCTTGTGTTTAGAATGTCATGCATGTATGCTTATTATTCTTCTACTTCTTTTTTAATGTCGAAACATTAAATAAAATTGAAGCTGTTAGCTAGGAATACACATTATCTGCAAGCTGCATTGTTTGTGTGCTTCATACATTATATGAAGTAAGCATGGAAGAGCAATGTCTGAGCAATAAGCAAAATAATTTATAACATGACTTTAATGGTCAATTATATCACCAGAGTTGAAATATAAAATATACATAGGTGCATATGTACATACATTGTCCATTAATATCTAAAAGCTTCTTTCTTGAATAGGTAGATATGTAGTTATTTTGGGGCACGAGCAAAAGTGACGTAGCTCACACATAGTCCATTCTGAGATATTCAACTAAACAAATTTTAAAAAGTTATTGTGAATTTAGAGTTGTCCGCCTTTGTTCCACAATTTTTAACACCTACAATCCTTACAATACAGTGTTATCGACAACGAGGGGGGGGGGGCTTAGGAAGCCATGGCTCCTCCATTTTTTGATGATTTTACGTTTAAGTTAATTTTATGTATGTAAATTAAATAATTCATTCTACTAGTTTAACCGAAAATAAAATGCAACTCCTTCTAGGAGGAAAGTATCATTTTAGCCAATCTAGGGGTTAAAATTTCATCATCCTTTTGGAACCATTGAACCCAACCTATGTCTTTTACGTCACATTTGCTCTGACGGCACGATATATAAGTTGAAACGAGTACCTTTATATCTAGGGCTCACAACGTTGCAAAAAATATAAGAAGAAATGCATTGGTTCTAATGTGTCAGGAGAAGTATGAAATTACAGAGGGTTTATTTTGTGTAGATAGCATAGTCTTTACAAAGCATCATTTGAATGTTTCAAATAAACATCCAATCCTCCCCCCCCCCTCTTCCCTTAAACAAAGAACTGAGTGATGATATCACAAACTAACCCATAGTTCACCTTTAAATGTCTTTCACATTTGCAAAGAAAATAATGGCACTAAAAACTTTCTTCCTACTCTCTTGACTAGGGAACAACGGTTTTCTTTAATCACTCTCCAATGACAAATAAATTCATTGTCTAAAGGAATAGAGCTAAAAGGCCAATAAACGAAAAATACAATGATCGTTATTTTAAAACTACACACAACAAACCTACTTACCTAACGTCCAATATTCTACCTTTAATATTATTATTATTATTATGACACAGATTCATGCAAATTTTAAAGGAGGAAAGTTCATTCCCATTACAGATAGATTTACGAGTCAGACTTTTAATCACTTTTATGTATGTAGGCAAATCCAAGTGGTGACAAGGGATTGGATGATGATCTCTCTTTTTAATGGTATAAAAGATAGCCAAGGGATCCAATTGGTGCTCAACTGTCAAATAAATGCATTACAACATAACATTGACAGTCATTTAATTTATTGCACTATTTGACCATAAATGGGGGAAATGATAACTTGAGTCAATTATTATATTTTATTCATGATTGTTATTGTTGTTTGCTCAACTGTTTTGCCACGTGGAAGAGAGGGGGGGGGGGGAAGTGACCGTACTAATGGGTCAAATAAAGTAATACCCTTTTTTTTTCTTGACAAGAAATCTAAGAATTAGATCAAGAAAGGAGGAATAATGAACAACAAACGACCCTCGCACATACCACGCTTAATATAATTAAAGTTAATTGAGAGGAAAATTAATTCATTCAAAAAAATCAAATTATAATTAAATTTGGCGGAATTTTACTTATTATTTTTTCTTTTTCCATTGTCATAGCTGACTTCACATTTTTCCTTTATATATTATATATACACGTATACATATACTTCTATAATATTATGTATGTATAAATTGATACTCTCTTCTTCATGATAAGAATATAAGTATATGTACATATTACATATTTACAATATACGTAAATATATGTATGTACATTAATCCACTAGAAACTAACTAACTATAAAGTTGTAATTAGTAATAAAATGAAAACTGTTTGATGACCAACAAGTTATGTATGTATGTATGTATGTATAGAAATGTATGTAGTTTGTTACTACATCATGTACTGTTACCTTAATTATAAGTCAGGGGAGAGAGAAAATACCTTAGAAATTTTCCTTTTTTTTTATCTCCCCATTTAATTATAGCTATATTATGCATAATTATTATTATAGTTCTTACATATGAGTCTCATTTTTTCTCTTGGACTTCATGGTCTCAATACTTATAATTTTTTTAAATTTGTTTGTAAACAGATTTAGTGTGAGCTTCAAGGTCACATATGTATGCTTATTAAAGGTTCATTATCCATGGCGACTTTCTTTATGTGCATTTTGTGAAACTAGAAATTTGTGAGTAAATTAATAAAAAGGAATTGAGATTATGAAAATCTGCTACCACATAAAATAGTGCTTATGTGTTAAATAATGTCATGCTTTAAAAGTCTTTGTCATACCTATGTGATCATTTTTTTAAGAAAGTGTAATATTTTTTTTATTTTTTTTCAATTTTTTCAATTAATTCAATTTTTGTAACTTTTTTCAAAAATTTCATTGCCTTTGTGCTTTAATTAAATATCAATATATTTCATTGAACTTGCATAGATATGTTCAAAAGATAACTTTAACAGTACTAAAAGAGGTTAAGCTTTTTTGAACGTACATAGTATATTAGCCTCACCCTAATGTAATGCTTATTAATGGGTCATCCTCCTCTCTGGGTATTAATGATTATAATGAGAATCATTCTCCGATAGAATTTTAATATCATTAACATTAATTAGCATTCATTTGATTAAATTACCCAAAGTATTTTTTTTATTTTCTCTATACATAAAGAATGCCCTAATTAATTCTTTAAAAGAAATTATAAATAATCATCATTATCGGTGGAAGAGAAGACGAATCAACCCTACAAGTGTGTGCCTCGGCAAAAAAAGTACATATATCTAGCTACAAATATGGCACGAATCCCTTGCTGTAATTAAACCTTCATTATCTCAAGAGAAACTGAGAGATTATTATTATTATTTATTCTCCATTCATCTATTTCCTCTATGCATACACACACACACAAATGTATTCACATGTCTTCACTCTGAGAGGTTCATTTAACCTCTTCTCTCTTTCTTGAGGGTAATTAATTCAATAAATATCACGACTTAAACGAATTTTCCCCTTTTATTTAAAGACATTATCATAATAGTAAAACTCATTCCCCGTTCCTATAGAAGGGGGAAAGGAAGAGGGCAATCGTCAGGCACATAGTCATATAATTTATGTCTAACTATGTATATTTATTTATATAGGTTAAAAAAAGGTGTTATAAAGAAACTGGATTTTTCCCCTCCTATTCTCCTTTTTGACATCATTAAAAGTAAAACTGTAAGAAAAAAAATATATTTTTTTATCACCAATTATTTGATGATTCTATTTATGTACATATATACATATACGAAGTACTTGAACAATATTCTCGAACTATGGATCGTGGATGATAAAATTATTTCATATTTGTAGGTACATTATATTTGAAATAAGTAGGTCCGTCCGTATTTTGACCTATAAAAGCGAAAGGTGAACCTAATAGTGACCTACAAAAATGTAAAACTTGAGAAGGAATTTACATTTCAACACATGCTTGGAAGTAATGTAACTTAATGCTATAAAACTGAAGCAAATAAAGCACTGGGGGTGATTCATTAGATATTCCTTTATGTTCTTAATATAATCTGTTGGAATGAATAAATTAATATTGTAGTTCATTGCCATCGCAAAGTATCATTATTAAGAGGGTTTAAGGCTAATTTAGCCTAAAATCGGCTAATTTAATCAGATCATCTACATATGCTATATTGGCTGAGATCTATTTATCAATGACTTTTTTTTTATAATTTTTTTAGAGAAAAAATGAAAATTATGTCAGGAAAAATACTATGTGCGTCCTTAGAACATACTCACCTCCAAACTTTTCACTCCCAACTTCTTTTTACGCTCTAAAATTTAAGTTCTAGTCAGAAACCTAAACAATATCAAAATAAAGAAGTTGTAGCTTTGATACGTTGGGGTGAATCCATGTCGAATTTCACAGATTTAATAAATTTGGTTTCGCTAAATTTTGGATATTATTATATAAGATTCAATTAAAATAAGAAATCAATCAAAAATTTGGACTCCTCCTGATTAGTAGTTGTATAGATATTGGTATTTCCATTTTTGAGGGGGGATTTTATGACGGAAGGAAGTCTTTAAATGTGAATATCTTGTCAAGAAATAATCAAAAAAAGTATTATACAGGTTTGTTTCATGAGGTTTTAAAATAAGTTAAGATAATCCAGACTTTTTAACTACTTTTTATTTATTTTTTGCATTTTACTATAAAAAGTGTCTGAGGCCTTTAAAGTCTATAGGTACACAAAAAGGGTTATTGAAGAAATCAGTGGTAAGTGTACATATGTAAGTTTGAAAATAGATCTTTGTTTTCTGTCCTAGGAACATGTAAATACATATTTGGTGTGTAATGAATTATTATTATTGGTTAGTCGTATTAAACTCAATGAAATTTGTGTTGATTTCAATGAGTGTGTATTCCTAACAGAGATCATTTTTTTAGATTACAAATGATGATACATATATATATATTAGGATTCATGCAAATGGTCTAATTAAAAGATCTTTTGTTATATACATAATATTTACTTTGAGTATAGTTATATAATTAAGGACATCATTTAATTAATCATTTTCCCTTACTAAGACTTTTTTTTAAAGTATGGTATATTAACCTTGAGGTAAAAAATAAACTTTATCATAACTAATAATTAAGTCTTAAAAAAAAGATTTTTTTTCTCTTTTGAAATTAAGATGTAATTTTTTCAAATATAACTAAATACATACATATTATGTATATGTAAATGAAAAAAAAAAAATATGTATAGAATAGCCACCTGCTATTCAGTCAGTGAATTAATGGACATAAACTGTACATATTTTCACCGTTGTCATAATTAGAATAGTACTAATCATTATTAATTTAATTTCAGGAGTTAAAACGACTTTGAACGACCGCTAACCACAAACGTACTAAGGGTTAGAGAGGATAATGTAACTTTGATTAGAAGTAAAAGCCGTTGATTTATTGTGAGGGGTTAAGCTTGAATCTATTCAAAGAGAAAACATAAGTAATTTATTCACTTTTATAATTAATTTTTTTTCTTCAAAAAAATTCTCCGTATATTTAGTAAAAAATTTCAAGAAAGTGTGTATATTGAGTATATACATATATTCATGTAAACAACTTTTGATAGTTTTGATACACTTTTTTTTGTTATATTCAACATTCATTAGACATATGTACCTATGTTGCTTCCATCGAAATAACTCAATATTAAAAGGACTAAATTTATCAAGCATTATATTTAATATTGAACACGATTCATGGAAGCATGATTTGAGCAAATAATCAATGTTTCAATGGGTTGAATGGAATTACCATTATTTGAGCATCTACTTCCTCAACTTTTTTTAACAATATAACATTACGTACTACATATTTAGCATTGAAGTTCAATAGTAGGATGATTTTAATTAAAGATGTTTGTATTCGTTTTCACGAATTGATCGTGCAAACATACTTCAGAGTACACTTTAAATATGAAACTTAAAATACTATCGCAAATGAGTATCTCAAATAGTTATGTAAAACAATTGTAACTTGAATTATTTCATAATATAAACAATCTTATTGAACGTGGCCTATCAAATAATTACAAATCAACTCCAGTAAAGCATTTCTTATTTGTAGAGATATGAAGCAATTTATCATTTTAAGTGATTGCTAAATAGACTCGTCCTAGGACTCACCTGCAGTATATAAGTATCTGTTTGTCTGCATACATATATGTTGTGAAAAATATGCAAAATTGTTTATTGCGAAGACTAAATTTTTCACCAAAATTATCATCTTTGTTTGATAATGACTATTGCTTAGAGCCTTCAAGCAATGCATTCGATAACTATACTTATATGATTTTGTGGACCAAATCAACTCTTCTAAGACCAAAATGATGTGGTTTTTTTTTAATATTTTTTAAATCTTGTTGCTTTGATCTTGGTTTTCACATCAATGGCAAAACTTTGAGAAGATTGTTACCAAAACAAGACAAGACTAATATTTTAAGGTGTCAAGATTGAGACTTCAAAAATTGGTATTTAGACCAAGACAGGTACATATGCTACATATATTAGAGAATAATATGTCTTAATAGCTTCATTTTACCATAATTCATAGATATTTTACACCGTACTAAATCCATTTGAAGTTATATTTATATATATATATATATATATATATATATATATATGTATACAGAATTAAAATATTTTCAAAGGGTAAAACTCAGGGGGGGGGGAATCCATAAAAAACTCTATAATTTATTACCCGTTACTCAAAAAATCCCTTCCATGGTAATAAGGACGATAATCACTGTAATAGAATAATTATAATATGTATTATCCTTACCCTTATAAATTGATCTTAACTTTTTCTTTATGTTTTTGTGAATATACTCACCATTCTACCTGGATTATGATTCAACAACGTCGTTAAAGGTAATTACTTACTTATGGATAAACCATATGTTCAAAAGATAATAATGATGGTATTAGAGGCATAAATGTATGTATATTTTATATGTACCTATTCGTGCTTGTGTCTGTAGATAATATATCCTTGTACATAGAGAGAACTCTATTGAAAAAGTCATAAAAGAACAGATTTTGAATGTTTAATATTCACAAAATGTACTACTGCTATAACATCAAATCTCATGGTTATAGACTCAACTTTGAAGAAAAAACATAATAATAATGATCCAAAGAGTATAGAGTACTGATGGATTACAGGGTACTAGGTTTGTGGCAGTATTAAGGTTAAGACCACTTCATCCAAGATCACGACTTTGAAGAATTTTTTTTTCTTTTTTTTTTAATGTTTTGGTCTTAGTACTGAGATCAAGACCGATCTTGAGGACCACATCATTAGTGAGTGAATTGCATTAACAGGATTTTTAAGAAACGTTTTTTTCCTCTTCTTCACAGAAAAGAAAAGGAAAAAGAAGTTTGTTGATAATAAGTCTTTTAAAAACTTTTAAAAGGATTCATGAGACACAAAAGGTTGAGAGCCACTTGTGTACATATATATATAATATCCCCTACTTTAAAACAACACAACAGCGATAGTCTTGAATTGCCTTGCAAATTGATTTTTTCTTTAAAGTGATTAACTACACGAACTCATATAAGTCTTTTTCTAATTGATAGATACATATAAACTATATGTTAACACATCTTCTAATGAAAAGTACTTATGGGTCATAATATTTAGAAGAAGGGGGGAATGAGGGTCTAAATTAGGCCTTTATATGGGATATTTCTTTTAATATTCCCTTCTGCAAATAGTTATACATAGATACTCCCTGTAAAAGAATCAATTTATGTACATACATAGTATATTCATCATGGTATGAGGTGTTTATTGGTCCCTCTGACTCCATGATAGTTGTTAAATCAGGACATGTTCATTTCATATGCACCACACTTCCTCCAACTTCTTGTATTTCAAATTGTTTATTGCCAACTTCAATCATTAAAATATGTAATAAATTGAAAATTTATTCAACTCATGAGTCGTTAAAATATAAAATAAAAATACCGAGGTTAGCATTAGTACGTAGCCGGAGTAGTAGTCGTAGTAATTGCTGTGATGTGAACGTATATCCCCTAGTCATTCCATAGCCCATAAAGCTAATATTACATCCCTACATATACGTATGTATGTATATAAGTAAGTAGATTTACCTATAGCTAATTAACAAATAAGAATTCGTTTCTGTAATTCAATTCAAGCATTTAAAGTATTTTATGAGTTGATTATTCATTAAATATTTTCATATATGTACATATGTTGAAATGAGTTTCATGGGATCCTTCTCTTCAATGTACATATTTATTCTGCATGGCGTAATGAAATTGGAGATTTTTAATTATAATTAACAAAGTCTTTAGTAGAGTATTTTGATATCCTATACTTAACATATATCTATATATATGTATAAACAAATACAGGCTTATGCAAATATTTTGCAAAAAAAAAAAACTATTCCTAGAATCAAAAATAATAATAAAATGACGTAGATTTTGAAGGCAATGAGGGATATCTACTCTAATTTCGAATTTTTCGTTATTTGCCAAAAGAAAAGAAAAAAAAAGAGAAAAATCACCTGTTTTTTTGTTTTTTTTTGCATTTATTTTGAGTATAAAATACCAATGTAATTAATTGCCAGTTGATTGCTGTTGTTTTCTCCTGTATGTATAGTTAATATTCTATACATATATAATATTATAACGTAATAGATGACATGACTCATCATTTCTACTTTAATATGTTTTTCCATAGGTATATTTGACATAGGCATTTATGTATGTATATAATTAATCAATTTGTAACACACATTAGTAAAGCCTTTGCTTCTTTACCTTTAGTTATAAAAAACAGAGCAAAAAAATCTGAGTTTGTAATTGTCAAAATGATTTTATCTCCATTTCCTAATACATTCTTTATTTTTAGACATCAGTAATATTTTTTTACAGTCTAGAAAATATACGATAATAACTTGGATTACGGGAATCGTTCGTGTCAGAGAGGCTCTCATCATCCGGACTAAAAAAAAATAAAAACTTAGTTCTTTAAAAATAGATTTACTACCACTCAATGGTAATAAATAATCAGCATTATTGTAATAATAAAAAAACCTATTGCCCTAGTCTGAGGTCAGAAGATTTGACCTTCTCAAGGGAGTGGCTATAGCAAGGAATCTGCTCTTAAAAAACATTATCTAATTTCTAAACACACTTTGTTTCACAATCTGACGTATTATTATTATTACTGGTCCACGTTTTGAGGAACTCATTTGCAACGTTGATTCCGTGGCTTAACATCACTCAAGAGGAACGAATCGTGTTCAAATGTACATATTATATGCTATTAAACGCATATTTTAACAATTTTTAATCCAAAATAGTATATGTCTGGATATACTTTATATATGTATATATTTTTTTAAAATTTACACACCATTAGCTCCTTCCATGAAGATAAGTCCATTTACAGCCCTCAACCATATACATATTCGGAGTGTGTTGAAGATTCATATCTAATCATGAATCCATGACTCATTCCTTCTTCCTCCTTCATCTTTTCCTTTCTTACCCCTTCCTTTTTCAACTCCATAATTTCTTGAGATACAATTTTTTTTAGGTCAGTTCAAGGCTAAAACTAATGTGTGGTTAATCGTTTCATGGTTTGATATGAATTTTCCATCTTTCTTCCAACAAAATATATCGAAGAGGGTACCAAGTGAGATAATTACGGGCCAATTATGAAAATTTGAATACAATCAGTTTTCCAAAGGGTTGTATTTATGTATGCATATGTATTAAGTATGTATGCAGAGAGATGTATGTGCTCTGTAATGAGAGTGGTTAAAGTGCTATAATTTTATGAGGTCAAGGATCGATGACGTCATGGATTTATTTGTAAGTTGTTGTTGTAAATGCAATATGAATTGAAATGAATCAATACGTTTTGTTATTATTATTATGTGATGCAGCTAAATAAAGCAGAAAATGTGTTTTTATTACACTTCATTTCTTCAAAAAAAAATTATTTGACGAATTTTATAATATCCAAAAAATTATTATCAACCCCATTAAAACGAAAAATTGTTGCTCCCAGTTGTTGCTTTTTTAGAATTCAGATAGACTTTAAGTTATGGTTTATGACTATTTTTACTCAAAATAAGTATTCAAACCTCCCATTGGTAGATGTAACAAACCAGATAAGTAATAAGTATATGTATACATTTTTCTGCTTACAATGAGCACAAAAAATAGGCGTTTGAATAGTTTAAAAAAGAAAAAAAAAGTTCTATCCTTCGAACATAATTGATGGATTGGCTATAAAACCGTCCTCCCAGATTTCTATTCAACTTTATAAATTATTAGCAACGTTCCCTAACGGCCACTTCATAATATGTATTAGTTACCAATGTATAGTAAGTTATAAATACATATATATGTATATACTAGATACATCGAATATAAAGTTATATTTGATATTAATACTTTTTCTATTAGAAAAAACAAACAAATTTATTCTCTATGAAATAAATTTGGAAATAAGATGGATGTTTTTTATATAAAAGTATAAATTTAAAAACAAAAACATATCTTCAACTTTGAATCCCTCTATTTCAATATTAACAAGAGTGAAGATCGAATTATAATTGTTTTGTGCCTTGTGTTATGAAACTGATTTTTCTATCTCAGAAACTATGTTATCGTAATAAAATGTTTCTAAATATATATATATATATATATATATATACTGTAAGGTTTCAAAGTGGTATTTTAGTACCTAAATACGTATATATATATATATATATATATGAATAATTATCCTTCAAATCCTGCCAAGAAATAATAGTTTATACTTTTGATAATCGCTATTTAGATTACGTATATCTATAATAATAATAATTGAGGCGTTTCTTCATTATTTTGGCTAATCAAAGAGAATCTTGTATTTTGACTATTCTTATTAATATTCTACCTATGTACAAAAATTCCTAAATGACTTCTCCTACCTCATATTCAATATATTGTACAATTTTACATACATAAATATGTATATTCACACCTTCAAAGCGATGCAAAATCAAATGACATGGATAATAATAATTTGTTAAAAAAGGAGAGTTTCCTAAGATGCATCGGATTTTTCTTCTTTTTATGCCAATGTTTCTACTTGTTATTCTAACAAAAACAACCATTGTAATATACTTTATACTATATGAACTAACAGGTTTTATTATTATTATTCTTTGAAATACTTTGGGCGTATACAGAGGACAAGGGAACATTGTGTATGGCTCTACATATACATACATACATACACACATTCATGTACGTACAGGTTAAGTAGTCCTCTTCTGAATAAATAAGATTTGTACATCCATTACAACGTCAAAAAAATCCCTACTTACAGTTACTTGTCTGTTCTAAATACAAAAAATACATTTAAAAAGTACAGTCGTGCTCCTCTGACATCATGACATCCACGTGTCCGAATTCTTCTTTTTCTTCTGTTCATCCTCATTATTAACCTTTCTTGAAGGAATGAATCTTTTTTTTTCTTCTTATTATTCATTACAATAAATAAACATATATATATATATATATTTATTAAAAAGATGAATAAATGACTTGATTCGCTTCGCTTAGTTTTTAAATGTGTATAATATCTAGGTATATGTAGACAAATGGTCAAAACTACATACTCCATCTCCGTTGTCAAAACCCACATTTTATATCTCAGAATAGATACAACCATTCAAGCACTTTCACCCTTTAGAAAGAATATCACTTAAAAATAAAATAAAATATACAATAATAATATGTTAATAACAGACAAATACATGACTCTTGAATTTCATTCTATCAAATGAAAAATACTAAATACATACATTTTTATAGCAAAATTATTTGCAATTCATTGAATTTGCGAAACTTATAAGTAATAAATACATATTAGGAATAAAAAAAACATGATTATTAAGTCACACTTATAGTCAAGGTGATAATTTTTTAAAGGGTTATTATTTTATTTTAATAAGACATCAACAGCATTTAGTTTATCACGATATTTATTCCTCCACTTTTATTCCAACAATTTCTTTCTGAATAAATGATATACATAGTTAATTTTATTACTTTTTTTGGGTGCAACTTTGAACTGAATTAATCAAAGGTGGATATGATTATTACACTAATTTTGTTCATCTTTTTATTTTGCACAAGATCCTTTGTGTTTTTTCAATGCCTTTTTTTTTAAAAAAACAAAAAAAAAAAACAATCAAAAGCTTGAAATTATTTTTTTAACCAACCCATAAGGATCTCCAAGAGAGGTTAAAGCTATAATTTCATAAATACCAACAAACATAGATATATACATATATCTGACCCCGTCGACCTTTCACTAAAGGTCTTTGATACCTCTTATAAACTTTTTTCATTTATTTCTAGAATTGCATAGCAATTAGCATAGGTAAGTGGCAGCATCCCTTTACCTAATTACCATTAGTACTCTTGTACATGTTAATGTACACTATTTTATTTGCATAAAAATATAATCCTGTAAGAAAAAGGACCTATTCATTGGCGTATTTCGAATGTCATTTCTTTTTTTTCTCTCTCTACTATGTACATACAACATTCTACCTAAATCTTCTTTTGATAGGGATTTAAAACGTTGTATAAAATGAAAAATAAATTATAAAAGAAGAGTGTCATCTAATGGAAGTTCTTAATTATAATCCTGGATTATGAGATTGTCAATCCTATATAAGTACATATGTATGGGCTCTATCTTTTTACAAAGAACCATAAGAATATCCTTATTTTTCACTGGTTATGGATATAATCCTCTATTTATGAATAAACAGGTACGTGCAAGTACTTTGACAGTAATAAAAAAGGTCTTATCTTTAAGAATTTCTTAATGAAGTGATTTCTAAGTTGCTTATTCTCATAAGGTTTGGGGGGAAAATGTATTTGCTTTTAAGGTGAGGGCGGAAAAGGCTAAGAGAACAAAAACCCCAACAAATGATTACTTATCAATATATATAAATATATTATTAAAACATTGATTAATTTGCAGAAATAAAAAAGATATAAAATTATAGTTCATAAAAAGTATACATATGTCAAATAATGGCCACTTGAAAATACGTCGCTAGCTAAAAAGTTATTTTGATGAGCATGTTGTTTAAAAGTATTTATTATTTAAAAGTTGGTTAGTCCTTGTCTAAGTAGATTGTACAAGTTGCAACTCTGAAATGAGATGAAACATTTTAAAAGAGGAATTATTTGAACTTGTGATTGAAATTCTATTAAAATAGGTCCATGTAAAAAGTTTGACTTTTCTAATTAAAATTACCAATGGGTCACGGTATTATCCCATTAACAACAAATTTACAATTTTATTTTCAGCTGTGTATTTTCCTAGTTTTCAATCTATTTTGAACGCCGATTGTTTGAAATCGAGTTAGTTCTTGCTCTGCTTTGAACAACTCCCTACAATGAAATAAAAAATAATTCCATATGTTGTTGGGAAGAATTGACTAACTTGTACCAACAGATTTTTGGCCATTTTTCTCTCTTCCTTTTTGGCAAAAAGGTTGCGAGATACATTAAGGATAACAACGTGTGATAAGTATTCTATGGACCGTACTAAATGTCCACAGTTATATGACTCATAACATATACATTATAGATAGTATGTAACTAAATAACTTGAAAAGATAAAAAAAAATTATACTAATTAATGGTTGGTAATAGTGTGAGCTACCTACGTATTCAGCTAGTACGATTTACAATTCCAACACACATATACACGACCTTGTGCACTCTATACAAGAATATGAATGAAATAATCTGAGTTATAGGAAGTGCATGATATTTTAAATATCTAATTCAAGATTTTAATTATAAAATATATTTTATATCACTTTGCACAAATCAAATTTTTGCTGTCATTTTGGTTTAGGCTTTGGTGTTTTTTTCTTTCTTTCTTCCCCTTTTGTTTTTGTTTTTTTTTCTTTCAAAACTCATAAAACAAGACAAGTTTGAGCTCATTTTGTTTAATGGCTCAAAAAACAAAATCAAAAACCAGAAAAAGTGATGCAGAACCCTTGTGGAATTCGAGTCTTTATCCCTTGATACACACATTTGTGTGGGCGATGTGCCGATCATGTTTGAACTTTATTTCAACTCCTTTTGAGGATTTGATACATATATTATTCAAGTACTTAAATATGGACCATTAAATTGTTTGAAATACCAGATATTTACAGATATATCTTTGAGAGTAAAAAATCAATAATAGTATTAGGAAAATATTTTTATAATGTAGTTGAAAAAGAAAGAATTTAAAAATGTGCATGAAATTCCTAATTTTAATAATATAAGTAGTCTTAAAATATACTTGATAAGCCCATAAAATCGTAGGAAATTAAGTTGTTTCTTATTAAATAAAGAAATAAATATTTCAAGAGACAGAACGAAGAAAAAAGAAGATAAACAAAAGAAAAGATGAGTAGTACCCATAAAAAAAAAGTAATGATGATGAACGTTATCTAAATCAAATATTTGCTATAAAAAGTATTTGCCAGATCATACTCTTCATACAAAAATTAACAAGATCTTCTTCAAATCTCTCCAAAATGGGGCCCATTAATATTGAAGATGGAGAGAGAGGCTTAAATTCCTTTGTCAAAATATATATTTTATCTTCATTAAAATCAAAAGTTTTTGTTTTTCACTCGGTCCTCACTACCAACAAAATCCAAATAAATTTCCTTAATTATATGACTCAAATTCTTTGACATGAAAATATTTGAATTGGCTACTTTATGTAGCATTTCTTTCTATGAATCTAATTATATTTATCAACACCCATGAAAGCAAGGATACACACAGTCAATGTACAAACATTTAACACCCTCTCTCTGCTACTTGACCTCTCTTATTTAATCAAGAAGCTATAACTATATATATGTATAAAACCCAGAGCTTGTCAAATTTGATTGACGAGGATTGATTCCTTCATTAAACGTGAGGCTGTATGTAGGAGGAGGTCATGATCAATACATACAAATCTCTATTCAGAGTCGTTGTCTCTCCTCCTCCCTATTCTTTATTGAATAGAACATAATTCAATGTACTTAAGTTGTAGTTTAATCTATCTATGTTTGTAAGTCTTAGACAAAAAAAAATATTTAACAAAATACCGAAATATTTAATTAATTATTTTTTCCCTACAAAATATGAACAATAGAAAAATATTATTATTATTATTTATCAATTAAAGTGAGTGTTTTGCCCCTAGAGTCACGCCTACGTTTCTTTTTGCTCCTGCTACAATGTACATATATACTTACATATGTTTCTATGTACATATGTTTGAGTGACTATGATTTGTAACTCACATAGAAATGCTATTAAAAGAGATTAATTCCATTGACGTTGGCTTTAAATCTTGGTACATATATGTTTATTAGTAATTATATATATATATATGTATGTATTAGGGTTTCTCTCCCGGGATTTTCCGGGGTTTTAGACCTATGGCAAATGCCTGGGAAATCCTGTATTTTATTATCTCATAATATAAGGTTTCAATAAATTATATATACTAGTATCTACCAACAATTCAATAGAGGATAAACTAAATGAATGTCCTGACGAATTCAAGAAAGATATTCATGAAGAACCATCAACAAACAAAAAACTGTTGTACAATTGGTAAATTAATTTTAAATTTTCAATAATTTAAGTATTTTAATGTATTTATTTTTTTGCTAGGATTTCTCATATATTTCCCGGGAAATGAGAAATCCTAGCATGCATTCATATGAATTAAAAAATCTACAAATATTTATTCTGAAATAGTAAGTTTGTTTATTTCTTTGTTCATTTTTTTTCATTCAGAGTCTGCGAATTTTCTCATCAATTTTTTCTTTCTTTCTTTGTAGCTATCTATTGAATATGATATTATTATTCTTACTTTTAATATCTATACAAAAAAGGAGTTGCTATCCCAAATCACCTGTTGTTTTGTAGTTATCATTTGTGTGAGTGTATATTTACTGATTTTCCCAAGGATATGGTTGGATCCTTATTATTTATACTTTTGTATCATTAATGTTGGTTGGTTGGTTTATTTATAGAAAAGGATTCTCCCTTTTTTTTCTGAAGACATCTTCAAATAACAAACCCTATAATTGCTCTTTACAGAACGTGAATTGTACTTTTTTTATTTATTTTTTGATACATTGATATATTATGGACTTCTATTCATGTTATTTTTTAACTTTGGGATCATGAATTATAGCCACAGGACTTCCATTATCTTGTGATGACTGACCCTTAGAAATAAAAATCTATCATGATCCGATATAAAAAAGTTACATATAAGAGATGTTTGAATTTTCATCATATTTTTAGAGACTTGCGATATGCCTGATTTTTTAAATATGTAACATCTATTGCAGAATACCCCTTGTAGTCCATGTAAAGTATATATATTCAAGAATAAATATATTTCTTGAAAAATTATTTCAAAGGGCATTGCAGTCAGATACATCCCTAATGGAGATTTTATTTCGCAGAGGGGTTAATATTTTCAAATGATTTTTTAAGTTTTTTTTCTTCTTTTTAATGATCCATGGTCATCGTTCCCATTGTCTAGACACTTGCTGCATTTTTTAATAAAAATAAAAATTGTTTACACATTTCTAAGGTAAACTATTAAAAATTAAGGTCCGATTTATGACTCTTAATTTGTACATAGGTATACAAACTCTCTTGATCGTTTGACCCCTAGTTAGGGCCAATATTTGTTGAGAAATAGAAAAAGAGGAATAAAAATTATATTGGTTGGTCATGATGAACTCTTCACAGAGTAAATGGTTCCCTCAAAAAAAAAAAAAAAAAAAAAAAAAAAAAAAAAAAACCCTAGACTTTCAAAAAATAAGTTACGTTTTGCTTATAGAGAAACCGCTTCTGTAGTAATGATCTCTCCTTCTAACTTTTTATTCGACTACATATAATTATTTGCAGATAAATACAAAGATAAATTAATCTCTTCAAGACCAAGACGTTTTCCATGTGTTTACTTAAAACTCCTATGTCCAAAGAATAGCCTTTAGGCTCTACAATTTTTTCCTCCTTATTTCTTATATATACAATATATGTATATTTCAAGAACCTAAATTTGCCACTGATAATAAGATTTCAAAATAATAGCTCTCCTTTGTCTCGACACTGAATAATAATTATCTATATTCACCCATGAATACCATTGTAGGTATTTTAAAACCGCTTTTTTTTTTTTACAAAAAGGATTATTATTTTAATTACAGCGTCCAACTTTCTGCCTCCTTTTCCTATCCATACTTCAAATCACTCTTGTCTTTTAATAAATTATAATAATAATTATTATTAAAATTATAAACTACAATTTCAACCCCTTAATGAATAAATAACTTATTTCGCATACTATTATATTTAAAAATAATGCATTTGCCAATTAGCTCCGTTCAAAAGATTCCTTTAATAAGACCGACCACCGGACTGGCTATAATAATGATGATGAATATATATCAATAACTTTGTATTTCTCATGAGGAACGGATACTCGCGAGATATTCGTACATCATTTCTAAATTAATTAGACTACTTTGTAAATTTAGAAGAATAAATAGTCAATTTAAATTTATTTACTCACTTTGATTTTTTTTTATTTTTTATTTTGGTATATTTGTATAAATAGGTATATAGTAAAAATATTGAATAAAAAGAAATACATTTAAATTTATATTTTTATTTCGTGAATAGACATTGAATATACGCTAATACCTATAAATAACACAAATAAATCTTTAAATGATATTTTATTGAGTTTTTTTTAGATGTTTTATATATGTATGTGTATATATGCGTATACTTAAAGGTACTTACTATACATAAAGGCAATTTTATTCTCAAAGGATATTAAATAGGATACCAGGGGCGTGTAAAATTACCCTAGTTTACTTTTCAAAAAAAAGTAGATAACTTTCAACATCATTATGTATTATTAATTCAAATTGACTTTATATATTTTTTCCTTTCACATTTAGATATAGATATTTTTTAAGTACATACATATAAAACCTAATAGGCAATTAAAATATCCTATCATCAGTTGAATGATCAATGCTTATCCGATCGAGTATATTTTTTTTTTAAAAAAAAGAAAAAAAGCCCTAATATCTTTTTACATAAAAAAATTATTTTTGTATCTATAAAGAGAAAATATAAAATAAAATATTGAAAAAACAATAAGTTAATCATTTTTAAATATATTTTATGATTTTTTTTTTGCATAAATATATACATACAATGTAGATTGTAAGTAAGTAGCTCAATAAATTTACTGAACAAAGGTTTATGCCTATGTACCTTAATATGTAAAGCATATACTTATTATGCGCATGAGATGAAAATAAATATTTTAAATAATCAAGTGTTGTTGTTGTTTTTTGCTCCTTTTCACTTTGTCTCTCCCCCTGTGTCTGAATTGTGAAAATGAAAAAATAAAATAAATATTGATGGCAATGAAATACATTTTATCCGTATTCTTCAAAGAGAATTTATTGCTTTTTTCTTTTTCCATTCAGAAAAAGATTTATATACTACACAGTATACATATATAAATAAAAGTATTGAATATTATTAGTTATTGTATTATAACATTGACTTTCATTCTTTTCCTCGTCTCCACGATTCATATACATATATAAGAACTTAAGAATACAATTCCAAGTCGTTTATTCTTAGAGGAGGCTCTGCAAAGTATAAAAATAACATAATTAGTTTAAAAGCCATACAGTATAAAATTGATTAATAAATAATTCATTAATTCTTCATATAGGTAAATATACATAAATATATATATATATAATTAACTCTAAGTAAAATAAAATAAAAAAATAAGGTTTTGCCAAGATTTCAAAGAAATTAAAATAAATTAAAATTATAATTATATTTTATTTTTCTAAGATGGTTTTTTGATGTCATTGACTTTTAAGTTTATATATATATATATATATATATATATATATATATATATATATATATATATATATATATATATATATATACGCTATTAGGTTTAGTATTTTATAGTTTCATTCAGACTATGAATACATAAAGGAGCCTTATGTATGAAACAACCAAAACGAATTACATACATACGTATATGATTGAACAACAACGCCCAACGACTGACTCCTGACTAAACTGCGATAGCATTATGGAGATGATTTTTTTCCGAGCATCTGTTCCATATCCAGAATTTATATGGTTATATGTGAGCAAAATAGGGTGATTGCGGATATGACTAGGTACATATACATATATTCATTTAAAGGAGTGAAGAAGTGGAGTGATTCATGATTTCCGGCCTCAATGGATTATATTTATTACGCAAAAACTTATATACATATATTGAATTTGGTTCAAAAAATTCAATTAATATTGCAATCTAATGTTATTTATTATCAAGAAGTGCGAAGGAATGCTAGGAACTTGGCTTTAAATTGCTTTTTAATTTGAAAAAAAAAGGTGAAGAAAAATCGGTTTATATTTAGAGTAGATTGAATAACATAAATAGATTGTTATAGAAAGGAAATTTATAGTAATTAATATGCTAAAACTATCAATATTAATGATATAATAACATTCTAGCCAGGCTGACCTAATAGATAGGTAGTTAAATATACATTTATAAATAATACAAAGGGCAGGTTGTTCTGATGGTATCAATAAAAAAAACAAAAAAAACAGGGTTAAATATATATTTATATAAATGCTAAAAATTAATTTTGAAGAAACAGCCTAATTCAGTCCTTTTACATAATGAATTCGTTGTTACCTGAGGCCAGATCGCAATTTTTCCTCTTGTTATAATTAAATCCTAAGATGTTTTTAATTAAACACAATATCTGTTAATTGATAAGACAGATTTAATTAATACAAAAAATCTCCAATGAAATTTGATCAATCGAATATATATTTTCCAATATATGTATTTTAAAAAATAGACAAATGATTTCTCATGAAATAACTATTCAATTGAATTAGCTAGCCTTTTTTTTCCTTCTTCTCATTTGGAAATGTTTATGTATTATATAATATGATAGTACATTAAATAGTATATTAAAGTAAATAGCTTTGAACACACAAATAAATAAATATAAAAAAATCATATTAAATTATTTAATTACATTTAACTAGAAGCTACATGTGTCTGTCGATTCATTCCTTTTGGATAATAATAATAATGGCTATAGTAATTAACTCTAATACATTTTGTAAAGTAGCTTGCAATTTTTAAATTTCTTTTTTTTTTTTGAAAAATGTGTTCATATTTTTATAACATCATTTATCATCATACTCTATGTACATACATAAATACACTTACTTACCTACCTTTGTAGGCCCAATATTTCATATTAATATTTAAATGGAAATGAGCTTGGTTTTTTTTGGATCATGAATTCATAGCCTTGAGATGAAATACCATACTAATAAGATCACTGAGAGAGTCAGGGTTGAACACATGCATGTACATACTATTCAAGCACATACATAGCGATATATACGTGTGAATCTATGTATGTATGTATGTACCTATATACATACATAGTTTTAATTTCTAAGAAGGAAAGAAAGAAAGAAATATTAAATATTTTCTCAATATTTGAAAATAATACAAAATCATTAGGTTCCACTCAAGTTCTATCAAATTGAAGGGAAATCGTTTATTTATTCATTTTTTTTAACTGCATGCTTTTTTGATTATTTTGATTCTTCCGTAGATTCGAGGGAGAGATGAATGAACGCTTTAAAACAACAACAATGACGACGATAGCAATAAAAAAAAAGATTGAGTCATATAATATATTCATGTATGTTTATGTAATTCTCGGAAAAATTAAAAGTTCATGGGGGAGTTGAAAGAAGACATGAGAAAAAATCAAATTGGGCATGTCTTTGTATGTACGTTCTGCATAAAAATATATATGTATGTGTATCTTGCAAATGAATATTATCTACTTATTTTCAATGGATAACATTGAAAATAAATTAATCGGATTACACAAATGAAGAGATTTATAATAAATCAACTTCCATGGATTTTTAATCTTTTTTTTTTTTTTTTTTTGTGGAAAAAAAATAAAAATAAAATATAAATTAAACATAGATCATTAAAGTCAATTAAGAGGGAGGGGAAACAACATGTCATTGACTTAAGATGATGGACAAAATGACGTGTCAAATAATATTAATTCAATTTTACAAAATTGTAAAAGCTTCCAGCATACAACTCAGAGAGAATCACAGTCTAAAGGTCATTACTGAATTGACTTGTCTAGACAGATATGATTATTTCATTCTTTGTTAAGAGGCTCTTTAGCTAAAGGATCCTGAATTGTTTCGAAGAAAAAATAATTCAAATGGAGTTCAATAACTCCTTTTACACACTCAAGTTATTTACAAGAGAGATACAATCACTTTAATGCATGACACTAAACTAAACTAAACTAAGCCTAACAATATACTATTTAGAATAGTGTTTTTATTATTATTATTGATGCTAACGAATTAATAATCCTGATGTAATGTGAGTCCTATTTTAGTAGTAGACAATTCCTTTATTTAATACTATGTATTATGTTGAGTGATTAGGGATCGATTTAAAATTATTTATATTCAATAAATCCCTTCAAAGCACTTAAGCAGGGGAGCAAATATTTATGGGTAAATATCTATCTATCTAATCCCTACAGAGGTATATATCAATAGAGCAATTAGTTGAATCATTGTCACGATTACAAAGAGTGTAATGTATTAAAGAAGTGTTTGACCAAGGATATGGTAGAGTGTGCTTTTAATTGTATGTACTCTTTTTAAGAGCTTATTTATAGCTCCCTTCAAACTTATTTATATTTGTGTATAGAATTACATAACTTTAAATGAAGGAGTCCTTCTTACTTTTTTATCTAAGAAAAAAAAAATCAAAATGCTAACGAGGTATAAAGAGCCAGGATTTCACCCCCAGAAAATAATAATAATAATGATGATGATGATGGTGTACAAACAACAGGTAAACCTCGGGGATCCTCTTGTGACGCACATAGAGGAATAGCATTTTTTTCAACAACAAAGAAGTAATGTTATAGGTACATATTTTGAGAGACGCCTGTATCTACTTTAGCGTCCCTTTTTGTAAGTGAGAGAAAAGAATGGGTCACGCACGCCAACCTTTAAAAAATGGTTTTTTTATAGGTGGAGGCTCCTTGGTCATCATCATTTACTTGAAAGAAGAAATAACAACAAAGAGAAGAGGAGAAAAATAACCAAAATGTAGCTGCTGCTGCTGCTGCTGCTGTGTGTTTCTTTACCTGGTGGTGGTGGTGGTTTTTCTGGGTATTAATATTATAGTCAGACTACACTACATAGGTGGTGATTGAGCGTGAGCGTGTTTACTCCAGGTAAATTCCTTCAAACCGGTCCGGGTAGACGACCTTCTTCTACAGCAGGAGGAGCACCTACTACTACATACTACTACTACTACTATCACCTATACATACTACAACTAATACATACAACGACCACCTTAAGAAAAGAAAAAGGAAAAAAGAGCATTGATGCTCCGTTCTTCAGTTTCAGTTTGGTGGTTGGAAAGGGCAGAACCCCGCACCTGGTTTTTTTAGTGGAAGGAGTCATTAATTTTTTTGACAAAAAAATACTCGACTCATAAGAAAACTTTTTTCTTCTTCTTGTTTTAACAGTGTTTTAAGTGTCTTAGAAGTCTAGTAGTGACTCTTGTTTCTTTGATTGTCTCAACTCGTTGTCGTGAGTGCGATCCTTGATTTGATCTTTGGAGTGCTCCCTTATAAAATAATATCCAAGTCGCCTTCTGTGTAATAAACTGTATGAGGAAGGGAACCTCAGGGAAAGAAAAAAATCGCACAATTCTAAGAAAGGAGAAAGAATGGATTGGAAGACTTTTGGGCTCTTCCATGTCGTGTATTGTGTTCTAACTTCAGGTAAGACCTCATCCAGAATGATGACTCAAATAAACTAGATTTTATAAGTAAGAAAGAGAGAGAAAAACAAACAAACCATGTGAGTGGGAAATCCCCCTTCTTCCAGGAATGACGGAGGGGGAGAGACGGAAAAGAAAATCCCCTTCCCAACTAAATAATGATAATAATAAAAGATTTGGGTAAAGAAAAAATAAATAATAATAATTCAGGGAAGCTCTCCCCGGAAATATTATGTATATTTTATCATTTACTTATGCTCCAATGAAGAGCAGCTCTCATAACTTTGGGAGTTATTATCTATTTTTTCTGGAAAAACTCTTCTAGAATAAATATAAATACATACATATATGTATCGCTATGAGTAAATATGAATTTGCTTCCTTTCAACTTATTCCAACCAACCAACCAAACAACCAACCAGTCAATATGTAATAGAGTACATATTATATACATACTAGAGTCTACATATATTGAACTCCTTTGATAGTAGTAGCCAAATAAATATGATGTATATTATTCAAAATTGACAATTTCTTTCTCTCTCCTCTCTGTTCATACAAAAAAAAAAAATCTACAATATTGCGTTAGTTTTTTTATGGTGCAATTTAACGCTAGGTATACATAAATACATATATCTAAATCTATGTAGAGCTATAATAAACGAGTCTCGCTTTTTATAAATATATAGATATATGTACATATAGTAAGTAATATTATGATAAAATGTCATCATTTTTTATATTTAATTAACTTGGGAAAGGTTCTAAAATCCTACTTATGCAGTGCGTATGTATATATATATGTACATATGGTAGGAAATGGGAGGTTGCGTTAAATATTTTTTCCACCCAATTTTGAATTATAATTAATTCATCTTTTTAAAAAAATGAGGATATTTTGAAGAGAGAGAGAGAGAGAGGAAAACTAGGTGTTTTTATCTTTTAAAAATGCTCATAAATAACCACCACTACTCTTTAAAAAAGGCATAATTTATCTCAGTACATACCGACTACAACATATATATATATATATATATATGTGTGTATGTACATAAAGTATTTTTTTCCCTTACTTACTCACTTGTCATATTTTCTCAGAAGACGGTAGAATCATTTATTAACGAGAAAGACCTCACATAAGTTCTATATGTCATTAATAATTATTAATTTATTTCCTTCAGTAGCACTTGCAAGAGTCTTAATTAGTCTCTTTTCTTCTTTTTGAAAAAAAAAAAAAAAAAAAAAAGAAGAAGTATATTTTATTAAATAAATAATTCCTTTGGTAATTTTTTCCATTAAATACTTTATTGATTTCAAACTCTGTATTTTTCATTTGGAATATGAGAAGAAAGAAGAAGAAGGAGTACTAAGGTTAGCAGTATATTTGAGGGGTGAGTCAATAATGGATAAAGAGTAGTAAAGTGAGGGAAACTTTTGAGCTTGAAATGTTTCATATCCATATTTCAAATATATATATATGCACCATATATATGTTGGAGCTCAAAAAGTTTTTTGCCCTTTCTAACAAACTTAACTTACTCATTATTCCCTTCTCTTTCTCTAAATTTTCTCGCAACTACATATACATAAATATATATATATATATGTATATATAAAACTTTTGTCGCCGGAAACTGGTAATTTGGTTTGTTTTGTTGTTTTTATTATTGTGTTTGATACGACAACTTAGAAGACCTACATATATATTTTTTCTCTCTTCATTTTACTCTTTTGCTACTACCACCACCAATAAAGAAGGGAAAAAAGGTCTTCTCACGGATGGTAGAGCAACTTTGTTTTACTTTCTTGTAGTGAAGAATTAGAATCAAATGAAAAATAATTTCGCAAAAGAATAGGTCAAACTATTCAATTCTGTTTAAAAGACAGTACCTTTAACTTATATATATATATATATATATATATATATGTATACATAGGTAAATGTTTTATAGGAGAGGACTCATTCCTTATATGTATAGTTTTATATATATATATATATATATAGGGGAGGGGAGTGAAAAATAATTTATTTTTTTACCAACTTTTTAAAGGTAAAAAAAAACATAAACAACTCATATTTATTTTCTATTTTTTTTATTTTTACAAGAAAATAATAATAAAAAGAGTTAAGCCCGTGG
This sequence comes from Lepeophtheirus nordmannii, assembly GCA_963680855.1. Lineage (NCBI taxonomy): Eukaryota > Metazoa > Arthropoda > Copepoda > Siphonostomatoida > Caligidae > Lepeophtheirus > Lepeophtheirus nordmannii. The sequence goes on along the minus strand of OY804518.1, from coordinate 31,253,128 downwards.
GTATCGTGGCTCGACACCTGTTACAAGAAGAAGAAGGAGATACGGGTATTCCTCCATAAATTAAAAAATGTTTTTCTTTAAATAAGTAGCTGATCAGAATACTAATGATATTAAAAAAGAAAAGAAAAGATAGAACTGATTTGTAATGAAAACAACAACAGAAGAACTTAAAAAATGATTTTTTTGTTTTTGTTTTGTTATTCCACCCCCCTGAGGGTCGGAATGATGATCACATACATACATACAGACAAACTCCCCTTGCCCGTCAAGGTAAGATTATTTATCAGCTATGAAAAATATATTAAGCTGCGCTGTGGGTTTGGAGGATCTATGAAGAGAGAGGAGAAATAGGAGAACGTTTTAATGGTGGTTGAAATTTTTTGTTTGGGTTCTTCTTTATCTCTTAAGAATACTCCTCCCCCCTCTCATTCTTCTCCCGTACCTACATATGTACCCAAAGAAAGAAAATAAAAGAGCTTCGTTATCAAAGGAAGAAAAAATGACTGACTGCATCTTTTTACCGTAAAATAATTTTAATAACGAAGGCAATGAAACCAATTAATAATATGTACACATATTAAGTTATAAACAACAACAACAACGAAATTCAAAGTATGTCGTTCTTGAGTTATTATTGAGTGAGAAAAGGCACGCAATGAGGTCATACTAATTGTTTTTTCACATGAGTGTCTTGTATCCATCATGCTAAAGTGTAGACTTTGTAACATTTGTAAGTTCAAGTAAAAAAAAAAAATCTCTCTTTTTCTTTGTGTTTTTCTTTCTTTCAAGGAGTGTCCTTGAATTTTTTTTTGGTTTGGTGTTTGACGTCTATTTAATTATGTATAATATTAATATCATGGGTATTATACCTATACAAATGACGTCATGTTTTAAGTTAGGAAGAAAATGAAGCCTCTGTCTAATAATAATTATCAGGTCCTTACTTATACTTAAAAAGCCATATTCTATTTAACATACAAGGAGAAGTAGAAAAATGAAGATAATTATCCAATTATGACAGTCATTTAAAAAAAAGAAAAATGAAATCCTTTTTTTTTTTTCGTTCTTTCCTGTGCCGTAAGAAGTTAGACACCGACGAAATGACCCATAATTATCTGCTTCTCCCTTCCTATTCTTTTAAAAAACACCTCTTTTTTTGTTTGAAAAATATCATGGTTTTGATGATACAGAGAGTTTTTTTTTCCTTTAGTTACATACATAGAGAGGAGAGGTTCCACTTTCAGTAGAGCATGCCTTTGAGGAGTTATATCATGGTTTGAAGGAGTGATTATATGTTCATAAATACGTACTCACACACTTTTCTTCTTTGCCCCTAAGCATCATTTTAACGAGGCTTGTTCTCTCTATACATAGGTATATATAGATATATACGTTATACATATATACAATAAAAATAATAATATCACCTACAAGTAAATATGAATAGAAAGAAAGAAAGAAAAGAAAAGTTGAATTTTCACAAATTTTTAAAATAATTATATATTTTGAATATTAAAATTATTTTTCAATATTCACTATTATTGGTGGTATTGTGTCTTTAGTCTCTCTTGAGTTGTTACTTAAAACTAATTCTACATACATATGTACATATATACATGCTATTGGAAATGTACAAAAATAGAACAATGTTCAATATAAAATTGATTAAAAAAGCCTCCATGTTTTATGAATATATATATATATATATATATATATATATATATTTATTCCTTATAAAGTTCCTGACTATGATATATTATTATAATGCTCGTATGTATGTACTTATGCTGTATTCTTTTTTGTATTTAAATTTTCTTTTAAAAAGAAATCAATTTCACAAATAATATTTAACCTTTTATTTATTTATATACATATATTTGTTCTTCAATAGAATTCTATGAATGTACTTTTATTACATATGTAGTTATTCGTTTTTCATGTTGCTAAATTTTAATTCAATGTCATAAGTACAGTTCCAGTCGCATTTACTACTACTACCACTATGACTACTTAATATTATTATCATTATTGTTACTTCTATTACAAAAAAAACTGAAAAAAAAAACTACATGCTTGCTATTAAAGCCTTGACCACATTATGGTTATACCCTCATCATCATCATCATCATCTTCCTGGTTTATTATTGGTAGTATCATTATTTAACAGTCAAAGTGAAAGTTTTAAGGAGCGCCGTAGATAGTTTTGGTTTTTTTTTTTTTTCATTCTTTTGTGGGATAGAATCAACCTTGTGAGGAGGGCAGCTTTAATATCCTTGATATATGTTGTATATGAACGTATCTCATCATATCACATATGACTCCACTCCACTCCACTCATTCCGTTGGTTGGTTGATGGTTTTGTGTGTTGGAGAAGGAGAGAATCGTTATTAATATTATTTTACATAACGACGACGATGTTCATACCTATACCGTTAAAATATTATGTACATTTTGGAGTTTCTCTTTTCTTCTTATACATATTTATAGAATATACTTACTTACATAGACACTTGATGATGATGTGTTAGGGGGTGCTGCTTCTGCTGCTGCTCCCTTCTCTTGGTGCTGCAGTCTTTTTTTTTAATTTCTCCTTATAGAGGGCGCGGGCATAGTTACTCATTACATTTGAGCAGGTCACAACAAAAGCATTTTCTCTTTTTTTTACTTCTAGCTTTTGGTCAAATACTATACATATATACATACTTCTTTTTACATAATCTACCCATCTTTCAGGAGGGCATAAGACAAAATAGGAGAGGAAGGAAAGAAAAGGAAAAAAAAAAGCACTTAAAAAAAGATATAAATTATATTTTTCGCTAGTGAAGGAGTGTCATTTTTAAAAAAAGAAAGAAAAAAGCCAAAAAAGGGAAGAAGCAAGGGAATAAAATCTTTGTCAGGGATGATTTTTCAATGCTGGAGGAAATTCTTGATAGGCCAAAGCCTCTCTTGTTTTTGATTTGGCTAGTAATAAAGTCTTCTGTATTATAGATGAAATGCTCCAAACTAAGTGTTCACATATAAATACATTTGTATTAGTAATAATAATAATATAGATCTATGTATATTAAAAGTGTTTGATTCAGGAGTCCGCTCGCCCGAATTTACTTACTTTGGATGAAGATTAAAATTGTTTATATATATGTAAATAAACAAGAAAGAAAAACTACGCGGGAGAAACCAAGTGTATTTTTCTTTCGTGCCTCACGGCAGAAAACCAACCTTTATTTGAGTTTGGATACATTAGGTTTTATAAGAAAATGTTATCATAATGACTTTTCATCCCTGATTCACAGTTTGTCTCATGGGTCAAGTCATGATTATTCCTCCTATAAATTTTTATACAGTATACATGTACATTGTGTATGATGAAGAAGAATGTGAAATAAAGAAGAAGAAGAAAAAAACTTTCTAGGGGGGAACTGTCCTTTGTATATTATATAGGTATACATATATATATATGTATACGCTTTGAATCAGTGGGAATGTATGTATTTCTTAGCGTCTTTTGTTACTGACCTATTATTATTATTATTTTCATAGCGAATGATTTAACAGTTTTATTTTTCTTTCCTTCTTTTCTTCTTCAATTTATTGTCCCAGAAGGTAAAAGGAACTTAGTTATAATAATAATAATAATGAAAGAAAGAAAGAAAAGGAAAAAAAAATAATCTGATCACTTTCTGACGAAAAATTAAATGATATAATAATTCATCGGTGGAAAAACAGGTTTTTTTCTTCCTTTTTATATATATAATAAAATATATTATTTTAAAAATTGTATATATATATATATACATATATATATTCTATCTATGTACATAATAATATTATAAAGAAGAATATGTACATATTCCTAAGGGCAAAGCGGAAATGTATAATAAATTCGTCAGTTGTTTAAAAGATGAATATCTATTCCTTTGTACTGCGTTGTCTATGGATTTCTATTTGTATATTACTTCTTTATAAAATAATATACCTAATATTTTCTTGTACCATTGGAATAATAATAAACAGAACCATAGGTAGACGAGGCGACAAGGGAGGAGCTCCTGTGAAAGTTGATTGCAGGAGCTCTTGATTTTTCTACTTGATATACATATATTGCAATTGATTCTGTAAAAAAAAAGAAAAACATAATGATATAAAAGTTTCCGTGGGATAAATAATATATGTATATAAATATAGATATACGTGTATTCAATGCTTGTAGACATTTTTTAACCGGTTTTCTCTTTCTGTTTCTATTTTTGTATGTAATGTAATGGACAAGTCTTGAAAAAAAAAAGTAACCACACTTTCTCTCCGTATTTCATTTTTTTTTCTCTCTCTTTTATTTAAATACAAACTGGTCATTAAATTTTGATGTACATCGACTTAATGACCTTACCTAAAAATACATATATACATATATTTCTAGGGTTTCTGTTGGTATCTGGAGAAGATGTAGGTGAGGAAATCATGTCTATAGATGTCACTGAGGGAGAGGATGCCGTATTAGACTGTAGATTTTATTCCCAGTTCCTAAGTAATGATACTTCCAAATATTGGATTAGAAAAAATCGTAATGGCTATGACAATGTGGCCATTGGTCAAACTCCCTATGAGCATCAGTACAGGTAAATCTATTGATCTATACCTAAGACATTATTTTATAATCATGCATTCCCTTGTTTTTCGTTATTTCAGAGTTGAACTCTCTGATGATGGAACTTATAATTTGCGTATCATTAACGCAACCTACGACCGAGACAATGGCGACTTTGAATGCCGTATGAAAAAAGGTGGCACAGGAGAGACACTTCACTTCAAGTCTGTCAAACTCACCGTTCTTCTTGAGCCCTCTCCTCCAGAAATAATCATTGATGCCCCTTCTGTGACAGAGGATCAACCCACTAATTTAACATGTTCCTCCATCGGGGGATCACCTCCTCCAACCATGGAGTGGTTTCGACAAGGTCGTTCTACTCCTCTCAAAGCACTCTCCATTCCTGGAGATAATAAAGATGTTCCTACTAAATCCATTTTAACTATCAAACCCAATAAAGAGGATGATAATACTTCCTATAGATGTCAAATTTGGAATAGAGCTCTCAAAGAGCAAAACCAGCTAGAAACTAGCACCAAAATTCACGTTAACTGTAAGTTATTATTACAATTTAGTTTTTATTTCAATTCATTCATATGCTTTTTCATTCTTGTTTCTACAGATTTCCCACGCGTAACTGTTGGACCTGAAAACCCACTCAAAGTTGAAAAGGATGAAACTGCTTCCTTGGAATGCAAAGTGGACTCTAAGCCCCGGGTCAACTCTGTCAAGTGGACACGTGAGGGGCGATTCATCAACACAGACTTCAAACACACAATTCCTAGAGTATCTCTCTCAGATGCGGGAAGTTACCTTTGCTCAGCAGATAATAATCTGGGACGCGTCGGTGAATCCGAATTAAAATTAGATGTACTTTATGCTCCTGTCTTTAACTTGTCACGGAGTGTGGAAGCTTCAGAGGGAGAGGAAGTTAATATTGAGTGTCATGTATCCTCAAACCCAAGGCCCAGTTCCATTCAATGGTACAAAGAAGGAGATAAAGACTTTCTCCATAACGGTCGCATCCTGACTCTCAACTCAATCACTGCCTCTGATGATGGTGAATACATTTGCTCAGCTACGAATCGAATTCAACCCACTGGAAAGCCAGAGTACTCAAGAACTCGGAACGCCAGTGTTATTGTGAACGTTAGACATAAGCCAGGGAAGGCTTTTATTTCACCAGAGAAACCAATCGCCGTAGAAGGGAAATCTATTACCCTTACATGTGGAGCTAATCCTCCAGGTTTTCCTACACCTCGTTACACTTGGTTTAAGGATGGAAATCAAATCCTTTCTGGTAGTGGAAAAAATCCTGACTTTGTTATTGGATCTGCTGACTTAGATAATGCAGGCAAATACGAGTGTCGTCCAGCCAATGAATTAGGTTCTGGAACCCTAGCTGAAATCAAACTCTTAGTATATCAAGCACCCAAAATTCGTACTCCGCTCCAGCCTACAATAATGAAGCGTGCTCGAGATACTGGTTTTCATAGTACCTGTAGTGCTGTTGGTAAACCTAAACCTAAGGTCCATTGGTTCAAGGATGGACGGGAAATCACTGAAGAAGGTGAATTTGCAAATCTTTATGAAATAACTACCTCAGAACAAGTTACACTTCAAAATGTGGCTGTGTATGTTCTTTCTACTCTAAATTTTGTTGGATCGGAAAGAATTTCAGAGAATCAATTAATGCCTACTGACCGTGGTCATTATACATGCCAATTCGACAATGATGTCGATAGAACAGAAACAACCATGCTTCTAAGAATTGAGCACTCTCCTATTGTCGTCCATAGACATAACAAAGTTGCTAGTGATGTCGGCAAGGCAGCTATTATTCGATGTCGCATGCAAGCTTACCCAGCTCCAAGGTTTGATTGGTCTTTTGGAAACTCCATCCTTCAAAGTGAAGTTTATGAAAGAAACGTAACGTCTTTGGATGATGACATTTATGAGGGGATATTGAGGATTTTTCCCGTGACGGAAAGTAATTATGGAGAATATAGCTGTAAGGGAGTTAATACTATGGGAGCACAAAAAACCATTATCAAGCTACAACCAACTGGAAAACCTGAAAAATCTACTAATTTACGTGCCGTTGATCAAGGATACAATTATATAACCTTGGCATGGGATGAAGGCTTCAATGGTGGATATAACAACACTGTTTACATTGTGCAATATCGTAAAAAGGGAGTTGACTCTAGTCCTGAGTATGATGACTGCCAATATCATCCCTGCAACCTAACAAAGGTTGAACAAAACTCTGCCTATCTTGTTCGTGTAAAAGCGAGCAATATACGTGGAGAAAGTAAATATTCTTCTGAAATACTTGTTCGTACTGAGGTCGATGTTTCTAAAATTCCAGCAGCACAGGATGTTCATTTTGAGAGATCGACCAGTACAGCCTCCTTTTCTGTTGGTTCGGATTCTGAAGATTACGCACCACTAATTGCTCAAGTTGAGCTTGAAAACCCTGATGGCACTTGGAAGTTTTATGATCAGTTCTCTTTGAAGAAATCCACTCAAGGCCAACTTCAAATTCAAGAGGAAACTATTAACCATGTACGCGTTAGACTTTGTTTGGAATCTGAAGCTATTCTATGTGGACCATATACGGATGCAAAAATGGTTAATGTTCTTGAGAACACAAGTGACCCTACTGCGGGACAAGGCGCATGGGTGATTGGTGTCATTGTAATCATTATATTACTTGGAATTGGAACCTTGCTTCTCATAATTAAGTGCTGCTTTTGTGGCCCCAAAAAAGGTCGAAAACCAGAGGATAAACTCTCTGGACGACCAAACATTGTTCATAATGCTCAACCTCCTCCCTACTCATTTGAGAACAAGGGCGTCGATACTCTTAAGGATGCCGACGAAGTTGCCATGAAGAACAATTTAGTGTATAATCCAAATCAAAATGGATATGAACAAGATTATCCAGAGCAAAGCAATAACTCTAATAGCGCCAATGGTGGGAGTGTCAATTCACAAGACTCCTTGTGGAATGTAAAAAATAATGGGGGAGGTGATAACTATATGGGTCAGCAGCAGCATATCTATGGATATGAACCAGCATCACAACAAGTTCCTCCTCAAGGGTATCAAGTTCAAATCCCCGGAAATCCGGACTACACACATTATCCTTACCCTGATGAGTATTTAAATGAAAGAAATAGACATTATCTTCAAAATGATCCTTATGCCAATCCTAGACAAAATTCACAGCAACGCATAGAAAGCGATTGTAAGTTTCATTGTTTGTTTATTTTGATTTTTTAAAAGTTGAAATTAAATGTTGTTCATCCATTGTTTCTTCATTTATTTTTAGATTCACCCTATGGGGACGTAACTGGTCTTCCAGATCCTTATATGGGACAATTTGAAGGTGATGAGGCTCCTATTCAAGGCACGCATGAGGGAGGCCAACCCTTTGACGAACATGATAACGATTTTTCATCACCTAACGGAGGTCGAGGAAGAAGAATAATTAGAGAAATCATCGTATAAATGTTGACATTAAATGCTTGATTGTATTACTCTTACGAGTTCTTTCCTAGTCCATCGACGACCTTATGTTGTTTTTCATCTCCCCCCCCCCCCCCTCTCAAACATTTGCGTTCAACCGTTTTTCATACATTCTGAATAGAAAAACCGTTCTTTCCAATACCACGCCATTATTATTTTTTTTTTATATTGCTAATTATGAAACAAACTTTTTTATATCTTATTGCTCAAAAAAAAAAAATATTTTTAGATTGATTCCTTCGCATATTTATATATACATACATATATATATATATATATATTTACGTTTCTTCAACGTTGTAAGTAACGAAATGTAAAAACAAAGAAGACCAACGAATTATTTTAGGAAATTTCATATAAAAAGTGTTTTCTAATTGATACGAAAAAACACAATTTAAAAAAAAAAGATAAAAATAAATAGATTTTATATAGCAAAATTAAACTAAGATCAATAATACTTGTCTCAGATCTCATTATTGTATTTATCGTAGAATCAAATGTTTCTTATAAATTATATTTTCAGCATTTTATATTATTATTATTATTATAATTTTTAATTTCTTTAGTGCGAATACATTCTATATTATTACAACAATAATATCAATAATTATAATTATTTATGAAGTGTCTATACAATTATTTCTCGTATTATACGTCTGGTCTTGGATGCCATGACTGCCAGCGTTTCAGTCTCAATTCCAGAGGAGTTACTGCTACTCTGTTGATCAGGTCTCATTGGTACTTTTAAATTAGGAGGCTTCCTTGGCATGGTACTGCATTTTCTTTTGTCAATGGAGTGATTGATTAGCTCTCCTCCTCCTCCTCCTCCACTTCCTCCAAGGAAAACGCCTCCTGAAAGAAAGGATTGATTGAGAGATTAAATTGATTAAGTGTGAATGAATGTTGTATTTTGAATCACATGTGAGGGAAGGTTTCTTTATCCCTCTTCGTTTAATATTCATATGTATATATGTACATACATATTAATATAAAAACTTATGACTCACATAAAGAAAGTCTCTTTATGTTTGAGATGTACATGAAACCATTACAATATTCATATGAAATCCAGGAAATAAAAATCTTGTCATAAGATTTTTATCATTTAAATACATGTTTAGAAAGAATAAAAAATGAAGGGAAAAAGTAGACAATATAGTTAGTACATTATAATAATACTGTGTAAAAGAAATAGATAGGGTTACTAACCTCTTTCTCTTTTGCCAAAGACGTCAAGATCATCACCGTATGGAAAGTAGGAAGCATTGTTGACTCGATTTATTGTAGAATATCGTGCTGGCGGACGGTCATCATTATTTAAACTATTCATTTCCTTCTTTTGATGATAGAAAGATGATTTAAGATTCCATAGAGATGAGGAGGGATCAAGGGAAGAACCCTCAGCATTCATTAAGTTGTTTTTCTTTTCATCGTAGAAAGAAGAGGCATTCTCTTCATCCTCATCCTTGGATGACTCACCCGAGATCCCTTTGTTCTCTAGTCCAAAACTTGAGGAGGACATAGTGTAAGCTGAAGGTGTATGATGATTGTGATTCTGTCGCTTAAAAGAAGTCCTTCCACTCATAAAGTAATAACATTTGAGCACAATGATAACCATTCCCATGAGTAGTACCAAGAAAATAAAGCTGATGAAGATAATCCAAGTCTCGTTGGGCCCTTCTTCAGTGGATGTTGTTGTCGTAGCTGCGTCATCCACGACGAGAGCCTCTTCATAAGGACCACAAATGAGAGGATTTGAAAATAGACAAAATCGAACTCGGATACTCTCGTAGTTTTGTAGCACAACATTTCCGTAATGATCTGGACCCAGGTTAAACTCCTTTAAATGTTTCCAAGTTCCATCCGAGTCCTCAGTTTCAATTTGTGCGACAAGTCTAAGGGCAAAATCGGATGATCGAAATGATAATATTTCTCTTGATTTTTCGAAATGAACTTTGGAAGGTCTTGGAATGCGAGATACGTCTGTTTTTGTGATTGCCATGACTTCGTTGGAGTAATTGCTTTCACCCATGAGATTGGCAGCCTTTACCTTGAAGAAATACCGTGTATTTTGATATAAATTCGTGATGTTACAAGGGTTTTGAGAAACACATTTTTGATAGCGAAAAAGCAAGAGATCATCATGTTTATTGTATTGAACAATGAAAAGAGTGTCATTAAATCCACCATCAAATCCCTCTCTCCAACCTAATTTAACAGAATTAAAGCCAACATCAATTATCCAAGGAGATTCTGGAGTATCCGGTTGGCTCTTTTTTTGTAACTTGATATTAGTTCGTTTGCTTCCCATAGAATTAATGGCACTACAGCTGTAATCCCCATAATCCCCTGGTGAAACGTCTGGTACTTTGAGGTATCCTGTATATTCATCCTCTTTCCCTGGACCCAATGGGTGGATATTCATTTCATAAGCGCTTTCCCGTAATAGCCTTTGTCTAAAAGACCATTCTATTCTTGGAGCAGGAAAAGCTCGAACAGAGCACCGTATATAAATTTTATCACCTAGGTCAGCAGCTAATTTATTGAATTGGTTTATCATAATTGGCGCATGTTTTATTTTTAACTCAGTTGAAGACTCCACCCGGTCAATTTCATTCTCAAATCTGCACACAAATTGACCTTTATCTGAAGGGAGCAAACGATTAGCAGGAGACATCCGCTCGGGGCCGACAAATTTAAGAACTGAATAAACATTAGTTCCACGTTCAGCATCAACAGGTTGCTCGGATGTGTAAATTTGGTAGACTTTTGATTCTGAGTCCCTGATTAGCTTGCCGTCTTTGAACCATCTCACAGCTGGTTTGGGTTTTCCAATTGCTCCACATGAAATCTGAAAATTCAAATCCCCTTCCTTTCTTATCAATTTTGGCTGTAATCGAGCAATCATTTTTGGAGCTTCGTAAACTTTGAGTGTGACACAGGAAAATGATCCATCTCCTAGATCATTGTGGGACTGACAGCAATAACGACCTTCATGACTCAATAGTACTTGATGCAGTGTGAATTCTTGACCACCAAAAATTGATGTAATATTTTGATTTCCTTCATCTTTCCACCAACTATATTGTGGTAATGGGAAACCCGGAGGATTAGCCTCACATCGGAGAGTGAGACTTCTCTCAACAACTCCAATCGGATTTCTTGGCATAATAATTGCATTGCCAGGACGATGCCGTATGTGTATTTGCATTGTACCATTTGACGTTCGAACTATTTTATCTGGGGCAATTGAAGAAGGATCCATATGATTGGTTGCAGAGCAAACGTAGGTTCCAGCATCATATGGACTTAATGCCCTGATTTTTAACTTATTACCAGGCTGATGAAAATTATGATCATTTTCCTTGAACCATTCAATTTTTATGGGTGAGGGATTAGCTCGTACCATACAATCCACGATAATATCTTCATTTCTATTCATTTCTCTTGAGTCGGGCAGAGTAATAAGAGGAGGAAAAAGAACTGAAACTTTGAGTTCTTCATGAACAACACGCCCAAGGCCATTGTCAGCTAAACACAAGTAAGATCCAGAATGCTGTATGTTGGCACGACCAATGTCATAGTCAAATGCTGTTGTTAGAATCTGATCTCGCTTCATCCATCTGACTTTATGGACCGGGGGTTTCGAGTCAACACGACATGTTAGTTTTGCTGATCCACCTTTGATGATTCGATATGGATTGTGGGGGCCAAGTTTGATTCGAGGGAAATCTAAGAAATCACGACATATGTATTATCTTGTAAACAATTAGCAAATCTGGTAGAAAATACTTACAATTGACATTTAATTTTATTGAATTAGTCAATTTCTGAATTTGTCCGAGGGCTCGATTCCATACTGAGCAGAAATATGAGGTTTGATCATCTGGTTTCCTGGGAATTATGGATAGAATAGAGTATGTAGGATCATCTTTATCCTTTCCTTTGAATATCTCTGCGTCTAGTGACTGAGTTCCTCCCTCATTAAACCAAGTAATTTGAGGGGTTGGAGATCCTCCAACAGATGAGCACGTTAGATTTAATTGTACTCCTATAATAATGAAATTCCAAATGAAATGAAGCATTATTACAATTTACAAACCATACCTTCAGTAGCAATAGGAGAGCTTATTCGAATGCGAGGTGTAGAGGGCTTGAGCAAAACAGTTAACTCTACAGATTTAGAGTACAACTCCTTGAAAGAAAGTCCAGCCTCTTTGATGCGACATTCAAATTTTCCATTATCACGATTATAGGACGCATTAACGATGCGTAGATCATAGATTCCAGATTCTACTCGACTATCCACTCTGAAAAATGAAAAGACATTATTAATTGTACAAATTTATGAAAATGGAATGATCCGGAATAAGAAGCTTTTTCACTAACGCCACTATCAAATTTAAAAAAAAAATCTTAAGCAAACTTCATATAATGGCTTTAAAAATGAAAAAAACATCAACCAAACAACTAAATATCCGTATTGAACACAATTTGAAGGCAAAAAGAAAGAATAATATTTGAATAAAATATCAAACTATTTAATCAGTAATGAAAATTCCTATGAATAGGCTAAATTTTTAGAGTTATTTTTATTCTAAATGGAATGTCTTTATTCCATTTATTCCATAAAACTAGGAAAATTGAGTAAAAATAACTTATCCTTACAAAAGATATGTTTAACTTTAGTAGAAACAATATGTGAATTTATCTATGAATATGCATATTTTTAATTCATATTATTAGGGTCTGAAATATTTTTAATAAGAAGTGGCATAATTTTGATGGGTGGTAAAGGTTTAAGTCCTTTTATTTGTCGGTCCTCTTATAACATCCAAAAGCAAGGTAGTATTACCCTAAATCTTAAAGAAACATAGCTCTTATCAAATTTGGTTGTTTAATCCCTTAAGATGACCGACTTCTACAATCATGACATCAGACGAAAACACTCTATTCTTCTACATATATTCTATCTATGATTTATGTAATTTGTTTACGTCTGCAGTCCCTCGTCACCTTTCTTTGTTTATCATTACGTTTAAAATTGAAGAAAAATCATTTTGACGTTCACCAACTGTTTTGAAATAATGAATACCTTCATTATTATTAATAATAATAACTATTATCTTTTTATTAGTTTATTAATGTGTTGCTTTGGAGAGGGGAATTAATTCTCTTTTGCAGATGTATTAAGTTATTTTTTTAAAAGCAGATGTAGTCTAAGTTTTTTTTTTTTTTTTTTTTTTTGCATTATTTACATGGTTTATAAAAATTATTTTTAAGAAACACAACTGCAGAAAACTGGACCACCTAAAACAATAAAGCAGCATGAATATAATATAGAATATATCTATAAAATAACAACTTACCCTTGTGCATTTGATGACTAATTATCTTTGTTATTAGAGCTCAAAAGCATTCTATTATCCATCTTACCTCTGCATCTAATTTTTTATTTTATTTAAAACTAGAAGTTAAGTGCATATCAATTGTATCATCTGAGTCTAAGTATTACATAGTTATATACATATATGAAATTATAATGCATAATAATTCAACCTCTTCATTACTTACTTACATTCATAAAGGCATATGATTAATGCCCAACAACTTTAATTAGTTTTGTATAAATATACGCAAATATACGAATAATTAATTTTGTTTTTCAGTGAAACATTATTACATATGTTACTTGGGCAGAATATCTTTCCAAAAATGTATTGCTAGCGTTTGAAGGCAAAAGAGAGTTAGAAAAGAAACAAAAAACAAAACAAAATGAAGCAAACTTAATTACATAATTATACAGCAGGCTGTGTTCGTCTCTTGGAGAAATGAATTATAATTTTTATTCATTTTTAAAATATCAATTGACTTTCATTGAGACGTATATCTATACTGAAATATACAGTTAAAAACTTGTTATAGAAGTATTTTATAGCATTATTCTATAAGTCAGTGTTTCTGAACTAGCGGAGAGCTGAGTTAAATATCATTGCTAATTTTCCTTTACGCAAATATAAATAAATGAAGATTATCTTTTACATGAAACAAAAATTCCCTTCCTATACTAAATTTTCTTTTATTAATATATGTAAAACAAGTTTGGAGCTAAACACACTCTCAAACCTTTTATGTGCCATTCAATACTTAAAATTAAACTACATTATTTGTAACAGGCCAAAAAAAAAAAAAAATGTTGATCTCAGTCTAAGACCAATTGAGAGCCACTGCTCTGGACTAGATTTTTATCTATATACTAACTTTTTTGTGAGTGTGTGCTTTAAATGAGTATTTTATAATATCAAAATTACGTGACATAAAGTCAGTAGAATTGAAGCATTTGTTATGCATAAACTTTTAATAGTTTTGTTTTATTTTAATAAAAAATTCAGCAAGTAATTACTCCACATGAAAAAAAATCATCATTTCTTTGATGTTCTTTGGAGTTCAATCATTATAAAGAAAGGAGGAAAATATTTTATTTTTTTAAAGAAGGGCGAGCCAAAAAGTCCCTTTGGAATAAGACAGGTAAATGCTATAAATATAGGTATGTTATATATATATAATATTAATAATAAACAGGTAAAAATAAGTCCCCATGGGATATTTGAAAATATTTTTTCCCTTTGTTGTTGATGTCTTTTTCTTCCTTGTTTGAGAACATTTATAGCCCTCCTCATGATTAATAAAAAAATACAATAAAAACAATAAACAAGTGCAAAAATCTAATATTGAATTACCCATCAATCTAAGTTTTAATGAAGAAAGAAATTGCAGAAAGATCATTTTTATATTTCAATCCGGTTTTTAGGGTATCAAAAATTAATTTGGCAATTTGTTACTTCATAATATTTTTAGTATTAAAAGAATAGTAGGCTGAATAAACAGGAAGGAATCACGGCATTATCCCATTTACCATAATTTTTTTTGTCAGCTATTGATTTTTCTACCTCGTATTAATAGTGCTCTAAACATTCATGGGTTGAAATCGAGTTAACTTTTTTTATGTTGTGCACACACGTGGCTATCTTGATTGTATCTCGCAACCTTTCATCAAAAAGAAAAAGAAAGAACAACAACACTGCTAGTTAGTCCATTCTTCCCAATTGTGGAATTATTCCTTATTTTTGTCTAGATAATTGTCTCCATCTTAACAAGAGTTTACTCGAATTCAATCCTTTAGCATTCAGAACAATAATAAGGAAAAAAAACAGTTTAAGAATTAATAGCTCATTAAAAAATACAGTTTTTTATGCTAGTATGGTGGCTTACTCTTGAATCTGACTATGACCGAAGAATTAGCTCGTTAGCAAGGGATTTAGGTCCTTTTTTTCTATCCCCTTTTAGAGTAAAGGATGGAAGATACATGCATTCAATAAAATTAACATAGTGGGAAATGTATTCAAAAAGATAGGAATGAATTAATCAACGATATCAATTTAATAAATCTCCAAATACATTTTCTAATATCAATCAAATTATGCGAGAGATATAAATTCCTATAAAACAGAGTTTTGATTAAAAACTTTTTCTAAATTATCTACATGCAAAAAAAATATATATATAATATATGTACCTGTCTATCTATCGTAGAAATATTCGCAAGTTGTTGTTTTGTTTGTTTGCGTAATAAATGTAATTGTTAATTAATGGAGACCTCTTTTTAAATAAATGGAGTCCAACTGGGTTTTTATATTATTACATTATTATCCCCCCCCCCCACCCAACATAATGTTCCATGACGTAACAAACTGTCAACACCTTACATACATAATTAAATATCATAATTCAAATTAGATTTGTCTACTTACCAGTGATGAGGACTCTATTTTTGCAATGAAGATACATACATTGGTAAGGATGTAAGTATGTAAGGTAGAAATATAGACACTTATATATTATGTGAATAGGAGTGGTGAGGCACTCAAGATGCAAGCTCCATATACATATGAATATGTATGTACATGCCAGAAGAGATTTTTATGTCTCATAATAATAATTCATAAAATACATACATAGTTAGTTAGTTAGAACATATACGTACATACGGTGTAAACCGTGGAGAGTGCATAGCTAACGAGAATCGAAAAAGCATGAATTTCTTTATTTAAATAATATGAGATGTATTTTGAGGGGCATTGATACTATCTAAGTGATAAATTACACTTACATACATACATACATATGTATGTATATATTCGTAGATATATGTAGATATCTTACCATTTTTGAGTAGGTACAGGGTGTCAAAAGTCTATGCCTGAAGATACATCTTTTTAGGTCATCAACGTTATAAGTACAACATAGAGAGACTGCATTGGAAAATGCATCTTTGTATCTACATACAAACACACATTCGTATGTATGTATATAAATTAAGATAATAATAATAATAATGTTTTGTTTATATTTAATCGACAAACCCTTTCAATGACTACATACAATAAATTATAACCATATACTTGAATGCTACATACAAGCATAAATATGTATATGTATCTTCATAATTTTACCTTATGAAGGGGGGCAGCATTAAAAAAAATTGTAAGGATCTATTTTGATTTTTTGTTGTAGAATATTGCTCCAGACTCATTTATAAATTTGTGAATAAAAGCAGTTACTTTACAAATAGTAAAATAATGTACATATTTATATATAAACTACATATATATAGTTATTGCAACAAATCACGTCTCCACGATAAATAATCCTAACTAACGAATCAAATTCATATTTTAACGTTCTAAATAATAACAAGAATTCAAATTGTTTACTAATCATTCATAGTATATCAGTTCAAAAATGAATAACAATTCTGAATAAATGTAGTTAATAATAACTTGGGCTCTGATGAAAAAAATGATGAACGCTCTATAATTATAATTCTTCTTAATTATTTATGTAAATTAATAATTTTTAGATAGAAATTTAGAGCATGCTCTTCACAAGCCGTCATTGTCAAATAAAAATGACGTTAATATTAATGTTTCTATTATTAAATGTTAAAGATTGAAAATTTATAATTACATACATATACTCATTATATGCAACTCTCATTCAACTATTTGACAAAGTATCGTTAGCGATCGGAAAATACCATATACACACGTGTAATAGTAAAAACTAAAGTCCAAATTTACTCAGAGAATAAATGAATTTTTCATTCAGTGATGAGTTTGATTCTCAAATCAACAACCATAACAGATTTATTTTATACAATCATAGAATAAAAGGCTCACATGTGTAATTACTGTCTTATTGTCTGAAATGGTTTATCATACATGGACTGATATATGATCTTATAAAGGGTAATAATAATATTATTATTATTATTATATTATATATATACCCATGGCAGGTGTAGAGTGATTCTCATCAATGAAATATATGTATATGTTGTACCTGGATATCCTTTATTCCCAAGGATCATTTCCAGGTGGTGGAACGTAGTTAGTGACCCCGTATAATAAGAAATACAATACAATAGAGTCGGTCAAAGTCTCAAATGAAAGAATCACGTCTCTTCTCTTTGTTTAATTGATCCTCATACCTATATGGGCCTATATTTTGAATTGAAGGGGAGGGTTACGTTGTTTTAATAATATATGTGCATACATTATTTGGTTTCAATGCGGTTACCACAAAGACAGAGAAATCCCATTTTTTTTTGTGGGGGAGAAAAAAGGTCCGACTTTATTTATGAACACTCAAATTGTTGATATACATATAGGTGATTAAATATCGAAAATACAGATCAAATAACGAATCTCTTTGTTTTTTTTCGTTTCTTTTTTTGTTTAAATGGGGTTAAAACATTATTTTAAAAGCTCAGATTTGTGTATATCAGGAATATTAATATGGTTACCTTAAAATACCAAAACAAATAAAAAAAAGATTGGGATGAACTACCAAATTTACCTATACGACATAATTTTATCTATTTTATATAGTATATGCACAATCATTACTTTGAAAGAAAAATTAACTTTTGCATACTGTCAACATTACCAACGGACTAAATTATTATTTGCATACACAGTGGAGAATATAAAAAAAGCCAAGCAAACATATACAATATATGGATGTTGAAGATAGTCTCAACTATCGGTAAGATCATGTTCGTTGGAATGAAAAAGAAGTAGTATATTTTAAACATAAAATATGTTATAATAAATTTTTTTTTGTTCCTTCAAGCACGAATAGGTTTTTCAATTCATCCAGTGGTACAAAACAATTTCCACATCGTTTACTTTGCTTTAAAAAAACCATCCAAAATCTTAAGAAATTGATATCATTATCGTAATTTAGCTTAAATGATAACCCAACTCCTGCTTCAAAAATTACGTAGATATTTTTTTGGAGAATCACTTTTTGCAATTTCTATGAATCTATTTACATAGTTATGATAAAAGAACTAAAATTATTTGAGACCCATACGTAATAGAGTCATACTTGATGTACCAGTAATTTAACAAACACTTTTTTGAAGCCTACTTTTAGGCAACATTTTATCTGTGAATCAGTTCTGATTGAGCTTATGTGTCTCTTTAATTAATAATAAAATATATATGCACATTATTCCAATTTCCAGTTATCACTTATTATGTTTAAGAGGATATGGTATATCTGTAGATTCATTAACGAAATACTCAAAAAACAGTACCCATCGTTCAGGAAGTTAATCAAAATGTAATGACGCACTATATTAAATACTCCTTTTTATTTTCTCAAAAAATAGAAAGGAAAGCGTATGTACTCATTCATTTTCACAAATTTCAGTTGTCATTAAAAGAAGAAAAAAAAGTTGCTCAAAAATCAAATTGAATTCTATATAAAATCACAGGCTTTCAACATTCCCTTGTTTATGCTACATATTTATATATAAAATTTCTTAAAAATAAAAAAATAAAATATCCATCAATCTACTAAAGATATATGTATGTACGTAAAAATAGGTATGCATATTTCTGGATTGATGACATAACGCCAAGGACACATCATGGGTACATGAGCAATGTATACGTACGTATGTATGTATGTATATTCACAATATGCTGAATCAAAATCAACAGATAAATTATACTATAGTCAGGTGTGAAATGATGGTCTAAAAAAACAAAGAAGGAGAAGAATGATAAAACATAATGGTAAATTTCAAACGATAGACTTTTCAAATATACATAGTATAAGTATATATATATATATATTATTATTATTATTATTTTCATTTTGTCAATAAATAAAAATTGTGGAATATAATTATCAAAATTATTTATGGGATTTTCTAAAACCCATAAATCTACTCTCCAAGAAATTGAGTGTCATTAAGTCTTAACTTCGTCCTACACACACAAGCAAATACATAGGTACGTATATATGTATGTATTTATAAATATAAAAACAAAACAAAAATAAATAATGCTTGAATGTCTTTATAGTAGTATAGGTACATGAAGTCACACAGAGATGCTCACTTCCATATAAGTCGAATGAGTGTGTTTTGACATTTGATTCTAAAATTTGTTTGCATGCAATTTACACGGATGAGGGCTAAAAAACAATAGGGAATCATAAATAACTCTAAAAAAGTATATTTATTGGGGAGCCAAACTCATTACAAATCTGGCAAATCAGTGTTAGAAAAAAAAAGTTATAGTTACTTTAATTTTACGAATGAGGTAGTAGTGATGCATATAGAAATTAAGAATGAAACGGTTCAGTATAATAACCGTGACCCTTAGAGTTCTGTTGGCTTGGATAAAAAATCATCAAAATTGTAGGTTCACCTTTCGAAATTAATAAATAAAAATTTGTCCTCTATAAAAAAAGTCATTAAATTTGTAGATCCTCCTATACAAAAATGTGTAGCGAACAATGAACTATCAGTCCGAAAATTGCAATTTGTACCATACCGTCCTAGTTCTATTAGATATAATTTTTGAAGATCACTTATAGAAAAAAATATTTCCCCTTTGGTAATGGGGTGTATAATTTCATGAATATGAATAAATTTACTTTCAGCTTAGAGCTAATGCCTTTGTGTCATGAGAACATGGCACAAAAAATGCAAATTGGCTGCAAGGTGTTTTTTTTTTCCAACGACTTATGTTAATGAGTGAAGTCCCTTCCTGGTTCCACCGGTTGTGTGAACCTTGATGTACAAATTATTTCTTGATTCATGGAATATCATGAATCATAGATACTATCAATATATCGACAATCTATATTGAAAAAATCAAATCAAAAATAAGAGTGGAATTTGAAGAATTAAGTTTTTTGAAGAAAAAGTAATTTCTAGTGTTTTTTAGCTTGAAAAATTTCATTCCCCTCCCCACTTAAATGCTAATGAATGCTGTTGTATCAGAAAATCATGGCTACAACTGAATTTGATATCAACGTCAAGGTTAAGGAATGTTTTTTTTTTTTGTATATTTACATACACATAAAATAACAGTTAAGTGCTGGAGTTTACAACTTTCTGTTTAATTGCAAGTCAACCTATAAAAAAATTAAATTAAAGAAAAATAAAAACTATTCATTATGGCAGTTCCAATTATGCACATTTCTTATGTAAAAAAGGGCTGATAATAAATGCCTTATAAATTCATAACAAAGTATCTACTTTTGAAAAGAAAAGTTTTTTCTTCTAAGACAAAATGTAATTAACTTTTTGCATATATGTATATAATATGTATACGTATTATTATTAAAGAATATAAATACTATACATTTTTTTTCAACATTTTGTCAAATTTTTTAAATAATTATTATAATTAATACTAGAATATATATTATAAAAAAAAGTTATGTAGCAGAAGTTAGGAACTGGATTCAAAATGACATATCAGTCAATTCCAATAATGTTCTTTGATAAGAGTCTTATATGTATAGCCATAAAATCCATCATAGTTATGAATTTACATCAAATTTTTTTCAGCCACACATTTATAGAGGGGAGTATTTAAATAGAATATGAAATTCTCAGTCAAACAAATATATTTCAACTTTGCTAATTTTTTTACTCATCTGGAGATACAATTCTAATTAAAATTATGAGTTTAATCATGAGGATATTTAATTAGTTTTGATACAAATTATATAATTCATGTCTAAAGAAAAAGAGAAAAAATCAAACATAGCAGGGGAGCGAGCCTTCCATCTTCTAAAAGAAATTCTCATTTTGTTGTTTTTGCTTTTTTTAATCATAATACCTATTTGTAGTTACATATTATGGAGGCATCCATGTACACATTAGTTCCAATTACATATTTACGTGTACATATCTACATGAGACTTCTTTACTCTACATAAATTTATTTTGAAAAAACAAAAACAAATTTGTAAATGCAAAATGATTGTAAAAAAACAACATTTACTATTAGTAAAATTCTCAATGAATAAAATATAAAAATAAAATGAAATTATATTTTTTTTGTCAAAAATAAGCTTCAAATAATAACTATAATCAGACATGCTTATAGCATCTATTTATTATTATTATTATTATTATTCCTCATTTTAGTCTAGGTATGTAAATATACACTTAAGTTAAAAGAATGCAGTGACTCTCATAATCCTATTTTACTTTCTATGTACATATACGACTCATCATATATAATATTACCCATAATGAACAGAGCATTGTTGTTTTGTGTACGCATATTAAAAGATATTTTTAATTATGGGACATGTACATATACACATGGTTGGAGACTCGAAAATGTGTGGCATTCCCATGTGTATAAAAATAAAGTACTTTTCTTCTTTTTTTTCGACTTTATAAGGCAATAATACATAGATTGTCTGTATGTAATAAATTATATTCCTTAATGTCCATTTATGTACATATATCTGTATCAGTGAAAAAAATAAAATGATTATCTCTCATTGCGATCTAATTGATCGGAATTGCCAGAGTAGAGAGAAAATTTTACAATGTATGTAGACATACTAAAAGTCACTAATAGCACGTGTCTTCAGTAGACTTTGTTTTTATGTAACACTGTTAATTAATTAAATTATAAATTCATCATGATTTAAGATTGCTTTTGCTTTGATGCCAAGTAAAAGGACCACAGATGATAATAAAAATTATTCTTTGATTTAATATCAAAAATTGTTCATAATTATTTCGTGCCTAGGACCAATTGACCACTCATAATAATTTCTGTTATATAGAATTACACGTGTAATTTTATTCTCGGAAACTTGTTGTATTTTTTCGGAGAAATGTTTTTTTGAAATTTTAATTCGTGACTAATGAGAGTACATAATATAAATTTGCAAGATATTATACTTTTTTTAACACTTTGAAGCATATTTAGTCTCTTCAAAAAACCTTTCCAAGAAAGATCTCAGAAAAAAAGAAGAAGTTGAAAGTAACTGTTTTGTGTCTCTTTGAGTCATATAATTTTTGTATTTTATTTGAAATTAACTTTTTATTTTCTTCAATAACATACATATCTACATTGTTTCTTACCTTTAAGCAACAAAATTGCTGATGCAAAAGCTAACCTGTCTACCACTTGAGCATGTATTGTATACGAACATATATATATATATATATATATATATACATACTTGTACATTTTGAGAAAAATCACGATTCAAAATGTTTTTTGAGAAGCTGGATAATTCTTTTATGACGTTTTATGCAAAATTTACATAAAATATTGTAGAGATATACATTTTAATTTTGGATATGACCATTTAAAATTTTTTGTACTATGCATACAGCTGCTTACAAATATAAGTATGTAGTAATCAAATCCTCTCAGTAAACTCAAATATTCATTATACATTAATACCTATAAAAATAAATATAAGTATGTATGTCTCTTATGGACTCCGAAACCGTGGGTCGGATCAAAATAAACATATATATTATACAAAAATGTAAGGATTAAATAAGGAAATATCGTAGGCTATTTGATATTTTATTTATAGACCAATTGTGGCCGAAAACAGATTAAAATTTTTTAATCGAGAATCATAAAATTAATCGATTTATAAAATAGTCTATTTATAAAAAAAATAGATATATACATAAAAAATATTTTGTGTTTTATAAAAGTTTGTCTAGGTGGATTTAAAAGTTCTCCATCTGTCTTTTAATTTCATTTTTTAATGGGCACACAATAGACATACAGCTAGAATATAGATATATATAAATAAATATTGATTAAAGATTCTTCCACATCTTGTACATGTAATTGCTTCATCAAATGCACAAAGCAAAGAAAGTAATTCCTTCAAATATGTATTTTTCATTTCAATATTATTTAAAAGCCGGCCATGATTGATTGATTATAATCTATCTTCAATCTACCTACACTGGGGGTCTATTCATAATTAAAATTGTCACTTGGGATTATAAATAATAATAAAAATAAAGATTCTTTCTATTGAAAGAGAAATAAATCTTTTGTACTCTTAATAAATTTAATTTCTCTTTTGACTAAGAGATATATTACTTTGCAAAAAATATATATATATATATATTATATTTTTTTTTTGTCAAATTGGCATTTTTTGTGTTTCCATAAGTAAAAAATTCCTACATCTTTTCAATAGATAAATTCTTCATTCAATTTGTTAACACCCTCTAGTATATATTTTTTTTTCTTCCATGATTTGAAAATAATATTACATTATTCGAATTAAAGAACTTTTCCGTACCATTCCATCACTATAAATAATATGATTGGTATACTATGAGTAAGGATAGAAAAATAAAAAGTTTTGTTCTTTATCAGCAATATTTCTTTGTTGTTGAATAAATTATGTTTTTTCACATTTTGTAGCTCAGCAAAATAAATAAAAGTACATTTGTTATTCAATTGGAGTCATATGTAAAGTTGTGTGTATTTGTGCTCCTTCATATTATGTGTGCTAAGGGTTCTTGCATGAAAAAAAGAAGAAAATTGGCTACAATATTATAATGGTTATATAAATTTAATACAGTTAGATACTATATCGATAAGGGAGAAACAAATCAAAAGACTTGCAAATAATCATTTCTTTGTCCAAAAATTTTCTAAATGACTTTATTCAATAATTCATAGTCCATGCGTCAAAAAACAACGACCAGAAAGAAACAAAGACCCATCAAAATTGTGTTTCAATATCAAATAGTATAAATGAACAATACGAATTTTCACATTTTCAAAAGTTATAATTACTTTCTATGTATTTATGAGGAGTTTTCATACTAAAACCTTGGAAAATATATATATGTACTATATACCTAATAATTGATTTAAAAAAAAAGAAATATATTAACTTTTAAATCAGTGATTGTAAAAGATGAATGGGACAAGGTAAATGCTCTATCAAAGTAAATCATAATTTCTTTTATCAAAAAAAAAAACTTAAATCAATAAGCCATTGAATAAAAAAAAATTCTTTCAACTTTACAAATTGAAATTTGTAGCTTATTTAAGATCATTGTATCCTTAAGGCAATTTTATATATATGCATATTTAGGCAAGTAGGTACATATTTTATCCCTTTTACCCCTTACCTACCCCATAAATTAAATATATATATATATATATATATATAAATATTTATACTATATATAAATTTAATAAATAAAACAAAAAAGTGACTTTGAGGGATTTTCACAAGTATATAAAGGACTAACCATTCTTATACATTTGATATATATATATATATTATAAATAAAGAAGGATACGCCTTTTGAATTTTTATTAACTATTATTTAATTATTATTATTATTATTATTTTTTTTTTCAAAACCATCAAAGGAATGTAAAGACACTGAAATGAACACATGAAAGGAAGTAAAAAAAAATATGAAAATATGTACACATAAAAACATAGATGTATAAGAAAAGATAACTTTTATTTCATTCAAATTAAATTTTATTAAATAGAAATGTGATTTTTATTTCCTCTACCTCTCCAGAACTTTATTTATAATATATGTACTACTTGAAAAGATACCTATACTATTATATACTCTGGACAAACATGCATAAGAAAATAGACCTTTGAAAGACTTGTATAGACACTTGAATAATGAAGCTCCAAGTTATTATATTGAATATAATAAGTAAAATAAAAAATAAGTCAATGAACCAGTGAGTGAGTATGTCTGTATGTACTCTCTTAATACTTCCTTTGATGAGAGCCCGCATAAAATAAGAACTTTGTCGAATATAAAGAGCTATTTTATTTGTGTAATGTCATAAATATATTTTTTTTTCTTTTTTGCACATGTAGGGAAAATGTGAACTGAAAATAATCTATACATATACAATATAGGTATGTATTCATACATATATGTTAATTGTTTATACGCTAATCAAACATTCGTTTTATTGCTAAATTTGGTGGAAATAAATGCTTCTTCTTTTTAGAAGTAGATTTTTTGTTGATACTGCAGCTTATAAAAAAAAAAACCAAAAAAAAAAAAAAAAGCGGTTTCGGTAAAGTAACTGTTTGAACAAATAGGCTAGATTATTTATTTACATATTATGGAATTTTTAAAGTCATTATATATTTTAAAAAAACTTCAACTAAAACGTATAATTAAATATGATCAAAGAAATCTGTCAAAGGTAGTATGTAGGTAAAAGGAAAGATTGATTCTTTTGTAAAGATTTAATTATAAAAACAGATTATCAAATAAAAATGTACATATATGAGTTAAAAAAATCAAGAAACTCCTTAACTAAAGTTCAATTTCCCTAAAGCAACAACATCTAATATAGTCCTTTTGAGGCCTTTGTTGCTCAAAGACATTTAAAAGCATGATAATATTTGTTGCTGAGAGAGATAACTATTTCATGCCCAATAAGATCTAGGAAGAGGGACAAAAAGTTATAGTATATAATTTGAGTTCTGTGCTGTCGTATTACAACTTCTTAACCAGGAAGCCTCTTCACCTGTCAATAAAAACATCACTTAATAAACATGACCTATTTTATTTTTTTCTAACCATAGCTTTGAGGGTTTTTTATTCCCCTTCTTCAAATATGTAAAATATATAGATAGACTACATAACTTTATCTACATATATGTACACAAAAAGTCTCTATACAGGAGGAGAAAAAAAGTTAAAGAATACAAAGTCAGAGTCTTATTAATATTATTATCATCTCTCACCCAAGACGATGTATGCATGATCATGACTTCCAGGCATAGCCTCTTATTATCTTTTTTTAGAATGAAGGAAATATAATGCTTTGAATGCTTTTTATGTACCTACCCAAAGAATTTTTGTAATTTTTGAAAAAAAAAAACCTTCAAAAATCTGTATTCAAAAGCATACAATCTGATGGATCTTCTTTAGTTTTTTTTTTTGTTGTTGTTATTGCTATTACCTTCCTTACTTAATAAACATTCATATCAGTCCTTAAATTGATTTTGAATGATTTCCTCAAGCAAGTTATTAGTATAAAAGAAATATTCCTTTAAGTCATTAGGTGAAATATATATATATATATATATACTTTCTGAAGAAATAAAAAAAAATACTGACCCTGGAAATTTAATGGATTGTATATTTATATGTATCTACTTATTACTGGGGAGTCGTTACGTACATACATACATGTGGATTTATAGAAAAATAAAAAGCTTTTACCAATTTTTTGCAATATTAGATTAACTAGGAATCAAGTAAAATAAACATTTTCTTCGTCAAAGCTTTAAAATAAAACAAATACATTTGTATAAACCTTTGAAATGACTTTTAATAACATTTTCTTCAATTTAAAAAAAAAAAAATCCTATCATTATAAACAATAAAAGTACATAGTGGCAATTATTCAGCTCTTACTTATAAGTAATATATAAGTACATAAATAGGCCTTTTAAAACTCTGTACGATTAATGTCTTTGATAGTTAAATAATTTTATTCTGTCATTACATTATTAATGATGATATAAAATGATATAGGCACAAATATCTATTACTTCTTGTTAATTGGACTAGTGATGTATCTATAAAGATAAGTTCATGGTTATTGCATCACCTAAGACGTCATTATTCAAATGTATGTTAGTTTAAAAGTTTAAAAAGTTGCATTTTGGAGTAAAAAAATTGGCATTTTATTAATTTAACTAGAGACAGCCATTATTCAGATAAAGCATTTAAGTATTGACAAACACGAAATCAACTCAAATAAATTGTAATTATTGAAGCTTTCATAATAGGTGCATATCATTGGCTCAACATAGGAAACCATGAAATCAAAAACATACCTATGAAGGATGTACATACTATTTAAAATTGTTTTGCTTATGAATAACGACACCCCTGGGCTAGAAACCGTTACTCATAAAAAAAACCCGAATTTTTAATATGTACATTCATATTTCTTTCTCTTCTACTCTTATTCTTTTAATCAGCGTCATCATCAATGCATGTATGTATGTACGTATAAAACAAAACTATAATACTGTGCTACACTATGTAATGCTTTATACACATTCTGTAAACGCATAAATTAAAAGAAAGAAAAAAGTCAACATTAATAAATACATATAAAAACTTGTAGAGCAGAGTTATGAACAAAACGAGTAGAGAGAGAGAGAGAGATAGAAATAGGTCCAAATGGATTGTCTCCTAGAATCCCATTTTCTCAGGATTTCTCGGGGCTTTACACTTGGAAAATATTACCGAGTAGTCTTTTCTTTAATTATTTTATAATGTACATATGTGAGCTTCCTTGTTAAATATAAATTATGTTGTACAAATAATGTGCATCAACAAATAAATGATGCTCAACGAAGCACCAAAATGTTTCAAATTCTTCTTAACGCTTCATATATCTATCTATATATATATATAACAATTTGAGATTTAATTTATGTTGCTGGAACAGTATGAGGTGTCTCATATTTATATTAATAAAATGAGTTGCTATTATTGGTCTTATGTATCATCTAAATACTTTATTAGTAAGTAAATACATACGTATTGAAACAAATGTATATTTACCATTGTAATTAAACAATTATCCGGGTAGTGATGTTTCTCAGTACAATTACGTTAAACCCTGGGTAAGACTAGTTTAAAATATATATATTTCCTTCTTCTTCAAATATATAATAAATTACTTAAATTTTGTAATTGGTATCAGTTACTATTTCATCTCAAAGTAGCTCAGAATTCCGAAATTTAAAAATGAATTACTCAGGATCTTGCCCAAGAGCAATTTCCCATAAAAATAGAAACAAACCCTAATTATCTCATCAATATAATATGTATGTATTTAATAAGGTAAATAATTTAAAAAAATACTGGTCAAATTGGCATTTAACTCGTTTTCTCTAATGATATTTCCCTCTATTTATGTATTTAGGTAGAAATGGAAAGTGTTTATTTCTACCTAGAGTACTTATTTGAGTACTGCAATGCTTAACTATGATGGATTTAATTCTATATACGGGTATGTTGGAATATTAATAAAAAGCTAAAGTATAAAATGCAATAATGGCTAAAAAAATAAAGGAAAAAAGAAGAATCAAATAATTATAATTATTGCTAAAGCAATGAGGAACACATGGTTTTATGTATGTAGTTAGTTAGATAAAACATTCTTTCTTGATCGTAATAAATGACCTCTTTGAGAAGAAATGCACCTCTACTTGAGCATAGGTAAAAACATTTCTAATCAAGAACAAATTAATGCAAGGTTATACATATATATATATATATAGGGTATATATACATAATATATCCAAACGTTTAGTACTGTTTTTTTTTGAATAATTCATTAGAGTGATTTAATTAATGCATCAGAGCCATATTGCATGCACCTTTTATAATAAAAGTAACATAAACTGATATTCGGAACAAATTTTATTCTTTTTCCTTTTCTATATACATATTTGACTCTGGATATTGAATCATTGCCAGTGGGTTGAGTTATATAAATAAAATGTTGATACAAATTTCAAAGAATATAACAAAGGGGAAAGGGAAAAAAACCATAAAAAATTCATAAATGGCTTCATTTTTGAATGCTCTAATAAAGTATATAACGTACATTACATGTTCTATATCTCATACATCTATTGACTATTAATATATAGGATGAGTCCTTTGTTCGTTCATTAGTTTGATCCAGCGTCACGATCAGCCAGGAAAACTAGGGGTGTAGGGTGAACTAAGGGTAAATTGACCTAGAATAACCTATGTTTTGTCGTCCTCCAAGGTTGCTTGAGATCGTTTAAGGCTAATTTTTAGGTCAAAATGTGATTTCAGGGCATAAGAAGCCGGATTTGAGGTTGCCTATAGTTTCAGAAAATGGTCAATTTAGTGAGTTTGGGCGAGGCTCAAACATCCCTGAAGGATGTTTTGATGTTTCCCTCCTATGTTTCAGCAGTTACAACGGTGTGCTACAAGCCTCTGTTTTAAGGCTAGTAGACATTTAAATGAAAAAGGACACCGTCCACTCCTTTTCAGAGTCATCAATCTCTCAAGGAGCACAATATGCATACAACTTTTATGCAAACAACACGACTTGCTATATTTAAAATATGTTCATACATACATACATACTTTCATAATATGCAATATCCATAAACAGATTTATAATGGATATAATATGTAGTAATTTAGATATATGTACATATATAAAGCTAAATGATCATGTTGAGTGGATTTGATATGCTCATGTATTTACATATACATATATTGTTGAAGAGAGAAAAATATACGTATCAAAAGATTGTATGTAGAAAAAAAAGGGAAGATCATTTTAAGATCTTATCAGAATATCTGATAAAATTTTGTTAAAATCATTTAACATACATGACTACATATTGTTTACATACATTGGTAAGTAAATAAGTGCTCCTAGGTACATATACATATATGTATGTATAAAAGATGATGTTGTTATGAAGAGAGAGGGAAGGAAATTATATGAAATCCCCCAACTCACTTAGTATTTAATTATATTTTTTCCTTGTGAATGTTTTTTTTTCTTTCTTTCTTCATGAAAAATTAATAAACAAGCGTTGTTTACCTCCTTTTTCACCCCTATGTATGATCATATTACAATTTGGTTAAGCCACATAAATACATAAATTAAACAAATGACACTTGAGCACCTTTTTATTCAAAAGATTTTCTCCCCATTTAGGATACATACATAGTATTACATATATGTAGTGAGTGAATAATTTACCGATTTTGACTTGCTTTGTATCCAATAAAACGAGAAAAAAGACAAACCTTAATTAAAAATGAAAAAAATAAATATCCAAAGTTGTATGTTGCTCATGATAATTTGACTTGCTTCAAATAGATTCATGGGCTTTTATAAGTTTTGGACTTCTTGCTTTGAAATAACATCATACAAATTTGGAAAAATCACTACATTAAAAAGTTGTTTTTTAGAAATAAAAATAAAAATTTTCTGTTATCTTAGGGATATTTGCGTGTTAGATAAAAAAGTTATCTCAAAAATAAATAAACTCATGCAATGTACATTAATTTCGAACACTTCACATCAAAATCGATTATTTCCAGTATGTATCTATGTGTACACGAGCCAAGAATTAGGCTCATTTTGTTTGGATACAATCTACAATATTGGACCTAATACTTTATTGTTTTCTAGGTAAATATTGAAAATAGTCAATTTTGAAGTGAAGGATTTGAAATTAGGTATACTATGTTCTAATTGGAGCTTCATTGATTTGGATTTTTCTTTGCAAAAACAAACAAAATCCACATATCTAATTAATCGATCGATTTTTTACTAGAATAATGTAGCTGTTTTATACAACTTTCAGAGTTTTAATAACTTTAAAAAAAAAAATCAATTCGATTTAATTCACTATTCATATTTTAAAGACCTATAAGAGCAATATAATGCCGATTATCAACTATTCTCTATAAGATGCAATAATCAGTAGAGCTCTAGTTTAAAAGTTGTTTGAAATTAAAGTACTTACTCAATCAAACTTAGTGTGAATATCTTGTACGTGTTCGAACTGCGAAAACGCTGCATAACTTGCTTATCCATTTATGTGTGTGTAGTAGTATTCAAATATTGGAAATAATAATAATTGTGCAAACATTAATGAGATATTAAATATCTATTACAACCATGAAACCTAATATCCACTCATTAAACGGCTAGATATATATTACACACATACAGATAGCATGTCAATTTGAAACTTTTCGCAATACAAATAAAATAAAACTCCTCCAAAAAACTCGACAGAGTATTTATTAATTTTGATCATAAACATTTCAACAAGATATTTTCTATTCCTCTCACTGTTTTTGTTGTTAGTAAGAGCATGATAATAATAATAATGAAAAGAAGCTACTAATTGGTGCTTGCATTTGGTGATTGTCACAGAATGTTGATTTTATTTTTGATAAGAAAAAGTAAGAATTTGTTCGTTTTCATTCCACTTAACAAATTATAATTGATTATTAATAAATATTTTTATGCCTCAGTGAGAAGATGATGAAACCCAAAAACAACCACAAAAAACAGTAGTATAATAATAAATGTGTTAGCTAGCCTCTTTCCCTTGAGTACACTTTCTAGATAATATCTACTTTTTTCTTTTTTTAATAAAACAACATTATTGCAAAAATGGATCGATCTAATTGTCTAATTGATACGTCATTTATTTATTTCTATTGCTTTTAAAGTCAAGCCATGTACAGGTAGATTCATTCACAAATATACAAAGCTACATATATGTATAAATATATGTTCATGCCTTTTATGAATAATTAATGTGGGAGTAAAACGATGACGACGACGACCCGTGGAAATCAATTAAGAGAATGCTGCTCTCAATACCTGATTTTATCCAATGCACATATCCAAATATGAAGTTTAAATATGTACATATTATAAATATATATATATATACGTATGCAGACAGTAATAACTTAATAAGAAATAATAATTAAGATATTATCGAGCTACGAGTTTACGTAATCAAACATTTCCTTTCCCTTAGTCATCATTGTCTGAGATATTTGTATATGTATGTATCTAACTTCTACTTCCACTTAATTAATTACCTGCTTATGTAGCTTGTATGAATATACAATATTCAATAAATTCATAATACAAGGGTGATAACTCAAAAATACCTTCAAAAAAATCATCATTCACAAATTCTATCTTTGCCCTACATAAATATACTTATATGTTATATATGGTGAATCTCTTAAGGCTACTGCATAATTGTAAAATCTGTACATTCATTTAGGTACAAAAGGACAAATAAATATTTTCCATGAATTGACAACTTTATTTATAATTAAGTTTAACATATGTTATAGTGCATGGATACATAACCAGTAACATGATGTTGGTCTAAGAAAGCAGTTTAATACTAAATCATACAAAACTACGATAATGTTTTTATAACTGTGTGTGGGTTTTTTTGGTGTTTTTTGTTTGTTTGCCTTTTGCTAAGTCATTTATGTATAGAAAACCCTTGTGCATAATCCCATGATACTCTCATGCTAAAAAAAACCAACTATTTATGGATTTCTTGCTAGTGAAGAACAAACGTAATGAAGGTATTAAAATCTTTTACCTGATTCATTTATAAACAGCTATTGATGAGATAAAAAATTATTAGTTGGATATTGGAATACTATTTTTCTCTCCATCAAAAGTGCTTCTTAAGGAGCGAAAATAAAACCAGTGTTGCTTTCACTAAAAGGGATTAGATTGTCGAAATAAACAAGTAATAAAGTAAATTTTGTTACAATATTTATCTAATAATATTAGATTATTATGAATTTATTCAGACTGATTACTGAGGGGTTCAAAAATTGATAACAGGATTAATCGGTCGATTTTGAGTTGTCAAATGAGCCTTTGAGATCCCGGTATAAAAAACCTTACTATAACCGAAATTCGGCCTCTTAAATCAGAAGTTTCCATAGCACCATTGCAAAGAATATGAATAATTAATTTAGCAAGATTTTGAGAAATGAATTCATGAACTTTGCTTCTGAGAATTTTCAATTTGACGCTTCAGTTTTATTTAATAGTATGGTCACACATATGATTACATTATAAATAGTAAATGACAGTTAATATTGATGGTACAACCCTACAATCACATAAATTATTTAGAAAGTCAAAAACATTAATAAAAAGTCAAAGAACTTTTAGAAATGGCCGTTACAGAGGCCACATTAGTGTTTTCAATGATTAAAGTAATTAAACACTTCTAAAAATGTTAATTTCTTTTATTTATTTATTTTTTTAAAAATGGTCATTGTTTTATAGGGAGGAAAATATCGTTTACAATCGGCAACTTGATCTATAACGAATTTGGTTGAAGTTGCCCTAAATTGGTCAATTTAATCAGCTCGTTGATATATAGGTCGAGTATATGGATATTCACAAACATTGAAATGTTTTTTTTTTTTTTTTTTTTTTTTTTGGGGGGGGGGGGGGAAGAGATTGAATACAATTTAAATATTTTCTTTCTATTTATGTACTTTCATAAATATGTTGACAAACAACAATAGGAAAAAAAATCCTATTTATTAAATATAACTGCTAATTTTTATTATATATATATTGTACGTATGTTATCTACAGATCCTTTTTCTCCAAAGAAAAGAAAACAAAAGCATAAATCAACATAAAATCCTCACTCTAATTTGTCACGAATGATCTCTTCTTGATGAAGAGGACTCTATTCAAACTCAATTATAAAATTAAGGAAACCCAATTAACAACGGAATAAAAGTTACAAATAAGTATGGTCAAAAGTTATAAAATTGTCAGTTCATTTAAATTTTTTTAAAAGGCAGCATCAAATTACAATGTATTAAATTATACCTATAAAATTACCTACCTTTGAACTTAATTATGATTAGCACATATAAAGAATACAATTAATTGTTTGGCTACAATTGTTTATTGTTTTTATTTTTGCTTTATAAGTTTTGATATCATACACAGTATATATGTATACGAAATTTTTTCTCCCTTATTCTCTATGAATATGTAGATTCAATCCAATATTATGATTCTATGTATATTTGTATTTCGTTTCTGTACAACTTTCTATTAGAAATACATTTAGTTCCATTAATATTTTCTGCTCAATAACACGTTCCTTCCTAATTATAGATCAAAAGATGAAATAAAACATGGAATTAGTGAGTCCTTTGATGCTTGTAATCACTCATAAGAGAAATGAAGTGAATATACAATTGAGAAGGATTAAAAGAGTCATTAGTGGTAAAAGAATAGCTTTAAAATAATAATAATAATAATAATGAACGCAACTTTTTTGTATGTTAAGGCAACTAAACCTCATACTGTTTCTTTTATTTCAATTTATTTTGAAACATTGATCTAAGAAATTAGTAGCTGATATATTTAACTGTTATATCAGAAAGTTTAGTCTAATTAGTAAATTTTATTTGTAAATATTATAAATAATTTATGGAATAAATTATTCATTAGTTGGTTCTAAGAAATATATGGATTTTATATTCAAAATAAGGACTAAATGTGATTAATATTCTTAATGGCTTCCAGGAAAATATATATAATTTTCTAAGAAAGAGCTATTTAACCATTTCTTTATTTTTTTTCGTGTTACATATTAATGTATTTGAATGAATCGATAACGCAAGAATTTTAAAAATAAATAACAACAAAACCTTTGACTTACGAATAATTTTCTTGGAGTGGACTAGGTCCTATTGCAACATTATCCGTTCCATAGCGATTAGTTCTAATCCAATAAAGTGTTTTGGCCCTATGAGCTAGACCTGGAGAAAATCGACACTCTAATTGAACATTCTCTTTTTCTAAAACATCCATTGTTTGGAGTGCTTTATTCAAGGAATCTACATTCCAAACACCTGAAGAAAAAAAAATAAAGAATACATTTATAAAAACATATCAATAAATTATATATATTTAAGTACAAAGGTAACTGCATCCGAAATGAATAAGAGTGGCTGTTTATATTATATGTCTATGTAGATATACATTAAATTTATATACCTTCCTATCTGTTTATTTTTTTCTTTGTAAGATAAGAAAATTCTCTAAAGGGAAATTTAAAATATTAATGTAGACGTAAGTAAAATGAATACATAGAAACAAATTTTTCATGTTGAGTTATATTTATATCCTAGGTATATAATTAAACACTTTCCTCATTTAAAAAAAAAAAATATAAAAACAAATATACGAAAATACAAACTTAACAAAATTCATTAGGTATCTGATTTAACCATGTAACAGATTAAAAGATTTGCACTCTTCTTTTTAAAAAGAAGTATATTTTATACATTATATATTTATTATGAACTCATACATACTTATGTATGCAGTTAAAAAGGTGCTTCACTACTTTTCTCAAAAATATGTGTAAAATAGAAAAAATACATTGATTTAAGTTTATATAATGTTGGAGATATGAAACAATTTTTGTCTAAATTTACATGGCCAAGAGACTACTTTTTGCCGCTATGGGTCGTTGAGGGTTCCATAAATTACTCTACATATAATTAATTCCGTAACCTCTACGAATTGTCAATTAAAATAAGATGGTGAATTCTGCAAAGGTAGGACAGATAAAAAATAGGTATCAATTTAGTTACTTCAGAAGAAACCTTTTGCATAAAAAAATTATCTCTTAGTCAAGAAAAACTCTCCAAGTTTTTGCTATTTTGTTTAAGTGCTTTGATATCTATTATTTCGGTAGCTGGTCTTACTATTATTTACCTGTTAGTTAAAAATATAGAAATTATAATAATATCAATATTTTAAAAAATGGAAAGCCCCTCTGGTTCCGTCAGCCCTTTAAATATATTTTGAAAAATATATTATATACTACGTAAAAAAAATTCCTCGGAAGGAATTTTGGATTATAATTCTGCATCCCTAATTTATAATATGGTATATAGGAAAAAAAAGGTAAATTACCACACAATTCAGTTTTTAACATATTACTCATCATTTAGAAGTGATATTGAGATGTCAATTTTTTTGTTAGAAAGTTCAAAACAATATGGACTTGATTGTTATATTTTAGCTATAATATCAATTTTGATATTGACAATTTTTCTGATCAACTATTTTCATTGATGGAGCAAGACGATGCAGCTCTGGGGAAAATTGGTCAATAGTGACTATCGACAAAATGTAATTATTTTATAATTGAAACAAAATCTAATTTAATCAAAAATAGAAGTTTCAAATAGTAAAATTTGTATACTTAATAATATATCTATATATAAATGGGTCTCTCTACTTTCTCGACAAAAGTATATTTATTTTTTATCTTGTTTGTGTGAATTTACTAAAAGTTTTGATGATAATATCGTTTGACTAATCAAAACAGCTTAAATTTGTTGTACTTTTGTTTAAAAAGTTACACCGTCAAGAAAAATAAATGAATACAATCAGTTTGATTAAAGTCAATATATGTACACTATTGGGTAGTTTTCATTATGTTCTTTGTGCCTACATCCCAAATAAAAGAATGTACATACTTCGGCTTCAAGATTTGATGAACCATATAAAAACTATTGTTTGTTTGTCAAAATCATTCTTTGTTTATTCATTTATTTTTTTAGGAAGGAAACATTTACTTGTATTGAGTCAAGTTTTTTTTATTTTGTTTTTGCATTCTACTCTTTTATGAAAGTGTGCTTAGGGTCAATTTATTTGTATAAATGCACTAATTTAATTTTTGTACGAAAGAAGAAGAAGAAAAAAAACTTCATTTGCAACAATGGGGAAAAAAGGAAAGAACTTTTAAGAGTAGATTAATTCTCACGAAACCTACGTAATATGTACATATATTTTTGCAAATATGTATTTATTTAAAAATGCATCTTATTTCATAGGGTTAATCTTTTGAATTCAATTTGTTATTTAACGAGGTTATATATATATAATATATGTTTCCATTGTTATTATTAAGGAATTATATTTTGTATTCAATTATATTGAGCCATTGTTACGATCATCCTTTCATTATTAAATATAATTATGTCACATTATTTAAAATGAACATGTTAGCACTACTTTTCTTGTAGGTATGTCTCTTCTTTCAAGTTTTTCTTTCTTCATGTTGAAGTAATGGATTTGTAAAATTTATATAGATAAAAACATCTTAATGCATATCTAAAACTCCATTAAGAGCACAAAATTCAAATGGAAGAGAATTACCTAATAGTTGAATATTTTGCGTTATTAAATAGCAATGATTCAAATTATCAAGAAATTTGCAATTCGAGATAAACATATCTATTTATATCA
This sequence comes from Lepeophtheirus nordmannii, assembly GCA_963680855.1. Classification (NCBI taxonomy): domain Eukaryota; kingdom Metazoa; phylum Arthropoda; class Copepoda; order Siphonostomatoida; family Caligidae; genus Lepeophtheirus; species Lepeophtheirus nordmannii. The sequence continues at coordinate 31,215,729 of OY804518.1, read as the reverse complement.
TTAATATCTATGTAATAAGTAATAAAATGACGAATAAAAATAAATATTATAGTATCACAATGTTTTAAAGAATAAATTCAAATATTTATTGTTGCAAAATGGACTTTTGAAATGAATGTTAAAAAAAAAAAAAAAATCATGATATAAGCATATCTATTAAGTACTTTTATTTTTTATTAATGTATTCATTCATTTACCAAATTTGGAAATTTGAAACACAAACAATGTAATGCACAATTATTCCTATGACATAAAAAAATACGGTCAAATCCGAATAAGAGCAACTCTTCGTTTACAACAAAAATATTTCTCTCATCTAAAGTAAAAAAAAATCCCATCTTTTGATCACTTAAATAAATTGGTGACCTTCACAATGAAATAAAATCATTTTCTATTGATCTGATAGATATAATAAACTGATCTATATGGTATAATATATACAACACTCGAATTTCATACTTCTATCAAAATTGATGTAACATAAAAGAAGTCTTTTTTCCTTTGTGCCAGTAGGTTTGTATAGTAAAATACATCCTACTGAATAGTAGTTTACTGTGTGTCTTGTACAGTAGTAAGTAAATCTCCCTACATGTATGTACCTTTATGGTGAAAACTTATTTTTATTTCGCAGAAAATGAGAATAAAAATTCGTTAATGAACTTTTTTTTAAACTATGATTAAAGTACATATAATATTATATGCGCAACATCAATAGAGTTCTCTCACCATTTGCAATCTTTGTAGATAATAAAGACAACAAGACTTACTCAATGCAAGGAGGGTGTAAGTACAATAACGAATAATAATATAATTTATTCTACTAATAATATAGTATAGCATACATAGATGCATAGACAAAATATTGTTGATTAAATATATACATAGTGTTGTTTATAATTCTCCAAGGAATTCTTTACCATAATGACTCTGTGAAACTCACAAAATTAATTAAATCTTTGGGTAAAATATAAAAACTAAAATTTTCCTCATTTCTCACTACATATAAATGTATATATGTACATACATCTAACAAACACACACTCAATTTAATACAAAGAGTACTACTGCCATTATATAAATTAATATATTAATCATATTTCCACATCCGGGGGAGCTGTTACAACATATATGAATTCACAGCCTTTTTTCTTCCTTCCCTTACTTTTTCTCTAACATTATAATCCCCTAAGAAAAAAAAAGTGACGGTAGTACTCTCCACCCTTACCATCACCATTGACGATAGTCAGCCCCTAAATAAATATGTACTCAAAATGTATACGTAAACTATAAAAACTGGCTCAAAATAGTTGACTTTCTTATCAAATGAAATGCTCTCAAAAACATAGCATTTATATATTCACACAATTTAACATGATGATGAGCAACTATCCCATATAAACACCATATAAACTAATTAGCCCATTTAATACACAAAATAATCAATATTAGGATATCAAGGTATAGATCCATAATTAAATAAATACTTCATAATAGGTAGTGTCAATATATACTATATAATAATTTAGGTATAATTATATACATTTAAAAAGCTATTAAGCAAATTTACTCCCTTGCGATCCTTTGCCCTATTATTTTACAACCCTTTGTGGCCAACTTCAATATATGTATTTCACCTACCATTGGCTTCAAAGTTATAAGTGATATATATATATATATATATATACATGCATATTTTGTTCATACGAGTATATGTATGTAAAATTTGTAAATTAATTGAATTGGTATCTCGTAGTCATTAAAAAATTGTACTCAATCGAATATAATGAAAAACTAACATGTAAATTGATATTTTAACTTTTTAATATCTGTATTTAGACATAAAAAAAAGAGTCCTTTTGAACTTAAAATGATATTTAAATAACTTTTTATTTTTTGTGAAATTAAATATTTATCAAATTTTTAGTCTATTAATGCATTTTCATCAAAATGACTTTCCTTTCACTCTTCTTTCTTCTCTCATCAAAAGGTCTGCTTTTTCACTATTAAATTTATTTATGCAGGTAGGTAAGTAACTCAATCATATTGCTTCTATATATTTATCCATTTATGCATGTACAATCATAAATTAATTATGATAATAGATTTGAATTTTGAGAAATTAATATACATATATAGTATATAAAATCCCTTTTCGTGAACTTCCAATCCTTCATCATGATTTTAATTATATAAATAGATATATTTGACAAGCATGAAAATATTTATAAAATGTTTGTTATTTTTGTAAGAGTTATTATTGTTTTTTTTAAAATACATTTTATTTATATATTTTACATCTCTCCAATTTTATGATTTGTACATAAATATTTAGGCATTTGCATATGTATATCTACAGTTTCGTGTTGTTTGGTATACCAGTGCCATAGATAGTAGTACTGGGGCACTGATACATTTAAAATAAATTGGTATAAAATTTTGGTCTCTGACGTAATAAAATAACAACATAAATGGTCTTTTGTAAAAGAAAAAAGTCATCGAACTTATGTACTAACCCCCCTCACCCCCTAAATAAAATTAAAATATCTTGCTGACAAGCTTGTAAGGACATGTGAAATGATAACATTTTCGTTTCATATGAAAATACCAAAACCAATTTTGATACCAGAACCAAGACAAAAATATTCCTATCGTTACATCACTAATGTAGTCATATTAATCAGAATATTTTGTTGGTCCAAAGACAAAATGAGCTTAATGACATTTTCGCAACAAAAAATGAGATATTAGTATCAGATATTGTAATTAAGTGATAGATTCATCTCTAATTTGATAGTTCAATCTCCCGACTCTTTTCATATCTGCAACTTTCATATATTCAAGAACTAGATCTGTTTTGATATTTAGAGTCAAGTAAAAAAACTGTTGATATTTCAGCTTTTTCAAAAATGTTGCAATGAAATTTAGTAGAATTTGACTTTGAACTAACGATTTGTGAATATGGAAGAGAGAATTCGAAAATTTTAATTAGGAAAAGGGATATATAACTCTCTTGAGTAATTATAATTAATCTATATCCTATTTTGTAACGTTCAGTCTGTTTACATTTGTTATAAATTCATTTTTGTTAAATAAATATATTGTTTAATAAATGAATATATATATTACATAATTCATAGAAAAAACTGCATTTAAAATCAAACAACTTTTTGTTTGTATTATTTTTGAGGAAATTAATTTATATAAAGGATAATAAGGCCTTCACCCTAATGTTGACTCATTTGTAATGTACATATATATATATAAAGTTTATAATAAAATAAATTTTTAAATAAAATAAGTATTTGAATTGATATTGTTCATTATTGGTGATGACAACCATAAGTAAAGAAATATTACAAAAAAAAAGTTTAATAGTTCACTACAGACTACATACATACGCATGCATATATGCAAAAATGCCTACACGAAATTATTTTTATACGTGAACATAAACACATATATATATATATATATATATGAATGTACATTTATAGTGCATAGTTTTTGAATAACTATAAAAAGCCGTTTACATATATGTCAATAATAGCTCTCTACTACTTATATACATTTCTTATACTTTACTAAAGAGAATGTTTTTTTCAATATTTAAATTGCGAAAAATAAAAAAAAATATTAGCAACAATAATATTTTAATAATAATAACAAGATGGAAAAAATCAATGTACATATTTCAATACTTTTAATAATGTATCGTTTTATCACGAATCGTGATGATAAAAAATTAAGCATTTTATTTTTTTGTAACTATTGACTCTGTTTGTATATATATTTATATATACATATATGTTGAGCTCCAAAATGACCTTATAAATCACTATTACATTATTCCACGTCCCTCTTTCATATTATATATACATACATATATATATTTACATATATAAAAGTGCAATTCTATCAGACCCAAATGAAAGAATGTTGAAATCTAATGGAAAATCAAATATACATACATACATAATATATATGTACATAACTTACATGACGAGTAGAAAGTACATATGTATCTAAATATTTTGCTCTCTAAAAGATCAAAGATACGGACATACAGTATATGAAATACTGTGAGAAGGTGTGGATAGGAAGGGAATAAAGAACTTTTATGTTAAATGATATTTATGAGGAAAAGTACATACACTTCATATATATATAAATATATATATGTAATGTATACAATGATAGAAAGGCTAAAAAAACCATAAAAATCCAGAAAAAATATATTTATACAAAATAATAACTCAATTCCTTATTCTGACTTTTTCTGCGAAACAATAATTATTTATCAACTTCTATTTCTAAATGAAAAATGAATGTTATTTTTAGGGAGTTTTATAAATGTATTTTTGTATAAACTAGGATTGTACATATACAAGCTATACGTTTCAACACGTTTAATTTAATTAAATTTACAATACAAAACATTTTAATTACAAACAATAGATCGGTGCTATTATCATTTCATTTTGATCAATTAATATGTCTCATACATCCCTTATTTACGAGTGAAATAACTGTGAATTGGAGTGGTAGATAAATCAACAACCGTAGGAAATACATAGGAGCTGTTGATGTTGTTGGGAATGCCATTGTGATAGATAACGAGTTTTTACTCACGTATCGTCATCAATCTGAAAGGCATTAACAATCAAACTTTATGAGAATAAAAACTCTTGCTCTCATTATTGTTATTTTATTTTATTTTCATCCCTTAGTCATGAGATAAAGTTTCCTTAATATTTCTATGGAGAATAAGTTCATTTTATTTTATTAGTAGGCATATCAAAAAGTACACTTCTAATAAGGCATTACTCTCGGTACACAATACAATATGTGACATCATTGAAAACGCTCTTTTTATAGATATATGTAAAAATGAGTTCTCTTTAGTTATATTGATTTTTTATCTAAAGAAAAGTATACTGCAAATGTTTTAAGCATAGTATATTCGATATTGCTTTTAAGTCAAAGTGTTAAAAAGATTGAAATAAAATATGAAATATATATATATATATATATAAATATACTTACAAATAATATTTCAACATACTTAAGCTTAGAACATTTTTATTCATAACCGTTTATTTAAAGTAGTTACCTGTAAAACAACCTAGTATGAGGCTCAACTGAGTTGTATTCAAACGAAATAAGTCTAATTATCTTCCAGAGTATAGGTAAATACTGGAAATAGTTGATGATTTCGAAGCGAAGTGTTCGAAATTAAATGCCGTTTAAATGTTGTACAAAATTCATATATTTACTTTATATGTAAATATATATTAGACTGTTTCTGAATATACCTCAAATCATGAGGAAATAGCCTTTTATTGTTAAGTGTACTTAAATTAGAAATTTTTACTTTCGATATTTACCTAAACAAATTTTGAATTATTTATATTCATTGCATATGTAGTTTATTTTTGCAAGTTCTCTCTGTGTTTGTATATTTTTATTTCTTTATTAAACTACAAGACCTTCTTTGGTTTATTATTTAGTTTCAAATAGTATAACCTTCCTGTATAATTTCCCAGAACTAGCAAGTTTGGAAAATATAATAGGAATATCTGGAGCAAAATGCATTTGTATTTCGTTTATTTCTTAACCAATAATTCAAATTCAAATTCGTATTATTATTTAAATATAAACTGAATAATCGATTTCTTTAATAAAATAACTTAATCAAACTACTATTTCTACAACAAAAATGCGCATAAAATTCAGCTGTCAGTGCGTATATGTGGGTATAATACCTATATACATATATTCAATATAATATATATAAATATTTATTATCCTTTCCTTATTCCTAATCAGATCAAGGGATCGCTAAGTGCTCAAAGATGAAAGACTTATTTAATATTATATATTTTTGTCATATATGGAATAATAACCCTCTCATGAGTGTGTCAGAGTGATCCTTCAAAAAGTTTAATTTCATAAATGATAAGGGTGGAAAAAATAAGATAAAATCTTGAAGAGTTCATCTAATTCAGTACTCTCTCTCTCTTAACAAAATATATACACATCTAAATGTAGGGAATGCTTTCATTTATCTACACATAGTACAGTCATACATAGTTACAAACATGTATGTATGTAAAGGACTCCCCCTTCGAGGATTCACCTTTTTCATCATTACAAAAAAAAACAATAGATCAAAGGATTTTGAAGGTAGATACTTTCAAGAGTCATCATTCTTTCTACAGAAAAACAAAAAAAAAAAAAAAAAACACTAGGTAAAGTATCTATATGTGACATACATATATGTATAAATCTTCAACTATAAATCAAAATTATAATTAATGAAACATTCATTTTTGTTTTTGAGGAGAGACAAACAGGAAATGCGGATAAGTTAAAGCTATATGTACAGTCATACATACAACATATGAAAGAATGTTCATAGGTATTGTAGGTACATATGTATAAGAATTCGCTCTTCATAGATAAAAAAATACTTTAAACAATTCGAAACCACTGGTGCAGAGGAGACATTAATTAAATATATGTATACATACATGAATAAAATGATAATGAAACTTTATTTTGAAGGACATTTGGTTGTGAGTATTATTTTAATTTTTTATTTGTGTTTACTTAAGTTTTTGGATAAGAATACTACAATAGATACAAGATTTATCATTACTAAGAAAGCACATAATATGTATGAACATATTTCATGCAATAAATAAACACTTCTTATCTCCAAATATCCAAAACACTATAAATTATTTACAAACGATTGAACAATACAAAAAACTTATTCTTAATAAGTAATAGGATAATCGTTTATGTTAGTATGCACAACAATTCCAAACATAGAGTTTTCTTAAGGAATATCAATTAAAAGAGAGGAAATTTTCAATGATTATAAATTCCTATTTTGTGGATATTTAACTGCTATTCTGGATATGTACCATACCTATATCAAATGAAAGGACTAACATGTGTTTGGAAGTAGGAAAAATGTGCAAATCTCCTCTGACTCAGCCCTTTGTCATAATTAAATAGACAAGTAGGACATAAACTAAACATTTATTTTTCTACCCATGATGTAAAGAATAATTTTATATTAAATTTTTTTAGAATCGATAAAAACTGTACAATTAAATGAAAAAACTTTAAGTAATTTATAGAAGTTATCTCATATAGCTTTCACGTCAGGTCCAATTACATAGTAGACATAATTAAGAAATGGCAATAGCTAAAAGAAACTTTGAAAATGAGTCTTTCAATCCATTAATTATGTTTATATGTATATATATACATAATTAAGCTCGGTGACTACTATTGCCTATCATAATAAACAACTTTTTAATTGGACTCGACAAGCAAGGATTTTTTTGGAACTGATACCAATTACTGAGGGGTTAAAAAACCGATAACTGGATATATCGGTCAATTTTTGTCAAATGAATCTTTGAGATCCCAGTAAAAATAACCATGTAAAAGCCAAAATTTGGTAACTTGAGTCACCACCGAATGTTTCTTCTCAACAACAGAGTAAAGCACATCAATTATATCAGACAAGATTTTGCGGATTTCCAAATTGTGCTTTCAGTTTATCTTATTGATTGTGACTAATGCTGCCAAAAATATAATTTTATACTAGTTTTTTTTTTTTTAATAATAAAGGACAAAGGAATATAATGTCACATACCCAAAGTCACATTAACTATTATTAGGGTCAAAAATATTAAATAACAATGAAATAACTTTCAGAAATGAATGCACTGATCACACTTGAGCTTTCTATAATAAGTTGATTAAAAACTTTTAATCTCATTTAATTTTTTAAACGAAAATTGTCCATCTCGTTTTTATTTTTTTTAATTAAAAAAAACGGTTCCAGTTTTTTAGGAAAGTAAAATATTAGTAATAATCGGCAACTTTAGGCGATTACCAATTAGTTTAAACTATCCAAAATTGGGTATTTAGTACTAAGTTTGAGATCACTATATGTACATTGAATAATTATATCATCATAACATGGTTAAAAAAGCATACTATTTATTCAAATAACTTGTAATATACTCGAATTCATCAACACTCCCGAAGTTACATGAACAAAAAAAATAAAATTTTACTTCCACTGTACCCAAAGCATAGGAGTCACTTTGTAATAACTTTGTTCTCCTATCATTTTTCTGAAATTCATGCTTAAAATAATCTCAGATCCTACTTATATGATGATCTATTTACATACCTCACATGGAAACTATTATATTTTTCAATACAGTAAAGTAGAATGTGTCATAAATTAGATTAAAATATCAGGATACAATTCATAAATATTAACAGACATATAATACCTATTAGGTTGTTGCTATATGATATGATAAAATTAAGTATTGTAAAAACTTGAGGAGAGGAGAAGGTGTACATTTGATATTAGTAAAGCATCTATTATAAATTATAAAAACGATTGGTATCATTGTTTGAGGAGTAATTTTGATTCTAACATAATGTATACATATATTGATTTAAAGAAACTTCTTTGCAAATATTTTTACACAATGTTTCTCTTTTATAAAGTCTTTCTATGTAGGAATGACTCTTATGCCATTTTTTCTTCTTAATATGTAATTCTTTTCTTTAGGCTAAACGTGTTTGTGTAATTCACTCTTCAGATTTTCTCAAACAACAGATATATATATAAATATATATTTCCTTCTTTTTTCCTTTTTTCCCTTAGAACGAAAGCTCTTATTGTCGAGAACGACTACTTCAACTTTTTCTTTCTCCATGTACTTACATGTGTATGTATGTATTCCACTTCAATCAACCTTTGTACTCACAGTAAATTGATATAATTTAATCTTAAGGAAGAGAGTTGTAAGGAGTTGATTTGTCAAATTGATTTTAGGGGAGACCGGGAATAGTTGCAACACTTTTTGCTTTTGGATCAATTACTGGGAGTGGATTTGACTTAGATACACCAAAACATTTCACAATCTTCGTACATCTGTCTATTATCGATTAAATTTATTAATAGATTATATCAGTTTGTAATTTTTTTCATAAATTACATTCGTCAAATATTGCAACTACCCCCGTGGCCGTGGAGGGTGGCAACAATTCAAAAAATAGAATTGGAGAAATAAGTAAATACATTTTTCAAGTGTTGGATTGATTAATTACATTAATTTTCAAATTATTATTGCATGTTAAGATATTGTAAGATTTTTACAATATTTTTTTAATGTGGTTATCTTCACTTCAGTGAGTGTACTTACTCTTACAATGTTCCTACAAAAAAATAAAAAAAAAGTTACTGTAACTCTTCAAAATCCATTTACATCAAATATCTCAAAGAAAAGTATATGAACAAAAATGTCTTATTTTTTTTTTTGGTTTGAAATAACCCTTATTATATTATACAGTTGAGGTGCGAATTTTATGGCTACAGCTATAACAAAAAAAAAGTTTAGTTTCTTGTAACTGTCTTCAGTATTTCTTTTATCACATTCCATCACTTCATGTCAAATGATTTATCGGATTTACATAATGTAATATTACATGTAGAACTCTATCGCAGCATCATTTAAAAATCAATCAATGATAAAATGATCTATATAATATGTGAGATTATTGTTTTCTGATTATCAATATCATAACCATATATAAACAAACATTTCGTTGTGCATCAAAGACTTAATAATGCATACTAGTCTCATTCTTTCTTTCTTTCTTTCTTTCTCAATACTGAATGACATTACATTGATGGCATCATCAATATTAAAATGTATCTATCAATATTTAATCCAAAGAACAACACGTTCCTTCCTGAGTTAATTAAAATGAATGGAAAATGCATTAACAATATACGTCAATTTATTTTGAGAAAAAGTTTCTTTCTTTCTCTCTTTTTTTCTTCATGTATTTAAAATGATCAATTTGATTCTACCTACCTTTATTAATGTATTATTATGACATATCTATCGTTATTAGAATGAAAAACCTGATGACATTACTTTTCATATTTAGAGCATTATTTCAACAAGTTTTCAACAAATCTCCTAGGATTATAATCATATAACCCCAAGCACTTTTTAAAATAAAACAAGGGGACTACAAATGTACATATATATCAAGCCGCTCTCACATTTTGAGTTATTTTGATAATTATGTATGCTTAGAAATAATTTTCCTACACATATGTATGTATATGAAAATACATATATTTAAAAAGCTTATTTGACAAATTCATATTTGGAATAATAAAAAGTAATGTTTGAAGTAAGTATTAACGCTCTATTTATGTACATTTTTTCTTATTCATGCTTCTATGTTTGTACACAAATAGGTATTTAGAGTTATATTTACTGTAGCATATATACATATACATAATATGTCCTAATCCCTGGATTTGAGTTACCCAAAAAATATTCATTAAAATATTTTTTATTCCTAATAAGAAAGGTGAGTTGAAAATAAGGCCATGGTCGCCAAATTATCTGGTCCTATATATAACTATGAATCTATATTTAAAAGCTATTTAATTTGTTGATCAATTAATTAAATTAATAAAAAGAGATCTAAAACTTAGAATAGAGCATATTTTTAATAGAGATTTAAGATAATATTTATTAAAAGATAAGGCAATAGATTTATACTACAAAGGATGAATTTTTATAAAGGAATGAAAGGTTATTTAAAAAAACATATATTGTTAAATAAAGAAAAAATTCACTCTATTTTTTCAAATTTTAATGAATCAGAATCAGAAGATTTTTATCGAATTAAATATTGTACATTAGAGTACATCTATTTTTCAACATTATTATTACCATATTTCTTTTATTTGTCATATAAGACTTCAACAAAAGCCACCAATAAATAAATATTCATCCTTTGGTACTGCGTATAGCGTGCATATATTCGTTTATTTTCGTTCATTTCTTGATAGAATGTGCAAAATATATTATTATTCAATATACTATTTCATTTATTTACGCCAAATAATAAAGTCTATTATGTCTATATATCATTCTGGACTACGAAAAACTGTACATTGTAACTTCCTAATTTATCTCTACAAGTAATTAGATAGAACATTTCCATGCAAACTGCCACTTTTATTGATACAACCGTTTTGATTAATATTAAAGTGATTTGACAAAATGAAATTTGGTGATATTAATATTGAAGAAAATCAGGGGTTAAAATTAGGTTCCTACAAGCCATTTAAAGGATGTTTTTTTATGGCTGAATTGACACAAAAAATTTCATTTTGATTGATGATAATGACAAAAGATATATTTTTAAGAAAAAACAAGAACATAAAGTTTTATATTTTCACCTGTTCAACTTCCAAAACTACTATGCTATTCAAAAAGTTGTGAGTGTGTTGTAAAAGAAATAAATAAACCTTATCACAAGTATTTGGACAAGAAAGATTGGAGGAAAAATGAAATTATGTTACATTTTTCCTATAAATGAATAAAAAAAGTAATTAAAAGCCTTTAGTTATAAGGAATTCCTGCATAAAAAATTAATTATTGAAAATAAAGGTATACAGTTTCTGTTAAATAAGACAATGTTAAGTTTTTAATTTAAAAACGTATCAATCTAGTTTTAGTTTACTTAAATACGTAGAAATCAGCTCAATTAATAAGAGGCTTGTTTTTTAAGAGTTAAATATACAATTTTTGTATTCTATAATAATAAATAGACATGATGAAATTTATTATTTGGCTTAAATAAATCATGAAAGTATATTGAAAAATCATGTATTACACAAGAGGTATTAAAAAATAATACATGAAAATAAAAAAAAATTATGAATATATACGCGTTATACACGTCACCTAAAGATATAAATTAATTTCTTTGTGGCTCGTGTAGAAGTTTTATGAGACAAATTAAATAAAGTGATAGTAATAGTGTTTTTGAGCATCATTTGATCTAATGAACAAGGTTTTTAGTATCTTTCGTCCTCTATCTATGGAAATATTAGATTTTGAAACAAAATAAATTATTTACTCAAATGTCAAATTGTTGGCAAAAAGTTGTTAAAAGAAATAAATATGTAATGAAATACCTATGTGTGCCTTTTAAGAAATAATTGTATTATATATATTATATACATATTAAAGAAATTGCAATACTTTTATCATCATTATTCATATTTTATTATTTCACTCTGCAAAGTAATGGTTTTTTTTTTCTTTTCTAAAGGATAAAAGAAAAAAAGAAAAAAATAATACCCCTTGAGCAAATGACTTTTTAATTTATTTTTCTATTAAAAAAAAGGCTTCTTTTAAGAAGAAGAAGAAGAACCTAGTGGATTACATCTTACCTGTCAAACAACTTTATGTTATATGTATTTAAGTATATATATAATGATACTAAGTCCCATCTTTTATCATTAATTTTTCTAGTTTATGAGTTGATAATAACCTCAAAATGAGCTCCCACAACACCATCAGTAATAATAACATATTGAGGAAACATGTGTAAAAATAAACAGAAATCAAATGACTAATGATGTGACAAAAACATGATGAAGTCTTTCATTGTTAATGAAGGAAATACCTTCTGTTTTTCTTTTTTTCTTCTTCTTTTATTTACCTGATTACCCAGGCAACGTTATTATCCTAACCTATTCATAATGATTAATTGATTTTGAGATAGGTATCCTCAAAAGGATACAATACTTCCACTTCCTCAATAAATAATAATTCTTTTTAACAAAAATCAATTTTAATAGGTAGAAATACGTAGAAACACTGCAGTGAATGAGCAATCCCACATTATATTTACGAATAAATGTAGAATATGTATATTATGTATACATCTATGCTAAGAATGTGACTTATACAAATCCGAAGGCTTAAATTTTAATATACTTACATATGTGTGTAGGTATAAAGTTGACTAATCCCTGTGCGTATCTTTTTAACCCTCATTTCTTTTGAAATTTAAATATATTACATATATACACCTTTAGAAATAATTGTATAAAGATATTTATAGCATATTTATGATTTTTCTTAATTTAAATATTTATACATATTAACATTTTAATGAATGAAAATATATGTATAGAAGCATTTACGGTGAGTCCTTCCTTATTCCATCTTTGTAGTTTTTTTTTATGTTGTCCATAGATAATACATACAAAAGGGCAAGGATACTATGGTACAAACTGAAGTTTGGCATTGAAGATTAGAAGACCCACATAATTTATTGACTTTTTTTCAATAAATAAACAAATTTTAATTATTTTTTTTGTGACACCTGAAATTTGAATGTTTTTTTATTAGTTAAAGGCAATTCTATGTATAAATATAAATCTTGTACTCAAACAAACTCAAGTATGGTGTGTATTGTATTGTTTCCCGCTTTGGTAACGAAGCCACATAGTTTTATTATCTATAACTAAAAAATTATAAGGAAAAGATTGTTGAATGCATTAATATTGGGTTTTAATGTAGTTAATAAAAGAAACACTTATTTCTAAAGTAGTACTTTGATATATGAGGAGTTTAATTCGTTTCGTGACCAAGCTTGTAGCTTTCATTTGTATATCAAATCAGTTTTCTTTATTTCAAATGAAGTAGCGGGTATTAATCCATTTCAGAACCCAAAATAGGTCCAACCAATTTCTTGTTGTGTATTTTTAAATAAGAAAATATTACTTGAAACTATTCAGTATACATTTTGATATAGAAATCGAATAGTGAATGATCAGTGAAGCTTTAGTGTTTACAGTTGCAGGTACAGTCTTGATCGGTGCACATTAGGCTGTGCCATTTTTGGGTCAATCCTTTATTTTGTCTCCACCAAAGGATTTTTTGACCCTCATAGGCCAACTTATAGGCCCAAAACTATAAGAAGATGTCATTTGGCTGTTCGAATCAATTTTTTTAACTGAGATTTCAATGAAGGTTCAGAATTTTTTTGGACCAGATTGCTTTCAACTTCATACCTCTCAAACCCTTTAAAAATAGCTAACTTTCATTCCAAAAAGTCATTTCTTAAACTTCAAATGACTTGAGAGGTCACGAAAATGGCCTTCGAAAGCTGAAACTATCTCATTCTTATCTTTTATCAATAAACAGTAGAAAATCCATTGGTATAGACAAAATGACGGATTGACCCGAAAACGGAGCATCCTAGTGCACATGCATTACTAGATTGTATAATTTAGAGCAAAAAAAGGAAAAAAAAAAGCACACAGCCTCATTACGACTTGTATGCAGAGATGGGAATAACGGCGTACATACCACCATTGATTCTTGTTTCAGTAATGGGGGTAACTTATTTGAATACTTTCCTTTCCGTTATAACGCAAAAGAAAAAATGATCGTTACACAGTTACTAAAAAAATATTTTTAATGTTCCATCAGGATCATATCTGATTATCTTGAATGTCATATATAAATCCATTACCATGCGTAGCCATGTAAATAATTTTTCATATTTTAAATATTGGAAAGAATTCAAATATATTTTTCCGTTTTACATTTTTTATTGTTGAACAAAAAATAAAATTACATTTGTTAAAGCAATGGACCCATTAATTTTATGAGTAACTAATTAATTTCTTTCTTGAACAAATTAGTTACTTTTATCCTCAGTAATTAGTAACGAGTATTTTATTAATTTTTATGAGTAACATGTCTAACACTGTTCATACTTTGGGTCACACGTATGTCGAGATTCAACTGTATTTTTAAATCGAGTTCGAGTTCACTGTAAATGTATTTTAAATAAAAAAAAAACTAGATATATATGTATGTATGTAAAATCTTTTTATTTAACAACAAGAGCATTAATAATTTGTGTTTCCTGCTTAATAAATGTACTTTTTTGGATTTCTTTTCCTTAGGGAAGGATACAATATCCTTCCTTGTTTACAATTTCTTGTTTAATCAGATAAAGAGTAACTTTTCTTTTCCTTAAATTGCCTCTTCAATTATAGCAATAATAACATTTGATGTAATTAGTTTCTTCATCAATGAATCAAGTAAGTTTATTATTTTTTTGATATACATACATATATCGTGATGTCAGACTCAAATAAGTTTCCCAATCGGTTCATGCCATTTTAACGATCTAGTTATTTTATTGAACTCATTACTTAATTAAAGACAAATTGCTTCATAAGAAATACATAAATTAACTTAACTGATGTAATCATTTTCTAATAGCGCGTAAATGACTTTATTTAAATAATCTTTAATGTCCTTTAATATATAGTTATATATTAAAGTAAGGAGAAATGTTGAACATGTATATGGGTTATTTAGTAAATAATCAAAGCAGTTCTTATGGCAAAAGCATGTTTATAATAACATATCCGTGAATGGTTTGTTCTGAAACAACCTCCTTGTTATATTGTAAAAGTCAATTTAACTTTCTCTAAAATAAAATAAAAAACTTTTCCTTTATACTTCACAAAAGAAAAAAAATCAATTTAAATACGAATTTCGAAAGTCAATTTTTTAAAAGTTTTCAAATAGGCTGAACATGCGTTCATACTTCATTCACATGTGTTTGTGTGTACTTAGATATTTATTGTCTTCTGCTAACCCCCCTTCTTTAAAATAAGAATGGAATCAATGGTAATTTATGATGGTAATAAACGCACATAGAACAAAATGTATAAATCATTATTTGATTAGAAAATAATTTGAGTAAAACGGGGAAAAAGGGCATGAGGAATAGAAATACTTCATGAACATATATTTTATAAATAAAATTGGCAAGAAAAGGAATGCATTTATGAGTGGTTTTTGCACAACATACGCTGATGTAAATTTATATAATACATATTTACATATTATATGCATTGTTAAAATAAATTATTATAAATTTGAGTTAGTTTATGGATACATAAATATGTTATGGGTTTTACAATAATTTATGATTTTTGCACTCTTCTAATAGAAAGCAAATAACCAGTGGACAGACTTTGAAATTAAATCCAAATCACAATATGAAGAAAACAATGTATGGATTTTTTTTTACATGACGAAGATTTAATACAAAGAATTGTTTAATGCTTCTATGCATTAAGCTAAAAAGTTTCATTAATTCAATATACATAAAAAGAATATAATTTTGCACTTATATATCATATAAACTCTCTTTTTTTGCGTTTTATTTGATTTACAATCGTAACTCCATTCATAGCCCCTGAGAATGAACAAAAACATATAAAAGTTTGAGGTCCCTTGAGCTAAAAATGACTAACAACAAAGTAACAGGGAAAGGAGATGGAAAAAATATCCTATTTGCTTCAAGTATTAAATTATATATAAATCTTTCTATCCACATATAAAGTTAAACTCTTATAATTTTTTTTTTTTTGCAAAGAGGATTTGCAAATGTGCATTTCCTACTTTTTGAAGCACATATCAAGATCTTTATATGCATATAAGAACTCATATATAAATATATTCTTGCAAGTTTTCTAGACAAATAGGGATTACTTTATTTTATTTTTACTCCTTGTTGCAGTTTTTTATATTGAGGATCTGTCGGACAAAGAAGTGTTGAGCCTATAATTTATAGTTCTAGAAAAGAGTAAAAAAAAGTATACTGAACTCAATTTGCACATTTGGGATAGAATTAAATATTTAACCTCTATTGGATTCATAAATGATATTTATGCTTATTATAATCTCAAGATTGATTAAATATTCATAAATGTAACATAGTTTAAGGGTGTACATGAATTCATATTTGAACATTGTATCATAAGGTCTCCCTTATTTACTACTATCCCTCAACCCCATACAAAACTCAGTACAGCAATATAACATTTGTGCTTACTATATGTTTAAATATATCGTAATACTTCATTCAGAAATATATATTAATATTGATGTGAGGGTCTAAAGCTGAAAGATTTTTTTTTCTTCAGGTATAAACTTATTCTATCACTGTTTACTTAATAACACCATTGGCACACTCTTGATTTGCACATTTCATGCATATTAGTCTTTTAAGTATCCTTTTGAGTATCTTTGTATAACTTTGTTAGTAGTGTAATAGTGGATTTATATCCTAAACAAATATACAATACTTTCATTTTTTTATTTAATTTTTTTTTCGAATGACTATAATTGAGTCGACAATTTTGTAATTATAATAGTTTTAGTTCTTGTTTTTTGACTAAATGCGTTATATACTCGAATTCAATTTATTTTCCAAAAAAAGAAAAAGTTTTTTGGGGGATGTAGGCTTAAGGAAAAAGCCAAAAAAAAAAAAAAGAAATAAATAAATTTATATGTCTCTTGGCTGTGTTTAAAATGTTGAGCTCATAATAATTATAAACTCATTGTAAAAAAAATCTGCTTTATTTTCCTAGTACAAATTTGAAAAATAAAAAAATAATACTTTTTCTTGAGGGAATATAGTAATTAACCCTACATCTTTATAGGTATCTATTTAGATATTGCAATACTTACATAAATAGGTTTTTATATATTTACTTTTTTTTGCAATGTTCTAAGCTATTATTATAAATAGAACTAATAATGTTATTACTTGTATTAATTGCCCATTATGAGCTCAAAAAAGAAAGAAAAGTACAACATATTTATAATTAATATAATTTATGTTTTCAAGATAAGATAGTAACTTTTTTAAATGTACATATATTTTCATTTTGACCATGGGTAGAACAAGTAAGTAGGGGAGACCATAGCAGTTCGATCAGGAGAAAAAATCAAATTTAAGTTGGAAATTAAGAAAGTTAAACCAATGTTGTTTATGATTAATAAATTATTATTTTATTAATTCTCTTTTTGTTATTGCAAAGGAAGACTTTGTCAGATTTTTACTTTAAAATTACTGATCAGTATTATTGTAAGAACGAAATAATTCACTCTTCTCACGTGTGGACATTCATTCTCACACTAACTCTATTCAGAACCTTGTAAATATTAAGTAATCAAGAAGAATAAACAGTTGCAACATGTGTTGTGACAGACCCCTTTGTACCGAACGTAACACTTCTTCAACTAAAAAAAAAATTAGCAAAGTACAAATGACATAAGTCAAAAAATTACTTTGACTCCTCAAAATCAATTTTTATCAAATATATCATTAAAAAGTTAATCAAAATGTCTCATCTTGGATCCATCATAATTCTCATTTTATTATCCAATTTTTTTAATCAAATTCAAAGTAATAACTTTTTTGATGTTCGAGAAAAAGGTTTTGTTATATTTGTCCTCGGTCTTGTCTACAATACAATAAAATTACACATATTAGTATTTTTATCTTCTTTTACTCTTAGTACGACTTCTTCTTTTTAAATTATATAATTATCATTTTTATCAAAAACACATTAGAGATATCTATTGAGTACCTACTTAATATATTATCCGAGGAATTCTTCATCCACAAATTAAAGTACTTAAAATGATTTACATAATGGATATCCAATATATTTAAATCATTTGCTTTATAAAAGAAATATTCACCTACAGAGGATTATGTGGATTTGCAAAAAGAAAAAGAAAAACAAAGACTTTCTAATTAAGCCTCAAATGAACTTTTTTATTCTTCTTCTTTCATTAAAATTATGTATGTATGTATATGTGAATGTATGGTTTTGTCAAAGTCCCATATTTATAGTTTACAAGCGTAGCTATTAGGAAAAAGAGGCGTGACATTCTTATGCATTATGAGGCATTTATAATCTAAAAAACAACAACATAATTTATTAAAATAAATGCATCATATCAATTGTTAGTTTATCATAAATCTACAGCAAAATGCAAAAGATACATATACATATATTAAAAAGCAGGAGGGATTTTATAATGAGATTTTTCTTTTGTGTCTAGATAAAAAAACGTTTTTTGTTTCAAACCTCTCTGATTAGTAATTTCTCTGTAAAATTTCTTTAATGAGCATCACTAGAAAAACATGTGCTCATAAATGGATATTAAAAGTTTTAAACTTTTCTTCTAGAAGGCAATATGATTGCTGGGGTTAAAAAGAATACATAACTACAAAATATGTTCACCTTTATGTGTTGTATTTGCGCTATATCTACCTCAGAGGTACATACATAGCTATTTAAAAAAAAAAAATAACATCAAGAAATTTTTATTCCATATGGCTTTAATATTAGTCTTAGTAAAATAATAATAATAATAACGAAAGCAGTCTGTTGTTTTAATATACATACAAGAACATACAAACTTATGTACTTATCTATGTATTTACCTCCTATACTACTATTACTAAAGCATGTAGGCATTAACACAAATACTTAGGTACTAGAAGCTCTTATATTGGATACAATGAAGCAGATGGCAATTTTACATTTTTTTGTTTGATTTTGTTTGAATGACAAAAGTGTGTTGCATTTATACGTCAAATATCAAAATATATCACAAAGGCATCCCACTAGCACTGAATTTTGTTGTTAGCTGTCGCGTTTTCTATCTACTACTCTTTCCTTCGTTCATGTTCTTTTAATCGATTGAACTTGAATGAGCTGTTGTTTAGCTGTGAACGTTTCTTTACTATATGTATATTACAACATACAGGAAAAATAATTCAACAGTTGGAAAGAATTGAATATTTACCAACTAGGGTGTATCATTTCCCAGTAAATTGTCCTTGAGTTAAATTTTGGGAAACTAATTTTTTAATTTATGAGATGAGATATTAAATAACACCTACTGTAAAAATTAAAGTAATTTATTATATATTTTAAAAAGAAAATATAAATTATAAGCATGTCTTACCCAGGCATGCATGTGAAAGTTACAACAAAATTGGAAATATATTTGCACTAAGAATCACCTATACGTACTATGGCTATTTAAAATAGTTAATTTTATACTTTACTTAAATAAGGATATACTTGAAAAGCAGCTTCTTTTATATAAATGCAAGACGTCGACTCCTCCTCCAGAAACATAAATTAAGTTCCAAACATAATAATGAAAATTGTCCTTTATAAGGAAAGCCAGATAGTATATTCGAAACATTTTGATCCTGTGTTGGGAATCATTTTTGTTGATGTGCAAGCACAGCACATCCTTTACAGGGCATAAATCGTGATAAACGTCATCTCTAGTAAATCAAGAAAGCGGTTTCGACTTTTCATATAATTACTTAGAAGCTTAAGTTATGAAATCTGAGATTTTCTGGAAATGTCTTTTACTTGATAAACTTCGAGAAATCCTGAGAGAAAAACTCTACTACCACCTGATTTTAAGTTTTTTTTCTTTTCCTTTCTTTTGGGAGGAAAAGAACGAAAAAGATACTGTCATGCTATATTTAAATAAATATTTCTCTAGAATGTTTTTTCTTATATTTCTCGAAAAATGGTTCCTTTAAATAATTCTTATAAAATTACTTTCATTTCTTAATTAATTATTTTTATACTTGCTGTTACCATTAAAAAAAGAAGCTAAATGTTGGGCAAATAAATTGATGCATTCACAGATTTTTCAAATTTTTAAATACAAGACTTTGTACAGTACATATATGAAAAGTAGTCATTTGTATTCAAAATGACCCTAAATATAGTATTTTTATGTTCTTTTGTTCAACTTTCATCAAATTAGTGTTGTTTTATTTAGACTTATAAAAGAGTTCTTTTCGTTTAATGTATCTAAGACAATTGATGAACCAACAAAATCAATGTACTTTGTTTGTAGTTAATATGAACATATATATTTTTCTGATGGACTTAAACATTAGATTATTTAATACTGGAATTGAATATATTAAATATATTTACCATGAAAAGAGAACGGATTTTTTATTTCATGCTGTGGAAGTAGATTTAGACAGCACCAAAGACCCCATAGTTTTTGTTATCAAAACACTTTTCAATTTGGAGATTAAGAAGTCATTTATATTCAGATTTCCATACTTAAAATTAATCTCTTCCATAAACAAAATCTGATATCCCTGGATTCGTTATTTATACTTACATAATATATATATATATAATATTCATTTAGGCTAAGGGTTTAATACGATTACTTGTCCAACCCCCCCCCCCCCCCTTCTACTCCTCCCTTGTTGATGTTTTCCTTTCTTTCGTAGACTCACTGACAAGATATTTGTTTTCCTTTATAATTAGTTCATTAGCGACCACCTCTTCCCCCGCACACACACACATCCTTCTCCCCCTTCTTATCACCACTCATATTTTCCTAACAGGGAAGAGAATGAAGGAATATTATGTGTGAAAAGGAACCCCTTCACTTTGTGAATTAATAATCAGAAGCTACCCTTTACATACATGTGTTATACATATGTATGGTATACCCTCTTATATGTATTTCTGATGTATACATTCTTCTTGTATATATATATATATATAGTACTCTTTATGGGTGTTGTGTTCTGTTGTGTTGGGGTATAAATCCCATTTAGTGCTGAGCGTCGAATCTATATGTACACATACACCATACATATTTTAAAAAGCATTCAATACTCTCTCTGAATATTAAATAATGTAAAGAAAAAAATTGATCAATCTGTGTCAGATGTTTTACTCAGACTTTAACACCTCCTCCAGACTTGCATATGTACCAAGGAGATATTAGATAGTTCAATGGACGAATTGGATATCTTTTGTATGTACAAAAAAATCATAGTTGATTTAGCATTATTTACTGTAAGAGAAATGTTTCTCTTACATGAGGGGAAACCTCCTCAAGTTAAAGAACTGAATAAATGAAGCTCAATCATTTATCTTTATTTAATAGTTTTAATGTTGCTATACATATTTACAATATTTGGAGTGATAGTAGTCAATTTGACTCTAAATTAAAATAAATTGCATGAACTTCATAATTTTAAATTAAAGTTTGTTCTAAGTCATTGAACCTACAAATATTTGCTATTATTAAAAGTTTGAAAGGAGTTCTTTCTACGTACTTATATAGTCTGACTCAATTTATATGTAAAATATATTTGTTTGAAATGAATTTGAAAGTACAATAAATAATAAAAAATATAATCATCTAATTTAACTTAATATTTATTTATTTATAAATAAATAATTAAAAAAAGAAAAAAAATCTACTAATAATTACTGACTCTTTATCGATGAAAGTACGAGAAAAGGTATTAAAAAGTTCTTTTTTTTTCTTTTGATAGAAAGTTAAAAAATCTTTGAAATATATTTTTAAAAAAATAAAAGGAAGTGTATATGAATTATTGATGAGCTCTAATAGAAAAACCTTGATCAAAATGTAATTATGATTAAACATTTTGAGAAAAAAAAAATCCAAAATACTTTGACATAAAACTAAAACTATTTCATAAGCTTTGAACTTATAAAATAATGATTTTAATACATACAAGAAGAAATTTAATGCTCAGATTAATGAGAAATATAAGGGTATATCATAAATTGTATCTCACCCAAATATGTCCTCATAAATAATTATTAAATGTATATCATATATACATATATGCACAAAGTTCAAACAAACAAACAAAGACCTAAATTCAGTATTTGTTGCCGCCTATGCTGGTTCATGAATAATTAATTAGTCATACATCAAAAATACAATAGTAGGGTTAATAAATCTATTCAAATGGTGTATTGATAACTAATCAATGTCTTCTTCCGTGTATAGAAATTAAATTGTTGCGATAAAAAATTAAGAAAACTACAGGTAAATATCTTTTTGAGTATAGATGGTTTGATTTATTTGTTTAGATTTTTATATGTTTGACACATAGGTGTCAATACTAATCGATAAGCAAACAAAAGATACAAGAAAAAAAGACATTAAATGCTAATATTCACTAAAAAGTTTTACTATATTTAGTGATCATTTTGAAAATGTCATAATCAATATAGGCATTACATATTACCTACATCTACATATTATTTAACCATATTTAAATGAATAATAATACAACATTTTTTAAAGAGCACTTTGTGGATTACTTAGCTCACATCAGATGGAATGACTTCGATATAAGACACAATTGTCCAATAAATGCATTAGATAAGTAACAAGAGTTTATAAAGATAAAAAAACCAATATTTTCTTGTTATATTATATAAGTGTATGCATGACACACATATAGTAGGCCCCCTTCATTAAGTTTTTTCTTAAGGGAGTTTGGATAAGAAAAGGTAGGCGAGTATTCCTTGCTGAGATTGAAAGAAAAAAGATGCCATATTGTATACATACTCTAAGCATTATCACAAATTCAAATTTCAGTTTTTGTTTTCTTCCTCTCAAAAGTACATGAACTCTTTTTACTCTCATAGAGGGAGCACTCAGTAAATAAGATCAAAAGAGAAGCATACCTCAAGGGGATAAATGAATACAAATCCAGAGATGCTTCCAAGTCCCTCTCAGAAAGGAATAGAGTGTAAGCGGTGCCGTGAGATGATGCCATCAATCTGATGGATTCCTCTAATATCAGATTCACGCTGCGTAGTTCCTCTCTTTTGATTATAACCCTAGTCAAGAGATCTTCTGGAGTACTCTCGAGTCTGAGGAGCTCCAACTCATCATGTTGGAGAAACATCAACTATTTTGCACGCTACAATTTTATAACTCTTCATTTTAAGTACCATATTAGATAACCAACTAGTACATAACGTTTTACAAAGTATGTATTAGATAAAATGATGAATTTCCTTCAATTACATGATTGAATAGAGTCTAAATAAGGCACTTTTCAAATGCATTTCACATAATTTTCATCTATTTCCATAACAATGCACTTTATTTCGAGATATTTAACATTCATATAGATATTTGTACATAAATACATATTTTTAAGCATTAATTCATAAATGCTCGCAAAAATACGATATACAAGTACAATTTAAATACATATGCATGTATGTAAGTATATGCAAGCATCAATGTTTGCAGTGTAAATAATGAGAACCCTCTCTACCTAGTATTCAAGTAACTTCTAAAAAGTTTTAATGGTACTATTTATGGTAAGCATACTATGTACATATGTTCATTAAATTAGTAACAAGGATCATTTGAATAATTAATGAGATTTTTTTATGTAAAATAAAGTTGTAGAAATGTCATTTCCAGTTGGTTGTAAATATAATATTTGTTAAAAAATATAATTACTCTAATATAGCTTTATACATTGTGGTTTAGCTTTTTATTATATTTGTATATATATTTTACACTTTATGTTCTACGTAGATAGTTAAAATTGATTTTTTTTTGCTAATGAAGCCTAATTTAATGTTTGAATGGAGGGACACAATATATATAAATGTACCTAGGTATAATTATTGATAAAACCTAAAAAATCTTTTAATTATTATCAACATATAAGGTTATGGTCAAATAGTCATCAATTTTATAATTTGTTACCCTTGCTCTGTTGTTTGTTCTCGTAATAATTTTGTTATTATTGTTGTTTTAACTGTGAGAGGACCGACTTAATTATGAGCTCTCTGACCACCATACATATATTAATAACATTTACTTAGTTAAAATCCCACCACTAAGCGGCTTACTTAAATTCACTATTATAGCTTCTTATCGCTGGCATGAAATAGCATTTTTATAACACATAGTGTTGTAAAAAAATAGAAGATATCTTTATTGGCATATAATAATAATAATAATAATAATTTATAAGCATGAAATCAAAATTAGTCTCTCTATATTAATGGGTTCATAGGAGAGGAGTAAAGTTATTTTTATTTCGGACATTATATTTTATATTGTTGTTAAGTGACATTAATTACGTATCAAAATGCATGTCCATCAAGTGCAAAAAATAGCAGAGGAAAAAATAAATAATTCCTGCTTCTTAGTTATCCATCTACTCCAATTGAGGCTATTTAATATCTAGGTAGTATTATGTAATGACGTGCAGCTCACTAAATATGGTCTTATGTACATATATGTTTTTACAAAACCACTTTTAAAGTATACTCAAAGCGTTGTATGTATGTGTAACGAGTATTCATCTATCTGTATTAAAAATATGTTTATGATTCCACTAACGCATTTCTAATGAAAAAGCTTATAAAGAAAAGGTAGAGTAGTAAATAAACAACCTGATGTAATTAGAGAATTTCTTGAGAACTGAAATAAGAAGCAAACATCGCACAAACATGAAAAAAGTTAGTGCTTTTAGTATCACTCATGAGACATTATTTGACATAAGCATTTACCTACGTACATATATTTAGGACCGTATGTATTTAAATTATGGGTACTTAGCTAACATGAAAAACAAAGTTAACTCCTAAATATTTGGTGATTTTTTTCTTGTTTTTTTCTATATGTTTGCTCTCTGATGTTTTGTTAAAATATGAAATGTAATAGATAAATAACTCGTTCGCTAATATCGTTAGCAATCACAAAAGAACTATTTAGGGACACAAAAATATTTAAAATTTAATATTTTAATTAGTTTTAGTGACTAATTTTTTGTATTTACATACATAATATAAAATACATAGGTGTTAAAAAACAGATATCCATTACAAAATATACGCATATCCATGCATTTTTTTAAAATAAAAATAAACAAACTATTAAATTAATTTTTTCAAGCAAAGCCTTTTTTAAAAAAGTACTCTCATACTATAGTAATGAGATGTCGTAATACACACACACAAGAAAAAAACTCAATTGCAATTGTCATAATCAAATAATAAAATAGTTTTTTTTATTATTATTTGCAAATTTACATACAGATATAATATATACACCTAATTTTATTATGCAAGCAACCACAAATAAACCAACACAAAACTTTTTAAACATATATTTTTTTGTAAAAAAAATTTTTTAAGGAAAAAGAAAATCAAATTAAAAAAGTTTTGAACAAACGATGTAAACAAATTATTGTATTACATACATGTATGTATATAATTATCAAAAGCATTAAAATGGATTTGGTGTAAAAAAAAAACTCACACAGAAGAAATTAGACATAGGGAGATCATGTACATACATATGTACAACCTACATAAAAGGTATATAATTGAACTCTGATTTAAATGCTGGACATTTTTTACAATATTATGTATATACATAGATCCTCTATTTATTCTGTTTTTTTTTTCTTTTTCCTGGGTGTTTTAAAGTCAAAAATATAAAAAAAACATGTCGTCTTTATTCTGTTGTTTCCACGTAGATGGAACAAAAGCGTTTTGTATACATTTATGTAAATAGAACATAACTGAGCAATACATACATACATACACACACACAGGCAGAAAGCCCTATGATTTATGGATTTAATATTTTTTCTTTAAGCAATGTACATACATTATATACATACATACTACTGGAATGTATGAGAAGCAAGTACATATATTCACATATAAAAAAAGACACATCTACAGAGCTACAAAGAAATAACTCTGTGCATTATAAGATGTTTTTTTGAATGTACATAAAGTAGGGAGAGTGGGTGGCTCCTTTGAGGGATTTTTTTACCAAAATAATAATAATAAGAATAGTATTGGCTAGTCAGAAAAACGTGCTATCTTAAATAATATGAGACTCAAAAACATATTTCAGGGGTAGTCACACGACTACAAAAGTATCATGTTCTACAATCAAATTGAATTTTTGTGAAAGTGCTATTTCAATAATTAATAATTTTTTGAAAATTTCTTTTAACATTTATGTTTTACATTCATGCTACTCAACTTTTGTTTATAAATACTTAATATTATTACATAATTATATAACTAATTTCAGATTAATTGAACAAAATAAAGAGGTTCTACAAAAGAATTAACATTTTGTTACCAATTATCAACACTAAACGCAATAAAACTTGCTTACGAGGTACGTTTCTTAGGTATTTAAAATATATTAGCAAGCTATAATTTGGCCAAAAATGGCTAAATTACCCTTTTTAGGTTTGCTTTTTGGTAAATTGATGGTTGGTATCGAAGGTATTTGAAATTTTACACATAAAAACTATATTTTTATTTAAAAATTATGAAAGTTCATCATTTTAATTACTTTGTAAAGTAGTTCTAAATTTTTTCCAATGGGACTGAAACATTGCTTTTCAGTTGTACCTTGTATGACTGTAATAAATATATGCACCAAATTTCACTTAATTTCAGACTCATTTATCCTACTGCATATTAAGAGCATTCTGATAACCAAAGTGAAAACAGTTCAATAATTTACATATGATCAAATTTTTATCACAAATGTAAGCTATAACTTTCACACTATAGCGTCATTCAACCATTTTATCTCAAATTGGTATGAATATTTTAGTTAGATGAATCACTAAAATAAAATGTTTATTTAATTCAAGAGTCGATACTAAGCTCTGTATTGTTATGAAAAAGTATTTCTTCAATATAAATGCATTAAATTAACATGAAAATACGCCACAAAACTATGCACAAAGTTACAACAAATTCAAATTTCACTTGAATTTTAACCACAATGTAAATGTGACAAATTTAAATAAATATCTACAAAATAAATAAAATTGTACTAAAAATTTTAGATTTGTTTAAATTAAGTGAAATACTTATTGTTAGTAGCAGAAAAAGACTGAAATTTGAGTAATCGTTGTGTCAGTAATTATGTGTACTTTTCTAGAGAAATCATTTAAGAAATTGAAAGGCAGTACCAGCTGTAAACACCAACTTTTAACACTCATAGGCCATTTTTATACAGAAAAACTATAGGAAAATGTCCTTAGCCAACTCTCACCAATTTTTTTTTTTTTTTTTTGAAAAATGAGATCTCAAAGGAAGCTTAGAAATTTTTTGGGTCTAATGGCTTTAAAATTAAGACCTTTCAAACCCCTCAAAAACAGCTAATTTTCGTTTCAAAAATGTCATTTCTCAAACTTCAAATGACTTGAAAGGTCTTTGATGCAGAAAAAATAACGGATTGACCCCAAAACGAGACAGTTTGA
Source organism: Lepeophtheirus nordmannii (assembly GCA_963680855.1). NCBI lineage: Eukaryota > Metazoa > Arthropoda > Copepoda > Siphonostomatoida > Caligidae > Lepeophtheirus > Lepeophtheirus nordmannii. Next base: position 31,187,856 of record OY804518.1, on the reverse strand, counting down.
TTCATGTATATTGATAAATTTTAAACATTAATTAAAAATACAGTTGAGTACTATACTTAGATATGTATCAACTTCATGCACTTCACGAAGAGTATCTTAAATGTGTAAAAGGTGCAATGTCTAAAAAGTAGAGCCTATAGCCAAATGGCACTACTTCCTTTTGTACATATATACAGTTTTAGGTTATGAAGAATATTTCGTCTCCTTTCAGATATAAATTGTACATGAAACTCAAATTTATGGATATAATATGTATGTATATACCTACATATAATGTATAGAAAGTACATGAGGGCAATAAACGTGCAAAAATTCTTCTACATTTTTGCTAGTTTCACAACAATAAAAATTCCCCTTGGTCCTAACAGCTTTGAATTATATATTTTTAACTATGTTTTGTATAAATTTATTTGTATTATACATATACACATATACACTATGTACATACACACATCAAACTACTCGTTCCACAAACATTAATTGCATATCCACCTTCAACAAAAAAAGTATGAAAATACAAGTAACAAAATAATTTGATGTACGGTGATATGTTATCAAAAAACCAAAAACTTTTTCCTCTTTTTTTTTCATCATGTCTATAGAATTATTTATAAGTTACAGCTTAGAGGAGAACAAATTTGTCTATTTCGATTATACTATTTGCTTATCTTCATCGTCATATTAAGAAAATAACATAGTAATGTATGTATATAAATATATATATATATATATATATCTGGAAGTTAGAGAAATCTGAAAAGAAAATGTCAATATGTATGTATACATACATGTACAGCAAATATATATTTGACATGATTAGAAAAAGAAAAAGAAAATCCTTATAATGAAAAGTTTGATGTATCCTTATACATATGTAAAATGGAAGTTTCATATGTTTGATATATATATGTATGCACATAGAACATATATATATATATATATGTACTGATAATTATTACATTGTAAGATTTATTGTATGTATGTATTGCTTTTGAAAGGAACAATTTGTACATACCACATTAATAAGTGCAATCTATTAACTTACAAGTGACTGTCTTTTTAAACTGAGTAAAAGAGAGTTGAATAGATCAAGAAAAAAGAAGAAAATGGTTTTTTATACCTATTTCTCTCTTTTATATAAATATATGTACATATATATATATATATATATATATTACTTCATAGAATAAAATAAGAGGATTATCATTGAAATACAAAATTAGAACGATTTCAAAAAATAAAAAAATAATAATATCAAGACATCTAATAAATCAAAGCCTTTAATAAAAGATATTGTAATCCCTTACTTACTAATTTGATGAACTGCTTGGAGTTGCAATTTGACTCTAAATTTAATGATGAATGAATTCACTGATTATTTTCTTTTTGTATATTTACATAATTAAATAGTAATTATAATCATTGGAGCCCAAAATACATCATTTTAATCAAAAAATGTCGTTAATAAAGATAAATGAACACTAATTAAAGGAGCCGCTGGGAAGACTCCAATTAATGGCTAAAAATAGTTATTAAAGTTAAAACTATCTTTACAATTATTCCTCTTATATTCAAAATGATCTATGAATCACAAATTATAATCCAAATTTAACACTCTATGTTTCAAAAGTACTGCATGATGTTATCTAATTATAATTAATGTGTTCTGACTAATTAATTACTCTTTTTTTAAATTACTTAACAGTTAAACATTTATTCAAAATATATGATCTTCGTCAAATGATGTCTTTAGATATTAATCCAAAAATTAAGTGAACTAAAGAATAAAACCATTTCTAACCAGGTACATTTAAAAAAGCGATCCAATTAAGCTTTAAAAAAAATATATATATATATATATATATATATATATGTGCTTATATTTTTCACTTGTGACATTTAAGTTTATAAAAATGTATCCAATAGAATCATAATACAAAATTTAGAAATTTAAGATGTTATAATTTAAAAATAATTATTTATATCTATAAAACGATATATAAATTTATTTATGCATACCTACAGAGCATCAGCAACACACATATTTTCTTTGTCAGAGCTTTCTTTAAAGCCTTGTTCTCAATCATAATAGATATTCTTATTACTTTTTTAGAAATTTATATGGCACATTAATATTTTAAAATATTTGTAATCCATGATTTTGCTTTGTGTCAAATAAATAAAATATACATTTTCTAAATTTGATGGATGTCTTTTCTTAAAGACCTTTTTTTTTTTTTTTTGCAATACTTCAAACCGGCTTTTCAAATCCACAAAGAGATTCACTAATTTATACATATATATATATATATAAATTAGTATTTGTACATAACTCATTCATTAGCTTCCAAATGAATGGTTAAAACATTACTAAAAATAACCAATTGAGTTCGCTTATACGGCTTTTGCCGTCTTTTCAAGCCTCAATATGTATTGCATATATACCACATAGAGTAATTAATTTAGTCATATATGTAATATAATATATGATTAAAATAAAAGCCATTAAAATTAGTAACTATTATTTTCTTTAAGTCTATAGTTTGAACATAAAAAAAATAATTATAGTATATATGTATAAATATATAAAATATTTAGTAGAATTAATCGGTGATGACCTCTGACATAATAATAATTATATTTTGTAATTGATCTTTAGCTACTACCTAGGTAACTTTTTTATTACAATAATTATAAGGCACCTTACCTTTTGGTAATTAAAATTTGCATGTTAATACTGCAGTATGTTAATTATTGTCCTCTAAACCAATAAATACTACCACTACTTATACATATGACATGGCTTCAGTAATTTGTAGATATCATATTTATATTTCACAATAGTACCTCATTCACTTAACAAGCGAATCAGTCGAGGTAAGACTTCTTTGTAAAATATTCAAACTTGCATATACATATATTATATTTACAAATAAGATAGAATTTGCCTTTGGCATAAATTGTTAAATCTAGTTGAAAAGAGCACACAGACACACACAAAAAAACCACTGACTTTTTTATAATTATTATGTGTGTGATGAAATTACAAACAAAATTTTTGCAAAAATATATACATATATGTAGAACATAATCGTAAAAAGTTACTCTGACCCAATTTTTGCAAAGAAACTTATTAGTACAAACATAGTTTGGAATTAAATTGTTTGGTTGAATGTACCACAATACTGAAATTGTCTTACTGCATTACCAAAAAAAAAAAAATTCTGGTATATTTTTTTAAATAAAAGGTTTTTCTTTTCCACTTCACTCTCAAATGAGCAGTCATTTGACTAATTGATTTACTTGGAGACATTTGAATATTATATATGTTTTATATTTATATATATATATATATATATATATATAAATTTAGTTAATTTATTGAACTACTGAAATGAGGTTCAAGAGTGAATCTAGATCAATAATAAATTTATACTTTTTTCCATAAATTATACACAAAATTTTACAATGTTTGACAAAAAGGGTTGATAAAGGCAATGGTTTAATGAACCTGACTAAGTCGTTCCATTTTTTTACGACTTGATTTAAAGAACTACTTATTATCATAAATATGTATACATATGTAAGTAAATAATTATACATATAAAAAAATTCTTTCTTAAATGTTTAATCATATCAAAATATGCAAATTATACATAGCATAAATATATTTATATTATTTATTTGACTTGAAAAAAAAGTTCCTTATTTTTCATTTCAATTAATGATATTTTAAGAATGTAAATGTATATATATATATATATATATATATATATATTATAAAATATATACTTTTACATTTAAAGTTGTAATATATACTATGTATGTACATAAAAACTAAAGAAGTAACAGTATTTGAAGTTAAAATAACTTTGAATTTTTCTATTTTTGTCTTTCCCTATTTTTTTGCATATATTAACTAATTTATTTTATACTTCAACTCTGGTTGTGTTTTTCTGCCAAATGTTCGAGGATTTTAAATAAGATTGAAAGTTTTAATTTTATTTTATCATTTATAATTGAACTCGTTCGATATCATTATGTACTTTTGAAAACAAGAAAGGAACATCATTATAAATTCGTTTTTATTTGGTGCATTCTTCTATTCTTTTAAGCACTACAAAAACAGTTTGAAAAATCAATAGCGATTAGGAAATAAGTTTATATAGTCTTTTAAAAAATATTCAATCAAATTCAAGCCTTTTTTTTGAAAGGTACAAGTAGTTTAACAACCATTTAAGTAAGTCAACGAAAGCTTTTTTCTTCTAAAAAAATAGTAAGAATTTTTGGTGTTGTAGCTTTCACGCTAATAATTTATATTAAATGAAACTTAGATCCATCATTATACTACCTTATAAACTTAAAATGCAGTCAAAACAATAAACTGAGTGAGTAAATCATGTAAACAAAGGTTTGATAAGTCTACTCTCTTGTCTTTTCTTTATTTATAAGAAATTTTGATAATACTTTTCCAAGGGTGCTTTGAAATACTGTGAGGTTTACTTTGAATAAAATAAAGCACTCAAAGCAGGCTTTAAGAAGCTTGAATACTGTTTAAATAAAAAAAAATTTCGAATTTCAAAAAAACAAAAAAACAGCAATACTTTTAAAATAGATTATAAATGGAATTAACTTTTAAAACTTGAAAAAATATATTGCCTATAGTTTTAGATGAATGCATTCATTATGATGCTGAGGTTAAAAACTCAGCAGAGCTCTTTCTTAATTTATGAATATTTTTCTTATAAAGTTTTTTTTTTGCTAAAAAATTGGAGTGTGATAGCTATGGACATTTTAGAAATCCATAAAGGATTCATGTTCTTACAGTTATAATACATTAATACAAAAATAAACAGGGCTTTGCAGATAATTGGGAATTATTCAAATGGCTATACCTCGGCTCCCACTTTGAATTTTACATTAAAATTTGTTTTCCTATGATTGACTGAATTCTTTCTTTTTTATGAAGCATTGTTTAAAGTTTTCCGTCAGTAAATAAAAATGAAGCACCAGAAAAGGACGGCGATAGTCGTTCTATCTCGTGCCGGAAATTTTAGAGATCACCAAGCTCCCCAAGTCGACGGTCTACAGATAAATTAAACTTCAAAATTCAAGAGTCATTGCTTGTGATCTGACTGAAGCTCCACCAGTTTTGAAGTTCAAAAATCCGGCCGGAGTCATGGTTTTTGGAGCTGTTGCCGAATGATGGTTCCGCTGTGCCACCATATTTCATCGAGGCTGGACTTAAGATCAGCATAGCTAATTGTCTCAAGTCAAGGATCACAAAGGTTATTGAAGCTGGAGAAAATCACTTCAAATGACTCGAAGCACAAGATCAATTACTATTACTTTACAAATTTTTCTTCGATTTAATAAATAAATTTAAAGTGGGAATCGAAATATAGCAATTTGAAAAAAAATTCCCAATTTATTTGCAAAGTCCTGTTCCTAAGTTTGTATCTCTGATTTGTTTATACTAGCATTATTGTTGTTTTTGTTTTATTTCGGAAGAAATAGGCATTATGATTCCAGCAGAAAGTTTTGACTCAATTTTGCTTTCTAGAAATATTGAAAGAGGCTATATTTTTTGTTTTGTCTTTAATGTGGGCTTTTTGTTTAGAACAGATAAAAAGAAATGGTTTCTTCATCTTCAAACCTCAAATAAGGTGAACCTTTAAATTTTCTTCTTTATCTTAGGATTTGTTGAGTCTTTAAATATAGATATATAATTTAAGTTTACATAAATTTAAAATCAAAGTTGAATTTTGAAAAAGAGCAAATTTATTTGTAAATGAACATAAATTATTTCAATGCTGTAAAAATTTTTGCTTTGAAAAATTAAACTGATGAAGAAACAGACTTATCAGAACAAATAATTGTAGATTCCTTAGCAAGATATTTAATTTTAATAAATATTATGTATTTTTTAGACTTTCGCCTGTCTGTATATCTGCCTGAAACCTATGAACTTTATTGAACTGATTTTTGGTACCTATGTGATCCCTTTGGCTAAATGCAAAGAGCTCTTTTTTCGACTCAAAGCACCAGGGAATTTGTAAAATATGTCTTTGTTCTACTTTAAGCTATACACAGGATGTTCCTACTATAAAAATAAATAAAAAAAAGGCTTTAGACTATGAATAAATGTAATAAAATAAATAATAGATATGAATGTATTCCTACTAGTGTTGTCACGATATAAATAATTTCGTACCGGCTCTGATACAAAAATCGGTATCGGTATTTCGGTAATTTTTGGCAATTTTGAATAAAAAATATAAAAATTAATGCCAATTCATATGCACTTTCAAGGGGATTTGCAGGTGTTTTTGTTTCTTTTGGGATGGGGAAATTGCTAGCTTAGAAATATGATGCCTTTTTTTATCAATGATAATTTTCATTCCTGTTTTCTTTTGCTATGCCATCAGAGTCTTAGTTATTTTATGACGTAATGATGACCCTTGAAGTACCCTGGTGCTATTATATGTATATAGAACCTCTACACCGAGTAATTTTTATTCCTACATAGATTATTAATTCTATAGGGAACTTATAAATAAAAGCATATTTAGTCCATTATACATACATTGATAAATCTTTAAAGATTCATTACAAAAGAGAAGAATAAATAAATTAAGCGTTTGTACAAAGAAGGAATTGGACCCTCCCCCGGCCTCCAACCTTTATCTCATTTTAAATGCATTTTCGTTTCCTTTTTTCCTTATCTAAACAATAGAATTAATAAACCTTTCAATGCAATGAATATCCTTTCCTTTGCAATCACTTCACTAGACACAACTAACGTACTCACGAGTGCACAGATATGTATGTAGTTCCGTAGGTAAGTTATGTAGGTATATGGCTCTTCGTAAATAAGTTTAAAGCATATATAGATACAATATCTTTTTTAAAGAGCATATGATAACAAAGTAATTATAAAGCTTTAGGATAATGATTAAAAAGAACTTTACTTAATCCCTCTAAAGTGATGCATTTCATTAAATACTGAAGAATATGTTTATATTTACATAGAGTTCAAAAATGTGTTCATTGCTAGCGGCTATGATTCGTTTCCAAGGAAAGTTTATATCAAATAAATACATACATACTTACATGCATATAATGAGACTAAAAGGTAATTTAAAATAAATATGTTTTATGTATATAAGTATATTATATATATGTAAGGTAGAAACTATGGCTTGGATCTCTTAATGAGGAAAGCAATGCCTTTTGAGTTCTTTGTATTTAGGAATTGGTAGATGAATAAAATATGAGACTGTATTTCATTCAATTTAATTTGATTTTTTTCCATTATTTTCATATATCTTATTTTAAAGTGTCAAAACCTTCTTTTTCTTCTTCTACAAATACCAAAACTCTTTATCAAAAGATGTTGAAAAACTGTTTTTGATATATGAAAAATTTATTATTTATTTCTTTTCGTGAATATATACATATACCTATTTTAATGATTGAAAAATAAATTAATCAAATTTTCAAGGGCAGCTTTCATCTAAACTTTAGTTACCAATTAATTACCACAACTTTGTCAATATGTATGTACATTGTAAATATACATATACTTTAAAAATGCCTTTTGAATTCCTGTTTATAGAAATTTGCAAAACGCTTTCTAATATTGTTTACTATATACATATATATATATATATATATTTCAATAGATATATGTGTAATATAAATTCATTTCAATGCACTGATAACCATGTATTGGGTTATGATATATATAAGTATAGAATTGAAAAGAAACATACATAAATATACTGTCTACATAAATAACAGAGTCTTACCATGTACATACATATTACATATATGTATATATAAATGGAAAAAATTCATGCCGTCTTAAAAATCAATTGAGTAATAATATTATATATATGATATATTTTTATTAAAAATATTATTTATTCTGTGTGAAGAAATAAATATTATGAATGCATTATTTCGCAGGAAAATATATATAAAATTCAAATAATGGATCTTATTGTATATAATAATTCATCAATTTTCTATTATAATAATAATAATAATTGAATTTAATTATTATTATTATATGAAATAAAAAATGTATGTGTATTATGTAGTAATGCATAAAGAAGTAAAAATAATAATTATTCATGCACCTATACACAATAAAAAACAAATTGTACCTACTCATTTCAAATGGTTCATATAAAAAGTCCACACAGTATGATCATTTTAACTCAACTCCGGGCACTCATATTTACTTTTATTTAATATCTTTTGTCTCTTTATTCAGGGAAAATTGGCCATAAATACGTCTTAACGTTTGGGACTGTAGTAGACCATGAACTGGGAAATTTTTTGTTTCATGATGGAACCCTTTATCGAACTTTGTTTTGGCTTGATCCCTGACATCTCATTTTATACCCTTAAATGCAAGAGTGTATTTGGAATGTTTGTAAATACGGTTTTAGTAGATCTTTGTGTTATACTCTTTGCGTTTCTGTAAAAAGTTGTCTTTGTCAAATATTGCTTGATGCAAAATAAATCAGTAGTCGATGATAATACAGACTAAATAACATTTTTTTTATGAAGGATCTCGATATCTTCCACTGTTTTGGGGTGAATATTAACACAAAATCTTTAGTGATCCCCTAACAAGACCTAAAACTCCCTTTTTTAAATGGATACTTCAGATTTGACTCAAAAAAAATTAAATTTAACAATATGTTCAACAATAAATAAGTTCTTATACAAAATACAAGAGTATAACATAAAGTAGACAAATAACTGAATTTACAGACACCCCAAAGGAACTTAGGCGATTGGAGCGGACAAAAGTATCCTATCCTCTTTGCAATAGCCCAATGAGATAACATGCTAACATAATCAGCTCAATCCATTCTATGTAAAACTTTGAAGTTTATATGTCTCAGACACAGAGATGGATATCTACAAATATAAATTATTAGAAATGTTGAAAACTTTTTTTAATTTAAAAAAAAAGAAACCTTTTACGAGACAGAAAATTAATATTTGGATTTAATAAACTATTTTATAAATTGAAAGCAAGACTGATCAGCTTTTATGTATTTTGTACCTCACGTCAACCATTTTATATATTTATATATGTCTCTCGAAGTTTATGGGACTTTTTTATAGTTATTATTAAATGATGATGTTATTTGTGTAAGATGACGGTAAGAATATGTTGCTTGGAAGGAAATTTATAGAATTGACCCACAATAAATAAATTTCACTGAATTTTGACCTACATAAAATATATATTAATTCATTTTTTATAGATATCGATGTTTACCTTTTTTTACACAGGTATTCAACCCGAACTAAAAATACTCACACTTGAATTAATAAACTTAGGACCCAGTCGAAAAAATGAATTGAAAAAAAAAAACACAATGTGAAGTAAAGAAATATTTCCAATTGTTTTTATCAAAGTAAAAATTAGGATGTCAAATAATGAATTATATACTACTATGAGCAAAAAATATCGTGAATTTGTTTATAAACCAAACAATATTTGTTTATTCGTCAAAACTCATTTTATCTCCCTCAAAATATACAATGCACATGAGCCAACGTTTCTTCCAATTTTCAAAATAGTCTTCATAACCTTCAATACATTCTTCATTTCAGTTTGTATTTCTTCTATCGATTCAAAAAGGTGTCCACGGAGTAGTTTTTTGAGTTTGGTGAATGGCCAGAAGTCACATGGTACTATGTCAGGCATATAAGGTGGCTGCAAAACTGTATGAGTTGAGAATTTGACGACATGATCACGAATATTCGTGATGCAAAACCCAAGAGTTGCTTCTCACCAAATCTGGTCTTTTTTGACGCTCAACAATACGCAAACAACGAGTAACACTCAAATAATATTATTTCTTGACATCTTGGTAAAATGTACTACTCCATGATAATCGAAGAAAACTGTCAACATCATCTTAATTTTTGAGCGACTTTGTTGCGATTATATCGGTCATGGTTCACCTTTGGCACGATATTTACTCAATTGTTTCGAGTTGTAAGATAAGATGCTTTTTATTTTATCTTGATATTCAGATATCATTGGTTCACACACTTCAACGTGACGCTGTTTTTCCATGAAATTGAGCATTTGTGGCATCTATCGAGATTTCACTTATCTGAGGCCCAAATGGTCCCTCAAAATGGTTTTCACTGATCCTTTCTATGTTTTAATAAGAGCATTAAGGTCTTTGACGGTAAATAAACGATTTTGGAGTATCAATTTTTTGATTTTATTGACGTGTTACTCATTAGTTGATGTTGATGGCTGTCCTGGCCGTGCCTCATCTTCAACTCTTTCTCGATCCTCTTTGAGCATTTTATACCATTCCTAAACTCTTTTTTATGTAGAGTTTACGTACCATAGACCTTTTGTAACATTTATAACGTTTCGGCAGCATAAATTTCATTCTAAACACAAATTTTGATGGAACTACATTGCTGATTAGTTTCCGATATTTTAAAAAACAAAAAATTCGGTTTTAGCTGTTCACAAAAGGAGTCGTATTTCAAACACTAATGAATATTTGGACCTGTAATTTAACACAAATATCAGTGATAGGTGTGTCAATATAAAAAACAAAACATTTATCCCTATAGGAGTTCCCAAACAAATTAAATTTAAATTTCCCGGTATTTTTTTCACATAATAGTATATATGTTATATGTTATGTACAAGTTGTAACTTGTGCAAGTAGATTGTACAAGTTGAATTTATAGATTCCATAATGTCATATTTAGTTACAGCACTAGATAATTAGCAACCATTATTTGATACTATCACTACATTTTGATTGATAAATATACTCATGTATAACTTATTTACATGTTAAAGAACCGGTGGTGCTTATATTTTATAATGAGCCACAGTTACTTATCAATTAGTAATTTCATCTTTTTTAAATGACATTCTTTACATATTAAAAATATTGTGAACTTTCAATAATTGCAATATTTCTATGAAATATGTCTTCAATTCGACATTTAAAATGTTTTATCTCATTTTTATTGCAACTTGTACACAGCATATATTTATATTTATAAACATTCTCTAAATTTTTACATAACCTGTAGCAAACAATTAGCTCCAAAATGAGGACTGATAATAAATGGGTGCACATTAGATATAAAATATATACGTTTTGGTGCATACAAAACTATTTCAAGGATAAAATAATATGTTTAAAAAATATAAAAAAAAATTAACTAAGTTTACAAAGATTGAAACTGATTTTGACGATCCAACTTAGATTGTGAATATACAAAATCAGGATTTGCTTATTTAATAAACTATACCATTATCAAGGAAATGTTGAAAAAAAGTTTTATTAATGAAGTAGTACATTTTTATAAGTAACAAAAGGTAGGATAAATGATTGCTAGTATGACGTAATCCATAACTGCAGAAGGCTAACTCTTATACAAATTACTTATTCAAAGATAATAAGTAGTCTGATCCTTAAACCTCAGGAAATGACTTCTTGATTGGCGTATAACTTATCTAAAGCCAGGACTTTCAATATTTATAATATATGTGAACAATTTTCACCTGTATGTACGTATTTTATTAGTCACAAATTTAAATTGTTGATTTTTGTAAAACTTTTACTGATATAGATTTACAAAATTTTTCAAACTGCTATCACTCAGACCAGGATTATGATAGTATTCAAACTATACTATCACTACATGAAAGAGTTTAAACAGTTACACTAACTATAATTATCCTTTTTTAAAAACAAATACGCTACATAGAAATCCTTTTTGAATGCATTACAATTATTTTACATCTAAAATAAAAACCATTTTTGATAAATAATTCCTATATGCTTTATATCTTGTATAAAAAAGTCCATAAATTGGTAAGTCGAAGTATTTTTATAGTTTTATTTTGCGTGATTGTTGAATTCTAGAAGGGGAAAAACAAATCAACTGCATCACTTAAATGATTTTAACAATTTTATTTCATTGATTTCTTCAAAGTCATGGTATAAAAAAAAGGGAAAAATAGTACTAAACATTTTATAGTTATGCCTTAAACCATAAATTCCTACGTACCACAAATAAAAATAAATGAGTAGAGAGAAAGAGGGTTGATGATGGTTAGAGTTACACAAAATCATTGCCAATTTTTGTTTTTATTTATTTTTTCCCGATTATCATAATGTTCCTTCTTGAGGTTTTATATATGTATGTATGTACCATATATATTTATATATTTTTGTTTAAGCATGACTTTAAAACCTTCCTTTAGTACATATATATATATACACATATATATTTATATATATGTATGCCTATAAATTTTAATATGTAAAATAAATGTAATTGTTAAGCGTTTTAAAGGCATTGAATAATGTAAGTGGGTGATCATTTAAATATAAATTTTTATCTCCATTATTGGAGTCAGTATTTTCTTCTCTCTCTCTCTCTCTCTCTCTCTTGTAAGAAGATTGAAGGCATTATGAGGTTGATGTAAAAGATATGTACATAAGTTACTAGTACATTGCTACATGTATTTTAGAATCAATTTATTGTATTTGAAGACTTTAAAGTACATACATATATGTAACTATAAATATGGGCCCATTCATTAAAGAAATATCATTTTCAAGTGGCAGAATATTTACATCGATGAAGAATGTTTAAAATTATTTATGAATACCTTTTAAATAAAATAAGAATTTATTTTATAAATTGAGAAATGACATTTTCTGAAGGTCATTTCTCATTCAACATATTTTATGTTGCCCATTTTTCCCTGAACACAATGAATGAGAGGACTAATTATTTGTAATTGTAGACGTACAAAGTGACAAATGTCCATTCGTTGCGTACATCTATTTCTTACGAACATGTATGTGACTTTGTTCATTCATATAAAATATATATGTATGTATAAGAGGAAAATGCAGATAATGAAAGCATATTAAATTTTGAGTTAACGATACTCATCATCTTGAGGCAATGAGTAATGACGTGTATCTCAAAAGATAATCACAGTCACGCAAAAAAATATTAGTATTAATGTAGAAATATATGTACAGTTGTATACTTATTCGTAAATATGTATGAATGTATGTATATTTAACACACTAGATGTCACTTGGAAATAACGAAAGAAAATAAAATACAACATTTTCACTGCAGTATGCCAATTTTCCATGACTGAAATGCATGCATAGAGTTATAAATGTTAAGTAAAGCTAATTTTCTTTAAGTGAACATAGATTATTATTTTAAGTTTTTTAAACTTTTATTACTAAGCTTCCTAGACCTTACTCCTCCCATTTTGAATATTTATAAATAATGCACATTGATAGACAAAATACTGAATTTATGAATGTATCTGCTTACTTATAAAATATATGTATGCAAACAATTAGAAAGGGAGTTAACCACTTGATAAATACCCAACCAGATAAAACAATTATTGATAAAGCAACCTTTTCGAACACTTGGTCAATTTATCTTTTTTTCTCATAAATTTGTATTCCAATAATAGTTGTTGAATACTTTAAATAAAGGGAAGAATAAAAAAAACGAAAAAGAATAAAGAAGAATAAAGGAAACTTTTTAATTAAGACTATAAACCATTTTTTCTTTCAAGTATTAACGAAAATCTATTTTTCAATATTTTATTTTGAAATATAAGAAGTAATAAAAATTCTTCTTTTTTTCTCTTTTTTTTCATTAAAAAGTGTAGTAAAATTATTGTTGATAATGAAATGGAAAAAATATAATGGAACTTTTCTTAAAGATTTTATAAAAAATGAGATAATTTGTAATGAACGAGATACATATCTTGGTAAATATTCATAAATATATATGTACACATCATAGGCACCTATATAAACGTATATAAATATATACATTACATATGTATATCAAAGTTAGAAAAAACTCTTATCATAATTTAAAATATTTTTCCTCAGGAAACTCTAAATTTGTTATACATAGAATTAGAGTTTCTTATTTTTGGGGTGATTTTTTTTATTACTATACTATGATTTTTTTTTAAACGCCTGTACTTTGCCAAAAATGGCATGAGATATCCCAAATTTTGTAGATATCATTTTATCGATGCCTTCCAATAATATATTATTTTAATTTCAAAATGAGTCACTCTTATATACATATTATGTTATGTACATATATTAATTATCGAATTTCAATTTCATATCTTGAAATATTTATACAAAAGATTTTATCCGTGCATCATCAACAAATCATAAACACTGTTAACTAGAAATAAGTTGTTTTTTCTCACCGTTGGTCAAAATGTACAATTGTTCCTGTAAGGCACAACTTGTACGGAATTGTTTTTCAACCACTTTTCTATAAAACTTACTCACGCTGACAGAAATCTACTTTTTTTATTGGAGAAACCTTGATTTGGACAAACATATACTACCCCTCTGTTCATAATAATACTATAATTCCACTATTAAATAATTAAATGCTACAAATTTAAAGTATTTGAAGTAAATGTGATAAATATAAGCATTTTTGCATTTTTGTGTGTTTTTATGCAAACGATTGTAATGATTGTCATCCACTTGTAGAAACTGATTCATGGTCCGCATGAAACAATTATATAATTGACTCGCCTAAAATAAAAAAATAAATATGTTGTCAATTAAAAATCAAATATCATTGGAGTAAAAATTAAAATTGAATAGAAGGATATTCAGAGTTAAATAGCTTATTTAAAATTATCATTTTAACGAAATAGGAATCAATTTTAGGATAAATACATATTTTCATAAAATTACCTTTATTAGAAATATATAATTGGTTATTCGGAAGAGTGTTTGGTGATATTAAAAGTAATGTATTACATTATGTAAATCTTTAAAAAGTACATAGTTAGGTCATTTCCTCAATGGGACTACAAATTTGTACAGACGTTGAGATGACAACTTCCTCCTCTCTTTTTTGTGCAAAGGCTACTTTTAATCATATATTTACAAAACGAAAGAAACATGTGTACATATGTCATAAAAATCAAAAGTCTGCGTTTTAATGCACACATTAAATGTGAGTAAATGTTATACTTTCTTCTTTGTAAAAGTTGCGAGTATAAAAAAATAAATTCCTTTGTGTTTATTTAACATTTTGTCCTTCCTCAAAAGGAGAGTAAATAAAAAAGTCTTGAATACCTATAAAGAGTAGTGTCATGAACTGCTGGACATAAAAGTAACAACGTAGCTACCAACTTTGATAAAAACTTTCATGTTCAAATAAAAGTTTCCAATGAAAATATTTACTTTTGGGGTTTTTAATAGTGATACTTGGATATGTATAGGTATGTAGCCATGAAGTGTATCAATATAAACAGATTACTTTTTTACTATATATGATGTTACTATGAATTAATCTAATATATTGATTGATAAAAATTTAATTGTAAATTTTATCTATAAAGACCACGATTATTCATTAACTTTCATGCAACTAATTGGAAAATACCTGGAACTTCACTTAAATAAAATTATAATACGAACTGTGAGACGCTGTGTTAGCCAGTCTTTTATGAGTATGAGTACATGTTTTTAATTTAGGCAAAATAAATGCCTTAGTGATTGATATCAAAATTACTGGTCATGAGTAAAAATGCCATATATATTTTCACCTCATCTGAGAAGACTGATGTGTGAGCCAATCAGTAGCGAGAGAGGTTGATCAATGAGATCCATGTGTGATAATGAGATTTTCTTATTATAAGGATAATTTTCGTCAGCAATTTTTTTGTAAATGTCTCACTCCTCATCTTCATAGAAAAAAACACTCATTGATTAGTCATAGGTCACGAAATGACCACTGATTTTGGCTTACAGACATATATGATTAAAAGTACTTAGTGATGTGGTTCTCGACATCCTTCTTGTTCTCGTATTGGTCTCAACTTTTCAAAGTCTTGATCTTGACCCCTTTAAATTATTGGCCTTGGTGTCCAAACCAAGACCAAGGGGACTAAATATATACAAAACTTAAACACTTTTCTTGGGTAAGAGGATTATGGCCACAACACTGCAAGTAATTATATGCATTAACTTCACCTAGTACAAATTAAGTATCAAACAACGCACCATTCTTTCAGTTTGATTAGGGTTGATATCCATCCGTTTTGACAGCTAATTTATCTTTTATATAATATGTATTATGTATGGTATATACAAATATCTTTATTATAGTTTCTTAATTAACAACTTTGAGTCTCAATACATATCAACATGAATGAGATTTACTTGTACAATATATGTATATTTAATATGTAGGTAAAGTTTTGGATATTAAAAAGTACTCTTTCTCTCAAGGTGTGAATACAACATGGTATGGTAGAACACGCGAAATATGATTAATATATCAGATAAGTGTATAAAAAAAGGACGAAAATTATTTAAGGACAAATACGTATAAACATATTCCCTTTTATTATTTTTACAAAGCACTGTATGTAGGTATATATTTCATACCTTCTCTTTCAGTGTAGAAAATTACAATATTAAATATAAATACTACAAAAAAAAAAGTAATATATAATCTTAAATCTTTATATGTATTTAACCATTTTTTTGAAAATTATTCCCTCAAAGAAACTTTGCTAATATTTAGTACTTGCTATTTATAAATAAATTATATAGAGTAGTGGTATTTTTTTTTTGTTCTTTAAGTTTCACCAAAGTTTCAAAGACAAATAAAGAAATTATAGTGTAAATATGAGGATAATTAGGATATAAACATGTGTATAAAATAATAACCATGATATCATCATGAAATTGAATTTATGTATCCTTATGAGGTAAGTATGAAATACATCTATTTTGCATCCGAATAAATTATAATTAATGAAATGAAAAATAATAATCATAATCAAATGGGATGGAGTGATGCTTCTACCTGATCAACAAAATGTAAAATCATTTAAAAAATGGTATTTATTAAATATCATGTTTAAGATCTATAATTGTTCGTCAATCGGATTTGACGGAAATAAGTTAAAGATGCAAGAAAAGACTAGATCATTGCTATACTTTTCTCTGTATGCAAATGATACTAGACTTTAGCTAATATTACTTTCTTTAAAAACTATTTCTAGAAAGCATTTTCACAGACTCACTGTATAATAATTCGAAAGTAATGTCATGTTGGATGAACAAGAGTTGTTGACTCATATGACATGAATTATTTATATTGTTTTTCGTAGATTTTTTTCTGGCAAAGTGGAAAAAAGACTCATTTTTACACTGTTTTTTTATTGGATTGACTAACAAAAAGGCATTTAAAATCATAGTTCCAATTTGCTCCTCAGACCTACACTTCACCAAAAATTCATGTATAATCATTGCAAAATAAACAAAACTTTAAATATTCTTAATGTAATGACTTTAAAAATGTAAAAACTAAACTGATGTACATATATATATATATATATAGAATCAAGAGTTTTATTTCGATTAAAATTTGAATTAAGATGACCAACTTGGAAAAACTCTATAATCTAAACTACCTAGACATTAAATACTTATAAATAGTTTATACGTGTAAAATGTTATTAAATTTTGTACAAAAAAAAGGTTAATATATTATAATAATATTTAGTCTAAAAGCAGTTTCATTTAATACATTAAAAGCTACAACTGGTCATGAATTACACCTTCATTTTTTTTTTTACTCTGACTCTTAAGGTAAGTATGTAAAAGTCGTAAGAGTGCATTTCATTTTCGAATATCTAGATAATGTAAAAAGTAGGATTTACTATCCAATATAATGTGAATCTTTTTTTATCTTGTCACTTAATTTTTTTTCTATAATAAACTTTTTTAATTAAACTCATTTTATAAAGAGAGATAGAAGTTGGAAATTTTTGACAATGAATCTCTCTGTACATCTTTTAGTTGAATTTTATTCTTCTCTTCATTCGTAAATTTGCATTCAAATAGACAAACAAACGAAGCATAAATTGTTATCATAAATATAATCCCTTCTCTTCCAAAAAACAAAAACAAAACAAAAAACACTGTTTTTTATTTTCAAAAATTGCTTCTTCTCTTTCTTTCCAAAATGTTTTTTTTTTTTCTTTTAAAAAGATTCTTTTCAATATATGTAAATTTGTAAGTAAGAAAAAAAAAGGATACAGAGATTCGTATATTATTTTTATTCAAGAAAAAATAAAAACAAATATGTATCACACGAAAAGGACTCACTTATGTATAACAGCAAGAATAAGCAGCACCCCTTATTCTATTTTCAACATACAAAGATTAGGAATAGTAATGAAAGCTTTAAGAAAATGGTAATTTGTTGATGGTTGTTAAGAATTGGGGATTATGGGTACCAAAATAAAAATGCTGTAAACTATTTGTTTGCAAGAGTCCTCGAATCAGGATATATAAAAAGATACCTTTCTCGACGAGCGCCAATCCCTTCAAAACCCTGTCATTTGACAAACTTTATTGCATACTTGATATCTTAAATGTTGTCGTCATTCTTTTTTTAATTATCGTGGAAGGAACATCTGGCAAAATAGATATATTGACATTTTATAGGAGTTAAAATATGTCTAAATTATATCCTTTGTAATGAAAAAAATATCTCAAAATATGTATACATTTTATGTGTATGGGGGAGAGGGGGATAAATTTTTATTTTGTTTTTGCTGCAGGGTGTATTAATCGGTTAAAGAAAAGCTGGTTTGAGAGTAAGTAGGGAAATAATTATCTTCATTCTTCTTCTTTTTTTAAGATACAGGCATCATTAGGTGATAGACTGCTTACAAGGACTATCATATTTTTTATGACATCATCTTAGACAGAAAGGGCTTTTTTTTATAACTCTGCTGATGCCTTATTTTATTAAGTAGTTTGATGTGTGTTTATATTACCCATTAATGAAAGGGTAATTTTTTTAGTATATTTCAAGCAACATGACGCTCATTTTGGTATGAATTATTCATACAATCATGATATATAAAATTAAACTGAGCAAATTACTGTACAATTATTCTTTATTCCATAAAAATGAAAGTAATTTTTAAAAGTTTCCATGTCTTCCATTTGGAATAACAAACATTGATACACTAAGCTTATAGTCACGAAATCCTTCTTTTTTTTTATTTTGTTTATATGCACCAAGTTAAAAATTCATTTCCTGATTGATATGTTTTTATCTCGTTTTTCCTGTATTTCCTCCCCCTCCTCCGTTCCAGTTTTGAAAAACCAATCCCAATACTAGATACACAAGTATAATTTCACAACAAAAAGTAATCATAAAGCTACATTTTACGAAAGTTGATTATAGATAATAGATAATTGAAAAAGTACTTTTTAATTTTAAAAAGGACTTAATATATTGAGCAAAATATGAGCTGAATTGAACTTTTTTATAAATTGTATGATGATTTAGATAAAAGATTTTGAGATCCCCACCTTGTCATAATGCATAAAATTATGTACATGCAACGTCTTAAATGATAATACTTCTAAAGTTTATACACTTCAAAGTGAAAAATCAAAGGTCTTTTTGTCTGGTAATGCAATTAGAAAAAGAAAAATATATCTTCTTTTTGTATAGATAGAGTGTACTTATTCCATGTATATATGTCTGACAAAGGATGGAAGGAGAAAAAAGTTTAATTTACGAAATAGAAATACATATAATTGCAGAATTTTTACTTTAATTTTGAAAAAAATATGTGCATACATAGATTTTTATGCAATTTCTTAATGCATTTCATTTTTCAAATGAAATTAAATCTTTTTCTTACCCTCCCCCCCCCCCCTCCCTCTCTTCCTCCTTCAATCCGATTCATCTTTCTTAGAAAAAGAAAAAAAGAAATAATATTCTTTTTTTTGCAAAACCAATTTTATTGGGGAAAAAAATGAAATAAAATAATATTTTATTCCAAAAATTTTTTATGTACATTGAAAAGTATACACTATGATGCTTTAAATGATATTAAAATCAAAGTAAATAAGGTCTGTACATTAGTTCAAACATATGTACTACACATAAAATAAAATAAAAATACGTACTTTCTTATAAGACAAACATCTGACGACACATATTCAAATGGAATTTTTTTTTGTGTGTATATATTTTTTTGTATGAATGTTACATATGAAAAACATTTTGCTTTTGAATATAAAATCATCTGATATCCATAAAAGATGCTATAATTTTTTACTCTTGAGGAATCTTGTGTTACATGGACATATCATAGGGCAGAATATGATAGTAGTAATACTTTTCAATCAATAACACTCAATAGAACTTAAAATTTTGAGTGGTATATCTATGACTATTGTCGTTTGATAATCAAATTCTTACAAAGAAAAGCTTTTATTTATTTATTTTTTTTCAAAGAGAGTTACCTCTTTGACAACTATTGAGCTCTTCTCAAATGACATTTGAGTTTAAGTTTACAGATAAACATTTCTATAAATGGTGAAATAATTATCTCAACCTGCATCCAGATGTGCTTGAATAAAAATATTGTTTTAAACACAGCAGAAATCTGACATTCGATTGCCTCCAAGCTCGAACAAAACTTATAAGCTCACATGACTTACTATAAGTTGTACGTATTTTAGTTACGTACTGCTAGTTGCCGTTGATTCCGAACTCGAATAGTTTCATGACATTTCCTACGGTACGAATGGGTGTCGATTTATACTTAGATATTGTTAGATATTTATGTGTGCTTTTTAATATTGGAAATACTTGTATTTAAATTCTGATGGGGAAATATTACTTTTATTTTATTCTTGTAAATTAAAAAGTCTTTTGTCTCATATGATGCTGTTATTATTTACTAGCTATATACTAGCTATGAAAAATAATACATATATAAAGTAACTACTAATGCGATGTAGAACAATCAAATTCATCTTTGTATATATATAACTATATATTCTAAAAAAATGACAGTAGAGTCAGTTGGTTTGCATAATTATTTTTTACATTTGTGGATTTTTTCTTTGTGTCACTCATAACTGTATGTAATATAAAAGTGAATCTAAAGAATATAATTAATGTCTACTTATAAAAATGGAATCTTAAAAAAGAAAATAGTTTTATCTTGTGATATTAATGCTTAAATTTATGTACATATATATACTTTTGTTTATGACGAATAAATTAAGAGATAAAGTTGAAAGAATGATTACATTCGATAAATATATACATATTTTTTTTAGATATTTATGTAATACAAGGAACGTTGTTTTATGTATAAATTGAAATAGTACTTCAGTTATTTAAAGTGGGTCCTTTGCCAATACTGAGATCCCACTATTTATCAAAAGATGTACACAACGACACTGACTCAACTCAAATGATATATGTAACTCTGATAATATCTTTTGCAGCTTCAATATTTATGTATAGAGGCATTTTTGATGATGAAATCCCCAATGGTGACGTCAGTAAAATGTAATCATCATTTACATCAACTTTTGTGTATACAATCAAAAGAGTACCAATGCAAAAAAACAAAAAACCAAGGAATATCCATTTCCTCAATATCCAATAACCTAGGAATGCAAAACCATTGGACTTTTTTTTTCAATCCCTTTTCATCTTTTCTATTTTCATACATATATATATATATATATATTATGTAGAATATTTATTATATTATATGAATATATTTTTCCTAAAGGCGTAAAATGCAATGTAATTCTATCTCAAGAAAACCAAAATGTTACAAAAGAAGGAAAATTTTATTCATTTTATTTCAAATATTATATCATACTCTTTGAGATATAATAGAAATTTGTTAAAAAAAATACAAATCAATTTGTCATTCATAAATATATTTCATTGCTGTAGAAATATATTTATTATTTATTTGCTGTGAATAAACAAATATGTGTATATTGAGAAGTCTGTTGATGCCCCCTCCTTCTAAAGCATATATTTTATTTATTTTGTAGCACGCACAAATTTGACAAATCTCTAATAGGAATCGATTATGATTTTGATTGTATTTGGTTTTAATGCCAATACAATCAAAACATATATAAATCTTATTTCCTTAATTTTTTTTTGTTTACGTATTGATTTTGTTACATTGTTGGTTGTTGTTGCTGTTGTTTCCATAGCTATATGCATGCAATACACTACATAAGTGTGCTGTATGTAGTTGATTTTATATATTAATATTCATATTACATAAAATATATGCATGAATATATATGTACATATGTAAGAAAAGAAGAAAATTGAAAACATATTTGAAATTTGTCAATCATTTTTATACATCACTCTAAAATAAGTACAAACTTCAAATTCAAATTATTTCACCATAAATAGAAATACAAGAACTCATGTCCATAGAATGTATGCATACGTTTTGTTTATTTGTACATTTAAATTACAACAGAAAAAATAATTCAAATTTCTAAGAAAAACAAGAAAAAAACATTCTTTTCTTCAAATCATATCATATTATGTATTTTTCAAAACAGTATTTTTGTCTTATTCAATATGTGCCCTTTCTATTAAATTTAATGGGTTTTAACATTGCAAATGTATGTATTTATTATTTCAATTTTTTCTCCTATCGAAATCCGTTAGTTAAAACTATAAAATATCTATGTATATAAGAAAAGAAATCATCTAAGTTAATATTAAAATAGCTTTCCTATCTACATAGATATGTATGTACTTATTTTATACTTGAAATACACATCTCAATTTACCTTTTCATACTGCATTTAATATAGCCTTTTTTTTCTTATTGCAACTTTATTTCCATATATCCACTACTTACTTATTTTTGTTATACTCATAATACATACATATATATATATATATATATATATATATATATATATATTTATAGATGTTTATGCATGCACTATAATACAAACCAACTTAATGACCATTAGAAAATCCCAAAAGGGAAAAAAATATTATTTTTTCTACCTTCTTCGTTTTAATTTCTCATAAAAAGAAGAAGAAAAAATTACTATTAAACTTTTTTTACGATTCAAAAAGTCTTTAAATTTTGTTGCAGTTATGTATATATATATATATATGATATGTTTATATACAAATAATATTTGCATATAAACATTTTGTTTTTTTTTTTGCTCAAGAATTTAAAACATATTTGAAATGATTTTATCATCATATATTAATGTATAGTATATTCAAAAATTTATACAATATTGTTATGAATATTAAGTGGACGAATTTGTAAATTCAAAGATGAATGATGAGTCAATGACAATCACAAACTTTTAAAATCACCATGCAAATTACGTTAAAACTTTATTTTTTCAAGAAGTTCTGGCTACTGCATAGGTAGTGTTGAGAGTCAACCTACTATTATCACCTTCTGTATTTATTGTGTGTGAAAAATACTTTTTTTTGTACTGAACTGCAATCTGTACCTACTTCATGAAGCACTTTATATTCAATATTTAGATTGCTGCAGCAGGTTTTATCCACGTTAAGATGTCTGCTATTGACATTTGTTCCGTAGTAGGTATCTATCCACCGACTTGTTCGGTTGGGCGTGGGGTTAGTATGATTAGAAAAAGATGACAAATGAGCCTTTGGCATTTTCCCTACACATGTTTGCTATGATGAAAAAATTGTAAATCGGAAAAAAAGTGAAGGCATATGTCTAACAAATTCACGTCAGAGATGAAGTTGTAAAATATTGTGACCTTAAGATACAGTTTATCTACAGATGACGTCTGCATAATAAAAATAGGAGGGAAATATGTTTTGCTAAAAAAACATACACACAAATATAATGATGATTGTCAAAATACATGTTGTTTGAATGATCGGCCTTCCTGAATAATTCAACTTTTTTCTCATCGATATTGATGAGTGATGAGTCTGTCTTGTAACATTATTAGTTGCAAAAGAATAAAGGTTTTTTTTTGTAACTCATTTAAACATTATCATCAAATGTACATATGTTATATATCTATTTTATCATGTGTACCCCCTACTAGAATAAAAAAAGAAGACAGAATTAAGGAAAATCAATTTAATAGACTTAAGTAATTTAGAGAATATTTTTGGAACATTGAATAAGACACATGGATAATTCGCCATAAGGATAATTCATCCTAGGACATTTTCCTGAATGAACATTTCTCCAAAAAATGATGTATTCATTTTGGATGTGAAAATGACAACAGCTGGATTTTAATCAGAATTGCACCCCATTATAGTCTGAAAAATAATAGTTTCTAGCCAATAACATTATTTTTTCCTTGTTCTAATTACTAACAAAGTTACCTAAGTAGCAATACGATTCAAACTACATGTCAGTGTGTTATAATGAATATAATTAAAATATTACGACGCAAAAGAATACTCATTAACTAACTAATATGATAACAAAAATATTATAGTGCTCTTTAATATATAAATAAATAAAGATAAAATAATAAGAACATGTACATTTATCTCAATATGATACTAAATTGCATTAAAATATGCATTTATCTACATAAAATTCTGTAAAATGTCCATTCGGTGAATTGTTCATCCCCGATTTTCTTAAAGTATAGATGCTTATAAGGACCTTTGTGTTCTGCCATAAGCCCTTATATTTTTCCTGTCAGCACACGTAGTTACACATCCTAACATATTAAGAGATGTGGATTTTAAAATGGGAATTCATGACAAATAAGTTCTTTTCTGGGTTTTTTCACAATTATACCCCAGATAATTAGATAGGTATAAGTAGTATAATTATATGTCTACACTCAAGGTTCAAGTGGCTGTGACGTGGAATAAATATTATTTTCCTAAAAAACATATATTTGTATATGTTACAATGATATTTATGTAGAAAAATAGGGGGGAAAAGTAGAACAACACATTTACTTTTACCCTTGAAGAAAGCATATCAACATAGTTTTGAGTATTTTTCGTCAATACATGCACAAACATTTGTATCTATTTATGTGGTGTAGAAAGAGGATTAATAATGGTCAGGTAAGTTTTGATTTATGACAGTGCACGATGATTTTTCCCTAACCATGAAATATGGTTAGGGAACATGTACCTATGGACCGATTGGACCTGAAAAAGACTTCATTTTTCTTTCATTTATTTTGAATTTTCCACATTAGATGAGATGGGGTGAAAGTTGAGTTTTTCATTTTTTTTGAAGACTAATTACTTTACTAATTACCTCTCATTGACTTGGTATGTATATATAGATTTTAACAATAATGGGATCAGTCAAAGAACCAACATATACATATGTATCATTGAAAAGAAAAAGTTTACTAAAATATATAATAAAGAGATGAAGAGAAGGAAGAACAATTATGTACCAAACTACTATATTCTACTAAAATATATGTTTAGTCTCCTGGAGCAACTATTTTACAAATAAAAGATAGATAATAATAGACATAAAAAAACACAAAAGAAATATAACATAGATCTGAAAAACCTTAACTAAATTTAATTAACATCAAAGCCTGACCATGAAAGACTAAGACGAAAAAAAAAAAGTTTTATTTTTTTAAAGAAATGCCTTTAGAAACATCATAGGCCTCATTCAATAATTAAAGACTATATACATATATATATATATATATATATATATATATATATATATATATATATATATATATATATATATATATATATATATATACAAAAGGTCAATTTATACCTATGTATATGTATTTTTCTTGTATTTTATTCACATTTGAGTAAAGGAGCTCATGGATGATCAGTAAGACAAAAGCATCAGTATTTCACAGAGTTGACCCCCAACTAAGAGTAACAAAAAGTATTTGTTTTCAAAAATTAATTCATTATAATAGTTTTGCCCTCTAATAGTTAAAATAAGTCGAAGTAGGTTTAAAGGCACAAAACGTTCTGTGTAAAATTTTTTGAGTCATTTAGAATTTTCACAATGAAGTCAATTAAAAATTCGGATAAACTCACTATAATTATAAGATAGTAATCAACAAGGAGAAAATGTCTTTCTATAAATAGACACATCAGAGCTGCGGACTTTGGACTCGAAATTCGAAGTCAAGCCGAAGTTAAGTTTAATAATTTTAGTTAATTTGTGACTTTTTAACTCAAATCGCCCTCGAAATGGAAGACACACGACTTGACTAAAGCTAAACGTTAAAAGATTCGGATTTGAATGAGAACGGTAGCAAATTCTCATTTTCATCAAAGCATAACTTTTAAGGTTTTTTTGTTGCTCATG
Organism: Lepeophtheirus nordmannii; assembly: GCA_963680855.1. Lineage (NCBI taxonomy): Eukaryota > Metazoa > Arthropoda > Copepoda > Siphonostomatoida > Caligidae > Lepeophtheirus > Lepeophtheirus nordmannii. The sequence goes on along the minus strand of OY804518.1, from coordinate 31,161,608 downwards.
ATGTCAATGTGCAAGTACTCAAAGACTTGATACTCGACTTGGACTCCTTAAAAATGACTTGTGAACAGCTCTGTCACACATGACTAACAATGAAGCAATTCCTTACATTTACATATAAATATATATGTATTGTACATAATTCAAAAATGTCTCTTAATAAAGGGGGGGGGGGGAATATTTCATGTGTACAGAAGAAGAGGAACACAAAAAAAAAAGATCTCGTATCTCCTTACTGTCGTTAACGCAGTTCCTTTCTTCTTCTTACTATTATTATACGGTATCATGATTTGAATCTTTATTATACTTAGAATGTGAGAGCCTTATTTCTCAAACGCATATTATCTACATACAGCCATCTTTGTATAGTATGTATGTATTTGTTTAGCAACGGGTTGAAATAATAAAAATATATATGAGAAGAGATTGTATTTTTATATCTACATACATACATACATACTTATTATTCATCAATAGGAGAGGGTTTATTATTTGCTTCTTCTTCGTCTTCTTACTGCATTACTCACATTTGTACAACTTCTTTTCTTTGCAAGAAAGAAACAAGACCAAAGGAAGCTTATTCAATATGTTTTGATAGCAGGGTAAAAATGAAAGAAAATACATGTTTCTATAAAGATGAGAGAGGTTTATTTTTTCGTTCCCTATTGAATATACATATATGTATGTAATATGTTTGTAAGTAATAGTTGATAAACAAACTGGACATGGAATAATAAACTCTATTTAAACCATAGGAAATAAAGGCCAACGGAAGGAGTGAGTATACGCAGTTGTAGTATGTATTTTGTTAAACCTTAGAAATTTGATATTGAGCATTGAAAAATTGGGGAGGCGCCTCTCGTTCACTTAATGAAAGTGTGTATTTATGTACATAGGGTTACGTTTTTTTAAACATGCTATAATAGATTGTGTGAAATGGGGGCCCGATGAAGGAGGGAGTAAAAGACCATTGGCTACCACGTTCCGAACAGCAATAACAATCTAAAATTTCTTAATTATGGCGTCAGCAAGCTGTGTCGTCATTTTTATATGTTAGACTATTCTATAACAAGTACCTATTTAAGTATATATAATGAATTATGATAAGTATTCAGGATATGAAGAAAATAAACAAATTCCGTAATCTCGAGGAAGACACAAAAGATGTTAAGGCGTTTTTTGCTATATAATTTTATACCTAGGATAGACACCTGTAATAGGGGGGGGGGGGATGTCCTTGAAGGTGGTAGTCCAGGAGGTTAATTTCCTGTTACAAATTGGACCCCCTATCCATACATAAGTTGGTTACTGCATCCCTGAATAAGACTTGGGCAAAAAAAGACATTTCTTTTGCTCCTAGTATTTATCAAATTGTTGAAGAAGTATCAAAAAGAACTAGAAAGGAATCTATATAATTTGTAAATGGTTCCTTTTCTATATTTTTACTTACTAACCATCTAAAACCATTTACCAAAGGCTTTTTTTTTAAAAAAAAAATAACGCTTATTCTCTAAAGACAGCATAAGAGACTCAGTGAGATATTATCTTTCCTTACTCTTTTCATATATTTATTTTGCTAAACTGTAGTTTAAAAACACATAGCCAAGATGAAAATCAATATTATACTTATATCTATATAATTCTTTTTCAATGGTACATTTGGTAGCTATAATTTTATATAGGTAGGTATATAACATAAACTATAGATATATACAATTATTGGACACTAACTGACCTATAAAGTTTTTTTTTTTAGTTTTTTATTTTATTTTTATTTTAAAAAAGGGCTTTTAAATATATACATATATATATATATATATATTTTGAAAGAACTTGAAGTTTTTTATATTATATTTTAGATTATATTCAAGTTTAATATACACACAAATATAAAAACCAAATATTTGGTGAAACATACATACATATATATTAAAAACAAATATTCGTTACACGTTTATAAATATAAAATAAAGACATATCATTTCATAAACATTTGTACTATATATGTTTGCACGTATGTTTATTTCATTATAGTAGTGCCTATGTAACACATTACTTTGTAGCAATAAATAAGCATTGATATAAACTCGAATGTTTCATTTTGCATATTTGTAAGTAGGTAAGTACATTTACATTTTGTATATGAAGGTATAGAAATCAGTATATGTATGCAAAATCTAATTGCGAATGGAATTGTCGCAAATAAAAAAGTGGTAATTAATGCATGTATGTATATGACTTAAGGTTGTAGGTGTCTACGTATATGTAATCGTCATGAAGGTGCATTTATTCAAAAATATTTTTTCTATCAAGGACATTTTAAAGGTACCCGACTCTTGATGAAATAAGAATTAAAGAAGGAAGACAATTAAATCAATAAGTACCGAGGTAAAGTAATTAGCTACAGTTTGACTTATTCATTTTGATTCCTACATTAAATGTTTCCTTCCTAATTTTTTTTTCTTTTTTGATAATAGCAAGATTGCTTGATATAAATCTAGATTAAAATCATGTTTATATAATTTTCCATTGACCAGTGAAATGGTACAAAAAAATAAAAAGAAGGAAGTTAGTTTTATGAACAAGTTTTATCTATGAAGTAGTGCATTTTTATAAGTAATATGGGTAGAATAAATTATTGTTAATCTAATGTAATTAATGACTGCAAAGGCCAACTCTTATGTATAGTACAAAGTGAGTAATAATAACTTAATAACTAGTTATGTAATTTATATGTAGATGAATCTTTAAATCTGAGAAGATTATTTATTATTTATATCATTCATTATTTACAAGGGTGAGGCAAGCAGGATGAGGACTGGTTCAATAACTTAATAATGGTTGGATGTACAATAAATGTATTGGGTGTTACTTTTCAACATAATACAAATACGTTAGTGCAATCTTTTAATCCACTTTTGAATATGAACATAAGGCCCTCCATCTTTCTGGACAACATTTTGATGATGATCAAACTCTGTACAGCAATAATTAGGGTCGCATTATTCCCATGAAAAAGCTATCTATTTACCACTTTTTTCTGGTTTTTCATGTACGCCAATGATGTATAAAACTTTTCAGAAAATTGATGTAACATCATAAATTAATTGTATATCCCCTTAGGCCAAAATGCTAATAAACCATTCCCTTTTATCAAAAGCATTAATTTTTTGGTACTCATAGTGATAATGGCTTCAATTTAAGAATATAATAATGAACCTAGCTTTTGCCCATTGTGACTAAAGGCAGGAAAATTGCTCAAAGTAAAGCATTTTTGAGTGTTCATTGTTTTTGACAATTTTTGTTATGGTTTTTTTATGAGTCTTTATTCAAACAAGTCTGTTTATTTAAGTATTGGACAAATGTTTAAGAAAATTACAGTAAGAATGCACAACAAGTGCATTTATAAGGTAACATGGCGTAATTATATCTGTCATGTGTCAATCACCCTCGTAAGTATGTATAGTGCTAACAAGCCTTACACGTCTGATACACCGACTATCACTATTCAGACACCACATGTTGATTTGACTGCAAATTTAAATTATTATAGGGGGGGGGGGGTTGATGTTAGCAAAGCTTTAATTGTTTAAAGACATTGATTATCCATCTTTTTCAAGCTAAGGTACTTCAGAGATAGTTCATTACAGTAAACAATCCCTTTTTTCTTGTCTTAAAAAGGGTATCAGAGATTATGTTCACATATTTTCGGTGATGTCCATTGAATTCTAATTTAATTTAAGAAATTCCCATTTGAATATTTTAAAAAAAATCACTACCTCTGACTGGTTGGCTCTATGATTATAACTGTAGATGGTTTGTACTCGATAGCCTTTGTTACATCTACATGGATAGTTTCAATATTTATGTAGAATGCTACTTTACAAGATTCTATATACTTTTATATATTCAAGTATAAATTTTAGTTATTAGACTCGTGGTGTGAACTTTGATTCCTCTCATGAATTAAGTATTACGATAATTCTATAGTTTTATACTTCTGAATTTGTAGAAACTAAATTGATTAAAATATGACATAAATTGCCCCTTCACATCATTTAATTGTCTTTCAAAATGGGTTCTTACACATATTTTCGAAAAGAAAATGCTGTTTAAATTAAATATCTTCTTTGAGGAGATTCAACACTTTTGCTGTGTTTGTTCTGGAGTTACCATTTGAAAATAGAGTAGGAAAATAATGGTTTCATTGTTTCTTCTTGGTTATAAAGAATTCAATAAATGAAAGCAATTAATATATTAATATAAGGTAACCTGTCTGAATCATAAGCATTCGTACATAAATTATAGGGTACTCAACTGTTCTTTATTTTAGTGTATGGGAATTTCTTTTTATATCATAGAAATATTCAGATTTTTAATAGACACGTCTTATCATTTACCAATACTTTGTCAAATATATAAAACTAATTTTAATAAGTATATATATATATATATCCGTAGCTTTTTTTTGATAAAATTAATATATGTTATGTGTTTTTCTTTTCAAATGAAACTTTTTTTCCTTTATAGTCGATCTATCAAAGAATTGAATTTAGTTCATTTTATTTTTTCGTCAGAGTCGAAGGTATTAATACTAATTATTTATTATCTTTTTTAAACTGATATACATATATACATATAAACTATTACTATTATTCTAACGTTAAATTATCCCAAAGTATTTGATTATTTTTGATAATATTAAAGTTTCGAAGTAGTTACAAATGCTTAATTACTTAATAACAAAGTATGAAGATAAATAACTCCATTCTACATACAAAGACCTTTTACAGCTGATTAAATAATATAATTTACATAAGCTTGTTAATATATAGAGAGAGCTGTGATAGCATTTACATTGAATAATATAAATTGTGACACTTTTATCCATTTCATCCCTTGTCACAACGAACTATTAATTGAGCCCACATACCTTGAATTAATTCAATACATACATATAATGTGAGCGTTGTACTTTTTTTTTTTTTTTTTTTTTTTGGCTGTATTAGTTTGAAGAAAAAAAAAGTATGAAGAAATGCTTTTAAATAATGTTAGTCTTGATTGCGGGATAGAAGTTTGTTCGAGTAAGGTACGTGTTATATTTTATGAAGTAGAAAATTTAATTTATTTTTATATTTTTTTTTTCAATGTGCAAATTGCAAAAATAAATAATATATACTTTTTGGAGATATATCAGTGTCACTACTCTAAATAACAAAAAAAAACTCTACTCAAATATTTATTTTTAAAAAGAGGGATTGAAAGGAAAATATCCAATGTATTTCATGACTTCTGATTAAATAATTATAAAATTCCTAAAAAAGGACCTAGAATTTAATTTTAACAAGAATTGTAAATATAATATATATACACCAAGAGGTTCATAGACCCTAATTTTAATAATAAAAAAAGATCTAATTAAAAGAGTTATTTTAGAAGTTTATTCAATATAAGCTTGCATAGTAAAATTAATTGCATTTACAAAGACTATTAATTACATAAATGCTCAGTAGGATTTAAGTACTTTCAAAGCACAGGAAAGAAGTATGAATTTTATACATTTATATGGTCATATATTTCAACATTAGTAATAACGTTAACTTGAATCGAATAAACTTTACGAATACTTTATTCGTAAAAAAAAAGCTATTTAAATATTCTGGAGAAAAAAAATTAAATGCATATAAATATGTATGGATGTTTATGGAGCAAAAATGTGTAGGAGATTTAAACTACATCCATAAAAAAATTATGAACATGCATATATATATATATATACATATGGGTTTATTATCAAGAAATGAATACAATTCATTATCTTATTGCATTATATGTATCATAAATGTGAATACTTATGTACACTAGAAAGAAGTGCATAATTAATTAAATATTAAAAATTAATTAAATGAAATCAATGCCAACATTGTTAAACAAATTTTCCTTCTTTTTTTAAACAAGAATATTCCCCAGGGCAAATGATGAGTCAATATTAGTCAAATCGTTGGAATTATAATTAATATTAATTGATTAATTGAATGTTTAAACATGAACATGGGCCTACTTCTATGTTATTGAGTTGACTATAGTTTTCAAATAATATAATGCGATTAAAAATTTATTTAGGGGCTCTCAACTGGAAGTTTGTGGACACAACTCGAATTATGGATAGATTTCGTGCAGCTTGCATCAAAATTAGCCTTATATACACCTATATAAAAGAACAAGAATGAAAATCATATTTTGTGCAAAAAAAAACCCACAAAAAAACTAAAGGAATATATTGTCTAATATTAAACATACATAATCACTAGAATTGTGAAAAAAGAGCCCACCCAGGGAGCGTTTTTCACTCCAAAATCGTCTTGGTTGGCAAGTTCTTTTACATTATGTATTTGTTTTGTTTTTTTCAAGCTCTCTTTATTCTTTCTTAATAATCGTAGAGGAAACAATATCTATTAAATATATAAGTTTTGACATTACAAATGAGTTGTGTATATGAATGCCTAAAATCATACCCTCTGCAATGAAAAGATGTCACAAAATACAAATTTTATGGGGGCTGAATTATTTCTCCGTCTTTTTAGCGATGTGCTCAAAAAGATTAAATATAAGCTTCTTTGGAATACGTAAAGCAGAAAATTATAAGAGCTTCTTCATTTCATTCCTTAATTGAAGAGTCAACAAGATATCTGCTGACATGATGCCTTTCAGTGCTCCTCTATTTTTTATGATGTGATACCAGCAGTGTTTTTTACGCCTGTTGGGAGGAGCTCTTTCTTCACATCTCTAATAATTACTCTTTAACATTTTAACTGTGTACTGTGTACATATACTGATCCCTCCATCTAATGAAATGAGATTTTCGTCCCTTATATTTTAGATGCGGAAAAGATGGGGACAGCTACTAAAAATAGGAATGCAGATGGTGAAACGTAGTTGGAAATTAAATCAGGAATGGGAGCTCAAAAGGTGATCCCATTAAATAAAATGTCGTTAGGAAAATTACTGGTCCACCATATATGTTATATGCCATGCTATAATTTGGCCCAAATTACAAAGAGCTCCAGATTGATATACACAATATATACATATAATATGTAACTTAATAGAAATTTAAAAAAACTCAATCTGCTGTCGTTTTATACAACATATTGTTATAAATGGAATAAAAAATCTACACATCTTTTTCATAAGAAATTATATGATATACATAAATATAAAATATTTCATTGTTAAATAACTTTGATTAATGAATCGAATTAAAAATATTATTACTATAATTCATAGGAAAGTTGTGCTTAAAGCAAGGAACAACAACAAAAAGAGAAAATGATTTTAGAAAGAAAGAAAAAAGAGTGTGAGAGAATAAAGTAATTGTAAGATGGATGCTCTTTAACAATCTTTAAAAGATAATATAAAGGAGAAAAGATACTTTTTAGTTATTGTTGTACATATATATATATATATGTATATAAAATAAAAATAAACCCTTTAACTACATAATATCGGATAAGAAGTTTTTGAAAATGTAAATTCAATGCATGCACTTGCTCTTCATTGTTATAAAAAACATACAGATATACATACTTATACAAACAGATAACTTTAATATGATAAGCAAAAAAATTTTCTTCAAAGAGAAAAGCCATTCCTCGATACATATACATACATTTATATGTATCTACTTTTCTTCTTTTTTACTTTATTTCAATTTCAGAACACGTGCATTAAACAGCTTTTTCCTTTCCTTTTTCCACTTACTATTCTTAAGGAGTGAATAGCTATATGTAGATGATGAAGATATACCATGATTGAAAGAATAAAAAATCAAGTCAAAGCAACTTTATTTAAAATAAGGTGCACAATTTGGTAAAAAATATTTTGAGTTACTTACTTATAGGTAACTATATATTATGTATAGTTGCTTATGTAGACATAAGCATAACTTGTATTCATAACCCTGGGTCCAATGCACTGAATGTTATACCTATACATATTTATGTAGTGAATAATAATATTAAGGATTGGTTGCATTTTCTAACCTTTTTGTTAAAGAGTTAAATTTTAAAAAGTGTCAGTCATGATTTAACGAGTGTATTTCCCCCCCCCTCCCCCCTTTTATCATACAATCTAAAAAGTAGATTTAACTATATGTCGAAATTTATATAACTACGTGTATCAGCACTAAAATAATCAAGCACCTTTGAGAGTTGGTAAGTACTTAATGTAATAACCGCGTCATTAATATTGGTATATCAAAAAGATCTTGATCATTTAATAAATTAACTTTCATCTTAAAATTAAAGCACTTTTGAATGCAAAAAATTAATTTACATGTGTACATGATTTTTGTGTTTCTCTTTTTTTACATGCATATTTAAAACCACAGTGTGTGGTGTTTTTTTTTTTTTTTGTTTTTTTTTCCTGTAGTGTGATATATATTTATTTTGGATTTCTTATTTATACATTAGCTATATTCAAGTGTATGAATGCAGAGATAACCACTGCGATGTGCTTTGATTCATTATGTACAATATTTACATTAATTTTTTTTGTAAGATTGACTTTTGCTCACTTCTGTTGAGCATGAAATACATTGGAGTTATCCAGATAAGATAAAATGGACTTTTCTTCTAATGTAAAAGCTTGGACGCAATTCTATATATTATTTATGTTCGCCAGATTAATTATCTTATCAAATGCATGAACATCTTATAATTACTTTTAAAGTACGCTATGCTCTTTATCCCTATTCTTCAATGAGAAAAATACATATTCATTTTTAAAAAGAAAGGATTATCAGATTCAAGGAAAAAAACAAAAGAGCTTGAATGAAGTCGATATTTCAATGAACTTGTTGTTTGAGGGCTAGAGTATCTTCAAATATATTTACTACTACAAAAGGAGGTTAAAATAGGAAAACTGATAATTATTAAACATAGAATTTAACAGAGAAAGAATCTAAAATAGTCTTGCAATTACATAATGATAAAATGTATGTATGTGGGTATAAATTCGTGTCATCAAGAAAAGTCTATCATTTCAACCAGTATTTACCATCAATCTAAAAAATCAACATTTTATATGTACTATATATATATATATATGCACAAAGTAAATCCTCTTTAAAAATCAACAAGTTGATTAGCTTTATTGACATTACAAAATACAGAATCTACAACATAATAAAAATAACTATTTATTAAAGTTTTTGATTGACATAATATGTATGTAGATTTGATCCTCTATGCTTTAAACCCGTAATTTTTCCCTCATTTTTTTTTATGATAAAAGTTTTTTTTTCCAATTAATTTTATCAAATCACATTTTTTTAATGACTTTTTTTTATCGTTTTCATGTTTATTTAATATAAATTATAATTATTAAATGTTTGAGTTATTTATATTTATGTATTTGCACTAACTTTTGATTTTGCATGGCCATTCAATTTCTTTTTTTTCCTTCGTCTTAATATCGGAATAAAATTTTCTTTCGGAAAAAAAAGAAAAAGTATACGTACTTTAATAATGATATTATAATATAATGCCTAACCAAATTTGCAGAAAGGGCTATATTAAATCGAGAGAGTATATTTATTATGGCTACGAAGTCCTTGGAACCCACAAATAATGATCTTGATTTACGACTTCTTTGTGCATATCTTTATTATCATTCTTTTTCTTATTCTTCTACCTTTTGGTCAGAAACCAACGGAAGTTGCTTAAAAAGTTATAAATTAGATTCTCCTTAGTAAAATAATATCACTAATATAATTCTACCTATGTACATATATTTATTTTACTCACAACCATTTGAGCCTCTTATGAAATAGAACTTTTTTTGAACAAAAAAAAGCCTCAACCACAGGCATTAGTAGAAACAGACTATGAAAACTCATACATATTTTTGATCGATTGATGCTATACATATCTTGTAGATGAGTTTGAGCTCTTAATGTAATTGATTTTATATGTATATAAATATATTATTTCCTTCTTTTAACACATGATGATGATCTAACTTAATTAATGAATGTTAAAAAATATTTTGAAAATATTCTGTTATTTTATTTGATAAATTCATGTGGGTTTCTTATCATGAATAAGGACAACTTCCCAGGAAACAAAATTATACATTTCAGAATCCTAAAAATTTCTAAATGATATGATGAATAATAAATACTGGGAAGTTTAAAATTATTTTAAGAAGAAAACATAAATTATAAATTAGTTGTATCTATATATAATATTAGTAAATTAACCAAAAAAATATTTACTTTCTTGAAAAGATATTTGTACTAAAAATCGAGCAATAGATATATAGTTAATTATAATAATTAATGCATGTACATATACTTGTTCTAGGTTATCCGTTAAACCCATCTAAGAATAACAACTTCTTTTATAAAAATATCAAAGTTCTAGAAACAAACATAAATTAGTGTTTAATTGGGCATCATTAGCATAGCATAAATCTATAGAAATCTTAACTCAAGTTAATCATCAATATGTACTCAACTTTTTATTTAATGAATTACATAAAATAATTAAATGTGAGACTTCCCGGGAATTTCTCCTAGGAGTAAAACCCCGAGAAATCCATAAAAATTTATGACCTTCAGATATTTTCTTAAAGGATTAGAGACAAAAATAATGATTTGACATAGATTTTCACGTCAACGATGATCATATATGTACATATATTCATATGTTATTCTAAATGTATGTACATAAATCAATATTTGCTTCTTTAACTCTTGGAATACGTACATGCATGATATATGTAGTATAATTTAGGAAAGAAAAAGCATGGGTCGGAAGGGAAGGGAAGAAACTCATATGTACGTAAGATAAAACAACTCCATTAATATGTATAATGGACATAACCCAGAAGAATATCCTCATGTATATACATACAAACATACATTGATATTTGATGTATGTATGTATGTAGTTCATATAAACTAATTACAAGATATGTTGTTTTCATTGTTTTTTTGCAGATCTGGTTGCTTAGCACATATATATATATATATATATATATATATATATATATATATATATATATATATATGTGTGTGTGTTTGTGTAAGAATATGGGTTGTTGTGACTTAGTTAACAAGATAGTTAAACAAAGAGAAAAAAACTTCCTTTTCAGTCCATGCATTTAGATTTGATGTGTCTTTATATTTAATTGTATTATAATACATATATTATATTATAATTATTATTCAGTATTTTTATGCGGAGTGAGTTTTTTATATATTGAGTATAATAATAGTACAACTTTTTCTTAATAACAAAAAAAAAGATGTTCTCCCATTGGTTTTCTGAAAGCAATCTGTTGAATGAATTGGAGGAGTGCCAAGAAATTAGATTTAGTATCCAGCAAACAAATGTGTAAATAAGCATAGATATAAATAATTGAGTGATAAATAGTGGAAAAACGGATTGATGATAATGAAGAATTATCAAGTTGAAATGAATGATGGCTACAGAGTCCATTAAGTGAACTAACCCTTTTTCCTTTCTATATATATATATATATATAAGGTTATATTAATGTGATGTCATTAAACCAATGGATTTCCACATACATAAAAATAATACAAAGAGATCAATTGACTCAAAATTCAATATTTGAATATATGTACACCTTATGTATGTACCTACCAAAAATTAGCTACTAAATCTCGTATATATTAACATATACCTTTCATTTTATGCATCTACATAATAACACATTTTGGCTACAATCATTCATCAATCAATCTTTGTATTTTCTCTTCATTTTTTGGGTGAAAAAAAATGTCAGAGTAATAATTATATCATTCACGTGTGCTTTTGAGTAGACGCCTCAAAAAAGAGTGAATCATGTCTGGTTTTGTACATACATACATTTAACAAGTGAATACGAATAACACTATTTTATTCGTACTTTTTCGTTTTCTTCATTTAGAATACTAATAATATACTACATCCATAACCATAACCATAACAGTAATGATCTATTTTCTAAATTTTTATCTCTCATTTATATATCATATATCTATATGAATATTGCATGGGAAATATTATTAATAGTTTTTAATGGTTATTTTTTTTTTTACTCATTACCATAAGGTCTACTATCTATCTATCTATATATGTATATGTCTAAAACAATAACGACTAACAGATGAAATTATCTTTTTGTTCCCCACTACAAAGTATATCTAAAATTCATATAATTAATTATAGCTTCATTATAAGATAGCTTCAATATGATGACTACATACTTTTTCTTTTCTTTCCTTTTTAGTGAAAGGATATTGTGTTACATTTATCATTCTAAATCGATTTCAACCGAGATTCTAAACCTTATCATAATATAGCTCTTATAGTAGACATTCATTTAAGAGGTATATGTCTTTTTACAACCATACATAAATAAGTGTGGTTCTAAGCGTGTCTCTATGAAACCATATGAGAAAGGCATATTTTATTTGTTTTCTTATCGATCCTTCAAATCTGACCATCTCATGAATATGTATATATTATATGTACTTATTCTGAGATATGTGTCTCAAAAACTTTTCATTGTCTTTCAATGAGTTAGCTTCATTTATGTGCATGTGTATAATATTAGGAAGTATTATGGAAACAAAACAAAAAACGAGGAACCATGGGCACTGGTCTTGACCTTGAGACCAATCTTAAAATCTACTAATGGATAGTCCGGGATCCGACCAGTTTAATTATTGACAAACTATTTAGTCCACACGTTCATCATATATTTGATAGTTGATATATTGATACTTGGAAAAGAATATAGGGATTAGGAGTCGACTTAACTCAAAATCACACATTTTTAAGTGTCGGTGAAATGATTTCTAAAGTGTTCCAGAAAGGTTCAGTATTTGGGATGTAGTATGTGTTTCTATAGCATTTTTATATTATCTAATATACTTTTAACATAAAGAGTTACATGGATTTTACTAGTGGTGCAACAGTTGAATTTTAGCTTTGAGTCAGGTCGAGTTATGTTTCTCGCAATTACACAACATGTAGTTTCATCAAAAGTGACTTCATCATCCTATTTAAGTTTTGTTGTTGTTGTGGCAAATCCTGCTACTTAACTTTCCAATGGAGGAAACCTGAACTAATTTTATATCTTTTATTTTAGCAGTTTATTATTTTTTTAAATATATAAATAGATATGTATTTAGATTTTACATCTTATTTATCGTTGGCTATTGGGATATCAGAATTAAAAAATTGAAAGTCAATTGCTCAGGAAATGAGAAACCCGTATAACAAAGGAAAAAGTGTGTTGTAGTTTTTTTTTCCTTTTACAGCTAAGAAAAGTCCCATTTAATTAACTGAAAATAGTTTGTTTGACTCAACCCTTTTTTTTTTCTCTCTCTCTCTCTTCCTTTTTAATTTTCAAGATGCTCTTGTATGTGTACATACATTATTCATTTCTATTCTTACATACATATAACATGATGATGAACTATTAATTTCCATAAGTAATCTCAGAGGAACAGACGGTTTTTTTTTCTATTTGAATTTGTTATAGTTTGATTAACAATAATAACTTTTAAGGATGAAGTAAGAAATCAAAGAAAGAAAGAAATAGAGTAAAGGGCGAGAGAGAGAAATGAAAAGAAATGGAGACGACCAAGAAAAAGAAAAAGATAAGTAATAATAAAAAACAATCCTCACTTCATTTTCATATCTTCATACGACAAAAAAGAAAAGAGCCCCAATTTTCTGGAATTGAAATTTATCAACAGGGTTTATCTCTATTCATTCCTTTTCTTTCCCCTCATTCTGTCTAAAATGTACATACGTATTATATACATATATGTATTTCCTTGTCTCAAGAGACCGGTTCATTCAATTTGTCGTATACATCTAAGTACAGTACGTAATATGTATGCAAACATTCTTCAAAGAAGATAACAAACTATGTACTGACATTTTTATAAATGTCACAAGAAAAAATGTACAACGACTCATGGTTCGTTAATACTTAATACTTACGTATTTTGACATTAAAGCTGCAAATCACGAGGCAACTTTAACTTTTTGGGAAAAACGTGGGGTTTTTTCTAATAAAACTTAATTTTCGACTTTAAAGCAACTTGCATCATTTGACATATTGGTAGTTCTAGTCTAATTTCTAATAAGAGGAAAAAGTACAACTCATTTCAATCTTTGATAACATCTATTAGAAAATATCAAGTGTTGAGTGTCAAGGAATACAATTCCCTTCATCTTGAAAACTTTGCGGAAACATAATTAAAATTATGATGTTTAGTTGTTTGTTTGTTTTGTAAATGAAAAAAGGTGGGGGTGTTTTGAAAAATAGGTTGTTGAAATGGGTCATGCCCACCCCAAAAAGCAAAAAACAAAATTGTAATATATCAAGCATTCGCTTGAATTTAGTAGTTTTTTTTTATGTTTATTTCTAAATTATCAAAAAAAAAAAAAAAAAAATAACAAATTAACTATGGGTATTTTCCTACTTTTATCATGATCCCTTGATTCACATTATAAGCTTTCCTCCCGTCATAAAATCACCCCTAAAAACGGAAAAATTAGATTGAGAGGGACAAAAAAGTCTATATCCTTGCAGTCACTTATCAAAATGAGCCCAGATTTTAACAGATTTCTTATTTTAATTAGATTTCATACATATATCTAAAATGAGCAAAATCTAAATCAGGGGGCATCCATAAATGAAGTCAGGAGTTTCTAGGGTATTTCCGACCCTCCCCCATCTTGTCAAATATTGTTTTTTGAAAGTCCCACTTTTACAACGACCTCGTTTTTTAATGAACCCCATTTCTATGTTCAAAGTTGTGGCTAGAATTTTCATCCTCGCTGTAGAATTTCAAGTTTTTGTTATGTTTTTATTAAGCTCATATTATTTTTAAGAACTCCCTTTAGCTAATTGCCGATGTCGTTCATTGGTTCATAAATATGTACAATCTGAGAAATTTTATTACATGGATTTACCTATAGCAAAAAAAAGATTTATGTATGAACATTGAATTAAAAGTTGCATGTCACTAAATTATTTGTAATTTGTACAATATTTTGGCTCTCCTATCAATTGAGTGTCCATTCATTAAATAATCAAATTATCAAGATATCAATTATATTCATTTTGTGGACTGTTAATATTGCGAATAACATGGAAATGAATACACATAAACCATTAGCATGCAGAATACATATATAACATTATTTGTTGGTCTATAATGTGCTAATTCACTATGCATTGCAACAATATAATATGTACATACTAATACATAAAAATCCTTATGCATTCAAAAGAGTATTATATACAGTTCTTGCTGACCCTTATCCTTGCAACTACATTCTACGCATGTATGCAGATGAATTGAACTCTCCTTTAAGCTGATATATATTCGTATTTGCTAATTTTTGCTTGATTATAAACTTTAAATTTAATATATATATGTACAAGGTAAATCAGTGAGACTTGATGCTCTCGAATATTTATGTGCTTACATGTCTGAATATTGAACTAAACTAGTTAAATGATAAGAACACGAATCATTTTGAATGAATAAACCATATTCAAATTAGTGTTGTATTGACTTGAGCCAATTTAATAGTTTGAAAACAATATAAATAATATATATATATATATAGTATGTAACTTGGATTTCAAATGAAGAACTCGATTGGGAAGAGCCACTTTCATCAGAGTCTTTTACTATTATACTCCTCTACTTTTTTTATTATTACAAATAAAATTCATAGTTTAGGAACTTTGGCCTATAAAACTTGCTTTAATTCATAAACTAAAGACTTACTCTTGTCTCTATAACCTCAGTGCATATTTTCATTTATCGCAATATCAATGTAATAAATTATAAAGAAAGAAAAAGTCGAAAAACATTAACAATTAAATATCCACAAGTTTAATACAAAAAATAAGCTCAGATATTATTATAAATCGATTCATAAGGGATCCAAAAATTAAATACTGATAGGACTTTGAAAGCAAAACTTTACAGACTGAAAATCATATTGAGTCATTATTTTATTACTTTTGGAAGTTGAATGATTAAAAATCGAATCAACTCAAAAAAATATTAAGTAAACTCATTTTTTTAAAATAAAAATTTAATAATCAATTCACGTGGTCAAGTCAAGCAATTAAGAACTCAAATCGAGTCGACAATACACTAATTAAAAGGATTAAGGCACTAATTGATTGAAAAACGTTTTTTCAATTCAGCTGAATCACAATAAGCACATAACTATTAAATCATTTCTAAAGAAGTATATTAAACTTTAACCATATTTAAATGTTAGAGAATCATATCAAAAAAAGATTTGGAATATATGTACATATCTTGAGACGATCTATTTTTGTTTTTTTATCTGTGGGAAAAATCAAAGAAAATGAATATTGAATTTAATATATTTTATTTGTTATCTTAAGATTTGCATATGGGGTAGATAATATACATATATCTACTAAAATATTTTATGTTACGTATATATTTGTCAAATTGTAATATTTGATAGATAGATGGTTTCTACGTATACTTTTGTGTGTAGATAGATATGAAAGTCTTTATAGTAAATTTAAACTTACTATTGAACTAAACCAATAGCGGAATTTTGTACTTTGGTCATAAGCTCAAATGAAGAACATCTCCCATACACTCTTAGCAACGACAATTTGATTTAGTGCAAAGTTTTTGGGGAGATCTCGCTCCATGTATACAAATATAACCTTACTTATTTTAGCTAAAAGTGGATCAGTCTGGGCTTAACTAATAAATCAGTTTTACAAATCAAGAATTTTTTAATAAAATCCATCCTTTTTATACAAAAATGATACAATGTTAATTCTTAGTCTTTGTGTCTCAAATAGTCTGATATATTCACAAAACCTATTTTCCGAGATGTTTGAGGTATTGATGTATATTACAGTGGCATAAAAACCATAAATATAAGATAAGTTGAGCTTGTATCATTCTCTGAACGAGTGAGGTCTCCCTCATGAAATTACATGAAAAATGTAAGAGTAATACTTTAATAGGTAGATAAGTTTTTGGAAGCTATAAAGATATTAAAAAAAATCCTTAAACTTTTAGCACCTTATAAATATTAAAATATTGTTTTAAAATTTTTCATACAAACTGTTTTTGAGGCAAACCTCAACCATTCTGAGGAGGAGTGCTTAATTTTTTTTGAAATTCATATTTTTTGAAGCTATTTAACTGTATATTAAATCATTGGATGTCACTTCTCTAAATATTTTTATAGTATTTGCAACATTTTAATTGTATGTTAGGACTGATAAAAGAATATTAACAGTCTATATATAGTACATACATTAGAAAAAAAAAATACTATTGTAAATAAAAAAATTGTAAGAACATAGTAAAATATCTTACAGTTTGGGATTTATAAATTTATAAATTCTTTCATCCTATTTTTTCGTACAAATAAGTTAAAATCCTGTATGTGTTGGAATTATTTTTTTCTGTTCTGATGGTAGTTTGTCTTAATTATGAATGTTTCCCATGAATATATCGTATTTTTCGGGTTATAAGTTGCAGTTTTTTTTCATAGTTTGGTCGGGGTTGCGACTTATGTGTGAATTTATTAACACATTAATATATTATGTTCACACCCAAAGTGTGACTTGTATATGTTTTTTACTTCTTAATTATGCATTTTTTGGCTAGTGCGACTTATAATCCGAAAAAATACGGTACATGTATTGGAATAAAATGTATATGTTTATAGGTGTATTTAAATTACTTTAAACAACTTTGCAATTTTTTTATAAGATTAAATACTAGAATTAGCAACATTTGCAAGAGGAAAAAAATTGTTCTTCAATTTATCAAACTCTTTGAATTTTGAGAATAAGTAATTTCATCAAAGTCTCCTGAAAAAAAAAAAGATTTTTTGGCAAATAATTGCAATTACAATTTTCTAAAGCCTTGGATATAAAATTACAGACATTTGTCTTACAGAGCAATTATAATTCATGTTCATCTATATATATTGTCATGTTCCTTACTTTTTATTAGGGATAGCTTACGAAATTGTTTTAGAAAGTGATTTTTAGTTAAAGCATATTAATGCTTTTAATCATATGAAAATAATCAGGGATTCAGAGTACCAATCTCTATTTATGTATGTTAACCACAATATCAAAATATGCTAAAAAAAGAGAAATAATTTTATCACGTCTATGTCATTGATCAAAGGAACGAAAAAAAAGGTAGAATATAAAAGGAAAAGATAAAATTATTGAAAATGAGAAATGATCACCCGAAAATAAGGAATTTTTTTTTCATTACGTTATTCATACATAAACATGTGAAAGCAAGGAACAACAGTAAATCAAAAGAAATGACCACAAACAAATAAACTTCTCAGGAAAAAGAAGAAAATAATTGAAGTTTTCTTCTCCCTCATCACGTTTTCTATTCTGTTTTTTTTTTTTCTTATACGAACATACATATCTTTAAAGGTATATTATTTATTGTATTTTTATATAAAAAAATTTAATGTAAAAAAAAAAAATAATTTTCAAAGTTAGTTTTTTTTTTCATTCTTTGTCAAAAACATTTTTCAAAATGAAGAATAAACACAAAGAGTTTTTCCCATTAAAAGTTTTATCTATTTTTTATTTTTACATAAATTGAAATTTGAATCAAAATGATTTATTTGTGTTCCAATATTTTTTTAAAGTACATATATTACATACATACATTTGTGTAATATACATGCATACAATTATAGATAAAAATTGAACTGAACGTTATATTTGTAAGCACGCATCCACATAATTTGTGTGATTTTTTTAAAGAAATTGGTTATTTAAAAGATGATTCCTCAATCTCTAAGGCAGTGGATCCTTAAAATATCCACTCCTCTTGAGCACAAATATTCTTTCAGTTTCTAGCACATAGATCTCCAAACTATGGGTTACATGATCTTAACACTAATATTATTTTGAGATTTTAATGTAAAAAGTAGACTCTGATTTAATAACAAGATCCGATCAGATGGTTATTAAATTTCAAAGCAGACACTGGGTTGGTCATTCTTAGGGATTGACTTGTCCTGTGTACGACTGTAAAAAGTAGTTTCCACATGAGTTAAAAGGTATGATGATCTATTTGATTTAACTCCACGTCTGGCTTGGGCTTCGTAACCCTTGAGTCTTGGCTTTTTTATTTGAATTCTGATGGCGGGAAACAAAAAGATTGGGGATCACTAGTCCAGACAATCAGCTTAAAAAGTACACAAGTTCTTGTAAATTAATTAAGCAGTCAAATGCTTCAAAATAATTTATATTTTGTTGTCCACAAGTTCATTTGTAGTTCTAGCACAATTTATCGAAAGCCATTTCAAATTGTATTTGATCAATATACATAAACGTATCTAATCACAAAAATCACTTTTTAGAAATACGAGGCATGAGTTGATGTTGCACTCACATAGTCGAATAGAAAAATAGTTATTTTTATATGAGTATTAAGTCATAGAAATATATTTTACCCAACCTACGACTAAAGGATTCAGCTAACATTTTGATGATATTGAAATATGTGTTTTGACTTTAGCCGTCAACGATATAAAAAACATACCTATATATTGGATATCAAAAGGACATTGCTTACATTAATTATTTCACATAGAAAATGATGTACCCTTTTAAAAAACAAAAAGTTGAGTCGGGTCCGTTTGTCATTATTGGTCAGTATTTTAAGATTTAACAATTTGAAATAAATTG
The DNA here is from genome assembly GCA_963680855.1 of Lepeophtheirus nordmannii. Lineage (NCBI taxonomy): Eukaryota > Metazoa > Arthropoda > Copepoda > Siphonostomatoida > Caligidae > Lepeophtheirus > Lepeophtheirus nordmannii. The sequence goes on along the minus strand of OY804518.1, from coordinate 31,141,820 downwards.
GGAAAATGGAATAAAATAAAGAGTAATACTCAATTTTTGAATTAAGAGGTTGTTAAAATTAACTTGGAACTTTAAAAAACTAAATCTTGAATTAAACAACCATTTTTCATATTTCTACTTACATACATAAATTTCGAATGACTTAAACAAATAGTACCCAAGTGAATACATGTTCATATAGTTATTTAAGAGTCAATGGATTTCTATAAAATTGTATGTAGATATTTCAAGTGTCAAAAATGAAAACCCTTTCCACAAAATGTTTACTTGGCGAAATTACTTTTAGTAAATTGTCCATACACTTATGATAACTTTAGTTTTGTCTTTGAAAATTGAACAAGCGGATAATAGAAGCAGTATAGCTTCTGAGCATCGCAAATGTTGTTTTTTCCCCCCTAAATAGTAGATATTTGATGAAATAGAAAGAGGTTAATAAATACAGGGAAAAAAACATTTTGATAGTTTCAAATCCCAATAAAACAAGATATATATAAAAAAAACCTTTCTAACCTTTTCATTCTTTTTTTTTTTTTTATTCTTTTTTGTCAAAGATTTTGTAATCTTTGTAAGATATCTTCTTTCAATTATGTGATTGATTGATGAAGGGTATACGAATACATACAATCAAGAAAGTTTACAGGTGATGCAGAGTTACACTTCACTACAGCAAATAAATAGATGAAATCCATTTATAGTTTTTTAGTCCACACTCTGTTGTACTACTAAGTTGCACATATTATGTGTGTATCAGTAAAGATAGTATTGAATTTTCATCATTTCCATGTCTTGTTAAAGATATTATTTTTGAGTACAAATATGAGACTCAATGGACATTCATTCGTATTGCGCAAATATATATATATATGTATGAAAAAAATGTGATGAAAAACAAACAAATAAATGTATGCTTTTATTTGTCTACCCAATACCGTATTATAGAAAATTGCTTACATTAGGGATGAATAGAAAGGAATGAGGAGGCAGGGAAACCAAACGCGGTTGATGGAAGAATACACATAATATACGTACATATGTATGAAAATCTGAACTCATCAGTCAAGAGAAATGGAGGAAAATCTTTTATATTTATTATTATCATTATTTAACTATATATATACTATGTACATTTATTCCAGGTTTTCTCATCATATGTATAACACAAGAAGCTTTCTTGGTAATACTTTTCTCCCTTTTTTCTCTTTTACGATCCTAATGAAAACAAAAATTCCAGGTTTAACTATCGTAACTCCATTCTACTACCTATTGAGCATGAAATCCTCACATCCCGTCCCCCCCCCTCTCTCTCTCTGTAAGCATTACTTACCAAGTTAGAAAGACACTGCAGTCATTTCAACTAAATACTGGAGTTGTGGCCAAAAGCATCTAATCCAAGACTATAGGGACGCAGCTGTAGGAGATGCATTAATAAAACGAAATAATAATTATTTTTATGGGAGTCATTTGAATAATGATCACACCGTTTGGTTCATCATCAATATCAAAATCATAAAAATTTAACTCATTTTATCTCTGCTATGCCCCTGACTCGATACTTAAATTGATCTTTTTTTTTTTTAGAGAGAATAAATTTTTAGTTAGGTTGTTTGACCACATCACTAAACTACTAACTACGTTGAGTAATTTAATTGGAAAATGTTTTATTCTTGCCACTTTTATTTTATACATAAAATATCCTATTGTATTTTCCAAAACATGAAAAATCTATAATATATTGTGTCTACCTCAGAGCAATCACCTAGACTCTTATTAATATAGCTTTATTTCTTGAAATAAAATGACGGGAGCAAAGAACATTGAATCATTTTGTGTGGAATGACTATAAATAAATAGATATCAATGCCAAAAATAAATGTGTGTATAATTTAACAAATAATAAGTGCATAACTAACTCATGCAATTAATTATAACCAACAATTTGTTTAGAAATGACTCACTTATAAGATTTCGCAAAAATGAAATATTTTTACTCATTTAGAAAAAGTAACAACATATGTACATGATTTTTGCAATGTACGAGTATGTAAAGGCTTTTGATGATATATGTATGTATGCTTCGAAAATGTTTTATAAAGCAAATACTGAGTATCAAATCAAATAAATTAGAGGTGGATGATATAAATCATACTATGTAAATATAAACAATATTTGAAGAATGATTGATGAAGATTATAAATGTATAAATACAATGTATAGTTTAAATGTAATAATATATAAAATATTAATAATTTCATGATGAATCCATGGAATTAAAACTTAATGAGATGGGCATTATTTTTAAGGCAAAAGATTATAATTTATTATTGTGCATTTAATATGTATAAATATTTAAACAAATATATAATGTTTTTAAATGAGCAGTAGGAAAAGTGACTTTTCTTAAAAAAATATGTATAAAAACTGTTTATCTGGCCAAGAATAGTTGTGTATATAGTTTTTGATTGAACAAGCAGTTGTTTTATTAAAACAATACATTTTTATAAGTACATATATATGTATACATAGATAGTAATTTATAAAAACCCTGTTTGCTAATATAAATGTAAGTTGATATTTGTGCCAATAAAAGCAAATATAAGCTACATTAAAATTTATGGTTAAAGCTAAAAAAAGTATTGCAATTATTATTATTAAATAGAACTTTCAATTGTAAATATATACATACATATATATAAATCTGCAAATAGATTTAGCAATAAAAAAAAATCTATTTGAATAGAGCAGAGCCTAATGCTTTAATGTATGTATTTACTTCTTTAAATTTTAACTACAATTTTAAGTACATATATTATACTTAATATTTCCCAAAGGAAAGTTTATTCATACTTTTTTTTTAAGTTGTGAATTAAATTTTTTATCAAGTATCATATATATATATATATATATATATATATGTAATGGGTACATATAAGGGTGACTGAAAGATCAAATGAGCTAACTTTGCACATAGATTCAATCTTTAAAATCAAATTTTATATATACTTATGTATGTACATAATAATGGCACAAATAATAAGTTATAATATAAGTCTTACCCAAGGAAAAAAGTGGACTTTTATTTCTACTTATATCTAATAATTACTGATCCTAACATATTTTTGGCATAAAACAATCCAAAAAAAAAGAACTTCAAATTTTTAATTTGACTATGGTAAAACTTTTTCATAGCAATTTAATTCTTCTTTCATTGGAGATAACTTTCACAATGATTTGCTCATTTTTTAGGAATATCATTTTCAAAGTCATAACTTATAATGTAATTCATATATTTGTATATGTAGATATTATGCGCTTTAGCTATGAAAATCAAGAGTAAAATATGTACTTTTTTCAAAAAATTTCATTTGAAATAATGTTTCAATTGTAAAAAAAAAAATATCCATTTTTTACAATATTCATACATATGTAGATGTTTTTGTTTAGAGGACCTTTCATATTTTGATAGATATAACTAAAATTTTATAAGTGTCAGTGAGGCCGGCCCAATGATATTCACCGGCATTTATTAAATATTCAATTAGAAATTCTAAAATATTGAATATCTGTTTTTTTGTTCGTGATTTAATGATTTACTTTATTGGAAAAATGTTTTGAATGTGACAGAGATATATTAAAAGAATATAATAATTTTATTAAATCCATATTAGTTGTACTTGTATACATATATAAATAACTTTTGAATATAAAGTTTTGTAACTTGTATTAGTCAGACTATCAAAATAATAAATTTATAAGATACACATGTAAACAAAATTATTTGGTAATGCCTTTTTTATAAACATATATTTATTTATGTAAGTATTAATTGATGCTAAGTTTTGAAAATGCTCTTTACTCTAACGAAGAAAAAAAAAAGGAACTCACAATTGTTTGGTACGGATATTTAAGTATGTATTATATGAAAAAAAATATTTTTTGGCTCAAATTAAAGCTGTCTAATTGTATTGAATTTTCTTAAAACATAGTTGCTTAAAATACAACTTTAGTTTATGAAATAGTAATTTAAAAAAATATTTTTTAACATTGTTAAATGAAGTTCAAATTTTAACCGATGTTAAAAGAAGTCGAATTTATACAAAATTCTATTTTTTAAGATATATATATATATATAGGCAATATTTTGATCTAATCATTTATTTAGTTCTAAGGTTTCTTAGAAAATTGATTTTGCTTTTTTTTTCTATCAAAAGATGTTGTTCAATAAATATAATAACCAGGAAATTCACTTCTCCTTTTAAAAATTTTAATAACAGAAAAAAATTTAGTAACAGACAAACTACTATAATATAAAGTTTGACTTTTTTTAGTTTTGCATCAAACTTAATTGATTGGAAATATCAATATTTCCCCTTATTTTCAGTTTAATTTTATTTTTTTACTTTTCTACCTTTTATAAAGTCATATATTATATGTACACAAATAATATTTCTTTGTTTTTTCTAATATCAAAATTTAAATTTAAGAAACTGTCATCAAACCTTCAAAACTATGCATCTTGTTCCCATAAGTTCTTTCAAATTTATTCAAGTATTTTGTTGTTTTTTTTGAAAGGTTGGGTTGACTCTATGTACATATTCAATATAAAAGAATAAACAAATCACCAATATCATTATTTACTTTTGTGTCTTTAAACATAACAAAACATTCTAAAAATATTCTATTGTCCACTTTTGAAATATTATATGCATGTATATACATTTAAATTATGATCTTAATGCATTGGTACAAACGTATAATATGCAAATAGCAATATACATACGTAAATATATCTCTGCTTTCATTATTTTTAATCTATCAATTTATTATTATCATAATATCCCAAAGGATCTTGGAAAAAAAAGCAGATATCAAATATAAACATCAGAAGGTAAAGAATATATATCATTTTTTATTCCTTACATTTCTTGTCAATGTGTATCTATGCATGAAAAAATCTCTGAAGAATATCAGTAAGTAAATAGAACCAAAAGAAAAATAAATTATGCTAATTTGTTCATTCAACTTGTATAAATAATAAATATTTCATGTCGAGACAAAATGACACAATATACAAACGTACATACAATATTAAATACATATTCAAATATATATACACATAAACCATCTCAAGGGTCACAAAGATTGTTTGGTTTAAGAATGCTTCTTTGCGTACGAGAATAAAAAGAGAAAAAAACAATTAAAGTTTCTAAAGCTTAGAAAAAAAGTTAAAATAATTAATCAAAAAAAAAAAAATTAATGAATAAAAAAAGTTTATAATGAGAAGATCGAAAGAAAAAAAACGTACCTTCTTTTAATGCATAAATCAATAATGAGTCATTTAGAATAAAAACAATTAGTTTTGGATATGCACATTAGGGTGGTCAATTTGAGGGGATTCTACGACAAAAAATGGAAATGAATTCTACGAAAACGAATTTTGAGAATCAACAATTGAATTGAACATATGGAATAGTGTTACCATATTTTGATGATAAGTATTTTTTGAAAAATTATTTGACAAGTACTTTTTTTAATGATGGATACTTAATTTATGTTTATATAATTAATAATATTATATGGCCACATAACACACTTTCAGCTAAATTGAACCATATGAAAAGGTTTCACAAAAAAAAAAAAATTCCATTTCTTTTAAAATTATATTTTGCTGCTAAAATTCAACTCCAATCATCATCAAACTTGCTTATGATGAGGGTTTAAATGTATTTAAAATGTATTCAAAAGCTGTATTACATATACATTATACGAAGTAAAAAAGCTAAATTACCATTAAAATTTAGTTTTTTGGTAGTATTAGAATATTTACGCAAAAAAATCATATTATACATATGAGTTCTTGATTTCAATTGATTTGTTTAACAGCTCAAAAAAAAAAAATCCGCGGAAATTAGACTTAACAGATCATGTTTATAAATATATATATATATATATAAAAACAATTTTTGAAAATAGCCAACCACAAAATATAAACAAAAAAGCTAATTTTGATGCAAAATTTTTATGCAAAGTATAGATATAAATTGAATTGAAATAATTATACTTTTAATATCTTGGTATATAAATTTCGAATTTTGGGAGTAAATTTTAGACTCTGGCTGAAAATATTACCATAAACCTTCCATCAATCTCAAAAAGTCAAAAAAATTTAGAAAAAATGATTTTAAATCATTTTGAAAGTTTTTACTCTAGTTTTATCATTTTAGTTGTATTTTGATACAACTAAATCTACACCGGAGCAATAATTTTATACTATAACGTTTACTTATGTTTTACATCACTATTGCTCCAGGTATTTAAATTTTATATATTCTAGTATGTATATATATATATATATATATATATATATATATATATATATATATTAATAAAGAATGATGAGATAGCTAAAGACCAAAAAACAAAAAAAAAGATACGGGATTCTATTGATTAAACCATTATACGTTGTTTATCTCGTCTCTGTGTAACAACTTTTAGCTTTTTGTTCATAAGAGAGTAAAAGAAACTGAGGAACGGTTCCCAATATTCCCATATGTATTTTCTTGTAATTGGAAAACCTTATAGGACAAGGTCTTGTATATATGTGTATATATATATAGAGAGAGAGAGAGTAATGAATGTAACAAAAAATAATTATTTCATTATGTTTCTTTTTCTTAATTAAATAATTTACTAGAAGTAATTTTATGGTAATAACTGCACATTATATGCCATGCTTTATCTTTGTTAAATAGAATATATAACTACAATATTATATATATCTATATAATAATAAGAACAAATATAATATTTGCTATATCATATCACATTTTATATTTAACACACTTAAATGAATCAAGAGTTAACTTTTTTTCTTTTTTCCTGCAAAAAGACATAAAAATAATTGAAAATGAAGGATGCATTATCTTCTATTTGAACAAGGAAAAAAGGCAATAAAAAAAGTCATCGATACGAAAAATTAATATTGCCACTTTGGATTATTATTTTTTTTTTCAACTCTTGTAAAAGTATACTTCTAATTTAATTGTAGTTCTTTTATATGAAGTGACAAAGATATATATGTGGGTGTGTATTTCCTTCATAATATAAAGATATATAAGATTATTGAAATGTACTTAGGGTGCCATATGAATGTATATGTTTATTTCTTGATACAAAAGAAAGGAAAACTTTGTACATTTTCAAAAATGTGTACTTTTTCTTAAAAAAAATGGAACGCTAATTTTGATTCAAAATATTTATGCAAAGTATAGATATAAATTGAATTGAAATAATTATACTTTTAAACTATTTAAAATAAGGATTCGATTTGGTTTTTTGAAGTTATACATTCATTATTTATTTATTTTTAATGTTATTTACATATATAAATATAATATGTATTTTTTTTAGGGTTATATCAGATTTATTCAGTCTAATTAAAATATATGATTTTATCGGGAACATTTATAAAATAAAAAACCATGAATTGAATATTCACGGTATGCTTCACAAGCTTTTTGTGTATGTGTTACATCCAAAGAGGTTCATAAATTCAGAAATAAATGTTTACAAGGGTTTCGAATATTGATGAATGTAGCATTTTTCAATTTAACCCATGTTACAATAGAAAATTGTTTTGATAGCTGTCAAATAGATAGATATATGGATAAATCCAATCTACTTATGTGCATTAAATATCCATATACATACATATGTACATATAATATAAGTAACTATGCCTGTATAATTTTTTTTTTTTTTAAATTATTCATCTAAGTAAATTAATTTGCCCAATTATACAAATGAAAATTTCTTTTTATTGCTTTACCTATTGCTGAATTTATGTAATTACATGACGTATTCTATCATCAATAACTACATATAAAGGATGTTGGCTTTTTAATTGGCAAATAAATAATATGCTACATAATTAATTGATCTAAAACACTACAGCAAAAAACTATTGCAATGTAAGCGCTTTTTACAATTAGAATAAAGTTTATTGGACCGAATTTGACAATTAAAAATCCCACATTTTTTAATTACATCAACACACATGCATTAGGCCAAAAATGGATGAAATAATAATATGCCTTGACGTAATAAGAGAATTATTCAAGCATGACAATTTGTATGTCATTTAATGTTACGAATCTCTTATAGATAATTTGCGAATGTATACGCATAAATATATGGTATGTGCATTTTATTCCAACTCGAAAATAAAAATCATGATATTACCTGAGATGAAAAGAAGAAATAAGAAAATGATCATTCTGGATTCATAGGCAAAGTTAGTGCTGGCCTTATTATACTTGTTGATTATATATTTTGGTACACGCTCAATTTTTATATGGAAAATATAAGTATGATATATCACAAATGATTCAATACAAGTAGTAAAGAGTAAGTAGTAGTGTACAAGAGAGAGAGAGAGAGAGAGAAAGAATGAAAAAAGTGAGATATGAAAGCACAGAGTGCTTACAACGAACTGATCTATTTTCCCTTTTTTTTGGTATTATTATTATTATTATATTCGGATGGTATCAAAATATACGCGTAAAAGTTTCTTTTCTTTTTTGAGAGCTTTCGTCCCCCCCCCCCTCCGCTTTCGTTATTATGATTATATTTATAAATAAATACAGAAGGAACAAACGCACAACTAATACATATAATTGTAGGTATGTTGTAAGGAAGAAACATCAGTAATCTATTACTCAAGGAATTATTTGTTTTTTTTTTCACCTGGGATCATGACAAACATAAACTTCCTCCCCCCCCCCTTAATTTTTAACCCCTCTATGTATGTACAATCATTAATTTATTTCTACTTTGCTATAATTCAGTTACAATGAATGCTTCATATAAATATATATTAAAAAAATTATAAAGTAAGTTGTGAGTACACTTTACATATATAAACATATATAAAATAAAAAATGCAGCTCACTCCTGATTGAAAATGATGTTATTTTTCTCCTTTTGAAAAATATATAGAATAAAAATTGGTTTAAAAATATTATGTAAGTAACTATGTATATTAAGTATTATTTCTTTATTTTTTTTATTTTAGGAAATGACGTTAAAGTAAATAAACCAAATCCATTGTGCAAAAAAAAAAGAAAAGAAAAAAAACACATAATTTTACTCCCTTCATTACATTGAGTAAAATTTAATTTATAAGTGACATTTTTCTATGAAGACAAAATGATTCTCCTTTCGTTTTAAATGTCTGTCAAGAATGTTCATACATAACATGTAATATGTATTATAATCAAAAGGGTATGAACATGAAAGGAGCCTTAAAATTAATGAAGACTGATTATAATTCTGAAGGATAACAACATCAAGATACATAGAAGAGGAAATTTTGTGAACGTTTGGAAAACAAAAAACAAAAACAAAAAGATATTTTTTGTATTGAAGGGTGTAGAGGCAATAAAAAAGAAAGAAGAAAGTGCCTCAGGTGCAAAGTCCAATTTTGTCATGGGAGACTTAAGACATTTTTTTGATTATAAGATAAGTGAAGGACATCAATCAAAGAATAATATTTGTATGAGTGTTATCCATACATATCTTTGTATAAAATCAAATTAAATAATATTAATACATTATCATCTCTTAATTAAAGAAATGTACACTTTTTCCCTTTGGCTACATATCTAGAGAAAGATTTGAGTTAGATGCAACAAAAATTAACATAACATACTTATGTACATTGTTTCATTATCAATTGAATTTATTTATAAATAGTACGAGTGAATAAGTTATAATTACTGTTTTTGTGGCCAGGGACGGTTGCAGTACTTAGAAAAATCGGATTTAAGTAAGAAATTAAGAAAATTAAACTAAATAATATTTTTTGAGTAATATATAAATAAATTTTTTAAGGCATTGAATTTATAATTTATTTTTCAATTTAGTATTACACATTAAAATACTGTAAGATTTTTACATTACAAAGGTAACTGATCAGTATTATACATAGATTGGACAAAATCATCTCCACTTCAGTGAGTACACTCACTCTTACACTAAATCTATTCAAAACCCTGTGGAGATACAAATTAATTGCAATATTTGTTGCAAATGGTCCCTTTGTAGTATATCAAGTGTAACACTTCCTCAATAAGTGAGCATTGAATTTTAGTACATAACATAAAAAAATCAACTTTTCAAATTTTATATGTAAGTTAAAACAACAAAACAATACAAAAATTGACTCTATTGAATCAAAAAAATTGTTCCTTCAAATATCAGGAAAAAAAAAGATTGCACACAAAGTTTTAATTATATATTGACTAAAATAAAGAAATTAAACGAATAACACATATTTTTCTTTAAACATTTTTTGCAAAAAGAAAAGTACCCACAATTTGTAATGATCTTATTACTTGAACCCTCTTATTGAAGAATTAAATTCCTTCACATGAATCAAATCAAACTAAAAAAAATGCATGTTTATTTATAATTTAATAATAAAATATCTTTGAAGTTCATAAATACTTAATTTATTGATTATATTGTAAAAAGAATGTGAAGAGAAAATAAGATAAATTGAACTAGTCAGTATTTTCAATTAAATTTAAAAAAAAAACACTGATAACTTTATCCTTATTTATATTATACATAATATATTAGTAAATGCATCAAAGTATGCAAATTAGCTCTACCCTTTCTAGTCACTTTTTTTTGTTCCTCAGAATAAGTCAATAAAAAAAATTAACTGCATCCATAAAAAGTTGATGAAAAACAAAACAAAACAAAACTTTTTTTGTAAACGGAAAATAAATAAAGATTCTTTTTATGACCAAATATGAATTATATATGGAAGTAGCAATGTATGGTGTTTTTTAATATTTATTCTAAAAGACAAAGTGTTCCTGATAAAACCTCTTGTTTAAAGAGATATTTGTAGAATGTACATGTGTGTTTTATATAATCTATATATAAAAGACCGGGTTAATAAAGCTCTAATATACAAACGCTTGGTCATCGTGAATAAAGTAAATTATTATTTATTTGATAATTTGGTTTTTAGAATTGTTGGTAATTATAATGTGTGACAGGAGTAAAACCAATATTAGTTGCTTGTGTTTGGAAGATAAACATAATTTTACCAAATTTAAAGGCTGTTGACCGATTTTTAATTTTTGCAGAACTTTTTAAAATGTTTTTGTCTTCCTGTTTTTTTTTTTTATTACCGAAAGGTGCATTTAAGTTTATTTTAGTTAACAAGTAATTGCTTCACAATGATGTAAATTTTATAGAAAAAAAACCATGTACAATTGAAAATAAATAAAAGGTTACTTTAGTTTATCAATACAGCATTGATCAATGTATTTTCATACATTGTAATTTTAATATATATTTGAAATGTTATTATCATATTTAAATAATACCCTTATAAAATATTAAAAGAATGTAATTTTATACATGAGAAAGTTACAAAGTTTATTATGGAAACTTAAATCTATTGTGGAGTTTATAAAAAATAATAAATATGCAGTTTTTTTCAAACAATGTTTGAAAGGTACTACTAAACACCCATGATTTGATTTTTTATTTTGTTTTGTAAAACATATATGTTAAAATGAAACGTCCAAAAAACTTAAATGCACCTTTCGGTAATAAAAAAAAAACAGGAAGACAAAAACATTTTAAAAAGTTCTGGAAAAAATTAAAAATCGGTCAACAGCCTTTAAATTTGGTAAAATTATGTTTATCTTCCAAACACAAGCAACTAATATTGGTTTTATTTTATAGCTGTTTTTACATGAAAAAAATTGTTTTTAGAAAGTATTAATGTCATTTTTTTTTCTTGGACTACTATTTTTGGTTGATAAGAAAATATGAGGGAAGGAAAAATGTATAAATAAGTGTATAAATGCAATTTATATTTTTTAGTTATTTCAATAGATAAATAAGTAAGAACTGGGACTTTTAACTGGAAACTCGATCTGGACTCGAGTTCATATTTTAAAGACTTGAGCTAAAATCAAGGATTCGAGACAGGACTTGGATCCAAAAGCTAAGATTAAAGACTTAACAGGACTAGAGACTATTTTTTAACAAGCTTTTTAGTAATAATTTCAATTTTGGAATTGGATTTAAAATAGAGTTATTTAAAATACCTTTTATATCAATGTTTATATATATATATATATATATATATATATATATATATATATATATTTGAAATTGGGTTTGAAAAAAAGGTTTGAAATTTGTTGATGAGATAATTTTTCTAAGCAAAATATACTTAATAAATAGAATTTATCAGGTCAATGTTTTATGAATTATTAATTATCTCTTTTTGAAATAATTCTTTGATGGTTGCTAACGTTATAACATTTCGATGCAATTTAAATTTTGAAATTTGATGCCAAATGCACCATAAAGTTGAATGAATTGATATCATCTCTCATTTAAATATTGTTCGTTCAACATTTAGTATATATTTTGCTACTTACTATTTATCAGACACAAATATATAAGATATTTATATCTCTTGTCGACAGAGTAATTTATTTTCCTAGTGTTGTACCACACTAATTTTGTTCATATAGTTGACATATGGCAGAGTAATCAAATACATCAACACAGCATTGCATTCAGCAAAATAATTTATTTATTTATTAAGTAATCATTAATATTTAAATATGATATGCAATTATTAATCAATTTGTTTTAGAAAGCAATGATTTTGATTGTAAATATCTGTAAAAAAAAATGTTGAAAGCATCAAGGTTGTTTGTGATACATGATATGTATATGGATCTGAATTTTTTTATTTACATTTCTTGCATTAAAAACATTGTTTCATTGCAATACGAGAAACATTCTGTTATTATCTGATAACAATTCATTTGGGAATACTGAATTCCTCAAGGAAACAGTGTTTAATTTGTCTTTCTTTCTTTTTTTGTAGCAATGTATTTAATGATTATTCTTACTGATTAAAAACATGTATGTACATATATTGGGAATAAGTGTACATCTCCTCTACTTCTCAATTTTCAAACATAATCCTGTTCTACGCATATTTATTTATTATAGGATAATAAATAGACAAGTATTTTGGAATTTTTTATCCCTAAGCTTAATCATTTTATTATTATCATCATACAAACCAACAAAAAATCCTTATTCCTAATAATTTAGTAGTTGGTAAATATGTAAATATCAAAATCTTCACACCTGGGTGTTGTCTTGTTCTCGATATGATTCGTCTTGATCACAATAACTATTAATTAATATTTTAAGTATAATCTTTAAGTTTAACATTATTTTGTTGATAATTATATACAACTCTTTATTATAAGTTGATCCGTACTTAAAATAGGTTACAAAAAAGAGATGAAATTTAACATTCAACGAGTATATGTACATACATATGTTTGAAACAACAATGAATTTAAACATGATTAATTATAAGTTTATGTCCGTTGATTATATTGTTATTTGTTTTTAAAAGCAAACCAATCTGTCATTAAGATGCATTGTGCACAATTCTCATGCAATCAAATAATGATATTCTTAATAAATAACCCAAAGAAGAAAAGAAAAAAAAAGTTTCAAGGGGTTTTTTTCGAATTGGGCTCATTGAGTAAATGCATTATTCGGTAAGTCTACTCATTGTTTCTTCTATAAAGAATGACTCTGTTTTCATTCAAATGTTTCAAAACTGCATAAATTTACCAATGTATTATTGTCTTTAATAGTTCATGGCATTAAATGATTTGGGAGGGAGGATCGGGGTGTCGTGAGCAATGTTTATCATATCAATAATATATTTTGAGAAGACATTAATTGAAAAGTGTTTGTAATGGGTAAAGCGTAATCAATTTGTTTTATTCTCATCCAACGAGACATGTCTGTAATAAAATATACATCCTCAATCATTGTGATTGTATCATTTATATGATAATGATATGCAATTCAATCAACATTCTCGGAACTTGATGATATATCGTTGTTATTGTTGTTCTTCCTTCATCACTTAACATTTGCAAAAAATATATATATAAATATATGATATAAGCATGACAAATGGAACAAGTAACTCCTTTACAATCATTGTATTTAGATAAGTACATATGTACATACAATTGATTGATTTGGTTGGAGAGAGAAAGGTATAATGGAGGAATCAGTTTGATTCCCAAAGTACATTTATGGACCCAAAAAAAAATTATCATCTCAGACAGTTGAGAAAGATTTTTTTTAAAAATTAAAAACACAGTTAACCTAATTTAATAGCTTGTAGTACATAAATATTGATTTGAACGGAAAAAGATTATGGCTATTCGATAACAATGAAAAGAGGACAGGTCACTACTACCCCTTGGAATGATTTGAAACATGATTAGTTAGAAAAAAAGTTATACAAGAGAATTTATTGTCCCAACTATGAAATGGGATTTTTGCTACTGATCCTGAGTGAACTAAAAGTTGACTTCAATATCATTCTTGTCCTACTAGAATTATTTTGGTTCCCATGAATTCTGAGAGTGTTTTGGTACAAGGTCTTTTTTTGCATTGAATATAAAGGAACGGACAGTTTGAGTTATGATCATTTGCCATAGTTTTGTGCAGAATCTAAACTCTTTCATATCTATTTTGTTTTGTTAATTTTTTTGATACAAAACTCATGTCAAATCTGATATATGATTTAAAACTTTGATGAGAATTTATCAAAAAAAAAAAAAGAAATTCAAATGAATGCATTAGACATATATTTTAAATATTCAAAATAATAAAAACGTCAAATAAATAAATAATTAAATGTATTTAAATGAATAGAAGATGGATATCTTCTATTTAAATGGCAAATCTACAGAATGTATAATTCATTTCACTTTATTACCTAAAGATGTATTAAAGCTTATTTTTAAGGTAAATCATTATGGAATACTAATAATTATAATTCATCAATAAATTTCTTTCAAATTGAGTAATAAAATGATGTTTTTATTGATCATTTATCTCATGCTTTGTTGTTGTGCAAGGGTCCTAAGAAATTCATATTTTATGTAGTTGCATTTATTCAAAATATTACATAACTTGGAATACACTCATTTCTTATTAATTCGTAATGATGTCTCCAGTTGTCTTTTAGCAATTTAATAATCTTTTCTAGCATTTATATACATACATGTTCAGTTCAGTTGTTTTTTTAAAAAAGGAACTCTGTATGCTCAGATATATAAGTTGGCTTTAATCGATAGATGTTGCTCTTTTGAGTGTCGAATATGTATGTATATGTGTATAAGTTGTTAAACATAAGTCATAACTTAAAAATCAGGTATTGTTAAACTCAATTTTGTCGTTTTATGATGTCATCTTTCGACCTTCATTATTTTCTTGCCGGTGACGTCAAACGTTCATTTCTTATACTTTTATACGGATCCCTCGGAAGAAAATATTTGTATGCTTATCTCTTATGAGAGAATATCATTTAAGGTAGAGTCCTTAGTACTCGAATATTTCTAAGAAATTCTTTGCAAGAAATTTGAGAGTTCTATCACTATCCGTGACGAGTTTCTCTCCATCACAAAAATTAGCCTACAAAAGAATCAAGAGGGGTTCTGAGGAAGCTAATCCATTGGTACATGTAAATTTAAAGTAGAAAACGATTCTTGCGCCAAGATATCCGTTTAAATTTACAAGCGGGAATAAAGAAAATATTTGCCACCCGCCAAGTATGCCAAGTATAAAAATTGTGCCTATGACAAGAAAATAAAGAATGGGGAAAGATGACGTCATAAAACATTAAAATTGTATTTAAAAAGATCGCATTTTCTAAGCAATGATTTAGTTTTAATAACTAACCATGTGGAGTTCACTTTAAGAAATTTCTTATAAGTTATGACTGATGTAAATATATGTATGTATTGTATGCATAATAAAAAAAATATTTACATGACATAAACAACAACATCAATTTTTTCTATCGAAGTTAATTATTATAATTGGTGGGATTCAATTAATTCTGCTTTGATAAATGTATGTATATGTTAAATACACCTACTTATATGGAACTTCTTATGAGAGTCTTTGGGCCATTTTTTTTAAATGCAAACGAGACCATAAACCATGCTATCAGCATGTTTCATAGGACCATAATACTACAGATATATGTACATATATGCTTTGTAAAGAAGTACACGAAATCACGACGCATATACATACTACTAGTCCCTATCTTAAATATCCATTTGTTATTGTTCTCCGTATGTGAACATACACGTCTTTATTGATGCAAAAAAAAAATTCTTGCATTTTTTGCTATTATGTAAAAGGGCATATAATATGTAGAATAATTTCCTCTTAAAAAAATAAGCACTGTGTATACATACATACATACATACATGTAGACATAATAAAAGCTTCGCTCTGAGTTATAAATGTTGTTTTTGTTGTTATTTTTAAATATCTTTCATAAAGTTAACGAAATTAAACGAATGTTGCAATTTAATTTGGCTTTAAAAACATGCGTTGAACAAAATGAATAAATGATGGTCACTTGCATATCCCGGCTTCTAAAGAAATGTTTATCTATATAAACTGTATGTATTCAAATACATGGAATTTTTTAATATTAACTAATATTTTTATATTTATCTTTGTTAGTTGTAGTAAATAGAAATCCATTATTTTTCAGTACATATATGATTTTAGTAATGTAGATCTCGTGTTGTCAAAGTGCAATCAGTTTTCATACAATGATGTCAGCAAAAATTATATTTTGCAATAAAAAATAACTTTTTCGTAATTGTTTGACTCAGTATTGTTTGAGCACGCGTCAAGAATGGACTCTAATAAATAGAAAATAACCAATATTTTACAATTTTTCTTCGATAAAGGAAAAAACACAAGCCAAGCGGTTGAAAATATATAAATGGTTTCAATGTTGTAACAGACAATCATGTGCAATTTTGGTTTCACCAATTCTGTTCTCATAATTTTTATATTAAAGATATACCACACTCTGGAAGGTCAATTGACGAAAAAGTTGATGAAATAATGTAAATCTTAATTCGAGATTTCATTTTTATGTAAAAATAATGAACTTATTTTCACTAGGTACACCTACTACAGTGGTGTAAAAAGTGGTGGTAAAAAGGTATTATTTCGTAGCAAAAAGCTTACCTGAGTACTAAATATAGAAAAGCCATGCTTGTAAGGTTTTGTGGTTAAATATTTTATTTGCTCCGAAAGTAGGAAGAATATATTATATTACATAATATATGTATTGTGTTAACTTTTTGGAAATAGAGACTACAATTAGAATTCCTAGATTAAAAAATGTTTTGTATAAAATAAAAAAAAGAAATATATATATAATGACACAATATTTAAAGGAGGAAATCAAAATTAATTTTGCAAATAACAACAAAATAATTAACAAATTTTTATTTATTTGCATGTTCTCCGAAAATATTATTTTATGTACATTTATGTATAATACATACATATTTTATTTACTTTATAGTGTAATTAATTTTAATTCATGTTTATAAATAAGACTTTTTAAAATAATAATAACAATAATAATAAGCACCGAATGCAAAGTATAAATTCTACTTCAGTAGTAGTAAATCTGATTAGATAACAGTGTAAATTTATTTATTTATTTTGTGTACGGTGGTTTTTTAACTTCTACTTTTGTGTGGGTGTGTGTTTAAAAAAGGTAAATATAATGACGTTGATACAAAAACTAGGATGAAACTTTTACTCATAAAAAAAATTAGATAAGGAAGGTTTTTATAATGTCCTCTTGCTTCACTCAGTTTTTAGACATTTTTATAACTTTTTATGAATTAAATGCTGTCATTAATAGGACCTCTCAGTTATATTTCACAAATGACAAAATTTCAAAGTAATTTTATACCCCTCAAGCAAAAAAAATGATATAGCAAAGTCATTTTTTAATTAATCTATAGATAATACGTAATACACCTCAGAATTTATTTAGTAGTTGGCTGTGTTGTGTAAGGCTGTCTACATTTTGCATATAATGACTTTATATCCCTATAAATATCAATGTATATAGGAGCTAAGTATTCGAAGAATCAAACCTTTTTGACCACATTAATATAATGTAGACTGTTGTCATGTGATATAATGATTGTGAAGGTAGAAAACATTGAAAGAGGAATAAAAAACAAAATTTTGTAAGTATTTATAAATTTTTTGTTCCTTTCAGATGAAGGAAAATGGGAAATTACTTCCCTCCATTTGGATGTCAATTAAAAAAATTATTAAAAATTTGTTATTACATAATTATACATACATTTACATAGTGAAGTCAATAAATTAGCCATTACTTTTGCAAGAATTAAATATCTTCCTCCATCTATCCCATTTCAATCCAAAAGAAAGTTATTTGTAAAAATCTAACCATTTCATAGATTATTTCCACCCTCCATTAGGTAATTTAATTATATTTAACAATCACTTTTTATTATGAAAGCCATTTCATGAAGTTTCCTTAAGATTTTTTTATATATGTATGTCTCCAACAATGCGTCACATTGATTTATGATACAATATGTGACGTACGTGAAAACGCACAATACTACAATATACATATATATGCTGAATCCAATTGGTATATCCTACTCAATTTGGCATTAAATTAGAGCCGTTTATCTATACGTATATTGGGGTAAAGAGTAATAGAGGCATGAACAATAAATTTCTTGTGAGGCCCATATAAGTGGATATTTCGAAACATGGATTATACTTCGTATCAAATGTCGTAATCAAGAATTCATATAAAAATAAAAATATTTGTTTGGAATATGTTTCCTATATTTCTGTTTAAGTATTTATTTACAAATTGAATTCGTTAATACTAATTTAAATATTGTATATATATATATATAAGTACAACAACCAATTCGTATCTAAAAAGCAAAAGGCATCTTGTTTTGTACTAAAAATCATCTGAATATAAGTAATCTTTTGCAGATTTGAAGTATGAAGCTGATCGTTTGCTAATGCTGCTTCTTGAAGGCACATTGATATCCACTTCAAAATCCTCATAATCAATCTGTAAATTGGAACAAGTCGATTCGAATGTAAAAGAAGGATCTATACTTTGAATTATGGCCTCATGCTCGCTATAAACATTTTTGTAGTCTCTATCAATCAATTTCTGTGTCTTTTCTTGAGAAAAACATTGATCTGTTATGGATTGTCGGCAAGTTATGGTAAAATCCTTATAAGCCTCACAGGCAATGTTAATTAAGTACTGTCTAGCTGAAGCTCCAGAAAATAAACTTGACAACTTGATTTTTTGCTCCCACTCTCGATCAACTTTAACATCACAGGCTTTTTTCCTTGGTATGATGACTGTTACGAAGTCAATGTAGCTACATTTGTTTTCGCCTGTTATTTCGAGGATATACTCCTTTTGGAACGAAGAAAATAAGTCACATTCTTGAAGGAACGACTTTCCTAAAAGCTGGGTGGAGTTGAGTGCAATTTTTGCTTGGTCATTCAAAAAGTTTAGTCTAACTTTAGTCAATATTTCTTCATCATAGCAGCTTTCAAAAAAATTATTTAAACATTCAAGCTATAAAAAAACTTATTACAAAGAATGGCAATCAGAATTGATAATTTCTAACTCACCTCTTCTCTAATGTTTTGGCAAACGACAAGAGCTGTGTCACTTTCAGAATTACTCAAAGCATTAGCGAGTTCAATTTCTTTTTTCAAGATACAAGTATCCGATTCTCTTTCCTTCATGGACAACTCTGTTTCGTCACATTTGTCAGTGAATTCTTGACTATGAGTACTAATAGCCAGAAATCCAATGACAAAAAGGATTTGATGAACTCTAAAGAACACCATTTTTTTTGAATGTTATTGTTAATGAAACTCCACTAGCAACTGGGCTCAGTGTTGAAATCTCTACCTCATTTATATTTTTGGAGAAAAGGAAAAAATAAGTTAAGGCAAGAATAAAGAGGAAGAAAATGTTTCAAGGGGCTTTAGCGTCTACAATTTCAATTTTTTCGGTGCGAGACCGTATACCCATTTAAGTCTCTACCATCATGATACAAGCCTATTGGTTTAACAACATCAATAAATTCAAACATGGTGAAATTCTCAATAAACTTAAACGCAATTATATATTATCATGTATTTACATCAAATAAATATACAGACGAACAATTCCTTGATATTTCTACACTTAAATAGCCTTCATCATTGATCTAAATCAATATTTATTTCATCAATTCTCAGCAGTGCTAATTTTGTCAGCTATGACCGAAAGAAATTTATTCGTCAACGAATGATGCTATTGAGACAAAGCATTTTTTTACTCTATTCAATGTTCCATCTAACTAAACAAAACTTTCCTATTTCAGATAAAATAAGATCAAAACTAATAGTGACGAAATTAAAACTACTCTCAGAATTCAATTAAAGATTTATTGAAACTTTATCTCCCCCCCCCCCTTCCACCAAACAAAAAAAATCTTGCCCCTGTATCATCATAGAAAAATGTTATGTTTTTAAGCACCCTTAATAATCATTATGTTATGATAATTCGTTTTAAATCTATTTTTTTCTATAAGCAATGACATAATCATATAATTACCTATTATACTTCATATGTTATTTTGTTTTTATTTTTATTTAAAGGCTACGTTTCTTATTGTAAGTTAAAATATATTTGTAGCTATATCTAAAAATATCACAGAATACGATGATTCAAAAAAAGAAGAAAAAATCTCAAAAAACATATATATAGAAACTTTACCATAGTGTGAAGTTTAGAATTACGTAGTTCTATAATAAGATTTATATGAATATTATTTCGTTATTTCGCACAACAATGCGTATTAAGTAGTCAGAGGTGATGTTTTGTTTTTAGCTTCTTTTTTTGTTGTTGTTCTGTCGACTAACCACTCGAACATTAAAGTGAATCTTAGATAGTTACGTAACATTTAATGTCTGTATCAATGTACAAAAAAAAACCACTCAAAAACAAGGGGAAGACCATGATTTGGTAAGAGTTATTTAAATGCCACAACGATTTTGTGTTGTATTTGAATAAATTTTTAACATGATATCTGTTTGAGTTGGAGTGCATAAGCAAAAAATTTTTTTCTTTGGTTTTCTTTCATATGCTAGTTACCACACTGTATTATCCTCTGGCTTCCTTTAACTAATTTTATTATTAAATCAATTGGATAGCTTAGGTACAAATTATAACATTTTATAGATCAAATAAATACATCACTGGTTATACACAAAATATCCTACATTTGCCAGTTTTTAGTAATGAATGAATAACTTACGCTTTATGAATAACAAAAAAAAGATACTTTAAAAACTTATATTTGTCACTAATTCTTGTATATTCTTGATAGATCAAAATGACCTGTTGAGTATAGATTTATAAAGTTTCTTTTTGACTCGTTTTTTATTTATACCATCTAATTTATTATTATTATTTAAATGCACTTCAAAGCACTTAAATAAGTATTTTTTTTTAGATGCAGATAATTTTTATAATAAACGAAATGATGTGTTAAAATTTATTTCTAAAAAAACGATATGAGAAGATAATTTAAGTATAAAGGTCAATTAAGAGGAACTGTTTATAGAGGGATAATGTACAAATATGTAAATAAATAAATGTTCCATTGATAATAATTATATTTGAGATTAGAATTTCAATTTTAATAGTACTTTTTTAGGACACACGATATGCAGAACATTGTGATTACATGAAAATATAAATCAACATATTTTTCAACGAAGTGTATCTCCATAAGTTGGTAGAAACTTACAATATGAAGAAACATGTAGCGTATTTGAGAAAAACAAATTCTTTACACCTTATTTTTTACTTTTTTAATCTTTTTTTTTTTTTTTTCCCCTTTCCTTTATTAATTTTGAGCCAATAAGTGCCTTGCAATTTAAAATTGCATGCTCCATTGCCTTTGTTTTAGTTGGGACATTAACTTTCTTCGATGTTAGGCCGAATAATAGGACTGGGGTGACGATTTTATCGGTGCTTCCCTTTAAATTCAGCAATATAAATTGTTTCAATATCATCAACGCTTGACAATTACTAAATGCGTGGATTACTGAATTGTAAATCATTCTACAGTCCTTACAGGGAGTGTTGAAATATACACAACCTGACGATATCTGGAACTGTGCAGTAAATTTATGAGCATCTTTTATTCCAGTTACCGATCTTAAAATTCGGCCTCGCCATGTTTCTGGGTGGTCAAGGAGCATTATGTATTAGTCACAAATTTTGATAGCTTCAACCACAACAAATGAGCAGGTAATGAGTTTGCTGATTACCTGGCTAAGGCGGTCTCAGTGAGAGGTGATCCTGTCACTGTCCCATCATCAGTTTGTCAGGCTAAGGCAGCTCTTAGGAACGCATCGATGACTGTGTGGCAAACTTATTGGCATAAACTGAACAGTTGTCGTCAATCTAAGCTGTTCATTCATGATCCTTATATCGGAAGAAAAGTCTACAAATACAAAAGACACCAAATTTTGAAGATTGTAGCGATGGTTAGTGGCCATATAAATCTAAAACGACATCAACACAAAATGGGAAAAACGAAGAACACGACTTGTCGCCTTTGTGACGAAGATGAAGAGACTCCCTACCATCTTATTCACGATTGTTGCCGCATAATGCAGGAGATGGGTGAATTTGCTAAGGAAGCTCAATTAAGAAAGTTTTCAATGGAAGAGCAACTTCTGAGGATATATGATTTTTTGTGTAAATTTAACTTATTTAATAATAAAGATGTTAACTCCTAAGTAAACCTATACCGGCTGATACCGGATTAGGTTCCGGTGTGGTGGGGTTTATCAAGGAGTGAAACAAACAAACAAACAAATGAGCAACCTTCAAATTTTAAATGCCAAGGGCGGTGCGATGAGTGAAATTTAGCTGCCCTTTTTAGTGGGAACATAAATTTACCACAGTCGAAAATCGAATTCTTTGGAATATCATGAATTGTTAAAATATTTTTTGATAAAGCTTCCCGTTCAAAAGCAATTGGGTCCATGAGGTTTACAAAATAAAATTTCTTTGAGCTATTCTGGCGTATAATATCCACAGTTGTATTGGAGTCGAATATAGGCTGGCCCTTCCATATTATTCTATGGACAGCTGCCCAGACAGGAGATAAAGAATCAATAAACTCATTAGACAAATTAGAACCCATTAAAAGCCATTTAAGTAACGGGGAACTAGACACCGATGATCTCAATTCCAATGACGAATTATCAGTAAAATCTATTAAAATCTTCTTATAAATCTTAGACAAAATTTTTGGTAAAAGAACAAGACCCCCACCCAGTAGATGTTTTGGCCTACAAAGAGCAGGGATGTAGGATTTGTGAAAAAGTTTGGACAGTCAATGACTTTCTTCGTTAATAGCTCGTTCTGCTAATCTTGGGAGGGACGTCGCTTTATATAAAACTAATGGTATAATATACATATTGTATAGATCGATACGGCTCTGCAGGGTTAACCCTCTCCATTTAATAATCTTTTTCATGACAACTGTATTAAGCGAACTCCAATTAGTTTTGGAGTCACCATGTCTATGGTATTCAATCCAAAGCACGACTATTTTACTTTTTACTGAACAGTTAGCAATGACAAGCTCTTCATTAGGAAACCAGAGACCAAGGGGAAGAATACAGGTCTTCTTGTTGCTTATACATAGCCCCGACTTTTTCTCAAATTTTCGAAAGTAACACAGGATTACATCTATTCTTCTAATAAGTTGTTTTTCGGAGTTTGCCTCTAGATATAAAGAGACATCATCAGCATACATGTCAATTAATTGTTTTGTTTCACCAATAGAGATTCCAAAACCTTTAAATTTTCGAATTAGAGCTTGTGCCAAATCTTCAATCGCCATGACGAAAAGAAGGGGAGCAGAAGGATATCCTTGACGACAGCTCCGTCTTAAGAATATAAGTTCACTCTTCGTCCCATCAACCTCTATTGTTGAGGAGCCATTAAAAAGCAGTGACCAGATTGGATTAAAAAAACGCCGGGGTAGCATACGCTTTACAGCCCGTAGGATATGTTCATGTAAGACACTGTCAAATGCCTTGCGGAAATCCACGGCTATAATGGCACCGAATTTTCCCCTTTTTTGTACCGAATCTATAGCACATTGAATTTTTCTTGAGACATCAGAAATTTTCCTGTTTTTGAGGAAACCTTTTTGATGAACACCTATTTTTCTATTCAGAATTGGTTTGATTTGTTTGGCTATTACTCCTGAAAGAATCCTGTATGATTCATTTAGAACCGTAATGGGACGCCAGTGAGACATATCAGTACCATTACCCTTTTTAGGTATTAAAACTATCCTATCCTTTGTAACTGAACTGGGTAGCTGACCTCTTTGCTCCATTGATCTTCCCATGCGCAAAAGATATGGAACAATTTCGTTGTTAAAAGTGCTAAAAATCTTCCCACCTATCCTATCAGGACCTGATACCTTGTCATCTTTGAAATCAAACTTTATGTAAGACGAAATAACGTCAGTAGTAAAAATTGCAAGAGTTGTCGTCACCTTCCTGGGAAAATTAGGAACTCTACAATTGACAATAGATTGAAAATCATTCTGGAAGCATTTCAAAATATCTTGCATCCTAAGAACTCTCTTCCATCATGAATAATTTTCTCAATCCTGGAGGGTGGAGACCAGTCCTGAAACTTCAATTTTTTAAGACGTTGATTCAAATTGTTTTCTATGGATATTTTTCTCTGTCTATTCTCTTCCACAATGTCGGCAATCCTTTGAGAGTTAATAATCTCTGAGGTAAAAGTTCTCAAGAAAAGAGAGCTTTCAGACAAAAAAATTTCAACTTGTATCCGATAGTGTCTAGATCACTTTATAAAAGATCTCATGAAGCTCTTAAAAGCCAACTGAATACAACTGTTGAGCACATTCGCCGCTTTGTGTCCAGAAATGGAGGGGTGAAAACTACTAACCAGTAAAGTTTTAAGATTATCTCTTAACTCATCCTGCTCCAATACCCATTGAGGGATTTTGGATTTTCGGGATTTAAATGGCTTTCGAATTTGAATATCAACAATTCTATGGTCAGAAGCCGGATCAGAATGATAGGACGCTTTTTTAATTTGAGAGAAAATTGTAGGAGAAAGAAGAGCCAAATCTATTCTAGAAGATGAATCTCCTCTTCTCCATGACGGATCGTTGTCAGGATTTAAAACACCAAAAGTATCGATCAGGTTTAGTTGTAAAATCAATTTCTGAAGAACATATTTATTTGGATAATAACTAGATGAATTAAGATCCACATTAAGATCACCTATCATAAGTAAAGGGACTGAATTACTTTTGTGATCATTGATAATCGCCTGAAAGAATTGAGGTGATTTTATATTAGGGCCATATGCATTTATGAGATAAAAATCTAGGTTTTGGGTTGTTAATAACAGTTTGAGCCATTCACTAGGACCCATGTATGATTTGGTTAAAATTGGATTCTTTATCTTATCGATAAATATTATCGATATTATCGATAAATGTCATCACTCCTCTGGACGATCCAGTACCAGTGAAAAAATTGGAAAAGGCTATTGGAAGACAATAAGGACATGTATGTTTACAAAGTGAGGAAACTCTAGATTTTACGTCTTGAAGACAAATAATATCTGGATTAAAAGACAATAGACGCTTCATGAGTGCATGTCGAATCAACCTATCTTTAACACCCCTTACCCTACCTAGAGGTAGCTTCGGGAAAAAATCTATTATTTCTGATTGAATAGTTTTTGAAGTCATATTCTGAATACAGAGTAGACAAATTTGCCATCATACAAGAGTATTTAAAATAAAACTAAAACAACAACTAGGAACCTTTGGATAGCTTTCCTTCTCTTTCAGGAGAATGATCACTCTCGGGTTTGTTCCTTTTACCCGCATAGCCCAGTCTAGTGCAGTGTGTTAATATCTGGTTAGTATCCAAATGTGACTTTGCTTTTTTCCCATATTCATTCAGATCCTCAGTGATGCGTTGCGACAAAGAATTATCTTTATCTTGGGTCGATTTATTCCCATTTGGAGCAACAAAATTTTTATCGAATTGAAATTGTTGAGTTCCAAGTTCTAATGTAGAAGCAGAAGCGGATTCAGTATCAACAAGGTTTTCCGTTTCTTCATTTATATTTTGATTACTTCTATCATAATTATTATTCAAACAATCCCCTGATTTATTCAGAGATTGGTCCTCTACAGCCACAATAGAATCAGCATTCCTCTTGTCTTCTTTTTCATCAACAGTAGCCTTCAATATGTTGGATTCAGAATTTCTTGGTTCCTGATGTAGTTCAACCTCTTCCGGAGAGATTTTCTTTACTGAAGAAGGCTCTTCAGTTTCTGCACCATTTGATGAGTTTAGTGAAGCCAAAGTATTCTTAACGGACTTTTGATAGTCCTGTGCATTTATTCTAACATTTCTGCAGGTAGCTTTGTTATGACCCAATTCAAAACAATTTTGGCATTGTAATCTAGCCCCCTTGAATTGCAACTTTATAAGAAAGCCATCCAAAGGAACGATTTGTGGAATTAGGGCTGTATTGGCAATAATATCAACCATGTAGTCTCCATCTCTCCATATCTCTTTATAACTCCCGTATTTGCTTTCCACTTCAATGTCTACAGGATTTTTTTTGGGATATCATCAGTCACTTCCCCGAATTGTCGCAACCATTCAACCGCCTTACTTTCATCAATTCGCTAAAAGGTATTAAGCAAAGTGATTGTAAACTTTTTTTTGTAACTGATGTTAAATTTATCAATGCCTTTCATTTTTAGATTAACATCGAAAGTATTGCCATCGGCGTCTTTCAAGCTATAAAGATGAACTTTTTTAAGCTCATTTAATCTTCCCCTTATGTCAATAGGGTATTTGGAGTAGAAACATGCTTGCCCAAATCCAAATTTAGGATTTGCTCCCGCAATTTCATGCTCTTTGAAACCAAATCTAACTGCAATATCATAAACGTCAACATGCTTAAGGTTGTCTTGACGAATTAAAGTTCCGTCTTTATTTTCAACGAGAAAAACAAACGTCTCCCATTTGAATCCTCTATCTAATACAAACAACTTCCCCCCCCCTACCCCCCCCCCCACCCCTTTGTTTTTTCCTCAGAATCATTCCTCAGACCTACAGCCTTCGAATAAAGTTTACGAGGGCTTGCACTCACGCGGCGATCATCAGGGGGTTCCTCCGGACGACATGACCATGCTGCCATGCATTATTCTTCTTTTATGAGGGATAAGATGATGCAGCGGCAATTGAGGATCTTTTCATACAAAATAGAGATTATAAAGACCCTCTGATGACGTTGGGGGTCTTTTTGATATTAATTACTTGCCAATTAAAGCCCTTTTAAAGCCAGAAAAGGGAAAATTAGCACAATCGGAGATGAGAAGGTGTACTAATGATCACAATGATATGAAAAACAGAGATATATTCACTCAATATCTTGTGTTCACTTAATTTAAATCACTACGCAGAAGAGACACGTTCACTCTTCTCAACAAATACATAAACATCAACATTTTTTTTTTTTTTTGATGGGGTTAAATACAGAGTCTTTTCATCATTTAGATTAAATTTTGATTGAAAATTCAATTTATTGGTTAAATTTAAGTTATTTAGTAAGACGATAGAACACAAATTGTAAACTCAACACAAGGTTCAATAGATTATGATTTACGTTCATTACACTGCAATGTACTCGTAGTATACGTTTAAAAATGTTGATTTTAAAAATTCACAGATGATTAATTAATTAATTATATTATTAATGTTTATACAACTATTTTATTGCAATTGTATCTTTGAATTGTATTGCTTAATCAAATATGATATAAATGAGGAAAAAGCTGTAAATCACATGAACATTTAGGATATAGGAAATTTTTTTTAAATAGGCTTAAAGGCCTCAAAAGCAGAATTTTTTATTATAAATAACATTTTTTTGATTTTTTAATCAAAACAAATCTAATGGTACACTCCTTATTCCATAGGAAAATTTGTGTTGACTTGTGTAATTGTATTTAATTTTAAACTATGCTTATTTATAGTAGATTGCTAAATACATAGCCAATTAATTACATATTTTGTTCTCAAATCTCTTTATGAGCACATAATTTTAATAAATTACTTCATTGGTTGGGTGCATCTGAAGAAGAAAATGAAGTTACTATAATAACTTCTGATAAAAGACCCCTTGATTTTTTTTCTCCTATTGTTATACTAAAATTAATTGTATAAGCATTTGTATTAATTTAAACCATTGGGCGATGATATCGAAATTATTGAAGAGGAATATATGTAAGGAAAAAAACACGATAATCAATATTATTGGTAACAATACACAACTTGATCTTTATACATGTTTCTTCCAATAATAATAATAGAAACATTGGACAGATAGGAGTTACAAAATACGTACATGTAGACAGCTATTATTTACATATAGTATATGTAGACATGGGCAAAATTTGAGTTTAAGTAAGAAAAGAAAAATATCAGTTGGTACCACTATCTTGACGTTCAATATGAATTCAGTATCGTTGAGTCTAGAGCTTGCTCAAGTACCCATCCCTAGGTATACCATATGGATAAACATTACTTGTTACTATATAAATTATGGGCACTCTACTATATCTTAAAACTTTATAATATGTAATGAGCATTTCTGTGCCTCTTTTATTATTTGAGAAAATTCATATTGAGTGCTGAAAAATTAAGAAAAAATGATAAATATCTTTACTCCATCTATCCCATTTCAATCCAAAAGAAAGTTATTTGTAAAAATCTAACCATTTCATAGATTATTTCCACCCTCCATTAGGTAATTTAATTATATTTAACAATCACTTTTTATTATGAAAGCCATTTCATGAAGTTTCCTTAAGATTTTTTTATATATGTATGTCTCCAACAATGCGTCACATTGATTTATGATACAATATGTGACGTACGTGAAAACGCACAATACTACAATATACATATATATGCTGAATCCAATTGGTATATCCTACTCAATTTGGCATTAAATTAGAGCCGTTTATCTATACGTATATTGGGGTAAAGAGTAATAGAGGCATGAACAATAAATTTCTTGTGAGGCCCATATAAGTGGATATTTCGAAACATGGATTATACTTCGTATCAAATGTCGTAATCAAGAATTCATATAAAAATAAAAATATTTGTTTGGAATATGTTTCCTATATTTCTGTTTAAGTATTTATTTACAAATTGAATTCGTTAATACTAATTTAAATATTGTATATATATATATAAGTACAACAACCAATTCGTATCTAAAAAGCAAAAGGCATCTTGTTTTGTACTAAAAATCATCTGAATATAAGTAATCTTTTGCAGATTTGAAGTATGAAGCTGATCGTTTGCTAATGCTGCTTCTTGAAGGCACATTGATATCCACTTCAAAATCCTCATAATCAATCTGTAAATTGGAACAAGTCGATTCGAATGTAAAAGAAGGATCTATACTTTGAATTATGGCCTCATGCTCGCTATAAACATTTTTGTAGTCTCTATCAATCAATTTCTGTGTCTTTTCTTGAGAAAAACATTGATCTGTTATGGATTGTCGGCAAGTTATGGTAAAATCCTTATAAGCCTCACAGGCAATGTTAATTAAGTACTGTCTAGCTGAAGCTCCAGAAAATAAACTTGACAACTTGATTTTTTGCTCCCACTCTCGATCAACTTTAACATCACAGGCTTTTTTCCTTGGTATGATGACTGTTACGAAGTCAATGTAGCTACATTTGTTTTCGCCTGTTATTTCGAGGATATACTCCTTTTGGAACGAAGAAAATAAGTCACATTCTTGAAGGAACGACTTTCCTAAAAGCTGGGTGGAGTTGAGTGCAATTTTTGCTTGGTCATTCAAAAAGTTTAGTCTAACTTTAGTCAAGATTTCTTCATCATAGCAGCTTTCAAAAAAATTATTTAAACATTCAAGCTATAAAAAAACTTATTACAAAGAATGGCAATCAGAATTGATAATTTCTAACTCACCTCTTCTCTAATGTTTTGGCAAACGACAAGAGCTGTGTCACTTTCAGAATTACTCAAAGCATTAGCGAGTTCAATTTCTTTTTTCAAGATACAAGTATCCGATTCTCTTTCCTTCATGGACAACTCTGTTTCGTCACATTTGTCAGTGAATTCTTGACTATGAGTACTAATAGCCAGAAATCCAATGACAAAAAGGATTTGATGAACTCTAAAGAACACCATTTTTTTTTAATGTTATTGTTAATGAAACTCCACTAGCAACTGGGCTCAGTGATGAAATCTCTACCTCATTTATATTTTTGGAGAAAAGGAAAAAATAAGTTAAGGCAAGAATAAAGAGGAAGAAAATGTTTCAAGGGGCTTTAGCGTCTACAATTTCAATTTTTTCGGTGCGAGACCGTATACCCATTTAAGTCTCTACCATCATGATACAAGCCTATTGGTTTAACAACATCAATAAATTCAAACATGGTGAAATTCTCGATAAACTTAAACGCAATTATATATTACACTGGTCAACAGCAAATTTGGTGTCTCAGTTTTGTAAGCTGATTTTGGTCAATTTTGATGTGCTGAATCCAAAAATAACACCGTTTTTGCCGGGCCAGGTCGACATTTTAAGCAAATCGCAATAATGTCACCATCTTTATCAAGAGCGTTTACTATGCATATTTTGGCATAAAGCTCGGTGATCAAGACAAAAGTTGGGCACCTCACATGGTTTGCAAAAGATGCACAGAGCATCTCCGTCAATGGAGCAAAGGCACGCGAAAGTCCATGAACTTTGGCATCCCCATGATTTGGCGAGAGCCTTCGAATCATGTAACAGATTGCTACTTTTGTGCTGTCAATGTCATGGGGATTAACAGAAAAAATCGCACAACACTGGAGTATCCCAATCTGCCGTCAGCTATGCGCCCTACTCCCCATAGTGAAGAAATTCCTGTACCTGTATTTGAAGATAAAAATATCGAAGAAAACTGCAGTAGCCAGGATGAAACTCAAAGCATTGCCACTACCGATGATGCAGCCTTTCTCGATGATAATGATGAGCAGCCAAAATTGTTTTCCCAAAACGAACTAAATAATCTTGTTCGCGATTTAAATTTGCCAAAAGACTCTGCCGAACTTCTTGCATCTCGTTTAAAGGACAAGAACATGCTAAATGGTAAAGTTAAGGTAACTTTCTTCCGTACCAGGCACCAGGAATTTTTAAGATATTTTGCTCAAGAAAAAGAATTAGTCTATTGCAATGACATAGTAGAGCTACTGAAACATCTCGGTGTACTTGAATACAAATCAGAGGACTGGCGACTTTTTAACGACAGCAGCAAAAGGTCTTTGAAATGTGTGTTGTTACACAACGGAAATCAATTTGCATCTGTGCCATTAGCACATTCGACAACATTAAAAGAACAGCATGAAGCAATTAAGTACGTCCTAGAAAAAATTTCTTATGACCAACATAAATGGCTGATTTGCGTTGACTTAAAAATGGTCAACTTCTTGCTTGGTCAACAGTCTGGATTTACCAAATACCCATGCTTTTTATGCCTCTGGGATAGCAGGGATCGTACTCACCATTACGTGAAAAAAGAATGGCCATTACGTGAAGAGCTTGCAATTTGTAGAGAAAAAAATGTGATAAACAAGCCTCTAGTTGACAGGGGACGTATTTTATTTCCTCCACTGCACATAAAGCTCAGTTTGATAAAGCAATTCACAAAAGCCCTGGATAAAGATGGACGGTGTTTTCAGTTTCTGTGTAAAACCTTCCTCAATTGGTCAATTGAAAAGTTAAAAGCAGGTATTTTTGATGATCCTCGAATTAGGAAGCTGATCAAAAACTCTCCCGCGTTTGAGGAGACCATGAATCCTGCTGAGCAACAAGCTTGGAATTGCTTTGTCCAGGTCGTGATGAATTTCCTAGGCAACACAAAAGCAGAGAACTACAAAGATCTAGTAGCAAACATGTTAGTGGCTTTTAGGAACCTTGGCTGCAATATGAGCATAAAAATGCACTATCTGTAATCGCACATGGACCGTTTTCCCGAAAATCTTGGTTCTTTAAGCGATGAGCAAGGAGAGCGCTTTCACCAGGACTTGAGAGAAATGGAGTCACGCTACCAGGGAAGGTGGGATATGGTGATGATGGCGGACTACTGTTGGAATTTAAAAGGAAATGTGGAAGCACCAAAACATTCGCGACAATCAAAAAAACGAAAATTTAGCCCGTAATAATGCAAAATTTAAGTTTTCATTTTTAGTTATATGTACTATAGATGGTTCTTTGTTAGAATACAGCAATTTTATCATAAAAACTGACATTTTGCCATTGAAACATCATTAGTAAATCTTGAAAACATTGTTTAAAAAATATACCTGGTAACTAAAGTGGCATAATTTTAAATTCAAATTTACAAAAAAATTTGACCTCCGAGAGCAAAATGGATGTTACTTCTAGATTTAGCATGGCAAAAATATAGTAAATCAGTTAAAAAATATCAGACACCTTTTAAAAAGTTCTTTTTTAGTTGACTGTGTTATCATGTATTTACATCAAATAAATATACAGACGAACAATTCCTTGATATTTCTTCACTTAAATAGCCTTCATCATTGATCTAAATTAATATTTATTTCATCAATTCTCAGCAGTGCTAATTTTGTCAGCTATGACCGAGAGAAGTTTATTCGTCAACGAATGATGCTATTGAGACAAAGTATTTAATTCAAAGTAATATTATTTCGTTATTTCGCACAACAATGCGTGTTAAGTAGTCAGAGGTGATGTTTTGTTTTTAGCTTCTTTTTTTGTTGTTGTTCTGTCGACTAACCACTCGAACATTAAAGTGAATCTTAGATAGTTACGTAACATTTAATGTCTTTATCAATGTACAAAAAAAAACCACTCAAAAACAAGGGGAAGATCATGATTTGGTAAGAGTTATTTAAATGCCACAACGATTTTGTGTTGTACTTGAATAAATTTTTAACATGATATCTGTTTGAGTTAGAGTGCATAAGCAAATTTTTTTTCTGAGTACTAATAGCCAGAAATCCAATGACAAAAAGGATTTGATGAACTCTAAAGAACACAATTTTTTTTAATGTTATTGTTAATGAAACTCCACTAGCAACTGAGCTCAGTGATGAAATCTCTACCTCATTTATATTTTTGGAGAAAAAGAAAAAATAAGTTAAGGCAAGAATAAAGAGGAAGAAAATGTTTCAAGTTAAATTTTTAACATGATATCTGTTTGAGTTGGAGTGCATAAGCAAAAATTTTTTAGTCTGTTGAGAGACGTAAACGTTCTTATATTAAAGATATTCTTATTAAAAAATAAAGATGAACCTCTTTATATTTTTTTTCATTTTTGACGCTAAAAATAAAAAAAATTGTTGTAAATGAAAGAAAAGCTTTAGTCAGCTTGTTTATAAAATGTATTTATTGTATTCATATCGATATTCTAATAAATTGGAATTATTCAATGAAACATATTATATAATATACATATAGTCAACTTTTGTTTAATGAAGCCTAAGTTAAAGCACTAATCAAGTACTATTACTATAAAATATAAGCATATTAAAGAATAAGACAAAGAAAATTAGAATATAATATATATGTATGTATGTATACATACATCAATTAATCATGTATTATTATTTTATGCCGTAATAGTTGTACTTGATTAGTGCTGTTTTGATAGCTCTTTAACGCTCATAACTCCATAATTTATCAGAAGTTGTCTGTATCAAACAACTCTTATCAATGAAGATGGAACATTTACGGATATTGAATGTCCCCTTTAGTCGATTTTTACTGTATTTAAACTACTAATGACTAACAGCCTTTATAGTTCTTACCGAAGCTCAATTATTTATCAGAGTGCATATTATATTGAACAATTATTATTTTTCTTTTCTAAACGAGTGTACATCACGAGTTTGAATGAGCCTGTGATAACACATAAGCGTCATAGCTTGTTAGGTCTAAATTGAATAATTTTAGCTTCAAAAGTTTTACAACATTAACTTTTGAGGCACCTTTTACATTTTGATTTTGGTTAGGGTTATGTCTCAACCAAAATTTTCACATGTGAGGCAAATTCGTCGCAAAGGTTTTAAAATAAATGTATCTGTTAGACTATATAACCTTATTATTGAGTATTTCTAGATCATATTACTGTTCCTTGATTTAAATATTTTAATACACCTGTAATTGAGACTTCAGGGAGTTATATACTATTAGGATAACAGTAGTAATTTTTTTTACCTAAGTACAGAGATGATGTTATCATGCTAGGATCTATTTTATATCAGTGCTGGGAAAGATACAACTTTTTCAACAGAAGAAAAGAACCAAAACATAAGGATAATTCAGTACTTTTAATGAAATCATATTTATGGCTAAATTAGCAGTATTACTGTATAGAAAAATATTCGGTCAAGTATTGAGCAGAATAAACAAGTATAGTTTTCCTGGTTCAACTATAAAAGTTCTTGAATACTATGGAAAAATTAAGGTATTGTTCTTTAACACATCTATTATCTAAGATATTCAAGTTCTTTTGAATATGTTCTTTCCTGATTATAATGGAGTCAAAATACTTTAGATATCATCAATTTTCTCAACTTATAAATCAAATTTCATCAAAAATATATACTATATTTGCATATTTCCATATTTTTTAGATTCAATACTTTTTTATTTTTAGTGTTGCAGATAGAGAAAAATGGTGAAAAAATGATTCAATTCGAATTTTGTAAAGTTCGTGGATAAATACACCGGAAAACACGTTCCTTCTCACCATTCAATGACCAAGTCACCGGAGTTGGAAAGAACTGTTGTCCTCTCTAAGGTGAAGAAAGAAAGAAAACGAAAGGATACATTCAGGGGCGTACTGGCCCGGCGGTCAACCGGTCAATGACCGGTGCGCCCCTCTGAAATCTTTACTAAGCGCCCCTTCGATTTTGCATAATGCGTCTTTATCGTACAAGATATTTACTCTTTGCCCGGTGGAAATTTTCGCCCCAGTACGCCCCTGGATACATTCCTTGCTATGGACGAGAAAGAGCTTGGTTAGAAGCAGTAGCTTACTACGTTGAACATTTCAACAATATTAAAATTTTTATAAACGACATTCATGAGAATAGTTCCAAGGTGGAAAACTTCAAGGAGTTGTTCAAAAACGATGCCATAATTTCGGAGTTAATTAATTATCATCAATACCAATTTTAATGGTATTCATAAGACGACAAAAGCATTTGGGCAAAGAGCACTGCTTCTTACGAGTGTAGCAATTGTGAAAAATTTATGCAATGACTTTAGAATGGAACCGTTTCAAATTAATGGGAGTTTTGGAAAAGAACGTTGGTTACGACAATCAAGAAATATTGCTTCAAAAATAAGTGAAGGAGATTTTGATAATTATACATAGAAATACACCCATTGTTAATTGTGGTGTTAAATTTTTTTTAGTCTGTTGAGAGACGTAAACGTTCTTATATTAAAGATATTCTTATTAAAAAATAAAATCTTGAGCTAATAAAAGTTTAAATCTAAAGAAGTTGTAATTTTATTTATCATACATTTTTGTTTATGGTTTTTTCATCCTTTTTTTAATATATATCACAATATTCTCCTTCAATATTTTAATGGTTACATACCATGAAATATTTAATCACACGTTCTTCAAACTAGTATTGAATAAACATCTGATTCAGATTGTAAATTTAATGATATGAGTTTATTACCATTGGCTTATGTATTGAATTCACTCTAAAGGAGCCTAGTAACCCTGTAACTATCTGCTTATATATGATATAAAATGTGGCTAGTACTCTATGTGCTTCCCCTTAAGACTGGTACTACAAAAAGAAAAGAAGAAATTGTAGACATGGAAATCCTCATATCGTTGGCTGAGGATATACCGGACAGTACGTCAGAAGAAGGTGGGTGCATTCTATGATATCGACCATGAAATTTTAAGGTCAGAAACTTCTATTGCTCATAATCTTAATGACATGAAAACATCACATAACGTTGTTCAATATTTGCACCAAGATGGTATCTCTGAAACATTACCACACTTCACCAAAGTGGCAAAAATCATATCTGCAATACCAATCACATCAAGCTCAGCAGAAAAATTTCTTATCAGCACTGCGTCGAATCAATACCTATACCATATAAAGTCAACTTAGGGCTAGGAAAGATTGTATTCATTAGGGCTCATATTGTACATTGAAAGAGTTTTTGCCAGTACCATTTTTGATATATTTGGCACGAGGAAGGGAAGGGAGAACATGTTTTTTTCGTTAATTTGCATGCAGAGTCCCCAAATTGTCGCTTGTCAAACAAAATGAAACTGCAATGGTTATTACCATACATTCTGTATGGTAATAATAGTAAATTCTTGAGTTGAGGGTTAGTCTTTTCACAACTGTTTGTCTTATATTATTAATTATTTGTTTCAGATAATGAAATAAATGGGCCAGTTATACAAATAAAAATTTGGGAAAACTTTGTGTGCCTCCCCCCTCCCCCAATGACTTGTCCCAGATACACCTATGTATTTGACTCAAGTTTTTATGTTTTTTCCCCCAAATTTTAATGTTTACGCGAAGGTGGATTGACATTTTTACTCATTTTGTATTAAAAGCAATTCCACAAAGTAATCTTCATATACTCTTTATATAAAAATAAATTATAATCTATCAAAAACACAAAAGTACAACGAATGATAATAGTTGTTTGTATTTTATACCTTTGTGTATTGATCAAATTTCAAAAGTTAGGGATATGACCACTGTACAAGGTAGTTATTATATGAGAGAAACATTTAATAGTACAAATTGCTTTCAAAGGGTGAATATGCCATTCAAAGTCAAAAAAAAAGAAAAGAATTATGCGTCAATAGTCATTATTTTTTCCACGATCATAGAAGATCACACAAAATGAACCAACATTTTTTTCTCTATCCTCTATGATTAAATCCATGTAAATACACTGAGTTCATTAAAATCATATATAATATATGTAACATTTGCATGTACTTGAAATAATATTATTTTTGCCTCATGTATCTTGTGATTGAAAGGATAATTTTTTAAGATTAAATTGTAACATTGCTATACTCGTTGATTAAGAATCCGTGTAGTAATTCTTGTCAAATTCAAAATCTCTCAATATTCCTTAGAGTACATTTCATATAAGGAACTGTCAGTTTTTGAATGTAACTCGAAGATAGTTCACATCTGTGACACAATATTCTAGTGGACATATTAAAAAATCAATCTCCTGATGCTTCTTCGAAGCATGACTAATGAACAGAAATATATACTTAAATATAAGACTGTCTGTGTACATATAATGTCAAAATAGAAACAGAATGAACCCTCTCTACAATTCATACAAATGTCACGTCAATAAATCTTTTTCTCTTCATATCCTAGACATTCGAACATTATTAAATTGAATGAGATGAAAACAACAAAACTTGAGTATAAAACGGAATATAATATGTATGTATTTACAATATCAGAGTAGCCCGTTTTATTGCTTGATATTAATTTATCTATTTTGCACTAATAGACTAATAGACATTAATAGACAAGTTGTACCGTCTCAAAAATGAATATAAGGCTCAAATATTGTATTCTTAATGTTCAAATACCTCTAGTGTACAACAAAAAATCATCCTAACCTAGTGGCGTACTGTGTTTAACTCCGCTGAGAATGAGAGGTCCTATATTTTGCCAATATGATTTTTTTTATTATGAACAATAGAAAAATTTTAATGCAGTAAAAAACCCTCTAAAAATGGACACTCTAATGTTCTTTGTAAGTACATTGTACATGCAACTTAAATGTTATATACAGGGATGAAATTGAAAGATAATTTATTCAATTAACTGTCCCTGCAAATGTTGATTTAATTAACAATTAATCCAGATACATACTAGTATTACCCATGGAATTATTAACGGTTTGAGTAATAATTCAAATCAAGTTTGTTGAGAAGAAAGGCAGGGATTGTAAATTTTGTTTATTGCTACCCCAAATTAGTTTGAATAAATATATCTACATGAATTACTTAATATCTGGATAGATACGTAATTTTAAACAAATAAATTAATATTATTCTATTGAAATTATTGTATCTTGCAATCTTTTCTCTGAAAAAAGAAGAAGAAAAAATAAAGCAAAATTCAATTGGTAGTTAGGTAATTCTTCCCAACAGAAGATATATTCTTATCTGAATAATAGAAAATTGTTTACAGCTTAACAAGAGCTAATTTGAGTTCAACTAATCAACGTTCAAAATACTAATAGGTAAGAGGAAGAAAATAAGAAAAAATGATATTTGACAACGAAATACAATGTAAATTTTGTTGTTAGTGAGATAAAGTCGTGTCGAACATTAACTAATCCATATTTGACCTACTGCATAATGTATAATAGCTTGAATCTTCGCAACTTTTCAAATATTTATAGTCAACAAACCTCATTAACTTTATTATAAGGAAAAATATATTACCAATAGCATCAATGAATGATGTACCAATAAGTTTTATTACATCTGGAGGGGCACAAGCTTAAGTCACGCAGCTCATTGTGGTGAATATACAATTGAATATATATTCAATTGTAAATAGCAAATATATATATTTGCTATTTATGGTAGATATTCTTGTACATAAAAGGCTTGAAATCGATAACTAATTTCAAAGGACAGATTCATCAACTTAAGCGAAAAATTCAATAACTTTTTTAAGCATTTTTATTAGAAAACCCTTAAAAAAAGATTAAATTGGATTTTTAATTTGAAAATATGCAATTAGTATATTTTTATTGGCTTCGAAACAATTTATAAAATATAACTTCAAAATGGAAGGATTGTTTAAAACACCCACGTAGTATTCTTATTATTAGGAATGTAAATCATATGCAAATCGGGCTTGTAATAAAAAAAGAAAGAGAAAATCAACCTGACAATTTAATGAATGTCGAGGGGGGAAGCAGCTTGAGCTGTCATGGCGTTTTACTGAGCTACAAGCTGCTATTTTCCTTTATATATGTATACCAATGAAACCATCTAACCACAAACATTACAATACGTTACTCCAGATTCATTATTATAATCACAAATATCATTAACTCCATTCTCCTTAATGAATGATATCCATTTTTTAATTTTTCCTTTGTTTTTGCATTTATACCACGTACGCCAAAACACTGGACTGTTTTTATAATAATTCGTCTTCGGCCACATATTTCTTATTCAGAAATTCTTGTCTTGAATAGCCTACTCATTTAATAAATTTATATTTTTATTTATTTCAGTCACAACCCCTATGCATAAAATGAGTAATGCAAGTAAAAAAAAAGTTCGTCAATATTCAGAGGAATATTTAAAATTTGGATTCATACCCGCTATCCATGATGAACGGTCACCTTTCTGCCTCTTATGCCAACAATGCTTGACCAACGAATCAATGAAACCAGGTCGTCTTGAGTTGCATTTGAAGGCGAAACATAGTGCGTATGTAAATTCAGATTTAAATTACTTCAAGTCTTTGAAGAAGAAATTTGCAAAAAGATCAACAATAAAGTCTCTGTTTACTACACAAACTGTAAGCGTCAGTCGTACTCTTGAGGCTAGATATGAGATATCTTTACTCATTGCTAAATGTGGAAATATCATACTATAGGAGAGGATTTAATAAAACCATCAATATCAGCATTTCTTAAAACAGTCTTGGAAAAGGATGACAACGCTGTTAAAGCCATGTCACTCAGTAACAATACTGTTAGTAGAAGAATAGATGAAATGAGTAAATATGTTGAAGCACAACTTTTTGAAAAGTTGAAATCCAGATATTTCTCACTACAAATGGATGAATCAACTCTGAGAGACAGTGAGGTCGTATTGTTAGCATATGCAAGATATATTGATAAAGGTGAATTTGCTGAAGAAATGGTATTCTGCAAATCATTAGAAACCTCCACTTCCGCTGATGATATATATGGTCTGCTAAAAAATTACTTACACGTCAATAATATACCAATAGAAAACATAACATTTTGTGTTGCAGATGGTGCTCCTGTTATGATGGGCAAGAAAAAAGGCTGCTTAAAATTGATGAAAGATTAGAATCCAGAAATGATTCTTGTGCACTGTGTTATTCATAGAGAGAACCTAGCAGCCAAAAATATTACTCCTGTTCTTAATGAGGTAATACGCTCAGTTATAAAATGTATCAATGCTATCAAAGCTAATGCAAAATGTGAGCGTCTCTTCAAGCAATTTTGTGGAAACGAAAATGCAGATTATGTGAGACTTTTACTTCACACTGAGGTAAGGTGGCTCTCAAATGGGAATTGCTTGAAAAGATTCATGGACCTATATGATGTTCTTAGTGACTTTTTAAGTGACAAGCCTGAAATGAAGCACCTGCTAACCGTTGATGGTAAAGCATTTGTGAGTTATTTAACAGATATTTTTACAAAACTGAATATGTTGAATAAACAACTTCAAGGATCAAATAAAACTCTTGTGGATGCAAAGACGAAGATATTTGGCTTCATTACATTTATTGAAGCATGTCAAAAAACATTTCTCATCAAAATTTTGACCAGTTCCATTGGCTCAAAAAATGTGAGGTGACTGATGCTGCTGTACTTGTCATTGTGGATCATCTAAAAATGATGGCCTCTGATTTTAAAGAGCGATTTTCTGATTTAAAACAAATTGATTTTCCAACATGGGTGATGCAGCCAATGCTAGTGGATATATCTGATGTTTCGATGCAGTACCAAGAAGAACTCTTGGAAATGCAAAATGATGAGTCAGTTAAAACTTTATTCAAAATAAAAGGAGTGATGGCATGGCTTTGTGACGAGACAGAAACTAAATATTCACATTCAACCAACTTTGCAAAAAAATTGTTGTTACCCTTCCCATCTTCATATTTAGCTGAATGAGGCTTTATTGCTGTCTATGATTTGTTATTGAAGAAAAGAAATTGACTGGATATCACTAAACGAGGAGACTTGAGACTAAAGTTGACTAAATTAGAGCCTGATATAAAATCTCTCTGTCGCAGACATGACGCACAAGGATCTCACTAACATACATTTTTGGGTGAGCTCAATTTTTATTTTTCATTATTATTAGTTCAATAATTAAAATGATCAAAGTATTACATAATATTTTTTCATTCAAATATTTGCTATTTCTGCATTTCAGTTCTCTATTATATGTTTGGAAACTTTATTTATTTAAATATCCTTTCGTTTTTTCGTTTTCTCTTTCATGGATGCCATGTTCTTTAAAAGCTTGTTGAGAGACCAAGTTAATGGCCTTTTATGCTTCCTTCACGTGAATAACAATAACAAAAATTAAATATCACAGGGGGGGCATCAGGATTTTAGAAACGCCTAGGTGGGGCATGGCTTAAAATTGGTTGGGAACCACTGTATTAGACCCTCATGGCTCCCGATTTCTTCGTAACTGTTATTATATCACCTTTCTAATGTTATTTTTTAACTAATTTATATGCTTTAGTTGTGTAAGTGAAAATAATGTCTTCCATTCTTAAGTACCAATGTCGAACAAAAAGGAATAAGCCCCAAGAATTACTTCAAAGCTTTTTCCATCATGCTAAGTCAAGTTATCAAAAGCATTATTAAACATATCAATGACAAACAGCATCCACAGTTGTAAAAAAAAATGAACCCTATCATCCCGAAAGCAATTTTGTCTTCCCAGAATCCATCTATAGAAATAAAAAAAGATCTTGTATTAACGACTGGTTCAAAAGGTTTCTACGGCTAGATTATTATGTTTTAGATGATTCTGTGACGTGCTATATTTTAAAACGGCAGAATAATAAAGACAATTTAAATTCTGATCGATGTAAAGATAACACCTTTTTTAAAAAAGATTTAAAAATTTAAAAAAAGCTATCGAAAAATTTGGTAGTTGCGTTTATGTATTTGCCGCGTGAGGACATAGACTCTTAGTAGCTGAGCGAAAGACTTCTGTTAAAGTGATTAATACATCAATCCGTCGGTGTTGATCTGTTTCTGGGGACTCCTTTGACCTTTTTCGGGACCTGGAGGACCTCGTCCGGACATCACTTTAATAAAAAAAGGCTGTTTTGGGCTTCTTAATAGTTTTTGACATCTCATCGTATGCCATCTATAAGGTGAGAGAAGTTCATAATACGTTTGATCTTCTTGTTTAAGGAAAAGAAGACACTCTCGTGAAGTATGACAGGACGCCCGCCTGATAGTCTATCAGTGATAGTCTATCACTATTGTCAGGAGGTCTATCAGTGATAGTCTATCACTGATAGACCTCCTGACAATAGTCAGTCTGAGGGATTGGAGGAAAGAACTCCTCGCACTCTTTATTCGAGAGCGGTTAAGGAAGGAAGGGACAAGAAGAATAATGAAGTAAAAACTCTTGATTGGGATAAGAGGTATAAGTAGGAATGAAAATCATATGCAATTCGGGCGTGTGATAAAAAAGTGGAGTTGTCTCTTCAAACATGTCTTTTTGTTTTCCGAAGCTGTTATCATTTTTCCAATATTACTGAGGGGAGAACATCTACCTGATAGTAAAGATGTCGCATGTAGGAATACTTACATTAAGGTTAATAAAGCAAATAAAATGTAAACAAAAAGGGCTCAAGTCCTCGTATAATTATTATTAGTTAAAAACATATAATTTCCTGACATTAATTTGAGTTAATTTTCTTCCTCTCATCTATGTTATTATTTATTGTTGTATATATAATGGAGAATAGCAGCATGTAGCTCAGTAAAACGTCATGACAGCTCAAGCTGCTTCCCCCCTCGACATTCATTGAATTGTCAGGGTTGCCAGGTTGATTTTCTCTTTCTTTTTTTATAACACGCCCGAATTGCATATGATTTACATTCCTAGGTATAAGTGGGAGATCTTCGTCGTTATGATAGAAGATAATGAAGATAAATCCTTTCATGTGGAAGTGATAAAACATGTTGAGGTTTATGATATAGCTATGCTTTTTGGCTTCAAGGACCATGAAATAGCCGGAGCAAACCCTAAGTTTGGAATGAATCAAGTAAGATTCTACACCAAATTTCCAATCGATATAAGAGGAAGATTAGAAGACCTAAAAAGAATACATG
This sequence comes from Lepeophtheirus nordmannii, assembly GCA_963680855.1. Classification (NCBI taxonomy): domain Eukaryota; kingdom Metazoa; phylum Arthropoda; class Copepoda; order Siphonostomatoida; family Caligidae; genus Lepeophtheirus; species Lepeophtheirus nordmannii. The sequence continues at coordinate 31,098,514 of OY804518.1, read as the reverse complement.
AATATAAAGTAAAAAACATCGAAGGTAGCATTGTGAATGTTAACCTAAGATTAAAAGGTGTTGAAAAAATTAATATGGAGAAGAAGAAACGAATATCAATAACAATGATAAATACGTTTAAAAGAGTAAATGAAATTAGAGCAGTTCAATGGTTCAAACAACTGGGTGAAGTAGTCAATCACTACCCAAAGAAAAATCCGTTGAATGAAGAAGCTGAAGTAAAGTATAAAGATTATAAGGAGGTATTGAGAGATGCGGACTACATTGTAGATATTATTGCAGATCCATCTAAAATACCACAAATTGTTCCTTTGGATGGATACCTAATTAGGCTTCAATTCAAAGGAGCTAAGCTCCAATGTCAAAATTGTTTTGGCCTTGGACATACAAAACATGTTTGTAAAAATGCCAGACTGAGTATTCAAGAATATTCAAAAGCTTTAAAGCAAGCGCTTGCACAAACTGATTCTGATAACACAAATGCGTCAGATGCCGGACCTCGTCCGTTTCCAGTACTTAACGAAGAACTATCTTGAGAGTCGAGTACTTCTGGAAATGTTGAGGATACAGACAGAATTGCAACTAAATCACTTGATAAAAATATTGAAGAGTTAGGAAGAAGCAAGGACAATGAGGACTATGTTTTGAATGATGATTTACGTTCAGATAACGAACAAATTGTCAATGTCCCTGAAATAAATACTTCTTCTGTTTGCACAAAAGAAACTTTTCAAACTCAAGACTCGACCTCAATCGTTGGGAGTGAGATTAGCTGTAATTCTTCGGCGCCTCAAAAGAAGAGCGAACATTTAAGTCCGGTAGAAAATGACGAAAACATGACTGACATCTCTTCCAAACCAAAAAACTCTCAAAATGTGATCTCTGACCTCGATGGTTCTTCTCCCAAAATTGAAGAACTGACCAAAACGTCCAGTAAACCCAATAAACCCCCCTTAAATTCTGATCTAATTTTATTGGCTAGAACAAGATCCGGTTCTATATCCAAAAGAGTCACTCCAAGTACGGGGTTATCCCCACAAAAAGACCAAACCCCCAGCAAGGTACAGAAAAACTAGTAGTCGTAGTTTCCTCTAAACTTAATTTAATTTTTTATGCCTTGGACAACTCAAACCAAAATTGATGACTTTTTTACTCCCCCTTTGAGTAATTGTCAAAGGCTGGACTTGGAAATAGGAAAAATAATCTACTTAAACACGAGAGGAGGTAAGGATCGTATTAGTCGTCACGCCCTAATGAAGGGTCTTCTAAAAGAAAAACCCGATATAATATGTCTCCAGGGTGTAAGGGCTCCCGCTGCTTCCTCATGCTCCTTAATCCTGTCCTTTTTGCCTTCCAAAAAACTACGACAATTTCTTCACTGGCGACGGAGAACATCGTGGAATTATTTCGTTCGTATCTAAAAGGATCGAGCATTCCAAATTAGTGAAATTGCATACAAATGAAGGCGAATGGCATAAAATTTTTATTCCAACCAAGGCCGGGGTTTTTTATCTTGTCAATGCTTACGGCCCTAATAAGAAAAACTGTGCTTTTTTCCAAGCTATGATTAACTCTTGTAAAGAAGATATTTATCCACATTTAGTAATTGGGGATCTTAACGTCGATTTGGATAAATCAAGACGTCAGTATCCCAATCAAACAATTTTAATAAAACTTATGGCGGAGATCAATTTGGATGATATCATTAAAAAAATTAACCCCGATGACAACGTGTCTTGGAGAGCTGGAAGGAGGTCCTCTCGTATTGATTTAGCCCTCGCATCTTCGAGGATTATTTCTAATTTAAGAAATGCCTCCTACTGCCCGCATCCAGCGTCAGATCATAAATTAATTGATGTAGAATTTCATTATTTTAAGCCACAAGGTCATTTTAAAACTCCTTAATGGATATTTGAGGACACCACCTTTTTAATTAAACTTCAAAATAGGCTTTTAAAATATTTTAACCCCTCTGCCGGAATTAACAAACTTGTAAATATTTTTAACCATAATGTAAGAAATTCATCGTTAAAGTTCATCAGAAAAAAGACACGAAATGCATCTATAATCCAGAAGGATCTAGAAGATGTACTCAACAATGCTCCAATTTTTGTTCGTTCTATTTCGTCGAACACAGCTAATATCTTTAGATTTGCCGAGATTAAGGAACTGGAGATGAAAAAGAAAACCGAGTTAGAGAATAGTCACGTAAAAAGACTAAAAGCTCTCGCCACAAAGGAGCATCGTTCCAATTCAGAAATTCGAAGAATTGTTGAAAATGGAAAAGAAATTAAAGACAAAAAAGAAATTCTAGCTTGCTTTCACAAACGATTTCAACATATTCTCGGCGTTGAGCGCAAGAATTTTCCTCGTCCTTTGAAAGGAATTCCGTCAATTTTTACCAAAGAGGTCATTTCCAACCATATAAAGAAACATTTTAGAGATAATAAGGCATCTGGTCCAGATGGAATTAGCGGCAAATTGTTTACTCACTGCGTAAAAGAGGTTGTGCCATACCTCCTCAAATTTGGACAGTTTATGGAAAGTCATGGAAGGCTCTCACAAGCTCTAACGAAAGGGCGAATAGCACTAATTCCTAAAAAAGGTTCTCTCTCGGATCCTAACAATTGGAGGCCTATAACGGTTTTAAATGAGAGTTATAGAATTCTTTCAGGGATAATTGCTCAAAAAATTGAACCCATATTAAATACTAAGCTTGGAATAGTCCAAAAGGGCTTTTTAAAGGGAAGAAAAATCTCAGATATCGCTAGAAATATACAAAGCGTATGGGAAATCGTAAATTCCAAGGGAACCTATGGTGTAGTAATTGCAATAGACTTCTCCAAGGCTTTTGACACCATACTGCATAGTCACATCTTGAAGGCAATAAAAAAGTTACTTCCCAAAAAGTTCTTTAACCCTATCAGATCTCTACTGTTAAATGGGTACGTCTTCCATATCTATGGGCGATATGGAAAGTGATGCAATTGTTTTGAAGAGGAGTTGTCGTCGGGGTTGCCCTACATCTCCTCTTTTATTCGCTGCTGGACTAAAAGAACTTAGCGATAACGTTATCAAAAAATATGGAGGCTTTGGAGTGAATTTTGGCACTTCAAAACATATTTTAGATATGTACGCAGATGACGTAACTCTCTTCATAGAAGCTAAATCAGAAAAACAATTGTTGAAACGCATACAAGTTGTATTGAAATTCTTCAAAAAATTTGGCGAAAGATCCGGTCTGCAAATAAACAATAAAAAAACAGTGGCCGTCCCGATTGGAAGATGGGTTCCAAACAAGGATTTTAAACTCCATGATTTAGTAATAAAAGACACCGTCGAAATCTTAGGAATTACTTGGGGACGTAATGGTCCAACTGGTAATAACTGGACAACTCTCAAAAACTTTGTCGATGGACATATTCCTCAATGGAGGAAAATGAACTTGTAAATGAGAATTGACCTGTATAATTACCGTATTGTTCCGGCTGTATTGTACAGGTCAACTGCTATACCTTGGATCGCAGAGATGGCTCTAAAGGAAGAAAACACATGGCTAAATAAGCTATTTTATAAAACTTACTTACCGGCACTTAAACGTCCGAAATTTCAGTTAGGAGGAGGATTATCTCTCTTATCAAAAATAATTCCAACTATTTATAGGAAAGTATTAATAGACCTATCGAAAAACCCGGAGCTTGAATGGAGGGCACATTTCGCTTCGAGCCCAGCCTATCATTGGATTATGTTAGGTACTGACTTGACAAATAAGACGTTAGAAGATTTTCCCCCCTCCTTGGCCGGGATGCAGAGAATAATATGGAGAGGAATGCCTTGTTTTTCCAATTCCTCTACGGTTGACATAATACGCCAAAACAAAGAGAAAAAATTCTTTTTCAAGAATTTGGACGACCCAGAGAGATTGGAAAGTACTGCGTTATCCTCTAACATCCTTACTTTACATGATCTCACGAATGATTCTATCTTCAAATGCGGGAAATTTTGGTTTAAACTTCAAAAGGCCGCAAAAGAACACTTTATCCCCGTTCCATGGCATCTAAGATTAAATTTTAATTCAGATACCAAAGCAGAGGCTGAAATGATTGTCAACAAGCATTTAAAAGATTTGGATCTCCCTTCATCGTGGAAGACGAGAATTTTGAATTCAATTAGCAAATTTCCTCATGGAAAACGATTTACTGCGCAGTTCCAAATATCCACGGGTTGTGTATACTTCAACGCTCCCTGTAAGGATTGTGGGAAACTGTACAACTCCATCGTCCATGCCTTCTCATTTTGTCCAATTCTCAAAATCGTGAGAGATTTTGTCAGCCTGAACATTGACCGAATCAATGACAAAAATATTTCTCCTATTATTCTGTTCGGACTTACATCCAATCTCCGTTCTACTTCGACGAAAACAAAAGCGATAGAGTTTGCACTATCGAGCACCAGAAGTTTAGTCGCGGAGCGCCTGACGTCGGGAGAAACGATTGGGATGGAAGAATTAAGAAGGATTCAAATTTCTGCTGCTGCTCGTTATTCTGCTCTTTCTATCAAGATTCCGGGACTAACTGATTCCCAGTGGATATATGCGGGGGACTTGGTTCGCTACTTCCCTAATTTATCCGACAGTACAATGAAGGATCTTAAAAAATTGTTACGTATTTATAAAGGTTTTGTTAAAAGACATAATTTTAATTAATTTACCGTATTTGTTGTTTGTTATTTTAAAGTTTTTCTTACCGTTTTAACAGTTATGTAATTTTTACGCAAAAAAATATTTTGCACTTCATTAATGCCTAGATTGTTTACTTGTTGATAATGACTTTAATTTTTTGCGATTTAATTTTAAACTATAATGTTTATTTATATATTTTTATATGTAACTTCGCTAAAAAAAAAATAAAGTCTAATATTTAAAAAAAAAAAAAAAAAATTTGAGAAGCATTAATTTAGCCAATGTCACAAAGCTGTATCCACCAATGAAATACTCATTCCCCAGTGTACTGATATTGCTAGAATCTTTACCTTTGCCTTGTACCCAATATTTTTAAAACTATGGAATTAATACAAATAAATCCCGCTACTACTACAACACCGAAAAGATCAATGATCATCATTCTCTCCGGTAAGGAAAATCAAAACATGGCATCTAGATTCCTGGATGATCTTACAAAAATTCATGTTTTTATTGCCCATGTGTATTTGTCACTTAACATTTTCTTACTCATTTAATTTTTTCTTCTTTTAATATAATATCTATAACTTTATCTGAAGAAAAATTTTCAATTTTCAATTTACTTGATGTGTACTCGGCAATATCAAATTTTTAAAATCATAATTTGCATGTTAATACTTAGAATGACCATATTTCGATTTCTAAAAAAAGAACTAT